>SMYM01000004.1:1490606-2981213 GCA_005959805.1 Elsinoe ampelina
AGTAGTGTTAATACTAGCCTTATTAGCTCTATAATAAACTTACTATATATATGTTGTATATATTAGACTTAACTAAGCTAGAGTCTCTTTATTAGTCTATCCCTTGTAACTTAGATAGCTAGAAACTAGCTTAGATCTCTAAGCACCTTTATCTCGTATTTAGTATAGAGAGCTATAATAATAGTATTAGCTTTCTCCTTGTACTTCTTAAGATATATAATAGTAATGTTATTCACAAAGAAGAAGATTATTACTTTAGGTATTATCTAGAGGTATAGAGCCTTAGGGGCTTAAGTAAATCTAATACTCTTTAGAGTAGTAGTGAATTTAGTATACTAGAGAGCTAGGGCTTACTTTAGGCTATATAGTGCCTTATTAAGCAACAGAATTGCATCTAATAGAGCAATACTAGAGTAGTCCTTTATAAGCTCCTCTATAACTAACTTAAATCTAGGAGGGATAGTATAGTAGGTAGTCTTATTAATAGAGCTATTAATATAGGCATTAATAATATCTATCTAGATAGCCTCTATATCTTTATAAGTAAGTAGAGCTATAAGCATTCTAAAGATCTTAGCTGCTAGAGTTGCTATATAAGTCTCTAACTCTATTAATTATAGATTACCTCTTATATAAATCTTTACTTTATGCTTTATAATCTCTCCTTTGTTATTAACCTTATAGGTAAACACCTATATTAAAGAAATAGGCTTGCTACTTGCTTAAGTAGCTAGTATAATAGTCTATGTGTGTTTAGAGTGTAAAGTAAGTAATTTAGCCTTTATAGCTTCTTAAAATTGCTTCTTATAAGAATAAGCCTTAAGCTCTTTAATATTAGCTAGTAGTAGAGGGAGATTGTCCCTTAATTCTAGCTTATACTAAGTTAGCTATATTAATAGATAAGCATTAAAGGCTTAGTAATATCTAGGAGCCTTATTAGTTTATATAAGGGTAGTAATATATACTTACCTTCTTAGCTTTCTTGTTCTTCTTATAGTAAGGATATACTTAGGAAGAAGGTTAGCTAACCTTATAGCAATTCTTTAAGGGAGTTACTTAGGCTAAGCTTTAACTACCCCTTTAGTCTAAACTTCTATTTTATCTCCTTTAGCTTTATCTCCTCCTAGTAGTAGAGGAGATAGCTATACTACTATAGATAGTAGTAAGGCTAGAGCATTAAAGAACTATTTATTTAGTAAAGATTCCTAGATCTAAGCCGGGTTTAGATCTAGAATAGCCTTATCTAATTAGTCTAATAGAGGTAGTAACTAATCTAGTATAATAGGGTAACTCTTATCTAGCTACTAAGATAAGCTTAGCTCTTAATCTAGATTATACTAACTTAGAGTCTAAGATAGTATCTAGTTCGGCTACTAAACTAGATTCTAAACTAGATTCTAAACTAGATTCTAAACTAGATGCTAAACTAGATACTAAACTAGATACTAAACTAGATTTAGTTTAGTTGTTCCCTCTACTTTATATACCCCTTTAGATTTATTAACCTTCTATAGGAGCCTTAGTAGATTAAGTAATCTAATTAGTTTTAGCTAAGGTTATTCCTCTAGCTTATAGAACTAAGTTTTATTAAATCTAATATCTCTTGTTCTAATAACCTTCTTAGAGGCTAGTATAAAGATCCTAAAGATGTTAGTTAAGTTATAGCTAACTAGATAGCTAATATAAGCCCTTAGTATAAGCTTGTTACTACTTATAATAAGCTTATCTAAAGTATAAGCTTTATATCTAAGTAGCCTAAGATAAGTAACTAATAGAGGGTATCTATAAACTAGCTTAAAAGAAGTCTTCTAGTCTAGCTTCTTAAGAGGTGTTCTATTAATTAGATAGGCTACTAATCTATATAGTTTAGAGTATAATTCTCTTAGTAGATTAGCAAAGATAGTAATTACCCTTACTCTCCTTAATAGTATAGCTCCTATCCTTTTATTATAATTATTCTAAGCTTAAGTATAGGGAGTAGATAGCTTATAATAGATTCCTTTACTGTCTAGAAAGATAGTAAATTTAAGGCTAAAGGCCCTCTTATTATTACTCCTAAGGAATCTAATTTTAAAGCTAAAATTGCTTTTAATATAAGTAATTATCTTAATATAGATTTTATTAATCTTATATCTATAAGTATAGGTAGTAACTAGTTGATAGTTAGTAGTCCTATAAGTAAAGTAGCTTATATATCTTACCTTATTATAGCTAGTAAATCTATTAATAATAATATTAAAGGTAGTTCTCTTAAATAGCTTTAATATAGCAAGTTTATTATTAGGACTCCTTAATATAATCTACTAAGTATTTAATAGCTTATAAGTCTAATATAGAGACCTAAGATAAATTAGTTAAGCTAAACTAGGCTTAGTTAGAGTTAGTTTACTACTAACTATAGCAGTTAAAAGGTAATTAATAGACTTTAAGCTTAGATAGCCTATAACTTTATACTAAGATTAATTAGTCCTTATAGTAACTATAGTAAATACTAATAGTAGATAATTATTATTATCCCTTAATACTATAGTAGTAATATTAGGAACTTTAGAGTTATCCTTAAGAATATATTAGTTATACTTTAGTATAACTAAGAAGAGCACTTTTCCTTTATAGCTAATCTCTATAGTTTAAGTGTTCTAGTAGACTCTACTATTAATAAACCTCCTAAAGCTAACTAGATTAGTTATAATTAATAGTATATAGGCTACTTTTATAAGATAGATAGTTATAGACTTTCCTTTATAAAGAGCTATAATATTAATAGTTCTCTAACTCTTAATACTAAGTAAGGTATTACTATAGAATAACTTCTTATAAGGTTCTATAATTCTAGTAACCTTATATCTATCCTTTATAGTGTAATTATAGATATAATTAGTTACTCTAGAATCTAGTATCTATAAGCTAGAGATGTTACTAGTAGCTAAGATAAATACTAAGTATAATCTAATAGTAATAGCTATATTAATTAACACTAGTAGAGTTAATCCCTTCTAATGTTATACTTCCTTAGTAATAGAAGCCTTAATTCTTTCTTTAAGAGTTTTATTATTTAGCCTTTATTTAACCTCCTTTATAGTCTACTAGTTTAGTGTCTATCCTTCTAGCCTTAGAAACTTATTTAAGTAATAGTACTTAATCTACTTATACTAGCCTTAGTATATATATTTAGGCTCCCTAGGGGGACTAGGTTTCTTATAAAGAACATTCTTAGTAGCTATAGGGAAGGCCGTAGCTCCCTTACTAGCCTTTATAGTACTATATAGCTTATAAAGTTTGTAAAACTATCTAAACTTAGTAATTAGTTTAAGTATAGTTAGCAGAGTTAGTAAATCTAGATTAATAAGGTACTTGTTAGTAAATGCTAGTTTAGCCTTTAAGATAGAAAGTAAGAAGTCTCTCTATAGCCTTAAGCCTTAAGCTTCTAGTAGATTATAGTTCCTAGCCTTGTCTATAACCTCTTTCTATTACTAAAGCTAATAGTCTATATTCTATAAGAAAGAGCTAGATAGCTACTTCCTCTAGAGTGCTTTAACCTTAAGCTAAATAGCTATATTAGATAGAGTAAATCTATTCTTTAATACTCTAAGAATAGCCTATAGATAAGGATCTCCTTCTAGTTAGATAACAGTAAAAACTTATAGTATAATTAATAACTAAATAAGGCTAGCTAAATTAGCTAAGGCCTTATACTATTTGTTATATTATACTTGTTCCTTCTTATATATCTAGAAGAGTGCTAAGAAGTTAGTATTTACTACCTCTAGCCTCTAAAGCTTAGGGAGCCCTTCTAGTTTAATAGTCTTCTAGGGATTAATAAGGTTCTATATCTTAGTGTTTAATACTCTTATCTTAATAATATATAGCTAGCTAGCCTATTTAGCTAATATAGCAAGAATAATAAGTGTTCTAGCTATTAAAGTGTTAATATCTATAGTTATTTATGTTAAGAATATAGCTCTCTCTAGATAATTAGGCCCGAAGGTCACATGACTACAGGTCATGTAATGCTAAGTCCTAGGGATTCATAGCTGTTCTTTCTTTCGGTAGATAGACTCCTTAATCAATTAACTCGTCTATTACCTAACTAGTGTGCGGATTAGTTCTATATAATACTCCACCCCTAAACGTGCCTTCCGCTTAACAGGTTATAAGCCCGGAGCTTATAGCACTAGTATAGGATTGTATATAAAGCAGTTAAGCATCTGCTTTATTAAAATTAGGCCGGATTCCCTAGTATACTCCTCCGTATCCCCTTTATTATCCGATCCTAGACAGATTAGTAGAGGCAGTGTAAAGCGTAAAAGACTAGTTACTTAGTGCATTAAGCAAGGACTCCCTAACGTAGTCTAGTACAGGTTTTAACCCTATAAACGCACAACAGCTGCCGTTTATTAGCTGTCATTAACTAACTAAACAACACCTCCGATAAAACCTTTTCTCTCTAAGGCTAAGCTAGCCTTATTAACAAAACAATAATCTTAAAGGTTATTTATTAAAAGGAACCTAACCTTTATCTATTTATTTAAATTTTCTTCTCTCTTAGAACTTATTCTTAACTATAGAGGATAACAACACCTAATTAAGGCAGCTAGTACTAACACTCTTAAAGGACAACTATAAGAAGTGGTTCTAACAGATGGAGCTCTAGCTAGCATCTAAGAAGGTGTTATAGACCCTTAATTCCCTTACTAAACTACTAGTAATAACTCTAGGGTTATTATTAGCTTCTTTATTCGACTCCTAGCACTCTCCTTAGTTAGTAGAGGAGAATAGTACTACCCTTTACTAGATCTATAGATGTATCTTAGAAAGAGATTAAGAGATAATTCAGGAATAGCAGTAGGCTAAACTAGCTTAGGAGAAGCTAAAGAGTAAGTACACAAAGCAGATAGGTATATAGGCAAGACAATTATAGAGAGAGTTTATTACATACACTATAAGTAATAAGACAACTATCTTAGAAGCCTAGTTATACCTAACTATGTTAGGAAGGAGAATTAATAGATCTTTATAGGTTAAGCAATACTCTACACTAACGACAAGAATCTAAACTCTGCTTACTACTCTTCTAGCTTTATAGTCATCTACAAGGGATGCCCTAGATACTTAGCTACACCTTAGTGTAGATAAGATTTATAATATCCTTAAGGAAAAGGAAGCCTAGAAGGAAGAAGGGGAATCTACTATGTTTATAAGAGGCAGACCACAAGGAACTAGTAGGAGTTTAACTTACATATATATCTTATGTAAGGAACCTAGACACTCTATGTCTAGGTGCCCTTATCTCTAATAAGCTAAGAAGCATGTCCCCTCCTATAGGGTTACTAAAAGAGCTAGTCCTATAAGGAGATAGTCACCTAAACGCTAGGAGCTACTTAAACTTATAAGATAGCTTACTAAGAGGATAGATTCTCTAGAAGTAGCTAAGTCAAAGAGGAAAGGCAAAGCCTATCTAGCTACTAAAGGAGGATCACTATTAACATCTCTATCTCTACCACTAGAAGTTCTTTCTAGTGCTAAAGAGCTTAAGACTATAGGCTCTATATTAGAGGTATAAGGTAAGCTTCTACATTATTAGTAGATGCTTAACTCTAGAGCATCTAACTATATAACAGACAAGCTAACTCTCTTTAGGGGCCTATTAAGCAAGATACGCACTTAATAGATCTAGGTTAGGGGGGGTTACCTTTAGTTATAGTTAATAGGAACTGCTATTATTAAGACTAAGAAGGGAGATAAGATAAAGGTATAGGCTCTTTATGTACCTAATCTTAGTGTTAATTTAGTCTCCTATCGCAAGCTATGTATAGATTTAGGAGTTTCTAGAGTCCTTAATTTAAATTCTTTTCTTGTCCTTAATTTATAGAAGCAGCTACTACTTAAAGCTAGAATTTGAGGGGGGATATACATTATCTAATCCCTCTTTAAGTAGTAAGCCAATTAAAAGCCACATTCTAGATCTAAGCCCGGCTTAATTCTAGATCTAGCTAATTAGGACATAGCATTCCTTACTACTTAGCTAGTAATTACATTACACATTAAGTACGTATATCTAACCTAGGATAAGCAACATAAGGATCTTATTAATTTAAGATCTAATAACTCTAAGATAGAGTACTAACTCTAGCACAGGAGATTTGCTTACCTTAGAATTAAGAAGCTAAGGGATCTTTATAAGGTTATAACCCTTAAGAAGCCTATTAACTTAAACTATAATCTGTCGATCCTATATAAGGTCTATTCCCTTACCAAAATAAGGAACAGAAGAGGTAAAACCTTATAGAGAAGACTAGAGGTTCTTTAGCTTATCTATACTAACATCTATAGCCTAATTAAAGCAAGCAGGGAAGGGTTTAGATACTTCCTTAAGCTTATAGACAGCTATTTAAGGATGACATAGATTATACTACTTAAGACAAGAGATAAAGCTCTATAAAGGCTTATTAAGTAGAAGCTAAGAGTTAAGAAGGAAAGTAATACCAAAGTCAAGGTTACTAGATTAGACAATGCTAGTAAGCTTAATAAGATCCTAAAGTAGTAGGAGCGCTAAGAAGGCATCTATTACACAACTACTAAGCTATATAATTTAATTTAGAATAGACTAGTAGAGAAAGACATCTAAACCTTAGAGAATGGCATAAGAGCAATGCTTAAGGACTTAAAGATGCTAAATAAGTTCTAGCCTAAAGCAGTTTAGGTAGATACATATCTAAGGAACAGGACAGCAACTAGACCTATAATTAATAATAAGCAAGTTACACTAATTAAGGCCTATATAGGTATTAAGCCATTAGTTAATTACATTAGAGTCTAGGGCTATAAGGTATATACCTATATAAACCTAAAGTCCCTTCCTATATATAGAAGAAAAGATAAGCTTATAGACAGAGAAAGAGTAGGAGTATTCCTTAGCTATGTAGATGGAACTAACAGGATATACAAGATATAGGCACCTAACAGGAAGGCAGTAATTATATTACTAAATATTAAGTTCTCTAAATTTAAGAAAGATAGGAATATTAATCTTAGTATTAAGATTAGCACTATAAGCAATTAAGTACTAGTTAGGAGACTAATTAGTAGACCAACCTAGATCCGAGCCCGGCTTAATCCTAAGGTAGACTAATTAGATTAGCCTATTTAGTAAGAAGCGCCTACAGGGAGAATCTTCTTACACATTAAGATCCTAAGGGTTAACCCTATTAACCTTGCAGAATTCCAACGTAGAGAAGAGCCAATAGTTTAATCTATATTATCTAATTAAGCAGGCTAATTACTTAAGAGATTAAGAGATAAAGAGTCTAGTAATAAAGAGCCTAAGGCTAAGCATTATAAAGCGTTTATCGCTAAGTGTATTAACTAGCAAGATAAAGATAATAAGATTGCTATAACAGCCTCTATTAAGTAATATGTTCTAATCCTAAGGGACTATTATAAGGCTATTACTAATCTAATATAGGGAAGTAAGTAGTAGAAAGCAATTAATGCCGAGCTAAATACTCTAGAATTAAACAACACATAGGAAGAGGTTGTTCCCCTAAAGGGATCTAACTTAGTAATATCTAAGTAGGTCTTTAATGTCAAGTATAACATAGATAGCTCTATTAAGAAGTTTAAAGCTAGGCTTGTTACTAGAGGCTTCTTATAGAAGTATAGCATTAACTATAAAGACATATTTACACTAATAGTTAGAGTAGATACACTAAGATTGTTCTTTGCTATCGTATGTATACTTAACCTTAAGTGTCACTAGGTAGATGTTAATAATGCCTTTATAGAATTATTCCTTAGGGAGGTAATTTACATAAGGCTACTACCTAGACTTAAGGTCTAACCTAGCATTGCCTTCCGGATTCTTAGAAGCTTATATAGACTTAAGCAAGCTACTAGAGATTAGAATTAGCACTGCATCTCTAAGCTCTTAAAGCTAGGCTTTACTTAGAGCGAAGTAGACCCCTATCTTCTTATACACTATAATAAGAAGATTATTCTCTTAGTTTATGTTAATAACATACCATTTATAGCATAAAGCAAAGAGAACATCTAGTAGTTTAAGCAAGAGCTTAGTAGAATCTTTAAGATTAAGGATCTTAGTAAGGTTAGTAAAGTTCTTAGGGTTAAGGTTATAAGGGACAGACAATAAGGAACCTTAAGGCTTAACTAGACCTACTATGTAGATAATGTGCTATAGAGGCTTAATATAACCTCTAACAAGGCTACTCTAACAAAGTAGCTAATAGACAATAAGCTTCCTTAGAGAGCTTAGACTAAAGATATAAGGTTTAGTAAAACTAAGTACTTATATGCTATTAGAAGCTAGATATACCTTAGTACCCTAACAAGACTAGACACTGCCTTTGCCTTAGGAAGGCTTAGTTAGTTTATAGTAGATCTAATAGACAGCTATACTATTAAGATAAAGAAGATGTTAAGATATATTAGATTAACTAAAGATCTTAGCATAGTATTTAGAAGGAATAGTAACAAGACTCTTAAGGGATATTCTAATTTAGACTATGCCTTAGACAAGACAGATAGAGTCTCTATCCTTAGATATGTCTTTATACTTGTAGGTAGTCCTATTAGCTAGATAAGTAGGAAGTAGAAGTCTGTTTTAACCTCTACTATAGAGGCTAAATATATAGTAATATGCTCTTATACAAAGAGATTACAGTTCCTATCTTAGTTACTAAGAGATATAGGCTATTATAAGATAGTTAGTTAATTACCTTAGAAGCCAACTATAAAGGAGTCTTAGAAAGCAATAATAAGATCACCCTTTACTACTAAGATCAATAGTAATAACTAGGTAGCTCTTTTACTTATAAAGGAGCTATATACTTATAAAAGGGCAAAACACATTAATGTTGCTTACTACTACGTTAGGAGGCTATAGAGGGACTAGAGGATATAGGTTAAGTTTGTAAGGACAGCAGACATAGTAGCTAATAGGTTAACTAAGCTATTATAAGGTCAGAACTTTACGAGGTTTATAAAGCAACTTAGCTTATTATTAACCTAATAGCTTATCTATAGGAGCTGAGTAGGAGTGTTAAGAATATAGCTCTCTCTAGATAATTAGGCCTAAAGGTTATATAACTACAGGTCATGTGATGCTAAGTCCTAGGGATTTATAGCTGTTCTTTCTTTCGGTAGATAGACTCCTTAATTAATTAACTCGTCTATCACCTAACTAGTGTGCGGATTGGTTCTATATAATACTCCACCCCTGAACGTGCCTTCTGCTTAACAATTTATTCCTTTATTAACACCTAAATCCTATAGTTATAGTTAAGGCAGTTCTTAATAGATTCTAATACTTAAAAAGTAAGATAGTAGAGAATTAACTAATAAATAGAGTAGAAAAGCAACTAAGTAATGTGCTTATATAGGGGTAGTTATACCGGGCTTATAACTATTAACTTATATAGGAGAGAAAAAAGGATTAATTACTACCTAATCTACTAAACTAAGGTAGATTATAACTACATAAATACTTAACCTAATAAACTAAGAGATAGATAAATTAATAGAACTCCTAAGTAATAACAGATTAAGACAATAACTATCTAATTTAATTATGAATTAGTAGAGTAGTAGATAAGTGTTTAGTTCTACCAGGGGATGAACTGAATCAGGGTCCTTCTTGGCGCTCTAGCTTATACCTCGGTTGACATTCCAAGATTTTGAAAATTGCGCGGAGATAAGCTATTGAACCGAACAGGTAGAAGGGGGTACATAGCAGAATCGTACCCCAGCGGCTGTCTCGACAGTTTAGTCGCGATTTTTTCATTTTTTCCGTGAAGCCTGTTGAGCGCTCCCAAGGGATGTCATGAATCTACGAGCTATCTTCATCCACGTCGATGGCGTCTGGATTCATCAACCCTTCCTTCCTCTCCCCGTTGCCCTCCCCGTTGCCCTCCCCGGTGTGCCCAGGCGGCTCATATGTCCCCCCAACCGGCCCTGTGCTGGCCGGGACGAACCCGACTGGCGCTCTTGCCTGCCTTTCCAGCGCGGCCATTGCATCTGCTTTCTCCTGGCCTGCCGAGGCGAGACCGTTGGTGGCGGCGGCTTGTTGCGCTTGTTGATTGACGGCTTGGGAGGCGATGTAGGATACGTCGGTGCTGGGCTTTGTTAGCAAGATTGATCTTGAGATGATGGATGGGCACACGACATACTTGAACTGCGCCTGCACACTCCTCTTGACGCGCAACATCTCCTTGAACGTATCCTCGTTCCCGTGCTGGACTTCGAATTCTTCCCAGCGCTTCCAGTACGCCGCCTCCCGTCTCGGGTCCGCGAACTGGCTGCCGTGGCCGTAGATGGCTCTCGCACGGTCGACTTCGCCCAACCGCCGCTCCATCTCTGCGAAGCGGAGACACATTTCTCTCGCTTCGTTGTCGGGCAAAGCGGAAATAGCGCGTTCGTAGATCGGTCGCGTCGAGGTGAGACCGAAATTACTCGCGGATTTCGTGATGTGGAACTCGAACATCTCCAGCCGGTCGGCGTCGTCGACTTCTCGCGTGGCGCGGTCGTAGATGCGCATGGCGTGCCGGGCGAGACCGCGTTCTTCTTCCAGGGCACCGTACATGAGGTATAGAGTCTTGGCGAACTTTGGTGGGCAGCCGTCGACGGCTTGCTCGAAGAGGTCGCGGAGGCGTTCGACGCTGATCTTGCGGTCGACCGCTTTGCTGAGGTAGAGGTTCCAGAGTTCGAAGGCGACGGGGTAGGAGAAGAGGTCAAGGCCGCGCTCGTAGATTTTGAAGCTTTCTTCGAAGTATTCGTTTTCTTCGAGGAGGTTGGCGTAGTTGACTACGGTTTGCGGTGTGGCGATTCGGAGCTCGAAGATACGCTCGTAGACTTTTCGGGTCTCGTCGAGGCTGCTGACGCTTTCGACCAGGTCCACGTAGAATGACCAGAGCTTCCAGGATTTGTGCACACGCTGTTGAGGACTGAGTGTGTCATCGAAATAGTCGACATTCGATCGCTTCGGGGCTTGTGTCGCCTTTGCCATGACCGCCACCGCATTGTCGAATGCTTCATTCCGTAGTTCGAGCTCGGCCCATTCAATGTACATCTCCGCAAGCTCATTGACTGACTTGAATGGTACCTTGACAGCCTTCTCCAGGATAACTCGTGCGTTCCGCAAGTCGTTGTGGGATTCGTAGAATTTGGCATAATTCGACCAGAGCTGGTGAAAACGACCGATGGCTTTCTTTGGGTTGATCGCAGCGATCGCAGATGTGTATGTGTTCACCACTTCCTGCTTGTTATCGCCCCACAATGCCACCCGCTTCTCCCATTCGTTGACATTCGATGGGTTCTGGCGAAGCAGTACATCGTTCAGCAAGAACGGTCGACGATCCATCAGCGACTCGAATCGCAACATATGAATGTCCAGATCCAAGTCAGCATCAACATCGGAAATGTTCTTCGCTGATCGATTTGCCGCAGCGTCCATCTTCATGGAAATGAGAGCCTCCTCAGCCTCGGCGTAAGTGTCAAAGATCATGCTGAAGTCGCGCACTGTCATGACCGTTGTGATGCCCTCTTCAAATATGTCTCTCGCCCGTTCGTACGACCCCAGGTTGATGTAGTACCGCGCGAGTCCGATGTGGAGGATACCTCGTTGATCCGGGAAACGAGCAATACCACTCCTGACTATCCGTTCAACGTCAATTCCGGTCTCTATGCCAGTCTCGACCTGCCGCGCGTGGTCAATGATCAACTCCAGCATCTCCGTCCACATCTGAAATGGGCCCTTTGCTTCTCTGGACTTGAACTTCGGGTTGTTCAAGATCTTAATATATTCCTGCACCGCTGCCGTGTACTTTCTGTGCTCCACCAGCAGCTCCACAAAATCTTCTGCGAACTCTGGATGCGTCTGTATATATCTCCGCCAGATCTTCACTGCTGTCGCACCACCAGCTGAATTGGCAAATGGTCGGTAAATCTTCCATATCCGGTCATGCTGGGTGGTTGGCAATGCTCTCAAAGCACGATCAAAAGTCCTTCTCGTCTGCGTGACTAATGGCTGTTGGCACAAAAATGTGAGGTACATCTCCCAGATCCGCGGCATCTTGTTGAGCAAAATGAGGGCCCTCTCGAAGAGCGCATTGACCTTGTTGTATTCCGACTGGTGTCGTGCAGGATTTCTGCTCTTCAGATGCTTGACCCGTAGCTCCAGATACATCTTCCATAGCTTGTAGCTCCTCGGCAGAGCTCTGCATGCGCGTTCCAGAACGAAAGACTGCTCCAGCAAAGATCCAGTCTGTCTCTTATATCCCACGAAGTCCAGCCAAGGTCGTAGCGCTGCCGGATTCCGTATTATCTCATTCTCGTACACCACATCGTTATCCTGAATGAGAAACAGATCGGAAGACATGGTTGGCGTGCTGGGCGCCGAAGCGCCTTTCGCTTTCGACTTTCCAAAGGCGACGATGAACGGCGGAGTGATAGTCCGGAGAAGGGCACCAGGCATTGCCAATATCAGTGAAGCAGGCAATGTGCTCCGGCCACGGGGCGCAAGAGGAAAAAAGTGAAGGGGTGCTGTCGCGACGTGGAGTTGAAAATGACGGGCTTGGCGTCGAGCTCTCCGAAACAACGTCACTTTGTTGGCGGAGCCTTATCACTTGCGATCTTAAAGGACAGACTTCTGCTGTTTGCTCCTACTAGAACAATAAGCAACTTGGCAACATGTCTGGAGCAGGAGTGAGTCGAGAACAAGTAGCACAAACGATTGGTGCTGACAATTTTGTAGGACAGGGAAGCAGTCTTTCCCACCCGGCAGTCGCTGGGTGCGATGAAGGGAAAGCTGAAGGGCGCAAAGACTGGACACGACCTGCTGAAGCGAAAGAGTGAAGCTCTGACAAAGTCAGACCATGCGGTTCCTGCTAGGAATTTCTGAGCTGACCTGAACCGCAGGCGTTTCCGAGAGATCACACGGCGCATCGATGAAGCCAAGCGGAAGATGGGACGGGTCATGCAGATTGCGGCTTTTTCCCTTGCCGAGGTCACATACGCATTCGGTGGTATTGGTATGGGATATCAAATACAAGAGTCGGTACGATCGGCCAAGTTCCGGGTGCGAACGAAACAGGAGAACGTCTCTGGTGTCTTCCTTCCAGCCTTTGAGAGCTTCCAGACGGAAGGCAACAACGACTTTGGATTGACTGGCTTGGGTAAAGGTGGTCAGCAGGTGCAGAAGTGTCGCGAGACCTACGTGAGGGCTGTGGAGACACTGGTGGAATTGGCGAGCTTGCAGACAGCTTTTGTCATTCTGGATGAAGTCATCAAGGTTGTGAACCGGAGAGTCAACGCCATGTAGGTTCTGCAATCTGTGTGCACACACCCTTTACTAACAGGCTATAGCGAGCACGTCATCATTCCCAGGACCGAGAACACAATCAAGTACATCAATTCGGAACTGGATGAGCTGGACAGAGAGGAGTTCTTCAGGCTGAAAAAGGTGTCGAACAAGAAAGAAAGGGATGCACAAGCAGAGGAAAAGGCAAGGCAGGAGAAAAAGAAGAAGAGTCAGGGTAGTGACAAGGAGAACGATGGCCCTTCGGAAGATATTCTGGGAGAGCAAGGAGACGAGGATGTGATTTTTTAGGGTAGCATGGTCGATTTTGATATCCGCTGCTGTGTGATAGCCACGAACGAGCACTTCCCATTTGAGCATTCTTTTCCAACGCCAGGTTGTTCCTCTTCCTAACCCACTACTTGCGCTGGTAAGTGACCTTGAGTTTGGAATCTGCAAGCTGCATGCCTGAAGTTGCGTTCTTCGCGCTGATAGCACCCCCGAGGTCGTTGTAGTGCACAAAACCGAGACCAGGTCTGCCAGGCACCTCCAGGTATTCCTTGAAGTCTGGAAAACGACCGAAGATAAGTGTCATCATGTCGACCGTATAACTCTCGGGCACGCCAGAGACCATGAGGGTTGTGTTTGGCGATAGATGCTCGTCGGGAACCACTCCGACACGAGCCTGCTTCGGTCTCTCAGATTCCAGGTCGTCTGGCGCGGGTCTTTTCTTGCGCTCGGCCGCAGCGGCTGCTTGCTTCCTTTCTGGTAGACTTTAGCGTATATCCAAATCCTATAGATTTAGGATTAATCATACCCTTCTCCGTCAGACGCTGTCGTTTGTGCTGCTCGAACTCTTCCTCGGTGCCTTCACGCTGGACAGTCGCATCGCTCTTGGTCTTCGCGAACTGGCAATTGATCTGTCTATCGAAGAGTTCGAAGCCGTTGATTTCGTCGATGGCATTTTGGGCTGATTCGGCACTGTCGAAGACCACAAAAGCCTGTCCTTTGCGCTTCAGGCTCTTCTTTGCGACTATGTCGATAATGTTGCCGTATTCGGCGAAGATTTCGCGAAGTGATTCGACTAGGGTAGGGATCTTGACGTTTTCATCGAGGTTTCTGACCTGCTTGTTGTTAGCGCCGGCTTGTGGAACTGGTAATGGCAGCTTTACGTAGACACTATATCAAAAGAACAAATAACAAAGTTAGCCTTGTTCCTTCATCGCAGGTTCGTACTCGGTGCAATGTACGAACGTTGCGTTTGGAGCAATCTCTTCATCCTTGACCCCTCTTCCGTCCATATTGACTGATTAAGTACGACTTTCGCGTATCTGGTGTTGCAGAGTGAAGATGGGTGGAGGCTGGTGGACCATGCAGCCAAGCTTAGTCAGCGCAGACGGGGGAATGCGGCTCAAGCCTCTCGACTCGCAAAAGTTTGGGTCCCTTTTCCGTAACTCGAAATGTGTGGCTTGTTGCAATAGCTATTACGACACGAGGATTTGATTAAGAGATCTGGTAGTTACAGGCGTAGCTAATAACTACCAGAACTATCTGCAAGCCTGATTTAAGGCTTATAACTACAGTGTTGACGGAGTTATAGGTATAGCAAGTCAATACTCAGCCGAGATAGTGTTAGAGAGGACTCAAACTTTTGCGAGTGGAGAGGTCATCTCTGAGGTAAACCTATAAACCGCTGTCTCTTTTACTTCTCACACAAGCTGATCAGATTCGATCGTGGACTCTTCCACTTCAACAATGCTCACGCTCCAGCGTCATCAGTGAAATGACTTTGACCTGAAGTCGCACTATTTTCAGTTTCGGCAAACTGCAGGTGATCTCTGGATGGGTCCGAATTGAGTTCGCAGAGAGGGCTCGGCCTCGAGGAACCCCTCACTTGCACCGGTCCAGGCTCCTGGCTACGCTGATCCTACAGGTGTGACGAAGTGCTTGAAGCAGCGTTTCGAAACATGCATCGAGGTGCGTCTATGTGATACACGGTCAAAATACTGGTAAGTATCATTTCAATGTCACAATACACCATTCCTTGCAAAGGCATTGTCGCCTACTCCGAGCACGAGTGGAAATGGGAGGAGTTGTTGACCAGGGAGCCTGAGGCGGACGAGTTCCTGGTCGATTTGATCGCCACGGGAGTCTGTCACACGGATATCACGGGCTATGGTGGCATCTATCCCCGCGTGCTAGGCCATGAAGGTGAATCACGCCCTCATGTTTCGCTGTGTTGGCAACTGACGAGTTTTCTAGGTGCTGGGCGTATCGTCCGCCTCGGAAGCAACAAGCTGAAATCAAAGTTCGCAGAAGGTGACCTGGTGATCCTATCAGCCGCCTCCTGCCAGGATTGCCATTACTGCAATACAGGACACCCTGCATACTGCCAGAACCATGCAGCAGTCACGCTCAGAGCGAACGAGCCGACCTTTGTCCTGGCCTCCGACAAGTCCAAGGTGATTGGTGGAGGCTACTTTGGTCAGTCCAGCTTCGCCAACCCAACCCCTGTCAAGGCCAGCTGCGCCGCCAACGTGACGAAGATGGTGCATGACGCCGAAGAGCTCAAGCTGTTTGCACCACTCGGGTGCGGCATCATGACGGGTGCTGGAGCAATCACGCATGTCGGGAAGTGTCAGCCCGACGATGTGGTGGCAGTGGTAGGACTTGGAGGGGTGGGCCTTGCTGGTATCGCTGCCGCGAAGCATCTGGGCGTGAAGACCATCATCGCGGCAGACCTGTTGGAGTCACGGGTCGACTTAGCCTTGGACATGGGTGCCACTCATGGTCTGGTGTCATCGGCAGAAGCTCTCAAGGCAGATGGACATGAAGACATGTCAATTGCGTTGCGCTCCAAATCACCTGGAGGTCTCGGCTGTACGCATATTCTGGACACCAGTCCATCAGTCGCTGTTTTGAGCGCATGTCTTGAGGCTTTGCAGAACAACGGCACGGTGCTACAAGTTGGGGTCAAGCCAGTTGGTGCGAAGCTAGATTTGGATCTGTTGACGCATATGGTACATGGCAGACGCCTCGTAGGTGTGATCGAAGGAGATAGGGATCCTGCAGAAGCACTACCAGAACTCGTGCAATGGTGCAAAGATGGCACATTGCCAGTTGCCAAGCTGTTGAAGAATTATGCGGTCAAGGACTTTGACGCAGCACGTAAAGCTATGGAAAAGGGCGATGTGATCAAGGGTGTGCTCATTTGGTAGCTTCGTAGTTTACCTGAACTTATCTAGCATACAGCTCATCTGCCCTAACTACCACTCCGATCCCCTCAATCGTTGTGGATCTGGAGAGATCTTGATTGGAGCTTGGGACACGCGTTCCTGAAGATCCGATCTCAGATGAGCGACGTCAGCGATGCATCACCAATCAATGACCCCGACTCTTTTTCCATCGCACTCTCACCACGCGAATACCTCGTGGCGGAGATTATTCCAGCACATTGTTGACCTCGTCTTGGTCAGAAATAATCAGGATGGAGATGGCTAATAAACACCTGGTGAAAATCAAGAACACCTTCCAGATCTCTCCGGACTATAGCGTCAAGCCAGCCGGACTATCATGGCGGAGCAACACCTTCTTCATTGTCTCAACGGTAGCAGTGGGTCTGTTCACTGATCTGTTTCTTTATGGACTGGTAGTTCCTATTCTACCTTTCATGCTGAAGCAAAGAATTGGTGTTCCCGAAGAACAGGTTCAATCTCATGTTGATGGATTACTCGCTGCATACGCTGGAGCTTCGGTTCTGTGCAGCCCACTTGCTGGGTATCTAGCCGACAAGACGTCGACGAGGCAGGCTCCCTTCTTACTCGGACTGACGGCACTGCTATTTGCTACACTTCTGCTGTTCGTTGGTCAGAATGTCCCAACTCTGGTAGTGGCTCGTGTGCTTCAAGGGATTAGTGCTGCGTTCGTATGGACGATTGGTCTGGCACTGTGTCTGGAGACTGTCGGTCCCGAGAATCTTGGAAAGACTATTGGTTCGGTCAGTGCGATGATGGTTAAGTATGAGTGGATTCTGATGATTATCATAGATCTTTAGCTTCATCTCAGTGGGCAATCTCCTGTCTCCAATGCTAGGAGGCATTCTATACTCCAAGACTGGCTTCGCAGGTGTCTTCGGCCTCGCACTGGCTATCCTACTCATTGACTTCACGATGCGAGCTCTGGTCATTGAGAAGAAGGTTGCAAAGCGATACGAAGCATCGGACCCGCATGCTGGGACTGATCGGAATACGACTTCGGAGCGCCAGGACGGAGTAGAGAACGGCAACCAGAATGAAAGCGAAGGAGAAGAGGAACCATTGCTCGGCAAGAAGAAGGAGCAGAATTGGAGGCTTTCCGAAAATCAGTCAGCTCTTGCAAGGAAGATCAAGATCCTACCACTGCTGTCGGATCCAAGGCTGCTGACGGCCTTCTTGGTCGCTTTCATCCAGGCACTCCTGCTCGGCAACTTTGATGCAACCGTACCTACCACTGCCGAGGACCTCTTTGGATTCGACTCATTGAAGTCTGGTCTTCTCTTTCTGCCACTGGGGGCATTCGATCTTGTGGTCGGTCCCTTGGCTGGTTGGTTCGTGGATAAGTACGGCACCAAACCTGGCGCGGTCATCGGATATGGCTACTTGGTCCCAATCCTCGTACTCCTCCGCCTCCCCCACGCGGGCGGTAAAGATCAGATCATCCTCTACGGCGCACTGCTCGCGCTCTCCGGCATCGGACTGGCTGTTATTGGTGCCCCGTCGATTGTCGAAGCGGGCTCAGTTGTGCAGAAGTACTATGAAGCCAATCCAGACTTCTTTGGCGAGCAGGGTCCGTATGCTCAGCTCTACGGCTTGAACTCCATGGTCTTCAGTGCTGGTCTCGCAGTCGGCCCAGAGCTCGCCGGCGAGCTGAAGCAAAAACTCGGCTACGGCAACATGAATATTGTTCTTGCAGCTATCAGTTTTGCGACCGCCGCACTTTGCTTTGTGTACTTGGGCGGAAAACCGAAGTTCCTCGCCAGGAAGTAGTAGATGGCAGGCTCCTTCGTTCACACTCTACAGCGCACACAGCTGGCTCTACTCACAGATTGCTTTCGAAGGGAAATGTTGGTACCAGTCCGGCAATAGACATAGCTAGGGGCGCGAAAGGGATTGTGTATATATCATGGCATAGATATCTGGCAAGCAGGTAAAGCTGCTGATTAAATGGCGTGCTCGTCATCGCAAATGAGAGACCCGCATCAAGTGTAAGACAGAATTAGAAATGCCATCTGTCAAATTCCATAATCGGACCTTTAAGCCCTTGGCCGGTGGGAAAGTGCGGCTCGTGATAGTGGCTGCAGATCACCTTCGGCAGTGTTTCATCTCCAGACAACTCGTTTCACGACCATTTGATCACCTCGTCCGGCGCTGCTCGTTGCTGCTCAAAAAGTCCCTGCCGTCCCGCGATTGACTCATGCCTCTCTACAAATCCCACATGGATCACTTGACCCACTAATGCTACCAACCCGGTCGTCGTAATGATTGTACCGTCAAAAGCAGCGCTGCTCGCGCTGGCTTCGTTATGCTTTGATCACATTGCAGCAGAGTCCAGCGCAGAAAGATATCAAAAGATTCTGAAGGATCCGAAAGAGCGAGCAAAATACAGGGCAGCTTGTCCGGCCTACGAGCAATATGCGAGATCACCTCAGTAAGAGCATTGGACGCGATGAGAGACCTACCACTGACCAATTGTCAGCCAACCCTTCAGCGAGGGGCCCATGGAGCTACCATTCCAACGACCGCAAGAGCTATGCAGGACATTCGAGTCGGAGCACGTTGAGAAGACGATCGCACATATGAACAATGCGATGAAGGACAAGGACCTGGCGAGGATATTCGAGAATGCTTTCCCAAATACCCTGGACACGACAGTGAGATGGCACGTGGACGGGTCAGAGAAGCTGGATGACACCTCGGATGGCTTCGACTACGACGACGGGCGATGGGAAGGACCTCAGTCGTTCATTGTCACGGGAGACATCAATGCTGAGTGGCTGCGCGACTCGACCAACCAGCTGGCTCAATACCAGAGACTCGTCAAGAAGGATCCGGCGCTGAACAACCTGATTCTGGGCGCGATCAACACACAGGCAGAGTACGTGATCGAGTCGCCGTACTGCAACGCCTTCCAACCACCTCCTCCATCAGGGTTGGCTCCTTCAGGCGGCGGAGCCAGGGATAATGTCCATCCTGCCTACGAGCCCTCAAAGGTCTTTGAGTGCAAGTACGAGCTAGACAGCTTGGCCGCCTTCCTCTCCCTCTCCAATCAGTTCAATAACCACTCTGGGTCAAACGACTTTCTCAACCCGCGATGGTATGCGGCCCTCAAAACCCTCCTTCACACGCTTGATGAACAAGCGAAGCCCTCATTTGACCCCGAGACTGGCGCTTATGAGCGGAACGAATACACATTCCAACGACACACCGACGCTGGCACCGAGACTCTCGCCCTAAAAGGTCTCGGCAATCCTCTTGCCGGAGGCACCAATCTCATTCGCTCTGCCTTCCGTCCTTCAGACGACGCAACCATCCTTGGCTTCTTTATCCCAGCCAACGCCATGATCAGTGTTGAACTTCGCAGAACGGCTACCATCCTCAAAGAAGCCGGCAAGCCTTCCCTATCAAAAGACCTCATCTCCCGGGCCGACGCCATCGAGCAAGGCATCTGGGACCACGGTGTCGTCACCCACAAGAAATGGGGCAAAGTCTTTGCATACGAAGTCGACGGCTACGGCTCCTCCATCCTCATGGACGATGCGAACCTACCATCTCTGCTCGCTCTACCCCTTCTGGGATTCGTAGAGCGAGACAACGAGATCTACCAGAACACAAGGAAGATGATTCTCTCGCGCGCTGGCAATCCTTACTACTTGGAAGGCAGAGCTTTCCACGGCATTGGAGGTCCGCACATTGGTCTTACTCACGCGTGGCCGATGAGTTTGCTCGTACAGATCATGACGAGCGAAGATGATGCGGAGATCGAGGCCTGTCTTGCGTTGGTCAAGAAGGCGGCACCGTTGGGGTTGATTCATGAAAGTGTAAATGTGGAGAAGGTGAGGGATTATACACGTGAGTACACACTAATCTCAAAGCGAAGAGGCATCAGCGGCTGACACGATACAGGACCATGGTTTGCTTGGGCGAACAGTGTATTCGCGCAGACGATACTTGATCTGGCGGAAAGGAAACCGCATCTTCTATTTGGCAAGGGAGCAGAACCGTACGTGATCGGTTGAACGGTCTTCGGGAGAGGGACAGCAGCATTGTGAGGTGGACCGGCATCATCAGAGATGGATTAGCGTGGCATATACCATAGATTCTGCATCACCAACCACAACGAGTGAAATTTCTACCAATACACTACCTGATACCTGAGCGGATGTACAATGCGTCTAATTTCCAGTTCCATACGCCTCTTACACACCTTCAACACCCAGTCCCTTCGCCTCTTCTCCCCCCTGCCTGTCAGTGACCTTGGCCTCCTCTTTCGTCTGGCCCGCTTCCGCTTTCGGCGTCCCCTGCACCCTCGGTGTCCCCATCACCCTCGGAGTCGCGCCAATCCTCGGACTCATCACCCCCTCTCCCGCCTCACCCTCGAACACATCCTTCAACAAGCCCGGCAAAAACCGATTCACGCCTTCCCACGTCGCATCCCACACCGCTCTCTGCGTCTCGCTTCTCTCATCCGTTCCAGCCCCTTGCTTCTCCGCCTCACCTTTCGTCTGCCCACCCGTTGTTGACTGCGACGGCGGAGGAGGTACAAGAAAACCACCACTCATCATCACCAACAGTACATTCTTCAAACTCTCCCTGCCCGCATCCATGACTTCCCCTGCCCCCACCCCTCTGCCCGCAGACTTCATCAACCCCTCCTCCGCGGCCAGGATATCCCTCCACAACGGCACGACACCTCCCCACACCTTGGCCTGTCCCTGGCCCTGCCCCCCGCCCTGCTCCGTCCCCGTCCCGAACAACAAGGACAAATAAGCCAGAAAAGTCTTACAGACCAACTGCGCAGTCTGCACCCTCATCTCCCTCTTCCCCGCCTCGTCAAGCGACGCCAGCTCAGGGTTGAGCAACTCCTGCACCAACGGGAACAGCACGGAAGGGAAGATGGCGGTCCACTCCATGTGGGTATCCGACGCCAGACCAGGGGCTAGCAGACACCTCTGCAGGGAGGAAAAGGCCGCGAGGCGAATGTCCCTGCATGGGTTGAGGGATTGCATCGACAGCACCTGGAAGATGGGCGCCCAGTACGTCTGCCACGCTTCTGCCTTCTCGAGGTGCGAGGCCGATACCAAGAGGGGGACTTTGGTGATGAGGGATTGGATGAGTGTCATGCTTCTTGTGCCGCGGACGACGACGTCGGAGCGGGCGGGTTTCTCGGCGGTGGTGGCCGGGGAAGGGATGGGTTGGGAGGGGGGCTGGCGCCCGCGTCGAGACGGGGGTGGTTGAGCGGCTTTGGCTTCTTTGAGAGTGATTTCGGCGCCGGCGTTGGCGAAAGCGTTGAGGACGGAGACGGCGGGTTCGAAGTTGTCGGATGTCACGGCTTGGGAGGAGGAGGAGATGATATCGTCTATCATGCGGAAAGCGAGCGGGGCGCCGTCGGGGAACTCGCGGAGGTTGTGCAGGAGGGACCAGAAGTCGGGGGAGGAGGTGATTTCGTTGCGTAGGGGAGAGGGGGTGGATATGCATTCGAAAAGACCTTTGAGGACGTGTTGTGCGGATTGCTTGAGGGTGTCTTGCTTGAGAGATGCGATTTGGTGCAGCACTACAGGTGCGCGTAGGAAGGAGTAGTCATTGGAGAACCGTAGTAGCGAGAGGAGATGATATGAGATGCGGGATACTGCGACGGGGTGGAGACGTTCTGCGTCTCGAATCGCGGACGAAAGTATGTCTGATACCTCCTTTCCAAATGTCGACATGGTTTCGTTATCCCGAATAGTCAAAAGAGTCGCAAGTTCTGCGATAAACACAAAGGCCGGATCGTATGATGGTATGCCAGTGGCTTTCGTGCCATTTGGTCGTATAGGAGTCGGGGCGGGGACCTCTGGCTTGACCGATATCACTCGAGGTGAAGCATCTTCTGGAACCAATGCCAGCATGGCATCCACTAGAGCGCGCAGAGTAGACAGTGGTAGCAAACTAGAGACTGTCAGTGGTACGTCGACCTCGACATCAACTACACTTACCCTATGTTCGACAAGACCTCATCAACGCGGCAGGCAGTGATGCAATCGACAGTCAACAGAGTCGCCTCTATTTCCTGCTCATTTGGTTCCGGAGGTTCGTCATTCATTACGCTGGACACGTAAGACGTGAATGCAGAGAAGAGACCAATGTCGTTTGACTTTTCGTTCCGAGCGATGATCTGTGCCGGACTCTGCAGAGGTATCGATGGTAGGTCGAGAACTTTGGAAACATTCTTCAGCGAGTTGGGTATAAGAGAATTTGTGAAGAGGTTGAGGATAATGCGGAGAACAGTCGGCCAGCCTTCGCGGATTGCGCTCTCATGGCCATTGATGATGCGGAAGAGTATCAGAGTCGCTAACTCAGCCTTGCTCTCGCGACCGAAGTCAACGGCAAATTTGCTGACCATGATGCTCTTTCCTCCTGCTTGCACTTCCGTATTCAGTGCTGTACTAGGCGGACTGTCGGTCGCAAGAGTGCTAATCTTGCTCAGAGATGTGACTATGTGGTCAAGGCAATCCGTGAGCCCGTATTTGGCTGCAATCTGCGCACATTGGTCGAATCCAGCAACAACGCGTTGGAAGACTGTGTCATCTGTAGCCGACATGAAGACGTAGTTCAAGGTCGCCACTACTGGTCTCCATGTAGCGGCGAACATATCAGCGTCATAAAGGTTTGTGTTGCTAACGACAAGATCGCTGGCAGTAGTCGTCTTGACAAGAAGCTCTTTCCAAGCCGAGTCGAAGGCGTGCCTATTATCGTGCTCTTCAGGAAGGATGATCTCCCGGGATTTGATCGAGTCGAAGATGTCTTGCAAGTATGCCGGATCGAAGTCCTTGCCATCGTTGACACCTCTCAGATTTCTGGAGAAGGCAGTGAAGTCCATGCGATTTTGCGCTTTGAGATTAGGATTGTGCTGATCTGTGTTCAGCATGATGATGGCGTAAGTAAGAACATATACGGCGTCTTTGCTAGCGACCCCTTCTGGATTGCCATTGCCGCAATACTTCTCGGCAAATTCAGTGACGATGCGCTCAATTAGCTGTGACTCGCCAGGTAATCTGAATGTGTTGAGGAGCTGCCGGAGTGCCTCGTCCACTCTCTGTCCAGTAAATTCAAACAAATCCATGAACGCGTCGAGGATCGCGTAATTGTTCTTCTTTGACAGAAACTCGCCAAGGACCTTCTTGTCAATCCTGGTCGTTCCCTTCAGGAACTTGGCTACCGACTTCGGATTGTCGGGGTTGTCGATAACTCCTTGAGATGCAAGGAAGGCTATACCCGCTTGTGGCTTCTCGTTGAATTTGGTGGCACCTTTGATGATGGTCTTCTTCATCGACCTTTGCTCTCGCAAGACCTTGACTTCGGGATATCCTTCGGCATTTGGCTCATCCTCCAATCGGTCTGCGACGAATTGTACATAGTTCAAGAGGGAGTCCAGGCAAAGCGGCGGAACGTTGGTCGTGCTCCAGGTCGCTGAATCTGGAAAGGCATTTCGCGATAGTAGGCCCACCATGTCCAAGCAGAGGTCACTTCGATCAATATCGCAGTCGTAATTGACAAACAATTCGACCATGAAGGTCGGCATCCGCACCAATGTTCCAACACTCTCGACCATTGACTCCCGTGCGTCCGGTTTGCGTGAGCCACCCTCCATGCCTAATCGTTGTCTGTCTTTCACTGGAACAGGGGTCGATCGTCCGCTGGAGCTTCCACTCGGTGATGGCTTCACAAGACGAGGTGCCTGTGGGACACCTTCATAGAGAGATGGGTCGATATTAGGCTCATCCGGGATTGGCACCCGAGGATGTAAGCAGGCGACCAGATACGAGAGGTAGAGCTCTTGCTGGAGCTTGAGTACCTGGCGGCAGGTTGCTATCAGTGTACCAGCTACTCGCAGCGACTCATGGAGAATGGCAATGTTCTCAGAACGGACAAGCTGGAAGAGGTTTCGACAGAGAGTATCCTTCGCCAAAGCCGCAAGGCTCGGTTGATATGCGATAGCTGGACCGGCAATCTCAAGCGCAACGTTGACTATTCGTAACGCCATGACACGCATTGTGTCTGTGTGCTGTCTGTCGAAGGGGTCGAGTAGATCTGATAGTACGCGGAAGAGTTCTCGTATCGAAGGCAACGAGTACGGCCTGATCTCTGCTGTCTCGGTCGCATCGATCTGCTTCGGCAGATCCACTTGACCGTTGTTGCGAGTATCAGACGAAGGCCGTCCAGAGGCTCCGCCAGGTAGTTCCAAGCTAGCAGAGCTTCTGTCTGCATTCTGCTGACCTCCAACCGCAGTGCTATCCACCGTCGAGTCAATCTTGAGTGCGTCCTTCTCCTCTTTGCTGGTCTCGGGCTCCAGGATTTCTCCTTCTGTCTCGAGATCCAGTGTCCGCAGCCTTTGGAAGATGGTCTGGCACATGGTCACCATTGATATCTCAGCGGATCTCCGCAGTACCTCTGTCGTCCTGAGATGACAGCAAAGACTGAGCCCACACTCCATCATCTCGCATACACTTTGATCTCCTAGTGTCTCTCCAGCAGGTCCTGTGATCATGATCTCCATAAGTTTCAGTATCCGTAGGAAGACCACCTCGTCTGTTGCTGTGTTCTCGGCCTCGAACCTGCAGTGAGTGACCGTGGAGCTCAGAAGCTGCATTCCATAGGCGAACTTCGGACTCTCGGGGCAAATCACGTTGTAGGCCAGCATCTTCGTGATTGCGATGAGCGCGAGGGATGTGATGGGAGCGGTAGTCGAAGATGATCGAATGACTTGCATGAAGGGCTGCAGGATTGCTGGCGTCTCGAACTTGCGGATATCTGCAAACATGTCAAATCAACGTATGAGGCTCTTTGATTGGTATTCGTACCTTTACAGCTCTTCAAATCGCTTCGCAACCTCGCAAATGCCGAAAGTAATGGATTGTCCTGCATACTGCTGCCTTTTTTGCCTCGTAGACCCCATCGCCCTGTAAGTAATCCTTCTCCTTCCCCATTGACGCTGGACACCGAAGTACCTCGACTGTGGTCAATCTTGCCATTACCCAATGTCGGCCTTGCTGCAACTCCCCCTAGGATTGCCGAGACGGAAGAGTGAGCCCATCGCGCATGCTTTCGCATGGCAGATGTGACGGTGATACATTCTGTAATGACGAGCGCGACGGGATCGATCGCTACTGTAATTGGTCGAGAGGGTGTAGTGACATCGAGTCCAGCAATGCTGTCACCATTCTGCATGTTGGCTGCAGCTCCGGCGAGCTGGACAGAACAGGTGGAGGCCGTCAAGTGGGCGGGCTATTTTTGCGTGCGTAGTGTGCTCATCCGCATTGCCAGATGCAGGGACGATCTGAAAGCTCTCCAGAACGATAGAATGCGCTAAAGAGAGCTCTATTCTTGTTTGAGAACTTTCTTGAATGAGAATGGTCCGCGCGAGGACAGCTTGAAGATGCTTGGCAAAAGGCGGAATCTGAAAGCGTCCACCTGCAGTCTCCCCGCCGGGACGCGGAGCTCTCTCTGCTTCCACTTGAACCTGCTCTTACTGTACTTAATCCAGGCAGTGATCATGCCCCCTTCAACGGTAGTGTATACATCTCACACCTGCTGGGATGCTATTCAAGTTGCACTACCTTGACATGCTTGGCAACTTGCCGTGCCTCGGTGGCTTTGGGGTGATGCGATTGGACCTCTGGACGTGTTAATTCAGGCAACACCTGCTTTGCTCATTCATTCTTATACTCTGCTGCTTGCTGCGGAAATTCTTGTGTAAGTCATTCTTGACACTCTCCAAAGACATGGCAGCAGATCAAGAAAAGTCGTTCGACACTGCACGGCCAGGTGACATTGGGGAGGAATCAAAGGTGCGAGCGACAGACTATACGGCAGTCATCGTATGCGCTCGTCCCGTGGAGATAGCTGCTATGCGTGGTATGCTTGATCAGGAGCACACTTCTACTGGACTCGACAAAGGTACATACGTCCTCGGGTCCATCGGCGGCCACAACATTGTCCTTGCATCCTTAGGTGCCAGCGGTATGAATGATGCAAATGCGACGGTCCTGCAAGTATTGCACGACTTTAGCTCCATCCGATTCGGTCTCCTGGTCGGGTCGGAGGCGGAATACCGAGCAAAGGCGTCGACATCAGGCTTGGTGATGTTGTGGTCGGTGTACCTACCAGCACGTCTCCTGGACTTCTTCTATTCGACATAGCCAAAGGCCCTCACAGGTCCGAGGTCATCGTTGACAGGGATGTCGGACATCCTCCGAAGATGCTAACCGACGCGGTGGAACGGGTGCATAGTAGTCATCTGATGGGAGGTGACACAATATACGATCAACTTGATCATCTTCTATCACGGCGACCCGGTATGCGCACACGCTTTGGAAAACCGCCAAAAGAAAACGACAAGCTCTTCATGCCTGGCTATCAACACGAAGGAGAGGGATCCTGTGTCGATTGTGACAAGGCACAGGTTATCAGCAGGCCAGCAAGACTTGACGACATTCCCAACGTCTTCTGCGGCACAGTCGGCTTGACCAACGCCACGACAAGAGAAAGCCACATACGAGAGGACCTTTCGGGGAGAGGCATTCTCTGCATCGACAGGGAGCTCACCGGCCTGGTACAAAGCTTCCCATGCCTCGCTGTACGAGGTATATGTGACTACGCAGATTCGCACAAGTATCACGACTGGCATGGCTATGCCGCAGCCACAGCTGCAGCTTACGCCCGCGCGCTCCTACTGGACTTGGAACCTGCTTCAGTGCCTCAGCTCGATGCAGCGAAGGATGTGGTGAATACTGATGATGTCGATGACTTTCTTCTGCCAAACGGTAGGTCCCACAGAGTGTTATTGAGAAGACGATTAATCATATCCGTAGTGAACACTATCTGGACAGTCCCGGGCGCTCCTACCACGATTCCTGCCAACCATGCCAAAGCACATAGTCGTTTCAAGGTTTTTGAAGATTTGGTAGTCGTCTGGTAAGATTGGTATCTGCAGGGCTGTAGTTGCTGGTTACCTGGCTCTGCTTCGAGGACGTCTCGAGCCATCTTATACTTGTCGAGGATTCCCTTCTGCTCAGTATACCCGAGCACATTACAACCATCCATCGTCCCCTACCAGGCTCAAAGTAGCGACACACCAACCACAAGCCCACCTTTCCCTTTCCCATCCCACCTCCTCCATGCGTTCATCATCGCCAGCCAACGCACCCTTCATCCCCGTCGGAAACCGGCACCAAGATCCTCTACAAACCTTCTGCACGTCAGTGCTTCCAGAAGTTACAGTGCTGTGGCGCTGTGGCACTCACCTTACCCTCTGGAGCACCAGACGACCTGCTCCTCTCGCTCTGGTGCCGCAGGCGACTTGCGCGCGATCGTCTGATCGCCACATGTTGGGGGGACGTTCATCGCTCGAGATGCCCCGAAAGGGTGAAGCTGGAACGCGAGCCGTGAAGCGGTGACTACCCACCAACAGACCACTATACTAAGCTTTCGACCGTGCAGGATACGCGAAGAAACTCGAGGCCGCCCCACGGGAAACGTATAGTCATCGACATGGCTGTTCTCGAAATCCATCGCAGAGCTTGTACTGTACCTGGACGATTCTCGCTCTCACATGACCTACCACAATCTATCACTCCAGACCTACCATTCACCTTCACGTTGATCCAATCCCCCTCCTCCCCTCACATTGGTCCTGCCACGGTTAAACTACCGAGACACAACCTCCCAACCCAGGTCCACGGAACTCAGATATAGTAGCCCCCGCAACCACAACCGAGTCGGTGGAAGAGCGGTGATTTGGCCCGTCCCATGCCCAGACATTCGGGTAAAAGGCAATTCCGGTAGCGAGCTCGTGGGTGGCAGAGGTGGCGGGAGTTTATGCTAAATAATTCCGCCAGTCTGGGGTGGGCTTGGTATGCACTTGTACCTGACGAGAAAAGGTTCGCTAATATGCGGTGTTGTTCTCTTGTCTAGGTCGAGAGCATGGAGACAATACTCGATCATATCCACGTCTACATATCTACACAAAGCCATGCCCAGATAAGAAGCCTGCGCCATGACCTTTCCACCTCGTTTCCCGCCTGCCGAGTCGACTGCAAAATATGCAGATATAGTACTCCATAATGTATTCCGCCGAATGCGCCAGGCTACCTGTTTCTACCTTCCCGGTGCAGTCGGCGCTGTGTGTGCTACTTTGCTGAAGTCGTTGCGTCGTGACTCGGGTCTCTTCCTCTTTGGTTTGCTTCTTCGGTTCAGGCTTCTGGTCCGATGCGCCCTTTGCTGCCTTTGCTCCTGCCTGTGTTGGCTTTTGAGCGTTTGCTACCGGCTTTGCTGTCGGCTGCCTTCTTCACTGGCCTGCGCTTGTCAGCACAAAGATCTTCTAGTGGGGCGAGGATCGTCCTACTTGTCGTCCTCCGCTGGCTTCCCGGCCTTCTTCTTCGTAGGAGCATCATCCTCTTCGGCTGAACCTTTCGGTCCCTTGGCCGCTGCTGCCTTCTTGCTGTCCTTCTCCTTTGTGCCTACCTTTGCATCTGCCTTTTTGCTGTCCGTCTCCTCCGAATCGGCCGTCTCCTCTGCAGCAGCCTTTTCCTTCAGGTCGTTAAGAACGTCCTTGTCCTTTGCCCACTCATCCTTGTTGTTATCAAAGGTCGAGCTGATCTTATCGAGCCGCTCCTTCTTCGCCTTCTCCTCTGCCTCCTTTTTCTTACGCTCCTTCTCCATCTCTTCCATGTGTCTGATATCGTCGACCGAGGGCTCGTACAGATGCCAGATCGTGTAATGTGGCAGACCAACAACTGAGAACTTCATCCGTTTGGCCATCTGCAAAGTGATTAGTACTGAGACAGAACCAGCGAAGGAGTCCTTCTACCTTTCCAAAACCTTCTGTCTCTGCATGCTTCTCAAAACTGAATGCGGGAAAGTGCACGCCTGCTCGGAACACCTTTGCCTTTGCCAAAATACTAACACCGCCAACTCCGTCGATCTCCATCTCCATGTCAGGGTCGCCGTACGGATCTCTGAGGTAAGCAAGATGTGGGCGCCAAGTCGCGTACTCTGCGTATCCTTCAACAATAACCGCATCCTCGTCCAAAGTATCTGCTAGTGCCAGTGCAGTTTCCGACTCTTGCCATGAGTTCAAATCGTACGGTTGCTCACCACCGAGCCACTCGGGAAGAGGTCTCCACACATCTATGCGGGTCAGCCAATATATCCACGTCCGTGTAGGCGATGCGTCTCACTTGGAACAATGACATCCTTGTTATGGCGCATCAAATCCTCCAAAATCGTGAACGGTGCCGTCTCGACATCCACATCTCTCCAATATACCCAGCTGTGTGTTGGCCTCAACGCGGCACTCAACAACCAGTTCCGCGCCTGCGCCATGCTCTTACGCCTGCTCGCCTGCGCCGCGAACCCGTGTCGACTCTCCACATCCTGGTTGACCTTCTGCCCAAAGTCCTTCTCTATCACACTGATCTCGCCGAACGCTTGCTTTGGGTCTTCTGCTGCTTGGAGATCGCCGAGAAAGTCTGAAAGAAGCTGAATGGTATTGTCCTTGCTGTCTCCTACCAGGAACGCCAGATCAATGAGGTGGTGCGGATAGGTCAGGTTTCGGAGATGGGAGAAGAACATGGGTAGATGTGGTGCGGCATCTCGAAGCGGCGCGCAGAGTAGTATACGTTCTTCTCTTTCCCACCCGCGAGCTGTTCCCTCGACATTCGCGAGATCGTAGTATCGGACCGTCTCGAGGTGGAGTTGTGGTGTGGTGGAGAAGAGTCCGAGGCCGACCGCAGGGATGAAGGCGGGTCGGGCTGAAGGGTAGAAGAAGAAAACCACAGTCATGAATAATGAGAATCCAAGAGCGAGTCGGAAGATGAGCTGTTTCCGACGCCGCAGTGCTGGCTGAGATCGGGGTTGGAATCTGGAAGAGTCAGCTAGGAGGACACCAAGACCTTGTTGTGTCCGTACTTGTGCGGTTGTATCGAGAAGGCCTTGCCCATCGGATAGGCGCCTCCATTGGAGTATCGTTCATCCTTCTCCTTCTTGTACGTTTGGTTGAAAGTAGGCAACATGATGAAGATGGTCGCTCGAGAAGTGAAAGTGAGGGGATGGCCAACTGGCCTGGAGCTGTGGTGGTAGCTCAAGCAGGTGGTTGACGGGCTCGTTGGTCAGTGTGGACAGTCGCGGTGGTGAGAGCAAATAATTGTGCCCGGACCGAGCTACTTGTTATGTCGCATCCAGGGAGTGCACCTTGCTCCTATCAGCCTCCTAGTTGACTGTCACGTTTCCATACACTCGGGAAAGGCCGGGGTCGCTGCCTCTGTAATTCGCTCCAGTGCCCGATTCTTGTCAATTCAATAATGTACAGCGGCTTGTTTATGCTTGGGTGAGATGAATTTAAGGGAGGTCCCAAGATCATCTAGAATACGGACGACGTTGAACCTTCTTGGCGGCTGCTTCTCGGTCTTTGCGCCTGCGATGCGGCTCAACAGGTCAAGTTTCAGGTCTACGCTAGCACGTAAAGAGGCATGACACGAGGCAAGGGACGGCAACGACACGTAGGGCACAAAGACGGAGCGAAATCGAGCCGGGATATCTCCAATATTCATCATGCAAAGCTACATAAATTAACAATGAATGGTTCAAATGGTATCTGCACGAGCAATTAGCACCCGTCCAACATCAACATAACAGAAGTGTTGTCGAAGAAGGCTCCTCAGAAAAGCCGATTTACTCCTGCCTCTGCCCCTACGCCCTTCCAGCAGGTCCAAGACGAACAAGCCGGAAGAGTGCTTGGTAACCAGTAGCGAGAGGCGAGACCGAAGTCAAGCCATTGCTGACTCCACAACCGATCCTCGCCGACAAGCAGCTACGGTATGGGAGCTTGGCCAGGGCTCAAGGCTCATTGAATGGATAGACTTCTGTCATCATAGAGAGCTGTGGAATGGTCCGATAGAAGGCATGTTCTTACCTTGTTGGAGATGTAGGTCGATTTGAAACAAGACTATCTGTCGCTTCGTCAGTACAGAATCGTCATGAGTGGTCAAGCCAGACAGAGTAGTGGAATATGAGAGATCAGACAAGGTAAGCATGGTATGTGCTGTCCACATTGGTATTCAGTAGCAGAACTGAAAAGAAAATACCGTCATCATGAAAGGTCGAGTATCAGAGTAGGAAAGAGCGAAAACGTACCAAGTGATGAATGCAAAGGATATGCAGCGGTCTACCAAGGGTACCTATTTTATGTCAGCAACCGTCGTCGCCTGTGCTATTCTCTTGCTAAAGTGGTTCGTTTGTGCTGAGATCAGATGGTAGTGCATGTTGTTCGTGGATCATGAAATCACCGGAACTATTCGTGTTGTGTATTCCTCCTGTAAGACGACTATGTTGAGTCTTTCGTACGTACCTCGTAATCACACATGCCAGATATCGACACCGGCATGTTCATGTCGAAGAGAAGAAGCAGATCTCGTCCACAGCCAAAATTTCAATCGATGCGGCTCTTCTCGCGTAAACCTTCCCATCTCGTTCTCACTTTTTCCGAGCTCCATCACCAATCCCACATCATCCCACCTTACCCTCTCTACACCCAACCATGACCGACCGCCGCCGTCTCAATCCCCCAGCAGGCGGCACCTCTGCCCCTCTCTTCGCCAAGTCCCCCGATCCCACACCATCCCGGACCCGACCCCCCTCACAACCCCGCCGCATCTTCCTCCAAACCGGCCTCGTCCCCTCCGCCTCCGGCTCAGCATACTACGAAACATCCCCCTCCGCTTCCAGCGACAGCTTCTCCTCCGCCACCTCCTCGCTGAAACTCACCGTCACCGTCCACGGCCCGCGCCCTCTACCTCGACAGACACCTTACTCCCCCACGCTCCTGCTGAACACACACGTCAAGTTCGCCCCGTTCGCAACGAGGGTGAGGAGGGGCTACGTCAGGGATGCGGTCGAGCGGGATCTGGGCGCACATCTCGAGACGGCGCTCAGGGGTGTGATTCTGGCGGAGAGGTTCCCGAAGAGTGCGTGTGATGTGGTGGTTACCATACTCGAAGGGGAAGAGCAGGGAGAGGGGAAGACAGGGGTGGGAGGAGTAGGGCTTATGAGTGTGCTGGCTGGTGCGATCACGGCGAGTTCGGCGGCGCTGGTGGATGCGGGAATCGATTGTGTGGATTTGGTCAGTGGAGGGGTTGCGGGAAGAGTCAAGGGGGAGTTGGTGGTTGATCCTGTGCAAGGGGAGCATGAGGGCGTAGAGGCGGTCGGAGTGGTGGGATATCTGCAGAGTAGGGATGAGGTCACGGAGTTATGGGTGAAGGGAGATGTGGGGGCTGATCCGACCGCATTGGTGGACAAGGCTGTTGAGGCTGCGCAGATGAGCCGGGTTGTTCTCGCGGCGACATTGAGGAATGCAGTAGAGAGGAAGCTGAAGGAGTCCGCGCAAGAAGCAAACGGCACGGCAGAAGCGACTGGGTGAACTGCACATGGTCACGATTGCGCAATACCCAAGCAGCAGTGATGTCAAAATGCGATTTGGGGGTATCTATACTATGACTGAGTAAAGAGGTCATGAAGACTTGGTTCGACCGTCAGAAGTGCCTCAATATCGGCATCAAAGCCCTCCCCGACAGCCACACGAAGCATCGAGAAGGCCTTCTTGGCCTCTCGACGAGCTACAACGAACCGATCTTGGTTGTCAGCGTTCGCCATATTCTGCCAGCAGATGCACAAGCATTCCAAGATGTTGGCTTTGCACTCCGCCATCAGCGGCCACGCGTTGCGAATCAAGCTCTGAAGGGCGAGCAGGGCCAGAGCCATTATGTTGGGACTCGCAACGCTGAATGGATTGCAAAGTATCTCGGTCAGCATTGGAATGATAGACTTCAAATGCTTGATGGATTCCAGACCAAGTATGTCTTGAAGAGCAGATAGATTGCGCAAGACAACAGAGATGATCAAAACGTGCTCCGGACAATGGTTGTAAACTGCTAGGATGCCCTTGTGCATGATTGTATCAAGAAATTTTGTGCCTTTACCGTCTGGCTTGCCTTCTGCTCTTTGGAAGGCTGTTCTGAAGAGTGCAAAGTAGACCGGAAACACGTTGTTGAGCAGATCGACAGCTTCATGGTCTGCTGTCAGTGTTGGCAGGTAGCCAAAGCAAGGTCTCAATGCGTCAGCGAAGACATCAAACAATCCAGTCTTGGCAAGCAGACTCGAAGGTGTCCGTTCGAGTAGAATCGTGAGCAATTCGCACCCTTTGGCTTTGTAGGGGATTTGAAAGTCGTCAATCAAGCTGAGTATCGGCGGGACAAGAAGATGCCAGTGATGTTCCACCAATCGATCGTCCAGTTGCTGCACTGTCCACGTCAGGATCCCGAGGACTTGATGCTCCTTTCGCTTCCAAGGCGTCGCCGCTTCTTCATCGAAGCCGATGTCGATCGGTGCAGCTGGTCTGTTTCGAGTGTCTTTACGACCTTGATCCGTTACTCCTTGAGGTCGATTCTGTGAGAACAAAGGGCGAATCGTCAGCAAGAGAAAATGCTTGACGAGGTCGGCCGCAAGCTCACCGTGAATTTTGCTGTTCTTGACTTGTTCTACAGCCTCATCAATGCTTTTGTTATCTGGGTTGCGAAGTTGCCATGCCATGATCACATCCAGAGCATCCTTCATCCATGGACCAGGATTGATCCCAATGGCCTTCGCAAGCTGTTTGCCATCCATGATCGGGCGGAAAGCGTAGGCATCTTCGATTGCAAAGTCGGAAATCTGCTGGAGGAACTTCTGGTACGTTGTTATGAAGACTGGAAAGTATCAGCATTGTCTAATCCCAGTGTAGACGCAACATACCCTCGGCCTGGTCAGGCTCTTCTGCGATATCACATAGTAATGAGAACAAAGTCTGTAGTTTCCAAGTGGGACCCCATCTGCGAATAGACATGCCCAAAGTCTCACGAAGGTCGACATCTTCCAGACGTGGTCGCTTTGGGCGGTCTTGAAAGGACCTGGCTAAGCTACCGATTTCCTGAACGTTTTTGACTGAAGCAGTGACGATGTCGCATATCTTATTGGTGGCTTTGAAGCCCTCTCTTGCGATGACTGTAGCCATGGGAGGAGGTTGCTTCTTTCCTGGTGGAGCCTGTGTCTGAGGTGCACTCCTGTAAGGAATCAGGCATGCGAGAACCCAGGCAGCATATCTGTCCTCTACATCGAATCCGAAGAGGTCCATAAGGTCCTTCTGGTTTGCTGAGAGCGATTGCATGTTGTGCAATACTTCAGTCCACGACTCCACCTCTGGATCGTAGGATGGCGCCCCTGGCGTAGGGTCGCTGAAGACAGTCTTGTAAAGTCCAGCCTCTCTGAGCAGGGTTAGAGCTCTGAAGGGGTCCGGGCCTCTTAGCATCTTCTCCAGTTCCACACCGACGCGCTCCCTGCTGATCTTCACTTTCAGTGCGGCTTTGATATCCTCATTCGTCATGCTCTGAGCAGCCTCGCGATCGATATCATAGCCAAGGCGACTAGCAAACCTGATTAGTCTTAGCACTCTGAGCGGATCATCCTTGAATGTTTGGTAAGGCTCAAGCGGAGTGCGGATGATCCGGGCGGCCATGTCATCAAAGCCACGGTCGGTCAGATCTTCAATCTTGCGAGTGTTCAAATTGTAGAACATCGCGTTGATGGTAGCGTCTCGTCGTAAAGCATCTTCCTCGGGAGTACCAAACTCGATCTGAGGGTTCCGACTATCGTCTGTATACGTTTCCTTCCGAAGGTTGACCAGATCGATGTCCAGCCCAAGAATGCGTGTCGTGATGGTTTCCAAATGCTTTGATTTCTCGGGGTTAGCTTCGATCTTGTGAAGACCACCCACGAGCTTGCTCTTGCCGTTGACGCCAGCTTTGTTGGATTGGGAGTCGGTCTTTGCCACACCGTCAAGACCGTACTTCTCAGCATTGCCGGGACGTTCCAAGTAGTCCTTCATCTGGAGCCCGAACTGCTCTCCGGTCATGTTGTTAATCGCGACATCAATATCATGGCTGTCGACTCCGAGAAGCTTGTCGCGGACCCATCCTCCGGTGAAACGAAGCACGGTCTGCTCGTTCGCTAGCTGTGCGGGAAGTGTCACCTGACTATCATGCTTGACAGGAGAAGTCCGTATGAATTCGGCGACGTCCAGAAGCAATGTCCTGAGTGTTTCTTCCACTTCAGTCAGTTGTAGCTCTAGCTGCCGGAAATTGTTTGTCCGATTGGAGGCCGATCCTGCCGCCATTGTTCGCCGCGTAATCTGCAAGGACTTTTGTGAGGACTCAGCCGGTAGTCTTGTAAGCTTCGCGTGATGACAGATTGTAGATGCCGAGCTCACGCATCGCACGGTTGTATGAATTGATGATCTGAATCGAGTCCTTTTCACCAGCGCCCAGGTTACGTTGCAGCGTGGAATTCTCATGCAAGAAACGTTGTTGCTAGCATCAAAGAAGACCAATGATTCTTTTGAGGGATCAACTTGTCTGTAACCTGAGTGCAGTGATTGAGAAATGACCATTCAAAATTTTGGTTGGAGTCACTTTTTGATGCCAAGACGTCAACTGTGGATCTCACAGGGCATGTGCCCACGAAAACCTCCTTGTGCTTGGAGAGTGCTACACCTCGGCTGCACTCTGACGACCTGATATCTGGCACTTCCGATTCGATCAACAGGCACTTCTCATCTTCGCGACTCATGCCAAACAGCCAGAAAGGACGCGCCGCGCTGCCACGTCTGGCAATCAGCAATCTCTCATGAGCTCCGCGGACGATCATCCCTTGAAATCGAGCCCACCTTTAGACACGACGGAAGCACCTCTACCACCTCCAAAAGATGTCGTCACTACCGATAGACCGAAGAAGCCGTCGATCGATGAACTCTCGACTGGCCGCACAATGTCCTCCTCAGCCTCTGTCACGTCATCGACTCTGTCAAGCTCAACCTCACCTCCGATCACCTCAAGATCTTCAACACCGACTGTATCAACGCTAGCGGGATCAGTCTTCTCACCCACAGGCTCAAAGTATGACCTTAGATCGAGCACAGGGTCGCCCATTTCGCCCGGGCAGATCGATGGAGCACCCACTCTGGTAGCCCAAGCATTTGCACCACATGTATCGGTCCTCTCTTCACCAGATTGTGAAGAGCTGTTGCGCCACAAGGGGATTAATGGAGGACTCTTGGAACTCTTGCGGCCATTTGGAGAGATGATACCAGGAAGAGTCGTCATTAGGGACAGCACAGGGGTAAGTAAGCCATGGGATGACTTTGGCATACGATTCACGGGCATAAAAGATGGTCTTGAAGCGCCGCGGATGGGTCGAAGCCCTTCGGAGTCGAAAGCTGCAGATGGGACAGGAGTTGCCTCGGAGGAGCATCGGCCAGCACGGTTACGATCTGGAGGGGATGTCGTTCAGATCGAGCAACTTGTAGAGAGGCACCTGGATGAGCTGAGTGCGGAGGCAAATGTGGACGGCGAAGATGCGGGCTTATCACCATCGGATCACTCACCATACTTCGGTCTGTATCAAAGGAAGCTGCTGTCAGGTACTGTACTCAGCCCACATGAAACATTTGCACATCCTGTGGCGCTCGTCATTGCCATCAGCTCGAGAAGTGCTGCACCGATAGAAGATCTCAGGACACTTTACACTAACTCTAATACTGGAGAATATCGACTACCACCCTGGGTCAACAACGAGTACCTCCGCTATTACGTTCTGGTTCACGATGAAGACTTTGATGATATCAAGAAATCTACGACATTGTACGAGCAGATGAAGCGCCATTTCGGATTACATTGTCACCTTCTGCGACTGCGCAGCACTCAGTGCCTACCCTCGGATGATGGTGCAACTCTTCTACCTGCAAAAAATTGGACTTCCGCAGCCGAGGATCTGTCTGACATGTCTGCAATCGAAGCTGTGGAGGACGATGCTCACACCTTGACATACATCTTCGAATCTGATGCAACAGCTGTACGCTCCTTTGTCCGTGAGATGGTGACACAATCGATCTTGCCTTCGATGGAGCGGTCCGTTGCAACCTGGAATGATCAAGTAGCTTCTCGGCGGCGTGGTATTTCCGGCAGATTCATGTCGCTATCAAAGCGCTTTACACCTTTCGGCGGGCGGAGCAATTCGCCATCCACCTCGGGGACAAACTACGATTCTGCAGGTGGCTTCTACCGCCCAGACTTGCCAGAGGCCATCATGAGAAAATTGGCGGATTATGCAGTCATGCTCCGCGATTACAAGCTTGCTGCGTCGACCTACGAGATCCTCTGTGGAGATTATAAGAACGACAAAGCATGGCGTTGTTATGCCGGTGCAAATGAAATGGCAGCTGTCACGTCCTTGCTTAGTCAAGGTCCCATCTCTGCCCGGGCTCGGAGTGAGACGATTGATACATGGATTGAGAATGCCTACTACTCATACTTCACCCGATGTAACAGCGCTTTCTACTCGCTACGAACCATCGTGCTGACTGCCGAGCTCCTCCGAATTAGGGAGGGTAGCGCACTTGACGACGCTGCACGTTGGCTGGCGCGCACCATGGATGACCGAAATATTGGACCAGTGGGGCACGCATTACTACTAGAGCGAACCGGATCATATTTTGCACTGAAGAAAGGAGTAGGATCGTTGCACAGCGGCAAGAGGAGACGTAAAGCAGCACTTTGGTTTACCCTTGCTGCCAGCGCTTGGTTAGACATGGACAAGCAAGGCCAGGCAGGCAGATGTCTATCACGAGCACTAGAGATATACGACCAGGACAACGACGGGCCGCTGCATTTCGACGGCATGCAATACTTCCTGGATCATCTGGGTCGGGCGGTCGAGGCCAAGGGACCCGAGAAGATGGAACCTTTTCCTGACGTTGTAGAAGAAAAGGTAGAGCAGATCCAGCAGACGACCGTCGATCAGCGAACGCATAGAAGGAGCGGTAGTCTCGCTGTCGCCACGCCAGCATACGATCCGCTCGGTGTGGGGCCGATGACGCCCAAGGTCACCCTGACGGAACGATTAGAAGCAGCTGAGGACGGATTTGAATGAATGATACCACGATTAGATATCCAGCAATGCATGCTTGGGTGCTGTACCTTCACACCCCTTCCGCTTGGCACCTCGTGGAATGCCTTCTCAAAAGGTCTCCAGACACCATCTCCGACGTGACCATCTCTGCCTTTCGGGCCGTTGCCTTCCACCTCCATCCCTCTCCCTCATCTGCTCTCATCCACCCCTCCCCCCTCCCTTCCCCCCGCACCTACCCCTCCCTCAACTCACAAACCCCGACCCACCTCCTCCCCTCCTCCTCCCCTCCCCTTCCCACCTCAAACCCCCACCTCAAATCCCGATCATGGTTCACAAACCGCTGCATCCTCGCCAGACTCCCATGATACGCCACCGCCGCATCCCTCGCGGCCCCGACGTCCACCAACCGCCGCACCTGCCCCTCGAACGTGCCCTGCGGCCCGTACGGACCCGGCACGGTGAACAGGTGGGGTAGAGCGTCGACGATGCGCGCGGGGAGACCGAAGTTGCGCGCCGCGGTGATGGGGCCGATGGGGAGGTAGGAGGGGGATTGGAGGCAGGGAGGGCAGAGGGGGAGGAGGAGGGGGAGGTAGAGGTAGGATGGTGGGTTGGGGCAGGGAGGGGAGGGATCGTTGATTGTGGCGGGGGGGGAGGGGGTGGGGTCCCGGAGGGGGTGGCGGCATTGGTGTGGGGGGGAGAGGGCGGAGGCGAGGCAGGAGAGGGTGTGGTGTTGTGCGGAGCGGGTGGCGTAGGGGGCGCGGAGGATGGTGGGGTGGGTGGTGAGGAGGAAGGTGAAGGGTGGGGTGGTGTTGACGAGGTCGAGGAGGTGGCGGTTGGTGCGGCGGAGGCGGGAGATGGTGAGGAGGTCGGTGTGGAGGATGATTTGCGTGATGATCTCGTTGGGGAGCTGGGAGAGGCTGCCAAGGTCGTGGATAGGGAGGTGGGATGTGGTGAGGTGAAGGCGGATACGTTGGAGCGAGGGGTTGGTTGTGAGCGTGTGCGGGGTCTGAGGTGGATTATGGGCGGACATGGTGCGTGTTGATCTGCACTCGGGATCCGGTCGTCACTGGTTACTCAATGCTTATAGGAATAGCAGATCCTGCTCTGTGTGATTGTGGTAATATCGTTGTCGTAGGTTGCGGTGAAAGCGATAGGGATGTGATATGTGGGGTGAGTGATGGCGACTCGGAGACCGACGACACAGCGTTTATATATGGGAAGAAGCAGTGCACGAAAGACTTTCACATGGCAGACAGAGTCTGATACACTTCCGGAACTATTTTCTTTTTTGCACGCGTGATTCTCGTGTTACACCCAAGTCGAATAATGGACCTGGACCAGAGTAGCTGGTGTCGAAATGAGTGCCAGCCGTTTAGAGTGTCAAGAAATTAAAGACATAGCTAGACCCACGCTTGTCATCGACGTCTTCTCCAGCCTCTCTCGCCAGGTCATACGGATACTCTGGATGAAAGCCCTCCTTGATTCGTCCACAATCCCGCAAGTGAAGCTTGAAAGTCTCCTCGTCATATCTCCTGCACCTCAATATCGGAAACGCTTTTCCCATCTCACATGCCTTGCAGTATCGTCCCTTCTCAATTCCGATTAGCGTCAGGTTGAATACCGGACATTCCACTACCGTCTGCCAGCGAGCAATGCTGCTACAGTCGGCCTGATGAAGTGTCTGTAAGAGCATGGCAGCGTCCTGGTAAGTGTGCCTAAACAACCATGGGCCTGCCGCGGGCGTCTTGCCACATCTGATCTCGCCGCGTCGTTGTTCATCCAACTTTTCACGGAAGGCCGCGTTATGCAGCAGCACATTCCACGTTCGATGCATCGATGATGGCGCTTATGAGTGCATCTTCAGAGCCGTGATGCTGGATTCCAGCGAGCCACAGCGACCGAAAGTCATATAGGCGTGTCGCTGGCAAGTCGAATTTTCGAGTCGTATATACGCCGGGAAGACTCATGGCTGACGGTATCTCTGCAGCCAGGTAGGTGGGTAGGCTGTCTACGAGGGCTCTTGCGTGCCTCATGTGTGCTGGCATGAACTCATCACACCGAGCGAGGCACCGCTGACAGCTCCGGGTACAAGTGAGAAGGTAGAGGTAGGGTCCGAAGTCGTCGCATCTGGAGCATCGCCTGGCCGTCATCTGAGTTGCGAGGTGCTGCAAAGTGAAGAAGTGATCAACACCGAGGGTACGAATGGATCTAAGCACCAGAGGGACATGCTGTAGTAGCGCAGCATAGTGTGGTAGTTCCAGGACAACCTGGCTGCTTCTCCGGTTAGTGTTTGCCAGTTGGTGCAGAGAGTGTAGGTCCAGACTATACAGAATAGTACTAAGCAGTTCGATGGGTAGGCCTTCTAGCCGTGCAAGATCGTATTGAGACTGTAGCATTGGCTTCTCGAGTCTCATGCGGGATTGCTTGATGATCGGATGATGATCTAAGAGGTTGTCACATTTGCTAGCTTTCGGATAGGTGAAGGTTTTGAATCGTGCTTTGGTTGTGGCAGCATCATTGTTGCTGCGCAATTTTTTCAGACGAGCTATGGCCTCTTGTCGCTCGGCATTGTTGCCTGCAGCATTATGGTGTACGGAGGCCATCGTGAGAGGTTGATGGAGCGGAAAAGGTAAGGCCAGAAGCGGGGCAAAACGCCCAAGAGAGTGAGGCTGGTATAGGAAGCCTATTCCCGGTGATGAATCAAGTGGAGTGCGTGACAGCTTGTTGGTAGTTTTTCAGTACCTGAAAGCAGCTCTGCTGTCTGCATGCGAGGCCGTATCTTGAGATGTCTAGCGTCCAAACAGTCCAGACAAAACTCCTTTGCCACCCGCGCCACCCTGTCCGTGTCGAGCAGCCTCGGTTTCGATCCACTTTGTCAAGAAATCCCTATTCTTCATCTCCTCAACCTTTGTAAGTCTTGTCTCGAGCTGAGCTTCCTGTCTGTCAAACGCCAGAAGTGTCGGTAAAGAGTTGATCTGCGAGCAATGTCAGCCGGAAGCGGAAGCTCGAATACCCGAGATGACACGCCTGATATCTCATAGCCAATGGACCCAGGGTAGGCGCATCCAGCTCGAGCTCAGCGAAAGACACGCCGCCTTGAGATTCTCCGACACCACTTTGGATGAGATCGCGGATCATGGGCGTGATGATTTTGCAGGAGGGACACCACGTGGCGCCCCAGAGGGTGATCAGAGGGACCCGCGAGGAAGCGGACAGCAGGTTGAGACTTTCGAAGTCGTCTTCTGTACGAATGCTAGAGATGTCATGTGAGAACACTAAATGATGGACTCTAGCAGATCAAGACATACGTGTTGCTATAGACACGATTCCTTGCTTCTCGTGCGGCTGTAGAGCTGTATGGACGGGCACAGGTCGTGAGCGATCGTCGTCCGATCGTTATCCATAACACAGGCGCACGTGTCAAATACATAATGATTAGTTGTGACGTTTGCTCGAGCTCTGGAACATAGGTAAGTGAAGGTGTTTATTCGTCAGCTGGTAGGTGGATGGTCGTCGGAGTCGAATCGTGCGGAAGTCTTTCAGAAAAGCCCTTCCATATCACCGAACAACAAAATACCGTTCACGCCTCGCTACGATCGACCTCCAGCATATTTGGTCATTACGTTGTAATTTGATCATCTACAGACTCTCATTAAGCTCTGCCCATGAGATGACTTTCTTCCATCCACTTCAGCAGCCCGGCCCAGAAATGCCAGCGACGCCTCCCGGTCTGATTAAATTACAGCTCCCTTGACCTGTACTCGTTGAATTCTGGTTAATCGTGATATCCAGATCCACAAATCTAATGTCAAAGCAGGGCTTAACTCTAGAGCAACTGACACTCGCCGTGCGGTTCGGTCTTGAGCTCTTGCCACTGAGGTAGCCAGTAAAGTTCCGGAACTCAATGTTGCTGACCTCCATCAGACTTGTGCCTGTCGTGCTACTGCCATTGTTGCCATTATCCTGAGTAATGGCAGGGCCGGCATCGGATCCTTCTGTGAAGAAGTTCGAGAAGGTGATGTTGCGGACGACACCTGTGCCCGCTCCACGAGGTTGACCAGCACTCTCGTAGTTGGACTGGTTGACGAGCACACCAACCCATGTCTTGATGTAGACTGCGTTTCCCAGGTCTTCGTTGAAGCGAATGTTGTGGACGTCGCTTATGGTGACGTTTTCTACTGACGAGTCTTCCAGGTACTGCCCGAGGGAGCCAATCGCGATGCCATTACCACCTCTGCAGGTCACGTTCTGGACGTGGATCTCGTACGATCGGGGCTTGATGGCGATACAGTCGTCTCCACCCTGAGACACAAAATTTCTCAGAGTGATGTTACGTGCATCCATCGTGTCAAAGCCGTCGGTGTTCGGTACCCAGTTGACGCCGTAGGGTGCTTTGGTTGCCGTAGCATTGGTGTACAACTCATCAATGACCATGTCTGTACCGTTCATGATGTTGAAGGCCCAGAAGGGAGGCTGTTTGACGAAGAATTTGTTGACTACCACGTCGCTGACGTTCCAGAGCACAAATGGCATGGGCCGACCCTCTCGGACCTTGCCAGCCTCGGCGGTGTACCATACATCTCCATTGCCCTCGATGCCACCAGTACCGTAACCATTGATGGTGATGTGGTCGCCAGTGAGGATGAAATTGGTTCGATGGTTCTGGAAATAGATGAAGTAAGTGTTGCCGTTGGTCCGCCAGTAGTCAATATCAGGCGAGAAGGTCCAGATGCCTCGCCAGTCTATCTGGACATCGTTGACAACAGGGTTGAGCTTGCTAGCAATGAAGTAGTTCTGGTCTTCTGGAAAGACAATGTTTCCACCGTGACCACATGTGTCGAATGCCTTCACGATGTTATCAACATCACTGACGTTGCCGCCATGTGCATAGACTGTGCAACGCTTCCGATGGCCATGCTTGTCAATCGTGACGCCTCCATGACCGTAAGGCGATGCGAACGCCGCCGTCAGCGTTGACAGCAGCAAGAAGAAGTGTTTCTGCATGATCAAACTCGAGTCCAACTCACTGGACTTACCTGAATGGCTGAGCAGAGTAGCTAAGCTTATACATCCGGAAGCATGGCAAATGCTTGTTCACAGCCACCAAGCGTGGGTGTGATTGGAGGCATAATTGCGACATTTGTCAAAGGTAGCCCTGACGATGACCGAACTTCTCCTCAAAGGAAATTGAAGATCAGCGGAGATGATTCGATCCCGGGGCAAAGCGTTCCGGGGTGAAGCTCTTCGATTGGCTCGCCGCTAGTGCGTATTGTTTTCATCCTCTCTATCCAAAACAACCACCTCTGTCTAGCATGCAAACACGCAACAGCACAAGTGGCGGGATGGACTATAATATCCTCTGTCCACCTCTATCTCATGCAAGCAACTGGTCTAGAAGCCTGCGTACTTCGATCGGGCTCGAGACCAGCCTCAACATGACAGGACTGCAAGCCAATTTGCCCCCATCGGTCCTCAGACCCGGCGGGGTTTCTTGGACATCACCCGAAAAGATGTTGGCGTACCGACGTCACCTGATAATCGCGGGGTCTCCGCGAGCCACTAGGATGCGGCAACAACCTTGACCACGAAGGCTCTGCTTGGTTGTCGACGGAATGCGGCAGGTCAAAAATTTTGTATGGAAATGACCTGAAATCCAAGAAAGGATAAACAGCGCCACCGTCGGCCTCAACACACAACCCACATGGTACAAGTACTGCCATGCTCGCCGCATGTCAAGGTAGGTCTGTGTTCCATAGTAGCTTCTCTCTTCGTCTCTGCCAGCATGAAGACCGCTTTCCTTGCTCTCTGCTCAGCGGCCGTGGCTGCTGGAGCATCTCTCGTCCCCCGTGGTGCTCTCAACCACGGCGACAAGCCCCTCCAATACCGAGGCTTCGACATCAGCAGCGTCCTCGTCGAAGAGCGCAAGAACGTCACCTTCATCAACACCCAAAAGAAGAACCGCACCGAGCCCATCGAGGACATCCTCGGCGCCAAAGGCACCAACACCTACCGCCTCAGGTACACCTCCCCCACCCCCTCACATGCCTCTCCTCGCTAACCCCTCCCAGACTCTGGGTCGACCCCGTCGACCCCACCTACCAAGGCTACGGCCTCGACTACAACATCGAGCTCGCCTCCCGCCTGCACAAAAAGGGCTACAAAATCTACCTCGACTACCACTTCTCGCACACCTGGGCCGATCCACAGAAACAATTCATCCCGCCAGCATGGGAGGGTCTCTCCCTCGAGGCCACGGCCAAGACGATCAGGCAATACGTCCGCACCACCCTCCTCGCTTTCCATCGCGCGCGCATCCCCGTCGAGATCGCCTCCCTCGGGAATGAGATCCGTAACGGCATGCTCTGGCCGCTTGCGAGGGCCTACCCCTTCCTGGACACGAGGCAGGAGAGGATCTCGAACTTCACGAATCTGGCGACGGTGTGGGCTGCTGCGAGGAGGGGTGTGGATGATGCGGTCTCGGCTGGTGCGCATCGGCCGCAGACTATGATCCATGTCGACAATGGGTACAACAAGACTCTGCAGTTGAACTGGTACGATGCGTTGTTCGGGACTGGGCTGGTGAAGCCGAGTGATGTGGATATCTTCGGGGTTAGCTTCTATCCTTTCTACGGGTTGAATGCGACGCTGGATAACCTGCTTGATACGGCGAATGCCTTGACCGGGAGATACAAGAAGCCGTTCCATGTGGTGGAGACGGATTTTCCTGTTATCTGCGAGGGGGTGGAGTTGAGTGAGCCTCGCTTCCCGGTGTCGGCCAGGGGACAGACGGAGTGGGTGCAGGCTATTATTGATGTGTTGCAGAAGGTGAAGGGTGGGTGGGGTCAGGGTATCAACTTTTGGGAACCAGGCTTTGTTGATGTGACGAGCTTGGGAAGTAATTGTACTGATGCGTTGGCCTTCAATGTGGACTGGTCAGGTTTGCCGAATACCATCAAGGCATACTCGAGGGAGAGTGTGGATATGTTTGCGAAGGGAAGGTAGAAAGTATACATAGAAAGAGATGTCAACTGTGACAACCACATTGCACAATGTGCTGGTGGGCCTACCTTCTTGCCCGCCTCGACCACCACTCCTGAGATGCCTTCATGAAGTTTCCGCTACCTGTCCATAGGCTCCATTGTGCAACTAGTCTAAACTGCCGAGCACAAAATTTCGCAACTCCAGTCCTGTCCTGTGGTACTCCGTAGGAGATCCGTGCAGATCGCTCATGCCGGTGGGGGCTTCTCCGCACATTAAGGTCGGGTCCAGTGCCGGCGGAAGAATCTGCAGGGCTTTCTGGCGCAAACAACCTGACTGCGGACAATCTGAATTTGGAAGCGACGACGAAAGCAGAAGCAAATCAGTCCGCGGAGTCGGAGTAATAAGCAGCGAACTGGTTGATGTCTTCGACGGGCAGTCTACCGAGCAATTTCCAAGCTCAGCTCTGACGGATGCTAGCAAGTGTGCTGTGATGCTTTCCACTTGATCGATCTTGACTCATAGCGATATTGGCATCGTCCAGCATGTTTGATTGTTAGCGGCTTTGTAGCGCAGGAGCTGTGAGGTCGTGAGCTTGTGGATGCACATTCTGCAGCATCGTGAGAAGTGAAGTCAAAAAGCCCCACCCAAGATGTCCCCGCAGCCAATCAATTTCACCTGCGGCTCAATTCTTCTCCCTTGCATTTTGAGCATTGTACATTGCCCATGACACACAACACGCGCGACACCAAAACCATCAGATCTGACCAGAACCTCCCACCCAGTAAGCAAAACACGACCTGAAGCTTCGTCAAGGGATTCCCTCCCCGCCCGCCCAAATACCATACCACCACACCCTCCTCCACACCGTGACTCGCCCCTGCCAGGACAACCACCACCATGCCCTCCCTCCCCACCCCTCCCTCCACCTTCGACATCGTCCAAACCTACACGCGCCTCCTCCACGACGATCCAGACCTCACCATGCCAGTAGCAGCAATCGAAGCCCTCGTCATCGCCCTCAGCCAACACCCCTCCACCACCGTCTCCGAAACCCTCTCCCTCCTCACCTCCCTCACCGCCAAGCTAAAAGCCGGCATCTCCAACCCCATCGCGCTCTCCGCCGGCACAGATCTCTTCCAGCGGTACATCATCACCACCCTCCAGCGGCCGTCTGGCCTCGGCGGGGCGGCGGGCGAGGAGGCGAGTTTCGATGAGATACGCAGCCATCTCGTGCGGAACGGGAGGTTGTTCGTGGAGCGAGCGAAGGAGGCGAGGGAGAGGATCGCGGCGTTCGGGAGGGGGTTTGTCAGGGATGGGTCGGTGGTGTTGACGAATGGGGGGAGTAGGGTTGTGGGGGCGTTGTTGCGGAGTGCCGCGGAGGGGTCCAGGGGATTTGGCAGAGGAGGAAGTGTCAGGTTCAAGGTCGTTTATGTGGTGAATTCGCCGGCGCCGTTGTCGGGAGGGGCGAAGAAGGAGGGGAAGGTGCCGGGTTTGGTTGGGGATGAGGAGAGTAGGGCGAATATTTCGGCATTGAGAAAATTGGGAGTGCCGGTGGCGGTGATTCCGGCGACGGCGATGGCGTATTGTTTGGGACAGGTGACGGCTTGTTTTGTGGGGGCGGAGGGGGTGGTGGAGAATGGAGGGATTATTAGCAGGTTGGGAACGTATCAGATGGGGATGTTGGCGAAGCAGGCAGGTAAGCCCTTCTATGTGGTTGCAGAGAGTCACAAGTTTGTGAGGTTGTATCCGCTGGGGCAGAATGACTTGGGGATCGAGCAAAACATCGTGGACTTCAGAACGGATGACGGAGATACGGCTTCAAAGGCAGATGTGTCTGGTTCGATACAAACGAGCTTGGACGAGGCGGTGGACTTCACGGTAAGTGTACTCTAGAAGTGTGATTGATCATTGCTGACAATCTCTAGCCTCCTCATCTCATATCCGGCATCATCACAGAGTCGGGAGTGCTGCTTCCAAGTGCGGTCAGCGAAGAGCTCATCAAGATATGGTTCTAGAAGAATCTGCTTGGACATGGCTATGCCGGTTGAGAGCTGTCCAAATATCGGATATTCTACATGACTGGACCGTTCTGTGTCGCCGCTCAGGTCAATTCAAGCTCAGAACGAGCTATCCCAGCCTCACCCAAGCGGGTAAGTCCCAGCATTGTCCGCCAGGGAAGCCACCTGACGCCCGGCCCTTCCATCCAGACATCACGAAGACGTGTGACACGGAGGAGATTGTTTCACGTTTTGGCATGAGAGGAGGTATCTACCAGCATCTATCAATGCCAGAATCAGAACTCCATCTTTGGCTCTGTTGCCCGACTGATGCTTCCGTGGTATCATAAATACTCATATACGCTCAAGAATGCTTCCAAAACTCTCATGAGCCCTAGCACTTGTGATTTAGAGCACATTGCTAGGGCCTCTCGTACGATGCTGTGACATCCTTTCCCCTGTACGCTGCAATCTCCCTCTCCTTGGCAGCGAGAGCTTCCCGCATTTGCGCTAATTCTCGCTCAAGTTCAGCGTGCCTGTCGTCTGGTGCGTCTTTTGGTCGTGATGACAAGGTCGTCGAAGTGGGCTCGTCGTGATTGAGAATTGATGACAGCATGGGATCAATGACAGTCGTTGCTCGTTCATGCGTTGTCCCAGAAACAGAAGGACCTGTCGTGGACGCAGCTTCTCCGTTGCTCTGAGAGAACGATCGTTTCCGGCGATTCTCTTCAGGGGAAGCATGCGACATCGCAGTTTTGCGTAGTGCTGGCTGGTAATGTGTAAAGTCGACTGGAACCGGACCTCTGCCTATCGATCGATCGTACTCTGTAGCATGTGACGAGTCGTCCATTGCAGCGTCATCTGAATGATGCTGATGATTATGATGATTATTTTGCCGATGGACTGGTTGATCGGGTGCTGGATTCATCAAGCTGTTCAGAGCAAGATGATTCGACGACGGAGTGGAGGAGGCAGAGGTGTTGATTTGTGTCTGGTTGGGAGGTTGGTACATGGGAATCTGCGAGACCATGTTTGAGTTTTCATAGACGTGGTTTTGATCGTGGACTGCGGGAACGACGCGCTTTCTGCGTTTGATCTCTGATTTTTTCATCTGGACCGGGCGATGGACACCATGGAGTTTGTGGTACAATCCTGCGGGTGTTAATGACGTCCCACACATTTGCTATCGATGTCACCTACCACACGCGTTGCAGATCGTGTGACCCTCTTCGTCTCTGCGCCATAATGGAGTGACAGTAGTCCCGCAATTCTGACATGCAACCACAACATTCATCGCCCCTGGTGTCTCCATGTTCTGCGCATGCGCATATGGGCTTTCGTTCCTGGTCGATGTGCCCTCGGTGTCTGATTGTGGTCCGGGGGTTCCTTCTGCAGTCTGTGCCAACGCAAATTGTGCCGTCTTTGCGACCCTGTTGTTGTATGCCGGACATCCATTGCAGCCATCGTGCCCGCCAGTCCCGTTGCATCGTCCGCCTCCAGGGCAGGTACCAGCGACGTTGGTGTTGGCAGACACATATGCCACAGGTGGACCTGATCGCGCAGCGTCAGATGATTGTGACCCGTCGGCTCGCGAACCAGTGCTCTCTTGCTGTGGCTGTTGTGGTTGTCTGCGCATTCCAACGGGGCGCATCTGATTTCGAGCCTTCAGGTAGAGGCCACATGCATTGCAGATAGTATCGCCAGTCGGAGATCTCCTCCAAAGGGGTGTCCTAGTCGTACCGCAGTTGCTACAATGTGTTAGCCGAGACACAGTCCATGCTGATCGCATTCTACGAACCTGCATATCTGACCAGTGGTGATCGCAGAAGTTGGCATACGCCGTGCCTGCTGAGAGTCCGCAGGGCTGTGAGCCGCCTTGGGCGAGGTCGAGGAGTATGGCTGTGGTGACACCTCAAAATGTGTATTCGGAGAGACCGAAGTCCGTTGGTGTGACGAGTCTGTTGAACTTGGCGGTGCTGGATGGGCTGATAATTCGCGGGCGTTGTGCTGTATACCTTTGGCATGGTTCACGAGTTGTTCCGCTAGCTCTATGTCCTCCCTCGAAGGCTCCCGGTGCATGGAAGGAGTCGGTGCTCCGCTCGAGGTCGGTATCGAGGCCGGTGGGGGCTCCTGCGATGCGGTAGCCATTTCGGCGTGATTTGAGGTTATCGTTGTTGATGCATGAGCCGATCTCGTCTTGAATCTGCCGTCCAAAAACTCCTTGGTCTCAAAAGCCTTCAGTTGTCGACAAGCGCGCAGTGATTTGGGTGCCTGGAGCGGACGGAGATCGAACGGCGATAAGATAGACGGCGCCTGGTGCCCTTAGTTCTGGGTCTGAGACTTTGCGTTGTGCACAGCGTGTTCGCCTGCTTCGAGCAGGCTCTGAGAGAACTGGTAGCTGGTTGGATATCAGATGTGTCACGGCAGGGGGTGTTCTGATCGCGTAATAGTACAAAAGACGACGTCAATTTCGCGACGGGTCAGCAGCTTTTACGACGTCGCTGATTGGATGGCAGAAATTGGTTCGCGGAAGAGGCTCCGGTCGATCGGCCCAGTAGCCAGAACCCCCGTCTTGGCCGCATCAAATCTGCCGACACTCTATCTTGGGAAGGTTGAAACACGCAGGACATGCTCTTGACAAACGCATGGTGACATTCAAAACCACATGTAGTAAAGTTTCTGTGGTGTGTGTTCAGCTTAGTAGTTCCCCCATTGAGTACTGTCATAGATTGCTCAATGTCGCAATGTTCCATTCAGGAGACTTGGCACGATTGGAACGGCATTGTGCTGCTGAGTCTGGTAGTAACTTATTCCAACTGCTTAGATCTAAATCCACCGGTGGACTGCGACCAGTCCCCGTTCCCAAGGTATAAGTACTCGACTCCCTTTTCGTTGTATGGGCACCCCCTTGCGCCAATCGCCCCGTCGCAAACGTTCTTCCAATAGTGTACAATCGTGAAAGGGCTTGCTGTGTATACATCGCGTACACTGTACGACGCAAAGGCGCAAGTTGCTCTTCCAACAAGATCTCGTTCGTCGTTGGTGACGGACGTTCGTAAGTCATTAGACTTGCTCAGCACCCCAGCCTGCGTCAGCATCCCTTCATGGTGTGTTAGACAGAGTCTCAAAGACAATTCAACCATTGTCATACCTCATGTTCGCAGGTGGCTCGATGCTGGGAACGTATTCGAGGACTACGTAACCAATACCAACGACCGTGACAAGTGCGCCGGCTGTGTATCTCCACCAGTTATTGCCCATGATGATGCAGCCCACAAAGATGTAGACTGTACATTGTTAGTCCTTGATGGTTCCAACATTACTGGCTCTTTCTGACGTACAGATACCGCGACCGATGAATGAGAACATGAACGAGGCATATCTCGCGACTTGAGGCGGGATTTGGAACTCTGGAGTTCGCGGTTAGACTCTGGGGTAGCTGTCTTCAGCGACTTCGAGCGTACCAAGCAGGGCATTTCCTGCAAGAATGGTCAGCAAACCGATCCGGTGCTGGCAGTGCGATTTGAAGCTTACCAAGGCCAAAGAGGATAACGTAGACACCAACGATCACATTCTGGCTGTACCTTCATCAGACTCTATGCACCATCATCATCTTTCCAGTGTCATACATGGCAAAGCTTGGGAAGAATTGTCCTATGCCACCAAGGACCATGAAAACTCCAACTGCAAGGTTGACTATCCGGCTGGGAAGGCATCAGCATAACGCGCTCGAGTGTCGCAAGAGCCATTGAGCGCTCACAAGATGTCGGAGAAGTCCATGTTGATGGCGAATGAGGAGCGAAGTGCAATTCAGAGAGGATGAAATGTATTAGCAGTGCCGGAACTCGAGTGTCGTGGATGTTGAGGCTTGATGTTTTGGAAAGCTTGGTTGCTGAACGAAGCTCGAGTTGGCCGGAGCTGTTTTGGGACGCGAGCGGCTTGCACCTCCGCCTTTCACAGCCCTGTGACGTCTCATGAACCCTAAGGTATGTCTCCTTGGATACTTACCCAGGCGGAGAGCATGACACAGGCGTGCATTATTCATTCATCTCTATCTACATACAAAGCATTTCATCTACAACATCATTACCATTATCCATCCATACATGTGATCGCGTATCATAGCCTCGCTCGCAGCATCGATGCTGCAGCTACTAACTTCTCGACCGCCTGAGAACAACCGTACGAGGTTTGATATCCGTAACCTCCATGGCCGTAATTATGCACAACAGTGAGGTCGTGACCGTTCTGAGCTTTCATCACCTCGGTCTCAAGCCTGATACCACCTTCACGCATCGGTCGTAGACCAACGCCATGCCTGACAATATCCAAAGCCTCGATGCCTTTCCCCTCAGGGACAAGTTCGGGGCAGAGCTCTATGGCTCGCTTCATAATTCTAATGGCCAGACTCGGGTCGACCTGACTTTCCCAGCTACCTTTCTGCAAGCAGCCACCAAGAATACAGCCGCCACCAGCAGCGCGATGCATCACATAGGTAGCCTCATCGGGTCCGTCGTCCGTACCCGACGTTGTCGACATGACTTTTGGATCGTTCCTGACCAAGACGATTTGACCTCGAGCGGGATACAGGGTTCGATCCTCAACTCCACCGAGCTTCAAGGAAGACAGGCCAGTACAGTTGACCACAATGTCTGCCACATCTCCAGAATGGTGCAGGTGTGCAGCCTCAGCGACGTGCCGAACATTGCCTCGACGGACCACGACTCCATTGCGAAGACATTGGGACATCAGCCATGGTAAGTACAACGCTGTGTTGATGCAGACGGACGTGAAGGATGTGCCTCCGTCTGCACCTGCAGGTAGCTGGGAAGCAGGTATTGGCTTGAACTATGAGATGTCAGCAGAATCGATAGCTGGAGGATTGAGTGGGTGCCAACATTGGGGACTAGATCTTTAAACCAGGCATCCTCTTTTGCCAGCTCGGACATCCAATCACTGACAGGAGTACCTGCATCCTTCGCTCGCCGGTAGACAGCAGTATTTTGAAAATGGACGCCTGCTTCGGGTAGATCACGTGCCAACTTCTCAAGCTCCGGCCATGTGTTTCGTTCATAGTCTCTCGAAGGTGTTCCATCTTGTGACATGCTAAGAATGTCCATGAGCTGAACGGTTCATCACAACTGACACAAATACGTACGGAAAGAAATTTGCACCCGCCCATGGACTAGCATACTCTATGTCGTAATCACCTGGCATGTGTTTTGAGATGATTGTGATGCTGTAACGGCCATGTCGAGATAACAAAAGTGCAGACGTCAGGCCCGAGACTCCGGCTCTGGCACATGTTAGATCTTTGCTCCGTAATCGACTGTGCATGTGAGATTTCACCCCAGAACTACAATCTTTGTGGGCGCCATGGTGTCGGGTCAGCAGTGCACAGGGTCGTGACACGGAGGCCTGATGAGGGGTTGATTTGAGCAACGAGCGCTGTGACGGCCGGAAGAAGCAATTGGCGCTTCAAAGGTGCTGAATCCGGAAGCGACGCGCTTTGAAAGCAAAATCCACAAAGAACTCTGTCCAGAGTCAAAGAAGCATATCTGCATATCTGCATAGAAAAGAACTTGACTCATCTAACCAGATCTTATCAACTTCGCCCTACAATCTCCGAACGCTACCGAGCAATAATTGACAGCAAAAAAGTTAGACATCCAATCCATGACATCGGAGGCTGCACCAGCAACAAACTGCCCGCCGAAGAGTCGCCTATCCGCGTCCACGCCCGCCGATTGGCTCCGTTTGTCCCTGAACGCCGCAGGAAGTCTGGGAGAGGCCCAGAGGGAAGACCGACAGCTCCCGCGTGCCCAGGTCCACATCAGGTAGGCTCGCATGCTCTCTCTCCCCAAAGTCCTTGAAAACAGTCCATACATTTGTTCTTTTTGTCCCCAGCATTTCGGGGCTCTGTAAATCTAGATCCTGCTTGTCATATCCTGTCGAGCATGTCCTAGATTGCAGAGTTCCTCATCCTCCCCGTCCTCATGAATTTCGAAAACGCGCTAGGCCACGGTTCGCTGACGCTCGCATTTCAGGAGCACAGCCAACCATGCGAGGTTATGAAGATGAGTTCCCAGTGCTTAGTGATCTGGGCCTCTATGCTGCAAAGACCACAGGCGATGGTAAGTGTATCTGAGCCTACCTCACATGTACTAGACTGACCAGACATTACAGGAAACTGCTTGTTCTACGCCCTCTCCGACCAGCTGTACGGTTCGGAAGACAAGGGAGCTGAGATTCGTGCAACTGTCATAGACTTCCTTCGAAATCATGCCGACGAATACAAATTATTCCTCGTGGTCAATGCTGGTGGTGGATCACGAAGAAACCCAAAGAGAAAGACAACCGTTCCTGCACATCCACAGACGATTGAAGCCCCATCGGCTGAAGACATAGACCGGGCATGGGAAGAGCACTTGGCTCAAATGGCAAAAGGCGGGACCTATGGCGATAATATGGAGATTCGGGCTTTTGCTGCAGCCTACAACACTGATGTTCATGTTTACCAACGCGAACATAAATATGTGGTGTCCGCCGTTCATGGCCAGGTAGCTCCACACGCCGCTCACGTTGCGTATCATCAGGTATGCTGTCACACGCAACACTTTGTTTCTCACGCTGATCAATTCCTCAGACATGGCTACACTACTCTTCCATTCGTAACATCGGCGGACCAGAAACCGGAATTCCCCACGTCCAGCCTAGGGCACTCACACCGGAGGAGCAGGAAAAACAAAGGATAAAGATGGCTGCAGTACCCCTAGTACAGCCGTGGCAGATCAAGGCTCTTTTGAACTCACTGCCATTCCTCATCGACAACGCGCTAGCTAAGAGGACGCTCGAAGAAACTAAAGGCGATCTCAACGCTGCCTGCTCAAAACTGCTGGATGCGGACGATGGAGGCAGTGCCTCGTCCGCGCAAGAGAGCTCTAGTATTGAGCGAGAGCCCGACAGCGACGACGAACTTCTCCATGCCCCTAACAAGAGGCAAGACCGTCGCATGAGCAGGACGTCACGCCAAAAGACGCTCCCGTCGTTCGACCCCAACCGACTCACGCCATTCGCTCCCGCATCCGACAGTGGCTCACAAGAGTCCATCGACAGCTTTCAGTCGGATACCCCCAGCAGCACAGCCTCACGGATTGACTCACTGGAGCTCTCAACTTTGCCGGGTGACACTATCAATGTGGCAACCGACCCTGACTCGAGTCCAGCCAAACGACCTCTGCGATTCAAGATCAACCCACCCAAGCCACCTACAAGCATCCACAACAAAACGAGACAGAGGCAAACAGGTCCTCGTAGGGTCAGTGCTAGGGATAAAAAAGATATGAAGAAACTGGCACAAAAAGCAGCTCGAAAGGAAAGGCAGCAGGCTGCCGGCGGCAACGTATCTCGCAAGATGAGGACAGGCATGGAGCTGCGCAGTCAGGGCATGACCGAGACACCTCCCATCGAATCTGGTTTCCGCACGCTTTTCATCTAATCACATTCTTCGGCGGGACAGGCGACCTGCTTTAGCGAGCATTGCAGACACAGCTGGTGACACGGCACTTGAGCGAGGTGCATTATGGGTACAAACAAAGGCATGGCGATGGCGTTCAAGGGGTATTACACACAAGTCGTTCGCGACCTCTGATGACGAAGGACAATCATTGCATTTAGACGTCTCTGGCACTGAAGTGCTCAGCGAGAGACAGACTTCATGATCATGGACCTGATTTTTTTCGGTTTGGAAACAGTACAGGGGCATGCTATACAAGCATGTGATAGCATTCGGTACAATCTGCTGCGAGTATCACTCGCTCCGACTACATTCTGGCCTATCTTGACGTGTTGATGACTCGTGCAGCTGGCCCCTCCACGGCTGTCCGCCTGACTTTGAGGTGGTGATGGAAAGCTCCCGTCGCTGGAGCTCCCCGCAGATCCCTTCCTGTTCCTGATCTTCACGATCCGGCTGCATCCTGACATCATCCATCACCAGATCGACCTGCGAGATCGGTCGAAAACATCCGAGGCACAGTGGCACGCACGCGAGAATGCACAAGTCAAATTGTAGACCAAGCTAAGGTAAGCTTGCAAACACGGTGACAGCACATCCCTAATCATTGCCTTGCACGCCAGTACCTTTGACCACCCCTCACGATGCCCCACTCCCCCTTGAACTACCAGCTGCCCCTCGACCTACCAGCTCTCCTTCCTCATCACCGGCGCCGCCCGCGGCGTAAGCCGCGACCTCACCCTCTCCCTGACCCGCGCCGGCCACCGCGTCTTCCCCATGAGTGGGCTCTTTGGCCAAAAGATCTACTTGCTGCCGTATGGAGCGGACTCCTCGAGCGCTTCGGGAGCTGTCCGGAGCCGGACCTCGCCATTCTGCAGACCAAAGTAGACTGCGACCGGCTTCTGACCGCCCTGAAGGTTCTGGGCCTGGCTCTGTTCACCATTCATGCCGAAGAAGAGACCAACCTCGAGAACACCAGTGATGGCTTTGATCTTGGCGGCGAGGGTGGGTACATCGTAGACGCCATCCTTTCCACTACCATCCTTACCAGCCTTGACGTCCGAGGTACTGAGGAGTGTCTTGAAGGGCGCGTCGATGATGTAGAAACCCTGGTCGGTCTGGATGGGTCCAGTCTTTGCGATAGGATGCTCACGTAGCTTGGGGTCCGATGATCCAATGAGTCTGAGTTGATGGATGGCTGTGGCATGGGCAATGGGTGCTACCTCGATTGGTATCGTTGTCCATTTGGTAAGTAGACGAGACTGGTCTTTCCGGTAGTCTGAGCAGATGTCAGCACCCGGGGCCTGCAGCTCAGGACATGTCTCGGTACGTACCTGCAATGCACACAAACTTCTTAGCTCTAGTTGCCACCAGCTTCTCTTGGAACAGACATGCACCGCCACCCTTGATGCAGTTCAATTCCTCGTCTACCTCATCAGCACCATCGAAGGCCACGTCTAGCAGCGTGGCTTCGCTCAAAGAGTCGAATTGTACTGCGACCAATCCTGCCGACTCTACTGCTTTCCTAGACTGGAAACCGGTCGGCACGAAAAATATGTTGTGACCTTGAGGTGGTGGGTCTTTGGCAAGGTGGTCTTTGATTGCTTCTATGCCGTACATGATCGTGCTTCCGGACCCAATTCCTACATATTTGAAGCTTGATTTGAAGTGATCTTTCACAGCCTGATAGGCGGCCTTCTTCTTGGCCGACTCAATCAGGTCGGTGTTCTCAGAAGACATTGTTCGTTTCGAAGTATTGTTAAGTGAAGGGGGTTGCTCAATGCTTGACGGTCGCTGGTAGAAACACTGTTCGGGCTCACTTGAGGTTGGACGGCTGCGACTAATTCCAAGGAGATTGGAGAAATGACGACAGGCAGATGGAGGGCGGACTTGATTCGTTACGAGGCTCAAGTGAGTACGGGAAATCCGTAGCATATAGCCGATGTTGGAAGCCGCAGAGCATTATATGGAATTCGATGCAGCAAGAGGCGTGTCATTTTTTCCCAACGAACAGCCCGCCACACACGCTGCATCTGGCGCTTGGCATGGGATAGCGGGGTAAAATCCCATCACCGGATTGCTATTTAATAAGGCATTGCAGAAGTGACTTGCTGGATTGCTACCAATTAGACGAATTGCGATAATCCCTAGTTCTCTGGTAGTTTCATTTGCCTCTTATTACCAGCATGGTGGACTTGTAACGAGGGCATTGACAGGCTCTGAACTGCAGAGTTGAGGATGATGGAAAGTGAAGCCGACCCCACCGGCTGTTTGGAGAAAAGTGTGCCCCGCACTCGCGCTCCTTATCGATAAGACATGACTTCACCTACCAGCTCAAACGCCGTCTGGTAGTAATTGAGCTGCATCCTCCATCAAAGTCCATCTCACGATGGCCGCACAACAGACGGACGTGCCTCCGCCACTACAGCACGTCCCGACGGCCAAGGAGAGGAAATATGATCGCCAACTCCGCCTCTGGGGCGCCGCAGGTCAGGCGGCACTGGAGGAAGCTCACATACTTCTCATCAATTCGGGGTCTGGAGTCACAGGAATCGAGGCACTGAAAAATTTGATCCTACCAGGTATCGGACAGTTTACCATCCAAGACTCTGCCCTTGTCACCGAAGCAGATCTTGGTGTCAATTTCTTTCTGGAGGAAGAAAGCAGAGGGAAGCCGCGTGCTCAAGAAGCATGCAACTACCTCCTTGAGCTCAATCCTGACGTGCAAGGTCATGCCATTTCAGAAGTATCCGAGTCCTTCCCCAGCTCTTATTACTACCACTAATGCATTCAAGCCTCTAGACGCATGGATATCGTCTGGCAACGTGCTCAACCCATATACGCTCATACTAGTTTCGTCGACCATCCAGCCAAGCATACTCCATCACATCACGATTCACGCTAAGGAACATGCAATTCCAGTCTTCTACCAGCATAGCGTCGGCTTTTATTCGCACTTCTCAATTCTTCTTCCGCCTGCTTTTCCTATTGTTGATACCCATCCAGAAGCAACTGCGACGACAGATTTGCGCTTACTCAGACCATGGCCGGCGCTGACGGAATTCGCCCGCGAGAAGACAAAGGATCTCAAAACAATGCCGGACATCGATATTGGCCATGTGCCCTACATTCTGCTATTGCTCTACTTCCTCGATGAGTGGCGCTCTGCTCATAACGGCGAGGATCCAATTTCATATAATGACAAGACGGCATTCAAAGACCTCGTGAAGTCGGCTGGGCCACTCGAAGAAGAGAATTTCGGGGAAGCTGTAGCTGCTGTGCTCAAGACCATAAACCTTCCCACACCTTCCTCCTCTGTGCTAGCAGTTCTGGATGCTCCGGAGGCACGCGACCTGACGTCAACGTCAGCCTCTTTCTGGTTCATCGCCGCTGCTATCCACGCTTTCTACAAGAAACACAAACAACTTCCTCTTCCCGGCTCGGTGCCCGACATGAAAGCCAGGAGTGCTGATTACATCACACTTCAAAATATCTACAAGGCCAAAGCTCGACAGGACTGTGCCGAAGTTACCGATATAGTTAGGCAGCTTGAGACGAAGGGCGGACGTTCAGAAGCAATCCCAAGCACCGAGATCGAGCAATTCTGCAAGCTTGCCGCCCACATCAAGGTCGTTCGCGGTTCTCCAAGTCCGCTTACCCATGTTTCGGAAGCTCTCGACTGGACGCTGGAGTCCGGCAAGAACCTCATCTCGAAACTGCCCAATCCGGAGTTCGGTCTCTCAGAACCAAGTCTTATCTATGTCGCATTCGTAGCTTACGACCGCTTCCTAGCGACTCATACGGGCAATTCCCTTGGTGAAATGCGCGCCCCGGGAACGATAGCAGCAGAAGTAGATGCAGATGCGGAAAAGTTGACCGGGATCGCCTTCACGGTCCTGGATGCTGCGATCAAGGCAGCTGGCACGACGGTCGAGAATCCTCAGTATGATGAAGTCAGGGCGGAACTAGGTCAGATTTGTCAAGAACTGTAAGTCATTGAGAGCCCCCCAAAAGGTTCTAGCGACTAATCACATGTAGCACGAGAGCTGCTGGTGGCGAACTTCACAACATTGCGTCCTTGACGGGTGGAATGATTGCCCAGGAAATCATCAAAGCCATTACACGCCAGTATGTTCCTGCCGACAACACCGTCGTCTTTGACGGCATCAAAAGCAAGATTGTTGCAATGAAGATATGATAATCCTTCTGGTAGTTTCATGAGAGGTCATACTACCAGACCTCAGCTTGTTTGAGATGGCATGGAGTATATGGACGGCGTCCCCTGGTAGTACCATGAGGCATAATACTACCAGATCATAGCTACGAGTCGTCTGTCTACGTGGGTATCATACAGCGTGCATACATAACCCTCACAATCTAGCGAGGACCTTAGCTCTTCTAACTGCTCTCTCTCTTGCTTCCGCGTTCTTCTTCTCCCACATTTGCTTTCTTCGTTCATGACCCTCGAAGAATATTTGCACCCATTCGGGGTCAAAGGGCGGTAGTTGCCGACCAGGTCCTTCTTCTCCAGCCAGCTTCCTCACAGTCTCAAAGTAGCCTTCAAAGTCCGGGGCAATGGCAGTGAAAGGCACGCTATCACCCTTCTTCTTGATCCGCTCCTCTTCCCAGCGCTCCCGCTCTTCAATCGGCGGTAGCTTCGCCCTCCCAGCCAACACCCTCGCCGCAACCACAGCTTGCCACTCAAACACTTTAAAGGTAAGCCCAGCAGCCACCTAAACATAGCCGTCAGTAACTTCCCACAAAGGCCAAGGGTCACACTTACCGCCCCAACAAACACCAAAGTCGGATCACTCCTATGAAAAACATGCAAATACAATCCCGGCACCCTATTATTCCTCACCTCAACCTGGGGCAAAAACGGCAAACTCCACGAATACCCCGTACTCACGACCACATGATCCACCCCTTCCACCTGCGTCCCATCCTCAAACACCACCTTCCTCCCCTCCGCCTCCACCCTCTTTATACTCGGCACCCTGGTGATCCCCGGATGCCGAAACGCCACGTCCCCGAAATACATATTCGGCCTGTGCCCCTCCACCACGGCGAAGATGGGATGTTTCGCCACCCCAAGCAGGTCGACGCACGTATCCGCTCCCGACACCGAGGCGCCGACCACCACTACTTTCTTGCCGCGGTACTTCTCTCGCCCGCGGAAGGCTTTGCTGTGCTCCACGCTGCCCGGGTGGGCGGCTTCGAACGCCGCGAGACCGGGGATGTGCGGGACGTACGGGACCGAGTAGTGCCCGTTTGCGACGACGAGGGCGTCGAAGCGCTCTTCCCACCAGTAGTCTGTGCGGAGCCCGGGGCGGCGCAGGACGAGGACCCATTCGTCGTTGAGCTTGGTGGCGCGTTCGACGGTGGTGTTGTACGAGATGAAGTCGGAGTAGCCGTGGCGGGTCGTTAAGGATTCGATGTAGCGTTGGATTGTTTGCCAGGGGCGGAAAGGGGTGTCGGTGCCGTGGAGGGCGATGGAGGCGGGGGAGCGTTCGGAGGGAATGGGCTCGGCGGTGAACTCCATGACGGTGGCGTCGACGTTGGTTTCGAGGTAGGGGTAGACGGGGGTTTCGGTGAAACGAGGGGTGTTGGATTTCGGGGTCTGAGCGGGGAGGGTGGAGGGGAGGGGGACGGGAGAATCGGCTGTGCGTGAGGCGAGGCGGTCGATGTCGCTGAGATGTGGATGGGGTCGCTCATCGAGAAGCCTGGTGTGTCAGTGTAGTCGTGGTCGAGGGGAGGGGAAGGTCTACCAGCATCCGCCAGCCTTCTCGCGGCGCTCGAAAACGCGGATTACATCAAAAGCCTGCTCTCGCGCGAGAGCATCGATGGCTATAGCACCAGCCGGGCCAGCGCCGATGACAGCGACGCGCTTGACTTTGCCCATATTCGCAACAGGTTGAGGGAAAAGTGATGTGGTCGTGCTTCCGTAGGGAAACGAGAGAGAGCTTCAAACAGAGAAGTGAACAAACGAGCTTGGACCCTACCTCTTTCTGCACCCACTTACATACGGTTGAGCCACCGATCGTCACTCCACCACGTGGTTGTGTTGGTTGAAATCGCTTTGCACAAAAGACGGGAGTGGTCCGAGGGTGAAGCCGCCGAAGGATATCGATAGCGGGTGGATCCGCCAAGCCCTAACTGTCACGCAATGCTCGGTATCGATCACGAATTTGTTATCTCCAACCCTTGCAGCCGCAGAGCGTCCGCTCCGTTGCTCAACTCCAACTCAAGGACCAATCCTGTAAACTGGGTAAATTGCTAATTAGTCTAATATTCCAAGACCCTGGGCACTCCGCCTCGGGCTGCTACCGTGAGTGTTTCTGGTACCGATGCAGGGGAAACACCAGGAGGACACCGGTCAACGGAATGCCAATGGCGGCACAAGTCGAATGCAGGGCAGTGTTTGACGTGATCGTGCAGATTCGAAGGTCAAGGCGAGCGACTCCCACGTGGTAAGCTATAACAAGTGCAGCAACTTCTCCTCTTCCCTGGTAGGCCTATCTCGGTGAGATCCCTTACGTTACTGTCATGGAGAAAGATGTAGATTACTCGAGTGCTGCGGAGCGAGATAGCTCCTCAGAGCTGGGCCAGTCTGTATGGAGCGAGAAGGAGGAGTTGAGAGCTAGATGGAAGTGAGTAACTACCAGAACCTCACCAGCAGACCGGGACATTGACGAGCCCAGGGTCGACACGACTGTGCTTCCGCTGTTGTTCCTCGGCTTGCTCGTCTTCCAGCTCGACCGCATGAATATTGCAAGCGCGTTGACTGGCGGGTTTGCGCAGGACATCAGAGTCAACCAGGCGACCATCAACCTTGGCAATCAGCTAATGTTCCTTGCGATTGTGATGTTCGAGATACCGTGCAATATGCTGCTGCAGAAGGTGAGGAACAGATGCGAGTACAGCTGAAGTATCCAGCTGACATTCAAAGCTTGGTCCGCGCAAGTGGATATCAGGTCAGGTCTTCACCTTTGGCTTGGTTGCTACTCTCCAGGTCTTTGTCAAGAACCGGACCGGATTTCTTGTTTCGCGATGGTTCTTAGGAACAGCGGAGTCAGGTTACATCCCCGGCGCGATCTACACCCTGTCGACGTGGTATAAGGAGAGAGAACTGGCGAAAAGAGTGGCAATCCTGTTCTTTGGCATGTTTGGAGCAAATGCATTGAGCCCAATCCTCGCATCGGGGATTCTCATGCTTGACGACAAGCGTGGTCTGACAGGTTGGCAGTGGTTGTTCATGCGTAAGTATCCATGTCATGGTATGCGACGATCAATGCTAAATCCTACCAGTCGAAGGTCTCTTTACGATCGTTGTTGCATTCCTCCTGATCTTTGTCCTTCCTGGATCTCCTGACTCACCTGCTCCACTTCTTTCTCCAGGACTGATCCGATTCTCCGTGACAGATCAAGCCATCCTTCGTGGCAGGCTCGCTCAGGACGACCCAGAGAAACAACCTGGCGCGCAAGGCATGAAGATTCATTGGACGATTGTGCGGAACACTTTGCTGCACTATCGTCGTTGGCCTCACTACATCTCAACCTGTGTCGTCTTCTCCACCTGGTCACCTCTCACCACCTACACGCCCTCGATCTACGTGTCTCTTGGCTTCAATCGCACCGCTGCGAATGCTCTTGCTTCGATCGGCGCTTTCGCAGCGCTGGGTGTGGTGTTCTTCTTCGCATGGCTCAGTGACCGGACCGGAAAGCGTGGTAGTGCTGTCATGGCGGCGCACCTTTGCTATCTCATCACTCTCATTGTGGCGAGATCGGTGCAGGAAAGAGTCGGAACGTGGCAGCGATGGGCTCTGTGGACTGTCGTGAATGCTTTTGCCGTTGGCTACCATCCTGTTCAGAACACGTGGGTGCAGCTGAACTGCAAGGATCCGAGGGAGAGGAGTATCGCTATCGCCATGTGGGTCATGTTCGCGATCAGCGGTTTGATGTTTGGGACACAATATTTCCAGGCAAGTGATCTGCCATTCTATCGAACCGGATTGAGGACCATGATCATCATGGTTTCTGTTGGTCTAGTCATGGCTGGAGTGCAAGAGGGCGTGTATTGGTGGCACAATAAGAAGGTACGGGAAGGAAGAGGGAAGACGATCCATGGCGAGACGGAGGTGAGAGTATATGTGCTGTAGACATGATACCAGAAATTGTATAAGAACACCAGATCGACTCGATGTGATTGCTGAATTACATTGATGACGATGATGATAGGAAAGTCAAGCATGTTGTGAAGAAGGGAGTGGAATTGGGAAGACATTGGAGGCACGTGAGCAGCTCTTATCGATAAGATGTGCAGGAGAAACGCGGAACACGTGGGGCAGCGTGCAGGACGCGATCCAAAATTTTGACCCTGACTCCTCACCTCGACCAGTTTGCTCTTCACCATCTTCGGCTTTTACCCCTCTTCCGCTACTTCTGCAGCCATTCTCAGTTGTACTTGAAGAGACACGCAATCAATTGCCTACCATGACGGCCTCCAATGGCGAGGTGGCGCCCGCTCTGCCAGACCCTCCTCACAAGACCTACGACACAATTCTCGTCCTCGATTTCGGCTCGCAGTATACTCACTTGATCACCCGCCGCTTGCGAGAACTCAGCATATACTCCGAAATGCTACCGTGCACACAGAAAATCTCCGAGCTCGACTTCAAGCCAAAGGGCGTCATCCTTTCTGGTGGGCCTTACTCCGTCTACGAAGACGGCGCACCGCACGTGGACCCTGCAGTCTTCGATCTCGACGTTCCCATACTTGGCATATGCTATGGTCTGCAAGAGTTGGCTTGGCATAATGGCAAGGGAGTGGCTGCTGGGACGAAGAGAGAATATGGACATGCTCAACTCAAGGTTACAAAGCACTCGGGCAATGAGGCCCATGTGGACAAGCTATTCGAAGGTCTCGAGGACGATCTGGTCGTGTGGATGAGTCACGGAGATAAGCTGAACGGGCTTCCTGAAGGCTTTGTGACGATTGCTGAAACGGCGAACGCACCCTTTGCTGGTGTTGCAAGTGTCAAGCAGAGATATTACGGCATCCAATTCCACCCGGAGGTGACGCACACAAAGAAAGGTACCGCGGTGATCAAAAATTTCTCGGTGGATATTTGCGGTGCGAAGCAGAACTGGACCATGGAGAAATTTGTAGACGAGGAGGTGAAGAGAATCCGAGCACTTGTAGGTGAGAAGGGTCAGGTCATTGGTGCTGTGAGCGGAGGTGTGGACTCGACTGTCGCGGCGAGACTAATGCACGAGGCCATTGGCGACAGATTCCATGCCGTTCTGGTCGATAATGGTGTTCTGAGGAAGGACGAGGCGAAGACTGTGAAGAAGACACTTACTGAAGGACTCGGTATCAATCTGACAGTCGTCGATGCCAGCGAATTGTTCTTGGGACGTTTGAAGGGTGTCAAGGACGATCCAGAGAAGAAGCGTAAGATTATCGGCAACACCTTCATCGAAGTGTTCCAAGAGAAGGCGAAGGAAATCGCCGAGGCAGCAAAGGGTTCTTCAAGAGAAGGAGAGATCGAGTGGCTTTTGCAAGGAACGCTCTATCCAGATGTGATTGAGAGTATCTCCTTCAAAGGGCCGAGCGCAACGATCAAGACTCACCACAACGTCGGAGGCCTGCTCGAAGGTATGCACCTCAAGTTGATTGAGCCCCTCAGAGAGCTGTTCAAGGATGAAGTCAGGATCATGGGAACAAAGCTCGGCATACCAGAAGATTTGGTGTGGAGACACCCCTTCCCGGGCCCTGGTCTGGCGATCCGAATCATCGGTGAAGTCACACCCGAGCAGGTTCGGATAGCCCAAGAGGCTGACTACATCTTCATTGAGGAGATTCGAGCTGCCGGGCTGTACAAGGAGATCAGTCAAGCGTATGCGGCGCTGCTCCCAGTGAAGGCTGTGGGCGTGATGGGCGACAAAAGGGTACACGCACAGGTCATCGCGCTGAGGGCTGTTCAGACCACTGACTTCATGACTGCGGATATCTATCCTTTTGACATGAAGTTCCTGAGCCGAGTCAGCACCAGAATAGTGAACGAGGTGGACGGTGTTTGCCGTGTCGTGTATGAGAGTGAGTATAAATCTTACCACAATGAGCCTATGCTAACAGTTGTAGTCACGAGTAAGCCACCGGGAACAATTGAGATGGAATAAGACTCCCAGTGGAAGTCGGATACATTTATCCCACGAGAAATAGAATATAGACTACACTAATGATACCCATACTCAGCTGCATACTATCGCTCGAGACGCCGGTCTGCTGTCCAATTTGGGCTTCTTGACTTTCCTTGACACGGAAAGCACGAGGGAGAGCAAAAGCATCAAGTCGCGACTCCCCGAACAAGGACACTCTGCTTCCTTCACTTTTGTTTGCAGATTTTGAGGCTACGACATTGAACTTCAGCGGACCCTCATCACAGTCACTGCATGACACCTCAGAAGTCATGGCTCCCGCGAGGGCTAAGCAACGCCCGCAACTAATTCGTGCCGACAAAGTCACGAAACCGGTACCGAAACTTCGAGACCAGGTCACTAGCAGAGTTACTAAGAAGCGGGCTACCACGAAACATGTCATATACGGGGTCGAGAAGCAGGTTGCGAAGCGAAACAGGAAGCCAGCAGACCGAGGTCAGCCGGACTTACTACTTAACACTAAATCGCCCTCATCAACTGGTACATATCCTACTTGGTTAAGCAGCCTTAAAACATCCGCTGAACGACTTCTCTGACAATGTACCTCCTCGTCACGAAAATCTGGGCTTATTTGAGGGACAAGAGCGAGCCCGACGAGAATCCGTCAACACGACTGAGTCAGCTGTGAAGACAGCAAGGTTCGCAGACCTGCATGAACGAGTAATGGTTTGGGCGAGCAGAATTGAGAATGAGCCCAGTCGACCCATGTTCTCTACGGGCAGGAATGGTGGGCCTACTCAAGCAGCACAGCCGGGTCAGGATACCAGAGGTCAGGATATCAGGTTTCGTCCCAGCAAAACGATAGCGGCTCTCGACTCGGAGGAGGACGTACCAATCCCCAGTCTATCGAGCAGTCCAGTACTTCACGAGCGATACACTGGCACTGTCAACAGAAGGAGAAGCGCCAGACTCATGGAGCGAAAGGAAGCAGCAGAGAAGTCGAAGAAGCGCAATCGTCGCAAGACTACGTGAGGGCCAGACCCAGAGGAGAATTTGCTAGACATGAAACCATTATTAGGCATAGTCATCATCAATAATTGGAGCACTTTCTCATCATACACCTCACGTCAAGGTTCCTGAAGATCCACACCGTTTTTTCCATTGCTTTGCTCCAGCTCCAGCTGTTCCTGAACCCATCCCGTCATCACAACGTCATCGGACAGCTTCACCACGAGACTCTGAAAATGCGAAAACCATTTGATCTCTCCATCTAACAAGCAATTGAACTTCGCCGACTCTCAGATTTCCATACTTACCACTTACGACTCCTCATCAACCCCTGCAATCATGTCTGGTCAAAGCAACGTCGGCAATAGCGGAGTGTACGAGGCGGGCGACCAGGTAAGTGGCCTCCACCAGCCAGCTCTGATCAGATGCTGATCAGACAAAAGAGGAACTACAAGGACAGCGAGGTCAACAACGCCGAGAGGTACAAGGAGGGCAAGCCAAACTCGCACTTGGCCAACGACTCTAGTATCCGACCTACCTTACTCCTGTTCAAGACGTCATACTAAAAGTACCCCAGAGGATGAGAGGACCATTGCCAACAAGCTAGCTCGCGAGGAGAAGCGTGAGAAGGAAGGCGAGGAGGAGTCTCTCGAGACCCAGCAGCTCAAGAAAGACCCTACTCTGCCCGTCAGTCGCATCGTTCAAGGTCTAGTCCCAATCAAAAGCTGACACCCGACAGGCGAGAGCGCACGGCAACGAGCCTAGCAAGGGAGCGAAGATCGATAAGGAGATCGCAGACGAGGAGGCTGAGATTCTTGCAAAGAAGGGTAGCTTTGGGCCAAAATAGAGGACGCGAATAGCATTGATCGGGCGTACCGAGGCGTCGCATCTACAGCGTATCTTGAAGACCAGGAACGGGAATCTAGCTCGTGATTACATGCCAATGAAGCTGCAATCCATTGTGCTCAAGCATGATGTAGATATTGTCCTCGTGACGGTCGTAGTTGTCGAAGAGGAGAGGGAAATTAGAAAAATGGCCGCGATGGAATCCGCAGAGCTTCCCGTCGGCTTCAATTTGCCAAGCCTGACTGTCTTTGATCACATGTCCAACTCTCCAACCTACACTTTTGCTTTTCGCACAATCACAATGGACTGACGGAAACCTGTTACAATCTGGTCTACCAGGAGATATGAACGATATATTGCCCTTGATCAACCAGAATGGGTTCCGGATACAGCGTCCTGCATCCGTCTGCCGGATCCGCAGGCATCGACTCTCCAGAGGTAGCGGACCTTGAATATGAGCGCACCCTGGTGGGCGGCAGATTCCTTAAGACTATTCGAGCGCGCCACAAAGATGGTGTTGTCGTCGTCAAGGTGTATACCAAGCCTTTCGGATCTCTCAAATTGGATGAACGAACCCAGCAGCTCATTCACGAGCGGAGAGAACTGGCCGAAGTACCAAACGCGCTCCCATATCACCGCCTCATAGAGACCAGCACGAGCGCGTATTTAGTACGGCAGTATGTCCACAGCTCTTTGTATGATCGCATCAGCACGAACCCGCCTTTGGAAGATATTGAGCGCAAATGGATCGCGTTCCAGCTACTGTGTGCCTTGCGCGATTGTCATGCGCGTAACATCTATCATGGCGACATCAAGACGGAGAACATGCTGGTGACGTCTTGGAATTGGCTCTACCTAACAGACTTTGCTGCCTCTATCAAACCACGATTCTTGCCCGAGGACAATCCTGTGGATTTTACTCTCTTCTACGATACTACTGTTAGACGCATCTGCTACATTGCGCCGGAACGATTCACCTCATCCGACGGTGGTGAAGCTGGAGGGCCCAAGACTCTGCAGTGGTCTATGGACATCTTCAGTGTGGGCTGTGTCATCGCAGAGCTCTTCACAGAGAAGCCGACATTCACACTGAGTCAGCTATTCCGTTACCGCAAAGGCGACTTTGACCCCTCGCATGGCTTCCTCGCATCGATCAAGGACGACCATATCCGCGAGATGGTCACACACATGATCAGTCTCGATCCAAATGATCGATATTCAGCGCAGGAATATTTGGATTTCTGGAAAGAAAAGGCGTTTCCATTGTATTTTTACACTTTTTTGCATCAATATACCCATCTCATGACGGATCCCACTTCAGGCCAGAAGCCTGTGGTCGCCGGCAAGAACAACACCGGCGGATCCGATGACCGGATAGACCGCATCTATAATGATTATGACAAGATTTCATACGCACTTGGCTTCGATAATGCAGCACCAGACATTCAAGACCTACCTCCTCCCAAAACGCTCAATCTACACCTCTTCCCGATGCAGGTGGATATACCTGACAATCGACATGTCGCCGCTGACCGAGCTGGACCTGACTCCGACAATGGCGCTCTTCTCTTCTCCAACATTGTCATTGCTTCGTTGAGGAGCACAGCCCGAGCAACGTCACGCTTGAAAGGTTGCGAACTGCTTCTCACATTCGGTGAGCATCTCACGGACGAAGCGAAGCTTGATAGGGTGCTTCCTTACGCCATGGCGCTTCTCGAAGATGATGTTCCAGCAGTCCGGATGGCGGCTCTCAGGACAATCACACAATTGCTGTCTTTGGTGACAGTCCTGTCTCCGATGAATGCCTTCATCTTTCCCCGCTACATCCTACCACGACTTTCCAAATTTGTCTCAGGTCCCTCTTTCGTTGAGCATGCTCCAATCCGGGCGACTTACGCGGCCTGTCTGGCAGACCTAGCAAGCACAGCATCGAGGTTCCTTGATATGACGCAAGCTCTAAGAGCGGACGGATCCTTGCCGTCCATCGATCCAGAGGCTGAAGATGATGTGGCCGCTTACGCTGCGTATCAACTCTCCTACGACGTCACCAGAGAAGAGTTGGTCCAGCAGTTCGAAACTCAAACCAAGATTTTCCTGACCGACTCTGACCCAGCAGTTCGTCGAGCGTTCTTGGGGTCAGTATCTGGTCTTTGCGTGTTTTTCGGCGATAGTTTGGCGAGTGACCTCATCCTCACACATCTCAACACCTACCTTAATGACGAAGACTGGACGTTGAAGTGTGCTCTATGCGAAGCAATTGTGTGTGTAGCTGCTTTCATTGGCGGAGCAAGTTTGGAGGATTTCATCTTACCTCTGCTCATACAGGCACTGACCGACCCTGAGGAGATGGTGACCGAGCAAGTCATTCGTTCTCTGGCCAGCATGGCAAAACTCGGGCTCTTTCAGCGATGGATCGTTCTCGAGCTTGTTTTGATCGTGACGAGATTCACTTTGCATCCTAATCACTGGATCAGAGAAGCCGCAGCACAATTTGTTGCAAGCGCAGCTTCGCAGTTATCGTATGCAGACTTCAGAAGTTTGGTGGAGCCCTTGATCAAGCCTGTACTGAAGGTCGATGTGCCCGATGCAGACGAAGTCACCGTATTGGACTCGTTGAGGAAACCACTTCCCAGGACGGCCATGGACCTTGCAAAAGTATGGGCAGCGAGGTCAGAAAAGGGCACATTCTGGAAGCCAGCTCAAAAGGCGAAGAGCTTCTCGTTCGATGCCAATAGCAATAAGTCCTTGATAGACTTGTACCGCGGAGTCACCAGCTTGACTCCCACAAAAAGCACAAAGAGCGACGAAGACGATCAATGGATGACACGGATGCGAAACGCTGGCATGAGGACCGAGGACGAAGCGAAGCTGCTTGCCTTGCGAGACTACATTTGGAGAGTGGTGATCCGTACCGAGAAGGAAACGCCTGACTCTTCAACCTCACAATTCAACCAGATCGTGTCGTTGACTTCACTGAGGGTACCACTGCAAAACGTGCTCTTCGACGACGATCTCAAATACTATGATCAGATTGCCGGTAGGCAGAGTGGTGGTCAGACTGGCAAGGTTGTAACTCTTTCCGAAGCTCTAAGCGAAGCGACAACAGCCGCCGCGAGTATCAACGACGTGCGGTCTGCTGCTGGGTCGAGGACGTTGTCAAGCAAGCCCACTCCGGAGCAGCAGCGTCCCGCATCGAGCACAAACTCAGACGTTTCGCAAACTACCGCAACAGGGCGAATGGCTTCTACTGCGCTTCGAATCGACGGCAGAGTACCAGCAGCGAGAGCAGTGTCATCGGCGGAACATTTGCTGTCATCGTCGCCAGCATCGCAAATATCCTCAAGTAGCCGAGGTCATGCTCACGCTCGCAATCGAGAAAGCGCCATCAACCTCATACGGCGGACAGACACTGTCAAAGCGAGTGCCGAGACCAGCACCGACTCCGCAAATGCCGTCGGTAGAGTGGACATTCCTATGAGTGGCAGAGCGACGCCGAGCACAGTGACACCAATGGGTCATTCTCCGAACAGCAAAGGCCCATTCTCGTATGATGGAAACGATCCTACGGTCCAGAAATACCTGGAAGGCATGTACACAACGAATTTCGCGCTTGACTTGGCAGAGTTCAGTCCTCGAATCACTCCAGTCAAGAAGATTCAAATAGCAAATTCGACAGGTCACGATGCTTCGGGAAGGTGGAAGCCCCAGGGACTGCTCGTAGCTGCTGTAGGAGAGCATACTGCCGAAATCACTTGCATTGCCGTCTCTCCCGATCATGTCTTCTTCGTCACAGGGTCAGCTGATGGAACAGCACGAATCTGGGATGTGTCAAGACTGGAGCGGAACATCACCCATCGTGCTCGACAGGTTCATCGACACCGTAGTGGAGCAGCTATCACGGCTCTTTGCTTTGTTGAGAGCAGTCATTGTTTTGTAAGCGCCGCCGCGGACGGCAGTGTCAACGTGGTCAAAGTAGACGTAAGCGAGTCCGCCGGTACAACGAGATACGGCAAGCTCCAGATCTTGCGCGATTGGATGATCCCGCAGACAAGTCCAGAAGATGACACAGACCCGGAGCATGCTATCAGTCTGGACCATTTCCGCGAGAACACCCAGTCACAATGCCACATCCTCACGTCCAAGTCTCGCATCATGAACATCGATCTTCGCCTCATGACCATCTTGTACGAATTCGCGAATCCGATATCTCACGGCACACCGACTGCCTTCACCATTCACCGCCGCAAACAGTGGCTCCTCATCGGCACATCCCACGGCGTCCTCGACCTCTGGGACCTCCGCTTCCACCTCCGTCTCCGCTCATGGTCCTTCCGCGACCCCGCCCCGATCACCAAACTAGCCATGCACCCTGGCCGCCGCAACACGCACAAGATGCGCGTCTGTATCGCCGGCGGCACCAGCCCAGGCCACGTCAGCATCTGGGACATTGAAAAACCCACCTGTCTCGAGGTCTACGCCGTCCCCACCACCACGTCCCCCGACCCCGAGAAACTCTCCGCCCGCGACCTCACCCTCGTCCCCCTCGACGACGACCACGACACCACCCACCTCGACCGCTTCATCCACCCCGGCTCCCCCACCCCTTCCTCCCCTCCCTCCGCGCCCCTGCGGCTATCGTCCAAAACCCATCTCCCCTCCTCCATCCACGACTTTATCATCCAAATGCACCACCCTTCTCCCACGGACACCTCCCTCCCCGCCTCCGAAGCGCGGCACCACTTCCTCCTCACCGCCGGACCAGAATGGAAGACCCGCTTCTGGGACCCCGAGAAACTCTCCGCAAGCAGCGTGGTCAACTCGGGCGCGATCGAGGGCTTCAGCGCCGCCACAGACGGGGAGGGGATGCGCGTCTCCGCTGAAAGAGTCGGGGCTGAGACGAGGGCGTATGTCGACTTGGCTGTGGAGAAGGAAGGGAAGGAGAAAGACAGGGGGAGCGCGGGGACGAGCGCGGCGGGGAGCGTGGCGAGTTCGCCGGCGAAGAGGAGGGGGGTGGAGAGGGGGTTGAGCGCGGCTGGGTCGGCGGTGGGCCGGGAGAAGGAGAAAGTGGGGAGGTACGATGTTATACGTAACTCGGCGCAGTATTTGCTTCGGGGGCATCGGGATGAGATCACGGCTGTGGCGTTGGTGGAGAGGCCGTTTGGCATGGTGGTCACGGGGGATAGGAGTGGGGGGTTGTATGTGTTTCAGTAGGTAGTGGAGTTATTAGATGAGGGGGTTTTGGGCACGATGGTAGTTCTCGGATCGGAAGGAATGATATGTCTTTGGGCCTGTCTGTGTACACTTTCTGCGTCTAGCGGTCCAGCGCTCTCTATCTCTAGCTCGGGTGGGGTTTCACATCTTCGCCGGTCGTCTGTACATTGCGCCGCCGGCTCCGGCCTGTCGAGCGTCAATTCATGTCTTTCTGTGCATGACCGTCGCCGCCGCCTTGTGCGTGTCAGCGTCGCTTCTTGTCTCGCGCCTGACGTGCCTCCTCTCTTGATCGGGGGTGGATGAAGTAAACGTACCTGATGATTCGGAAAGATCAAGCTGTCCGCGAGAACGACATTTTCCCTCCTTCCTGCGGCGAATACCACCACTTCCGCGATATCGTCCGGCGTCAACGGGTCCACGCCCTCGTATACCTTGTCTGCCTTGCTTTTGTCACCGTAGAATCTCACGACGCTGAACTCCGTCTCCACCTGACCCGGATCGACCTCAATGACTCTGACTCGCGATGCGATCAGCTCCCTCCGCATGGCGTCCGTGAAGCTGCGCACAGCGGCCTTGGTAGCGCAGTAGATGCTTCCACCTTGATATGGCTCACGACCAGCGATCGATCCGATATTGATAATATCGCCGCTACCGGCGCCGGAATTGCGTGCCTTCATGGCGGGGAGGACGGCTTGGGTCATGTTGATAAGGCCGGTCACGTTGGTGTCGAACATGGTCTTGATGTCTTCTTCTTTGATCGAGCCGGCTTGGTCGACGCCTTTGACGAGACCGCTGGGACGTGTTAGCTGTTTGTGTCTTGTAGATGCGCATTTCTGAGAGGCAAGGGAGGAGCATACGCATTGTTGACTAGCACGTCCACTTCTTTGAACTCCGCGGGCAGGTTGCCGACCAAGTTTCGAACTTCTTCTGGGTTACTGATGTCTAGCTTGACTGGGTGCACCTTCACACCGCTGCCGACCTCTTTCTGGATCTCTTCTGCAACCTGCTTGAGCGTGTCCAATCGTCTTGCGGTCAGGATAAGCTTGATGTCTTTCTGGGCTGTCCGGGCAAACTCGAAAGCGCAGGATTTGCCGATGCCAGAAGATGCGCCTGTGATCAGGACTGTCTTGCCCTGGAGGCGCTGGGACATTGCCGACGTCATGGTGCGGCTGGAGTATGCGAGCTGCGTTTGGATTGGAGCTTGGGTGCGGAGTAGGGCGATTGATGAGCGACAGATATTGGGGAGTTGCTTCAATGTTCTCAATGGCATGTGGTGGTATATTGAGAAGTAAGGGAATTGCTAACAGCAGTGAGCAAATGTGGTGATGATTCGGAAATAAAATCTAGCTCCAATGAGGGTGGTGGGATGGAGGTGAAAGAGGGGGTGGGGGTCCACCGACCTTCGGAGCGAGCTCGGAATTGACTTTGCCGAGTCTCAACATGGACTTCAGCATCGATGTACAAATCATGTGGGGAGCACCTTCAAGCATCCTACCTGCGGATATCATGGTTCGTAAGAGTAACTCTCTTATGAAGCCTACCACAGGTGAGTGAAGGCAAGCCAGTATTTATTCATTCCCCGTCCCTCGAGTCAAATACCGTCCTGATCTATGATACATCCGTGTCTATCATGATCAGGAGCTCACTGGAACTACCATGGAGACCAAGCTGCAAGAGAAGTGCTATCTTTAGAAAAGGCCTCGTAACTGATGATCAGAGTCTCATCATTACTCGAAGGAGAGATCGATGATGGAAAGATGAAAGCAGCGGATTATCAGCGATCTCCACCGCGATGAGGTCAAAGACTTGGAAGTCAAGAAGTGTATGCGGAGCGACTTCGAAGCGGCGGCATATTACCTTCAGGAGATGCACTTGATCGGCATTGTTTCATTCCGCGGTACTTTGTCTGGGGATCGGGGGTTCGCATGGGGTAGATGATCACGTTCTTCTTTCAGCCAGTGAAGCGTTTGCCAGATTCGATGGTCTGGAACGCGTCCATGGTATGATCCCAGCACTTCTTCGCTAGTCCTTTAGCTCTGACATCCTGGTACTTCTGGGTCATCTTCTTCTCGGCAGTGATCTCGCTATCTTGTTGCACCGAATACGAGCCACTCCCCCTGACATTGTCCGTGCCCAGTACCGCATTGCTGTCTGGTGTTTCTCTCTTAGCAGGAAAGTGAGGCGTCGCCATGAAGAGCATTCGTTGACCACATTCGGCTGACGAGAAGGCGACGAGGCGGGTGATGGGCTGAAGCAGAGTCCAGAGAAGCTTGAACCACCCTGGCAGGATGTCATTATAGAAGGCGTTGGTCATGACGAGACCAGGGAAGACATTGCTCAGGCTCATCCTACCAGCATTTTGTCGCGCCATCTCCTCGAAGAAGAAAGTCATTATGTACATTGTGTGATTTCTGAGCTTGACTTGGCCATAGCTAGTCGTATCCCGGAGCGACAGATCATTCGCATCCAAGTCTCGCTCCAGCCCGGCTGCGAAAATGGAGACAATGTGAGCCGGCAATTTCGAAGCCAGAAGCAGCGGACGGAGTTGCCAGACGCAACGAGCGCGTGAGTAGTACAGCAGGGACATTTGATACCCCAGGCCTTCGTCTGTATCTTTGCTGGCATTAGTCGAAGACACACGGTCCGAGATGCATGGAAGTCCTACCTGTCCGCGGTGGCCAACCAAACAGCGCCTGAGACATGTACAGCAGGTCAATTCTCGGACCACCTACGACGCTGTCACGACCAGCGTTGTCTCTCTCCAACCTTTCAACTTCTGCACACGCCTCGTCGACGTCCCTCAAGAGCGCAAGATCCTTTGCTTGCACGAAGTGAAAGCTACCTTCCGGACAGACGCGTCGAGCTTCCGCGATATTAGCAGCAGCCGCCTGAGCGTTGCGGCCGACAATGTAGGCACGAAGTCCTCTTCCAGTTGTGCCATGGGTAGCAGCCAGTTGAGCGAAGACGTAGGAGCCGATACCCGTAGCGCCGCCGAAGAACACAGCGACCAAGGGCTGCGAGGCTACGAGAGCGGCGTTGGCTTCACGAATCTTGTCGTAAGAGACCATCTCGAAGGGTACTACCAGGTAGTGAATTAAGCTGAGGAGAAAGATTTGTTAAAAAGAAGTGTTTGAGGCTTCTCACAGCGCATCTTATACAAGAGCGTTCATGTCTTCATGACTGGAAGGTTGCACCGGTGATTGATACGGACTTACGGGTTCTTAAGTGATATCTTTGATGAAGGGACAAGCAGTTCATGTCTATCAGAGTACATCAGTAAGGCCACCTGCGCTTTTGAACGGCTTGTTCCTCCAGCTCCGCGGCGTTTAGTGGTGGTAGTATTCTTAAGGCCGTAATGACCAGTCGACATGCTGAACACCCCTGGCTGCCAGTGTCAGACGACGATACAGCGGCCGTAATGCGGTCATTGATCGTAATGGAACTTTGACCTTTGTTTCGACTGGTCGAAAGATGTGTAAGGCTTGACTCGATCAAGCTCAACTAAGCATGAGCCCTGCAGGGTCATTCCTGTCCGTCACGTCAGGGGATCTTGAAGCTGGTGGTATCATGCGATTGTGAGCCTGCCAGTCATGCTGCTGAGAAACTTGAGTCCCCAATGAGCTATCAGGCATGTGAAGAAGTATCTGTACGCAATGGAGAAATCGTTGAGATGGAAATGTTGGCCATGACGCAATGCTTGTCTGCGGACCTGGTAGGAATTTTGCTCTGCGGGCGATTCCACCACTTCGTCATTCGAAACACAAAGCCATTGCACCCTGTAACATTCTCTACGCGCCTCGTACAGGGCTCACAAGCTGCGAAACCTATCTTACCAGCAGGTTCTGGTAGTTGACGATCATAGCGGAATTGGCGCGCGAGAAACGATGTCTTCGAGTCGATAAAGCTATCAGCCCTTCCGAACAGCTCTCCCGAGATGCGAGCAACACGAGCGCTGCAGTCCTTGAGAGGCCTTCAAACGAGTCACACTGCTAGAACCACCATACGACCACTTGTGACAACTACCAGGCCATCATCTGTCGCAGCGAGTCGCACTTTATCGTCCCTATCGCGAATTCGAGCAAATCGTAGCGGAGCTTCATCGACTTTCTTCAGCAGCTTCCAGCTCCGAACAGTGCAGACCAGACTAGCTTCAACTGGCCCTGAACGCAAACCTGGACGACTGATACGCGCTGTATACAAGACCTTCGCATGGCTTGGCATCTTTGTTGCGGTGTCCGGTGGATGCATCATCGCCTTCTTCGTCTACGATTACACGACCTACAATGACGAGCCAGAGACATTGGACATACCGATAAGCGAACTCGCCCTCAATCCGCGACGTGGTGGACCAAAGAATCTCCCTATAGCCGATCACTTGGTCGACGATGATGAGAGTCCGACAAAGAAGAGTCAGAAACACAAGCCAAAGTTGGTTATCTTAGGCACAGGCTGGGGCAGCGTCGCTCTCTTGAAGAATCTCTACCAGAACGAGTACCATGTCACGGTCGTCTCGCCCTCCAACTACTTCCTTTTCACGCCAATGCTACCCTCGGCCACGGTCGGAACTCTAGAGCTGCGTTCGCTGGTAGAGCCAGTTCGAAGAATTGTTCGGGCCATTGGGGGGCATTTCCTCAAGGCAGAGGCAGTCGATGTGGATTTCAGTGAGAAGCTGGTTGAATGCACGACAATAGACTCTGAAGGCAAAAAGGAACATTTCTACTTGCCCTACGACAAGCTGGTTTTGGGTGTGGGTAGTACTACCAACCCGCATGGTGTCAAGGGACTCGAAAATTGCCACTTTCTGAAGGACATTCGTGATGCTAGACTTATCCGGAACCATATCAACAAGAATCTGGAACTCGCATGCCTGCCTACAACACCTGATGAAGAACGTAAGCGTCTTCTGAGCTTTGTCATCAGTGGAGGAGGCCCGACGGGTGTTGAATTCGCTGCAGAGCTCTACGACATGCTGAACGAGGACCTTTGTCGCTACTACCCAAGAATCCTACGCAACGAGATATCTGTGCACGTCATCCAGTCACGATCACACATCTTGAACACCTACGATGAAGCTCTTTCCAAGTTCGCCGAGGCTCGTTTCGCCCACGATAATGTCGACGTGCACACCAACGCCCGCGTCAAGGAAGTCCAACCCGACAAGATCCTCTTCAGTCAGAAAGACGCTGAAGGCAAGATCATCACCAAAGAGCTCCCCATGGGCTTCTGCCTCTGGTCCACCGGCGTCTCCCAAACCGCACTCTCCCAACAAATCGCCAGCAAAATCTCCACCCAAAACAACCGCCACGCCCTCGAAACCGACACCCACCTCCGCCTCCTCGGCACCCCTCTCGGCGACGTCTACGCCATCGGCGACTGCTCCACCGTGCAAAACAACGTCTCGGACCACGTCGTCAGCTTCCTCCGCACCCTCGCGTGGGAAAAAGGCAAAGACCCGGAATCCATGCACATCACCTTCGCCGACTGGCGCGGCGTCGCGCGAAAAGTTAAGCACCGCTTCCCGCAGGCCAGCGACCACCTGCGCCGCCTGGACAAGCTCTTCGAAGCCTACGACAAGGACAAGTCGGGCACGCTGGACTTTGGCGAACTCTCGGAATTGCTCAAGCAGATCGACGCCAAACTCACCTCGTTGCCCGCCACGGCCCAGCGCGCGCACCAACAGGGCATCTACCTCGCGAGGAAGCTGAACAAGCTCGCCCACGCGAGGCCGGCGTTGGAGTTGAACCAGATGAACGATGGCGACTTGGACGACGCCGTGTACAAGCCTTTCGAGTACAGGCATATGGGGTCTCTGGCTTACATCGGTAACGCGGCGATTTTCGACTTTAACGGGCTGAATTTCGGGGGTGGGTTGATGGCCGTGTACCTCTGGCGGTCGGTGTATTTTGCGCAGAGCGTGAGTCTCAGGACAAGGATCTTGTTGGCGATGGATTGGAGTAAGAGGGCGTTGTTCGGGAGGGGTGAGTTTCCTTTTTTCTTTTCGTTACCGCTGCTGGATGAGGGGAGAATGTGCTGACTGTCGCAGATTTGGTGAGCTATTAGCTTGTGAAGACCGGAGACACATTGGATAGAGAAGGAGGGGTGGTTGGATACAGCTTATGCACAGAACACCTAGACACAGCACCCGTGGACATCACCCTGAGCACAAGCGTAACAATGCATACATGAATACAATAATACCCTTTGCCGCGCAGGTCTCGTGCACCTCCTATGCGTCATTCTTCTTGTTAAGTGGTACAACATATCCCTCCCTTCCCCATCAGTCTATCGATACCGCATCTCTCGCATTCCCTCTTCTCCTGAATCGTCCCCGCCGGGTTGTCGCTGGTAGTTCGAACCAAACTTTCCCCTGACATTAGTTATACAATTCATGACCGGCCGGATGAGCAGCAACGAAAGCAGCAGCCCCGCGAGCACGCAGAGGAAGATTAATCCACCGATGACCAATCGCGGAAGTCAAGTCTGCCCTGTGTATCCCTTTGGCATGGGCATGTTGTTCATGTCGAAGAAGCGTTTCGTGCCTGGTAAAGAGAGTCAGTCAAATGTACCCTGCGCGCATAAGATTCGGAAAGACTCACAGGAGTAACCATTCCAGTCAAAGTTGTCCTTGGGATTGCAGTGGCACTTGTGCTCGAGCCGGAACTGCTCATCCACGGGACAGTGCGTGAAGGGGATATGGTAGTAGGAGATGTCGTTGAAGAAGTGAATCTCTTCCTTCTTCAGCATGAGCGCGGCGGCGATCGAGTGTACGGGGGCATCGCCCCAGCGTTCGTAGAAGAAGCCTCCTTCCTTGTCGAGGTGCGTGAAGAAGTCAAGGTAGGCGGTCGAGCGAAGAAAGTTGAGATTGCCAATCTCAAAGTTGGACCAGAAATGGCACTTGTTGTACGTCTTGCCTCCGTCGTCGGAAATGAAGTTCATGGCATTTCCCTGAGCAATGTGTTGCGGGAATTGGGCGATGTACTTGGTCACGCTGTCCCAGAGGGTGGGGATGGTTTCGATGTACTCGTACAGACTCAGGGTGAAGCCGTATTTCTTGCCTTGCTCGGCCATGAAACGGAAGGGGTCGTAGCTGACGTCGCAGAAAAGTTCGATGCTGGGCTCGACGCGCCAGTACCATTCGTAATTGAGCATGAGTTCGTGGCGGAAGAAGAAGCCGGATTCGTATCTGCACATGTGCCTGTAGCTGACCGAATCGCCGTAGATAATTTTCCGTCGTGCCATATCTTCACGGACCTGCTTTGCTTTCTCTTGGTCGATCCATTCTGGGAATGACCAGTGTTCCTTGGGAATCAAGCCGTACTTGGTGTTGCCGGATGTCAGAGCGCTCGTGACCTTCTTGAACGTGTCATCAAAAGGCTCGTCGTTCAAGAATACCCAGTCGTAGCCGAATTGATGGTTGAAGCGATCTTCGACCTGTCGGATTGACCTTGAGATATCCCACACATCCGAGTTCCTCGCGAGTGTGACAAAGGTAGCGTTCATTCGAGGAAGATCGGCAGGTCCATTCGGCAGTCCATTCGCGTTCTTGTGGCCTGCTGGGTTCGGCGACGAGTGGGCCTCTTTCTCCTTCTCGAGTTGTGTCTTCTTCTCCGACTCTTTCAGCTTGTCCATGTCCGCCGGAGCTGGTGGCTGATCAGGTCTTGTTGGAATTTGCTGCGGGGTTTCTGGCTTGAGTTCGGTCTGTTTATCTGAGCCGTGTGATGCCCATCGATTTTGCGATTCTTTGAGCAGGTCTGAGGCATTCTTGTAGGTTGTCCTCGGAATGTCCGAAGATGAGGAGATGAGGAGGATGAGTATTAAACACTGCACACGCGATCAGTCGAGCTCAGCGTGTTCGCAAACCGCATACATACTAGAAACGCGAAGATGACATATCGCATGTATTTTGCTGAGCCCGCCATAGTGTCCTGGCCCTCGAGTTGCGCGTCAGAAGAAGTCGAGGGGTGATCCTTTGACAGTTTCCTACGCCGCAGTCCTTCGCTACCAGCGCTCGTGACTGCCAATGGTGATGGTGGTGAAGTGTAAATGGTCGTCTGGACAGGTTTTCGAAATTATCTATCGCATGCAAGGAGTGTCCAATGTAAAGTTTGCTTGGAGAATGGCGAGTCCGGAAAGTCGTCGCAAGCTTCCACGCAACGCAGGTGCAGGTGCAGCAGGGTCCCAAGTACCAGTGATCCGCGGAAGCCCCTTGCCTAGCGGCTCAAAATCGTTGGACACGAATGGAAGGGGAGCTTGCTGGTACTTAAGTTAGTCTCGGAGCCAGTGTCTTCTTTTATTCTTCAGGCGTAGAGTTTGATTAAGAGGGTCTGCCCTATAGTTGGAAGCCGAGCATACGAGGGCTGCAGAAACAGGGTGCGACAATTTCAAAGAAGGACATGCGAAGGAGACTAAGACACCCAAGTGAAGCACTGGGCCCTGAACCTTTGGAAAAGCTGCTGCCCACTCACGGCCGCGTTCCTGGCAAAAGAGGATCGATCAAAGCGCACAAAAGGGACGCCTCTCCCGTTGAAATCCGCGAGCATGGGCCACCACAAATTTCTTGGCGCGGACAGCTCACGACATCATTTGTGAATGAAATCGCGTTCTGTCCACCAGCTCCTGATAGAATATTCCTTGACCTTACGAGACTCGGCGCGCACACCTGTACAACAGTTCCGAAGCTCACGATTCATTTTGCCAGCTCAAGATGCGACCATAGCGACGCAACACACAACACTCAACACCACCGGGAGGATTCGCCAGCACCACAAGCTGACACAAAGCCAACATGTCCTTCTTCGGATTCGATACCACTCTCCCGCGAGACCGTGGGCAACAGGACGCCCCGCGCGGCTTTTTCGACAATCGTCAAGATCCATTTGCCGGCTACTCCAACCAAGCAGGTGATCAAGAAGAAATGTGAGCTCCAACGACCAGCGTCGCTGGGATGACAACTGACCTACCAGCCTCGACTTTGACGAGACCTACGACGGACTCGGCGATGGCCTTCTCGAGACGGGCGATGACCTGAATGATGATACCTTTGGCGACTCTGGCAAGGTCGGGAAGGATTTCGACTTCTCCGGCCAGACCGCAGATGCACGGAGCACTCTGCTTGAGGAAGAGGCCCTACACTATGCAAGACAGCCACCACCGCAGGCTCGTCAGCAGCAACAGTACCAGCAGAATTTCTTCCAGCAGCCCAGCAAGCCCGCCAAGTCTGGCTACGAGAATTACAAGCAGCCTGACTACATTCCTCAACTCGAGGCCAGTGCAAGCATTTGGGGCCTACCCAGCAAGAAAGCTCCAGATGCCGCGCCAAAGCAGGTCGAGACTGCTGCTCCCATCGCAGCCGAAGCTCGAAAGTTTATGAGCCTGGAAGAAGTGGAGGCAGCAATGAGATCGCAATCCGCACCTCAACCGCAACAACAGGTTCAGCAACAGCAGCAATTTCAACAGCCGCCACCACAATTGCCCACCGGGCCACGCCAGGATGGACAAGGACAACAATTCCAGGGATTGCCCCAGATCTTACAGAGACCACCTCCGCAAGGCCCTGCGCAGCAACTGCAAGGCCAGCAACCTTCAAGGGGTCCATCTGCAGGCGGGATACCACCTATTCAGATCCTACAACGCCAGCAGCAGCAGAACCAAGGACCTCCGACTCAGCCTGCAAACTTTGGTCACGCACGTGCCCCATCGATGCCAATGAACCCCATGGCTCAGCACATGGCCAATTTGACCGACCAACAGCGAGAGCTCTTCATGGCAGAGGAAGCAAAGCGCGCAAAGAGGAACCACAAGATTCATCAGCTATCTAGGAACAACGGTGTGATGACTCCACAAGACAAGAACTTTATCACTAGAATACAACTGCAACAACTGATGGCTGCTTCTGGCGGTCTCGACGACAAGGATGCACAGCTCGCTGAAGATTTTTACTACCAGGTGTATGCACAAATACGCGGTGCGCCTCGACAAGATCCGAATCAACCACTTGGTCACTTTGCTCAGACTTACCTGCTGCAAACTGGGAGCCGATTCGGAGGTGGCAGGAGGCATCCTCGTGGCGGAGACAACCATGCGCAAAGAATGGAGCAGCAGGTCCAGCGTGCTGTCGAAGCCGCAAAGGCAAGACCAAAGACGAAGCAGCTCACGGTCGAGGGCAGTCTGGGCAAGATCGCCTTCAGCAACTCAAAGACTCCTCGACCACTGCTCAATTTCAAGCGGCCCGACGCCGATGGAAAGCTGCATGGAAAGGGCGCAAAGGTCAGCGGTGCCGACGCAAAGGCTGCACGCAGAGACATCGAGGCTTGCTACTCTACTTTGATGGAGATGGAAGATCATGAGAGACGCTTACCGCCCCCGCCTACAGAGGAAAGCAATCCCGGGGCCATTCAGCGACACATTGAGTGGCGAGAGAGGCATCGCGAGCTCAACGCCAATCTGTGGTCGAACTTGAAGGTCATGGAGCCAATCCAGGAGAAGTACGTATGCATCGAGTCTTTGATCGTCAATCTGCTGACAAAAATAGTTCACCTACTTTACATCCCTTCATTTCCATCTTGTCCTACGCAAAGGGCAAGAAGCTCATCCCGCGGATATTCCGGCATATTGATGAACAGCAGAGAACGACTCTGCTCACCATCATCATTCTGCATCTTGATGTCCTCGATGTCGTCCGCCTAGCATATCCTCAACCAGACGAGCCGCGTCCGCCCCCAGCTGTTCGCGAGGCAGTCGAACTGTTCATGCAAGCTGTCTTCCCACCAATGTTTGCATTTGTCAACGATGCGCCGCTAAGCATTGTTTCTGGTTTACTTGGACTAATCGTGGATCGTGTCAATCTACAGCTCATCATTCGCACCAAGATTGGTGTCTCGATATTGACAGGCCTGATCAGCCGAGCAGAGATGCTGAAACAGACCGGTGGCCCGACCATCACGGAGGAAGACTGGTCACAATTCAATCACCTTTACGGCCGATTATTCGATCTTGCAGAGCCAGTTCTGCCGTACATCTTCAGCACGGAGAGCGTCAACAGTTCAGACGACGTGCATGTTTGGCAATTCCTGGCAGCCATGGGTGTAGGTGCCAGCCCGGAGCAGCAACAAAGATTAGTCTTGGGCGTCAAAGATCGTGTGATGGAGACGGTCGGTGTTTCGAAGACATTGCCACAAGAGATGGCCACGAAGAAATTAGGCGAGGTGAACTTGTTCATGCGAGCCATTGGTCTCGATGTCGAATTGCTTGGTTGAGACATGTACAATCAAAAGCATCTGGAATAGCTAGAAGCCCACGTGGCACAATTGACGAAAGTAAGAGCACCCCTCCTCTTCAACAAAGCTGTTAGACCATTCCCATCGTGCTTTTCACATGTGCCACCTCCCACCTCCTTCGCACCATCAAATCCCGCCCACCGTACATTTCAACCTCCTCGCAAAATTTCCCGCCGCAACACCTCCGCCATCCACACCATCACCACCTTACCTCCGTCTCAATCGCACTCTTCATCCTCCCACCCAGTTCTCCTCCCAGACCACTCACCATGCGTCTCACAGCAGACCTCATCTCCTCCTCGCCCACCTACATCAACCCCCTCAAAGAGCGCGAGCTCGACCTCCGCGGTTAGTCTTTCTCCCCCTCAGCTGATTCTCTGAAAAGAACAGATACCCCCCCCTTCACTTGACGAGCTCAAATCCTCACAGCGCCTTTTCGTCGCACACAGGCCACAAAATCCCGGCGATCGAAAACCTCGGCCTGGCCAAAGACCAAGACGCCATCGACCTGACGGACAACGCGATCGGCGGTAGCCTGGGCAACTTCCCGGTGTTCCCGCGGCTGAAGAGCCTGTACCTGGCGCGGAACCGGGTGGCGCAGATCGCGCCGGGGCTGGGGAGGAGTCTGCCGGGGTTGCGGACGTTGGTGTTGACGGAGAACGCGGTGGCGGAGTTGGTGGATCTGGAGGCGCTGGGCGAGTGTAGGGCTTTGACGCATTTGAGTCTCAAGGGGTGTCCGGTTGAGGGGAAGGAGGTGAGTGGGGCATGGGCCTGGGAGGGGGAGGATTTCGGGGAGGGGGAAAGTGCTGACTGGTGCAGAATTATCGGTTGTTTGTCATCTGGTTGAATCCGAGTGTTCGGTTTTTGGACTATGCGAAGGTCAAGGATGCGGAGAGGAGTGCTGCGAAGGAGTTGTTTGGGCCGTCGATCAAGGAGCCGAGTGAGGCGGCGAAGGCGGTGCTGAGTGTGAGGAAGGGGAGGCCGTTGGTGGTGCACGGCGCGAATGGGGATGCGGCGGGGAAGAGGGTCAAGACGAAGCTGACGGACGAGGAGAAGGCGAGGTATGAGAAGTTGGTGAAGAACGCGACGAGTTTGAAGGAGATTGAGAGGCTGGAGAAGATGTTGAGGGAAGGGAGGGTGCCGGGTTGAGCGATTGCGAACGTTCCAAGTCGCAAGCAAGATCACAGTCTCTACACAGGACAAAGGATAAAGGACGAATAGCATGTCGGGCCTTCTGATGTGCCCCACTGACACACGACGCAAGCGAGCATGCTCGGACCAAGCAGGCCGGGGCCACTGGCGTCTTGATGGTTGAAGTGAAGGCATGGATCGAGATCGCTCGGAGCCACATCGAGGAGCAGAAGCACAGTATGGGTAAAGACAGCTTGATACCAACAACCCAATATACCCCCAGGCCTCTTTCCTATAGACAGATCTAAGCCCCCAGCCTCCTCCCCCTCAAATACTCCCAATCCCCCATTTCCTCCTCGAGTCTCTTCTCCAACTCCCCCGCCGCCTCCTCCCCAAACTCCTCCCTCCACCCCTCCACCTCCTTGGCCAGATCAATCTCGCCCGCCTTCTTATCCTGCCTGATGCCCGTGCTGTTCGCGATCGTATCGCTGAACCTCTCCTGGAATTTCGGCCCCAGAAACTTTTCCCCCGGCTTGCGTTCTGGCTCCCAGGAGAATTTCAGCTTGGTGGCGTCCAAGCCGGTGGCGGCCGCGTACTTCTCGACGATGGAAGGGGAGGTGAGGATGTCGTCTGCGTCGAGCACGATGGGCCATTGGACCGGAGAAGAGTGGCCATTGGTGCCGTTGCCGTTGGCAGAAGCCTCGTAGTGCGGAAACTGGGAGCGGTACCAATCGTACAGTTTCCGGGTGGGTTTGACGGACGTGACTTCGTGCCACCAGGGGGCCTGGATGGATCGGAGCGCCATTTCCGGGCCGTACATGTCGCGTTGGGCGCGGTACATGCTTGTCAGGGCGAGGGCGGGATGGCGAATGATGAAGCTAGGGGCGAAGGAGAGAAGGAAGGCATCGGGAAGGAATGTTTCGTTCGCGGGAGAGTGGGTTGGATCGAAGCCTGGGATGGGGACGGTCCAGGAGTCTTCGGAGGGGGAGGTGCCGAGCATGGCTTTGCAGCGGGCGACGGGCTCGGTGATCCAGCAGGCGTGTTCAGAGATGAAGAGGGGCGCGTCTGATGGGGCTGCGGATGTGATTTTGTTGACGGCGTTGGTGTAGGCCGTCATGAGGGCGGTCCGGTCTTCGTCGGAGAGCTTGGACGGGTCAAGCTGGGCCTTCATGAGCTGACCTTGGCGGGTCATCATGATGGGGAGGAAGAGTCCATTGCCAGGGTATGTGGTAGGCTGGGATTTGAGGTCGAGGACCTTGAGGAGGAGATTGGACGCTGTGCGTGGGTAAGTGAAAAGCCAGTTGCGCTTGGGAGTTTCCATGATTGCGAACTTGGTGCAGAGCTAGTAGCTTAGACAAACGATATCAATGCAGAAGCAGGAGGGGGCGACTGAAGGTTTTGTAGCTGGTTGTCACGCCAAGGATAGACAGATTCCGGCGAACGAGATGGAGAAAAAGCTTGTGAGTACTTCGTCCTACCTGCACTGGGGCCGACCATCTACCTGGTCATCTCGTGGATAAGGACAGCTCCACCATCGTTCTGAAGCATAGTCGGAGACCGACTGAAATCGGCATTCTTGCAGAAATTGTCCGCGGGAAGCACAGGACTATAATTGCTAATGGCGGGGAGTCAGGGGTCGTGCGATCAGGAAAAGTATGCAACGATGCCAGCACTCCTTGCATATGTTTCGACATTATTGAGGGATGTCTTCAACGATGCCGTGACCGGGCAAAGCGCAGCTTGACGAAGCTAGAAGTACTACTGAGCTCGTCTCAAAGCTGTGTGATCAGCACGCGTATGGCCAGTTTGAGGTTCCGCAAATTGCCCTTCACTCCGAAGCTTTGTGATTGGTCAGAGAGGAACAAGCTGTTTTTGAAGGTCCAGGGGCGCGTTCGGTGGAGCTTGAAAACGGCCTCTTTTGGCGTGATTTAAGGCCGGTAGATTGAAAAAGAGGCTACGCGTTCGGTGGAGGCTCTTTTTTAGCACTAACTCTTTAAAAAAGAGGTGCCTCTTCGCGTAATTGCCCTTATCTAGTATAGCTAGCCTCTTTCTCGAGTGTTTACTCTAACTTTTCTTTTTTAAGAGAGGCTATACTCTCTATACTCTCTATACTCTTATAAACTATCTTATCTATAGATAAACAACTCCTTTAAGCTGTAATTAAAGGTGCTAGTGCTGCTGCTACTACTGCTAGTAATTAGTATAATAACTACTAGCCTTCTAGAGTAAGGCTAGAAGGATCTATTACCTCTATTAATAGTAAAAGATTAACAAAGGAGGTGTTACTAAATACTTGCTAATTACACTACTTAACTTAATTATAGCCTTTAAGCTTTATACCTTTAGTAGAGAAGTTATAAAGAGATAAGCTACTAAAGGCTAGCTATAATATCTTAGTAGAGTAGAAGCTTTTAATCTTCTTAAAGATATATAGCTATAGTACCTTCTTTAGTGATATATAAGACTAGTTTTATTACTCTAAGGCTACTATCTCTACTGTCTTCTACTAAGTGCTAGAGGTACTAATTTTAATCCACTAAGAGGTTATTACTTTACTAGAAAATAAAGGTAATCTCTAGCTAGAGAAGATTAAGAGCAAATATTGTTAATTTACTAGTTATATAGAAGCACTAGATAGATCTTATATCTACGCTTATGTACTTAGTAAGTTATAAGCTTAGAGAAATTAAAAAGGCTAGCTATTTTAGAATATACTAGTAGTGTATAATTTTAATAGCAATTTTACCTATATATTAGCTAGATAGGAGAGCTCTATTTACAATAGTTAAGTACTTACCTTTATATAAGAAGTTAACAGTTTTAGAGCGCTAGAAGACTATTATTTCCTTAGTAATGCTAGATATTTAAACATGCTAGATCTTCTTATACCTTATTAAGGTGTAAGGTACTACCTCTAAGACTAATATAAAGTAGTAAATAAGCTAGAGAACTCTAAGGAGCTATTTAATCTAAGGTACTTAGCCTTACGTAATGTTATTAAAAGAACCTTTAGAGTTTTTAAGAGGTAGTAGTAAATATTTAATACTATAAGAGAATTTAGTATAGATACTTAAGTTAAGCTAGTATATACACTTACTAGCCTTTATAATTAGATTAATCTTTATAGTAGCCTTAAGGAGCTTAATCTCTCTAAGAAGGCTTTAAGGATAATAGTAGTTACTATAGAAGATAGTAATAATACTATTAAGGGGAATAATAATCTAGCAATAATAAAGAAGCGTAATATAATAGCTACGTAGATATAGCGTAATTATTAAGAAGAGGTAAAGAGAAGAGGAGGTTAATATTAAATGTGCGCTAGCCTAATATAGTAATTAGAGCTAGTATAGGCTTAAAGACATTAGAGAAGAGTAAAAAATACTACCGATAGTATAGAATAGGTATAGAGATATTTTTCTTTCTTAAAGAGTATTCCTTTATATATTTCTCTATTAATCTCTATCTCTAGCTTTAGTTAGTAGTACTATAAATTTTAATCTCCTTCTTAACCTTAACCTTAACTTCTTCTACCTTAATTTTACCTCTATCTAGCTAGTCTAGTAGCTTCTTATCGATTAGTAGTTCTTCTTTCTAAAGCGCTTACTTTATAATAGCTATACGCTACTACTTTAAGGCTATAGAAAAGAGCCTAGCCTTTACTAGAGTCTCTAGTAACTTAGTAACTATAATAGTATAATTAGTAGTAAGATATTTAAACTTAGTAAATAGTAGATTAATCGCTCCCTTACTAACTATAGTAGTACTACTTTACTCTAAATAGTTGTTTATCTAGCTTAACTACTTAGCTACCTTTTTAATACTACTTACTACCTTATTAGTACTATTTAATCTCCGCTAGATTCTACTTAGTGTTAAATTACAAACCTTACTTATACACTTCCTTATTAATTATATAGGCGTACTAGCCCTTAAAGGAGCTAGAGATAGAGAGGGAGAAGAAGAGTTAGCTAGATAATCTAATAATTAAGAGTTAATAGTAATATCTTAAATACCTTAAGTAAATACTCTAGTAGTAGTAACATTACTAAAGATAGTACTAAGGAGGTTATAATAAGGTATTAGCCTATACCTAAATATCTTTACCTCCTTATAAGCTTTAAAATAGTTATCTATAACTTTAGAGTTAGCTATTATAAGGCTAGCTTTAGTCTTCTTCTATCTAGAGTTATTCTCTAGTATTTACTAGCACCTTAAGGCATTCTTATAAGTGTTAATTTTAAGCTTTAATTTACTTTTATTAAGCCTCTTAGCTTAAGTACTAGTAACCTCCTTTACTGCCTTAGTTGCTCTAGTCTAAGCCTCTAGCTAAAAGACTTCTCTAGTATAGCTACTAGTATTAAAAGAGTTAAGGAGGAAGTATAGAGTAACCTCTACTATTTCTTTAGTCTAATTAATATTAGTAGGCTACTTCCTCTTTACTAGTAATTAAGATAGAGAAGGCATCTAAAGCACCTCTAATTAAGTTAGTATAGTAGTAGCAATCTCTGCTACTTTATTAAGGGTGTTAGAGGCTATAATAGTAAGTAATTAGATATAGAGTTTATGCATGTTAATAATCTTTAAGTAAAATTACAACTCCTCTATGTATAGCTACCTTCTAAAAGAGGTAGCCTCTTTTTAATCTACTAAACGCACTATCGAAGAGTCTCTTTTACAATAGCAACCTCTTGAATTAACGCTAAAAAAGCCAAATCGGCCTCTTTTTAAAAGAGCAACCTCCTCCAACCGAACGCGCCCCAGGTAAGGTATGTGTAGGTGTGCGTGGCGCATGTGGAGATATTCGGCGATGGAGCAATAAAGTAGTGTAGTAGCAAAAGGACAGGAAGACACGGTTCTGCAGTGTTGCTCGAGGCCGGACGAATTGAAAGCAAATTGTGTCTCGCCTCTACCTTTATATGCCCTCGAAAATCACTTCTGACGCCATATCGCACGATGCTTGCCTTTAGCTCGGCAAGTGCTTCAGGAGTTCGATTTCACGTGCACGTGACATCTCATCCTCGGAGAGGACCCGTCTTGCATTTCCGCCACCTTGGCGCAACTCATCGCTGTGACAAGAAACTACAGGTCTTTACCTTGATTGAAGCAAGTCCCAGCGCAACATACGCATGAATTCAGGCAAACTTCAAAAATAGCTGGCGTGCATGCTTGCAGAATGCATGCATGCCTTCGTGGCTGACTTGGCAAGCCGCGGTCGATGGCCACCGCTCGACCATTGGCTGCATCTAGTTTGCTGCGGCACACATTCACTCGATCTTGTCAGCTGAGGTCGTGAAGGTGCTGAACTTGGGGCCACGGGCTGTGTACCATGTTGTCGTTCTCAGCAGGCGTATGTAACACGCTCTCATTCTTGCACCGTGTCATATCAGTGCCTCGTCACTTTCTTAATAATTACACGACGAGATATCTCGCACGACGAATCAAGCCATGGGTGATCCCGATGGTCCAAACTCTGCATTGATCGCGGATACAGAACGAGCAGCGACACCAACGACACCAAAGTCTCTGGACGAACGCGACATCAGCTGCCGATTCAAGGGCTGGCCGCGAGGTCCTGGCATGTTAGGTCGACGATCGATCGAGGATGTCTTCACTCGCTTCTTCGACTCCATGGGTCTGATCGGACCTGTCTTGTTCCTCGGTAGGTCTCGCAGAATTACTGCACTGTTGCAGCAGGATTTAAATGAGGATAGTCCTTGCATTCAGTGCATACTCCCTGGACAACGTCTTGGTCGAGGGTAATCAATTTGGTGCTACTGCCGAGCAGGCATCTTCAATGGTATCAGATATGAGCCTCATGTTTTCTTCGCTGACTCTTACAGGGCCCGACTATCTTTCCTATATTGTTTGCAGCCCTTGCTGGCCGCTTCTTAAAGACACTAGTCCGCTATCTCGCGGAGAGGGGTCATCGACTGGGCGTAAATCTACCGTGTGTGATTAACTATGATCCTAATACTCTGGTATAGCCGCTGGAGATGATGCACTCTAGTAAGACCGTCTTCTCAACAATTGAGAGCCAATTTTGTCTACGAAGGTTCTCGGTCTTGGGTTGCGCACTCTTTGTGCTCTGGTCAATGTCCCCTTTGGGTGGACAAGCGTCGCTTCGAGTGCTGCAGCGCGAACATCGGACGTTGTATGAGATGAAAACAATCAAATATCCACACACCGGGAGGGGTGGAGAAATCACAATACTAGGCAATGGTGCTCTGCTCAATGGCACGGCCGATGCCTCCCTCATCACAATCAATAACGTCTTCAGCTCAGCCTTACTGGAGCCTCTGTCGATCAAACACTCTGCCAAAGATAGCAGGGGAAACGCAAAGATACCTTGTCTTGATGCATTTGGGTTGTCACCCCTCAATACATCATGGACAGATGTGACGGGCTCTCTTGAGATGGATTATTATGCTACTCTACTTGGTATCCCGATCAGCAATGCGAGTGGAGGCGCCAATACTACAACAGAGGTCACCATTACATATGGCTACACGGACTTCATATGCAAGGATCGACCGTTCCCAATCAACGATGACTACGTAGCCGGCTCTCCTTGGACTGACCATGAATTTGCGCCATCATCCAAGCAAACGCCCGCTGTCCCCAGTCAAGGATCCGATTCCAGCCCAACAACCGACAGTACCGTCCGGATCTCCGAAGATGTCTTGCCGCGGCTCTCCGATCACAGCACTCAGACATACAACGGCTCCAATCTAATATTGACAACTCAGGGAGGCGTGCGAAGGAAGGTCACCGCAGGATCCCTCGGCATCGGCTATCGGGGGACGACCAATGTCTCCTGGACCCAAGGCGATGCTTTTGCCTTGAACATGACGCTATACTACTCAGGCGGCGACACCGGCGGCTTCTGCAGCGACAGGTGGATCGCGCGGACCTGCGACATGATCCAAGTGGACATGGAGGCCCGACTCACCTGCGAAGACAACCTCTGCCACGCATCAGCCATCCGCGCGCTCCCCCCAAACAACACACGCCGTCCAGACTCCACGCCTTTCGCGAAGGACTCCAATCTTGCGGCCAATTTTGCCCTGTATTTCCCCTCCAGCACAGGTGACGGCGCCGAAGGCATGATCAATCCTCTCCGCCTTTTTCTTCGTGGCTCCGACATGCCCTTCGCTCAGTCCGTGGACATAGGCTGCTCTGGTCTGCCCGACGACAGATTCAGTCGACGGCTGCGTCTAGCGGTCAACACGTATGTCCAGCTGAGCGCTGATCCGACCTTGTCGGTCGTCAAGGGCGTGCCGGTCGATGACAGACAAGATAGCTGGTCGTGGGCCACGAAGAGCGAGGCGATTAAGCTGCCGGGGTCGTTCCTCAAGGCCGAAGCCCGCACTCGTTCCTTACATGGGTTGTACAGAGTCAATTGGGCTTGGCTGATCGTATTAGTGTTGACGTCGACGGTGCTGTTGGCTTGCAGTATCTCCACATTAGTTCTTGGGTCGTACATCAAGGCACCCGATATTTTGGGCCATATCTCTAGTCAGACTTACGACAATCTGCACGTAACAATACCTGCCGGAGGAAGCTTTCTGGACGGTATGGACAGATCTCGTTTACTGTGGGATGCGGAGGTGAAGGTCGGAGACATTGATCCTATCGCAAAAGTGGGCCATATCGCTTTTGCCACGCCCTCGGACGAGCGTTATGTTGAGCAGGTCAAGAAGAAACGACAGTATTTCTAATTTGCACAGGGACTCGTATTAGCGAACATGAAACAGAAGAAAATATTGACAGGTACTACCAAAGAAGCTGTGCCGATCACCTGTAGTCGAATTGCTATGATACACCCCCAAAAGTGTCCCGATCGTAAATCATGCGTCCATCCCAAGCGCCATCCTTACGCACCAAGCCGTACCTCACCCTCACCATCCCCCTGCTCGTCCACAATCTCATCCCTCACGTCCTCAATCACGAATTCCACTCCCATTGACTCTTCATCGATAACCTCCACGTCCCCGTACCCTTCTTCATCTACACCTTCCCTATCTTCCTCATCCTCCTCACTCCCCTCCCCTTCCTCTGTCCCTTCTCCCTCCCCTCTCGGCAACAAACCCCTCCCTTCCTCCCCGTCCTCCTCCTCTTCTTCTTCCTCCTCCTCCTCCTCCTCCTCATCATCATCCCCATCATCGACGGGCCACAAAAACGGCAACCCCCTGGCGCCCCCACCCTGCCCCTCCTCCACCTTATCCTCAATCCGATACCCACTCACCTTCCAAAACGCCGTCGGGCCCGCAGGACCATGCTGTTCGAAATCCTTATCGAACCAGTTCCCCAGCACGCCTCGCGCGCTCTTCGGTCCACCAACCTGGATACCCTCGCTGCGCCACCGTTCCTCGCCGTGGAAGATACTCCATGTCGTCCAGCGCACGTCGCCGTGGGGTGTCATGCGCACGACGCCTCGGATGCGGCTGTTGGCGTTGGGATCCCAGCTGGCGTGTAGGGAGCGGGAGGTGCCGACGAAGGTGACTTTGGGGTAGTGGGAGTAGGCGTGGCGGTTGGTTGGGGGTTTGTTGGCTGCGGAGGTGGGGCGTTGGGGGGTGTCGATGGGGGAGGGGTTGTCCGAGGTGGATGTGGGAGGGGCGTAGCGGGCTTCGAGGCGTTCTTGGTCGCTGTTGTAATCGCTGCTTGAATCGCTGTCTGAGGAAGTGTCGGGGTCGTATTCGACTTTTGTGACCCTGAGTTTGAGCTTGATCAGGCGGATGGCTTCTCGTGTATCGATGCCGCGGTCGTCTTGTCGTTCTCGGGGCCGCGTGAAGTTGAAGGCGTAGAGGTCATTGTAGTCGAGGAAACAGACTACGCGCATCCAGGTCCCGCTGATGCCATAGGGATCCTTCTCGTCTAGTTCCTTCTGCCGACGCTCCATTTCCCGTTCCTCATCGCTACGATACTCTTTCTCACCATCGTCGTGTAGACCTACGATCTCACCGCGTACGGCCAAACGGCTTAGTCCCTTAACTCCTTCCTCTCCCCGTTTCCAGTCTGGTTCCCGGAAACTACCAGGACTGACACCTTCCCATGGTCCATACCATAGTCCTCCCAGCCCGCGTGTCCGTTGGGCAAACATGCGCAAATTGTATCCTAGAAGCACCATGACAGCTTCCATCTTCTCCCAATCCACCTCCATACTTCCATCCCCCTTGAACGGGCCCCATAACGACTTGGTTGTGTACTCACGCAGGTCATACACCTTTGCTCTTGCGATATTATTGGCTGGTACCGTCGCATGACTCCTCAAATAGTGTGCATTGTCTTGCTCTGCTCCTGCAACTGTATCACCGTTCAGGACTCCTGCATGATGTCGCGGATATAAGATATGGTAGGGACTGCGTACACCCAGCCCAGCGGTGCTCGAGCGCGAGCTGGGATGACGGTAGGGACAACTCGGTGGAGCGGAGTCGACGGGGATGCCGTAGTAGACGTGAAGTTTGGCGCTGAGTTGACGTTCGGATAACGTCTCGGCAGCTTTCTGGGTTTGGGTGCCTGCATGTTTGTAGAGACTGGAGCGGGTAAGAAGGGCGTCGATGTTGGCCTGGGAAGAGAAATGGCGGATAAGAAAGTTGGTATTTCGCTCTGACGGAATAGATAGGAGAGGGAGAATCGAAAACGTCGACTCTGCGAGGGATTTCTGCTTGGCTGGGAATGATTGCGAGGTCAGCGTCTTCTGGAGGCGGACGAGGGAGTGCAGTGAGTCTTCATAGTCGGTATCATTGGTCGCGGGGCAGTCCTGTGTAATCAGCAAGGCTCACATGCGAATGCAGCGCGGTAGATTTACCCATCGTTGCAGATACAACTCTTTGTGGAGCAGTACGTTATCCCGAATGAATGTGTTGAGTGGCTGACAGCTCTGAGATAGAGCGGCTAGATCGGCGGGCTCGACAGACGTGAGGATGTTGTGAAGCACCTCATGACTGCAGTCGAGGAGGCGGGACATGGTGACTTTGGCCGGTCCTGTATACTCGATACCGTCCATCACCAGGCGATTGATGATATGGGAGTGAGGACAAGAGGTGAAGTCGGGTCAATCATCACGATCCCTATTAGCAATTGGGTGGAGGTAGGGACATGTAGCTCGGTATCTCCGGGCCCGAAAGCGCAATCGCGGGGTCGCTAGATTTGAAACATTTCACGTGCTGATCGTCATGGTCAAGTTAGTTGCTGTCATCAGTTCCTCACATAGGTACTTCAGATGTGTAGCTCTAGACAGGACTGAGCAGAATTGGCGGTCTCTGGCAATGCTCATGCTAGAGGTGAAGAAATGCTCGACCAGAGACATCTACAACAGTGCAAATGCTGATCTTCGTACTGTGATAACTTGTATGGACAAAAGCATGGGCCAAGAGGTAGGGCACTGGCGAATGACGTAGACTCCTCCACGGGGCATACTATCGGCAGATTCATGGACGATTGTAGGCCCATACACTTCAGCCCGATAACATCTCACGTGACTACACATACAACATCTGCTGGGCATGACTCAAGGATTGTATTCATCCATCTCACAAGACCTATTCTCAACGTCGGGGTGGGGTATCAACCGGAAGCAATAAAAGAAACACCAGTCCTGACCTCATTTGTCTGACATTAGACATTTACTTTCTACCCATTGTGGTGTTGCGCTGAGCATGTTCCCGTCTTCAAAGAGCCAGTCCCGTCCCATCTCCCGTCCATCTGTACAAAGCAAGAACTTCTCTTCGTCGTTGTTGCTGTTCGCCAAAGTCCTCTGGCATTCGTCCCTTGACCTGAGCAAGGGCTGATCGCATGACCTTGCGGAAGTTTCTCTGTGACCAATCATCAGTACTGAGCCACGACGCGTCGTGAGATATCATGCTTACCTGGTATTCCGTGTTCAATGTCACGACGCACACCTCATGTGCCCTGACAATAGTCTCGCATGCTTTGACCACACTGGGACTTGCCTCGCCCTGCAATTTGTCCGCAATGAGAAGGAGCAAGAAGCTGCCCTGCAGCAGGTAGATGCCAAAGAAGAAGGGCATGAAGCTGAGATCGGGGTCATACTCGAGGATGTCGCTGATAGCCTCGGCAGCCGAGACGGCATGCCCAGTGGCCGAGATGAAGGACTGCGAGCTTATCCAAAGATCATTGTCGTCCAGAAGCGAGATCGGATCCCATTTTCCGTTGAGCGCGATATACAGTGTGTGCATAAGATGTGTGCCATACGCGACAACTATCCGCGTTTGCAACACGGCCTCGGTCATTCGTGCGGTCCCCGTGCTCGTCGACTGAACGGACGGACTGTTGTGGTCATGATGTGGATCCCCTTGGAATTGCTTGTCGATGCCATCCTGAGGCGGAATAAATCGAGCCTCAAAATCCTTGAGACTGCGTCCGTATGCTTCTAGCTGCTGACTGATCTCATTGATCTGCTCGTCCCATTCGTGGCCAGTCCTGAATCGCATGCCAAAGCGGGGATGATTCTTGGCGTGACTGATGTCGACAATTTCTCCGAGAATGGTCATGAGCGGCAAGAAGTAGCCGAAAATGCTGTGCCCAGTACACTCGAAGCATGGTCCACGCCTGCGAAAGTATAACGATTGCTCGTAATTTTCCGGAGGGTAGAAATCTCCTTGCTGCCAGACCGTGTCGTTCTCGGGCTGCAATAACCCGTCACACTCGACGTCGAGCAGGAACAGAGGTCGATTATAGCAGAGCGCTAAGTGTCGATCAACAATGTAGAGCAGCCACCAAATGCGACGTCGTTCTTCCCGCTCTTCCTCGCCAACGACACCTGGCTGGGGCATGTTCGGGTGGAACGGTCGCTGTGCCTGGCCCTGCCCCTGGTGCTTAGCGTTCATGTCGTTGTCGACGCGGGTGGTAGTGTCCATGTCATCCTGATGGTTGTGTCGTGGGGGGTTCGGTGGTAATTCCCTGCCAAGTTTGAGTTCTCGCGCCAATGACCACGCTGCGTTCCACCATCGAAGCGACGCAGCCTTGTACTCGCTTGCAGATACCACGGTAGCGAGATTGATGTAGGTGATGACATCGTCGAGCGCTGCCGCGGCCCCGGTCGATCCGCCTTCGGTGTCATGTCCGGCGGCTGGATTCGCTACCCCAAAACCGCCAAGCGCCACACCATTGATGACGGAGTGTGCAGAATATGCACCTGACGTGTCATGTGTGGGTGTGTGCACCAATGGTCGAAGCAGACTGATGGTAAGCTCCAGCAGCTGATGGCAGATCTTACCCCTCTGTGAGGGTGGGGAGGTGAGGAAAGATGATTCGCTCGTTTGCGCTGCCACCCAAAGCATGCTAGCCAGTAGCGCTCTGCTGCAGGGGCGAGGATCTTGCTTGCGCAATACCGATCGTTTCCGAAGGACGAATCCGAGTATGTATGGTGAAGCTGGTTGGACAAAAGCCATAGAAGTGGTTGCAAAATACATGTCCAAGAGATCGCAGGCCAGAGAGACGGGGATGATGGATGAAATGCGTGGCAGCAGAGGTTTCAGGACCGGGTACCGAAGTGATTGTTGCGTTTGCGACTGCTGGAGATGAGCGTAGATGCTAGCGGATGGAGATGGCAAGTCCAGCCACGCCGGCGATCCGCCATGTGGAGAGTTGCCCATTAAGTTACCACCACCTGACATGGGTGAGTCGCCGATCCGGAATTGATTGTTGAGGCCGCCGCCATGCTGGCTTTGTGGTGACGGGACAGTGTATGGATTTTGGCCGTATTGCTGTATGGGAGCGCCAGGGGTTTGCAGTACATTGCTATGGAGAACGTTCTGCTGTCCATTCATTGCCGGAGTGTTGTGCATGGCATTGCGCTGGTACTCGTCCATAGGCTGAAAGTCGACGCCAAAGGGTAAGCGATGGTTGACCATGTTGTGACTGTTCATATTTGAGACAGACAGAGCCTGTCCGTTAGTGAATTGCTGCCCAGGCATGGGGGTAGCTGCTGCGTCTGGCATGCCTGCTGCGGCGTTGTCGTTCGACATGACTGCGTTTGTGGCGGCATTCCGGTGTTGTGGTACTATGAAGGATGCCTCTCCTGCAGGCTGTGTAGCTGCGCTCTGGGTGCGTACGGGAGGAGCTGGGCGTCCAGTCCCATTCATACTCGACCGTCTCCGTTTTGCCGCTGATGAAGGAATCTCGCTCGTAGGAGGTCGTTGTCGGTCGGATCCAGATCTCGACGACTGCGGACTGCCTTGATCTACTTCAGCGGACGAGGCTCCAGATGCTGCAGCCGCAGCGGCCTGTTGAGCTGCAAGCTCCTTTCTCGACGCCTTGCCTCTCTTCTTTCGTTCCCTCGCATATTCGCAGGTGAGCCCAAATTCTAGATTTTTTGTCAGCTGCCGTTAGACATGCCTTCACCACTTCAACTCACCAACGCAATGTGCGCACGGAAACTTGCCGTCGCACTTCGTCCGTAGCTGATTGCACTGATCGCAAGCTCGGCTTATGCGTCTCCGTACTGGGCCATTCCCTGCCTTTCCAGGCTTTTGTTGTGAGCTCACGCTTTCCGTCCTCGCTTTGTGTACCTCCTCTTGTCCGGGTAGGTGCCCATGGCCCGGCTGAACGTTCAAATCGTACTGCTGGCCGTTCTGATAGTCGTTGTTTCGCATCTGCTGCAGAGCATATTGGGAGCCTGCGGCAAGCGCATCGAGTCCAGTGAGTGGTCTCCCATGCTGAAGTCCAGTAGGAGACTGGGAAGGTAAGTGCTGTCCCCCCAGACTGGCAAAGTCTGGTGAATAAGAATGGACCCCAGTAGACATGATGTCCCGCACAGTCCACCAAGGTCAGAATCGAGTCGTCTGCGAGTGAACCCTAGCGCGAAGCCAGACCGAGGGGCTTATATGAAGATATATAAAGCGGAATCGGAAGCATGCATGACCGTGCGGATCGGCCTTGAAAGGTGACTCGGTGTAGTCACTCCGATTCGAGGTCGGGGGATAGTCGCATGATCCGGGGTAAGTGGTAGTCCGGGAGAGAAATGAAGTGCAAGAATTGGAGAAGTGCAGGCTGGCAAATAGCCACAGTCCAGAAAAGCAGATCTGGCTGGTGGCTTGGTCCGCTGCAGGTCGTATAGGTCGGTGTGCGCTAGACAAAAGGCAACTTATGGGGGGGACTTGGGGGGAACTAGCGCTGGGACAGAAGAGATACAGAATCAAGACCGAGCGAGACGAGGAAATTGCGCTAGGTCGATTCCCTGGTTCGTCGCGGTGAGAGCGTGAAGTAGGGGTCCTACTTGATCCGTTTGGAGACAGCGTGAAGTGAGGTGGAGGAGGGTTTGAGTGGTGCAACTCTGTGAGGAGCCACAACGGGTAGAAGGAGACAAGCCAGAGAATGATGGCCCTTGAGCACTGAGCAACGACAAAACGGATAGATCGACGGGCCTGCCGTCCCCCGCAATCTGCCCATTTGGCACTGCCGATGCATCATTCCATTTGTCTTTTTCACAAGGTTTTTTCACCCAGCGCCAGGCCAGGCAAGCGAACAGTTCAACAGGGGCCGTTCACGGTCCATTGTTCGGTAGGTGGCTTTCAGTCTTTCATCATCCATCTATCAGCAGTTTCCACTCCTATTCCAGTCCATCCGTGGTCCCACCTCTGATGAACCCCCCAGGCCCCGAGCCGCGCAACAAGAACCACAATCAGCAGTGGTCGCTGCACTGACAGGATGAGACCCACCCGCCTTGCATGCTTGCATACTGGCTTGCATTGAGCAATCTGTCGCCGGACATGGGCAGGTCGAACGTCGAAGCTTGTCTGCCGTTGTGTGGCACTTGGCTGTTTAGACTTCCTTGTGAGATCAATGTGTGGTTGTGGCACTCTTTACGCTACAGCCAAATCGTGATTTATCGTTGCATGGCCGCCGCAATTTAATTCTCGGACAGGCGGATGGGCAGCACACATCGAACGTCTGCTTTGGGGGCCTGACTCGCGCGACCATGGTATGCCCGCGTGCAGCACTAGCGATTCTTCGCGCCGGCAAGCAGTCCGCAAACATTTCCTGAAAGGGTTCAGACACGATCACATCGTGTATCAGAAACGCGGTCAGAGACATCGTCACAGCCTGCAGGTACACTTGGACCTTGTGTCTTCTCGAAACGTCGCAGGGGTGTGGTGGCTTGCATGCACCAAACAGTGCGGGTGTACATGGCATGGCATCACACGAACCCGTGTCCAACCTCGACTTGAAAGGCCCCCCCAGATCAGCGACTCGACCAGCTACTTGGCTACAGACGTCAAGCCGCAGCACTTAGTCGCCGTAATCATCTGCACCCCGAGGAGCCAGCACTTTCCCCGTCAAAGTCTATCATCTCCAGGTAATTGATGCCACGCCATGGTGTGCATGATTCACACGGCCCGCTCTCGCCAAATTGACATGGCTCGGGTCGATCTATTGGTGCGCCGAAAAGGTAGATCGCATGTTCGCTCCAAATCTCGATTTTCCATTCGTTGGGCTACTTACGTTTTCTATGCTGACAGCGTACGACATTCCGCTGCCATCGATTGGGCGGAGCGAGTGCTCCGAAGACAGAAAATGGTTGTCAACCTCGGAGCGGCCATGTCAAATGATGGTGTCGCCACTCGACAATCACCTGTACAAGTTCTCGTGTACTCATGCGCGCAAACGAGATGACGATGGTCAGGCATCTCGACCGTGTTCTGCATGCCATGTTGTCCGAAACCTGTAATATGTGCCGTATTGCACCGGTTAAAATCACGCTATAGGGCTGATTTTAACCGGTGGGGGCTAAACCCTGACAGAGATATGACGACTGCTGCTTCAAATTTCTCTGCTGTACCAGCAGAAAGTGTCCAACAGCTTGGATGCACCAAAAGGAAAAGCGCACATCCGATCCTGATCCACGTCCCGAATCAAGAACCACCATCTTGACGCCATGATGGCTACTGAAACAATCACAACAATCTCACCAGCCACAAATGCCCCAGTCGTCACTCGGCAAGGACCTTCTGCGGCGGAACTGCTAGAGCTACCCGTCAAATCAGCCAGAGCATTCGAAACCTATCGAAAGACTCCCCTCGCTGACCGACAGCACATTATCCGGAAAGCACTGGATTTGCTGCTCGAGAAGCAGGATGAGTTGGCCAAGGACCTCGTTGAGCAAATGGGGAGACCTATCGCTTTTGCCGCAAAAGAAATCACCACTGCCGTCGCCCGAGGTGAGTATCTGCTGAAAATCAGTGGCGATGCTCTGGCAGATACTCCTGGGGAGCCACAACAGGGTTTCAGGCGCTACATCAGGAAAGTCCCGCTGGGGCCTGTCCTGATCCTGTTCCCCTGGAATGTGAGTGCTATCATCTGCACTCCGCCAGGGCCATCACACGTGCTAATTTCCGCTCCAGTATCCATATCTGACACTCATCAATTCTATCGTACCGGCCCTGCTATCTGGGAATACCGTCATCATCAAACCGTCGCCTCAAACGCCGACTACAGCCGAGCACATTCATAGGATCTTCACCCAAGCCGGAGCTGCCGAGGATGTCGTTCAATATTTCCACTGCGGCGACTTTGCAAAGATAGAGCGCCTAGTTCGCGCCCCCGAGATCCACTTGGTTTGCTTTACCGGATCCGTCGCTGGTGGCTTGGCCGTGCAGAAGGCTGCGAGTGACCGCGTCGCAGTCCGCGTTGGTCTCGAGCTTGGTGGGAAGGACCCTGCTTACGTCCGGGAAGATGTTGACATTGAGTGGGCCGCCGAGGAAATCGTCGACGGCGCCGTCTTCAACTCCGGCCAGTCCTGCTGCAGCCTCGAACGCATCTACGTGCATGAGAGGATCCACGACAATTTCGTCGCAGCTGTGCAAAAAGTCCTCACTGGTTACAGACTAGGTGATCCAGCTGACAAGGAAACACATGTGGGACCTGTTGTATCGAAACGGTCAGCTGATACGATCCGTGCCCACATCCAGGATGCGCTCAGCAAAGGTGCCCAAGACGCCACGCCCGAAAACAAATCCTTTACGAACCCGCCCGAGGGCGGTAACTATGTTGCACCTACCGTCCTGATCCATGTCAACCACGACATGACTGTAATGAAAGACGAGACGTTTGGTCCTGTGGTGCCGATCATGAAAGTCAAATCAGACGCCGAAGCCATTGGTTTCATGAACGACAGCGAATTTGGCTTGACTGCAAGCATTTGGACAAAGGATGTGGAGAAAGGTCATTTGCTGGCCGACGACGTTGATGCAGGGACCGTGTTTGTCAATCGGGCCGATTACCCAAGCCCTGATCTCGCTTGGTACACATCTCACACATCCAAAGTTTCTGATCTTGGGACGTTCTTGCTGACTCGAATTTAGGGTCGGTATCAAAAATTCTGGCAAAGGACAGACATTGTCCAAGTTCGGTTTCGACCAATTCTCAAAGTTAAAGTCATATCACATCAAAGACTATCCGAAATAGCCGAACAGGCTAAGCTACCCAACGGCTATGAACGACTATATAGAATGCGTTGCTTCCATCATCGGTAGAGGTCACTATAGACCTGTTGGAAGCGTGAATGACATTATGGGCTTTGATCGCGACCAGTGCTCTCAACCTGGCATATGCATCAACCATATCCGCAATACCTACATTCCTCATGATTCCGCCAGCGTGCGATAATAATCCTACCGGGCTCACAGTTCCGCCACACGTGGACGAAGCAAGGGATGACTTCTTGCATACGCATCACAATCTCAATCACCAACCTTCGACGCGTTCCACAATGATCTTCCACGTGGAAAATCAAGGGAAGTCGTTTCACTCGTCGGCTGTATTCTCCGTGAGTAATTTGTCTCATTCTTTGGATGATTCTCATTCCGTGCTGGATGGAAACCTTGCTTTCATCGGTAAGCAAATACCATGCACCAGCTTGTCGAGCTTTTTGCTTTCTCACATCTCATCGTACGCTTTGCAGTTCAGTTCATCTATTTGCCTTTGTTTCATTTCGTGTTGTGTTAGGCGAGTATGTGGTCATCATGCAAGCATGCATGTATACGTTTTGTCGCTTGCTTCAAGGTTGATGCAGTCGACCAAAAGCCTATCGTCATTGTAAGTCTACCACCAGCACCGACGACAACTTCAAAAGCTAATCAAGATTACAGAGCCAGCCATTTGATTTCCGCAAAGAAGACGGACATCAGATGTCCTGTTCTCTCCAAAAGTGAGTACGGAGAGTAATCCCAACAAAGTGATAGTAGTCTTTCGTGAGGTCATACTCGCAAGCCATGGATGGAAACCACCACCAACAACGGACCTGCCTCTTTTTCAACCGCGACATCGGTCATCTCATTCGCCACCTTTGTCCAGTATCCTGTGATGCCCACCACTCTCCTGGAGCGGCCCCTGGCTCTCTCCACGAATTCCCTATCCATGAGCATCACGAGCCTCTCGAGACGCCCGACTCCCCTACCCCCCACTCCCCGTCAATGTCCTGCCTCGCTTCCCATCAGAAACACATCAGATTCCCAAACCCCAACTAACCACCTCCCAGCCACGCCTCCCCCCTAACCCACCACCCACCCTCTCGCCAACACCACCACCTCTCCCTCCTCCCCTCCCGCTCAACCCCTCTCTCCACCCCCCTCTCCACCCCCCCACCACCCCGCTTCACCATCCGCCCCAACGCCCCACCCTTGCACGCCCGCAGATCACCCCTCCCCTCCCTCCCCCTGCCGCTAGCCTTCAACAACCCCTCCTCCAACCCTTTCCACACGAACCATAGTTCTCGCTCCGATCTCTTGTTGCAGGATATCATGAACGGGAGTGCGGGGACAGGCGTCAGGGCGAGGGATTTCACGAGGGAGAGGTCGCGGACGAGGGGGGAGGAGGAGGAGGAGGTGGGGGGGAGGGGGGAGGGGGGAGGGTCAAGCGAGGGGGCAATGGGAAAGAGGAGCGCTAGGGGGGAGGATAGTCCGGTTGAGACGCCGGATGAGGAGAAGGATTTGGATTTTGGGTTTTTGTTGCCTTTGATACAGGGGAGGGAGGGGCAGGGTTCCTTCGGGGTGCCGGGGATTGGAGGGATGGGGGGCAGAGTGAGGGGGAGGGGGGATGGGGGTGGGGGGTTTCATGTTTGATGGTGAGGGGAGGCAGAGGAGAGAGTGAGGTAGGGGGAGAGGAAGAAGAGCGAGGGACGGAGGGTCAAATGGAGGACGGTGTAATATGGTCAAGCATAGCGTGGTAAGGACTGGTGAAGCGAGAAGGATATGTAATGGTAATCACTAGCTGAATGAAACATCGTTGGCTGTACGATGAGCTGAAAAGTGAACGGCGCCCGGTGCAGGTCGCGCTCTCACGCCGCTGTCTTCAATAGCGATACCCCTGAAGGTCTTCGTCGAGTCACTATACTTCCTCGACGCCTCATCACAGCAGTCATATCCACAATGCACCTTCGACGAAACTGGAGAAAGGTATTCCCATTATCCACACAAGAAGCCCTAGCTCTACATATCCAAACATCTACAAAGCCGATGAACCCACGCTATGCACATGATTACCATTTCCCGTTTCCCATATTCCATTTACCAATCCTCAATACGATACCCAATCCCCACCTTCTCTTTAGAGAACAAAAGCCGCAAACAGCCCCAACACAACCGATGCAAAGCCGCTGCTCGCCGTCTTCTCCGCCCCGCCTGTAGCAGGAAACGTGCCTGTGGGACTGCTCGCGGATGGAGCAGGGGCATTGATGCTACTTGACCCGGTCGAGGGAGATGTCGAGGTTGTGGCGGAGGCCGATGAGGTGGTGGTGCTATTGCCGGATGCGCCTCCAGTACTGGTACCATTTGTCAGGGCAGTGCCAGCGTTGCCATCGGTCGAGTCTGCGCTGACCGACCCGGAGCCGCTTGCGCTCTGTCCCGTGGAGCCTGAACTTGACCCTGCCCCTGATATCGATCCTGAGCCTGAGCTTGCACCTGAAGATCCACCCGTTGTCTGCGCGGAGATGGCGGAGATGTACCCTCCCAGACCAGCCATGATATTCGCTCCAAGCCCGATCGTTTGTCTAGCCGGGACAGGGACGGTGCTGGTCCCGCCGGCCACGAATATGGTGCTGCCTTTGCTGTCTGTCGTGAGGACGACAGGTGTAGGGGAGGCGCGAGTCCCGACATAGACGGTCTGGCCCGCGGAAAAGGTTTGGCCGTTGGGAGCGACGAAAGCTGAAGAAGTGGTGGGCGTGAAGGGGAGACCAGCTACGAGGACGGGAGCGGGCGAGGGTGAGGATGGGGAGAAGGGGACGTTGGGGTTGGATTGAGAACCGGATTGTGGTTGAGAACGGGATGGTGGATTAGATTCTGGTGATAGAGAGCCAGATTGAGAAGCGCCAGGGGCAGGAGAGGGAGCGGGACGGCCTTGGTTGGCGATTATGCTGATGATGTTGCCGCCAGGGTTGGGAGACGTGTTGCTACTGGAACCTTGAGAGGGAGTCGTAATTCCTGCTGAACCTTGAGCAGGCGGTGTATTGCCAGTCGAGCCTTGAACAGGGACTGCAATCGGCTGACTCTGCGCCGGTTGACCTTGCGCGGGTTGATTTGACGCGGGTGCAGCAGGTTGACCTTGTGCGGGTGCAGCGGCCTGTCCTCCTGCGGGTTGAGCAGGTTGATTCGGCTGTCCGGCTGCTGGCTGAGTGCCTTGCTGATTGCTAGGAACGTCTGCAGCAGGCGGTGCAGCAGGAACAGGTATGGGATCGTCTGGAGTGGTTCCCGAACCAGTCGCGGGTGCTGCAGGCGCAGGCGCAGGCGCAGGCGCAGGTGCAGGTGATGGACCTGGGGTCTGTGCCGGCTTACCACCTCCAAGGATGATGCTGATTATGTTGCCGCCAATGTCAGATGGAGAGGCTTGCCCATTGGTAGGTTGAGCGGGCTGAGCTGGTGCTGCTGGTGCTGCAGGTCTAGGAGTTTCAAGCGCGCCACCGCCAGGAACCTCCGCGTTCGGGTCGCTGCTCTGGACAGGTCTCGTGGTCGGCACTTGGATTGGGCCCGGGGCAGGATCCTCTTCTACGGGGATAGGTGGACGACCTCCGCCTCCGCCGCCAGTGCGTGAAGTGGTGGTCGGCGTCGGGGCAGGTGCTGGAGCAGGCTCGTTGAATGTCGGCCTCTGCAATTGACCGCCAGCAGGCGTGCCGGTCGCTGGTGACGCTGTGATTGGCGACTTTGGGTCCGAAATGACTGAAGTGGTGACGCCAGGAATACTGGTCACCTGCGACTTATCGATGCGCGAGGTCTCGGTGATCGTCTCCAGGGAGGCGGCAAAGATGGCTGTAACAGGTAGAGGGCCTGTGTAGGCGCTACACGCAGTGAAAGCAGCCTCGCTAGGGAATAGAGAGGCATACTCTCTCTGACCGGGCAGTAAGCCACTTGTGGTGGTCCAAAGGAAGCCGTTCGGATCTTCAGCGTCGGACTTCTGTGGAGGTGCAGTCGGCGCAGGGGTTGGGAAAGTGATCCAAGTGCCAGAAGGTGCCCGCAGACACGTAGAAGCACCTCCCGCCGCAGTGGTAGGAATCGTACCATTGAGCCCATACCCGGTCGGTAGCCCCCAGAATTGGTCAGGGTATGTGAGGGCTCTCGTAGTGAACTCCACGCCGCACGGTAGTACACGGTCTGACCAGGTTGTCCTACAAGCACCAATCGTGGTTGTGACAACTGGGACTGTGATTTGCTGAACTCTTCGACCGTTGGGGGCTGTAGGAGGTATCGTCACTCCGGAGGGCAGGTCGGCATAGACCGTCTTTGTGCTTGTGGTATTGTCGTTGTCATTGATCACCTTGATGACTGTCGCGGCTGTGATGATGGCCGTCACTGACATTTTCTGCCATGATACCAAGTATCCCGCCCATGGTCTCGCATCGCAATCGGCTTCGCAGGCGCCTGGTGCCGGAGTCACGGTTGTGGTAGTATCAGTAGTTGTCGGATCGAAAGTGAATCCTTGTGAAGTTGAGCTCGGGTCTGAGACAAGTTATGATTTGTGGATCTACGGTATTAGGGTAATGTATACCTTGTGCCAAAGTTTGTGCAGCAAGACCGAGCAGGCTCACTGTCGCCAACGCTAATCGTGCCATCGCGAGTGTAGGAAAGGCAACCGTTTCGCCGACCGCACCTGAGAGAGAATGAAAGGACAAGAGAAAGGAAAAGTGAAGGGGAGCGCGAGTCGTAGTAAATTAGAGCAACATGGATCAGAGAACCAACTAAAGCTGCCTTACCACTGACGATAGTAGCGCCACAAGTGCAGGCAAGACTACTAGGATCCGGCGTAGTGGATGCTACAAGGCGAGTAGTGGGAACTCTGTGAAGACGAGCTGAACCTGTCAGCCAGAGCTCGACCACGCAGTGGCCATGTGGTGAGCCTAGGGATGTGTGAAAAGGCCGTCCGTGGGAGAGTACCGGCAGACGGCTTACCACATTTTGCACGGCGCGGTTCCTTGTGCAGAGTATGTCGGCGCGGTTCCTTGCATGTAGGCTTGGAAGAGTGAAAAGGTGCTTGTTGGGTTTCAGATGGGGAAAAGACGTGGTTGGTCAAGCTTTCTGCTCGCTTTTGCCCGCTCCGGATTTTGATTGCGCGCTTGCAGATCAATGACCCACTTGCGGCCTAATTTTAGGCCTGCTTGAGTAGCGCTTGCGAGTGCGCAAAGAGCTGTAGCCCGGGTTTTCTTGAGACGTGAAGTCGATGGTAGCGATCACTGTAGAGGCAGGCACTCTCATCGATCGTGGTATCAAGGTTTTTGGTGGACATTCTGTCATTTGTTCAAGTTCAGAGTATGTGATATGTATCGAAATGGTACAGTACAGTCGTTTTGAGTTCAACCGAGCCACCCCGGGCTTGGCGTGTTGTACTCCGCGTCGACCTCTCGTTATCAAATTTAGCTAGCTAGAAGTCCATAGAGAATACCGATAAATTAAAGCTAAAAAAAGGTGTAATAGTCGCTATACTACTCTAATTAGGTTATTACTATCATAGTTAATCATTAGATAGCTAAATTAAAACTAGTAGATATACAGTTCTTACTTACTAAAGGGTATACTAATTGTGCTATTTATGCCACTACTAAGGTAGCTAGAGCTATAATCCGCTAAATTTGACTATCCCTTAAGTTCTTTAGTACTTCTTATTCTTCTATTAAAGCTTATATACTATACCCTTATACTCTTACCCCTTTCTTAGAAGATATAAGTCCTTTATAGCTAAGCTCTTTCTATACTAACCTATCTAAGGAGGTAATAGCCTACCTAAACAATATCTCTACTACTTATCTTAATAAAGTTTAAGCCTTCTTAAGGGAGATATATAATTACTAGGTGTACTTAAGTATAATCTAGTATATAATCTAGCGCTAGTAGTAGTCTCGAAAGGTAGCTAAGAAGGTAGCGGCTAAAAGAGATATAATACTCAGGGCGAATTAGACTCGAAGGTGTATACTTTAGCTAGTTAATAGAATTATTTATATTAACAAGTTAGCTTATAATAAGTATATAGTATAGAGGAGATATAGGTAGGCGCCCGTTAGTAAGAAGTATATAGATATCTAGCTAAAGTAGCGTAGTAAGAGGTAGAGCATATTACTAGCTATTACTATTAATAGCTATCTCCCTAGTACCTTAATCTACTATAGATTAATTACTAGTAAGATCTTTATTAGCTAGCTAATAGATATAATAATACTAGAGCTTCTAGCTAGTATAATCTTTGTTATAGATAATGCTTTAATCTACCGGAGCGATAAGGTAAAGAAGCTAGTATAAGAGTATAGAAGTTACCTTAAATACCTACTACTCTATTTACTAGATTTTAATTCTATTAAGTAATCCTTCTTAGTACTAAAGGCGTAGGTAAAGTAATACTACAATCTAGTCGCTAGGTACAAGAAATATACTAATTTCTTAAAGCTAGCTATCTACTTATATAGTGGACTATACGCTAAGGCGTACTTTAAGAGCTATAGATATAGCGTAAGGTTATAGGGGATCTATTTAGTACGTAAGAAATTGCTTATGTTAAATAAGTTTAATACTAAGACCTAGTAAAAACTCTTTACTACTACTATAACTGCTCTATACTATACATATACTACTTTAAGTTAGATAAACTAAGTCTAGTTTAGTAGCTAAACTAGATTAACATCTATCTCGGCTACTAAGCTAGTTAAATTGTCTATTGCGCTATATAAATTAGTATCTATATTAGCTACTATAAACTAGGTAAAAGTGCCTATTTCGACTACTAAGATAGTAAGGTATCTAACTTACTTAATTCGATCTAGCTTATGTAACTATCTTAGAGCAATACTAGCGCTTAAAAGAGCTAATTTAGCTTTAAATCCGGTATAGAAGACCTTTATTAAAGGCCTAGATATCTCTCTACCTATTCGAGCATATATCTCTTATACTATCGAGGTTATAATTCTCCTTCTTTAGCTTAAATTTAACCTAATCTAGCACCTAAATATCTCTTTTAAAGCTTCTCTTTCTCTTTATCTACTTAAAGAATTTAGTTAAAACTTCGTAAGGGTCGGCCTTAGAGGTAATAGGTAAGGATCTTAAGTCGTTTATAGGCCCTAAGCGCTACTATAGCTAGTAAGGAGCAATTAAGTTTGTAATATTAATATAGTTAATAGGTGTTAGAGGGAGTGTAAAAGGCGCTAAAGACGCTAAAGGCGTTAGTGTTAATAGTATTAGTAGAGCGCTTTTAACACTCCTTAAGGCCTTTAAGCAATTAAGGCTTAATATAAGACCTATAGGAGGACGATTAATAGTAGCTTTACTATTGTAAATAGTAGTAGCCTAGGTATACTTATTCTCTGTTATAATTCGGTAGTATTTACTAGTTAATATATGCTAGTATAACCTCTTATAGTTATAGTAATTATAATTAGTACAAGTCTATACCAACTCTAATAGAGGCTCCTTATTACTATTTACGCCCTTAAGCGTACTACGTAATTAGCTTATTACTAAGCCTCGACCTTATAATAGCGGCGCTAGCTACACTACCTATAAAGATAGTAGTATTATACTAGCTACTAGAGTCTATACTATCCTTACTAGCATCGATCTAAGGGAGGATTACTATAAAGGTAGCAGTAGTAGACCTATTAAAGAGCTTAGAACTAGTATAGTTAAAGGTAGTTATATAACTCTTAAATTTACTATAGAGTTTATAGCTATTAGTACCTTCTTTATCTCGGTAGTAAGGCCGAGCCTAAGCTACTAGCAATCCTTAGTAAGCCAATCTTCGAGCTTATTAACTAGCCTCTATATCTTAGCTAGCTCTAATATTACTACTCTAAATAGCTACTATATACTAAGACGCTTATAGGTAGTAGCGTAATTAAGCAAAAGTAGCTTAAGTATAGCTTAAGTAATAAGACTACTCTTCTCTACTACCTAATTAGCTAGTACTAACTATAATAGATTACTTAGCTAGCTAAATACACACTTGTTATAGTATAGAGTCTTACTTCTAAGCTTTACTACTAGCTTTACCTCTACTATCTAACTAAGATAGAGTATATCTAAGTCGCTAGGATTAGTCTCTAGTAACTCTAGTACTTGTAATAACTATAGCACCTCTATTACCTATGTATCTAGCTCTTCCTCCGGTGCTATATCTAACTTAATTAACTACCTTAGCTAGTCTAGTACAGGTGTTAGAAATCTTAATTAAAGAGATAGCTACTAAGATCTAGCTTGTAAAGGTAGTATAACTTAGTTTATAGCTTGCTCTATAAGCCTCTAAAGAGCTAGGTTAGTAGATATAACCTCTAGATAAGGTACTACCTACGCTAGCGCTAGTATATAGCTCTTTAGCTAGATAGTTAGACTATAACGAAGGTTATCTAGTACCTTCTCTAATAAGCTTAAGGAGTGCCTTAAAGAAGAAAAAACTAATAGCGACGACAGAGGAGTAGAGAATATTATAATTGCCTCCTATGCTACTCTTAAAGGTTTCTTTATATAGCTAGAGCAATAGTTAGTCGTAGAAGAAGGACACTTACGAGCTATAATTTAGTAACGTTAGTATATACTAACTAGTCTATTACACCTTTTTTCAGCTTTAATTTTATTTAAATAGACAGCGTTGTTAAGCTATTCGACTCTATATTCTCTCTAGACCTCCAGCCAGCCAATTTTGGTAAGCAGAAGTCGGTGAAGAGTACCGCCAAGCCCGGGGTGGCTCGGTTGAACTCAAAACGACTGTAAGACCGAACCCTGTCAGCCGCATCACAACGTGCCTGAAGATCACTGTTCTCGAACTCTGACTGGCCCTCACAAGTCCGTTCATCATGATGAAAGTGCTGACCAGATGCATTCGTTTCATCCATTGCTGCCTTTTTGCGAGATGCGCAATTTCATCGTCGTTCCAGTCGTTGCCGTCGTACAACAAGCGTGGCCACCTCGATAGCCTAGATCCAGACTTGTCGGCCCGTCCAAGGCATCGTTTACCATAAACAGTATGTGGTTATGGAGGTCTGCGGCGCGTCGGAGCCGATCGTGCTCCCTAAAAGTGCCTGGTGGGTAATGACCAAAGGGCAGCATTTGATCAAGCACTCATGCCGGTGCCGTCAGTGGCCATGCAGTGTTGCCACGGAGACTCTTTCCTCTGTAGTGACGCTGCTCAACCAGACACGTCAAGATAATCCAAAGTATCCTGCACTACTGGCAGAAGCGAAGACATCAGGTTTGCGTCCCGCAATGCTTCGGGGATATTCTCCCGTCGGCCGTGAAGCTTCGTGCGCATGTTGTCGTACTTGTCTTCTTTTGCAGTGTATTGCCGAATGATGCGATTCGATGCCAGCTCAATATAGACTCTGGTATCTCGTACGCGAACAATGACTCCGTCCAAGCGTAAGAAGAATCGACCTAGCAGGAGCAGACGCTCCGGCATGACGCGAATCTTGATGGACATGATCGCAATGCCATTGTCCGCAAGCTCATCTTCGTAGAGCATGACGTCGTCGAAGAAGAGTATGGGGTCTTGACGAGCCAGGAGGTCAGTACGGACTGGATTCTCCTTATCTGTGGTAGGTTGCCACTCGGTTGGTGCTCCGGTTGTCGTTCCCTTGAAGTCGGTGCTGTATGACCAGTCGAATGGCTTGACTACCTCTTTGATGCCGTCTTGATGTTGCCTGACTCTTGTTAGAGCTGTCAATAACACTTTTCCGCGCGCATGTCTAACCTATCTTTCTTCCACTCTTCGGAATATGCAACTTGCAGCATGCCCTCCTCGGTCTTGGACACCCTATCGAGTGCGTCGGAAGCATTGTATTCGAGCCTGGTCCCGCTTGGAATATGCTCGATAATAACAAAGTTGTCACCAAATATCATCTCAGGAATTGGTATACCCAACTTGGAGTTCAACTCCTCAATGGGTTCAGCTTTCAGGATCGGCATCTTGCGGGTGCTGATTCGCCATCTCTTGTCGCGCGTAAGGTGCGATTGCACTCCAGGACCTTGGATGTCTGTACGCGCGCCATTTGAAGCCGCCATAATGATGACTTCCTTTGTGTCAGTCAAGCTACATTCTTTTTCCCACGAGCATGGATGAAGCATTGATGATGCGGCTTGCGTTTGACAGAAAGTTCTTGGCAGCACTATTCCCAAAGCGGCCGTTGCTGTGCTCCCGGCCATGTTTGTCAACACCCCAGACTTCGCTCAGTACATTCTCGGATTCACTTCCGACAACGACGACCACATCTTCGACCAATCGACAAGCCATTCTTTACCGTCGTTTCGAACACGACATCAAGGAAGTATGGATGTTCAATCACTAGAAGCCCGCCTGGAGGGCATCTCGGTGAATGACGAGAACTACGAGGGCGCTGCTTACCAAAAATCAAAGGTAAGGGATCATGCTGGCGAGCCTTCCTGCTTCATACTCACGAATCACAGGCCGGTCTCTCGACGTCGATATCCATGTCAAGTCTCAATGCATCAGCGGCCGCCAATCGCATGAAGCTCCCTCTGCAGAAGCTCGCCAGTGCCAACGCCGCAAAGGGCCCAACTGGACAACCCGCAGCGACCATTGCAAAGATCACACTACCGTCGCAAGCAGCACAAAGAAACTCGGACGCAGAACGCAAGTCAGACTCATCGAATTACTCTGCTCCAGCTCAACCTACGATGCCAAAGCAATTCCACCTGGGCATGTTCGAAATTGGGAAACCACTCGGCAAGGGCAAGTTCGGCCGCGTCTACCTTGCTCGCGAGAAGAGCACCGGCTTTGTGTGCGCATTGAAAGTGCTTCACAAGTCGGAGCTACAACAAGGCAAGGTCGAGAAACAGGTTCGTCGCGAAATCGAGATCCAGTCGAACCTCGCCCATCCCAACATCCTGCGATTATACGGACACTTCCATGACAGCAAACGTATATTCCTGATCCTCGAATTTGCTGGCAAGGGTGAATTGTACAAGCATCTCCGGAAAGAGCAGAGGTTTCCAGAGTGGAAGGCGGCGCAATACATTGCTCAGATGGCGGCAGCTCTCAAGTATCTGCACAAGAAGCATGTGATCCATCGAGACATTAAGCCGGAGAATATCCTCGTGGGTATTCATGGAGAGATCAAGATCAGCGATTTTGGCTGGAGTGTCCATGCGCCGAATAACAGACGGCAAACCATGTGCGGAACCTTGGACTATCTCCCCCCTGAGATGTTGCGAGGCAAGGATGACAACTGGTATAACGAGAAGGTCGACTTGTGGAGTTTGGGTGTGTTGACGTACGAATTCCTGGTGGGCGAGGCGCCATTCGAAGACACACCAGTCATGACGCAACGGAGGATCGCAAGAGGAGAGATGTCAATTCCTAACTTTGTCAGCCCAGAGGCGCGGGATCTCATCAAGAGGGTAAGTTCCATCTCCAGCAGATCCAAGATATCAACTAACATCCATCCAGCTGCTCGTGCTCGACCCAGAGAAGCGTTTGTCGCTTGCTGAAGTCCAACAACATCCCTGGATCATCAAGCATTGCGTCAAAGGCGAGCGAGCATACCAAAGGACGTCCGGCGGCAAAGAGTGATGACTTTCCTCACGGCGTTGGTTCCTTCGGAGCATTTCGGGTTTCAATGTTTCCTTGCGCGCATAGCCAGAGGCGCCTTTTACATCCAGCTTCGAAAAGCAGAGATTCATACAGAATGGGTATATGACATGACCGACTTCCCTATCTTACATCTCCATTCCCTGCTCCCACGTCATCTGTATATCTCATCAAACGGCCGTGTATCGTAAAAACAGCTCTTCCAAACATCATTCACCACCTTCGCCGCATGCTCCTTATCCTTGCACGCCGGCCTCTGCATCACCGACAACGTCGCCCTCCTCCTCACACACTCCTGCAACTGCTGCGTGATATTCCTCTGACCTCTCGTGAAGAACTCCCTCCCAAACCTACACTCCCCCGACAAGGTCGACGCCCTGATCTGCTCCCCGTCAGTCCCAATCCCCCCTCTGCAGTCTGTACCAACTCACTTCCGTACAAGCCGCATGCCTCAAATCCCTCGGATCCTCATACTTGAACCTCAAATAATCCCACGCGTGCACCATCTCATGCGCCATCGTATCCTCCTGATGACCCCTATTCCTCAACTGATTCGCACATATCAAAATCCCATACTCGGGGTCAAACCCACCGCTTTGCGCCGTCGTGCACCGTCGGCAGTGGACGTTGGTCTCGTTGATGTCTTGTCCGAGCATCTGGATGTTCTGCCGGAGGAAGCGCACGATGGGACTGTATTTGAGTAGCCAAGCTGTTTGTTGTTCGCATTTGGCGCAGTCCGAGGCTTCGTGGAGATCGTCGCGCACGCGGAGGTAGGCGTCTGCTTCGCGGGGGGAGGCGCTGCCGGTGAGGATGGAGAAGAAGGTGGACCAGTTGTAGAAGTCTTTGTCGAGTTTGGGGGAGGGAGTTGAGGAGGGGTCGGAGGGGGGGTTGTCAGAAGTGGACATGTTGGGTGGCTTGGAAGGGGTGGTTATCGTGTCATCGAAGAGGGAAGGTAAGGGTCGAGGTCATTGAATGCCTCTAGAGACCGACATCGTTCGGAAACTTTTTTGGTAGAGGCAATGGAGGGCTGTGATTGGTTGGAGCGAACCTCTCACGGTACGCCCTTCATGAATCACGCATTCAAGATTTCTGCACTTTAGTAACCAACACGATTTTCGTAATCATGATCCTGCGGTAACACGGCGAGTATTCAGGTAATTTGATTGCAAAACTCGAAGGAGCGGGAACACATCGGTGGCGCGGTCAAGATGAAGAAACATCTGACCATTGTAATCAAGTTAGGTACGTCAAACCACTTTCTACTTCTTTCAATGCATGAGAAAGTATGATAAAGAAGAATGAGATCTCCTATACTTATCTTCTGAGACAACGGGTTGAAGAAATTGCAAATCATCCATATGGTCTTTGATTACAACCCTCCACTACAAAGACAAACGGAGATTTGCCTACTGCATATGATCCTAACTATTGGCAGGAACGTCGTCAATCGTCGACGAAAAAACGCATGAACCACTCCTATCGATCCTCTCGACCATCGTAGAGACAGCATGCGCCCTACAGAAGGAAGGCCACAAGGTGGTCATTGTCTCGTCAGGGGCTATCGGAGTGGCACTCGGACAGATGAACCTTGAACGACGACCGAAGCATCTTCCACAAGTACAAGCATTGGCAGCGATAGGTCAATGCAAGCTTATGGCATTATGGGATCAGCTCTTCATCCACAGACGGCAACCAATTGCGCAAATTCTCCTCACCCGAGGTGACATCGCAGACCGAACACAATACCTCAACGCTCAGAACACTTTCATCGAACTCCTCCACATGGGCACCATACCCATCGTCAACGAGAACGATACTCTGTCCGTAGCCGAAATCAAGTTCGGTGACAACGACACCCTCTCCGCCATCACCGCCGCCATGGTCCAAGCCGACTACCTCTTCCTCATGACCGACGTCGACTGCCTCTACGACAGCAACCCCCGCACCAACCCCTCCGCCAAACCCATAGAAGTAGTAGAAGACATCTCCCTCCTCGAAGCCGACGTGTCCTCGGCCGGCTCCTCCGTCGGCACAGGCGGCATGTCCACCAAAATCACCGCCGCCCGCCTCGCCACCTCCGCCGGCGTGACAACAATAATCACTCGCTCCAACAAACCAGGCAACATCGCCTCCATCATAACCCACTGCGAATCCCTCCGCCCGCTCTCCACCCCGGCGACTCCCCCCCCACAATCCACCTCCCCCTCCCAGCCCCAAACAACCACCTCCCCCCCAACCTCCCAACTCCTAAAAACAGCCCTCACCCACGCCGCCACCGACTCCCTCACCCCCTCCTCCCTCTCCGCCAGTCCCTCCCTCTCCCCCTCCTCCCTCACCCTCCCGCACCCCCCACCTCTCCACACCCGCTTCCTCCCCATCCCCTCCCCCATCCGCGACCGCTACTTCTGGCTCCTCCACGGCCTCCGCCCCCACGGCACAATCTACATCGACGCGGGCGCGCACCGGGCTCTCATGGCCAAAGCAGGCTTGTTGCCCGTGGGAGTGGTGGACGTGGAGGGGACTTTCGGTCAGCAGGAGTGTGTGAGGTTGGTCGTTGTGCAACGGCGTACGACATCGGGGACGACATCAGGGATGGGGCCAGGGGCAGGGACGGGGACAGGAACAGGGGCAGGGATGGGTTCAGGGACGGGGACAGGAGGACCATCAGCCGCGCCAGAGTACGACAAGGCGTCAGGGGAAGAGGTGGGGAGGGCGTTGGTGAATTACTCTGCCGCCGAAGTCAAGTGGATACGCGGGCTCAAGAGCACCGAGATCGAAGGCGTGTTGGGGTACGCGGATAGTGAGTACGTGGCGCTGAGGGAGAATATTGCGTTTTTGAGGAGGGAGAGTAGACCTGTGACGCCGACGAGGGGGACGCACGGGGAGACGGCGGGGAGGTAGGGTTCCTTGTGGACGGGAGTGAGAGGGGATAGGAAACGACGGGGTAAAACAGAGATGCAGAAAGTACGGCGTCGAGGTGCAAAGAACGAACAAGGTGAACATGCAGGGAGCACCAAGTAGAGACTCATGATCAAAAAGCATATCATTTTCCCATTCCCAATTCTATGGCATGACTATTCCTCATCCTGCTCCTCTTCCGCCTCAGCCTCCTCTTCCCCTTCCACTTCCGCTTCCCCCTCGGCTTCTTCCACACCATCCCCCGTCTCCCCCTCCTCATCACCAACATCCACCAACCTCCCCCCCAACCCCTTCCCTCTCCCCTCCTTCTCCGCCCCCAACCACTCCTCCCACTCAGGGAACAAGTCCTCATCCCCCTCCCCGCCCACAGGCGGTGCCCCCACAACCCTCGCCACCTTCCCCTTACCAGACTTTCCCAACTCCTCCTTCCACCTTCCCACAATCTCCCCCGTCCGACTCGGCTTATACGTCTGGCTGAACAACACCGCCTCGGCCGTGCGTCCGCTCTTGAGCAAAATCTCGATACAGCCGTCCACGTCCGCGACGGCCCAGAGCGCGGAAAAGGCAATGTTTCTCGCGCCCGCGTCTTCGGCTTGGCGGGCCAGTTCACGGAGGCCGGCTTCGTTGCAGGACGAGGTGTACAGGAGGAGGAGCGAGCCGAGGTCTTTGGCGTGCACGAAGCACTCTTCTGCAAGCTTGATGTCGTAGCCGGTCAGGGCGGCGTCGCCGACGGTTTTCCACTTGTGTTCCTTGTCTTCTTGCTTGGCGAGGTCGAGGGCAATCTCGAGGCGGCCGAGCGAGATGGCGAGTTCGAAGCGGTGTTCGGCGTCGGTGGCGACCTCGAGGGCTTGTTCTTTGTAGCCTTGGCCCTCGAGGAAGCGGGCGATTTTGGCTTTTTGGTCGTCTGCGATGTCCGGGAGCATGGCGTTGGCCGAGTCAAGGTCGCCGCGGAGGACGAGGGTTTGGTATTCGATGACGGAGGTGGAAAGCAGGAAGGAAGTGATGACGACGTCTTTGTCGGCAACGTATAGGCGGGAGTCGCGGGGCAGGTATCCGAGAACGTAGTGGGGACTGTCGAAGGTCGAGATGGAGTAGACTTGGTCGCCAACGAGGTAGTTGAGGCGATTTGTGCTATTGGTGTAGACGAAGCAGTCGCCTACCCATTGGCCGGTGCGAACGCTGGGACGTGTCAGTCTAGGTTCTTTACATTTCCAAATGGCTTATGCTCACCTTTCGTTAATGTCCGTTACGACCTCGAAAGCAGCTTCCACTCCATCCTCGTCTGCTTCCCCATTGGCGATTCCGGCAAGGTAAGCTTCCCTCGAGTATCGGAGAACGTAGTATGTGTCTTCACAGGCAAGAGCAACAAGCTCGCCACTGTCTGACCAATATACCTGGCACTTCGTCAGCACTGTGTAGCAAACCGATCAAGATGGTAACTCACGTTCTTAGGCTCAACCTCAATTCTCCGCACAAGCTGACCAGTCTCCCAATCAAAGAGACCAATACCGCCCTGGCCCTTGACACCGAGTAGAACACCACCGCTCAGGCCTTCTGCCTGGAAGCCGACGTTCAGCGAAGCCTTTTCCTTGAAATTACGGAACAGCTTGACGCTAATGTTGGATTCCCGAATGGCGTAATCCTTGTCGTTGTCTTTCGAGCCCCAAGCAAAGTCAAGAGCCGAACCGAAAGCCTGGTTGCGGAGAGCAAGAGCGGTGTAGATGATGTACTCGCCGTCTCCGCAGACTGCTACGAATCGTCCATTTGGCGAGTGCATGAGTGTTTGCGGGTAGATTTCTGTCGAGCCGAGGTCTTTGCTTGGGAGAGTGATGGGTGTGCCGTCCTTCAAGCTCTTGTCTGTAATTCGTCAGTACGTATTTTCCGGTTATGCTGCACGTTGGCTTACCTCCACCCTTCAGAACTGCCGTGAGAATCTCGCTGTGTCTCGCCCAAATGACCTTTCCTGAGCCATCCATGGACACGGCCGGCTCCTCACGACCCATCTTGACAACAACCGCACCATCATCGAAACCGACTGCAATGCCCTGCTTGCCTCTCTGGTAGCTCACACACCAGGCTCGCTCCAGACCGTAGCTCAACGATTGCTCCAATCGGTATGTGTTCGCGTGCCAGATCTTGATCGTCCCGTCTTCCGAGCCAGAAATGATCACAGGTAGCTCTGGGTGATAGCAAGCGAACGAAACGTTATTCTGATGCCCCTCTAGAGTCGCAATGAGCCCCTTTGTGGTATAATCCCAAATCTTGACTGTCCTGTCATCCGAAGTCGTGAGAAGGTATGGCTTGTCTGAATGTGGGTAATAGTCAACGTGGTTCACGCCCTTTGCTTCGTGCGCTTCGAGGGTGAAGTTGGCAGTCGGCGATCCTAGACTCCAGATCTTGACTGTTCGGTCCAGACATGCCGAGGCGAATGTGTTTGTGTCCTTTGGGTTGATCGATAGTCCCATTACATAGTGCGCATGTCCTTCGAAGACTTGCACGCACTTCCATTGTCTGTCCCAATCCCAGAGCTTGATGGTCATGTCATCGGACGCTGTGAGGACGAATGGCTGTGTAGGGTGCACCACGATTGCTCGAATGTAGTCTGGATGTGCTTCGAAGGAGGTGATCTTTTCGGACGTATTGTAATTGTAGACCCGTAATTGGAAATCGTCTGAGCCGCATACTATCCAGTTCTTACGCGCTACGAAGCGCCCTGCTCGCACGGGGACATCTGTGAGCTCAAAGGTCTTGATAATGGCCTGTCTGTTGTCAGGGGGTGGTCCGCTCTAGCTTCGATGGACTGACCTGTGTTTCATACGACCATATGTAGACGTGCCCTAGGTAGTTGTCAATGCCTGCCTCTCCTGTCCCTGCTTCTCCTTACGAACCATTGTATAGAGTCGTGAGGATCTGCCTCTTGTCAGCCTGGCCTCCTTTGTACTTCTCTCAAGATGCTTACCCATGGCTCAGTTGGATGAAAGTCAATACCCTTTACCCTTTGTGATCGGGCAAAGAGTTGTCTCTGTTCGTTGAGGCGCACGTCAGCGGGCATGGTCTTGCTTCCTCTACGGTATGTTCCTCATACCTTTACATCCAAGCGCATTTTGGGAGGTGGGAGGTGCTGCCTTGCGAAGCAAGGGACAGCTGGTGATGCGGTTGTTCCAAGATCGGAATTGCAGTTGCCAACGTGCCGGAGGATTGCGGGATGTTGCAGTGGAAAGGCTGTACGAGATCTGTCGAGCTTGGATACAATTGAGTCTCGAAATGTGCTCCCTCCCTGCGCACACGTTGCTGCTTCCCACATCCCGCCCTGAAATGTCGGACCCTAACCCTAACCACAGCTCAGCTCCTTATACGGTCCTGCATACCTCCTCTATCCTACATCTTTGATCTTCGTGATTACAGAGTTCTCAATTTCAACGCATACCACTCTCGCCCTGTCTCATGTCTTGGGTCTTTGTGCGATTCGTGCTACTGCATTTGTCCGTGTGTAAGGCATGCTCGTAAGAATCTCTCCATCAAACCCCTTAGTCATGAGACTCTACGTTGTCTGATATCTCACCTTCCATGATCGTTTCCTATCTCATGCCTTCCCGGACTTGGTCACCTTACCCGGCTTCACCGCCGGCGTCCCCTTATTTTGAGTACCCGACACCACATTCATCTGATCCGGCGACTTCTCCATTGCATTCTGCAACTTATCGGGCGTCATACCTACCTGCTTCTTAGGCCGACACTGTTTCTTCCCTCCCACATCGACCATCTCCGAGTCCAATGCACACGACGTCACTGACTCGGGTGATGGCGGCCCGGTCGGTGGAGGCGTCAGTGGGTCTGGCGTCGGGGGTACGGGACTGCCAGGCGGCGCCTGACCGGGGGGCAGTGGGTTCGGCTTCCAATACGTGCCGCTGCCAGTCATGTGAGATATGGCGGAGTCGGGATTGGGACTGCCTGGCGGCGAGGGCGTGGCGTCTGGAGTTGAGAGGCCATTATTCGGCGCTTGTGTGACTGGGTTGCTGTTCGAGCCTTGCTGTTCTTGTTTCTTGCTGGCAACTGGCTCGGCGGGACTAGGCGGCGGTAAATCAGGAATGTTATCCCATTCTGTTGGCGTGAACGCCATGTGGGAGCTCGGGGCGCTCGGGGACGATGGAGATTGTGGTTGGGATGGTGGAGGTGTATCCAGTCCGGTCGTTTTGATAGGCGGCGGTGTAGGTTTGTATGAAGGCGAATTCATCTCGTCTTCGGCCGCGAGGATGTCGCTGTAGTCCACACCACCACTTTCATGAGTACTTTGTGAGAGACCAAGTTCACGCGGAGGCGGGACGGCGGGAGCGGCCAAGGCGAGGTAGCAGAAAAAGAAGATGGCAAGTGCCTTCATTTTGATGGCTCTGCTGTGTCTTTCACAAACGTTCTTGAGAGAGCTGGGCGAGTGTGCGTACAATCATACACAGCTAGTATATGAGCAACAATAACTTACCTGGGCAAATGGGCAGCAGGCAAGACGACTCATAAGGCGGTCGCTTCGATGGTCGATGTGGCACTTGCAACACGATACTCGAGGGATTGCAGACTGCGACATGGAGGAGTGCGATGGAGTGGCCACGCGAGAGTTAGACGGGACGCCAGGGGTCTTAAGATGCTGGTTCAGTCTCGCGAAGTTGTGGTACGGACAGCTGGTCCCAGGTCGAAGTACTACGAAGATACGGTAGAACTAGAAGTCAGACGGGTAAAAATGCCGTCGGCAGGCCTGACCAACACAAGCATCGAATGTCCAGTCTTGCCGTGATCATTCTGGCTGTTCAAGCCTTACAAGGCCAGCTAATGTGACCTTATCTGGTCGAAATCGTCAAAATAGACACACTTCATACAAGGAGCAAGTGACAAGCATATGGACACGGTCTTGAAAAGTGTAGAATCATATTCTGACTCTCGTCATCTAATCCCCTCCTCTCTCGTGGTATAAGGTATAGTAGTGAATATCTCCACTAGAATTGAAATTCTTCATCAGAAAATGGATCATCTTGTCCATGCCGTCCTCTCTCATATCCAGAAATAGGGAAAAGGTGTCAAATCCCGGTCATGCAGGAGTAATCTGCCCCTCTGCAGCATGTTATGTGAAATGCGAAACGCTTTGTCGCTTTTTCAGAAAAAAAAAACACAATCAATGAAACAAATGACAGTCCAGAATGCTTAATTCCATCCCAGACTGTTCTCGGCCATGACTGGCGCGCTGATGCCTTGATCCCGTATGCTTCTTGTGCCTCTACTCGATCCGGCGCTGTTCCTGCTGCCTCGGCCGCCGCCGCTGCGAGTTCCGCTGCCGTAAGCACCACGGGCTCCGCTCATCCAGTAACCCATGCCAGTTCTGCTTGACCGCTGGCTCATGTATGGCTGGCGTTCGGCTGTTGGTACAGAGGATGCACGTTGGTGACGTTGTTGCTGTCGCCTGTGACGATAGCGACGGGCGACCATGACCATGGCTGCAGCGTAAATGGCTGCACCAGCAACTGCACCCATTCCGATACCAACGCTGGAGCCCTTGACTGGTGCAGAAGCGCCGGCATCGCCACCGATAGGAGCACCACCTGCTTGAGAGCCTGTGGATGGATCGGTTGGATCGTAGGTGCCGGCATTGTTACCATTCTTGCTGTCTGTCGAATCACCTGGCTGGATCGAAATGGTAGGATCAATGAAAGACATGACAGTCCTGGCTGACCCGTCAGGATTGTTGTAAATGGGTGCGATCGAGTTGTGTAGATCCAAGGCGAGCTGATTGACCTTCTCGGCTGGCACGTAGGCCATTGCGAGCGTAGTGATGTACTTGAGGTCCGTGGTGGTGTCATAAGGCCTGAGACCATACATGCGTACGTCGTCAGAAGAGATGCCGAGACCATAACTAATCCCTGCTGGAACGTAGCGGAAGATCTGTTGGGTGGTGTTCGACGAGCTGACAACGAACGGATAGTTGAAACCAAACGTGAAGCCAACCTGAATCAAAGATGAATTGCTAGGACGAGCAGGGATACCCTCGCGCGGCTGGATCAGACGTGGAAGGGTGGTCGGAATGCCATATGGGACGCTGGTGGTGGGCATGGCTCCAGTAGGCGCGTAGACAATGCTTGTGGGGACATCATCAGGTGTAGTGCCAGGAAGAGTGCCGGTCGGGATGATGCTTGTCGGCGCGCTGGTTACAGTTGGAACCCCAGTGTCAGTCTCAATGTCGGTCGGGGCGGCAACAGGAGTGGTGACAGAAGGTCCAGTGACAGTAGGGCCAGTCTCCGTACCAGTGCTTGTGCCAGTTGGACTCGTCACTGGAGTTGTGACAGCATCAGTTGTGGTTGGGGAAGTAGGAACACCCGTGGCAGCACTCGTAGAGTTCTCCGATGTCGTCGGCGTCGTAATGGTGGTTTCGCCGGTCGTAGTCGGAGGCAGGACGATAGGGCTGCTTGGGGATGTACCAGGGGTGGTCTCAATGGTTGATGGGCCAGTGGTGGTCGGGCTAGTCTCTGACGGGTATGTGATGGTCGAAGGTCCTGTCACGGTTGACGGGTCGGGAAGAGTGGTGGTATCCGACGGTCCGAAAGTGGTGGTAAGACCAGTAGTGATCGGAATCGAGTCGGAAATGGTGGTTGGTCCTGGCACAGGACCAGTAGGCTGGTCAGTGACGGTCGCATTCGTGGTCGTCTCCCCACCGCTCGTTGGCAAAGGTACAGGAACATTGTCGGTTGTAGACGGTCCAGTCTCGCTTGGTCCAGTGACGGTCGGCGAATCAGCAGGGCTGCTAGGTGTCGAGCCTGGCACAGTCTGGCTTTCGCCACCAGTTGGCAGTACCGTAGGATCGGTCACTGTCGGCAGAGTCGTCGTCACTGGAGGTCCATCAGACGGGATGGGCAGAGTTGCACTGATAGCGGAGGACAGGTCCGAGCTGAGCGCAGATGAGATCGAGGAGATGATGCTCGAGACATCTGATGGCAGCACACCAGTGGGAAGGACACCGGTTGGCAAGATGCCAGTGTTTGATGGCAATGTCTCGCCCGGCGTAGTCGGCGTCGGTTCTGGTACGACCACGCTTTGACTATCGGTACCTGAAGGTACAGGCACAACGACCGGGGGCGTGACTGTATTCGTCCCAGATGGTACGGCATCCGATGGAGTTGGCACAACGACAGTACCCGTACCTGGTGCAGTTGGAACCAGATCGGTCAATGTGGGTAGCAAATCAGTCAAGGACGGAATGAGACCGGTGTTCGAAGGTGCAGGCTGCGATTGCGATGGTGGGAAGACGCCTGTCGGGCTTGGGGAAACCGGGACTGTCTGACCATCGGTGACGGTGGTGCCTGGCTCACCAGTAGGTCGACCGGCAGTTGGGCCGGTGGCTGTAGGCACAGAAACAGTGTTGGTATCGGTAGGCACTGGTGGCAGAACGATGGGTGTTTCAGTGTTGCCACCTGTGGGACGAGGTTGATCGCCTGGCAGAGTCTCTGACGGGACGGTCTCGCTATCTCGTGTCGCTGTAGGTTGACCGGGGCTGATGATGGTGGAGAGGCCCACAGTGATACCGGGGAAACGCGTCGAGGATGATGGAGTATCCTCCGAGGACGGTGTAGGCTGAGTTGGTGTTGTTGGGCCCGAGGTGGGAGAGGCGACGGTCGTAGGGACGGAGCCTGTAGATGAGCCGTCGTTCGAATCGGTCGGACTCGGTGGCGTTGGCTGCACGATTGGTCCGGTACGTGTAGCGGAGGGCACAGTCGTGTCATCGTTAGTGCTACCACGAGTTGGCTGGATAACAGGGCCTGTAGCAGTGGCAGACGGTGCGGTTGGACCATCATTCCCGCCGGAGGGCGATGACGGTGGAGGCGACACGACAGTCGTATCAGAGGACAGGTCGGTCGTGGCATCAGTGTTGGTGGTCGGTTGAATGATGGGTCCAGTACGAGTACCTGTGCCTGTGCCTGAAGGGAAGCCAATCACTGGGTTAGACGGTTGTGTGGTGGTAGTCTCGGTGGTTGACGGAGGAGTTGGCTGGACTGGGTCCGATGGGACTGATCCAGTACCAGTCCCACGACCGCTAGTGGGTCCAGTAGGTTCCCGAACGGTCTCGCTGGTTTCATCGGTGGTCGAGCTCGGCGGTGTTGGCTGAATGGGGTTTGATGGGACATTGCCATTACTAGGACGGGTGGTCACTGTCGTCTCGGTCGTGCTTGGTGTGGTCGGGTCGCTGGCAGGTGGAGTCGGCGGAACAATGACAGTAGGGCCGTTTCCGGTACCAGTATTCTCCCGGGTCAGAGTGCGCTCAGTGTTCGTTGTGCGAGCCGTGTTACCCTCACCTATGCTTCCATCTCGAGGAGGAGTTGGAACCACCGTCTCGGACGCGGGCTGTGAGGCAGACGGCTGGCTTGACGGCGCAACGACGACAGAGCTGGGTGTTGTCGTCGTAGTGTCTTCTGTGGTTGTGGGATCTCTTGTGATCGATGGAAGGCCACCAGTACGGCCCAAGAAACCACCGTTGCCACCAGGTGGTGGTGGTGATGGTTCTGTGTCTATAGGCTCAGGAGTTGTGGGTGTAGTCCTCGCTGTTGTGCTCGGCGGTATCCGTACAGTTGTGTCTTCATCCGACGGTGCGGCTTCTTGTGTTGTGGTGGTGACTGTGTTGTTGCCAAACGATACCTGTCGTTTGATGTGCTTGGGGTAGTAGAATTTCGGCAGATCTTCGACCTGATGTGGAAGAGCTGGAGCGGCAGCCACAGTGAGACCAGACCCATCGAAGAGGGGAATTATAGACAGGGCGGCTGTCCAAGTGAAGACTATTGACTTCATGATTGCGGAGTGATAGTGTTAGAAGTGATGTGCGTGTCGATCGAGTCGAGCTGCGCAATCGTCAGCGGGTATTGGTAGCTCTTTCGAATAGCGACGTACTGTCAGGAAAGTTGTTAAACGAGTGTACTTGACGTATAGTCAGATTGGCAGGTCTAGATGAGATCAGTTTACGGCTAGCCTTGTTTCTGATGCCGGACATACCACTTCGACCTGTATTTAAGGACAGGCAGTCTACTAGACCAAGTGCTTAATGATGCAAATAATGCCGCTGCTCGATTCGCTGGAATGGAAATCTATTCCATGATCGAATGAGGTGAAGACGACGATGCAGTTAGACGAAGTCGTGTTAACGAATGTGGACGACGCTAGGATGGGCAACCTGACGCGTCTGGGTCGGACTGTCGTCTCTTGATCGTACAAAGACCACGGCGATAGTGAATTAGTTATCGCCCGCAACAATACACGATCGATGTCTTATGCCGTCTTGCAGCAAGAAGTCGAGGCGTGGAAAGTGGTTGCAGGTGTCGACCAGGGGCTTGCAGTCTTTGTGACCGCGTGTATTTTTTGCTTTGTGGTCACGTCAAATGTTGACAGGCGGCGAGAGATCAAGCAGCGCGGGCCGTTGTCGATTGTGGGCGCCGTTGAGCAAACAAAGTCGTGGTGAGGCTCAGCTGAGGTTGGGCGCTTTGTCTGATGCTCGAAATGCAATTTGCCCGTCGGTCAAATCGTGTCCAGGAACAAAGACGGTGGAAATTGTCCTCACTACCCTGCTCTTTCGGATTTCCTAGTCGCGATCGAAGGAGTGACAGAGAATGTTCATGTACAGAGAGGTAGATGAAAGGGGCGCGGGAACGTTTGTCGGTCAAGGGTGCGGTCGGGAAGACGTTGATGACTGAAGGCCGGGGGTCGAGATTGGCGTGTTTCGAAAGTCAACTGCTGGGGTTATCGTTGAATGGACCAGCAGTCGTTGTCGATATGGGAGATGGGCCTGCGGCGGCGGTGGGTGACGGGCTGAGGTTGAAGAGAAGGGAAGGGCAAGACGAAAGAAGTGCGGCAGCTCACGACAGGACGAGAAGGGACAGGCGGATTTGGATTTGGCAGAGGCAGAGACAGAGACAGGGCGAACAAGGGTGGAAGGGCACAGCCGTGGGTTTAGCGCAGGCGCACGGGGACAGAATGCGCAGCCAAGCACGTCTCTTCCCAGAGGACATTTACAGGAACCGGAATAGCGTCAAAGTATGTTCGTTTCCAGAGGTATTCTCCAGGGACAAAGGGCAGGACACTGTTGCTGTTGATCCTGCTAATGCTCCGGGCTACAGCATGATTCATCGATCATGTCTACACCTCTGCTTTGTCAGGGCATGCACCTCGATGGGCTGCAGGGCAGAGATTACACACAACATCCGGCCCCATCTCAACGAGGATATCAGCAGCCAAAATGAGCCCGATTCGGGCCTAGTTGTGATGGAAGGAGCAGCCCATTGGCCAGGCCACAAGTCGATTTGTGGGGGGAGTGCTGCAGCCCGCAATATTTGCCCGCACTAATAATTGGAAGTTCAGCAGCCCTGGACAGTGGCAGCTAAACAGATGAACACGCTGCTGTCGGAAATGAGACACAACAATTTCGGCCGACACGAGACTCGGAGGGAAAAATGTCATTCGCGCCACCGATTGTTGCATGTCGTTCAAAAGTGCAACAGGTGATGGAATAGTAGAGGCCTGACAGATGTCTTTACAATATTGCGATGTCCGCCCGGCGTGTGCTGGACAAAAATAGCCAGAGCAGTGCCTGATCGCCGACCATTGGGAATGGAGCGAGTGCTCACGCAGCGCTTAACAACATCTGTTATTCACACTCACTATCGACTGCTCGGCGCTCTCCTGCTGGACACTCTACTACTCCGTATCTATACCTTGGGATCTTTGAACGCGTGTGCAATCTTCCTCTTCGATGCTTCTTCCGTCGTACAGCAGTCCCGACATGCAGGGAGCCCACCAAAGAGGTAACACCGGACGACGTGCTGCAGCCGTCTCGAACCAGCAAGCAAATGCGACGATGATGATCAAGTCGAGACCTTTTTCCCTCTCAGCTGCTCGATGCGGCTGGCAGGGCCGCTGATCCAACGAGCTCATCTGACCTGACTATGACATGGGCCAGCTCACCGGCCTTCTTCTTCCAGTGTTCCTCCGTCTCTTGCAAGAGAGTACAATCTCCAAAGTACCATTTCTGCTTCGCTGTCTAGCATCACAGGCTTCGTAATGGTCCTCTCGTGTTCTGCTGCAACGAGTCTGGCCGTGTGCCGTCCCGCCTAAGCCTTGGTCGCGCGAGCACAGACTCCAGTTCCTCTCTCACTCGAGATGCGGCTGATCTTGCTCAATCCAGGCTAGCGCGACAAGAAGTGCAAATTGCAGGGCCAAACCTGGTGGAAATGATGCACACAGAGAACAACTTCAAGCCCTCACTCGCAACATGAACCAAAGCCACGTTCATCAATTGACATGAACAAGGGCGTCGAGGACGTCACAGCCATGACCTGACCTGTCATCCCAAGTCCTCGGTGATTGCGACAGAAACACATTCTGCAGTTTCGTTTCAAGCAAGGTCGTCCGTAAGACGAGTCCTCTCCCATACCTCCACGGCGCTTGTTTCATCTCACCTCACACCCTGCCACATCCCCCCCCCCCAACAACCTCTTCACCCGCAGCCGTAAGTTTCTTCACGCATACAGCAATCTCATTATTCCCCTGTCTCGCGCTTCCCCGTCCGCGAGAAATCACTGTCTCTCCAATCCCGCCAATGTACCGCCAGGCCACACGCGGCGAAGCAACACACTATCGCCCGCCTCCCGCCCCCGGGACACACGACCGGAGTGTTGGTGTTGTCTCACTGCAAGCGCCGCCGCCGCCGCCGCCGCAGAATAGCACACCTCTCGCCGAATTCGTCCTTCCAGAGAATTATTCAATTTGGTAGGAATAATAACCTCGCACCCACGTCCGGCTCCTCCCGACACTCTCCTTCGTTCGCAGGCGGCAGGTCAGGAACGTCCCAGCCTCGTGCCCGCTTCCAGGTGGAATGGCGTCGGGATTCGTCCATGCGAGAGTCAGGGATGGCGTCGGTGGGCCTCGATCGGTGCCGCGCAGGAGATGAGCCTGCCTGGACGTGGTCGATGCTAGATCTGTCCTGCATCGGACGGGGGGGGGGGGGGGGGGGGGGGGGGGGCATGGGGGGCGTCTGTCATTGTGGGCTTGGGACTGAGCTTGGTACCTGCGTGGTGCCATGTACGTGACAGCTGCAAGCCCCTGTGTCGAACTGCATGCACGAGACATTGGCAGCAGGCGGCTTGGTGTCGAGGTACTGTAAGTTGTGCAGCCACACGTGAATCGTCATTTCGCCTGCGATGCGTGACAATTGCACCTCATCGTTCGTGTTCCGAGTGGGCATCGCCAGTCCTCTGGCACACTATTCTAGGTGCATAGCTAGAGGACCACGTCGACCTTGTCCATATCAACGATTGGTACATGCCCTCGTCTTGCTTCGCTCCTTCACTGCGAAGCTCATCGTTTCACCGTCCGCATCGAGGTAGGCGACAAGCAGAGCCTATCCCATCTTGTTCATCTGCCGCCAAACCCTGCTCCAGTGGCGAGGTATCACTTCATTGACAGATTCGACGTAAGGGCTACGACCTCACAACCCCATCTCCCTTTGGCTGTTCTGGTAGGACTCTTTAGGTGGATGAGGAACGAACCCATGACATTGTTCGATCATGGCTCTTGCCGTGTCGCTGGTCTCGGTGACCTGTGTGAGCAGACTAGTCTTTCTGTCATTCTCGTCCTGGCCAGCGGTGACACCATACAATGATCAAGACACGCGAGCACTAAGACGAAGCTACAGGTGATCTCCCAGCTCTGCTCCAACAGAAATGATACACGGTGCCAGAGGAGCCCTCACGTGGTCACCACCGCTCAATGATACGCAAGGTGAGTGAGGTACATTTTCTTTTGATTTTACACTATACACGCCAACCTCCTACCCACTGCCATACCAGATATCCAGTCCACCTCTTCCCCAAATCCCCATGTGCTCCCCCTTCCCCCTATGGCCTTCCCTTGACCCAATCCAGGCCACACCTCCCAACCTCCCCTACTCACTCCCCCATCCCTTCCCTCCTCCCCATCCCAGTCTCCACCTTTACTTTAACCCCTTCAACCCCTCCATCGCCTTCCCCCCACACGCCCTCTCGAGCGTCAAAAAGGCAAAATGCGCCCCCACCACCGGCCGCGCGAAAAAGTCCGGGCCAGGAAACCCGCCATCCTCCTCCGTCTTATACAAATCCGTCAAAGGCCGATCCACCTCCGTCTCATTCAACCATTTGCTCACTCGCTGCAGAATCTCCGTTCGGGTACGATTACTGCTCACGGCCGCGGCTTCGAACTCCCAGTCGGATTTGGTGTACAGATGCCTGCTGTCGAGGGGGAGGCCGTATTTTTGCATGACCGCGTGGTACCAATCGCTTTGTTGCTGGTAGATGTGCGTGGGGATGAGGTTAGGGGAGGAGCCCTTGCCGGGTTTGAGGGGCTTTTGGTCGCCGAAGTGGCGCGAGGGAGTCAGGGCAGGGAGGGCGGCGTTGGAGTGGTCTTCGGCTTCTGGGTGGAAGCAGAGCAGGGCGTCGGCGTAGAGGCTGTACAGTGTGGTCCAGGAGCCGTACCAGTCGTAGGCGAGCTTGGCGTGGCTGCCGTCGCGCGAGATGCCGTATTCTTCCCATTTGGCGATGTAGGTCTCGCTGATGTTGCGGTAGTGTTTGGCGTCCGAGTCTTCGCCCATTACTTCTGCGAGCTCCGACATGGCCCGGATGCCAATGATGCCTTTGAGGGCGAGGTTGGTCTGGAGGGCAAGCCAGCCGGCGAAGTCGTCGGTGCAGAGCTGGTTCTCGGGCTCGAGGGAGAACTCGACTAGGTAGCCAGTCCATTGCTTCCAGATGCGGTAGCTGCGAGACAGCCATTTCTGTGCTTGCTTGTGGCCAAGGGCGCCTCCAAATTTGTTGTCCAGGCCCCAGACCTCGTCGCGCGTCTCGAGACTTGTCAGGTGGAAGGCTGAGAGGTCTGGGTTGGACAGAGCCGAGACACTTTCTTCGGAGCCGAGGGTGGACCAAACAGATTGGGCAGTCTCCTCAGACGAGTACGATAGAGAATTGACCAGCGCAAGACCCATGATGAGAATGTCTCCACACTCCTCGACAGGCATGTACTCATCCCGTCCATCCGCATGTCCAGTCAAGTTCGGGTAGTGATATCCTAGATCGTGCATGGCATACTTGTTCGGGTATTGTCCAGAAAGCATGTGTTCCAGATGAGGCTCCAACAGGTAACCCAACCAGCGTGGGTTAGTGTACAAGAAGAATGGGAAGGCCGGGAAGATGACATCGATCGTCTGACAATTGCCATTCGACGAGATTTCCTTCAAGAACAAGATTGGGTTCTCGACTGTGCCGGAAAAGTCGGTAGCTCCCATGGTCTGACGAGCAGACAGAGCAACAATATCCACGTAAGAGTCTGAGCCAGACCGGTAAGCATCAATTGCCAGCTGATCGGAGTAGTTCTGCGCAAGAGCCGAAGCGTGCTTGAAGTCCTGCCAGTGGAACCTGGTCAACTTGTCCTCTGTCAAGAACCAGCTTTTCCATAATGGCCTCATGAGAGTGAGCCCGCGGGCTGAAGCATACTGGACCACCGGATCTCGCACGTGAGCGATTGTAAAGGTGACACTCTCAGAGCTAGCCTTGTCCGATTCGTTCTTGGCCAGCTTGAAAGACTTGGAGAAGGCAAATACTGGCTCCTCTTCCATAACCCTGCGGTAGTTCTTGTCGATCCGATTGTTCAGGTTGCCGTGCTTCGCAAAGTGTTTTCGCAATTCAGCAGAGACACCAGACTCGTGGTGTACATCGCCAGGTCCAGTGAACCTCAACGAACCCCACTCCGCGTGATCAGCCCACTCTGTGAGTATCTGCTCTTCCTCTCTCTTCCATGTCCAAGTCTTGAGGTATTCTCCATGGTCAATCTCAGTCCTCTCGAGGGACCAATCGATGCGGCTGCCTCTATCACCGCTAACCCATTGGCCATTCAGATCGATGTAGAGATTGATATCAAAGTTGCCCGTGACATACGCAGTCAAATACGCAGCAGGTATAGACTGGCGCAGAGTCGAGGTAGGAGTGATGGGCGAAAGGAAAGACAGAGTGAGCTCAGCAAGCTCGTCCTCGGGTCCAGGGATCTGGTACGTGAGGTTCGTCACCGACGCATCGTACTTGGACCCAACATAAGTAGGGAACGAAAGATTGTACCTATCCCATGTCAGCTTCTGCCGCTCCCAACCCCCAATCATGCAACCTACTCCGACCCCGACCTGCTGAGCGAATCATGCGGCCTCCCAAGCAAAGGATACACCGTCCCCGTCTCGGGCACGCCAACCATGATCCCAAACCCAATCTGCACTCATCAGTCTTCGGCCCCGCACTGTATCCGCACCACTTACGCTCGAACCCGTGTAGAAGATCGGCCAGCGACTCCACGGCGCCTCGCGGGCATCCTGCAACCATGTCGAGAGGTAGGGGTTGCGCACAATAAGCGGCAGGACAGGGGGCTTGAGTGTTGACGCTGAGCAAGTGGTGACGAAGGACGTCAATGCCAGCACCAAAGCCGGCAGAGGCGCGAGGGCTCTCATGGTATGCAGGGCAGGGGAGGGAGCTCCGAGTGTTTCAACGCGGCGGAGGGAGTGTTGATGTGACCGAACAAGACGATCGCTGTCTATAGTGCTTGCAAATGAGAGAACAAGGAGAGAAATGTGCCCGCTTCTATTCAAAGGAACGATGTGAGGAAAAAGGTCAGCTGGACCCGTCTTGGTGTGGGAGGGGAAGGACGGTTGGCAGCGTAGCGAAAGAACCAGAAGCAGTCAACTGCTTGAGACATCGTCATCGTCTGGGGCATTGGTCGCCCGAAACGTGCCTGAGTGTGGGGAAGGAGGTCCGAGCTTGACGGGGAGAGTCATGCAGGTATACTGGGAAGAAGGTGCATGAGGCAAGTGAGTACAGAATGTCATTGGGCTGTGGTGTGATCTCTTACAGGGCGATGTCTGGCGGTCTTGAAAGAAGTCATGGGAAACTGTTCATGACAAGCTTGCACAACACAAGGCACGAAACGTGAGCTATAGAATCCACAGATCGATTGCTGGGGGTATTTTGAACAAGCAAAAAACAATGCATCAAAGCGCTACGGACTAACGCGAGCCATTAGAAAATAAGACTAGTCGACAGTAGGTCGGATCGTCATCTATCCCATGTTGCTCTCCCTCTGTCCCATCCTCGAGCACTCTATGCTCGACGGACTTCAACGACAGCTGACTGTCAAGTGCAGGGGTGTCGAGAGGTCGACATCTTGCATCTTTCCCTTCGGCTGTTGTACTCGATCGAACTTTGATGGTCATGACGCTTTTTGGTATACCGGAGATGTAAGGAAAAGAGGACTTCGGATGTGGTAGTCTGAGATCGGCCGTCACAGGATCCGCGTGGTGAGGTGAAGCTCTGAGAGGAGTTGAGATGAGTGGATATTATAACGAGTGTTGGGTAGCAAATAAGGGATTTTGGTTTGGCCTGGGGAAGGCTGCAGGTTTACAGAAGCTGAGTCCACCAGAGTGCCTTGCAAAGTGTGCACTGCCAGACAGATCATCTGCCGTTGCTGCAGTCCCCCATTACGAGGTATGCAGTAGCGAGTAGGACCCTCTGGCAGAAAGCAAGCGGATAATCAGACAGGGGAAATTGTCTGTTGACCATATGTCGATGGACCGATATAGGTGTGGAGAGGATAAGGAGGACTGCGCGCGTTCTATGCGGCTTCGCCGGCTGGAGCTTGGCTGCGGCGCATCTTCTCGGCCTCCAGGTTTTCGTACAAAAGATAGAGAGCCTTCTCGTTGGCGGTGGCGCTGCCAGTGATAGTGAACATACGCTCGCCAGACTCGTCGTGAGGTGCCTTGGCTATCGAGATGCGAGCACCGGAGCTCTTGCGAATCTCCGAGATCTTGCTACCTGCACGACCAATGATACAGCCGACCATATCCGCAGGAATGCTGATGTTCTGGGTAGAGATTTCCTCACCGTCTTCGTTGACACCGCTGGAAACAGTGCCGACCTGAGGAGGATTCGCGCCAGCATCCGAGCGCCTAGAGTAGCGTGGAGCACCCTCGCTGAAGTCAGTACCGTTGCCAGTCCTGGCAAAAGGCCTTGGTGCGTTGTAACCGCTTCCATTGGTGGCGGCACCTCCGGTCTGAACACGAACAGCAGGGTTGTAGAGCACAGTGCCGTATCCGCGTTGCTCGTCATCTACCAAGCACCTGCCAATCTCCCAAACGGCCTTCTGGATTGCATCGGGTGTACCTTGGACTTCGACAATGCGCTCGGTCGACTGGGGGAGCATCTCCTTCTGCGCGACCATGCGGACGCCGGATGAATCCTGGATATGCTTGATCTTGAGCCCTTGACGTCCAATGATGGTGCCCATTTGGTTGTGCGAGATGAGGAGGCGAACAGCTGTTATCCGTATTAGCAAACTGGCTGCGAATGTTGGTTGCGTGGACATACGATGAGTGTTGGGACTGGCAACGACACCGCCCATACCGACAGCAGGGGCACCCTTGACAAGACCGTCCGCGACAAGACCATAAGCGTTTGCGATCCCATCAAGCGGTCCAGTGACGGTAAGAACACGATCGTGGACACCGGGGACGACCTTGCTGACACCTGCCCTCACGCCAGTCTTATCGCGAAGGTCGGCTACATTTTGTCCCGCCTTGCCGATGATGACACCGGCCTCCTTGGAAGACACAATAGCACGCAAGGTCAACTGAGCGGTTCCGTACTCTTCGATCGACCTCTGGGGAGGATCTTCGGACCCCGCGGTGAGGCGGCCGAGACCGTCAGTGATGGAGTCGACAGGGACCTCGGTGTTTGATTGTTCGGTAGACATGTTGAGGGATGAGATGGCTGCAAAAGATGCGTTCTCGAAGGTTGACGTGGTAGGTGCGGGGTGGGCGGTTGAGGTGGGTGAGTTGATATCAAAGGTCGATCGATATACGAGACGAGGATGATGCACTCGGATAGAAGTGAGGTGAAGAGGAGAGAAGAGTGGGAGAGGGTCGAATCTGTGTGTTTATCAAGTCAGCGATTCATTGTTTCCGAATGCGGCAATGTCGACTGAGGCTTCGACTTTTTTTTCGGTGCGAGGAAGGCACAAAGAATTCGGACGAGCAAGGCCCGACAATGGAGATTGCGAAAACTCACCGACGGTTCTGCAAATGAGGCGGGTCGTTCAGAGGGGTAGGAGACTGGGCGCGCGAAGATGGAGAATGGGAAAGAGGAGGTGAAGAGCGGGTAGAGGGGAAGTGTGTTGCGTTGGGATGGGATGGTCAAAAACTGCGTGGTGGTTCGTGGAGGAGGTCCAAGGTCCTTGGTCCACGGTTCTCTGCGGTGCGCTTGGGTCACAAATGTCAAAGCCGGGAGCATCTCGCTTTCACTTTGGCTTTTTGCTTGCGTCTACGGTCTGGTGGCGGGCAGAATCGCAGCAAACATTCCGATTGGTTGTCCTCGAGTCCAAAGCTCCATTGATTGCTCTTTAGCTTCAATTCTGCCAAAAAGCCAATGGTGAAATTTTATCCATTCGAATTGCATCGCAGCTGTCTCGAGGACAGCTTATTTGTCCATATAGAGGGGGATTTCATGCATGATCGTACAGCTCATCCCTGTCCTCATGAAACAGACTCCGCAACACGCTGGAGCCCGCCAAACGACCTGCCGTACGAACCATGACCTTGCATGGAAATAGCGAGAACTAAAATAGCGGGCCACGGATCTCGACCTGCCTCTTCCCAAACACCGCATCCCATTGGGCATTCCATCTTGTTATCTGTGTGATGACTACTATTCACTCTCAGAACACACTGCGAGCTCTCGTACGCTTGTACGTCAAAGTATTTGTTGCGCGTCATTGCAATTTGTCTGCATGCGCTTGGCCTTGAGCTCTGCCACACTAGGCGCTTATATTGCTCCGTGCTCGGCCGGTGGGGAGGCGATTTTCTGCTTGCAGAGCGATCCCGCTTGACAGGCGGTGACCACGAGTATTTGGCGCCATGTGTCGATCAAGTCGGGTGATATTGTACCCACGCTGGATGGTATGCCGTTTTTGTGTAAACACAGTTCCAGCATGTGTTCTCGCATGGCCACCATCCATGGCCACACGTACCGATAGTGTAGAGCCATGAGCCTCAGACAATTCCCAAAGCGATCCAGCCAGCTCCAGCAGCATACACAGTACTATCACCACCGCCTTTGATTGACCATCTGAATCCTTGCTCGGTCACTTCCTTGGTCTCTACACCGACCCGCAAATCCGCGTTGCCCGCCATATCCAGCATATTCAATGCTACCAAGACAGTCGGTGGGCGTTTGAAGCTTCTCTTAAAGCTGACCCAGCCTGTTGTCTCCTCCTTTGGATCGCTCCAGCTCCTCACGTCCAGCGTACTGATCTCTCCGCTGTCCGCATTGGCTTTCGTCGAAGGAAAGGCGATCCAGCACATCGCCGCGCCATTCAGCTGGCTGTTTCCCCAAGCATCTACGTGAGCTGTGAAGCCAGACTTGGTGATGTGAGAGGCAGAGCTGCGAAGGCGGTAGTTGTGGTCCGGCGAAGAGGAGAGATCGAGCCGATTTAACCAGCAGATGACGCTCGGTGGTGACATGAAAGCTCGCGGGAAGCGGATGTGTCTGCTATTCTCCTGCGGACATGCTTCCTTCTCTTTGGCTCTCGCGCTGTTGGTGGAGACTTGTCCGTTGACGTGTTTGGTTGTACCATTCGCCTGGGGTGTAGATGCCCGCGACGCTGAAACGGAAGAGCGGACTAGATCTGCAGTGTCAAACTGACCAAAGAGGCAGTCCTTTGCGTCGCGCTTGTGCTCTATCCAGGTTGCGCCGCCGGAGTAAAGTATGCTCGAACCCCATGTCTCGAGAGATATCTTGAATTGAGAAGTCGTGATGCCATCTACGACGAGGTTTGCCCGCGCGGGACGATCACAGGAGAGGTGAAGGCTGCTGAGACCTGCGGCGAGGTTTGGCGGGGTCTGGTAGTGAGGTCCAGCAGCGGAGGAGGGGAGAGCAATGATGCGGGAGGTCGAAGGACATGGCCGGTCCGATGAGCGCACTTCATCCGTATGAAAGTGGCCAGTGTCCGGACCTGGCTTGGAAAGATGCACCATCGCTGGCGCTAGTAAGAAAATGCTGCAGACACATGAGTGAGAGGGATCGTCGAGAGATCATGAAGGGTCGAAAGCCTCGGAGACGGAATGGAGTTGGATTTTATGCCAGAGCTTCAGCATGTCCAACGGCCAAGTTCGAGCAAAGCCTTCCACAAACACGAACAAACACATCGCAGCACATTCAAGATGACAAGGTTCTCAACACACTACTACGGGTTCAAGGAAACTCAAGTAGTGCTTTCTGCCGTAAATTATTTGAACGTGATCGAAGAAGTATTGTATCGTGCATGCTGGGTATCGTTTCCGTTTCGTCTCATAACCTCCTCCGTACTCGATCTTCAACAAGCCATGGTTGTATCGTGATCAATTTGTCTCCTTCCTGACAGACCAGGCTCACTTCTTCTCTGCGGACTTGTCCCCACCCTTGCCGCCGAAGAAGCTTCCAACATAGCTGCCAGCGCCCTTTGCTCCTTCAGTAGCAGCGTTACCGCCGTCCTTTGCCTTGTTGACCATGGGGTCAGTGACGCCTCCAAGTGGCCCTCCATAGGAACCCTTGTCGTCCTTGCCGCCGCGTTGAGCACGGTTGATGCCCTCCTTCGAGGCCATATCTCCGACTGGCTGGAGGAGGCCGCCCTTGCCTACCTGACCGGCGACAGTGTCGGTGACGCCGCCCTGGAGCTTGTCGACAGGCTCGATACCGCTGACCTGGGTCTTGTTGAGGGTGTCTGCGAGAAGGTCAGCATTCCTGGTAGGATCTTTGCTGGGGGATCTGTACTCACCCTTGGTGGCATAGCTAGCTTTGTTATCCTTGCCAAAGTAGTAAAGATACTGGTCCTGAATCCAGGGCATCCACCGCTCGTACTGGTTGTTGTACATCTGCTTGCCGCGCTCCATTGTGCTGGTGAAATGTATGAGGATGGAGATGGTATGAGCTTGGTGGTGATTGAAGGAAGAGAATGTTGCTGGAAAGCTTCCTAACTGATTGTTGGGTGAGCTGAATATGGGTGAATAGAGAGATTATAAATTGAGAAGATCCAGAGAACTAAATACTCTGCAATGCCTCATCAATGTGAATACAAAAGGTGTGGCTGATGCTGCCACGCACGGTGACATCAGAGGGTCAAAAGTTGGACGACCTGGCACCTGGCTGCTGGGAATTTCCAGACTGCCGATCGCCTTGATTGGACGGCGATCTCCATCACATGCTACAACCAGAAAATGCATGCGTTAAGCGATCTGGACCACGGTTATCATCATTGTGGAAGAGTTTGGTAGGCAGGAGGAATCCGCTTCAGTTTTGTCATAGAAGCTGCTGGTGGAACTTCAATACACAATAACGCCATGCCCGCTGGTCCGTCACAAGTCTGCTATACAACACCCAGGTTGCCTTTTCCTGTCCCGCGCCTTGCTATGGTACACACCCTAAGTATGTTGTTATACAAGAAATTCACCCAGCCAAGCTTCATGTCGCGAACCGCCGCTGATTCAAGCTAGACGTCCTCGCCGAGGGTGTCGTCATGCGCGGTGATGGAGTCTGATAATCTTGACTTCCAAGTCGTGGCCTTGTACCTGAAATGCTGCTACCGACTTCAGATGGTGTTCCCCGGACCCGCTCAAGGAACTTCCTCGCCGACGGTGTTTGTCCGCTTATAGACACGGCAGATTGATTGTCGTTGATCTCCTCATTTTGCATATTAGCGCTGCGACGTCGAGCCTCCACTGTCTCTCTGAGACTTGGTGAGCGAGCTGCGCCTGTACGGAGGTGGTCGCGTTTGACCCCAAATCCTAATCTCCCAACTTCGGTCATTGCACGAGACGGAGCCCGCAAAGATGGATCCTCAGTTCGTTCCGCTATTGATGGCCGTCGACTTTGTCTCTGCGCATCCTGGCTTCCGAGACTGCTATACCGAGCAGTGTAATCTTTGGGGGTCGTGCTTGGAGAGCGCTCCCCTTGTCGTAAGTCGGCAGGCAAGTCATTGCGTCCGCTGATGCTCAATCTAGGCGTTCTCACTTCGTCCGCCCTGGCCCAGCTTGTTCGTGATGCTCGTCGACTTTGTGGTGCCGTTGGGACATCCGCAGGATCCTCATCGAGCTCCACGCTTTGGCGAATGTAGGCTCTTGATGACTCCGGATTCGGCTTCCTGGCACTGACAGGGGAGTTCAACAATTGTGCCTCGTCACTCCGACTGTCACACATGGCGATGCACAAATCGGCAAGGTTCCTGCAGAGACTGTCCACTTTACGGCGCATTTGCCGATCAGACGTACCAAATCCATTGACCGTCGAAGCCGCAGAGGTATTCATTGCGGTTGCAACATGTCTACCAGTAGCTGTCGCCATAGCTAGGGAATCCATGACAGCAGCTTCAAGTGGTCGGTATACCTGCGGCTTGAGCGTAGTCCGCGCGCGGGCCAGTGCAGACTGCAGAGTCGGGTGAACTTCAGCGGGTATGGTAGTCCCCATCGTCATCTCTGACGGTGGCACGATTTGCTTGCGTACTTGTTGAGGCGAAGAAGATACAGTGGTGGGTGCAGTCGTTGCTGTTTGAGGTCGAGCTGCAGTAGCACTAGCAATCGCAGCATTTGCTGTCGACGGTAGTCGATGACCAGTCACTTCTAGTTTCTTAATCCTCGACTTGAGCTCATCCAATTCGTCCCACACTGTGCTCGCGGCAGTCTGTGAGCCGACAGAGTCGGAGTCGTTGGGTGCGACCTGGCCCAGACCAGTGGTCAAGGGAGGCTGCTCAGGACTGACAGGCTTCAGAGATGATCGCCTGCCGCTACCGTAGCCGTTCATGTACGAAGGTCGTTCTTCCGCGTGTCCGTCTGTATCCGCATATAGTCGTCGTTGGCGACGCAATCTGGGGGTTTCGATTTGGGAGAAGGAGGTAAGGGGTTGTTCGTAACGACTGCTAGGAGTATGGTCCGCGCGTGATGCTATCTCACGGTTGTATCGCACAGATGAGAGGTTACTCGAGTAGCCTATGCCGCCATTGGGTTGCGAGACGTGCCTTGTGTGCTGAGCTCTTGAATGTCCTCCGTCCTGACCCCTGACGGTGGGAAGTTGACCACTAGATCGCGGTCGTGAATCTTCTCTTGCCAGAGGTGTTCGATCCGGGAATTGACCCGGTAGGTTCTTCAAGGTGTGGTCGTCTTCGTCCAGATTGCGATTCCTGTTGTGCGAAAGGCGGGAGGCTGGTTCCTGAATGTCATCGTCACTCTTACTCAACTCGGGCTCTTCAGCAAGGTCCAGGAATACGTCCTCGCTTCCATCGGTGTCTGAGGCCGGACTACGCGAGCTCTTGAACCTCGAGAGCATTGCGCGCTTCAAGATTGGTGATCTCAAATCGCATCGGCGTAAAAGCTGTGTCTTCCGCAGCCCGTCCAAAGGTCCGGGCTCATCTGACGTCGCGTTATGGTCCAATCTGCGCTGCCTGCATTCGAGCTTGGTGAAATATGGGGTGCGGCGACGATATTTCAACACAAGATGGACGTCGATATCAGTCTCGGCATGATCCGAGCATAGAAGGATAGGCAATAGGTGCTTAAGTTCGCACAAGCTGCTTCTGGCGCGCGTGGGCGTGAGAGCAGCATCCAAAGCGGGAACAAGCGCACGGGCCAGGTTTCAGGTTCACCTCGCGAAGCATCCAGCGTCACAGCATTGACCACACCTGCGAGTGACATCTCATGCTAGAAACATATGTTGTGGTGTTTAACGGGACTTGCACACTGATGGGGACTCAAGCACAAGCATAGCATCGACATAACTTCAGTCGCCGCGAGCAAGGTTCCGCAGATCTCTGGCATGTTTGCACCGGCGACACAACTGCCGCTTCTGGACAGCTCAATGCGGATCTTCACCGGTCGGTTTCGGGCGTGGCACCTTTGGTGAAGATCACGGATGCCCCGAACGACGGTGGTCGATCATTCATTAATAAACTGATGAGGTCCGGCTGTCTAGTACAACATGCATGCAATGCTGAAGGGAGTTGTCATGTCAATCTAAGGTATTGCATAGTCTCACTTTTTTCATATGTCACTAGGCTTGCTGCCTACACGACACTGTTCCCTTCCAAAACAAGACTCTCCAGTCGAGGCTGAGCTGCGAGGTGGAAGGTTGAGACGAGATCACGCTGGCCTTCGGAAAGGACTGGACGGCGGTGGCCTTGCCATCCTTCGTGCTGTACAGCAAACCTGACCTCAGGCCGGATTAAGGCCAATTTACAGCAAGCAGATCCTCTGAGATCCCGATCGAGTAGCTGGCGCAGTCAGTGGCTCCTATTCTGGTACAGTAGCAGGGAAGCCGCACCGAAGCGGATTGTTGGTGCATCCTGAACCCGTCCAAACACTCCTTCACCCCGATATGGTCCAGCAATTGCTTGGTATCACATGGCATTGTTATTGACCAGCAGCTCACACAATCAATTCATGGATAACATGATATCATCAGCATGCAACATCGCGGCTCCCGATGGCCTTCAGCCGCGTATTGATTCTGGCGTATAAGCTGGCAGCCTGACCCAGCATAAGCTCGCAAGGATGTGTAATGCAAGCATTCCGGGGGGGGCCATCAGATACCAGCAGGTTCAATGTCAAGGTTGCTACTATCCGAGAGATTCACAGCTTTCATGAGTCTCCCTCTTTGAAATAACATCTCCTCCATACATGTACTGGCAGTCAAGGATGACAAAGCATGCAATTGCGTGGGGCGTTTGAAGGATGTAGGCATGTGGTTTTCCAAGCTAGACCCTTTCCGGCCGGGGCAGATCTATTTTGGTCCCTCGAAATGCACGGCCGATTGTTAGCGCATGCGCATTGGCCCCTCACCCTCGTCGCTCGTTCGCCAGAAGTCTGAACTCGTCCAAACTCGACCCTCGCTCGTCTCTCTTGACCTTCACGCTACACACGCACTTTCTCACAGCCGCGATCCGCCTCTCGCTCCCTTGAACAACCTTCTGCTTTCTCGTTTCGCGCCTGGTGCACTCTTTCCGGTCTTTTTCTGCTTTTCACGAATTGACGACTCTGCACCTCTACAAAGACGCTTAATTAACCCGCATTCGACATTGCTGAGACACGCCCGTCGCCCGCTTCAGCAGAAAGACACCCAGCCTTCTTTGTCTGTCGCCGTTGTACCCGCGCGACAACGGCCAGACACTCTGACACTCTGAGGGACACCATCGCCGTTCACCTACTGCACATCTCTCTCCCTGCAGAGGACCGACGTCCGATTTAGCACGCTCAAAAGGTATTCCTCCCTTCCCCCCCAACGTGTCTGCTTTGTGCCGCCCGCCGACTGCTGCCTGTCTGCTGGATCGGACATCTCTCTCGACTACTTTCCACGAAATAAGAAGGATACAAACGACGAAGAAGCTGGAGGGAAAGAAAGGACACAAGAAGGTCTGAGGAACCACGATAAACCTTTGAAAGCGACGCCAACCCGAAGAGGAACTAGACCTGGTTGGTGGGACTTAAGAGGACACAATCATAACCAAGTTTGGACAAGATTGGAATTCCGCAAGAGCAAGCGCAATTCACACCGGCAACAGCGACTCTACGTCCACAGACAGCAGTCAAGAGTTACCACAGTGGCGTGAGTGGAAAGAGACCAAATTCAGCCTGGCACCTCTCCGTACTCTTTCACGTACACAACTCGACTCAGCAGTACATTGAAAGATAACAAAGAAGTGTACGATCAACAAGATATATTGCTGGATCATATTCCGACACTTTGTCCAAAGCGGCTTCCATTGGTTCCTGGACTTTTGCGAAGCGCCCACTAGTATCCCAAAGCTGACCAACCACAGCCCGCTTCACACTTTCTACCACCACGGCACTGAACACAGCGCTACTCAACTTGCTTGACCATCCTAGCGCAACTGCCCCTCTCGACCCTGTGGCGCCGTGGTCCTTGTCTTCAACCAGTCGAATTGCGCTGGTAAGCCAGTCCTGCATATCGAGACGCCAGACCACCATGGCTTTGTAGGCCTGTCGCATGAGCACGACACCCATTCTCCACCCATCACCACTCGTCTGGTAGTCACTTGACGCCAGTGACTCTGCTCGAACGCTCTTGTCGCGGAGCCCCCACTCTGTACCTTCCCAGTGAGTACTCCTGTCATTTTTATACTTCCAGAGCCGTGCCACATTCATGGTCTCCCCCCTCGCTCTCGCTATGGCTCGAGTTGCTGATATGTTGCAGGCACCGATTTTCGCTCGTTGTCCTTGGCGCCTCGAGCAGCAAACTTGGTGGTCAAACAGTGAATTGCTTGACATCAATATGATGGCCTCCCGGCCGGACAATCCGTTTCGCTTCCAATCAACAATGCCGGAAGTCGTCGAAGAGGGATCACATCCTGACGGGGAGCCCCAGGAACACGATGGGATAAAACCTATCTTACTGTCTCCGCCAAACCTTTACGGTTCTTACATGCCCCAAACTCACCACCACAACGAGAGCACATCTACATCAGCATCAGAGTCGGCTGGATCATCGCCAACCACAACCCTGTCTTTAGCAGATGATTCCAGCATGACGGAAATGTCACCTGGATCATCCCCGGAATCTCCAATGGCGAAACCTTCATCTAGCCTTCCCGGTCAAATAAGACCACACACGTCTGATGACATGTCGCGTACACCACCACAGCCATCGGCTTTCTTCGATCTCCAGCGGCCGCTGACCCCCGGCAAGAGACCTCGCAACCTCAAGAACCTCGCAGTAAATACGACAGGTGCAGCCAGCGCGGGACGTGGAGCTGCCACTGCCGCATTACCTGCTGTCCCTGCCCCAAATAATATCGACACCATCGGCCCTCTGAAGGAGCTATCGTTCAATAGACCCCCAAGCCCGCCCAAGCGAAGACCGAGCAATCTATCGCTGACCATCGTCACATCCGCGGAGAGCGGATCCAATGGCAATAGCGCAGCCCCGCTTGTCCCTCCGACACCCTCGATGCTGAGACCGAATATGTTGAGGCATTTTCAGTCATCACCGTCATTGCCTCTCTCAGCAGGTCTTCATCCATCCAAGACTGCACCACCTCTCCCAAGTCTCAACCGTCCGTCATTGGAACGTGCACAGTCCGACCTCCAGACTCGCGTTGAAGATGATGAGTTTAACTTTGAGCTTCCTCAATCCAGAGAGGAGAAACCGGAAGCCTACCCAGATGGGCCGATCTGCGTGCTTGACCCATACGTAGACCTCTACCTCGAGCCTACAGCGGAGCAGGCATCGAAGTACGATGTCATCTTCAACGTTGCCAGCGAAGTCCGGAATCCATTCCTCACCTACAGCACTCCGGATCCCACCAAGCAGGGCGTTCGTCTTGACGGTGGCGGCGGCCTTCAGTATGCTCCGAGCAGATCGAGGAGATCTTCATCAGAGGCCAGCAATGCAACTGTTCTTAAGAACCCGGCCGAATCCTCCACGCCGACCACTCCAAAGGCCACGCCAGAAAAAGACACGTTTTCGAAGGATTTGACAAGTGGTGACAAGCAGCCAGAGTATATCCACATGCTCTGGGAACACAACACGGACATTGTTTCTGATCTATTACGCCTCGTCGAAGTCATCGATGAAAAGGTCAGACAACGCAAAAGAGTCTTGATCCACTGCCAGTGCGGCGTCAGCAGATCGGCAACCTTGGTCGTAGCATACTGCATGTACGTCAACCCTGGTATGAGCGTCCAACAAGCATACGATACCATCAAACGAAGAAGCAAGTGGATCGGACCCAACATGAATCTCATCATGCAGCTCCAAGAATTCTCCAGTAAGCTCGCTGTCACTCAGAGACGTCCTGGTTTCGTCGGGCTCCGCAGCCTTACACCTCTGGAATCATCTGGCGCCTGGGGCGAGTGGAGGGCGGCAGGCTCTGGCGCTGGATCAAGGCTGGATCCTCGTACACCAAAGACAGCACCACTACCCCCGCCTGTTTCCGCTCACCCTGACTGCATCGACAACTCCAGTCTTGCGGTCACCCCTGGGCCGTCGTCGGCTCCATCGGGTCTCTCGTGGCCCATGAATGAGAGCAAGGCACCATCAGGATCTGGGGATCGCAAGGATGGTCGTGCTCTGTCAGTCCCTGGCGTCTCCTCTCTCATTGAGAATGCCGACAACAGCGTTCCAGATGCCACGAGCAGCCCTGGTCGCCGTAGGTCCAGCGAGAAGAAAAGACCTCAGTCACTACGATTTGACAGCACGAACGTCACCACAATTCCTGAAGGATTCGGTCCTTTACTTTCGCCACGATCTGAAGAATTCGCGATGACCTCCCTTCGACCACCTGCTGAGATCGCTGCGGAGGACAAGTTCGGTATCATGTCACCAACGACAAGCTCCTTCAACCACACTCCGCTTGACCGTGATGCACTGCTTGGCTCTCTTGGTATGGGCTCTGCTATCGGTCAAGACACAAGCCGGCGGCGAACACAGAACTTCTCTTTCCCATTCCGCAAGAGCATCCTCAACGCCTCGGCCGCAGAGGTGGCGATTGGATTCAACGCCGGTCGCAACGGGAACGCAGTGAAACAGACACTGGTTGTTCCTTCGCCCACGGTCGATAGTCTTCTTGACCCACTCCTGTCTCCTCGCGCTTCATCATTCACACTCAATCCATTCTCTCACTCCGTGCCTACCGGCCCAAGCCCACTCAGCGCGAGGGTAGACGATGACGATCCTCGCAGTCCAGCACAGAAAGGAAGCAACCCCATCACCAGGAACATCGCCGATGCTCTGTAAGGAGGAACTAGGCATTCGAGGACGAAGTACCATGCATAGAAGGACGGATCAGATTCGGCGAGGACGATTTGCACCTCTGCCACGGAAGTGATTTCAACGAATACCCCGAGCATATGCGGGCACACATGGCGTTATTCTCCCCAAGGATCTAGAAAAAGGGTCACGTGGGGTTCAGGTGATTGATCACGAATGGCTGGCTGATGTGTCCACGATCCCAAGTTCATTTAGCGAGAGGTCGATGCCCATACGTTTGGGCAGTCGCGTTCAGTGTACAATACATGGTCAATGAAGATCTTGACAGCTGCAGCCTTGTGTTGGTGATGTGTCTGATTCTGAGTTTTGGTTCTGTGGCGTGACGAGGCTGTTGAGGACACGAGGCGAGGCTGGACATGTTCGTGATTGTCTCTATTGGATTCCCTGATCAATGTGGTAGTATTTGCGCTACTTCTGCAGTGCGACACGTGTCCAATGGAAGTTCCCTCAGCCCGACAAGCATTTCGACGATCGTGTATGCTGTTACAGCGGCATTAAGCCTCTTGCTGCTACGATTAGTACTGGTCCATTCAACCAAGTGTCCGCATGGCGGGAGGGGAATGTAATGGATGCACAGGGAATGACAAACTTGAACGTGGCGTCTGCTGTGATGGCAAGCTGTTGATGTATATCATTCTCTAGAGCCTCCAACTCGTCCCAGTCTTCCAATTCATGCAGGGGTGCCTCAGATGGGAGCTGACCATCCCGCAGCTCCTCAATTTGCGAGACATCTTCTACAAATGTCGCGTTATACTGTTTCATCATCTCGATCTTCTCCTCCATGTCCATGGCCATCCTTGCTCTCCCAAAGTCTCGTGGCATTTGACGTTCACTTTCGTACCTTAGCACCCATACCCCTTTGCCGTCGGGAGGCCACGCGTATACCATGATCTTTTTCTCCTCCTTGGCTCTATATCGAGCTCCGATATCTGCTTCAAACCGCGCTTGCTTGCTTGGCCACAGCGTGGCGCCTGTCCGGAGTAGAAGACGGCAGAATTGATCTTCCTCGTTAGTGTCGTTTGAGCGATACGAGATGGTGGAGCGCGGCAGTGAGAGGAAAATCATGTCAAGGACGTCGGCCTCCTTGTTTAGCACCCCTCCACTGGATGGATAGCCATATATGAGACACCCCGTCTGACCAAACTCAGTCCGATCGGTTACTGAGTCAGGAGGGTCTCGAGGACACGAAATAGTACGTCCTTTGCTGACTGCTGGCCGCTGACGAACAAAAGGAAGACTATCCACGTCGATAGGTCGAATGCGGCCGATGGTTTGCTCCCAGAGCGACGCCAATGCAGTGGAGGCCATGGCGAGGCAAACGATGCTGATTCTCATGTAGATTTCGAGAGGCCGCAGGGCAGCGGGATGGAAACTGATCACACGGTCACACCCAATCTATTCTTGACCACAATATTATCTCCAAGCGCTACGTGCCACCTGCCATGTCTTCACAACCCATTCATCGGACTTGGCGACTGACGTTCGCTGCAAAATAATGGCGAAAGACGTCCACGCCACGAGCACGACGGCAGGATTCGAGAACATTCCTAGCACTCCGACCACGCCCACAAGTGTTGGCAAGCCAGACGAGTCAGCATACTGGCCCGAGATAGCCAGCAAAGACACAATACCTGGATGGCTCCGAGACAATGACTACATTATCAATGGACATCCGATGCCGACCCTCTCCTACAGGAGGTCATTCCGACTGTGGCGATGCCTGCACATGGAGACCATGAACATCTGGACCCATCTTGTCGGCGCAACTGGTTTCATCGCCACCGGCGTAGGCTTGTATACTTCCTCTTCAGCATCCAGTGTTGGTGAACCGTCCGCGGGCGATCGTTTCGCCTTCGGTATTTCATTGACTGCGGCTGCGGTCTGTTTCGGTCTGAGCACGGCCTTTCATACTCTACGGAGCCATTCGTATAATGTCCATCATTTCTGGGGCAAAATGGACATATTTGGCATCTGTCTACTGGCACTTGGAGGAGGATCATCTGCCACGTTTTATGCATTCTACTGCAATCGTCGCATCCAGTGGATCTACTGGGGACTCAATACTGCTGCAGCGCTTGGTGCCGCCTTTACTTTATTCGATACAGGAGGGGGTGGGAGTAAGATGAGGACCTTGCGAGGTGGTGTCTTCAGTCTCCTTGCCGCGGCAGCTATGCTACCCATCTTTCATGGGGTCGGGGTCATGGGATGGGCCGAAGCCTGCAAGCAGATAGGCGTGCAGTGGTATCTCGCGGAAGGCGTTTCCTTGCTGCTTGGTGTGGGTCTCTTCGTCGGGCGACTACCAGAGCGACTCAGCCCAGGTTCTTTCGATATCTGGGGGCATTCGCATCAGCTCTTTCATGTCGCCGCGGTCGTTGGGACGGCTTTCCATGTGAAGGCCTTGTCGGTAGGGTATCAGTACAGATCTTCCGTGACCGGGTGCTAAAGCACGCTGATAAATGAAAGAGAGGCGATGCCATTTAGTGCCGCCGATCGCATTCTACGATTCGGCTTCGCATTCGTGGGAATGTACGGGTTGAGCGCCCAACCGCGCCGCATACTACGCTCACTTCGATCTTGGACAACTCTTTCGCCGCGCACACGTCCCAGAGCTTCACGAACATTGAGCACTACTATCTGTTGCAGTAGTCTTTGCGTGATCTACGGACAAGTGGCGGCTCGATCGTCTAATAGAGACTATAGTAAGTCCATTGCCTGCCGCTATGTATCTCTTCCCATTCATTTCCCATCACGCCCTTGTCGAAGCATTGGCCTTTCACATTGCTTGGACATACATCGCATGGAAAGGATCAACCATGCAACACAGTCTTTGAACGCCACGTACCTGATCTGGACGATCTGCTGGTCGGACCACCTGCAGAGGAACCTCTTCAGTACGAAGGCTCGAACATCAGCGTGGTCAACGCAACGACAATCAGCATCATCGCCCGTCCAGATCGTGATCATCAAATCTGGCACGGCCGGTCAGCCCCACTTGAGCCAGGCACAACAAGCACCGAAATCAGCCTCCTCACCTCCATCCACAGACTCGTCCTCACATCTGTCGTAGAAACTCACCACCTTCCAGGTAGCATTCCGGGCCATGTCCCCTCGCTCTCCCCGCCTTTACCACCTCTTCCTTGCCTTCCCCACTACTACATACCCTAGACTCTCGCCTCTTCCATGCCCCTCCTAGACGAACGCCAAACCCGTCCAGCCCTCAGCCTTCGCAGCCTCCTCTCGTCCCTAGGCGACATCCAACTCATCACCGGCCTTGCAGTCCTCCTCCACGCCTACCTCAACCTCTGCACAATCTCAATCCACCACTTCTCCACCTCTCTCGACCTCGCGCGGGTATGTCTCCTGCCCTCCTCCCCCGGTCCCCTTCCTTACCCAACCACATCCTCTGCTTCTTCCTACCTATCACTGATGGCCCTCAGCTGAGACTAAATTCTACCCTCCTCTCCCTTCTCGAGAGTCACGACGATGTGGTTCGCAGGCTGTATCGGAATACTGGTCATCTTCTGCTCGGAGGGATGCTTTAGAAGCAGGGCATTCCGATAGAAACAGTACACATCAGCAGTAGAGGTCTTTCGCAACTAGAGGTCATCATCATTATCTGAAAATATACTACACTACTGACGCCGTTCCCTATACCATCAGAGGGGAAATGTAATGCAACCTTGTTGCCCAGTCCTGCCGTTTCGGTTTCAGTCACTGAAATACAACTCGATCTTTGCACTCGTAGTCCCGAGGTGGACAGAGCTCTTCCCGACCTCGCCCTTGATGTCGCTTCTCTTCCATGTACCCTTCTCGCCAAATGCACGCGATAGCAATGTACGCCATTCCCAGCTCCCACTGGTGCGCTCGAGTCTGCTACCTTTGACATCGAGGTGGCCCGATATGCTCTCTGCTCGAATGGTGCCAGACCATTCATTCGGGTAGATGGCGGTGATCTTACCGCTTTGGGAAGCGTGAGAGGATGTGAGGGCCGAGTTGTAGAATGATCCGCCATACGGGGACAGGATGTTGATGTGGGAAGAGGCTGAAGATGTCTCAGTGGACAAATGCAGCTGGAAGACATTGGGAGTAGGGAATTGTCGTGGATGATCCCGGTCTGGGACGACAGGTAGGGTGGGAGGACCGGGGATCTTGGGTAGCACTGGGACGGCGGGTACTGCTGGAATATCTGGAATGGCCGGAAAAACAGGGATCTTTGGAATTTCCGGGACAGCTGGGATGTCTGGGAGGTGTCCAACAATAGGCACTTTGATCGACCGAGGCTGGTTTGGCGGTGTCGGGCTAGTAGTGGTCCCTCTGCTTGAGCTAGAAAAGATGTATGGCAAAAGTCCTAGATCGAGGCTGCCTGAGTAAGTGTGGAAGCTGGTTTTAGTACCAAGGAGGAAGGAGCCAATGATGGCAGCACTCGCCGTTTCAACCGAAGTCTCGTAGATACGGTTCGGTACTCCAGAGAGCGGAGTCTTGACCGCCACTCTGCCTGACTGAGAGGAAATGCGGAGAGAAGCGGGATGAGTGGGATCATCCTTGGTGGCCTCTCGTGGATCGACATTGACATCGACAGACCCTGATGAAGTACCAATGTCCAATAAATCGTATAGCGAGAAGGTGCCAGTGACTTTTCCAGAATGAGTGCGAATGATGATCTTGCGAGAGTCGAGATTGTCAAAGTCCACCCTACCTGGGTAGGTAGTGAGAGTAGTGGAATTGCGAACGTTCAATGCTGCAAACGTGCTGTTGCCAAAGAGATTGCCTCGCGAGACAATCGAGAGGTGTGTAGAGTGAAGGTGCAAGTTGTTGAGAATAGCATCAGACCTGATGGAGAGGACGATGTCAATATCGATGCAAGGCAGACCGTTGTCCTTTGCAGGGTCGGGGGATATGCTGGGTTCGTCCAGGACTAGCCCATGCGCGTCCTTGGAGAAGCGCACATTGCCAAGCGTGTAGTAGGGCTCGACGGCATAGGCAACGGATACTACAAGGTTTTGCTTCTGATCGCTGGGGGCAGTGACTATCCTAATGACGCCTCCAATGCCGTAAAGTTTTACAGCTTCGGTGATAGCTACAGTATCGTGGATGTCGTAGCCATAATTGACGAACTCTGTCCACTGTGCGAATGCGCAAGTGGTTTGACGGTGCTGCCGAGGGTCGTTTGGGAAGTAGGGGTTTGGCTCACTCGGCTGGCCTGGCTGTGTGGGCTCGGTCGGTTCGGTGGGCTCGCTTGGATTGGTAGGCTCGGTAGGCTGTGTTGGCGAAGTGCTTCCGCCGTTGTCTCCCGACTAACTGGAGGTCAGTAAAACCGTTCTACCAGGGCATTCATGTACCGAGGGTATGTCTCCCAAGACCGTACAGTGCGTGAATGATATGCAAGAAGAATATTTTTGCACTTACCAAGACAACCTGCAATGCTTGTACCAGGAAATTGGTTACAGTGACGAATACTGCGAAGACCAAAAGCCAGAACAAGATCTTCTTGATCCTCTGCCTGCGATTCGCCTTGCGGTTACCAGACCAGCCTGGTGCATCTGATCCTCTTCCGCTATCGGAGTCACCCCGACCACCACGTCCGCCTCTTCCTCCACGACCACCTCGGCCTCCTCGACCCCTCCCACCTCGTCGACCATCTCGGCCGCCTCGCTTGCGCCACCAACGAGGTCTCCACTTGGCATCATCAGAGTCACTGGATGACCCAGATGAAGTGTCGTCATCCCTCATGTTCTCGGGCTCGTGACGGCTGGGGAAGACAGCGGATCCATAGTCGGCGGTCATGTCTGCGTTGTTCACGATTGGAGAATGCTCGTCGACGGGTCCTTGTTGATGAGACCGTGAGCGTCGGTGTTGTGGAGCTGGTAGATGTGAAACAGGAGTGGCTGAGTCTTGAGGAGTCGAAGCTGCAGATTGGGCGGTAGGTAGTTGAGGTGCTGGTCCCTCGTGCGTGGGAGAGGTGAGTCTGGTGAAGCTATCGATGTCAAGGGAGCCGTCGGTGATGCCTTGACGCCAGGCGTAACGAGCAGCGTCGTCAGGTCGGCCAGAACGTTGGACAGCTTCGGCGTAAGTAGGTGGAGGGATGTCGTCTGGATCTACACCTAGGTCCCGAGTGGGCGGAGTTGGGTTGGGCTGAGTGGAAGAAGAAGTCTCAGAAGGTTGATGTGCACTTGATTGCTCGATGCGTTGACGATGCCTCGACGTCTCTGCTTGAGCCTCTCTGTCTTTTGCAGAAGCTCGTATAACAGAATTTGCAGAAGAAGCGGGAGCCTGGGGCATGTCGTCTTCATCAATGTCGTCCTCGCCTATGGTACTGGCCGGTACGGAAGATATGGAGCCAGTGTCATCTGCACGGTCGTGCACAGCGGCCATGGCTTTTGGCGAGCTTTGGAAGGAATGCTGTTGCCTGGGTGTGCTAAATTATGCCGTCGTTACATACGATCCACCAGGTCGAATAATGGCTGCCTTGCGGCCTTAGCCCCGCTTATCGGGGAGGAGGCCCGTCTTTGGCCAGGACGAGCGGGCGAATCTACTTTGCATACAATGCTTCTTCTATGGTTGTTGTCGATCTCTGACCGGTCAAATCGCTGGAGAGCGTGGCGTGGCGGTAGAAGAAGCAGAGAAGGTGGGTTGAGATGCGATGGCCACCTCCGCTTTGATAGACAAACGATTGTATGAAGGATTCCCGTCAGCGCCAACCCTAATCGGGCAATCCTGATATCCGAGCTCCGTCATGTCGTGATAGCGAGCAACAGACTGCGCCATCCACATCTTGGTTAAAAATATCAGTACCTTTGCAATGCCTAGCTCGAGGGAGCAAGTCGAGACGTGAGGTAGCATGGCGTGTCGTCCAGTGTGATGGAATGAAGGACGTGACATTGATACTCACTTTCTGCCCGACAAGCCAATGGGAGCTCGAGATTCATGAGAAGCGCCAGAGATGGCTAGATAGCACGACACGCTACGACCGAGCCACTGAGACTCATTGGTCCCCATATTGATGACCAACGCAAAATGTAAAAAGAAGAGTCTGGCAATCTACGAATTCTGCTCGCATACAGTGCTGCCAATGCATGCACTCCACACGTCAAGCTCTATCCCCGCAAAAACCTTGCCGGTCCATCGATCAAGCTGTCCCTCTCCATTAGCATCACATACCACATCATGCCGCCACCACGGATACGCATCCTCACCACCCTCCCACGCTCTCCCTCTTCACTCCTCCTCCGATCTCGACCATTTACCTCTGCCTTGACCCTCTCCCGCCACGCCTCCGACACCTCCAAACCCCCACCCCGAAAATCCATCACCCTCACAACCGACACCGGTTACATTCCCTGGTCCTCCCTCAGCCCCGTCGAAAAAGCCACCCGTGGCACTCAGCAATCCTTCAACTTCTTGCTCGTGCTGCTCGGCCTTTCCCTCACCGCCGGTGTCTCCTACGTGCTCTACCTCGAAGTCTTCTCACCTTCCTCAAAGACCGCAGTCTTCAACGCAGTGGTCAAGCGAATCCGCTCGGATTCAAGATGCGTGGACATTCTTGTGGGTGATGATCCGGACAGGCAGAGGAGCTGGGGCACGCGGCTGAATCCGTTCGGATACGGGAGCAAGGGCAGAGAGATCGAGGCTCATGGCGAGGGGAGCTGGAGTCGCTGGGCGAGGAATAGGGTGGTGAGTAGTAGGACGGAAACAGACAGGAGAGGGATGGAGCATATGCACATGCACTTCTATGTCAGTGGACCGAAGAGCGAGGGGACGGTGTGGGTGCACATGGTGAGGCAGGACGGCAAGTGGGAGGAGTGGTATCTTGCCTTGGAGCCGGAGGGGACAGGGGAGAGGGTGGTGTTGGAGGACAAGAGAGGGAAGAAAGAGGATGGAGTCAAGGGAGGGAAGATGTTTGGGGTGAGATGGTGGTGATCCACTCCACGCTTGGATAGAGCGTATGGGGATCCAGCAGACCCGCAAAAATATGAGGACTCGCGGCTCGCCATGGTCCCACCTGGACGATTGCTGCTCCCACATGCTCACGCAGTGATATCTGGCATCGATCACGATCCAGCAATATCTGGCTCCAATGACGTTCTGTCAGATGTTCCAAGCATCAGCCAGCCACTCCCCACAACGGTGGATGACTACATCCTTATCACCTCAATATCAACATCTCCACCGATCCCCAGATTAGCCCTCAGCCAGCCACGTCCCACCACTTGGCCCATCCTCCATAACGGAAGCGCACTTCACACGCCAAGAGGAGGCTCAACAGCTTTACTATGGAGATTGATTGCCTGCATGTCTATATCAAGCATGCACACGAGCAGAAGTGCACGGGAGGCGTCTTGGCGCTCGTGGCTGAACGTCTTGTACCCCTGCCTCGGGTGGCGGAGATGGCTATGAGCTTGGACAGGTCAGAGGAAGAGGATGGGGACGGTGGGGTGGAGATGAAGGTGGCGTTGATACCTGTTACTGGCTGTGGATCACGGGTGTGGAGGTGTGGAGGATGCATGCCATTGGCGTGACTTGTGATGATGCAGTTGCGACCGGATGCATTGGACATGGGCTCGCAACTCATGCAGAGGTAATTGTAGCGTTGTGCCCGAGAGTGAAAGCGCTTCCACAGTTACAGACCAAATGCAGAAAGTGTTTCCACGCCACAGAGACCAACTCAAGCCAGTCAGCATCCCAAAGCAAGCCCAAAATCGCCACGCATAAGTGCAACGATTGCCTCAAAGTGTTGACTTGTGTGGGGAGAGAAAGAGATTGATTACTGCCTGATCCACCAAAATTAGGTGGATTCTCCCTATATAAATACTCAACCTGATAAACTAAGAGATAACTGAATTGACAGAACTCCTAAGCTTTAACAGAATAAGACAATAACTGTCTAAATTGATTATGAATTGGTGTAACTATTGATAAGTGCTTAGTTCAACCTTAGTTGCACTAAATTAGGGTCCTTCTTGGCACTATAGCTCTTGCCGAGGTTGACACACCCCTTCACTAAATAGCTATAAGTCTATTATAGCTAGTTAGTGGACTACTAACTCGAGGGATAGCTATTGTAAGAAGGCCTTATACCTGCTAGGAGATAGTGACTTTATTAGCCTATTAGCTAAGGTGTCTACTAAGGGAGTCTATGTTACTAAGATAGGGCTAGATAGATTAATCTCTTGTCTTAGCTAGTAATAATAGATATTAACATAGCGAAGGCGTGTATTAAGCTTCTTAATTAGACTAGTAACAAGGCTAATAGTTTACTAGTTATTATACTAAATACTAACATACTTTAGAGGATAGATGGTAGCTATTAGCCTCCTCTACTACATAGCTTGCTTAGTAGTCTCTGCAAGAGTAAGTAGTTCAGCCTCTATGCTAGAAGTAGTAATAGTTAGCTGCTTTATAGCCTTCTAATCTATAGAGCCTTAGAATAGCTTAAATAGATACCTCTAAAGGCTCTTCCTTAAAGAGTAACTTCTAAAGCTAGCATCTAATAAGGCTTAGAAGATTAGTAGTAGTATTAAGCTATTAAAGGTAAGGGCTAGATCTCTAGTCTTATAGAGATACTAGATTACTCTATTCGCTAGCCTTTAGTGTGTTAGTAAAGGATTTATTAGATGCTCTAATAATCTAGAAGCAGCAAAGGCAACATTAGGCCTAGTAATAACAGCTGCAAAATTGATAGATCCTATCTTCTACTAATATAGATAGATCTCCTATAGTAATACTTAGCCCTTATTTAGCTAGATTATCTCTATTAGTAGAGGTGTTAATACTAGCCTTATTAGTTCTATAATGAACTTACTATATATCTGTTGTAAGTACTAGGCTTAGCTAAGCTATAGCCTCCTTGTAGACCTATCCCTTATAACTTAGATAGTAAGGAACTAGCTTAGATCTCTAAGCATCTTTATCTTATACTTAGCATATAGAGCTATAATAATAGTATTAGCCTTACCCTTGTGCTTCTTAAGGTATATAATAGTAATATCATCCACAAAGAAGAAGATTATTACCTTAGGGGTTAGCTAGAGGCATAGAGCCTTAGGGGCCTAAGTGAATCTAAGATTCTTTAGTATAGTAGTGAATTCTGTATACTAGAGAGCTAGTACTTATTTAAGGCTATAGAGTGCCTTCTTTAGCAGGAGAATTACATTAGATAATGCTATACTAGGATAGTCCTTTATAAGCACCTCTAGTATAAGCTTAAATCTAGGTAGGATAGTATAGTAGGTTGTCTTATTAATAGGACTATTAATATAAGTATTAACAATATCTATCTAGATAGCCTCTATGTCCTTGTAAGCAAGTAGAGCTATAAGTACTCTAAAGATCTTAGTAGCTAATATAGCTATATAAGTCTCTAAATCTGTAGATTAAAGATTACCCCTTATATAAAGCCTTACCTTGTGTTTAATAACTTCTTCTTTGTTATTAGTCTTATATGTAAAGACCTAGGTTAGTGGCACTAGCTTCCCTATAGCTTAAGATGTAAGTATAATAGTCTAAGTGTCTTTTAAATAGAGAGTAAGTAATTCTACCTTTATTGCTTATTAGAATTGCTCCCTATAAGAATAAGCTTATAGCTCCCTAATATTAGCTAGTAGTAGAGGTAGATTATCCCTTAGTTCTAGCTTTAGCTAGATTAGCTTTATTAATAGATAAGCATTAAAAGCTTAATAATATCTAGGAGCCTCCTAAGGCTATATAAGACTAGTAATATAGGCCTACCTTCTTAGTTTCCTAGTCCTTCTTATAGTAAGGATATACTTAGGTAAGAGGTTAGCTAACCTTATAGTAATTCTTCTTCTAGGCTGTTTAGGCTCCTTAGTTACCCCTTTAGCTAGGGCTTCTATCTTACTCCTTACAGTTTTAGCTTTAGATAGAGGTAAAGGCTATACAGCTGTTAAGGGTAGAGAGGCTAGAGTATTATAGAACTACTCTAGTAATATAGCCTCCTAGATCTAAGCCGGGCTTAGCTCTAGGGTCTGTAACTATAATAGTAGACTATGATTATCTAGTAGAGGTGATAGAGCCTATTAAGCCTATAACTGTAATAATAAACTATAATTATTTAGTTCCTTAGTTGGAATCTGCTAAACTAGATTCTAAGCTAGATTCCAAACTGGATTCTAAACTAGATTCTAAACTAAATACTAAACTAGATACTAAACTAGATGTACTTTATCTACCCCTTTAGCTTTATTAACTTCCTATAGAAGTCTTAGTAGATCAAGTAGTCTAATTAGTCTAGGCTAAGATTGTTCCTCTAGCTTATAGAACTAAGTCTTATTAAATCTAACATCCCTTGTTCTAATAACCTTCTTTAAGGCTAGTATAAAGATCCTAAATATGTTAGTTAAGTTATATCTAACTAGATAACTAATATGTGCTCTTAGTGCAAGCTTGTTACTACTTATAATATAATAATCTAGTATATAGGCCTTGTAACTAATTGGCCTAAGATAGGAGATTAATAGAGGGCATCTATAAACTAGCTTAAAGAGAGTCTTCTAGTTAAGCTTTTTAAGTAGAGTCCTATTTATTAGATAGGCTACTAATCTATATAGTTTAGGGTGTAGTTCCCTTAGAAGATTAGTAAAGATAGCTACTGTCCTTACTCTCCTTAATAGTATAGACCCTATCCTTTTACTATAACTATTCTATGCTAGAGTGTATAGAGTAGATAGCTCTCTTTAGATACCTTTACTATCTAGGAAGATAGTAAATCTAAGGCTAAAGGCCCCTTTATTGTCACTCCTAACGAATCTAACCTTAAAGCTAAGATTGCTTTTAATGTAAGTAATTATCTTAATATAGATTTTATTAATCTTATATCTATAAGCATGACTGCTTATAAGGTAATAGTTAGTAGCCCTATAGGTAAAATAGCTTATATACCTTGCCTTATTATAGCTAGTAAACCTGTTAACAATAATGTTAAAGGTAATCCTTTTAAAGGGCTTAGTTATAATAATCTTAGTATTAGAGCTCCTTAAGATAAGCTTCTAAGTATTTAATAGCTTACAAGTCTAATATAGTGACCTAAGATGACTTAGTTAATGCGAGTTAGACTTAGTTAAAGTTAGTTTACTACTAACTATAGCAGTTAGGAGGTGATTAATAGACTCTATACTTAGATAGCCTATAACTTTATACTAGGATTAATTAGTCCTTGTTATGACTAAGGTAAATGCTAATAGATAAGAATCTCTAGTGCCTCCTATAGCTATAGTAATAGCATAAGGAGCTTTAGAGTTATCCTCTACTATATATTAATTATGCTTTAGAGTCACTAAGAAGAGTACCCTCCCTTTGTAATTAATCTCTATAGTTTAAGTGTTCTAGTAGACTTTACCCTTTAGGAACCTCCTAAGGCTAACTAGATTAGTTATTATTAATAGTACATAAGCCACCTATGTAAGTTAGATAGTTACTAGCTTTCCCCTATAGATCGCTATAATAGTAATCGATCTCTAACTCTTAATAGTAAGTAAGGTGTTACTATAGAATATTTGCTTATAAGGTTCTATAAGTCTAGTAACCTTATATCTGTCCTTTATAGTGTAATTATAGATATAATTAGTTACTCTAGAATCTAGAATCTATAAACTTAAAATGTTACTAGTAGCTAAGATAAATGCTAAGTGTAATTTAATAGTTATAGCTATGTTAATTAGCACTAGTAGGGATAACCCCTTATAAAGGTAAGCCTCCTTAGTAAGGATAGCTTTAACCTTCTCCCTTAAGGCCTTGTTATTAAGCCTTTACTTAACCTCCTTAAGGGTTTATTAGTTTAGTAACTATCCTTCTAGCCTTAGATACTTATTTAAGTAATAGCACTTGCTCTACTTATGCCGCTTCTAGCACATATATCTAGGCTCTCTAGTAGGACTAGGCTTCTCTTATAAGGAGTTCTTAGTAGCTATAGGGAATGCTATTGCTCCCTTACTAGCCTTTATGCTACTATATAGCTTATAAAGTTTGTAAAACTGTCTAAACTTAGTAATCAACTCGAGCATTAATAGCAGAGTTAGTGAATCTAGATTAATAAGATATTTATTAGCAAATGCTAGTTTAGTCCTTAAGATAGAGAGCAAGAAGTCTCTCTATAGCCTTAAGCCTTAAGCTTCTAGTAGGTTGTAATTCCTAGCCTTGTCTATAACCTCTTCCTATTGCTAAAGCTAATAGTCTATATTCTGTAATAATAGACTAGAGAGTTGTCTCCTCTAGAGAGCTTTAACCTTAAGCTAAATTATAGTATTAGATAGTGCAAATCTGTTCTTTAATGCTCTAAGGATAGCCTATAGATAGGGATCTCTCTCTAGTTAGATAACTATAAGAACTTATAGTGCAATTAATAACTAAATAAGGCTAGCTAGATCTACTAAGGCCTTGTACTATTTGTTATACTAAGCTTGCTCCTCCTTATAGATCTAGAAGAGTACTAAGAAGTTAGGATCTAATACATCTAGCCTCTAAGGCTTAGGGAGCCCTTCTAGTTTAATAATCTATTAAGGATTAATAAGGTTCTATATCTTAGTGTTTAATGCTCTTGTCTTAATAATATATAGCTAGCTAGCCTATTTAGCTAATGTAGCAAGAATAATAGGTGTTCTAGCTGTTAGTATGTTAGTATCTATAGTTATTTATCTCTTTGTTAACACCTAAATCCTGTAGTAGTAGATAAGGCAGTACTTGACAGATTCTAGTGCTTAAAAAGCGAGATAATAGAGATTAAACTAATGAATCGAGTAGAGAAGCTACTAAATAATATACTTATATAGGGGTAGTTATACTAGGCTTATAACTATTGACTTGTGTAGGGAGAGAAAGAGATTGATTACTGCCTAATCTACTAAAATTAGGTGGATTCTCCCTATATAAATACTTAACCTAATAAACTAAGAGATAACTAAATTGATAGAACTCCTAAGCTTTAACAGAATAAGACAATAACCGTCTAAATTGATCATGAATTGGTGTAACCGTTGATGAGTGCTTAGTTCAACCTTAGTTGCACTAAATCAGGGTCCTTCTTGGCACCACAGCTCTTGCCGAGGTTGACACAAAGTACGACTCACGTGACCTACCTCTCAAGCACAACTGCCATCCCAGTCCTCGCCATCCCTCGCCCTCTCCAACAAACTCCCCCAGCCAGCCAAACACCCTCTACCCTTCCCCATCTCGTCTCCCAAAATAAACCGACCACCAAGACCGGCACAAACTCCGAACCCACAGCAATAAGACAGACAATCCCCCTCTCCCCCTGTGCCTTCCCACGCCCTAGCGCCATTCCCTTCCCTGACCCTGCGCCACCACCTGCCCCGTCTCAGCCAAACAAGATCCACCTCGTTGCTCCCGCCCGGACAGCCACTGTAAACATGCATCGACGCAAGACCGCTACTCACCCATACTTCTCCCACCTAGAGTACATTACCTTCTTTTTCCCTGCGCCAAAACGTCCCTCACATCAGAAACAAGTCAACGTACGACTGACAGAACGCACATCGCGCCGACGGCCCCGCGGTGATGCTTCGCCAAACGTCCCTCAGACCAGGAACGACTCCAGATACGGATGGTCGACAGTGCGTAGGTTCCGACTTGCGTGCGCCAAACGCTTTTTCCGTATTCGAAAATGGCATCTTGGACGGACGCACGGGACCATGCAGGTCCCGAAGCCTGCTGGGATAGGCAGCGCAAGGACCTGGATGCCAAGACACGGGGAGGTGCGACTCCGTTGCTCGAAGTGTGCGGTGCAGCGTTTTGTTTGTGCTTTGCAGGAGAGAGCTTGTTTGTGGCCGTTCCGGATCGACATGGGGAATCGCCGCGGGACCATTGGGGTTTGTCTGGTGTGCAGTGCCGATCATGGCTTGGGAGATGCTTGGCTCGGTTCTTATTGTTGTTCCTGCTTCAAGGGCATCCCGGTGAGTGGGAGGTGTGCCTGGCTCATGACTCCCTCCAAGAAAAAAGGTGTAGTTCTGTTGGGGACAGACTGCATCCTCTGGCTTCAATGGCGTACCTGTCTTGTTCGAAAAGAGGGATTGGTGCAGTAACTCGTTGCGAAGTGGAGCTCTTGACAGCCTCAACAATGGTACGGTAGACCGTTCGACACATGGCTTCGAAAGATGAAGTGTTTCTAGCGTTGCTGTGACCTGACTCGGGCGCCGTGTAACCACGGCTCGGAGGTGCAGGGAAACGAGATAGTGGGAGATTGGCGTATGCTTGGTCTTGCGTGTGGGAAAGGGGTCTGATTGAATGTAGAAGGTGGAAGCGTCGCGGCGGTTGTGCATTGAATGGTTGTGGAAGGGTCGGGTGCAGGGGTGGTGTTGGAGAGGTGCAACTCGGGTCGAGGGGGTTTGCAGGGTGGATCTGTGTTTTGTTTGCGGAGGCATATGAGATAGATTGGTTCCGGTGGGGATGGACGTTGGAGGATTACTTCGAGAAAGCTCGCGAGCTTATAGTTATGGGCCAAGGATCACATTGAGCTAACTCGTACAAAGTGCCGAGATGTGATGCGAGCCGATTGTTTTGGTGCAGCTTAGCCTTGCCCAACCAGGTGGTTATTCTCGAGAACATCAGTGTCCCATATGGTCCTCTGTTTGTAGTTAACCCAAGGGCATGGTAAGCAAGCCTTACCATAGCCCTACAGCATCTATGCCGTGTGGAGAAGCGACTTGTGCCACTTGCAGAAGCCACTTTCGGCGCCTCGAACAACGGTCCGGTGAAGGGGCGCGAGAAGCCGACATGCTATTTCACGCCAATTTCAGGACTTCAACGTCCTGGGGAAGTGATTATTGATCGGATGTCGGGTCTGTTTCTATGACCCTGCGTGACCATTGTGAATAAGCCTACCGGGCAGTCTAGAGAGTAATGCATGCTGCGCTTGCAAATCCTTAATCGAGCAAATGTCAAGCTGATCCCAGCATTGAATGTCGACGGTAAAGAGGGGAATATCTCGGTGGCATGTTGGGGGCATGCTTCCGCGGGGTAACGAGTCAGTGCTAGATTTGCTAGAACAGTTGAAGCACTGTCGGTTCGTGATATGAGCGATAGTGGAAACGCTGGAGCAGGAAAGGGGAGGACGGCCCACCCCGCCGAGCATGTTCGTCCATCGTTGACATGTAGAGCTTTGAATGGATGTCAACTTGGTAGCTGTTTTGTCTCAGATGCGCGGACGTCTTGTGTATATGCTGTTGGGAAACCATCACATGTGACCACACTTGGAGAACAAGAGGGTGTGCATGATGGCGTATTGAGGGTTCGACCAGAGCAGTCCAGATGTTTCTGGTACGCCAGTAACGTTCTGAGAGTTTGTTGTGCGCCATTTGTCCCTGTTTAGTCCTGGTGTTTGAGATCTCCACGTGGTCTAACGACGTGAAAGGGAGCGTGAGCGCGAAGTGTCGTGCATGTGCTAGGCCAGGTCTGGAAAAGACGCAGTCAACGGTGGTGCAGCAAGCACGGAGGCAGACCGAAAGGCTGGCCGATGGGCCAGGAAATGGGTCAAGGCAAGCCTTGTGTCAAGCCAGGAAGGGAAGCTGATTTGGACAGACGGAGGAGGGTCCTGAGGGTAATGGTACAGTAGTAGGTTAAATCTCTCGTGCCAGACCCCGATGACCCTGGATTGATATGCTCCATATCATGTGTGACAGATTGTGTACATGGGAATAAGGCTCCCAAACTAGACCAAGCAGCGGACTTCCGTCCGATCAACTGTGCCGCGGACATGACAGCGAATATGCAGCGGGAGAGTGCGTTGGGTTTGGCACATTGAGTGATGACGGATTGTATGCACCCACCATCAAATATGCTCGTGCTTGGTATCGACAGGACAACAATCTAATATCCTATCGACTCCAGACCCGCGGTACGCCTGATGGTCGAGTCGATCGGCTCGCTTCGACTGGGCGTGTGTATTGATGTGTCGCGTGTTGTGACAGCTCCAGAAGGATGATTAAACACAACAAAACATGTGGGAGACGGCCGAGTTGACGCAGGAGAGCGGAAGGGGTCCAGCCAGAGGGGAGAGGTACCGACGAGTAGTAAGCAGACCAACAGCTGGGTGCATTGTCGCTCTTGCAGTATCCAGATCAGGTGAAGGGTCCCTTTGTCGCGCACGGTCAAAGTGTAGGGCAATGGAAGGAATCGGCTTTTGGTACATGTACAAACGCGTAGAGAGAAGAGGGTCAAAGTTGGAGGATGAAGGAGAAACGGTCGGGCGGCGACGGGACGTTAGAAAACTTGACCAACAAGCTTGTCGTGATCGAGTAAGGAGGGTCAAAGTCAGCGACGCATGGACTGTCAAGTCAGAGCCCGAGCTCACTTATCTGTCAAGTCCCGAGAGTTCGAGACTGCTAACCCCCTCGGCACTTTGATTGCGTGTAATTTGTGGAAAGGTTATGATCGATGGGATCGAGCAGGTCATCGAAAGCATGCCGTGGAGTTTGTGTCGAGTATACACGGAAGTGTGACTGGGCACAGGCAGAGAGTTCAGACATGGTGAGATGAACACAGAGCAAGTGGTTTTGAACATTTTACATTTTTCGTATCATGCTATCTACATAGAAGAGTCGTAAACCGTAATGGCGGCGTATCTTCGCCTCCTCATCCATCATTCCCTCATTCGTCAATGTCTGCAACCGATCATGCGGTAGAAACAGACTCCTCATTCCCTCATTCATCATCCCTCTCTGGACGCGTAACGCCACTATCATCTCTCAGCCATCATCGTTGCTCCACTCCAAGCCGATGGTCGTCTGGTGGTAGTTGCCGGTGGCGCGCCATAGCCGTTGATGGTCCTCCTTGAGGTCAACACGGCGGCCGCTGCCCGACGTTGAGCATAAGCTTCGTCTCCAGGCACTGGCTTTCAAGTGCATATTTGGCCGTTGGCTGGTGGTAAACACATCTTCATGCTGCGTCAATTTGGTCGTCATTGTAGTCGTGAAGTGGTCATTGCTGATCGTGAATTCGAGCATCCTGAGATTCCTTCAAGGAGAGCCGAAGAAACCGTGCATCTGGTCATGTGTTAGACTGAGTTCAAATGTACAATCTGAAGCTGGTAACGTACTGTGCAGTTCTCGCATGCGTCGCCGTGAGTACCGCCGATTACCCAGCCATTGCAGTTACGCATCGAGTAGTAGTAGCAACGTTGAGAGTTTAGCTCAGCGGTGGGTGGTGGAGTGATTGGTACGGGAGGAATGTTCTCCGTGTCCTCATCAGTGAATTCCTCGACCTTCTCGGCAGAAGTCTTGCCGAAGAGGGCCCAGCGACCAGCAGAAGTATTGCTCTGAGATCCCTTGCGGGAGGCAGGGCGAGGCGGGAGGACTGGTGTTGATTCTTGGGAGATCTTGCGGGATCGGAGAGAAGCCAATGACAAGGTAGATGGGCGACGGCTACCCGGTGCAGAAGAGGTGGGAGTGGTGGACTTGCTGAGGGAGAGACCCATGTCATCAATGACGACCGAGTCGTGGCGAGAGTCCCGAGTAGCCTCGATATTGCTGGAGAGAGCAGATCCAGCGCGGGGAGTGGCCTCAATCGACTGAGGGTAGGTGTTGCGGTTGAGAAAGTTGCGGAAGCTGATACTCCTCATGGCGCGAGGACGTCTGACAGGTACGTCAGACGAGTCGGACTCGGACTTGTTCTCGGATGAGATTGACTCGATTGAAAGTCCACGGCGGTGGTGAGGTGGCACTCTGAGAGGAAGAGGAGGAAGAGCCTTTTCAATGCAATCGGTGGTGACCGTGCGGTCTCTTGATGTGAGGCTTGGTCGTCGAGGGCTGTTGCGGGCCAATGACTTGAGGGATCTCGCTGATGAAGGCTTCCTCAAGATGGGAGCTGGTACTGGTGGAAGAGGACGAGCGGCATAGATGTGAGCGTGCTCTGGGTATTCAAATACCGCCGTCCGCTCATGGAAGGCATCCAGGCGGTGAACGTGAGTGGAATCCATTGCATTTGCGATGAGAGCCGTGTCGCTCTGTGTCGAGGGATTAAATTCAAAGTAGCCAGGAGTCGAACTTGTACTGCGATGCAGGGCCGACGGCCTTTGAGATGCAGTCTGCGCCATGATTTTTTTTTTTTTTCTTGCTGTAGCTAGTAGATGGTGCGGGAGAACAGGGAGAACAGGGAGAAGCTTTGGGCTAACTGTCGTCACTGCGCTTGGATCGGGACCCGGGGGGTGAGATGGTCGATCTTGAGTCTGACTTGGAAAAGTCCGGATAGTAGTAGTTGACGAGGATGACGGGATGGAAGTGACAGACTATGAAGTGAACGCTGGTCCCGAGAGATAGGACGGAGCATGAGATATATCAGGCTGTAACGTCCATCACTGTGTACAATGCGCCGTTTGGCAACGTGAAGGCACAACACAAACGGCGTTTTCGAGGGGGTAGTCGGCCGCGACCTGGGTATACTGCAGCATGCAAAAGAAACCCTGACGTTTTTGGCGGCCGGTGCATCGAGCGGGAGGCGACACTAGGGGCAGCCTTGTGCATGAAGCGGCGCCCGTTTTGACATTTGACGGCGTGGGGCGTCTTGCATGATGTTTGTCCCGCGTCCTCCCTGCCATGATGAGAGTTTTGTTTCTGAGAGGGAGGCTGTCCTTTCCGACGGACCCAGAGGCTCGATGTCATGCCCGGCCGCTAAAGGCTCGTCCCTTGCTCGCGTCCTGCGCCTGGCTCGGGGTAGTACAGCCCCCAAAGCCTGGATGGGATGCCATGGCCGTCAGCAGGGAAGCCGTACCGGACAGGTCTTGGAGGGTGGGCGTGATCCTGGTCAGCCCAATGATCTCCAATTGCTTGCTTTTCTGGAATTGTGCAGTACTCCTTTGAGGGATCGTGTCATATGCATCATCCCACAGCCATCGAAAGCCCCGCACTTGTTCCCAGCAGAAACTGTAGGGCTTGCGACGATAAGACAGGAGTTTTATCGTTGGACAGGCTGCTTGGTGACCTCGAGGGCTGACTTGTGGAAAGCCATCAACCCGGCAAGTGGCTGTACCGGAAGATCTCCAAAAGGCGTCGTGCTATCTGCAGATCATCCAACAGGGGTCCAAGATGGTCATCGGAGCCTCATGCTCGCACTGTATCTGTTTCTATTCAAGAGTCGCGTCTTGACCATTACCAACAGCCTTTCTGGACTATCGCTCACTCCGGTGGCGATGATGCCAAATGCTCTGTTTGTAGACGGCATGGCGAATCCTGGCAGCCTGGCTCGACCATCAATGAGAATCAAGGGTACACTCGGGCAAAAGTCCGCGCTCAACAGCAGGAGACCAGGTCGGACCGGAAAGTCTCTGGTCGAAGCGACGGGAAAAAGCAGGGAGAACGGTGGGCCAAGCCAGATGGACCGCGGTCTGTCTGCAGAGCATCGTATCCGTGGGCACATGCCTCCGTCCCCACAGAGCAAAGGATTGTTTCTGTAGAGCACACTCTCGTCCTCCGTCACTCCTTTTCGCTTGGAATCCTCGAACGGCCGCACGTGAAAGTCGAGACTATCCAACGCGTTGAGCCTTATGGATTGGTGCTAGGCAATTGAGAGTCCGCATACTGCACGTTACTGCTATTTTTGTTCGGTGTTTGCGAATATGCCCAACTACGAGATTAGATACTGCTGGATGAGGTAGACTATTATCATGGTTGTACAGACAGAATCGATACCGCTGCACCGGCAGCAATTTCATCGATATGAGATAGCTACCAGCAGTTGAGAGGTAATCGAGATACGAAAGTCCTCGAGCTGCAATAATGCATCCGATAGGAAAGGCTGACCCCTCGTCCAACAGTGCCGCATGCCGATTGGGTGGACAGACTTCGATCGTGAGGTTCTTAAAAACGACAGAAACATTTGACATGAACATCGATCTTCATCCGAGGCGCGATAAAAGCTTTCACGGACAACCAGATCGTTATTCAGCTACCTGACAGCCATGGTGGCACCATCTCATCTCCGTGGGCTTGCGTTTCAGGTGAGATGGACACGCGAGATATAACAGCGTAATGGTACTCCGGGATCGAATATACAGACCCGGATCCGCCATACTGAAGTCCGAACAACGCGGCATTTGGTGCCCTTCGAGGTGGATACAGGGCCCCAGGATCAGGAAGGTTGACTGTCCCCTGCCTCCCTACAGTGACCCACCCACCTTGACCGTGAGTCTGAAACGACCAGTGTCTCTGAACTTACCAGCTCTGCATGCAGATTTCGTGGAGTCCTGGTCTCTGGGAAGGCTCGTGGATGCTAACAGGCATGACCATGCGAGTCGTGCAGTACACTCGAAGCTGCAGGAGATACATGGTTACCTGTCGACTCCCAGTAGAGCGGCGACGTGAGCGGCTCGGTGGTGATGTAGGACTAGTGACTGTGTAAGGGCGATGCTGACGTCCAAGATCATATTCGATGGCATGCATCTTCGTCCATCGCCTCGTCCAAGTGATCAACGACCGTGTGTCCTGAATGCTGGTGGACCAACCGGACACTTTGTCGCTTTTGTGCGGCGTGTATGAATGACAAGCTTGTTTTGCCAGTGAAATCATGGCATCCTTGTCCCGACTACAGGTTGAGGGCTTTTACCAAATGGGCAACCACACTTGTGGTACGATGAGATGCGAGTCAATCCCGGGGTCGAGAACGCGACCATAAGTTACGCTTACACACTGGTCCGAATCACTCCAGGGTACTCGTCCCAGCGAATCTATCACTCTCCCGCCACTCGAAGCTCAACCAGAGTAGTCCTGCGCAGAAGCAAGGGATGGCAGAAGCAAGGGATGGCAGAAGCAAGGGATGGCAGAAGCAAGGGATGGCAGAAGCAACGATGACATGGCAAGTGGATGCGAGAGATGGCGTTTGACAGAAGCATGAACAAGGAAAATCATGACCTTTCCTGGGAAGCAACATCCTGTTCGCGTTCGCTGGGGCTGATCCCTGTCGCTGTCTTGCAGTAGTCTTCCACTAGAGCCGCGGATGCCGCCATTGACATGCCGCAAGGACTATGGACAGGCGATGCCGAGTCCGTCGTAGATCAGTGCATGATCCATGGGGACGAACCAGAGTCAATCGCTCGACAAATCCATGTCCCGATGTCTTCCACGCGATGGCGCTCATGATTCGACATGAGGAATAATGTGAGAGTGGTGGAGCTCGAGCACAGATTTCTTTGACAGGTCGCTCGGACGTGGCCTTGACCTTTTCTTGATTTGGTGGGGAAAGCTAGAGCTCCGTTTGACAGCTCAACATCAACTCACTCTTTCTTGATGCACTCACTCTGCAGCCACAACCCCTCATTCAGTCAAGACCGGGTCTTGCTCAGAAGAGGTATTTTCGTGCCATACTTCGCTAAAGCATTGCAACAGTATCACCACCATGCATCACAAGGGTGTCTCTCGAACAGCTGGACTGCGAAACACTCTTCAACGACCCAGCAGCTCTCGCAACCACATGATGAAATCCCATTACTGCGGTCCTCTAAAAGAACAGCAATAAGTAGCGACAGGCATTAGAACGGTTCGGCGCTTGCACTGCGCCGTCGCCTCGTCGCTGCATGTCTCCACCACAAGGATTGCCATGTCGAATGACATGCATCAAAGACGGCACTCGCTTCCAACCACTCCCATTACAGTAAGCGGACCCATTAAGCGGACCCAGCAAGCGGACAAAACGCATTCCCTGTCTATACCGCTTTTCCGACCAACCACAGCTTTTTCACCAGCGCATTCCGCCGTGTCCCGTCTGACAGTCCCACCCCGTCTGTCGACCATGCTAGCACTATCACCTCTTCCGGCGGCCCCCAGATAATTGCGTTCCCAACAGACATGAACGCCGCATTATTGCCATGTGATATCGCCATCCCCGCTGCAGCCACTTTGGCCGGATTGCACGTCCGAACGGGATCGACAGGAACAAAGATCCTGCATCCACAAGGCCGACAAAGCGACCCGGCCGGAGGCTTGGGTCAATCCATCGATCGACTTCAGCAGCCTCCATCTACACTGCACTGCATCCACCACGTTTTTCCTATCGCATCCTGCGTTTCATATTTGCATGTCGTTGCGCTCAAGTCATCCTCCAGATGCACTGCAAGATCCCTCTTTCGACCCATGGGGATCCTACGCCGATCACTGAGTACACTTCCTTGGCTGGCATGTGGTCAAGATGACTTATGCTCGCCACCCGCCTCGCTTGCCTTCCCTGCAAGTCACACACGCCACTTGGCATGCTCCCCTGAACCTTGTCGTTTTCTATACCACAAGTGCTCCCGGACATGATCGGTGCGACTGTCGTGCACACTTATTCCGACTTGTCGTTCTGGTCGCTCATTCATCACAACCTGCCGACAGCATTTCGCAGCATGCATCTTCCAATCTCAACACACCTAGCGTGACCTCATCACAGCCCACTGTATGCTCAAAGACGTAAAAGATAAGTCATGAATCTCAACAAGATATGCTATCGCTATGTTTGTTCGTTACACATGAATCATACAAGCCGCCCAGCTTTTTTTTTTTTCTTCTTCTCCCCAAGCTCATCTTGCTCGTGCCATCTGCACTCCGCCCTGTCCCTTCCAGCTCTTCACCATCCCCACAGCACCGCCTCCCACACACCCACGAAACAACCCCTCCTCACCTCCCCGTCGCCCTCTCATCCATCCCCTCCCACCTGATCCCCCCAACCAGCATCCCGATCGCATTCCCCATCAAATCCGCCGCCTCATGCAACAACTCCCACCTCGCCTGCATAAACGTCGTTCTCAACAACATGAACAACCCCAACACCCTATTCTTCCCCTCCATCTTCTCCAACTGCGCCGGACTCTCCCCGCCGCCCACCCTCGTCAAAAACCCCACCATATCCCTGACCTGCGCCTCCCTCGTCCCCAACGCCGTCACGATCTCCGGATCCTTCAAGGGCCCTTCCCTCGCGAAACCATACGACCAAACCACCATCCCGGCGAGATACAGCACCCAAGGCCGGTTGAGCAAGACGTCGTTTCTCGCCGTGTAATCCCACCCCATCCCGGACCCGGTCCCGCTGTCCTCCACCAACAACGCACTGCTCAAGAACCTCAACGCGTAGAACGTACTGTCCCTCGCCCTCGCGCTCGGCGCCCACGTCTCCACCATCCGCCGCCTCGCCGCCGTCCGGTCCTGCGGCGTGATCACCCGCCCCAACAACCGCGTCGCGCCCGCGTACATCATGCAGTCCAGCACGTCGCAGTGCATGGCCATGTGCGCGAGGTGATGCAGCACGGTGCGCGCCTCGAAGACGTTATCCCGGTCGAGTTCGCCGCGGCCGAGGAGGCTCCGCGCGACGCCGCCGCCGCCCGGTCCGATGATACCGACGCCCATGCCGCCGCCGACGCCGGCGCCGCCGCCGCCGTTGGCGGCCAGGACCTGGAGCGACTCGTCGAAATCCTTTTTCCAAAAATCAAAGGCGCGGAGCAGTTTGCCGCCCCACGCGCCGGCTTGGCCGATCCCCACCGACGACACGCGCACGTCTTGCATTTTCATGTGCCAGCTTACGCTGAGCAGCCCGGCCATGATGCTCACCCGCCCGAACGAGTTTGTCTTGACCGGCTGGCAGTTGAGCGTTTTCTTGAGCGCTTCGAGGAACGAGACCTGCCGGTAGTCTTGCGCGTCGAGCCGGGCGCGGATCGCGGCGACTTCGCCCATGGATTCGGCCGCCCACATGGATTCGTCGCAGGGGAGGACGATGCGCATTTCGTGCGCCACCATTACGGCCGAGTGCCCGAACATGTGCGCGTGCGTGGTGTCGATGATGAAGGCGGCAAAGGCGATGCGGCGCGTGGCTTCGGTGGAGATCCAGGCGTTCCACTCCGCGTCGGCGGTGTTGAAGCCGCTGGCGTTGACCGAGGGGTGGGAGGCGGTCGGGGTGTCGATGAGGCCGGAGGGGCCGGCAACGGGGATGGAGAGGGTGGTGGACGCGGAGGAGTCGGGGTTGTTGAAGGGGGGAAAGTCTTGAGAGTAGCGTCCGATGAGGGAGGAACCGCGGCGCATGAGGGTGATGGTGGTGGAGTGGTGGACGTGAGCGCGTTCGTGGAGAGAGCGGGATGAGTACATCTTCTCGAAGATCTCTAGGAGGAGCGAGGCTTGGAAGATCCAGAGCTTGGCTGGTGGGCCAAAGTCTGGATCTTGAAAGAGCCGGTAGCGAGTGTGCCAGGCGAGGAAGAAAGAGAAGTCGGAAGACCTTGTGCGTGTCTCGAAGCCATGAGAACGGTCGAGGTTGGATGCACCGAGTGCAAGCATTGTCAGCAGAAGGTAGTCGGGACATGATTCTGTCGCAAAGGTAGGTCGATGCAATATGGGCAATTGAGGGTGGACGTTGTTCCAGAAGGATGAGAGGTAAGTCTCAAGCATAGGTAAGGAGAGCACGTGAGGATAGCGCTCTCTATCGCCGGAGAGGACTGACTTTCGATACTCTGTGACCAGTGTGTGATTCCGGTCATGGAAAGTCTCAATGAAAAATTCGAGCAGCGCCTTGCGGCGGTCCGGATGTATGATTGACTCGAAGGCCCGTGGAGGCCCGTGGCGATGCGGAGCAGAAGCAGATGCGAGCGAAGGGGTAGGTTCTCCAGAGTTCTCTCCAGAAGACCTCTGACCGAAATCCATCTTTTGACCAAAGTCCTGGGGTGTCTGTCGTTGACTGCTAAAGTCCTCCCCTAGCATGTCTGGCGGAATCATGGAAGCGTTAAATGTTGTCTCGTTGTCGAATAGCCATTGCGTAAAGTCGTCCGCAGACACGAAAGGAGCATTGTTGTAGATTTCATTGTGGAAGACAGGCACCGATGGATCATTCATGGTGTTCATGAATCCGGGTCCCATGTGTGAATGTTGTGTCATAGGTTGATGGTACATGCCTTCGTTCATAGGCGAAGATATGGACATGTGTCTTTGAGGTGGCTGCTGACTGACACCTTGTATGGGATGTGGCATAGTCGATTGGAAGTTGGGTGCGAACGGGGTCATGCTCGGTATTGATTGCTGAGCAGTGACAGTTTGACTGGTCGGAGACATGTAATGAGCACCATGAGTAGCTTGTTGCTGATAGACTGGGGAGAATGATGTCGAATTGCGCCGTTGCTGAGCTGGATGGCCGTAAGGGGTAAAGCCAGTGTAGGGATTCATGCCGTAGGCGGTCGCTTGGTTTTGCATGGTCTGAGCGGATACTGGATATTGATCGGGATAGCCTTGTGCTTGGTTTACGCTGTATGCTGGTGTATTCTCCGTCGATATCGACGGCTTTGCTGATGCCTCGGGTGGACTATACTGCGGTATTGCAGGCATATGGTGGCCGTTCGAGATGTCATTGTCGTGCTTGAATTGTGGACGGTTCTCCTGCACATGCATCGAGTGTCGTCGAACGCTGACAGGAGATATGCTTCCGCTCTCTGCCTTTGGCATGGCCATTACCATCTCGTGGCCGTGTCTCCCATTTGGTGATCCAGTCAGCCCATGGCTGTCGCGTGTCTGTGTCCCTAGAGTGCTGTCTCTCCTAGACTCCCCGCTCTTGCTGCCTCTCGCACTTCCTGGCGGAATATTTTGGTAGGTGACGGCGAGGTCATATCGAGACTTTGTTGTCCGCACCAGGCCTGATTCTCTCGAATTATGTCGCTCTTTGTGTCTTGCGCAAAGGTCTTGTCGCACGAATCGCCTATCACAGCCTGGATGGTCGCAGATGTAGATTTGCTTCGGGTTATCTGGGTCGAATCAGCCTTGACCTTCATCCCATATCCCATCGTGAAGACTCACGGTTCAATTGATGCCTGTACAAATGTTCCGCCCTCGAGTATTTCTTGTCACACCCAGCATGAGGACAGATGAACTTCTTCTCGGCGTCCTTGCTCAATTTCCTCCTCTTTGCACTCCTTCCCTTGTCATCCGTCTCGCCCTGCGACTCATCGCTCGCGTGCCTCCCATTGGGCGACTCGTCATGACTCTCGTGCGAAGCTTCGGCTGGATCCTGATCCACGTCCTGAGCTGCAGCCGAGTGGTAGTCATCTCCGGGGCCGTGGGGAGCTGCATGACGAGCAGCTTTCCCCGGATTTTGTCGTGAATCGTACATGGCGACAGCAGCCATGATTGTGGAGGAGATGGGGAAAAGGTCGCACACGGAGAGGAGCGCCAGTCATTACGGCGCAGACAGTCGTCTGTGGCTGCGTCCGCTTCTGGTCGGGAGGAGCTACTCGTACAGGGCAAGTAGGAGTACGGCCAGGTTTCCGGAGTCGTCTCTAGTGCTCTAGCGGAGGCGATGTGGCGCCTGCGACTCTCGGTCATGCAGCCGCTCCCCAGTAGATCACCCGCCTATTGGTGCATACCTCGCTTTGGCCTGCGCCACGCGATCCGCAGTCGACAAGGGATAGCAAACGTCTGTACTCTGGTAACCAACAAGGTGCGCGTGCTGTGCCGCTGGATCTGGATCTCCGCGCTCCTCGGGCTCCAATGCGGAGCGGTGTGTGCAGCGACGTTGATGCGTGGTTCAATCGAGTGGTTTGGGTTCGCGATCAGCTGGGGCGGCCCGCCGAGTTTCCAGCAGAATTGCGTGGGAAATGCGCGGGTGAACCACCAGGAATCCCCTTGTCAGCCCTTGTCAGGGCTGGTTAGGTTGTCCCATGCAGAGCTGACCTGCTGGGTCGCCTTGAATTATCCGGTGAACGCCTCTTACGCGTGGTGCGTTCTTGTCGATCAACGATCGTCCTTTTGTGTAAATTGCAAATGTAATGATATTGCTCTGGTAGGGCTGTTCTGCATTGATGGTATTCACAAGTGCAGTCCACACTACTCATCAAGATCTCTAGAAATCTTTGAAGCTCTAAAACTCCATCTGCCATGCCTGAACAGAACCCCTGACGCCTCCAAGCAGTTCCTACAAATCACACCTCAAGCACTCCCATTCGTATGGCCGTTCACCTTCATCGGACTGCCACTCGGCGTCTTACCAATCTCTTCCCAGAACTGATCCCTCTCCTTCAACAAGTCGGCGCACCACACCTTGACCTCGTCTAGCTCAATCTTCTGCGCGACCCAGCTGAACTCTCCCAAGTCGATCTTCCCCTCATGACTTCGCTCGTACTCCATCATCTGCAACAGCAGCTCCATCTTGTCCACATCGTGCACAAACTTTGCCTCCAGAGTCTCATTGTCCTCGTACTCTTGCCATACCTTTCTCATCTCCTCACCCGCCAGTCCCCCTCCAACCTTGCCCAGTAGATCTCCACATAGGTATTCCATAGTCTCCGTCTCCCTCCTGCTCTTCTCGGGCTTGAGTACACCATCTACCGGTGTGATGTCGCCGACTAGCGCCTCAGCCATGTCGTGAATGAGCGCCATGCGCGTACATCGTGGTACATCGAGACGTGACGATAAAGAAGCAGGGCACAGCATGGTCAGGATGGACATGCGATACATGTGGTCGCTTATTGATTCCCCATGGTTGATACCGAAGCGTCGCCAGCCTTCGCGCTTTGTCGTCTTTAATCGTTCGAGGAGGTGGAAGAAAGGTACTGGCGAGGAAGAATGTGCTGCGGGTTGTGTTTTGAGAGTAGATAAGACTGGACGTGTTAGCATGTTCCCAAATCCCGGCGACTTCGGCAGCGCGCATACCTGTCTGTGGCGTCCAGTGTGACTTCTGTGCTTCTTCTGCTTTGAGGAGGCCAGAATCTGGCCGCGGAGGGTCATTGATCTGAACAGCTTCTTCTACTAGGCCCGGCGCCATGATTTGTGTCGGTGTAGAGGAAATGGTGACAGAGGCGCTCTCTCTCTTCTTATGTGATATACTACAAATGCCTTGTGAGTGTGTAGATCGCTGGTAATGCTGGAGATGGTGACAGAAATGTGAGGCTGGCTCTCTATACGACTGTTTGATAATTGCCGATTTGGGTTGCTCGACACTGGACAACACCCGAACCTGATTTTTGCCCGCAGCTGGTGCTGGTCGGAGACCGCCGCAAAACGCCAAGGTGCCCGCCCTGTCAACAATGAGCTTCGCTGATCTGCAGATCATCGTGGGGGAGAATCAAAGGGTGGGACTGTGGGAGGAATGCAGTTGATAATCACTTGAATGAGAGGATAGATATTCATGACCTGAATTGATTGTTCACGTACGCTTGCCGGGGCACAGCACCCAGCATTGATCTCGGCGCTTTCGTTGCAGGCAATGCTGCATGTACATGGACAAATACCTTGACACAGCAAGCAATCATCCGCACTGATTCCAGCCTGTGCTTCTGATATTGTGTTTACTTTCATTCTCTTTGCTACATAGCAAGCAAGCCGCTGAACAACAGCCGAACGCCTGCAGGCTCGGGGTGCTGAGGCATGTCCGACTAGCCATCGAAGCCATACTTCTTCTTGAGGGTCTCGACTAGCTTGACGTAGTTTGCTTGAGCAGCGGCCGGGGTCGTTTTTGCGTCGACCACCTTCTGCCAGGCACCGTACTTTGCCTTGCCCTGTAGTTGGGTTAGATGGTGCAAGCGTGGACCAGGTCGTTACGAGACTCACGGCGAGATCGAACATGCCAGGCTTGTTAGTCTTCTCGAATGGCGGATCTTGTGAGCCCTGCTTGAAGTTGCCATAGAGCTAGTATGCAGTCAATACTTTGAACTGGTCTCAGGCGCTTCGGATCGACGTACCTCGAGTAGCTCATCCTGGTTGGGCTTCTGCTTCAGCTTGCGGCTGTCTTCGGCGGCCTTCTTGAATTCTGCGGACATGGTTGTGTTGGATTGGTATTGTGGATAAGTGGGCTCTGTGTGTATGTGTAGGAAGTAAGTATTGAAACAGGCAACTGTGTTTGGTTTGAACGAAAGCACGAGCTATGGCATGTGATGGGGCCGGCAAGGCACAACTCGCTAGGCCCGAGGTAGCTCCGCCAAATTGACGTCATACGAGGGGCACTTTACATCGATATCAATTTCGAATGCTTCAGGTGTGGACATTGATCTGGTGCATGAACACGAAAACATCTTCGGAGCATTCGCTACTGTTCTCTGGAAATATTCATCCATATCTCAAGCAAGAATGATTGTGTGACGTGGACTTTGTGAGTGTATCATCGTGTGATGGGTTTGTTGATTACTCACATTCACTATCTCCCTGCTAACCAGACTTGCTCAAATCATGACCAGTCTTCTTTACTGCGGCTTTGTAGGTCTCGGTATCCTCGCATGCTTTGATCCATTCCTGAACCCTTGGCCATTGTTTGCCCCCAGTGCCCAGCTGGCGGTCTAGGATGAAGACTGCAGAAAACTGCATCATGCAGTCGGCGACAGTAACTTTGTCACCCATCAGGAATTTGCCACTGCTCTTGCCGAGCTCCGACTCGAGCAGATCAAGATCCTTCTGGATGTTGATAGACATCTTCTCGATGATCGTATCCGCTGCTTCTTTGTGGTCACCACTGAACCACTTGACGTAAAGCACCGGAAGAGCGTGAAGGGCGAATGTTGCCTCGGCAGCATGAATCCATCTCAGTGCAGCATAACGTTGTGGGCCGTCCCTGGGCAACAATCTGCCTTCCTTGTCATACTTCTCTTCGAGATATCTGATAATCGTAAGCATTAGGCGCGCCGCGGTTGACTCAGCCGTGACTGCCCCTTGCCATCGACTTCACGCCTGAGACTGCCACATAGACTTACTCTGCAATAGCACCACTTTCATATATTGTCAATCCATCGTCTACCAAGGTTGGAAACTTGCCGAGATCACCTGCCTTCTTCTTGAACTCTGGCGGCGCCACCTTGTTGACCCGCTCGGAAAACTCGACCTCATAGTCAAGTCCAAGCTCCTCGAGTTGCCACGCTGTGCGTATGCATCTGGAAGCTTGCAAGAAGAAGAGTGTAATCGTCATATTCTGGATCTGCTTGGTGGTGTAAAGTCGGGATGGCGATGATGAAGTGGAGATGAGCTGCTTGCCTCTTTCGGCTTGCTTTTACCGCGGAAGACGATCTCCGCCTAGATTTGGGCTATACCAGCAAAAACTCTATACCTGTACCACTCGATGACTTCCGCTCGTGCGAAGCAACAACCGTGCTGGACTACCGCATGCACTGCTAAAACTGGCCGATAGTGCAAGATGAACAAAGACCAATGTGCCGATGTCCGGAGACAGTCTTTGGTGAAGGTCAAGATGTACCAAGGGATCGACTCTTAGCGAGCAGCTTCTGCGACGTCGCTCTATCTTGGCCATCACAACAATCAGCATCGTGTGCCTCAGAGTGGCGATAGGCAAGTGGCATGACTGATGGCTGTGCTACTGCCATGCAGGGCATACAGTAGATCTCCCTCCAATGATGCGGCTCTCGACTGATCTTCTGGTATATTGCTCGACTCCACATATCAATACCTAATTGGGCGTCGGGTCTGAAACTGCCCCTCCGTATCCCCTTCATCAATCTGGAGAAGTTCCGGCTCGTCCACCCAGACCCTTCAGAGAACTAACCCTCATTATGGTTAGTACTGCACATTGGTCTGCCGTTCCTGGCGCCAGCAGGGTCCCAGAAAGACTTGCGTCCTGTGACATGGGGATTCTGACTTTCGCCCCGCCAAGCTGGTCGCCACGGACCTTTCATCTCCGTATCGCTTGAGGCAGGCAAACAAAAATGTGGATTTTATGGATGGTAGGTATATATTGAGTCGAGGTCGACTCGATATTGCTCTGGAATAGAGGTAGGCACTACTACTGTACAACACAATGCGTTCTGTATTCGCTCTTTCACTTTTGGCCGCTGGCTCCATCGCTGCCCCATCCCCAGCTGGAGGCAAACGACCACCACCAGGATTCGTCACGGTCAGCGGTCAAAAGTTCAAGCTCGACGGCAAGGATTTTTACTTTGCTGGAAGTAACGGCTACTACTTTCCATTCATCGTAATTAATCCACATCTTCATGCCCAAATCCATCCTCTGACCAGTTGCAGGGCGAGGCAGACGTACAGAAGGGCTTCAAAGATGCCGCGGCTGCTGGATTGAAGGTCATGAGGACGTGGGGCTACAATGAGAAGAATGCCACTTACAACAGTGCTGGTCTTCCCCAGTATGGCAACAACCCAAGCGATCCAGTTTTGCAGAAGTGGACTGATGGCAAGCCGACCATCGACCTGACTGCTTTCGACAAGGTCGTCAAGGCTGCCAGCGATACTGGGGTCAAGCTTCTCGTGGCCTTTACCAACAACTGGGCCGACTACGGCGGAATGGATGTCTACACAGTCAACCTTGGGGGAAAGTACCATGACGATGTAAGATCCTCTCCGAATGGCACACGGCTACCTTACTGACATCATCAAGTTCTACACCATGCCCGCCATCAAGCAGGCCTACAAAAACTACGTCTCCGCTTTCGTCAACCGCTACAAGGACTCACCAGCGATTTTTGCCTGGGAGCTCGCAAACGAGCCACGCTGCGGCGCCGACGGCACCCGCAACCTTCCCCGCTCCCCTGCTGGATGCAACCCAGATGTCATCACCAAGTGGATGGCCGAGATGGCCGCTCACGTCAAGTCCATCGACCCTAACCATCTCTTGACCACTGGTAGCGAGGGTGCTTTTAACATCGCTGGCAACCCGGACGGCTTTTACAACGGCTACGACGGAGGTGACTTCGACGCCGAGATCCGCATCCCACAAGTCGACTTCAACACCTTCCACTCCTACCCAGACTGGTGGACCAAGACCGTCGCCTGGACCAGCCAGTGGATCCGCGACCACGCCGCATCAGGCCGCAAGGTCAACAAGCCTGTCGTTCACGAAGAGTACGGTTGGCTCTCCCCTGCCGGCAAGGCACAAAACGGCAAGCCTCCTTCGGATCAGACCAGGGTTCAGGTCTACGCGGAGTGGCAGGGTATTCAGGTGCAGGAGAAGATGCCGGATATGTACTGGCAGTTCGGCACCAACTTGAGCTACGGCAGGAACCATGACGATGGCTTCACCATCTACCTCGATGACGCTGAGGCGAAGCCGATCGTCTACGAGCACGCGAAGCGCATGAACGCTCTCAACCGTAGATAGAGCATGACCTGGATTGTGAAAAGTTGGGCACATTTGCTGTATATACCCTTTGTATGAATGACTTGGTCAGACTATCAAACGTCCCGCTACATGCTCCTCCATTTGACCACCACCAATCCATCCTCCACCATCCTCTCACTCCCCCAACACCTCCCCCCTGACATTCACCAACCTCACCCTTTCCCGCCCCTCCCTCTTCACCTCCACTCTATCCACCACCCCCTCCCCATCCCACCCAAAATCCACCACCCCTCCCCCCCTCAGCCTGAACCCCCTCACACTCCCCCCACCCCACTGCCCAGGTATCGCCGGCCCCAACACCACGGTCCTCCTCCCCCTCGCCTCCCCCGTCTCCCCCGTCGGCAGATCAACAGCCAACATACTCACAACAGCGCCCACATAGCCGAAATTGGCATCGATCTGGAACGGCTCCCCCCTGCCGCTGTACATCATGAGCCCGTTATCCGCGACATTATTCCGCGTCACCAGCTTGAGCTGCTCGTACGCGTTGGCGCTGTCGTTGAGCCGCGCCCAGCACGCGGCGCGCCACACCTTCTCCCAGCCCGCGTTGGCGTCTTCGATGCCCTGCCCGCGGGACTGCAGGGTCGTGCGCACCGCGGCTTGGAGCGTGGTGTTGGTGTAGGCGCCTGCGTAGGACGAGAGGGAGGCGCCGGGGTACCAGCCTACGAGGTGGCTGAGGTGGCGGTGCGTGTTGTTCTGCTCGTCCAGGTCGAGTTTCCATTCTTGGATCTGGCCCCAGCGGCCGATGTGCAGGCCGGTGTCGAGGCGGGCGAGGGCGGAGGAGACGCTGGAGAGGAAGGTGGTGTCCGGGTCTGAGGCGATGGGGGCGAGGCGGAGGATGTTGGTGAAGAGTTGGTGGATGAGTTGTTGGTGATGGGTGCAGGCGAAGGTTGTGGGGCCGATTTCAGGGGAGACGCATGGGTTGACGACGAGGGTGGAGTCGTTGAAGTGGGTGTCTGGGACGAGGGTGGAGAGCCAGAATTGGGCGACGGGTTTGAGGAGTTGGGGGTAGGCGATGGTGCGGAGCCAGGTGGTGTCTTGGGTGTACTCAAAGTGGTCGGTGACGTGAAGCATCATCCAGGCATTGGAGGAGGTGAGGAGGGTCCAGATGTCGTCGCCTGAGGGGAGACCGGTGAAGCCAAAGGTGTTGAGCCAGCCGTGGATGACCCAGCCTTCGCCACCGTAGGTGAGGTTGGCGGTCTCGGCACCGCGGCCGGTCCAGGTGTAGCGCATGTGGTCCCACAGAGGGTCTTGGAGGGAGGACAGTCCAGTCTCTTCGACACCCCAGTGGTTCATTTGAAGGTTAATGTCGACATGGTAATCGGCGGACCACGCATTGGTGAGACCGTATGCCCACTTACCCTGCAGATTGGGTGGAAGAGAGCCGGTGCGAGATGAGGATGCAAAGAGATATCGACCGTAAGCAAATTGGCGGGCTTCGACGAAAGGATCTCCGCCCTCGAGAGTATAGCGGGAGAGCTGGGAGGAAATATCGAGACCAGCGGAGTTTGCTGAATCTGGTAGTTCGAGTGTGAAGCCATCCATCAAAGGCTGGAAGTCGGCCATGTGATCATCCACGATGGCTTGGACTGGTCGTTGCGTGGCCGCTGAGAGGACCTCGAGAACATTAGACTCCGGATCGACTCCTCGGAAAGAAAATCCATTCTCCGCATTGCCTTTAGTCTGATCATAGTCTGTACCAGCGTTAATGGCAAACGTGACGCGCTTCCGCGAAGAGTCAGCTGGGACATTGAGGACACCTCCTTCAGTGCACGTGGCCTCAGTGATGTCTCCAACAGGTCGGGCGGCAGCGAAAAAAGTCATTCCGATGTCTGCTTGCGTCTTGCCGCGAATGCTGGCTATTGATTGTTCTGCAGAGCATGCTGGAGTAGAGAGACCCGGTGCTCTGAGGACATCCTCGAAGCTAATGCTGGTGGCAGGGAGTATCGATGTCGAGGAGATGTCGTACAAGCAGACCGAGTCAGGAAACGAACACAAAGCTTGACTGCATGCTTGTCAGATGGACCGCGGTCTGCCTATGAAAAGTTGACTCACATCGTGAAGGTCGCGTTGCCAGAAGTGAACACAGTCGTGTGCAAACCTGTGGACAGATCTAAGGATCGGTTGTATCCGGAGTATTCGCTGATGCCATCGATGGTTACCGAGACATTGCCTAGGACTGCATAGCTGCCATAGGCGGTGTATTCGTTCTGCAGAGCCGACGCATTACCTGTGCCATTCTGAAAGATCCAGGACTGGATCCCTGGAACAGCATCCGCAGTCGACTCAGCAGGATTACCACCTCGATAATTTGGGTCTTCGAAAGGTCCACCACTCCACAGATCGTCCTTGTTGAGATTCAATTTCTCCTTTCCAGGAACACCGTACGGTAGGACTACTTAGGTCAGATGTGGCTGTTGTGGGCTGTAGGCAATACGTACGGGCAAGCTTGCCATTGCCAATAGGGTAGGCTGTCCGGATGAGGTCAGTCCACTCGCTCGCTGGCTTTGACGACCACAAAATGTGACCATGGCAAGCGCCAGCGAGTAACAAAGGCACAAGTAGTGAGGCTATACCTCGCATCTTGGTTGTGTGAAGGGGAATGAAGGGAGTAGTAGAGAGAGCAACGACAAGCAGCAGTACCAATTCATACTCACCACGACTCGGCCCAAGATGACAATTTGTTGAAGTCCACTGACACGGCCTGCATAATTTGAGCGGCTTCTTACCCTGCATCACCAAGAAAGAGCTTGATTCGAGAATCAATTTCGAAGATGAGGAGCAATTTCTCCGGATCGACGTGTCCGGAAGCAGGTCATTGCTGATCACGGGCGATCCGGGTAAACAAGGAGGTACCGCTTTGACAGGTCTACATAGGATGCAGCGTCTCATAGGACAGGCGGGAAACATGCCACGAGACCAGACGAGGCTTGTCGTCAGAGTAGTTGTCGGTGAAAGAGGGGAAGTTCTACATGGAGAAGTTCGCTTGCACCACTCTGTGACCCCACCGGACTATCCAATGTGGGGTGCCGTGGAGAATCCATATGTTTTGATTTGAGATGGTATCTTGCTGATGCTTCGTCGTAAAGATCTCGTTGTATGTTGTATGATACATGACACCGTGTTTACATATACAAGCGTCGACTCTGCTGGTCATACATTAGGCTCATGATTTGACCTCTGCAGCCTCTTGATATCGCAGCGCTTCCTGTTCATCAGTATCGCTGAGCGTTCGAGGAGAGTCTCGGTCCTCCCATTCGTCGTCGACCTCTTCCATAGCTTTGGCACGAGCTGCATTAGCTCTTCGCCCGAAAAAGTCATCTGTCTGTAGACCTCTCATGCTATCGGGCTTGACACTCTTCATGCTTCCACCACGAGCCTTTGCCTCCCTGAAGAACTCTCGCACAGGTACCATGGCAGCATCTCTGCACGATTCTTTGATATCACTACCGCTCATACCCGCGCTTAGCTTGACCAGTAGATCCAGGTCAAAATTGTTTGGATCTTTATCCAGTTTCGTGTCTCTCAGCGTAAGCTTGAAGATCGATCTCCGCTGTGCAGCCGTAGGTAAAGAGATTGGGAACTTCTTGGGCAGTCTGCGAAGAATGGCCTCGTCGATGTCCTGGATTCTGTTGGTGGCTCCAAGTATGCAGATTCGCTGTGACTGTCCAGCCGAGTTTGCTGATGTCAGTCCATCCCAATGTGTCATGAATCTGTGACTTGTGAGAATATTTTCACTCAGCAATTTGGACATTGACATACTCTGCCTTGACCATTCCGCTAGCTTCATGTTCGCCACTTCTGCGTTGACCAAGCACTGCATCGATCTCGTCGATAAACACTATGCTGGGCTGCAACTTCCTAGCAAGACTGAAGACGGCGCTGACTAACTTGTTGCTATCGCCATACCACTTCTCCGTCAGAGTTGAGATGTGTAAGTTTATGAAGCAAGCTCCGCTCTCCCTTGCTAGCGCTTTTGCCAACATGGTCTTTCCGCAACCAGGCGGTCCGTACAAAAGGACTCCAGAAGGCGCCGATAATAACGAGCTAGAGGCGGTATATAATTGTGGATATGTGAGAGGGTAGATGACGGATTCGCGGAGTTCCTCGACGATATGGTCGAGTCCTCCAATATCGTTAAACGTGACAGGTATCTCCGAGGGCGCAACCACCTCCATCGCTATCGCTTGCTCGTATTGGTTGAGTCGAAGATCTTCAGGCTCTGGCCGCCTTCGACTGGTCTGATACCCACTCTTCTCCTCGGCATCTCCTTCTTCTGTCTCATCTTGATCTTGTTGCTCTTGGAAGAAGGACGACAGTCGTGCAGTCGCAGCGAGTGCTTTCTGTTGCGCTTCTTGCTTTGCGCTGGCCTCCGGGTCTAGTCGTGCAACGATCTGCTTAGCGACATATATTGCTCCAAAGCTCTGTCCACAGTCAGCTTCGAGGCACTACTTGAAGAGACTTGCGACCGACGAGGAATCCATAGAGAAGAGCCTCTTTGATCAGATCTGCCCAGCGGAACTTTTCCATGGTGTGATCGGTGCGCCACCTGGGCTTTGGACCATGTGTGTATGTATGCTATCAATATCCGTTGATCAGATCATGAGATTTGCCGAAATGTAGCGTGAAGTAATAAGCAAAACCACCGCACAAGATCTTCAGCATGTGAATGCCTGCACGGTGATGAGATCTGGCTGGTCGGCCCGAGGCGGCGATTTCGGCGATTGACCACCAAAACGGGACCAAATTGCTGGGACGCGCATAATTCGCATCTCACGCATCTCGATCAACCTGACATCTCGCCTCAAAAATCGCAATGTCGCCCTCCGCAATAGAGCTAGCCCCTTCCAGTCCTGCACCAGATCTCAAGTCCAACGACAAGGAGGAGATCCCTCTGCCACCACGAGACGATCCATCACACGAAGAATACCAGTACCTCGACCTCATACAACGAATCATATCTGAAGGAGAGCACCGACCTGATCGCACAGGCACTGGCACAGTGTCGATACCCTTCCCACCGCAGCTCAAGTTTTCTTTATCCAAACCAGATGGCTCGCTCATCCTTCCTCTCCTCACCACCAAACGCGTCTTTCTTCGAGCAGTAGTAGCCGAACTTCTCTGGTTCGTGTCAGGCGACACCAATGGTCAAACGTTGGCGGACCAAGGTGTCAAGATATGGGACGGGAACGGCTCACGAGCATACCTTGACAGTGTAGGCCTCTCACACCGGGAAGAAGGCGACCTCGGCCCAGTATATGGCTTTCAGTGGCGACACTTTGGCGCAGAGTACGTGGATCGCAACGCAGACTACACGGGACAGGGAGTTGACCAGCTCGCGGAAGTGGTACACAAGCTCAAACACAATCCTTACGATCGGCGAATCATTCTTTCGGCCTGGAATCCGGCAGATCTGAAGAACATGGCTCTTCCGCCTTGTCATATGTTTGCGCAGTTCTACGTCAGCTTCCCAAAGGATGCACCGGTGAGAGAGGACGGGAGCAAGAAAGGGACATTACACAGTCTGCTTTACCAACGGAGTTGCGACATGGGTCTCGGCGTGCCCTTCAACATCGCCAGCTATGCCTTGCTGACGCATATGCTGGCAAGAAGCTGTGACCTGATACCTGGGACACTCACCCACACTATGGGAGATGCTCACGTGTATCTTGACCATGTCGAGGCGCTGAAGGTCCAGCTGGAAAGAGTGCCGAGGGGTTTCCCTGGGCTGCATGTCGAAAAAGAGAGTGGTTGTGATATCGATGGATGGAAAGTGGAGGACTTTAAAGTCATCGGGTACGATCCGCACAAAAGCATTGCCATGAAGATGAGCGTGTGATTCGCCCGGTTTGCATAGTGGACGTGGAGCAAGCTTGAGGGTTTTTCATTGGATAATGCGGATTGTTAATTCGTTTGTATAGATTTGAGATGATAATGAAGCTTTGATCATGGCGGATTTGTTTGCTATGACGTGCAAAAGTGATCGCTCCAGTGAGTGAAAGGGCACTGATTGCTCGGCCGAAATCGCGGCGCTGGAAGACAGTGGAAGCTTTCTGGAAAGGGCCCCGCAGCCACAGATCACCGCCGCATGCCCGCCTGTTTGTCCCCAGACTTCCGTCACTGTTGATTTATAAACCCCCATGGATCAGGTTCCCTACTATCCTTTCTGACTCCTGTGGAATCCGAGAGCCATGGCTCACCTTGCCGAGCAGTTCAAAGAGAAGGGCAACAACCTGTTCAAAGCAGGCGATTTTGTCGGCGCAGAAGAGCAGTACACATACGCGATCCAAAAGTACAGCCAAAATCCGATCATCTTCACCAACCGCGCTTTCGCTAGGATAAAGTTGCAGCGATGGGATGGTGTGGTGGACGACTGCCTCAAGAGCATAGAAATCACAAAACATGGACAGAACTTCAAGGCGTACTTCTACCTTGGTTGGTCGTGCGTTCATGGCAGGCCAGAGTACGACTGACAAGGAACAGCACAAGCGCAATTGGCTTTACATCACCCTCATGAAGCGTTGAGCTCCGCTCTCACAGCCTACGACCAAGCCATGTATCCAAAGTCCCAGAGCACGCAAACGAACGCAGCTTCCATGTCAGCCATAGTCGCATTAGTCATCCGGTGTCGCAAATCCAAGTTCGAAGCCCGGCAACGAGAGATGCAGAAGCGAAGAGGGGATCTGCTCGCGGAGCTGGAAGATGCTGTGGAGTCCAAGAAGCGGACCGAGCTGGCCAACATCGAGCGTCGGCTGAACGTGGCGGAGCTGGGTCCTGTCGCTGCCGAGGAAGAGCGGAAAGAGGTTGAAGATCAGGCCCAACGCAAGGTCGATGAGCTGAAGAGCATCTTTGCTGTAGCTGATCCTGAGAACCACGCGAAGAGGGAGGTGCCGGACTGGGCGATCGATACCATCAACTTCGAGCTCATGCACGATCCGGTGGTGACTAAGAATGGCCATTCGTACGAGCGCTCGACCTTGCAAGAGCACCTGAAGAGATCACCGACTGATCCACTGACGAGAGATCCTCTGACTATCAACGATCTCCGACCTAATATCGCATTGAGGAAAGCGTTGGATGAGTTTTGGGAGCGTGCCGAGAGCTGGGCTATCGACTGGTAATCACGGTCGGCCTTTCAAGTGTTGTTCCGCATCGCCGTTGTTGCTCTGGTCGCTGCAGCAAGATGATTTTGCATAGCATGGTGTCGATGGGATTGGTTTATCATAGCGAGGGTAGCAGTCGAGCATTCTTGGTCCTGAGGCAGCGTACGAGCATATCGCTCTTTGACGTCCATCGAGGCGTACTGTTGTATACCATACTTAACAATCGTTAGCGATTTCGTGCATGAAATTATGCCAGGTCGCTGTCAACGTCCCCAGGACAGACAGAGTATAGGACATGGGAGGGATCACAGACTGGCAGAAACAGCTCACCGCCAAAACTTCGAAGCATCAGAAAGACTTGCTTGCCCCAGCGAGCTTTACAAGTCCAACGAAACCCTCTTGAAATCGTCGCATCTCGTTGCTGGTCTGTTCGGACAGTCATATGACCGGTACGCTCTGAACCAGAATTGTTAGCACCGGATGGCGACCAGCTCAAGGAGCCTCCTCCTTGGAGGACAGTCTTGGACACGCGCGCAGTCGCTACCACCACCATTCCTTCTGCCATCACTCTATCACCCTCAAGTTCGATCATTCAGTTCGTCCCCAGTAACACAGAAACGCGAATCAAACAAGAAGCGTGGTCTATCCGCTCTGAGACGGACAGGGTTGCGGAAAGGTCAAACACTCTCGGTCAAGCTTGCGAATCTCCCACGACCAGTGTTAGACCCAAAGAAGCGCTCCAGGATAGCCGTAGATCCAGATCATGGACTGTACAAATTCTTCAGGTCAACAGAGGTATCAATGACGACACCGGAAGAGCTGGGCAAATACGGCCGAGCTTGGACTGTCGAGGAATTGAGGAAGAAGGGATGGGAAGATCTACACAGGCTATGGTGGGCTTGTGTACAAGAGCGAAACCTAATCGCTACAGAAGAAGAAGAGCGGAGAAGGACTGAGGCTGGCTATGGAGAGCTCGAAGCTAGTGATCGAGACGATGCGGTAAGCATTGATGGTCGCTTCCCTTCCAGCTGGATACTGACAGGATGAAATAGGTCAAGAAGACAATGCGAGCTATCAAGCACACACTCACGGAACGATGGTACACATGGCAGAATGCAAGGGAGATCGCAAAGCAGGACCCAGAGATACGCCTCGAGCCAGGTGCTGAGAAGGTGTACCTGACGGATCAGGAGCTCTCAGAACTCCAGAATCAGGAATATGCGTATGAAGACGAGGCATGGACAGAGTCTTCAGACAGTCTGTTGGAAGAAGACGCGGTGCCAGTCGGCCAAATCGAAGGGCCGGAGGCCGGAGAACAAACCTCTTCGCTGCAGGCAGGTGAGGCGCAGGTTGTGGATGTATCGGCGACATCAGCGCCAGAGCAGACATCGGAAGGGCGGGCTGATGCATCACAAGCCGAGCAAGGCAAGAAGAAGAGCACATTCTCGCAGCTGTGGCGTGGTAAGAGCTGATGGAGTAGACCTGTAAATCTGTACAATACCATCAAGTGTCTGATAAGAGCAATCCAACAAATATTCACCCAAGACAGACCACCACCTGCGAGATTGCTTGCATCCAGAGAAATGAGGTCGAGGTGAAACATGGTCCATGAATGAGCGTATCTATCGCGGGGAAACAGGAGTAGTCAAAGTGGTGTCACCGCCCCTCCATCCCACGACAACAGCTTGCGCTCGTACATTTTCAGACCTCGCAATCTCCAATCACCCATTCAGCCTCTCTTCAGCTCATTCAGACACAGTATCACAATATGGAAGACATCGCGCCAGAGTACGACGTGGTCGTCCTCGGAACAGGTCAGCGTCATTCAGACACTAACAACAATGGTTCACCCAACTGACCTTGACAGGCTTGACGGAATGTATTCTTGCTGGGTATGCTAGGTCGCCTACTGGACAGTACGGGAGCTAACAGCGGTAGCGTCATGGGCGTCAAGGGAAAGAAGGTTCTGCATCTTGACAGGAACGACTACTATGGAGGGTGAGCAGGGCCCCAAGCGGATGGGGGAGTCAAGCTGACATGGACAGTGAATCGGCCTCGTTGAATATCGAGAACGTATGCGATGCAGTTGTGCTGATGCAGGAGATACACTGACACCATCCAGCTCTTCAAGAAGTACGGCAATGTCGCTCCAGGCAGTGAGCCGTGGAAGAAGTATGGCCGCGTCAACGACTGGAACATCGATCTCGTTCCGAAGCTGCTGATGGCGAATGGAGAGCTCACCAACATTCTCGTATCTACGGACGTCACACGGTACCTCGAATTCCGACAGATCGCTGGCAGCTACGTCCAGACAGGAGCAGGAACCAGGGCAAACGTCGCAAAGGTACCGTCGGATGCAGGCGAGGCTCTCAGGAGTCCTTTGATGGGATTGTTCGAGAAGAGGAGGGCAAGGAACTTCCTCGAATGGGTCGGCGCTTTCAAGGCGGAGGATCCGGCTACACACAAGGGTATGAACATGTCGCAGACCACGATGAAGGAGGTTTACGACAAGTTTGGGCTTGAGCCAACAACCAGAGACTTCATCGGACACAGCATGGCACTCTACACGACCGACGAATATATCACCTCGAAAGGAATGGCCCCAGAAGCTGTGGAGCGAATCAGGCTGTACGTCAACTCCATGGCCAGGTACGGCAAGTCACCTTACATCTATCCCCTCTACGGTCTGGGCGAGCTACCACAGGGGTTTGCCCGGCTGAGCGCCATCTATGGAGGCACGTACATGCTCAACACCAACGTGGATGAAATTGTGTACGAAGGCAACAAGGCAGTGGGCATCAAGGCTACCATGAAGGAGCGGGGCGATGAGGGTGAGGTCATGAAGTTTGAGACCAAGGCGAAGAAGATCCTTGCCGACCCAACATACTTCCCTGGCAAGGTACAGGTATCGGGACACCTCCTCAAAGCCATCTGTATCCTCAACCACCCTATCGACAAGACCGACAACCTGGACTCGGTACAGCTCATTATCCCACAATCGCAAATCGGCCGCAAGAACGACGTATACATCGCCATGGTCTCCTCCGCGCATAACGTCTGCCCCAAAGGCTATTACATCGCCATTGTGTCCACAATCGCAGAGACGGACAGCAACCACCATCTCGAGCTTGCAGCAGGATTCGAGCGATTGGGCAGGATCGAGGAGAAGTTCATGGGGCCACCTATCCCGCTATACGAGCCTCTGGAGTCTGGTGTCAATGACAACATCTTCATCTCCAAGAGCTACGATGCAACGAGTCACTTTGAGACCACTACAGGTAGATCCACCCGCATTCTGTGCACGATCTGAGTCAACGGCTAACTTTTCCAGATGATGTGAAGGATATTTACAGGCGGGCACAGGGTGAGGAGCTTGCTGTAGAAGGTCTCAGAGAGGACAAGACCTTCCAGATGGCCGACGAGTAATATGTGTCCCGTTCAGCATCGGTAGATTGGACCATTGGCGCCTTGAATATGAATCAAGTCTGCATTGCAACACTTTAGTCCTCTTCAATGAGATCAAGGCGACACTCGTCAGAAGGCTGCCTTGCCACATGATTGGCTGTTATTGATGGTCGCAGCAATAGAGTTCACTCACCCTTCGCTCCTTCTATGACTCCTAGCTTTGCATGTGAAGGCAAATGACTCCTTCCTTTCCCTTCTGCCAAAATGCTGACTCATCCACTCATGTGAGAGGGTATATAAATCCGCTCCTCCCTCCCTTCCTCTTCTCTTTCTTTCCTCAGCTTCTCTGCCGTTTAGGCTTAGATCAAGTGTAGTATCTGTTCTTTCCAGTTTGATCGCTGGAATGGGGACACGTTCCCCTTCTTACGTTCAACCTATTTTTGTCTCTCGCCGGCCTCCGACGGGCTTTTCGCTCGTCGTGGCTGGCACAGTGTCGCCAGTATTCGCACTGCCTCTGGCTGACGCAAAATTCACTTTTCACTTTTCATCAGATGCTTGGCTTTGGGCTGAGTACTGGAGAAGAGAGCAGTAATAGTCAACATGTAGATAGACAGCTGCTCGATTATGCTGGTGCTCCTCCATGACTGTAATAGCTGCCTGAGTGATGCGGCTCTGCCTGGGCCCACTTTGCGCGCGCGTCGCGAGAACCCCGGTAGATCTTTCCCCGCAAATAATGTCAGTGTTGACTTTGTGAAGTAAACAAAACCACTTTGGCTCCCTGTGAATGCGCCGACGACAGCAGCAGGCAAGATGAGGGTCATCGAAGTGATCATAGACGTGTGTCCGATTGCAGAGGAGCTTGTGTACTTGAGCTGACAACCTGCAGGGTTTCAAATCCTACGCCGTCCGAACGGTGATATCAGGATGGTATGCGCCTCGCAGCATGGCAAGACCACCTTCACCTCGATACTGACGACCGCAGGGACTCTTCCTTCAACTCGATCACCGGCCTGAATGGGTCAGGCAAGTCCAATATCCTCGACTCCATCTGCTTCGTGCTCGGCATCACAAACATGACCACTGTACGCGCCCAAAACCTGCAAGATCTCATCTACAAGCGCGGTCAGGCAGGCGTAACGAAAGCGTCCGTCACAATCGTCTTCGACAATAGCGACAAGCCCAAGTCTCCAATCGGGTTTGAGGACTACCCCACCATCTCCGTGACACGCCAGATCGTCCTCGGTGGAACGAGCAAGTACCTCATCAACGGACACAGAGCGCAGCAGACGACAGTCCAGAACTTGTTCCAGTCAGTACAGCTGAACATCAACAACCCCAACTTTCTCATCATGCAGGGCCGTATCACGAAGGTACTCAATATGAAGAAGGAGGAGATTCTGGGTATGGTGGAGGAGGCGGCTGGAACGCGCATGTTCGAGGACAGGAGGGACAAGGCATTCCGGACAATGGCGAAGAAGGAGATGAAGGTGCAGGAGATACAGGAGCTACTCAAGGATGAGATTGAGCCGAAATTGGAGAAGCTACGAGGAGAGAAGAGAGCATTCTTGGACTTTCAGCAGACTCAGAACGACCTTGAGCATCTCACGAGACTGGTCGTGGCGAGTGATTGGGTCAAATGCAGGGAGAGGCTGAGGAGTGGAGAGCAGGAGTTGCAAGAAAAGAAAGGAAGGATGGAGACGCTGCAAGGCAATGCGGACAAGCTCAAGGGCGAGATCGAATACCTGAAAGAGGACATGAAGAAGATCACAGCCGCGAGGGACAAGGAGTTGCGGAAAGGTGGGAAGTTTGCTGCGCTTGAGGAGGCGGTCAAGACGCATTCGCATGAGATGGTGCGACTTACGACAGTCCTCGATCTGAAGAAGTCAAGTATGGCAGAGGAGGAAGCCAGGTCAAAGGAATGCGCTGCCAATGTCAAGTCGCTCGAGAAGATATTGGCGCAGAAGCAAGCTACTCATGCAAAGCTCCAGCAAGGATTTGAGGCCACCGATTCCGAACTCCAGAAACTGCGGGCCGAGGTTGAGAAGAAGGAAGAACTGCTCCAGACACTTCAGACCGGTGTCGCTTCGAAGGAGGGACAGGAAGGCGGCTATCAAGGTCAATTACTCGACGCCCGGAATCGTGCTTCGGCCGCCGCAACGGAGCAGGAACAAGCAAAGCTGAAGATCAGCCACTTTCAATCGCGAATCAAGGAGGACGAGCCTCGAGCGCGGAAAGCCGAGAAGGAGAATGCAACTCTACTCAAAGATCTGGATTCGTTACGATCGCACGCAAAGAGGATTGAAGCAGACCTCGCCAAGCTGGGATTCGACGGCGGGAGAGAGCAGGACATCTATGCCGAGCAGTCGCGATTACAAAAGCGAATTGGCGAGCTGAAGACCCAAGCTGACGGTTTGAAGCGCAAGGTGGCAAATATCGACTTTACTTACTCGGATCCGACGCCGAACTTTGACAGGAGTCGCGTCAAAGGACTGGTCGCTCAGCTGTTCACTTTGGACGAGTCGCATACCCGGGCTGGGACTGCACTAGAGGTCTGCGCCGGTGGCAGGCTGTACAATGTGGTCGTTGACTCGGCAGAGACTGGTACGGCGCTGCTTCAGAATGGCCGACTAAGGAAGCGAGTAACGATCATCCCACTCAACAAAATCTCTGCTTTCCGGGCGACTGCAGAGAAGATTGGCGCTGCTAAGAAGTTGGCCCCAGGCAAGGTCGATCTAGCGCTCAACCTGGTCGGATACGAGGACGAGGTCAACGCTGCGATGGAGTACGTCTTTGGTAGTACGCTGGTGTGTGAGGACGCTGAGGCGGCGAAGAAGGTCACCTTCGACCCCAGTGTGCGTATGAAGAGTGTCACGCTTGAGGGCGATGTGTATGACCCCTCGGGTACCCTGTCAGGTGGCAGTGCTCCACAGAGCAGTGGGGTCTTGGTGGTTCTGCAGCAACTCCACAAGATACAAAAGGAGCTGGATGGCGAGGAGAGGAAATTGCACGAGCTGCAAGGTCGCATGGCAAAGGAGAAGAGCAAGCTTGATGCGTCAAGAAAGCTCAGACAAGAGCTCGACCTGAAGACGCACGAGATTGGTCTCGCTGAGTCGCAGATCAATGGCAACTCCAGCAGTAGCATCATCGCAGCTGTACAAGAGATGAAAGAAGCTGTCGACAAGCTTAAGGTGGTCATCACAGAAGCCAAAGCCAGACACGACGAAGCCTCGAAAGAGGTCAAGCGTATCGAGAAGGACATGGCCGACTTCAGCAAGAACAAAGACAGCAAGCTCATCGAGCTGCAGAAGGAGGTTGACAAGCTCAAGAAGAGCCTCACCAAAGAGTCTGCCGCCATCAAGCCTCTGCAACAAGAAGTCCGCGACGCCATGCTCGACGCGGAGCAATGCGGTGCCGATCTTACGACTGCTCAAGAGTCCATGCAAGACATCTCGACCACCCTTGCCGCACAGAGCGAAGAGCTCGATGCCCTGACCAAGGATTTCGACTCCTCCAAATCCGAGCACGACCTCGCCACGGCCCAACTCGAAGACGAACGCGCCAAACTCAGCTCCTTCGACAACGAGCTCGCCGAGCTCGAGACCACCTCCTCCCGTAAGACCAAACAAATCTCCGAAGAAGCCCTCGAAGCCCAGAAACTCGGCCACCAAATCGACAACTTCTCCAAACAACAAACCACCACCAAATCCCAACTCGACTCCCTCGAATCCGAACACGACTGGATCTCCACGGAAAACGAAATCTTCGGCCGCCCCGGCACCCCCTACGACTTTTCGGGGAAGAACATCCCGGAATGCAAGTCGAGGCTCAAAAGCATCAGCGAACGGTTCCAGGGCATGAAGAAGAAGATCAACCCCAAAGTGATGAACATGATCGACTCGGTGGAGAAGAAAGAAGCCAGTCTCCGCCAGATGATGCGCACCGTGATCAAAGACAAGGCCAAGATTGAAGAGACGATCGGCAGTCTGGACGAGTACAAGAAGGAGGCGCTGCACAAGACGTGGAGCAAAGTCAACACGGACTTTGGGAATATCTTCAACGAGTTGTTGCCCGGGAACACGGCGAGGTTGGACCCGCCCGAGGGAGGGGAGATTAGTCAGGGACTCGAGGTGAAGGTTTGTTTGGGGAAGGTGTGGAAGCAGAGTTTGACAGAGTTGAGCGGTGGGCAGAGGTCAGTTTGTTTCCCCCCCCTTTTTTGCTTTCACGGTTCCACCCTTTGTGCAATGGCTGATGGTGCTCAGGTCGCTGATCGCCCTCTCCCTCATCATGGCCCTCCTCCAGTACAGTCCTGCGCCAATGTACATCCTCGACGAGGTCGACGCTGCGCTGGACCTGTCGCACACGCAGAACATCGGGAGGCTGATCAAGACGCGGTTCAAGGGGTCGCAGTTTATCGTGGTCAGTCTGAAGGACGGCATGTTTCAGAATGCGAACAGGATTTTCAGGACGAGGTTCGTGGATGGGACGAGTGTGGTTCAGGCGCTGACGCCGGCGGATTTGAAGTAGTGACGGGGAAGAGGGAGGGGCTGGGGAAGTGAAAGACGACGGGGGGTGGTATAGTGCTTGTCATGGTGCGGGCGTTGGGGATATACCTTGATACCATGTTGTATGAGAGACGTTTTGAATCTTCACTGTGATGTTGGATGAGCAGACAGTGGATGTCATCACGATTGCAGGTCCGGTGGGACGTTGAGCTGTGGTTTTGATCTTCCTTGCGTTCAGCTCCCGCGGGCATGTATGCATTTTTGCTTGCCTACTTGAGAGTATCTCGTATTCGTGTCATGATCGTGCTTGTGAACTACGCAGAGCCCGGCTGTGTCGGTCCGTGACGCTGATCCAGATGGTCGTACTGTAGCACAAAGTCTCGCTGGAATGTCTTAGTGGCAAAGTCAAAGCGGGGCAATTGGGTAAACTCACGCGTTCCCTCCTCCAATTCATCGCGTCGAAGAAGATGTACACGCCTCTTTCCGACCTCTCCGTCATCCTCACGGGCTGAGCCATACTCGAGTCCTTCATCATCCACTGTCTGAGCTCCTTGTGCCAGCGCCAGTCACGCGAATAAAGCTCTGCCGCGGCGTGTTCCTGCATGACGTCTCGAGTGAACTGATAGAAGATGGCGAAGAGGGTCTCGTCGGAGAAGTTGGCGATGCGCGAGCTGAGAGGTGGTACATTGTGTACGCTGTAAGCAGTGGGAAGGGAGAAATCTGGTATCGCCGGCCGTGATGAGGCGTCCGCAAAGGGAGTGGTGAAGATAGGGAAGAGTGGTTCGGCGCTCTCAAAATCAATGCCCAGGCTGTTGAGGTCCTGCCCCATGATTATGCCCGGAGAGCCTGATGTACGTCCCGGAAGCATGGCCACAAGTCCTGGCAAGCTCCACTTTTCGTTGTCGTTGAGCTCTGATAGACGTCGACGACTTTGTGCTGATGGTTGTGACGCTGACGGACTTTCCACCATCTGTGAGCCAAAGTCGACCCCCTGCTGAGACTGTTGCGCAGCATTCGGTTGGCCGACCGGTGCTTGACGAGATGCTGAGAAAGGACCATCTCGGAAAGGTAGCTGTTGTTGACCAAGAAGCTGATTGCTTGGCGTTCGATGCGATTCTATCGGGGATCGAAGACCTGAGAATTGTGAGACGGATACCTCAGCGTGTGCCAAGTGGCAGGACGTACCATCGACCGCTCCAGCACCAAAAGATTCCCCATCCACCTGCCCATTCACCGGGCCTCCAAAGGCACCTCCTCCGAGCCCGCCACCCGCTATTACCCCTCCTCGGTCGTGCCTGACATCGCCATTCAGACCTTCCCCTAATGGTGGGAAGTCATCACCTCCGCTCAGCTGCTGATTCGGATTGCTTTCCGATCTTGAAGGTGCTGACGCTCTGTTGTCGAAGTTCTCGTCCAGATTCGAGCCGAATCCGAATGCCGCTTGCTGCTGCGCTTGTTGCTGTCGGGCAGCTTCAGTCTGCGGGGCAGCCCGCTGTACTGTGTTCTGTTGTGGAGTTTGGGTTTGCCGCAGCGCATTGCTATTCCAAGCTTGCGACATGGGGTTCTGACTGTGCGCTTGAGGTCCGCCGGAGAGGGATGGGAATTCTCTTTAGGTCATGTCAGCTCTGTGTATCACCTCGAGAGTCTCGGCTCGTTGACTGAAAATGAACGTGTCCCTCCATCTCTACCATGCCCCGGCTCTTTCTCTACCAAGGACGTGACAAGTGTGAAATTCATGGGAGGTGTACGTACGACATGTCTAGAGATGCTTGTGAAGCTCCGCCACCGCCAATAGCTTGCGCGAAGTTCGGTAACGTGTTCGTCCGCGACGGAGGATTCGAAAAGCCTGGTGCGCCGCCGAGTGGCATGCCCGTCCCCCATCCTGTACTCCCTCCTGAGCTTGTCAGTATAGCCCTCCTACATGTGCGGAGATTCTGCTTGTACCCATCTTCCCGTTCGGTATCCTGTGGTTGGCCATTGGTTGCTGGCGGAGGTTGGTGGTTTGAGTTGCGAAGAAGTTCCCAGGCATGGACCGTAAGGACTGTGAGGTTGCTACGCCTGAGCTCCGGATTAGTCTGAGTCCTCGTCTCTCAGAATTTGCAGTCGAAGTGAGTAGCAGCGAGCGAGCAGTATACGGCTATAATCGAAGCGAGAAGCGATTGTGGGCCAAGGTCAACCCCACTCGACTGGGGAATTTGAAGTGGTTTTGTGAGGATGTGTATCGCGGCGGACTGTAGCTAAGTCATTCAAAGAGAGAGCGCCAGACCTTGTCTATTCATAGCGGATTGATAGTAGGGAAGCGGAGGTGATTGATAGCGACTGATGAATAGGCAATTTCGCAGCTCAGCGTCGCGATTTGGAGATGAAGTTCAAGGACAATAGCCCTATTCGCGGGAGCTTATGGTTAGCCGGAGATCAAAGCTTGGCATCTCCTCCGCAAAATGGGTTCTCAGCGAGGCACGTGAGGTACATCAAAAGCATAGCGAAGCGGAACGTAGTCCGTTGGACGGACAATGCAAGGAGAATGTGGACACGACAAGGATGAGCACGGCACACGGGCTTGGGGTTCTCTGTGAAGAGGTATATACATGATGTCAGATATCAGGTGGAGGACATCCTCTCTTTCGCCTCCATTCGTCTCCTAGCAGCCAATATCATTTCTTCTCTCCTCCTCTTGAATAGCTCCGACCGCTCTGTCTTGTTCTGAGACCAGCCGGTCTTCTTCGCCGCATCCGACTCGACTTGATCTGTGACAGCTGGAGTTTCGGCGGTCGTCACTTTCGAGGAGAGATTGTATCTGCTTATGAGATCTGGCAAGGGTGCCTTTGCTTGCGGTTGTCTTGTAGTAGAGGATCCTTGATTAGGTGTGGATGTCGGTAACTGTGGTTGGAAAGAAGGAGGAGGCTGCTTCACTATCAGCATCAAGCACATGATTCGGAGTATATGATGAGACTAACCTGCACCAGCGTTCGCCCTCCCAGTACTCTCTCAGTGGTTGCCTGCACACTGCCTCCGTTTTGTTGAAGGTCCCATGCTATACTTCGTCGATCGAGTTGTGGAAACATTTGATGTATCTGCTCCACGTGCGCCGGATTGATCTGCCGCCGACCACGTGTACTACCGGAGGCCTGTGATCCAGAAGATGACAGGAGCCATCTGATCGCTAGAAATCCCACCAAGATGACGGCTATAATCTGTGGGAGGTTGAGCGTCTGCTCCGCCATTTTTGTTGGATGTTGTTCGCTTCAGAAGTTGCCAGGTCCGTGAGTCCAGAATTACACCAGGTTTCGATAATTGATCTCGCAAGGTGTTGGGAAGGGCGAACGAAATCAGAGTGGTCTCAGTGGATGGCCTTGATATTATGCGGAGGTGGAGAGTTCATAGTCGTCGAGAAGATCTGCAGATGGAGGTCAGAGTTTCGGGCTTTGCCGGACTTTGCATGGGGCGGACCCTGAGGCACTGGCATCATAGTACCTGCCCTCTTGTACCTTTAGGCAATCCACAACGACAACCACATGACTGCTTGCGGTACCATAACGTCAGACATCTTCGATTACTACAATCATTGAGTCCAGCATAGAATCAAGACCGACAGAACATCTGCTACCGGCAAAGTCGCTCACTTATCCTACCAAGTGCCCCGCATCTGGACAGAACCGAGCGGTGTTCACCCACTTGCTATCGATTCGAGAGAAGCTGTAGGCTGCTGGCCTGCTTGACAGCACCGAGGGTCGAAACGAAATCCCTCTGATCGATTACTAGAAGGTTTTTCGGTCTCCGGGCAAGAGCTGGACAGTCAAGAGACACAGCCAGTGTCAGGTCCTCCTTAGGACACGTACAGAGAGGTCGCGGTGGACGGACAGGGACGATAGCCTTGATTGCCTACGGGCAAGATGGGTCTGTCATATAACGTCTACCTCAACGCCAAGCGCATATACGGCTGCAAGACATGTAAAACACACCTGGCCGATCATGACGAGATAGTATCCCGGGTAAGGAGGACTGCACACAGTCGCCGAAGCACCTGCTAACAATCTCAGAACTTCCGTGGCCAGCACGGCAAGGCGTTCCTCTTCAATACGGTGGTCAATGTGATAGCTGGAGAAGCCAGCGATCGCAACATGACAACAGGCAAGCATGTTGTGCGAGATATCAGCTGTAAGCAGTGCAAAGAGGTGGTTGGCTGGAAGTACGACAAGGCATATGAGCAGTCCGAGCAGTACAAGGTTGGCAAGTTCATACTGGAGGCAGAGCTGCTTGCCAACGTGAACTGAAATTGCATGAGAAGTAGCGGAGGGTATAGGAAGGCGGCGTGCTGTGTGAGTGGTTACAGGCCTGCTTGAGATGGAGTGGTACTTGTCCTCAAGCAGTCGAGGCAGACTATTTCCCTAACAGGATAAATATCAATACTTGCGCTGAATCTATTGCTTCTGCTCGGTCATCTCTCGCCGGGCTGCATAGTCACGAACAAAGAATCATCACAGGCGACCACAAATACCTACCTCATTGTGCAGGTAAACGGCTTGGTCAGGCGGCTGTGTCAGACGCAACGCGAGGATCATTAATCGTGCGTCATTGTGTGTCGATTTCAAAGTCTCGCTGAGAAGTCGAATCAAGGCAGTCGAACCACTTGGCCTTTTACCAGCGGCCCACAGCGGACACCTGTCCAACAATGTCGTCAGCGGAGCATGTTAGCGACCTAGAGCATCCGCTGCGAAACTCGGAAAGAATCACTTCGGCCACCGTATCCACTATAGCAGCAATATATTCGATATGAAGACCAGCCTACCAGGCACGTTCTCTTCACCATTGGCCAGCAATAGACATGTTCGGATCATCGAACCGCAAGCTTCAAGCCACGGGAAAGTAGCTTGTCCACCAGGCCATGACCGAGCTCCTCCCTTCCGATATGGCATGCCCGATGCGGCATGGTCACGATACGGCACCAACTTTGGGAGTGGAGGTGGCTGACTGTGGCTTGGACTATGGCCTCAAATTGACGATCAAGGACACCAGGGGAACCGGTCTCCGTCCCAGGATAGCTCGTGCTAGAATCGTAGGCCTGCCTGATGGTCAACAGCGGGCCATGTCCTGCCTGCGGATATCAAGGCACAGGTACATCGGACATTTCTCGAGGTACGCGGTCAAACACTGATCAGCATGCGTGCGGAGTGATCTCCCGCCGTCTGCCGCCAACGTAGAAGAGCCGTCTCGAAAGGGAGGCATGGGTGGGGTGATTTGCAAACAATTGATGGGAGCCAAGGCGATTGTTCGTCGATCGCGCTCGTCCCAGAAACGTGCAGTAAACTATCATGCGAGCCTGGAATCTACAATTTTCTAGGACATCTGAGCGTCGAGACGCGCGCAGGAACCATGCATGAGCATCAATGCTGTTGGTGCGGCACGGGCAGGTTCAAGGCAAAGCCCTCATCTCGATTCCTCTTCGACATCTGACTAGTCGGGGCATGAGATTGTGGTCAATGGCAGAAGCCTCCCGCGAGGTCCCTTCAACTTTTTTTTTCCACGAGCAATTACAACGGGAGGCGGGTTCACCTTGTCTGGTTCGCATTTGCTGTTTGTACCGGTCATTCGCTACCTTGCGTGAAATGCGGAGTCGAATGCCCTAATTGAGTTTGATGCTAATAACGATGGCGCAACCCAGGTCCGTGTGTTTCTGCAGGAGGGGGAGGACCTCGCGCGCTGTCGAAAGATGCCGCAGGAACGTCCGAAGCTCCAGCTGGCTCCACAAAGGATCCAAGGGGGGTCACCAGTCGAGGCATTTACGTTTGGCCGCGGACGGAGCAGCCGACATTCCTGGAGACTCTGGCGGGTCAGTCATTATCGGCGACAATCAACAATCAAGCTCTCCAGCCCTGATCAGCGACAAGTCGAACGCTGGCCGTGCACCCAAATCTCACAAGCAAGATGAGCAAAAGCAGCAGGGAGCTGATGTGATGGCTGACGATCGCAAACGAGCAAGCCAATGTGAAACCCGCACGACCAACGGGCAATCGACTCGTGATCGATTCTTCTGAGCCACTGGAGCGGGCGCGGCGGGTCATGCACACCACTTGGGCCCTCAATAGCGTAACCGGACCTTTTGTCTCTCCTCTGCCTGCTCCACATGTCGAGTCACGATGGCTTGACAGATTACCGCACTTGATCACTGGTCTCTGTTCGGGCCACGAAACACTTGCGCTGAAGGATTGCTGGCTCCAGGGCAATGGGTAATGGCTGCACGGCATCATATTGCAGCCTCTCGTGGTACAGTAGTACAGAAGAGGGGTGTCTGCTGGTTCCAGCCGCACGCTGATCTGGCAACTTTTTTTTCTCTTTGGGAAACAATTGTTCTCGCCCGGTAGCATCCTCAATTGTACCTGCGCCTGGCGGCCGTTGGAGAGCACGAGCACTATCAATTGCGTCTCCCTTAATCACCTGCCGAGTAACGAGCGAAGAAACGACAACGGACACCTCTCGAATCTCCTCTCAATCAGGTACCTTCGCTTGCTATAGGCTGCCTTATCGCTCGTCTGTTTTTGTACCGCCCGTCGTTTTCCCCGCCCGATCCTTGGAGGCGAGAATTATTTGGACCAGCGCCAATCGCCGGACCACGCACAGATACGGCCAATTGAGACAGCTGCACGCTCCGGAATTTGTGGCACAAACAAGCAGCTGCTAGGGAGCAAGCCAGACTGCCTCTGTGCGTTCTCGCTCTGCCTGCTCACACAATCTACTCGCCCGACCCCACGAAACCTTCCCCTGCCGCTCTAGCTCTCCGCCCTCCTTCACAACTCCGAGAGACATTTTTGGTTGTCTCTTCTCATTCCTTGACCTTCCTTCTACCTTCGACATTCGCTGCTTGCCTGTTGTGCGTGTTTGCTTACCAACCTCGAGGTCAGTACGGACCTGGGCTAGTCAGATGATCGCCCGCTGATTCAAAGGCAACCAGGCTTTCGTCAAACTCTCGGGGCTACGCGCGGAGAGGCTGTGTATTATTCAGTCAGCCTACCACCTGGGGATCTGCAACTTTTTTTTGGACCTCACAGTCAAGCATTCCGCTCGTTCACCTGTTGGATTACTCTGTCACACAATGACGGCCATCAAGGTATCTACTGCTACCCCTCAATCAACCGCGCCGCTGTGTGCGACCCAATGCCTTGCTGACGAGCCAAGGAAACTCCGCGTCCGATAACGCAACACCGGCCTTCCTTCTCCTCAGGGCAGTCGATAGCCCCTCGTAACTCCCTCCCTCGGACGCATGCCTACTCGTCGTCGCTCGGCTCTTTCAACCCTGCCCACCGAGTGACTCGTAGAAAGAGCAGCAATTTGACCCCTTCGGCTATCAACGCGGCGGTCGCCGCGATTGAAGAGGATAAGCAAGGACATCGGAGGAGCATGCAGTCTCGTGTCGCTCTTGGGTCTTTGAATGTGGGAAGCTATCCGTCGCCGCCTAGCAGTCTTCCGCACGGTCACTCCATGCCCGGGAGGAACGACAGCGCCGTGATCGACGGTCCTCCTTTGGCAAGCATCACCGAGAAGAGCAAGAACAGAATGCGCCGTGCCAGTGATGGTTCCACTCTCTCGTCCAAGAAGAAGCCTGGTCAAGGCGAATTAAAGTGCGAGACATGCGGTAAAGGCTACAAGCACAGCTCTTGCCTGACAAAGCATCTGTTAGTCTACCTCTATCCATGACGAGATGAAACGTCCTTGTCATGAATTCTGGCTAACAATGAACGAAAAGTTGGGAACACACACCTGAATGGGCCATCACCTCGAAATTGCTCATATCAAAACACCAACAGGTCCAGCTTCTCGAGGCGGCTTCGGTGCTGGTCGCGATGAACCAGGACGGTCCAGAGGCATCCAAGTCCAGCGACAGTGAACTTTCGTACGCCTCGCCGACCCATTCCGGCTCATCCGACCGTGAAGACTCGGTCAGTTCGATCGAGACCAGTCCTCCTCCTCAAGGTGGTGATTATCCTTACGGACATCACAAGCGTGTCAGCAACGCCAGCAGCGCTTACTCTCGCTCGTACCAGTCGGTATTCACCAACGATGGCGTTCACCAGCACCGTCGGCAATGGAGCGCCGCAAGCAATCGTCCAGGCACCGCGCAGACTTCTCTCACCGAGAGTTACCCCGGTGAGGAGCAAGCTGATCTCGCAGCTGCCGTTGGTCTGCTTAGCTGCAGCTACGGCACGCCCCAAACTGGTCCGGTCGCTATGCCCACCGATATCCCTCCCGTCCCGCCTCTTCCGCAAAAGTACCAATCTTTCAGCAACCCTGCCTACCAGCGCGAGATCGACATGGGCGAGGCATCTTCGTCGGAAGATGAGAGCAACGCGTCAACGAAACACCGAGACTCGAGACAAGAAGACGATGATGGCGTCTTCGGAAACATGGACGAGTAGAATCCTCTGCTGCACGAACTGGGATACCTCTCTTTTGGTTAAGAAACTGTTACATGTGAAACGACAACGCATTATACCAGGGGAAAACGACAAGGGCCAAGGATATTGGTCGCGGACCGTCCGGTGGGAAATGTACAGGGCAAGGATAGGGAGGAATAGGGAAAAAAGATAAAAAACAACAAACCAGGAGTCAATCGCGAAGCCGAGACGAGTTTTTGCTCCGCTCAAATGGTCTTTAGCACCGATGAGTTGGACTGAGTTGGTGCAGACGGTGCTGTTGGAGCACGCCGTTCCTGTCAAAGGATGAGATGAACCAGCATCATCACCCGACCAGCCAGTCCTTCGAGGTTAAAGCTAGAGACCGTGTTTCCACGAGCGTCGAGCAGCCGGTTTTCGCTTTCTCGTTCTACTATTATTCTCTCAACTGTTTCCTTTTCAAAGACTCCCGATCGAAATGGAAGTTGTTTGTCCTCGCCGATTGTCCAGATGTAGTGGATTGTGTCAGTGAATGACGTGTCTCCCGTCAATGAGTTCCGTGATAAGGCGACATGGGTTGCGTAGCAAAGACCAACCAAGACCAGTGCCTCGAGCGTACGCGTGACCGCCAATCCAGAGCATCAAGTAGTCCAGCAGAACATCCATACCCCGTCAGTCAAGCTCCAGCCTCCCAAGCTTCAACAGCTCCAGCTCCAATTCCCCCTGCCATGCTCCCTGCCCTCCCGGCAGGGCAGTCCCTGCATCCCCTTGCCGGCTCCCTCGGCCGTGTCGAGAGCCACCACGCGACCTCCGCACAACGGTTGCATGGGAAAGGAACGAAGGAAGCAGGATCCCCCCCCCCCCGTGCGTCTATTATGTTCCAGCCCATTCGAGGCGGTGAACAGAGAAGCGAGGGAAAAAATTGCTTTTTTGTCTATGGGTCGCGTGGCAGCAGAGCTCGAGCTCTGGCCCCTGATCGGCGTGGTGTGGGGGACGGGAGGGTCTGGCGGAGGGGGATGACGTCGTGCGTGGGGTTGGGGAGGGATGGGCAGAGGGGAGCGGACGGGTGGATGGCGGGGGGGACGGGATGGGTGTGAATGGCGGTGGTGATGTGTGTTGTTCTTGTTGTACGTGAGGTGGTGGGAGATGACTGAGGAGTAGGCAGCAAGGGAGAGGATGCGTTGTTAATGTTTGGCAGAGAGGGAGTATTTCGAGTCATCCGTACGGTAGGCATCGATTTGAGTATTCTACGGAGCCTTCTTTAGAGGCTGATGTTTCGCATTCCACTCATTCTGTCGAAGCATTGAAGACCTTGAGTCCGAAATAAGAGGGTCCTTGCACGGTGTGTAGCAAGACCTTTGCACAATTCCACATTCAGCACCATCGCATCCTCTCTCCTCATCCACCACTCTGACCGCCCTCCACCCACGCCCCCAACTCTTGAGGGACCAATGCCGCCCCTCCCCTCGGCACCCCTAGTCGCCAACTTCCCCTCCACCCACCTCGTCTTCGCCGCAGGCATCGCCATCTTCCACATCTCCACCTCACGCGTCGTCATCTGCCGCCATCCGTTAGAAGGGCACTACTTCCTCCCCAAAGGCCGGAAGAACGCTTCGGAACACCTCACTACCGCCGCGATAAGGGAGGGGTTCGAGGAGAGTGGCTACCGCTGTAGACTTGTGGGGGTGCCGATTGGGCATAGACAGCCTCAGGAAGTCCCCGTTGAAGGGTCAGGAGTGGCGAGGAAGGATGATAGACTGCGATTCGTGGTGGAACCGTTGTGGACGCAAATGCTGCCGGTGAGTGCGAGGACGCAGTACATCGTCTTGTGGTTCGTGGGGGAGACGCTGGATTGGAGGGAGGAGGAGAGGTGTAATGCTGTAGCGGTGGAGAGGGAGGGTGGCGAGGGGGAGGAGACGAGGAGCTTTGTGGAGCCGAGAGGGTTGAAGGAGGGGGTGACTGTCAAGGAGAGGATGGCATGGGACGTGAATGAGCAAGGTAGGGTGAGGGAGCCCGTTTGTCATCCTGGGACGGGGGTGGATAGTGATGAGATGCTGTATGAGAAGTATCTTATGCCGATTGAGGAGGCGGTGGAGAAGCTGAAGGGGACTATCATGGCGGATGTGGTCCGGCAGGGGTGGGAATTGATTGCGAAGAGAGACGTGATGGAGGAGGAGGGGTACTGGAATACGTAATTCAGAGGACACGAGATGCCTCTCAGGAAGGGGATGTATCTCTCCACAAGATGAAATAATAATGTCTAGACCATTCCTGTTGATCATGGCTAATCATGATGGCTTCTGTGCAGCACTATCAAGATAGACCTGGTAGAAGCTCATCTTGACTCTTCCACCGTCCTTGACGAGCTTGGCCTTCGCTGCCCACGGTAGACCTCCTTTCCCCCCAGCCTTGAAATCGTACGTGACAGTACCGTGAAGCATCACATCCTGTCCATTGCTGCTTGCAGGAGTGAAGGGAAAGATTTGTTCCGGCACATGAGACCGAGCGGAGATCTTGTCCCACATGGCCTTTCTCATCCCAAGGATGTCTGCGACCATCAGATTGAGCTGATTGACGTCACCAGTAGTGAATCATGAGTGGCGACACGAGAGCATGTTGTCAGAGTGGAAGTCAAGCACTTACCTTCTTTCCCTTGTACTTTCTTGCTCGCCATTATAAGGGTAGCGTCTGACGTGAATTGATCCGCATACTCGTCGTGTGCATCGGCTGTGTCTGATATCTTATAGAAGTTCTCAAAGAATGAAACATAGGCGGGGTCGTTCTCCAAATTTGACGGCCAGGAAGATTTGTATTGAGACATGGCGGTGAAGTGTCGGGAGGTAAGCTGTAACCGGCCGTGAAGCACTTTGCTATTTGAACGAATCGATTGAAATGCAGACATCTACTATCCGCAATTTGAATAAACTAACATTCGAGGAGATGAGTTGAAGTGCATAGCCGTCGGGGTTGGGGAAGTGGGGGTTTGTCGGGGTATTCGGGGTCGGATGAAGTCAAAGAAGGAAACAGGGAATAATTTAATTTACATTATGGAAAGTATCTGTACAGCGAAAGGACTGTCGATGATGATATGAAAGGTATATGGTGGCTCCAACAACGTCTTTGCCCAGGTATTCCTACCAAGAAGAGTGCAAGACTCAGTCGAAGTGAGCAAACGCGAGCTCATACGCCAATCCAAGAGTAAGCTTAGCATGCTGCAGCATGTGGTCAAAGCTGAGATATTGAATCTTGTCCTCGGTCGAGTGAATCTTCTTATCACTGTCCTTGAATTCCGACTCTATGACGAATGCACTTGGGTAGTTGGCCTTTGATGCGGAAGCATGGTCGCTGCAGGCGTAGCCGCACTTTGTCTCGACATAGGGGATGTCGCAGTAAGTAGTGATGACCTTCTTGATGAATTCGGTAAGGCCAGGATCAACATAGTCGGTGATGACGCCGACGCTCTCTGGCTTGCCTGCATCGAGCGTGCCTTGGCTGTATCCAGTCATGTCCTGCTGGAGCATGGCCTTGACATCCCTACCGGCCTTTGCGTAGCTTTGGAAGATTGCCTGACTTCCGAGAAGGCCACCCTCTTCGGCACTGTACCAGTGAAATTCGACAGTGTTGTCCTGTTGTCCCTTGACAATCTTCGATTCTTTCAGCAGGACGCGGAGTGCTTCCAGAATTGTCACTGTGCCGGATCCATCATCGTCCGCGCCAGGTGCTGCCAACAGAGATGGGAAGAATAAATTGATGCTGTCTTGATGGGCACCAATGACTACAGTCTTCTCGGACTTGCCGGGGATGCTTGCGATGACCGAGTTCTGTCCCCATGGGTGCTTGAAGTGGGTGACGGTTGCACCGTGCTCGAGTGCTCCTGCATCTGCGAGAGTTTGGTTGACTTGATCAAGCAGCCAGGCAGAAGATTGAGCGCCATAGTCCGACTTGTAGTATCTGGTGTGGAACGATGTGAACTTCTCCAGGTGCTTCCTCATGTTGTCTTTCTCCAGCTTTGACAGCAGCGGCTGTACCGAAGAGTTCTGTGCAGTCTTTGCCGGGAATGTCACAGTCTTTTGAACCTTTACTGATTCGTGTAGCTCTTGATATTCAGTCTTGTCGAAGAAGGACTTGCCCTCTCGGCGCAACGCCCACTTCTCGTTCTCGGTGACCCATCGTTCTTCTCCAGGCGCCAGCTCGATAAGGTATAGGTCTCTGTTCGCAGCGATCTGTTCTTTGGCGATTGACATGCCTTGCTGTACACTTGATGGTAGCCATAATGCTGAAGCTGGTAGCTGGAACCCGAGCGAGGCAAGAAGCGCTGTGGTGGTCCTCATCGTGCTCGATCAGGTGTGGCCTGTGTTGGGCAAGGAAATCTGGTTTGATCTGTGTCTCTGCTCTGTCGAATAGCCTGAACCCGTGGCTCGAAGAGCTGATTTGCAAACTGGTCGGCGTGGATGCTGGAATGCTTCTGCTGTAGCTCAATCAACAGATAGAGCCGTGGTCCCGCGGGTGATGGATGACCAGACGACGGTGCTCGGGCCAGACACGTTTACGTCACGAGGTGGCCGACTGAAAGGGGAAATGTCGGGCGAACTCATTGCTCCGCGGTCTTCAAACTTTCGTTCTTCGACCGTCCGCTACCTTGAACTTACTATCGCTCTCTCGCTACAGACCTGTCCGTACGAAATGTTTCCGACTACCGTAAAATGACGATAGTCCATCCTCCTCTCGAAGCGGTCACCCCCTCGTCTCAAAGACAGGATCGTATGAGCCTCTCAGTCGGCCCCACAGTGGCGGCAAAGGAACGATTGTGGCTGGCCCCTTGTCGATGCATGCGCATGAATGATAGTCAAGTCGAAGCAGTATAGCGCTCGTAATGCCGTCGATCTCGGTATTTCAATCCACTGCGATGACGGCCTCAAATCCTCTTCGTCCATGGAGGACGTGTAAGCACCAAGCATTCTAGATGCAACTTCTGGAGCGGCTATGAGAGCATCAACTACCGCGAGCACGTGAAGCGGGACTTTGACGATGCAGGGCAACGCAGGCACAACGTGGCGGAGGACCCGACCGGGGGCAAAATGACCGTGACATGTACGCCAATTGCCATGTGAGCATGCGTGGCCTCGCCGTGCCGCTGTTGCACTCCTATTCCACAATTCTATAGGTCTGCGAGTTGCGCAGCGGCGACCGTTCCCGAAATACCACCGAGGTTCATAAACTAATCGCACGTTACTATGGTGGCACCGTTTCACGATCAAGTCTTTCTATCGACAGAGCTCAGCCCAAGTTTGGTTCAACCTCAACGGTTCAATCTCTATATGCACAAAACTCGCAACCATTCTGGCCTCACGGCATGGGCCGTTGCAGGACGTTCAACCTTCGTTGAATCCAAAGGCGTAAGCGATGTTCCCTTCAGGATCAGATCAACGGTATTCGACTTGCCCCCCTCTTTCGTTTCAATCAATTGCATTTGACTTTCCGCAGCCAAGCTTACTTGATTCTTACTTTCGACCTGGTCATCGTCATATTCCATCTCTTGGACGTCGTCGCTGTGTCTTGTCGTCGCCTATCAAGGACATTGTTGGATACGTGGACGGGTGACCGCAAGAGGGTCGGCGAGCTCCTCTGGACCTCACCATCATACAACGCGCATGACGGACAAGCGTTACCATCAGGACTGAAGACCAGCCAACCGCGAGTATGACAGAATGGGACCAGTCGCCAGAAGAGGTCCAGGTCATCCTACACCACCTGGACATGTGCAGCATCATATCATGGACCATGTTGTCCATCTCGACCGTAGCAGGGGTACTTCGAATCTATGTCCGGAGTCGACTACTCAAGACCTTTGGCTGGGATGACGGGGCAATGGTGCTAGCCCAATTCTTCTTCCTCCTCTGCACCATCTTCGTATTCCTAGTCAACACCTGGGGAACATCCTCATTTAACGGCATCCAGACAGTCGACTACGACACCTTCTCATGGGTAAGCTTCTCTTCTACCTCTTCTCGATCCCCTCTGACCCTCCCAGATGGCCCGCTGGGCCTACGGCATGTACATCCTCACCGTCATCTCCATAAAAGTCAGCCTCTCCCTCTTCATGTTCCGCATCTTCGGCCCGCACCACATCCGCGAACGCGTCCTCATCCACATCCTCACCATCGTCCCCGCCGCCATCGGCCTCATCGCCCTCGTCCTCGTCAACGCCACCTGCGCCGTCACCTTCGCGCCCGTCTGCACCTGGCGCCGCACCTTCAACTACACCTCGCTCAGCTTCTCCTTCGCCAACTCCCTCGCCGACATCGCCTTCGCGTCTCTGTCCTTCCTCATCCTCTGGCGCATGACCATGACCCTCGCCGCCAAAATTTCCGCCTCCATCCTCTTTCTCATGGGCTCCTTCGGCGGCCTGGCCTCGGTCCTGCGAGTAGCGGCCTATTTCCAGCCCGGCAGCGACGTGCTGCAACAGATCCGGTACAGCACGTGGAGCATGATCGAGGCGGGCACCTGCATCACGGCGGTGTGTCTCTTCACCCTGCGTCCGTTGTTCAGGCACTGCACGTGTTTCGGCTCGCGCTTGGGGACGGGCGGGAGCAGTCAGGCGAAACTGTACCCGTACCGGGCGAGCACGATACTCAACAAAGGACACGTGGCGGAGTTGCAGACGCATGGGTTGACGGACAAGGCGGGGAGTAGGGGGAGTGAGGTCAAGGAGCCGGAGGTGGTGGTGTTGGTGGCGGAGAGGATGGACAGTCGGTTCAGCAGGGCGAGCCGGGTGGAGGTGTACACGCTGGAGTCGGGGCTGGGGACAGGGGACCTGGGCACGAGAGGGGTGTGAGAGGGCCGGCGAAAGGGTGGGGGGCAAAGTGCTTGCTTCTTGCTCGGGCTGGGACCGGGGTGATGATTACACTAATACTATTCATGAACATATTAATACCTCTATCGCACAGTGCACGTGGAGAGGAAATTGAGGTGACGACCGTAGACATTTGGGACAAAAGGTGAGCTATCTGAAGCTATTTACATGAAGCGTAGCGAGCGTAATTCCCGGTTTCTCCCCGCTCCCACCGAAGCCCTCCCGCCGCCATGCAAAGATTCTCTTTTTTTTTTATTGGTCCTGAACTCCCAATCTATGCCTTGGGGAAGGTGCTGCCGAGGGTACCGACCTTGATGTTGGAGAAGGTGACCTGGCTGTTGGGCGAGTTGGCCTCGACGTCCTTGGGGTTGCCGGAGGTGGTGGAGCAAGAGCCACGGGCAACGCCGGGCTTGGTGACGGGAGCGTCGGTCGGGTACGGGGCGTCGAGCCAGAGCATGTGGGCGTAGTGGTCGTCCCAGATGGACATGACGAGGGCCATTCCCTTCTCAAAGTCCTTGCCCTGCTGGGCCATACCGCCGCGGGCGGAGAAGGAGTTGTTGTCGCCGAAGAGGGTCTTCTGGGCCTTGCAGGTGTCGTCGGTGAGGGAGTTGGTGCCGGCGAGTCCTTGGATGTTGACCTTGGAGTTCTGGTAGACCTTGCCGTTCTGGACGTAGATGCGGCGGATTTCCTTGAGGGCGCCGGTGTTGGTGCCGTCAGTGGTGATGAACTGGGTGACAACGGTCATCTTCTGCTGGGTGTTGAGAATCTTGCTCGGACCGTAGAAGGAGGTGTTGCCCATGCGGTAGGAGTTGAAGTCGCATCCGTCACGATCGCACTGGCCGTCATAGCGGTAGTTGCCGCCACCGCAGTCCTGGTCCGATGTGCAACGGACTTGGCCGATGGCCTTGCAGGGGTGGGGAGTGTAGGCGGTGGAGATGCTGTTGGCCTCCCAGATGTCCATCTCACCGCAGCAGGATCCGTAGTTTCCAGTGCCGGATTGAGGATCGGTCGAAGAGCCGGTCCAGCCACCAACGTTGGCCTAAATCAGTTGTCAGTAAATATCGACGCAGAGAATCATGTGTATCTTACCTCGCCGTTGATGAACTTGATGTCCTTGGGGCACTGCGAATCGCAGTATCCGGTACCGTACTTGGCGCCAGCCTTGTTGTTGGGGTACTTGGAAACACCACCATCGGCGTCCATGGTGACAAAGTAGAGAGCACCGTTCAGACCGCAAGGCAGCTGGGAGGTGTCGACATCAAAGGTGAACTCCTTGTTCTTGAGGTTGAAGAGCTGGTACTTTGTGTCGGTAGGGTCCATGAGGTAGACGCGGGATCCGACGTTGGATCCGGTCTTGAACTTGAGGGTCAAGGCGTTGCCGCTGGTAGAGATACCGTAAGTGCCAGAGTAGTCAGCACCCTCAAGGGCGCAGTTCTGCGCGCATGCGGAACCACTGGCACAGTACTGGGAGTTCCAGGTCTGACCACTGTAGCAGTTGGTGTAGCCACCGACGTTGTGGACCCAGCGCCAATTGGAGTCGAGGACGATGGAGTTCTGCACGTTGGTGCATCCGGAGGCGGTACAGCTCTGAGTGGCGAGCTTGGGGTGGGTCTCGGGGGTGGAGGTACCTGCCTGCTGGCCATAGGCCTGGGCGAGGAGGGTGAACAGGGCGGCGTTGACTGATTGGCGCATATTGACGATCTACTGTGTGTCTATGATCTGGAGGAATGTCTGACTGAAGAATTTATCTTTTGGAGCGGCTGAGCAGACTCTTATACGTGCTGAAGATGCCAGCCGCCAACGTGGAAGTATATCACTTCAGCCTGAAACTTACCATGTCATGCCCACACACGTGTGTTTGTGGATCTTTAGGTGTGGTTGGCAGTGGCGGACTCGGTGTGGGCTCTCCGTGTATGGACAGCAGCATAAGCTATACCGACTCGGTGCAAGATCTGTAATTACGCAGGATTATCCGTCCGGCGGACCCTCATGCGTATGCCAAATGGACGCTTTGCAACGCGGTCCGGAGACCAAGTGGGAAGTGGAAGGGCACGTTTCAGGAGGTGCACAGAAGCGTACAGGGTTTGGATGGATGCGGTGCTAGGGCTGTGAGGTTGTACAGACAGCGCTGTGAGTGGCACGGGTAAATGTGGCCGAGCCCCAGGGGCGTTGGTAGGATAGAAAGAAAAGATTTTGAGAGTTTATGGAATGGACTAGTTAACCCTCCGGTCCAGATTTTGCTAGATTGACGCTGGACACATGACACAAAGGACAAGAATTTTGACAAGCTCGGAGAAGCTCCATCTGGCAGCAAGCGAGGGTGATCCGCCCAGGGCAACAAGTTTCAGGAACAAGAAATTGGCAGGGATGGCTGAACAGGCGAGGGGAAAAGAAAGGAAGAAGTCGATCGAAATTGCAGGCAAAAGGAACACGCGGAGTCCCCACACGCGGGCCGAGGCGCCGCGACTGCTGGGCGCGACTTGGACAAGGCAACAAGACGGACAAGACACTCTTTGCTCTCCCCTTGCCATGGCTGGTGTGAACGACGTCCATCGTGCTGTTCAGAGTCAAAGACAGTGTGAAAAGCTGCCGATTGCCTCGCCCATAACAAGCAGTAACCGCCACATCTGCCCATTAACCAATGGCTATATCTTGGTATGCCCTTTTCTCTCCGACTTCATGCGGCACCAAACCTTGACAGGCCCATCTACCGCAGGATCTTCCGGGGAGCGTGACTGGGGTCATGTTCTCGAAAATACTGTAAGAATGATCGGCGCTTGCGCTGGCCATATTGCACGCGCTCTTCTGCCAGGGACAATCTGGCAGCGGACGCACATCTCCGCATCGGCGGAAAAACTATACAGTGCGGCGGTCTTCATTTAGCCTGCCCTGTCCATCTTCTCATTGGCTCCCTGCACGTCAGCTGCATACAACTACTTGCTCTTCATCTACGACGGCTTCAAAGTCTGGTTCCTGTCCTTGTTGACTCGCCACCTCATCTCATGCCCGCTGGTACCTTCTCAAAGTACACAAGCGAGGCGGTAATTGTTCATTTTCATTTGCTCCAGACCGAATGAGGTCTCATCTTCCATGTTTTCCTTCTTGAACTGCTCTGTCTTTGTCAAGCCTCATACATCAGCATGCTGTAACAAACTCAACGTGGAGACTGTACGGTGAGTCGGGTTGCTGCACGATTGGATCTGATCACACAGAAGGATTTGCACCGTGTCAACGACTACATATGCGAAGAATGAAAGATCTCGGCCATCCGGCTTAGATTGACTTTGATCAATTCTCAAACTTTAGTCCGCCCTCTTGCCGCACAGCACCGTAGATACCGGCAATATCGCCTCGGCTACCCATGTGCTTCTGCACATCACTCAAATGCTGATCTGCCACCTCCACATCCCTCATCCGCGCCCCGGACGCCTTGGCTAAGCTCAAAGCGTGTCCGGCGTCCTTCCGGGCTAGATCGACCGCGAAAAGGGGCTCTTCACGCTGATAGTAATCTCCCTGCATCATGCGGGTGCTGTAAGCGGTGTAAGGTCCTGGAAACATGGTCTCGATGAATTGATGAAAGGCACTTGAGCCTAAACCCGACTTTTCGGCCAAAACGTGACCTTCGGACAGAGACTCCACCATGTTCAAAATCATGGTATTACCGATGATCTTTAGTCTAGTGGCCGATCCGTGCGGCTTGTCAGAAAAGTCAATGTTGGCTCGCCCCATGACTCCCTGACCGTATGGTTTGGCCTTGTCGACGGCTGCTTTGGGGCCAGCGAAAACGCAGACGAGCTGACCAGAATCTGCCATGGCTGGTGCGCCAAACACTATCGAATATCAGCTCTACTGCCGTCCGATGACGTTGTGGGGTGGATAAGTCTACCTGGACATGCGACGAATTCAGATCCAGCATCGGTGATGATCTTGGCTAGCTTGTCTGTCGTATCCGGGTGGATGGTCGAGCAGTCCACAAACAGCTTCCCCTTACCACCAGCTTTGAGAGCAGCATCGATGGTCTCCTCCACGGCCTTGTCATCACCGACGCAGGTGAAGATGATATCAGCTGGCTCTACTGCCTCGGCTATGCTGCCAGCAACTTTGGTCTTTCCTGATGGCAAAGTTGATGCTAGCTTCTCTGCCCTGGCTGTTGTACGGTTGTAGATGATCACAGGCTTATCTTGTGGTCCTTTCTCTACAAGATTCTTGACCATTCCCTGGTCTTTGTCAGCTATCCAGTCTGCTGCTAAAGTGCTCTGCTCCGATCCTACCCGACCCATGTTGCCCAGACCTAGCCAGGCAAGTTGAGGTGCCATAATGCCGCCAATTGAAGGACAAGATCCGCTATGAAGCGCTTTGCTGAAATGTCACATTCGATGTGGAAGACAGACGGGAAAAATTTCTTTACAATGGAGACGGGGATGGAGGGACTCCCATGCTTTGGCAATGACGTCTTGGCCTGATACTCCCACATGCCTGCCGCGGGGATAGTCCGGAATTTCGATTTTTTGCTGTGGAGAAAAGATCAGATAACGAGCCTCCGAGTCACACCGCAACACACAGCAAAACATCCTTGTACTTCGTCCATCTCTCGACATTTTCGAAGCATTGGACCTGGCGGTCTGTCTCGACCACGTGGGGAATCCCAGATATGTCGTCGAGGGAGAGTGAGTCGACGTTTTCAACCTTTGCTTTCCCATAACGCCTTGCTTGCCATGGCTTCGAAAGTATGGAATATATCAGCCAATTCGAGCCCGACGAGGACGGATATAGCGCGTCTCTGGGTCAAATATGCTTCTTCCGCCTCGAGACCCGCTCTGGCTGCACATGAACATCAGAAAGCTGTCCACGCTCGCTCACCGCGTCAAGCTCCAAGAAACAAACTCGCGGAACGGGATTTCTTCTTTGACGTCCTCAATGTTAGTGCCACTCGAAGGGATGCGAAGCAGTACTTGTCTCGCTTCAGCGCGAAGCCAAAGTCGAGAACGAGAGCTTCATCCCCAAAACCACGACCAAAGTCTGTGCCGGGACGGACCGGAGTCAATCTTGGACAATTATATGCGCCAACAGCTGCCATTGAGCAGTCTCCTCAATTTGAGCAGAGCGAGGTAGAACGAAAATCAGCCTCTGTGATCCCAGAGAATGTCATGCACCTCGCGTTGGTTAGCATTCGGGTTCTGGATCTTGTGGAAGATCAAGCACTTGATAGCATTGCCTTGACCCTTTCTCAACTGGTCCGACTCGATATGAGGATAGCGATCACCTTTGATGTTTCTCGATCCGTTGGCGGGCGATCGTCCAACATTCAGGCGTACAAGGCCCAGTGTGAGACGCAAGGAGACCGGCTGGTCCGACTACTGGAAAAGCACAATCGAGGCGGAGCATGCTACATTGACAGCACATTCGGACTGTACTCTGACAGCCGTGACCGAGTATCCGAACTGCAGAATCTCGACATCTCTATCGGTGCGCCGCTCGCTGATGCACTGAAAAGAAGATGCATACCAATCATACCTCCAATTGCCTACGACGAGACTGTCAAGGCACAACCGGCGAAACGATCTGAAATAATGCATGCCTTGACAAGGGCTCTTTCCGGCCTCAAAGACGTCGCCTCCACATTCTCCACTGCTCCAGCTGGGACGTCCATGAGCCTGGACCGTATCATCATGATCGATCCAATGGGAGGTATTCCTTCCCTACGAAGGGAGGACGGCTCGCACGTCTTCATAAATCTGGATCAGGAGTTCAGTGATATCGTGGAAGAGCTTTCTAACACATCTTCACTCCATGGAGAGGCCGTGAGCCATCATTTAGAGACCCTCCGCACTCTGCGAGAATGCCTAGCAATCTTGCCGCCCTCTACATCCGCACTAGTGATCTCCCCGGAGGAAGCAGCAAGCTCATCTCGTCCCATTGACACCGACGTTGACCCTGCTACGATCAGGACTCGACGACAGAAAAATCCACTAATACACAATCTGCTCACTAACAGACCGGTCATCTCCTCGTCGTTACCAGCCGCAAGATTGACCCCGTCAGCTCGACTACCAGCCGCCGGCGCAAGACCTCCATCACGTTCGACTTTAGTCAAACGTGGCATGCCATTGAAAATCATCCCGGATCCGCGAAAACATCCTTGGACGCCACCGCCATCGGGCAAGACAGACATCACGCTCGAAAATAATCCAGACATCAACTTCCCTCGCCTCCTGACTTTAATCGAAGATTCTTTTCGTCGACCACTTGACGTTAAGCATTATCTGTCCAGGATCAAGCACAAGATTGCCGGTGTCATCATTGCAGGTGAATACGAAGGCGGTGCTATCCTGACATGGGAGTCCCCTCCAGACTCCGACAATGACCCCACCCGGCTTGTCCCATATCTGGACAAGTTTGCCGTCCTGCAGAAATCTCAAGGCAATGCAGGTGTGGCGGATATCGTCTTCCAAGCCATGGTCCGGACTTGTTTCCCTAAAGGTGTCTGCTGGCGTAGCCGTTCCGACAATCCCGTCAACAAATGGTACTTTGAGCGCAGCTCTGGCACCTGGAAGCTGCCAGATGGGAAATGGACCATGTTCTGGACGCTACCGGGCGAGGATCTCGTGCTGGACGAGAGACGGTGGAAGGACTACACCGCTGTCTGCGAGGGGGTGGTGCCGAGCTGGGCGGACGGGAAGAAGGCAGACTGATGGTCGGTTGATCATGCCCTCTGCAAAACACAATGGCTACAGACGGTCGAAGGCCAGACTGGCTCATCCCTCCTCACTGTCCCAATCGACAGTCCATCACCCAGATCAGGACGTGGCTCACCCCTACCCTTGGGGCCCAAACAGGAAAATCTGTCGCTCACGCACTAAGGAAAACCAGTCACCCCTCCGGATCGCGCAGGCATCACTTACCGCCGCACAGCCGCACAGCCGCACAGCCTCCCATCATAACCATCACGCTTCAGCCACCCCGTCGCACGAACCTCGCCCCCGATGAACCACCCAGCATCTCCGGAGCGTCACCATCAATCATCATCATCTCCCCCCAGCGCACGAACAAGAAGCAATGCTGCCCGAACCTACCGACCTCGCAACATCCCTGCTCTCGGTACTGGTCCCGTCAATCGTTCCAAACCCCCAATGCAACGGTGAACACCAACCGACAGATTCAACACTGCTTGCATGAAACGCCATCACTGCGCAGCAGGCGAGCCGGGAACCGCAGCAGCAGACACGCCGCGCTAGGAACGGGGACGCACAAAATTGGAAGTCGACGGGAACGGAAAGGGAAAATGTGACCCGGCGTGTGACTGTGCGACGGCGCTAGACGAGCGGCGGAGCGAGGGAGCCTGACTGCATCGGGGATGGGGAACCCGGGGCGAGGAAAGTGGGAGGCAGGCCGGGGGACGGATGGGTGCAGCGTGGTCGGGCATAGCACAGGAAGAACCAGGGAAGGGGGGCGGGGAGACCTGGTTGATGGGATGAGCACAGGCGGTAGACAGAGAGTTTGCAATGGCACTGTCCTCGATTCACTGCTGCACACTTTATTGCTATGACTTTCTAGGGAAACGAGGGAGCAGGAAGAGCGCCACACGAGCAGGGAGCAGTCCGTCGCTCAGCACGGGGGCAAAACCATAGCCACCCGACCAAGGCCTCCCCCCCCCCAGCAAAGTCCAGCTCGTGTCAAGTGCAAACCTTACCCGGCGGTTAACCCCTTCCCCGGCGCTTCGGCTGTCACCTTGAGGCTCTGACGCATGCCGGGCGCGCGCGCGCGCGCGCAATGTCATCACCCTGCGCCGTAGGGAAACAGGTTGTCTCAGCTAACCGGCGTCGGGCGGCTGGATGTACCTGTTCTATCACTCTTCCTTTTTTTTCGGTGGGGTCGTCTGTAGGGTGCGAACTATTGACGTGCATGCAGTGTATAACTATTGTATACTTCGCGTGGTTGAGGACCGTCTCCATTGGAATGCAGCAGTGCATGGGAGCCCGACGCATCTCGCTCGACAAAATCTATGCGGCGTACGTACCTTGCGAGGTTTGAGGGTCTCGAAGTGAAGATGTGAGTGGGGCGGAGACTCCGGCTGTGAATGCTACTAGAGCGAGTGAACAAGGCAAAAACACAGGCCAGAGGGAATGATGAAGGCCATTGGTAGAGAACAGCCAATCACTTGCTAATCCCATGTATATCACTCCGCGCTGTATGACGAGTCGTTGTCAATGGTATTTGTATGCATGATCTAGAGCAGGATACTTGGGACGATTCACCGCTGTTTCGCGGCGTACAGAGGGTCAAACGAAGGCTGTTGTGACTTGTTCTGGACGGGGAGAGGGTTGCGTGGCTCGTCATCAGTTTGTGTTTGAGAACGGTGGCTGGACACGGCAATTCGAGTGGGCGACTGGACCGGCTTGATTGAAATGCCTTGAGCTTAGTTGAGCTGTTACATTAGTGGCGGCAAATTAGAGGTCAGAACGGGTCTGCTCCTTTCGTTTGATTGGTGTTCATCAGTTTCGCTGAGGGAGGGAGAATATAAATCCCTATAGGCGTACGGGTGGCAAGCTGCAGGTTCCCACGTCTGGCGTGGCTTGACATGGTGAAGACTGGCAACGTGTAGCGACCGGAAGACTGGAACCTCGCAACACGCTGAATCGCTGGGCGCAGCAGGTAGTCGATAGTGTGGAGCCTCGAGGTGGCAGGTCTCCAGCTTGAGAGGTGCCAGCGTGCCCGGCATGCCGATCCGTGGAGCTCATCACGTTGCTTGTGTACTTTCTTCAGTAGGCTTAGCTCCAGCCGCAGACGCATGTAAACAACCGCACTAGAAAGCAGCTGCAGCCGAAACGCTTGGACCATATGGTCACGAGGAGGTTCATGCCGGTTAGCAGGATACCGAAGACTGATTCAGCCACAAATCCGGGACAAAGTGGTCGTCATATCGCTTGCTGCAACATGAGGAACCAAGCTGAGGTTGGTGGGAGCCGTCAATACACGTCTTGAGATACTGGCCATCCGAGACATTTTGTCGGAGTGTTGAAAGCCATCACTATCGACACGACAAAGACAGGAGCGTACCCTGTCGCAGCACCCGACCCGACCTCGGACGGCGAGGGACGACCCAGTGTATAGAATAAAGCAGTGACGAACTCATGATGTGACAACGGCACGGATAGCGCCTCTGCAACATTGGTCTGTCAATCCAGCTCTACTCAGTCAGGCATTCCGAGGAGATAGGGCAGGGTCGCTGAGAGAATCCATTGGAAGCCGTGTCTCGCAAGAGTATGGCCGACGGAACAATGATTGCAAGTCGATCTTGCAGGACCTGTCCTGATAGGCCCAACGAGTATTCCCGCGCGCGTGACGTCTAGCTCTCCTTGGCGGGTGCATTCCAAACTTTGTGCCATTGATGTATCCCAATGGTAAGGGACATTCCATACACGGATCAAAATCCGAACTAAAAAGTGCGTTTCACGAGTACATCTCGTCAAGCGCGACGATTGTGCAGGAACGAGCGCACAGTCCGAAGACCATTGGGCCGCAGTATGTCGGTTTGCGAGATCATTTGCGCCATCGTCTGTCGAACAATTGTCTCTGGCTATCCATTGGAGAGTATAGCGAGACAGGGTCAGGGAGGGGTGGGCACGTACACGATCGTGCAGACGCGGTGTACCCTTGAGTCAAGCTGTGCTGAGAAACAGAGCCTCAGGTCCGAGGGTGTGATTCGGCAGGAGGGGGAGGGGCAGTGTTGATCAATTGTGACGAGTTGTCTGAGAGACCGTACAGCGGCCAGTACTTCGCCGCTGAACATCATGAAAGGCCAGCGCACTTCGCAGAGCAATTAGTTCTGACTATTGAGATCCAGACTGTTCGGTCAGGCCGCCTGGCCGTCGGAGGTCTTCGCATCTGAACGGGCGCGTAGCGATGTGCTGGCAAAGCTGATGCACTTTGGTTGGGAAAGCCTCACGACTAGAGTGACGCGTATTGTTTCAGCTGGCGAGTATAGAGCAGATCGCTGTGTGTAGCCAATTACCAGAGTGGCAGCGAAAGCTCGTCACAAATTTAGGTGGTATTGCATCAAGGGCGCAAAAAGGCAAGCACGCGAAGCGTAGTATTGCAGCTATACACCCAGTCTATAGAGGGTGAAGTCGACAGCTCGGGAAGACTGCAGCGTAGCGGGGTCCTAGAATCTGCATGACTTGCATGCAACGGCACAGAGGTCGTCCGTCTGTTCCACCCATTTTGGATGCAGATGTTTGCGAGGTACTTGGACTTCGTGTCGCGAATGAGCGCTGTGAGAGCTCAATGCTCATCATGAAAGCCATGTGACGACATGGGGTCCCGAAGAACATGCTGGCAACGGTAGAGTTGGTGTCAGGTGGGCGTATCAGATTGGGTGATAATCAGTAGAGTCGTCATGTGTCCAGATTCTAGCGTATCGAAAGCGTACCGGAAAGTCGGATAAATGGATAAAGCGATCTAGTCTCAGTGACGAGAGTCTTTCTTGATGCAAGTCAACCGACTCAGTTACCTAGTGTGTGATTCGTGGTCAGGTGGCGCGGCAAGGTAGTGCTGGCTGACCAGACATGTAATGCGGATCGATGGGCAGAAAGCACCTGCTGGAGAGCTCGAGCTCCAGCCGAGTCAGAGCGGCGCCAAGGGGCTGCGAACACCAGGAGGGAAATATTGAAATGTTTTATTTTCGTCGGTAACACTCCAGCCTATCATCATCATGCATTGGCGAGTGCACAGAGAAGGCGCATTTGCTAGTGCACGGTCGATTGTGCACATGGAAGCTCTGCTTGACACAAAGCAGGATTGCAGTGAAGCGTATCCGTTGAACAAAGTCTCCGGAGTTCCGGCCGCGGTTGGCACCGAGAGGCTAGAATAGTGGGGTAGGCTTGAGGCATTCCCAGATCTCTGACATGTGTCAATGCTTCCGAAGTGGGCAGAGACTGTGGACGGAAGATGTAGCTCATGGCAAAGAACGGAAAGCCACGGCCGAGGTGTGAGTGACTACCGATTCTGCTAGCGAAGACCCAGCGGAGCGGACCATTGAGAATCTCGATCCATTTCCTTCCAGCAGTAGGGAAAAGCTGTACCGAGCGAGAGGTTGAGTGAGCCACCGGGTGAGAGTTGGGCCTGAAAGCGTCGTCATTGCTGAGCTGCATAGTAGAGCTGTGAAGCTAAGGTGTGAAGCCTTGCTACTCATTGTCTTGGCCAGGAGGACTGGACAGCTCTAGCTCGGATTCGGAGGGATAAGACCAATGAGATGGCGAGTAATCCCAAATCCCCAATGGAAAAATGATGCAGGAACAAAGAGGGACGGGAGAGGTGAACGAAGTCAAAGTGGAGACAAAGCACGTGCACATCTGCTGGGCAGCTGCCACCAATCATGCATCAGAATTCGGTACCAAACCATTCTGTCGGGTCCAGCACCGGCGAAGTCTAATTGGATTGATCAGAAGTTGGATGCTGATCTGATAGATCAAACGCCGCTAGCGTGCTTGAGCAGTCGACTTCCTCGAGGGGGTGTGGTTACACAGCCTAAGGATTGCCAACCTTGACTCATGCCTTTTTTTTCTCGATACTTTTAAGCCGTGAAAACGCGATATCGCCGGGCGGGGCAACCCCGCCAAAAAATTGTTCCAAAGCCATGCCCTCCTCCTGAGGCCGTCGATACCCTTCTCAGGATCATCATCATCACTGGGACTGGAAGTGATGTGTTTTTGAAATTTGAAATTGAATGCTGCTATAGACTCCTAAATCAGTCGCTCTATAGTACATATAAGCATCGCGAAAAAACAAAGCTGGCCTGTGTTCCGTGGTCTGCCGGGTGACATGCCCGATATACAGAGCTCAGCGTTCGGTGGCAGATGAGAGCGCGGGCTCCCATTCATGCTGCCTACCTATGATGTCCATTGCCGTATAATATGTCTGCTCTTGACATACCGAAAACGTCGAGTACAACTCAACAAAACCCAGGTTGCGCGATGCTGTCTCGCTCGCGGTCTGGTCGTCGCAAAGTATTCGAAGTCGATGAGATAATCAAATCGAGTCTGAAGTGCGAGCGTTGTGGGGATGCCGGCGGCAGAGATGCTCACCACAAACATCTCTGCGGCCTGGCATGGTCCCTTGGCCGTCATATTTTGTAGATCGTGTGGTGATTGTGCACATTCGTGAGGCCCGGTGGATCAAATCCGGGTCTCGTTCGTCGTTATTCGTGATTCGTAACGTCCATTTGGACCATGAGGTGTCATAATGACACAAGCCAATAAATGGCGGTCACGATGGGCGATGAATGTGCTTGTTGGTACATGAGATGTGCTGCTTAATGTTGTGCTGAGTGGGCGCCGTTCAGTCCGCGAAATCCAATGCAAAAGCCAATGCAGAAGTCAAAGCTATGTATTGGAATACTCCGTGGCTGCAGGATGAGAGGCTGATCTCGAATCCTGCCAGAGGTTGAGATGCAGTATACCGGAGGTCGTTACAAGGAGAAGTCGTATCGTCAATCGGGAATGAAGTTTTGTGTGCTAAGGGGATCGTGAAAAGGTCCGAGAGATGTGAAAAGATCCTGAAAGGAAAGGCCATTGAGAGGCCAAGGAGAGAGAGATAACCGAAAGGGTGAGAAGCTCGAGGACCCTCACTAACAATGCCACATGAGAAGTTCATGAGCCCTCACTGATAATGTTGGAAGGAAAGAAACCAGAGCTGGTCCTGCTGATGTCGGAACTGTCGAATGAATCAAGACGATCCTGTGCGCGCATGCCGGGGACCCAGCGGGGATTTTGTTCGTGAAGGGTCGTGTGATGCATCACGTTGCCAAAGTCATCTTCCTCTTTTAATATCGAAGAGATGGGATCGTACATGCCTCCGAATCCATAGCCGTAATTGTTCTCCATAGCTGGACTGGGAGGGCTGAAGACAGTGCCTGTTCCCATCAAGCTGCGTTGGATCTCGAGAGTCAGATCATCCCCTGTGCCAGTGAGGAGAAAGTCATTGTCATTGTCGTTGCGGTCAGTGGTCATTTCGGTCGCCGGGGAGCTTAGATCTTCGGGAGATGCGCTGTCGAAGGCGGCTCCTGAGCCTGCCGCGTAGTGCCGGAATCCATAGCTACCAGCTCCGGAGAAGTTGCTAGGGGAAGGACCATCGAAGTAGAGACCAGAGAAAGGGCGGCCTGAATTGCCCTCTGGACTGCGAGTGGGAGACTTCTTGTACTCGTCTTCGTCATCCTTGGGTGGTTGAGGCTGCTTCGTGATGCTCTTCTGGTCATAATGATTCGGACTACGTCCACGAATGACAAGTCGCTCGCTGACGAGATGAGCCAAAAGTTCCCAATTAGCAGCACGAGTGCTATCAAGGCGAGTGTCTGCCCAAAGTTCGACCTTGAGGAAAAAGTATTGCTGAGCGGCGCGACGCTTTCCGTTGTTGACCGTGGCATTCTTGAACTGGAGACGATCAAAGCAGTGCTGGCGGCAGAGGCCATCAGTAGATCCGTGCATGACCAGAGGAACATAGTCAGGGGTGTAGCGGTGGGACTGGTCCCGATTGGTGCGGAAATCTGGGTCCTCGTCGTCCTCAACCTGCAGTGGTAGATTAGGCAGGTAGTGGGAGGGCGTATCGTAGGACGGGTTGCCTCGCAAGAAGTTCTGAATGGCTATACCCTCGTTGGAGTGCTCGGAACCGAGCGGAAGACCAGGAGCGACCTTGATATTCGTGACGTTTCGTTTCTTGCCATGATCTCGCTTTGCGGTGAATTGAATCAACTCGATTTCTTTACCGTGTGAGCCAGGATGATTTGGGTCCTCGGCGACGGCGGACACCTTCATAGAAAGTGCCTGCACGCGGCGAGAATGCAGATAAAGAGCTTGACCGTGGGATGGAGGCTCGAGAGTATAAGCTGCACTGGGCGCAACATAGTTGCGACGATAACCAGTCCACTCATTCTCGATCAATTTGATCCCCTTTTCGACTCTGGCAAAAAGTTGAGGTTGGACAAGTTCGTGACGCTCATTGCGCAAGGCACCACCAGTAAAGTCAAAGTACTCCCTCCAAGGCAGCATCGGTTCGACCCCGTCCTGGGGACTATCGGCACGCGAAGCGCTCATGGAACGATCGTCGCGCTGCATGGCGCCTGTCGGGGTAGGGTCGGGCCAGCGCGACCGGTCCGGAAGAGGATTGCTTGCTCGGGGTGATCTTGACTGGAAGCTCGAGGCGGCGAGTGTGTTCTCGGGGAAAGGCCGGGAGAGGCTTCGGAAGTTGGGAATACTTGACAGGTGTGGGGCGTCGGAACGGAAGGATGAATTGATAGGACTAGAAAGCCATTAGCGCACATGCCACGTGCAAGAGGAGTGATGAGGTACTCACGAGTGGCGGTATTGATTGGAAGTGTCGTAGGGATTGATGAAGGTTTGGTGGGGACTGGGAGGCTGGCGGGAGTAAGAGGGCTGAGAGGGGTCGATGGTGGAAACGGGAAAGATGTGTTCACTGATGGAAGGAAGCTGGTGTGAGTAGGACGAGGGGCTGGAGAGCGAGAGTTGACTGGACGGATAGCTGGCGACGGGTCAGAATTTATGTTGTGCAATGTGTGACGGTGGTTGTAGGGGGGAAGTGGAAGAAGCGCGCTTCCAGAGATTGGGCTGTCGAGAGGACCTTGACTCGAGGGCGCTGCAAGTGACAATGGGACCGACAAAGTGGTGCATCTCTTTTAGCGTGCCACTGTGTCGGGAACAGTCAAAGGCGGGCACGCTCACGCAAAGGCCCCCGATGTGCTGGGTGACAGGCGAGATTGGCGTGATGGGCCGTGGAGTTTAAAAACAACCAATCGGCGGGAAAACATGTTACTTACAAATTCGATTGTGCCGAAGAAGGCATAGTGGCTCCGGGGCCATATGAGCCAACCAGCTCATGAGCCGAGTACTGGTGGGTGTGCTCAGCATCTGGCAAGTACGTGGCCGACTCCTGCGTTGGCGAGTACAGATGCGACGGGGTTGGAGGTGATCCAAAGACGCCCTCGCTGGAGTTGTTGCGGCAGGTGCAGCCGGGAGAGCAATCTGTCAAACGAGTCAGCCAAGACCCGCTAAAGCAGGCTTGCAACAGCTGAGCAAACGACCAGCTCTGCCAGCGTCCAGCTCCCAGCTCCCAGCTCCCAGTTACGGCCGACGTGAGAGGAATCGGCCGCGGGACTGTCAGACGGGGCTCCTGGCTTTGCGACGGCTACAAAGGTAGGCGCCGCTGACGGAGTGCGAATTACGGTTATGTGCCGAGCTCAATTTGATGAGAAGTGTTTGCTGGTGCAGCTGCAGCTGCAAGTGTGCTGGAGTCAAAAGCAAAACGGCGCCCGTACTGTCGGGATTGCGGTGACACGAGAGGGATGATCAAGTAATGTAGAACGGGCTTACCGTGATGCAGCATTTCAACCATGGTGCTGGGATTTGGTTCGCGGGGTGGATGCCGGTGGTATCCGGTGGCTTCTGGTTTGCTGAGTCGTGTGTTAGCTGCAAGTCAGGGCCGCGACGAGGGCCGATCCAAGACGGGAGGGAATGGGAAGGGCAACCTGCCTGCCGTCGATGCGCATGGCCGTCTCCGCCCTCCACGCATCGGCGGCAGGCGAACTGCGCGCCAAGGGACGGCATGAAAGAAACATGGGTTTGTATCTTGATAGCGGTGAGATGAAAGGACAAGGTTTGGACGGTGCGCGGTGAAACGCTGCCAAAGGGCAACAGAGTTAAGCTTGAATCGACTGACCTGACTGGAAGGAGACCTGACTGGAGATGAGGGAGACCCTGGCCTGCAGCAAGCGAGCTGCTCGGTGCCGGACAAAAAGTAAAAACTGACGTGTTGGCGTGATTTTCGACAACAACCACTGGGATAGACTGCGGTTTTACCGCTCAGGGCGATAGCGGTGGTGATCTTGGTCGTCTCGAAAATTTCGGGGGGTTTTGGATGTCGTCTATCCTGCAGATGCAGAGGATGGCACGCTGCTGTCGCTATCGGTGAGTGTGTTGGGAACTTGACGGCGTCTGGACTCCAGAAGTGTCCGCTCGTGGTTGGCCTTCAGTCCTCTCGTCGTCAAAAAGGTTGAGAGATGTCGTTGATTGACGCGCGAGAGGCGAGGCGGGTTGCTGCTCTTGTATCAGTCTGATGATGCTTCGCCAAATAGAAAACCCGACCCCCGTCATTCGCGACCCCTTTCGTTTGTGGCAGCGACAGACCTGTCGTTATGCATGCTACTGCATTGCAAAAGCCGCCAGCGCTTCCGCCTGCAGAAGCTATTGTTAATCGGAGCACTCACCGGATCGTTGACGTGAGGACGTGCTTGCCGTTCAACCGCGTCTGTCTAATAATGGTCGGACGTGGATCTGGCGGCGCCGGGAAGGCCCCTTGCGTGGGTCGGCGATCGCCAGCCACTTCTTGTCGAGTATACCGCCGACCAGGGAAATTTGCTGACTGGGGACCAGATGTGTGTGTGTGTTTTTGTGTGAGGTGGTACCTTGCTTACGGGGAGCTTTCCTGTGCGCAAGAGAGAACAAAATTGATGGGACAAGAGGACGAAGGAGAGGCAAGCACTCCTGTATATCTAGACGCTGTTCCCACACATGCTTTGGACGCTGGCCCTGCTACCGGAGTCGCCCACTGCACATGCTGAACAGGCATGCATACGCTGATTTGCTGCAGATCATTGTGGGTCCAACGACAGCACATCCCTCATCATGTTCCCTCGACCAGCTGCACTGCTGCTTCAAATCACAAACTGGCCACTGGTCTAAACTCGTCCCGCCTCCCGCCCTGCCTAATCGACCTCTGATCTCAGAAGCCAGGGACTGCAAATCATCTGCCGCTAGTCTACTTCCGATCCGTGTCGCCAGAGGGTCGTATTTCATGCAGCTGCAGCTGTGGAGCGGCTCGATGCAGACCGATCACTTGGTCATTTACCTGGACTAGGACGACATTAACAAAATCGCCAAGCCCAAGGTTTCGCGTTCGTCTTTAGGGCTGTTCTTTCCGCCTTCCCCGAAGCTAGGGACTGCCTCCGGCTTCCCACCAGCCTGGCTGCTTCCAATGTCAAATGGAAGTTGCAGCACTGCCGGATCACTCCATCCCATCAGATACTGCCGCCACGTTTGCTGTACATCCGTATCTGCCGTCCTAGTCTGAGCTGCACACCTCACCGCAATGACACATCTGTCCGACTACTCAACATGGTTTGTATGCCCACATATCCTCGGCTGGGCTCCGTGCACAAGGCGTCGACCGATCAGGTCTAGTACTTTCGCCTTTGCCCATGCAGCGGCCCTTGTGCCCGCTACTTCTAATTTGTACCCTTCGTTGGGACAAGCTCACTGGTTCCCATTGTGACTGCATGATGCAGCGTTGTCTGTATAGAGGTCAGCTTAGGGAGATCAGGTAGGTGATGGAGGACGGCTGAGCACGAAGCCGCACAGATTGTTTCTAACATTGGGAATGGTCAGTCGCCTTCGACCATGCATGAGCCTACTCTCATTTGAGTTTCCGGCATGAGCAACACCTGCAGGGTACAGGACCTCCAAGTCATTTTGGCGGCAACTCGGACGACGTCTCAGGCTCACTCGACATCTCCAATGCATCTTCAACCTCATGGTCTTTCCTGGCGTCTTTGCAATACCACTCCCTGCCCGACATGGTCATCTCAAAACCAACCATCGAACTCTATTCTGGCCACAACTGATGACGATGTATACGCTACGTTGCGTGCTGCATTTTTGCTTTGATTGCGGTATGACGACTGTATCCTATTGAGGCTCGACGTCAGCGGCAGAACTTGTAGGGAAGCATGTAGCTGCAACCATGCATGGGATGCCAGCGTCGTATTCCACATTTGTCACGGGCTTTATTCGAAACAATAACTCGGTTCATCTTGCTGGCAGACATATCGACTGATATGCATAGCGGCTCGGAAGCGCCATCTACCTCTGTCAAACGAACGATTGACGATCAGGTACCTATTCAATCAAGAGCCACTCGTCTAGCAGGACCGCAGAGATTTGGAATGCAGCTGGCTGCGACCAGCCGAAATGGAGGGTGGACGTGGCAGGAGCACAAGGCATTGTCCGCCAATGGGGAACTCGTGGTTTGTGCACAACCACAACCGGCCCGTGGCTTTCGGATGGTGCTTGAGCATACTGGTCATGCGTGCCACGTCCGCCTTGACACCCATCGATACCAACACGAGTATCCGATCATGATTATTTGGGCATCCGCCGCCAGACGAAGGCTCAAATGCAAAGGTCATGGCTTGCGAGGCTGACCAGAATCTATGAGCTCACTTGTGATCCCTCGCTAACAGAGAGTACTTTAGTGTCCTTGCCCCCGACTTCGGATTGATTTTGATCGAATGGTGAACACAGGGTAACGCTGGACAGAACTCGAGCAGTCGTCCCCGTCTCCAGGTGCGGGACGCCTTCTTTGGTTTACGGCAGAATGATTCCACTCACGAGGTCGCCAGCCTGCTCCACTGCACCGATTCTTCCCTCCTCGTCACAGCCGTCATACGAGGAATCTGAAGGAAACACAACGCTACCTACCACGCGGATCCTGCTCTACGACGCACCAGATCGTGGACCATTGCACACGACCACAAATCTGCCCTACTTTGAGGTACCCATCAAGGTGAGCCTGTCGCTGTCGGCCTCCAATTGCCTGCTCGCAGGGGTAGCGTCATGGTTGACAGCAAGTCCGTCAGAGGAACCCAGATCACGCCTCGTGCTCCGGGTCGGCTCCCATACCGCTTCCTCGTCGTCAGCGTCTGGTGGGTCGTCCAAAAACCTGTTTCGAGCCTCCGCGAAAGGGCGGCTAGCCAGCGAGGCTCGGTCATTGTTCGATGCGAAGGATCCATCTCGTATTCTGGCTGTCCTCATGATGAGCAACACTAGTGACTTGGCGAGCATGCAGCTTTATCTCAACCTTCGTTGACCGTCGCGGTGAGCGACCAATCTGAGCAATAACGACCCGCGATGACAGCTTGTTCCGCAGTCAGCTGAGCGTCTCAGGATCTCAAATACCAGACTTGACCATTCGCTTGAATGACCCCGGACGCAAAGATGCATGATTGCATTTTCCGCTTCCGCAAAGCAAACGTGGAGTGCCGAATCTCCGACGGTGAAGCTGGATGGACTGGCCAGATTTCTAAAGGGATTGCAGGGTGGCCAAACAGATGTCTGCTGGTGAAGTCGCCGCAATAGCGTCGGGCAAGATAACTTAGATATCGTCCAAAATTGACGGAAGTTGAATCAGAGCTGTTCGGAAATCGATCGCTGGAATTCTCATCCATTTTGAAGATCGTTCGCCCTGTTCTTGTGTCGCCACCTGAAGCCATGGAAAAATTCGCGGTGTTGCGACACACAGAGAAGGAGCCCATCCTACTAGCCAATCAAGTACGAGAAGCTTATACATAGCATCGATGTAGGTGCGATGCCGTCAAGTCATCGAATGAATGACTGTTGGAGATGTTTCTCTCGAAGATGAAGTTCCACGTGGCCGCATGAAGCTTTTCGACGGCGTGGCGGGCCCTCGAAGATCTTTGACGCCGCGCTTGCATCTGCCATCGTTTCCATTGATGTGACGAAATTCAATCTTACAATATCTCGAATTGCCGTGACAGCTTGCAAACACATCGCAGTATCGAAGCAGACACACAGATGACATTACGATAATGTCCAAGCAAAGCGCAGCCGAAGAATGGCTGACATGGGCGTTCAGCCCTTCAGCGACAGCCATCATCGTCACTCTCCTGGTCGCCATCTTATCTCCTCTAGCGCTTCATTACTATCTCTATCGGACCCGCGCAAAATCAACAACATCGCAATTCCTCCTACTTGGCCCGAGCAGTAGCGGTAAAACATCTCTTGCGCTCTACGTAAGCTGAATGCTCCCCTCAAGTTATGCCCCCGCTGATCAATGCAGTTTCAAACTGGTCGACCACACAAGACACACACATCACAAGAGCCATCCACGATCCCATGCGTGCTGCGGGATGGTTTCGAGGCAGCATCGCAGGGTTTCCGATCACACAATGATCCGACCGTCGCGGCAGACCGCAAATTCACACTAATCGATACTCCTGGCCATGGCAAACTCCGCCATCATGCCATTAATGAGCTTGAGAGCACCAAAGATCTGAAAGGGATCATCTTCGTAGTCGATAGCGCTGCCTGCTCCTCTCCGACCGGACTGACCGAGGCCGCCGGATATCTTCACGATGTGCTGCTTACGCTGCAGAAACGACAGACAGGTGGAAAATCGAGCAAGCACATGGTCACTGTACCTGTACTGGTAGCTGCGAACAAGCTCGATCTATTTACCGCTTTGCCGGCCATGTTAATCAAGAAGTCTCTGGAGGAGGAAGTGGGCAAGGTAAGGGAGAGCCGAGGACGAGGGCTGGCAGCGTCCGGGGATGGTGATGAAGGTGAAGACAAGGACTGGCTAGGCGAGGGAGGCGAAGGGCCTTTCAAGTTCGAGCAGATGCGGGAGGCGGAAGTTGATGTGCAGGTCTTGGGTGGGGCGGTGTTGGGGGAGAAGGGGGCGGAGTGCCAGGAGTGGTGGGCATGGGTGGGGGACAACATGTAGTCGTTACAGTCGGCCTTGTCGACGTCTGAGCTCTTAGCAAACACAATCCAAGGCAGTGGACTTCCCATTCATCGTTGTTCAGCACGCAATTCCTCCTCCGAATTGTCCATCGGCCATCCCCGCGGCGACTTCGAAACATGTGCGGCTAGAAACGGCACTCACCCCTGCCTTGCCTCGACAGCAACAAACCTTGAACACATTCTTCACCTCTCGTCCATCCTCAAGCTTCTTATACACACCTCCCTTCTTCTCACACAGCATCCCCCCTCCCATCCCGCCCATCATGACCACCACCCACCCCCGCCATCCCCCTACCGTCATGGACAACATCACCCAACACATCGGCAACACCCCCCTCGTCCGCCTCAACAAACTCCCCCAATCCCTCCACCTCCGGCCCACCATCTACGCCAAACTCGAATTCTTCAACGCCGGCGGCAGCGTCAAGGACCGCATCGCCCTCCGCATGATCGAAGCCGCCGAACGCGCCGGCCGCATCCACCCGTCCCGCAGCACGCTCATCGAGCCCACGTCGGGGAACACGGGGATCGGCCTCGCGCTCGTCGGCGCAGTCAAGGGGTACAAAGTGATCATCACGCTGCCGGAGAAGATGAGCCCGGAGAAAGTGGCGGTGCTGCGGGCGCTCGGGGCCGAGGTGGTGAGGACGCCCACGGCGGCCGCGTGGGACAGTCCGGAGAGCCACATTGGGGTTGCGAGGAGGTTGGAGAAAGAAATCCCCGGGGGCGTGATATTGGATCAGTATGGGAATGAGAATAACCCGTTGGCGCACGAGGAGGGCACGGCGCAGGAGGTGTGGGAGCAGACCGGGGGGAAGGTGACGTGTTTGGTTGCGGGCGCGGGGACCGGGGGGACCATCACGGGGTTGGCGAAGGGGTTGAAGAGGCACAATAAGGATATAAAGATTGTGGCGGCGGATCCGCAGGGGAGTATACTTGCGCTGCCGGCGACTTTGAATGATGAGCAGAAGGATAAGCCGTATAAGGTCGAGGGGATTGGGTATGATTTCATACCGGATGTGTTGGATCAGAAGATTGTGGATACTTGGTACAAGACGGATGATCGGACTTCGTTCGAGTGGGCGAGGAGGTTGATCAGGGAGGAGGGTCTGCTGTGTGGTGGTAGCAGTGGGAGTGCAATGGCCGCGATGGTGAAGGCTTGTGTGGAGTTGGAATTGACGGAGGACGATGTGGTGGTTGTCATATTGCCGGACAGCATCAGAAGCTATCTCAGCAAGGTGAGAAGGACCTGGTTATGTGGTTCAGACATGATATGCTAATGCTTCTGACAGTTTGTGGACGATGACTGGCTGGCAGCGAATGACCTGCTGCCGCCAACACCACCAGTGACTTCCCCACCATCGCCGGTGTCGAAACCGATCAAAGACGATGATGGGTACGGCAACGCTCGGATCTCTGACCTACGCCTCAAGCCCGTTGTCACCATCTCCTCCGCTTCATCGTGTGGCGACGCCATCGAGACCATGCGTGACAAGGGCTTCGATCAACTTCCAGTCTCAGCTGGCAGCACGTCGCGCCTCTGCGGTCTTGTGACTCTGGGCAACTTACTATCATTCCTGTCATCTGGTCGTGCTAGTGGGGAGACACCTGTCGAGGACGTCATGTTCGATTTCCGCTCCTTGCCAGAGACAGAGGTCAACCTCAAGAACATTACCATCGAGACTCCTGAGGAGCGCAAGGAGCGAGTCACCAGCAGCGAGAAGAGCAGCCACCCGAACAGGAACAGCTTCTTCGAGATCACCAAAAACACCAGACTGAGCGCTCTGAGCAAGTTCTTCGAATGGAATAGCGCCGCCATCGTGACGGAGAGGCAAGAGAAGCACTTCAAGGCTATCGCGGTTGTCACCAAGGTGGATTTATTGACATGGTTGGTGAAGAACAAAAAGACGAATGGGACGAACGGGCATTCGGCAAGTCTGCCTACACGGTAGACTGGTATAGATGGAACTTTTATACGAAGATATGGCAGCCATGGAGATGGGCGTTGAGAAATATAGAGACGATTTGCTTCTAGAATGGTTGTCTCCGGATAAAAGAGAACAGGGAAAGATTAATAGAGAGCAATCAAGGTTTTGAAAGATGCTTGGAAAGCCATGAGAGCGTGAGTGTTACCATTTCTTCCCTGATTTGAGTTTGCGAAACACTGGTCGAGCTCTATCCCTGCATGAAATCAATGAGCTACTGCAGGAACGATCCGACCTTGTGTTGAGCTTTACACTTTCAAGCACTAGGAGCATGGTCTTTGTGATATGTCTCGAATCGACTCGCGACAAGTATAGACGTCAAGGACATCAAGGCATTGGTGGGGTGGTCGTCAAGGCGGCAGAACCAATGCGCCGGGAACCTGCATGTGATTGCGACTTCAACCTTTTCTGCCACAAGCACGGCATCCATCTTCCTTTTCCCCCCACCTTCAACTCACGCTTCTTCAAATCACGTACCACATCTTGTCACAATGTTTCCTTCCATCAAAATCATATCAGCATAGCCTCCCTCTTTCGCCGCAACAGCGGCGTGACTATCCTTGGATGTTCCTCGATAGTATCATAAACGCCTTCACCAATCTCAGCATGTCGACTCCGACTATCCGCCGCTCAAGGCGTATCGCCGGTCAGCCGGCAGCTACAGACTTCTCTGGGGAGCCTTCAACGTCGACTCCAACTGCTCCAGCTATCGTCGCAGCAGCTCCTTCAGCCCCTCCAGCAGAGCCGATAAGGCCCAGAACTCGCCGCGGGAACACTCACGCGACACATGAGCAGAGAGCTCGAGCTAGGAATCGACACCCTCCTCCAACCCTGCGTCCAGCCCAGCAGCACCCACCGCCTCCAGAAGGACCTTTCACATTCACCCACAGCGACCCAGCTTGGCCCGGGCAGAACGACGCCGCCACACTCACTGCCGCCCCAAACCCTCCACCACCTGGGATCAAGTCCGAGTCACCTGGTGCTGATGTCGACATGACAGATGCGCCGGACATCAAGCAGGAGCAGAGTGACGATTCACAGAGCCGATCGATTGCCTTCCCAGACACCACACCAAGCACACAGCCCCAACAAGCTTTCCCACCACTGTATGTCATCAATTCCGAGGACATTGCTGCTCGCACTAGGCGTATTCTTGCAGCAGCGGACAATGAGTTGCAAGCAGCAGCAGCAGCCAGGAGGGCTCAACAATACAATCGCGATGAGCAGACAACGTCGGCTAGAACTCCACAGACACATTCACCAACACCGATGCAATCTGCCACTCCGCTACAGATTCCGACATTCAGTACCGCACGGAGTGGCCTTCTTCAAGCACCTCCAGCACATAGTGGCACTCTTCAAGCACCTCCAGCAAAGTCCACCAACACAAGCTCACCCCAAGAAGCGAAGGAACCACCTACTCATGCTTGTGTCATCTGCTGCGATTCACTACCCGAAGTGGATATGAAGCAGCCGTGTCGCTTCTGCAAAGAGTGGTTCTGCGACGAATGCATTGCCGACATGTTCGACCGCGCCATCGACACACCTACTGCTATGCCACCAAAGTGCCACATGATCTTCCAACTCCACACGGGTCTTCCACTGCTCTCAACAGAAAGAGCTCAGATGTTTCGCGACAAATTCGAGGAATGGCTTGCGACCGACAAGGTCTACTGCCCAGTCAAGACATGCGCTACATTCATCCCAGAGAGGATCTACCATCCTGGTCAAGGTCCAGCACCTAAATTTGGCCAATTCGCGAGGTCACAGGCAGAAAAGATTGTAGCTGCTGTCATCGAGCATCCCACGGCTCGTCACTTCATGCGAAATTCAGGCGAGACGGCGCTGGACTCATCGGGCCGACCTCAATCCTTCCTTGCCATGAAACGGGTCAAGTACGACAGCTGGGGATCTTTGGTCGCAGACTTGCAGAACATCATCGACAAGGCAACAAGGCCTGGCGTTGAAGCCCATGCGGCAGCCAAAGCAACATTGATCAACGTAGCAGCTAACACATGGGACAAGATCATGTTGCGACCCAGCTCCAAGGTCACCTTTCCGATGGAGAAACCCAAAGTCATCGCCTGTCCGACCTGCTGCATCGGAATCTGCCTGGAATGTCGTCAGACTGCGCATGCGGGAAAGCCATGCGACACCACTGTCAAGGACCACGAGATGGCCATGATGGCACAGTATGGCTACAAGCAGTGTCCTGTCTGCCGTACAGCAGTCAAGCGCATGTTCGGCTGTAGTCACATGCAGTGCCTGTGCGGAGCCCACTGGTGCTGGAGATGCGAGAAGCATATCGACGAGTGTGGAGGAGGCTGCAATGAAGGTGATGAAGAGGATGCTTCCGATTATGGCGAAGCTGAGTATGATGGTATCTCGGACCCTGGTGATATGATGGATCCAGCAGACAATCCTTTGCTTGCGCCGATCGTCCAGGCCCAAGCGGATCAACCGCACAATGATGTGCTTGCATACATGGCTGAGCCGGCCGCTTTAGGTGTCCGTCCTCCACCTGATCACGAGACAACTGCGGCGCCTCAAGGTCTACCGAACAATGGGACAACCGCCAGGACAGATGCTCACAACACGGGCATGACGGGGCAAGATGATCTACTAGAGCCAATGCCAGATGCGGTACGGACAAGACTAGCCCTTGCCGCAGCTACTGCGACGCGTCCGAACCCGGTCGAGCCGAATCCTGCACCCCCTACTCAGCCCATCCGTCCAGCGGACCGCCAGCCAGCAGATCTGGACGCAGGAGGAGGACGCAGATGGGAGGGCTTTGCAGAGTTTGGAGATGAGCCTAATGAGCCCATGTCCAGCGTCTGGACCTGTCATCACCAGTTCAAGCACGTGTCGCCCAAGTCTGACAACTGGACCGTCAAGCTTGGATCGGTGGTGGAGTGCAATCGCTGCTTCAAGAAGATGGAGATCGCTCGTCGTAACATTACTCCGGTGGCGCCGTCGTCGAAGAAGAGTCCCGAGATCAAGCTAGAGCCGCAGCAGGAGACGGCGGTCGTGTCGAGTGCCCCTGCAGTCCGCGGCCCGGAACAGCATGGTGGTCCATTGAGGGCTCCGCCAAGTCAGCACCCGTTGGCTCTCGAAGAGGCCTGGGATACAACAGCCCAAGTGAGCCGCACTATCCCTCCCTCAGCACCACTGTTACCGAGCAGCGTTGACTCCGAGCCCCCACGACGATCTGGAACCAATCGTCGCTCGACCAACACTCTGGCTGCCGAGAAGGAGAAGAAGAAGGAGACCAAAAGAGAGGACATGCCTTTCGATTGTCGTGCATGCAATGTGTTATACTGTGGAGAATGCAAGGACATCATGCTGGAGAGGCGCAGGTTGGAAAAGAAGAGATAAAGGGGTCGTCGAGGCATGGAAGGTCATCATGCTGAGTAGGGCGCCGGTCAGGGTGAAGCCATCGCCGGAACTGGCGGAGTTCCGGCCAAATATGATGCGCATGACGATTTCATGACAAGGAAGGAGAAGAAATAGCCTCATGGCTTGAAGAGGATTTGCATCTAATTAGCATAGATAAATGAAAGCACGCTTACACTCAATGCTGTGTCTTCCTCAATATTGAGTTGCTGCCAACAATGACTGACGACATGTCTGCCGTCTCGTCTACCCACTCACATTATTCGATGGAGAATATCTATCGTACGTGGCAGCATGCATTGACAATATGTAGAGTATATTGATGCAGTGTGCGCATCGTCGAGGAGGTCGACGGATATGCCCTGTACGGTTTAGTGGCTTCCTTTTCGGGTTAGGCGTGAGATCCTGAGGCCAAATATGCCATTTGAGCCTCTACTATTCCTCATCGTTCAGCAAATGGTCATCCTTTGCATATTTTCCAACAAGATCGTCTCGTGTTCCTCTTCGTCTGTGATATACTCTTTACCCCTTTCCTAATCATTTCATTCCCTTCCGTTGCCATTGGAAGCTCTCACATTTCAGCATGTCTTCTAACGGCACTCTCAAAAGCCGTAGTAAGACCACACAAAATGGCAAAGCAGACATACACGAGCAAATAGAAAAGGTCGTCCCAGCAAGCGGCGTCCCAGACAACAACCGCCAAACGACCCTCAACCTCCTCATCTGCGTCGGCGGCATTTACGCATCTTTGTAACCCCCCTTCCCTTTTTCCCCTGAGCTAATCACGTGCTGACCCCGCCCAGCCTCACATGGGGCGTCCTCCAAGAACGCATCACCACCACGCCCTACGGCCCCTCCACCGCCCCCGTCAAATTCAAATACCCCCTCGTAGTCAACACCGTCCAATCCACCTTCGCCTGCCTGCTAGGGTACATCTACCTCCTCCTCACACGCACCACCACCTCCCCTCTCCCCGTCTTCCCCTCATCAAACATCATCCCCCCCCTCCTCCTGGTGGCACTCACCTCCTCCCTCGCCTCCCCCTTCGGCTACGCCTCCCTCGCCCACGTCGACTACATCACCTTCATCCTCGCCAAATCCTGCAAGCTACTCCCCGTCATGGCGCTGCACGTGACGCTGTTCCGGCGGAGGTACCCCTGGTACAAATACGCCGTCGTGGCGCTGGTCACGGCGGGAGTGGCGGTGTTCACCCTGCACCACCCGGGCGGCGGGAAGAAGGGCAAGGGGGCGGCGCAGAACTCGTCGTGGGGGTTGGTGTTGTTGGGGGTGAATTTGCTGTTTGATGGGTTGACGAACGCGACGCAGGATCATATCTATAAGGTCTTTAGGCCGTACAGTGGGCAGCAGATGATGTGCGCGTTGAATTTCATGGCGACGGGATTGACGGTGGGGTTTTTGCTCGTTGAGCCTGTCGTGGGGAGGACGAGCGTGGGGGCTTATTTGGGGATGAAGGGTGGGGTGGGGGAGTTGAGGGGCGCGTGGGAGTTTGTGAAGTTGTATCCCCAGGTCGGCAGGGATGTGTTGGCTTTTGCGGCGAGTGGTGCTGTGGGGCAGGTGTTTATTTGTGAGTGGTATGCTTGCTGGTGCAGGGGGAAGATGCTAATGGGTACAGTCTATACTTTGGCGACGTTCGGGTCGCTGTTGCTTGTCACGGTCACGGTCACGAGGAAGATGTTGACCATGATCTTGTCCGTGGTGTGGTTCGGTCACAGGTTGAGCCCGATGCAGTGGCTGGGCGTGGCTCTAGTGTTTGGTGGTGTGGGCATGGAGGCACAGTTGAGCAAGAGGGAGAAGCAGGCAAAGGAGGCGGCGAAGAAGCAGAAGTGAAATATGGATCGGAGATGTTGTTACATGCATTGCGAGGTAGTAGAAGGTATATAGGAAAGCATCTTGTATAGATTTAGGGGGTTCAAATGGCTTGTACTACGCCGCGACCATATGACGTTGGTCGGAAGTCGAGCTAGGAGTTCAAAATCGCGAAGGTAGGAGGCAAAGATGACATGGACGTTGTCTTTCTTTATCATGCCTAGTCTTCTGAAAGATGACCATCAGACCAAAGGTGAGGCACAAAAAGGAAGCTGGCTCACTTGCCCTGCAGGTGGTCTGGCCGTTCCTGGCGACCGCCAAGCCATGACGTCGATGTGCGTCGGACACGACCTGGCGGAATTCTTTCACCATAGAAACACCACGTTACCCTCGACCAAGTTTTCCAGTATGCGACACGTCTGCTAGGACTTGGTCACTTGAAAGCCATATCCCGCATCAAGCTCCATCTCTCCAGCACTCATGGCCACCCAGCGATCGACGACGAGTACACGGCAAGCAACGATGAACGGAGCTGCAAAGACACCCCCGAGTCCACCGCAAACATCGAAGCGCTCTCCTTTCATTCCTTCTATACCTGAAGGTCTGATACTCGCCATCTACCCTCTCATACTGGTGCTTGGCTCTCTCTACGGCTACCTCTCCATCTCACCGACGCTTAGCCCCTACAATCCTACGACCCAGTCCCACGACCCAGCGACTGCTCCTTCATACTTCGCCCGCAAGAACAACATCTTCAACCTATACTTTGTCAAGGTAGGATGGTTCTGGACCACACTAGGTTTCTGGGCTCTCCACCTCCTCACAGCCCCTCAGTCCCGCACCACCGTCTCCTCTCAGTCTGCAGGCACCAGCATTACCACGCCTGAACCCCCTGCTCGCCTGGTTCGCGCCTTTGCTCGCTGGTCACTTGCGACTTTGTTCTGGGCTTTCACGACACAATGGTTCTTTGGTCCCGCCATCATTGATCGCGGCTTCAAGCTCAGCGGAGGGGTGTGTGATCTGTCGCATCTGTCCTTGCCAAATGATCAGCCGTTGAAGATCCACGAGTCGCCAGCCGGGCCGAAAGGATTGAGGAATGTTCAGGACATCGCAAGTGGTGTGGTCTGCAAGGCGGCGGGTGGCGTCTGGAAGGGTGGACATGATATCTCTGGGCATGTCTTCTTGCTCATACTAGGCAGCGCCATGTTGTTGCTGGAAGCGTTACCGCTGCTCATGAAGAAGGAGGGAGAGCTGAGGGCAGAAGTCAAGGAAGGGCGAACGGAGGAAGGAAGACAAGTAGGGCTAGGGACCAAGATCGCGGTGGGCATAGCCGGACTGAAAGGATGGATGCTGCTCATGACGGCAGCCTACTTTCACACGTGGTTTGAGAAGTTTACCGGTTCTCTTGTGGCAGCGACTGCGCTTTGGGTGGTTTACTTCCTCCCGAGAGGATCGGCTGGAGTCAGAAGCATATTGGGAGCACCAGGATCGAGCTCGTAGAAGTCAGGTCGGCAAAGATTTGCATTATCACGGGTTTGAAAGCCACGCTCTGTACCAGTGTACAGCTATCAGTAGATCAGCCGAGCAAAAGGATGACCATGACCATGACGCCTCGAGGCGCTGCTTTGCTGCCGTGCTCCTCCGAGGTATCCATCGAAATTAAAACATGCATGACTTGTCCCAATTCTAACCACACCGCGCAACTTGAGCTCCTTCGTCCTATCAGCAAGCACACCCATCCTTCGGTCCCTGCTGTCCCTGACTCCCCAACTCAACGCGACTTTGCTGCTCCTGCGTCGCGGCTTGCCTCTGCGCCGTCTTGGGGCCCTTCAAACTCGCCTCCGGAATAGCATTCGCAATCGCCGTAAACACCTCATTGACATTCAACCCAGACTTTGCCGACGTCTCAAAGAACAACAGTCCTTCCTCATCCGCATACGCCTTGGCCTCCTTGGTGCTCACCCTCCTCGCATCCCCGTCCTGCGCCTGCCCCTCCGGGACCCCCTCCCCTCCCTCTTCACCTTCCTCCGTCTCCTCCCCAGCCGCGTCCTCCACCCCTTCCGCGCAAAGATCCACCTTGTTCCCCACAAACCCGATGACGATCCCGGGCGAGGCCTGCCTCTGCAACTCGGCCACCCAGTGCCGCGCTTTGGTCAAACTGCTTTTCTTGGTGAGATCGTAGACGACGAGCGCCGCCTGGGCGTTGCGGTAGTACATGGGCGCGAGCGAGGCGAAGCGTTCTTGCCCCGCGGTGTCCCAGATTTCGAACTTGATGGTGCGCGAGGGCAGGGTGAGTTTTTTGGTGAGGAAGGCGGCGCCGATGGTGGGTTCTTTGGAGGGGTGGAATTCAGAGGAGGTGAAACGGAGGACGAGGGAGGACTGGTGGGGGTTAGTATGGGAGAGGAGGGGAGACGGAGGAGGGGACGCACTTTGCCTACGGCGGCTTCGCCGAGGAGGACGAGCTTGACGCTGCTGCTGGGTTTGCTGGCGGCGCTGTCGGCCATGGTGGAGGTGGTGGATGTAGAAACGTCGAGGTTGGGATAAAGTGCCTGTGGTGGCGTCGGGTTTGGCTGATGTTGGGTTTCGTTACAAGGTTGTGCGGATGAGGTAGTGAATGATTTGTCGAGGTCAGATCAATCGATCTGGTCACTGATAGTCAGGGCATGAGGCAGGCAGCGGGATAGATTGGAAAGGTATGACGACGGGGGACACGTCTTGGCACGCCAAGAGAACTTCATGTGACGCTCAAACTTGTGCGGCTTCTCTTTCCACCCCTTCACACCTACATGGCTCTTTGATCTAAGCAGAACGTGATGCATTGGGAGCGTTACGCAGACACTATACAGTCTTGATCTCGTCGAGTTCCCAAGCGTTCCCTACTGAACTCTTCTCTTTGTCCCAGTCAATCTGATCCCACTTCCCTCGATCCTTGATCGAATCTCAATCTTCAAGTACTTTCGCGGTCAGATGCTCCCAGCTGACCTGTCTCTTTCCTGCTATTTAATTCCCAACTTGATCGTTGATACTGACGTCTACCATCTACCCTCTTCATTTCGTCACCTTACCATCTACGACGACCATCTCGACATCTCCTGGCGAACTATGCACAACAATCGCTCGCACCGGATCTTCTTGCGCTGCACCCAGCATTTGCGGGCTCATCCCATCGAAGACTACGAGGGTTGCCAAATACACTTCTCGAATCCGACCCAGCTTATGCTCAGCACTTAAAGTGCTGTTGGCAGTCGATAAAGCCGGGACTAATGAGCTTGCCGGAGCAGTCTCTACAACTTCGCATTCTTCAGGTGGGTCGACACTAAGTGCAATGCGAAACATCTTGTTGCCCGTCACCAACAGGTCAGATGTTGTCGGCGTGACATGGTCTGAATCGTCATGCACTAGGAGTGTTCCGTTCTTGAGAAGTACGTATTTCGGCATCTTTGGCACTCTCGAACTGCGGCGAATGGTTGTCAACTTGACCAAGGTATAAGGAGATTGAGAGCTGACTATCCACCTCCGCGGCGGGGACATATAACGGAGGTCCCGGTCGCTGGTACCGATTCTCCCCATGTCGTCCGCGTGACGAACATATGCGAGCACTAGGCTATACCCGACATTCACACAGGACTGGACACCAATCACCACGAAGGACGGAGCTATCTGGAGTCACAGCTCCGCGATGCCCCGCATTATTGAGGTTTTCATGTTTGTCAACTTGGTAGCCATGCTTCTTTACCTCTGCCAGCTGGTAAGGCAGGCGTCTGCAGAATGCTACATCAGAGCTACGGGGTCTCCTTGATAAAGACTCTGACTGAGACACCAAAATCGGGATCCAAATATCTCGTACTGAAGTAGGCAGGCTTAAGACTGGAGTCATAGCGTATACTCTCAGGCAGCGACCTATATCAGACTCGCCCGGGATCTCAACACGGGTCTGTCATAAGGCAACGACTAGAATACGAGCCAATGACTTTTTCAGCGGACTCACGTTAGCCACGAAGCCAGTGAAGCTTCGGGACCCTTTGTTATTTGATGGATGTTTTATCGAGCAGGACTTTTGTTCATCGCGTGCGGCACGGCGACAAGGCAAAGGTTGAATGATTGGAGCCCTAGTATACGGCGTGATTGCTAGCTACTTTGATGCTCTCTGGCCGTACGTGTGGGCAACGAGTCATGAACAGACTCAACCACGTGTGCATAGCCTTGTGGGACCGCGGCAGTTTCAGGCATGATCGGAAATTGGCTGCGTCTGATGAGCTTGCTTGCTCTGGCTCTTGCCGTTCATCCCAATATTCAAAGCGGGTCTGACGAAGATCGCAACACCTTCTGCCGGTCACTCGAGTCAAGTATGTGTTGCCTCGGATACAGTGCAGGATGACATTACGGTGTGAACATGATATAGGGTACAATATTGCCCGAGTGCTGTCGATCATGCACAAGCTGGGATTATGCATGATCCGACTGCTCCCCGATCATCAGATACACCAGAAACGGCAACGGAAATCGCTTGCTAGCCGAAGGTGTAGAGAAGAGATGGACGCACAAATAATTTTCCACCGTCATAGCCACGCGACGATCAGCAAACTCAAGAGACGCCAGCCTTCCAGAAAAGCTTTAGGGTTCTCTCTGTCACTCGACTCAGACTGTCAATCTATTTCACGCTTTCAAACGTGGCGTGTCGTGGACAAGCAATTATTAATAATTTGCTTGAGAGGGAGAGGTTTGTGGTGCGATAAAATCCTTCGTTTTGGAATTTGCTCAGAGACGACCAAGTCCGATACGGACGCCGCGATATTGGTTTGACTCATATCAAATCATCAATCACCAGTAAGTTACATGACTAACCTGGTAGAAATGTATTCCACATCCTGACCCAACACGTCGGGAATGTCAACGAGTCCGATCCAGATAGACGTGCATGCATGGATGCGTCCTTGGTATCATGCAGGCTCTAATGCATGATCGTTGTTCGGATCTCGTCCCGCACGCGCACTAGCCAAATCATGACAATACATAACCCGAGCTGGGTATAATCCCCGTTTGCTGGGACCCTGAACGATGAAAGGATGCCTCTCGACAAGGTCCGACCGACCGTTGCACAACAGCGAAGGAATGAGCGGCCAACGACAATCCAACGCGACGCGTTCTGCACGTCTTTTCACAACGGCCATTCTGTGCATCCTTGTCGAATATCGCACTACTAATCCAACCGGAACCAACCCTGTGGTAGTTCTTTCGGCGCTATATCGCAGGCAGAATGGGGCAACCTTCATTTTGACCCGCCCGCTTCCGCACCCCCCGGAAGATTAAAACTTGTTTTGCCAGAAAAAAACGCCCGCCTGCCAACATGAACTGATACCACCAGCTGACACGAGCAATCGATCAGAATTTTCGTTGAGGAACATGACCTGGGACGTCGACGTGCAGCTGCTGGCCACAAGGGCTGCATGCACGGGGCCCAGCATCCTGGTTTCGGCTTGCATGCACCATGCAGCTGCAATCCCTCGTGGTACAGAGGTACATTCTGCCCAGGGATGAAGGTGGGCCTTTTCCTTCTTGACAGGTCGCAGTACCAACGTCACGTCTCCCCATCAGCCGAGCGGATCTGCTGCACTCCATGTGGGAGGCTTCTGGTTCGCCGCGCCACGACGGCACACGACTGGTTGGATTTGCTTCGCTCCGTTCTGGTGCATCGATGAACGAGTTCTAGCGCCTCATTAGCTCGTCTGTACCTGCATCGGTCCGCCAGTCCGGACCCATTTCCCTGAACCCCCTTGTCCTGCTTCACTTCATTTCTGCCCTGAGCCCGAGCTTCCTCTTCTTCCTGGTCCCCCGGCTTGATGACTCTGCCCTCCGAAGTCATGAGCCTTGGGACCTTGGGACCTGTCAATCTACCCTCGTCCCGGTGACTGATCTGCCAGACAACAATTTCAGCCCTTGCCTTGCCAGGTCGGATGCGGAAGAGGCCACCTTTTGAAACACGGCCCAAACCTGCCCACTCGAGATTGAGATTGGCTGCGCGTCTCGCACTGACACGGTCAAAAATAAAAATTATCTGTCTGCGTCATGATTGAAGGGGATGCCTGCCCGCGCCAAAGCAAAAAAAAAAAGCAGAACGGAAACGAAACACAATCTCCTGTGCCTCGCTTGTCAGGGCCTGCCCAACGACGCACGCCTTCCTTTCTGCTCATTGCTCGTTTTTGCCAGTGATGCCATGGAAAGGGGGTCATCGACTGACATCCGGCACGTTCAATAAATTACGATCGTATCCAACTTGGATTGATTTCCTCTAATTTTGCACCCTTGACCTCGGAGCCCTACCTTTTCCCTCCCTCTCTCTTCCCAACTGATCAACCTGCCTCTCGCTCTATCCTGCTCCTTTCGTATCTGTCGCCGCCTCCTCGATATATCCACAACCGTTGCATACCTCGGGAACCGTTGGATCGTACCATTCTAGAGCTCCTTCACCAAAAAAGAAAACCATCAGCCTTACATATATCACTGTCATTGGGTCCCTCCTTTGGTTCTACCAGGATCGCGTCTTTCCACAAATAGTACATCACTCGTTTGCCGTTGTAGCACAAGGACTACAAGTGACCAGACGCACGTCTCTCAAAAGGTACGAGATACTACACCCTTGCGCATAGCTCGACCCGACTCCCGGGGAGCTGTTGCCGTTGACCATTGACGTCCGAATACATAAGCTGACTATGGTCCCAGCACACACATTCACTATGATTCTCTCAGAAAACACCACAAGCCAAAACATGGGTCGCGGCGCATACGACACGACGGGCGTACCTCGTCCCAAGCCAACACAGCCAAAGCCACGATAAGCCGACTAGTGTACAGGACAATGTCCTCAATGCTCTTCCTCTCCAACTGGCGCATACCACAGCAACCCTCGGGTCACGCCATTGTTTTCTGGCGAATACAAGAACCATAGTCGCTGAGCGATCAGCAAACCCACACCAACTAATATCAGTCGCACGATTTCCTTTCTGGGTCAAGGGCATGTTGGATACCACAAAAGTGTTTACATTGGCGTTACCATCTGGACGGGGCAAAAAACTTATCATAGACGGGTTCGGGCTCTCTTTCCGTTCGACCCTTGCGCAAGCTTCTGTGTCACCGCGGGCCGGCATCGCATTCACGCATCCCTTGCTATAGACCTCGGCTTTTGCGGACAACAGGATCGTTTCGTTGCTTTTTTCTACAAGGCTTTCTCTTTTCTTTGGATCACTATCTCGATGGGCGCTCACATTGTATATTATTCGACCTGTATCAACGGGCGAGGGCATGGAAACCCTTCTGGCCTCATCTTGTACCTCCGGACCGCGATCTGCCATGTAACAACAACACCTCAACAGCTTTGACGGAACTCAGTGGGCAGCAGTGCGGGAACAGGGTCGGCTGATCGGACAGGCAACAAGGCAGCGGTAGAGAAAATCCTGCTGCAGAGAGAGATGGGTGTAATGGTTCGTCAGGTCTCTCGGGGTTCATGTATTCCAGGCTAGTCGTCACGCTAGCTGCTTTTCTGTATTACCTTAGGATACCCCCTCGCACGCTTACGTGCTTAGATTGAGTGTTTCCGCAATGGATGGATGGGATCGATTTCAGCAAAACTTCCTCGTACTAGTGACGTGAATTCCGAGTAAATCTGAAAGCACTCCAGACAATGATTGGAGCAGTCCATCCGACCAGGACTATCGCGCCAGAGCTAGCCCAGCGTTGAGTAAGAGGCTATCCACGAGCCATGTCTCGGCAATGGACGACAAGTACCGACCTCCAAGCCACCAGGCAGCAACGCCACTGATCTTGTAAAAGTCGCCACATCCGCAGCGCCAGGCAAGGTCGTGGCAGACACCCCCAGTTCAGCACACTTGAATACTAACATGGTGTATTGTCGTGCGACATTGATTGGTGTATGTCTACTGGTAAGTAATTCGAGGCTGGCCGACTAGCATCTCTCAGTTCTTCCCAGCCAAGCTACCTCTCCATCAAGGCGGTGCCAGCCACGCTCACACGGACACCATGATCCAAAGAAGCCCACGCCATGCATCAAGTAGGACACAGCTTCCTCTCTCCCACGATAAGGTCAGACCTACGCAGTCCCCGGCACCTCCCTCGGTCTGAACCTGGTATAAAAGTCCACCTGCCTGACGAACCAAGCATTATAAGTCTTCCAATCCGGACAATCCATGACGATCTGCGACCCGTTAGCCCCTGTGCTCTCGCCCCCTCCACGAAAGGAATCTCAGTAACTCACCTCAAAATTCCTCAAAAAAGTAGGCACCAACTTGTAAATCTCCAACAAACTAATATTCTTCCCGATACACGTCCTCGGCCCCGCCCCAAACTGGAACATGGTGGCCTTCATCTCCTTCAACTGCGCCGGACTCGCTTCCAACCACCTCTCAGGCCGAAACGCATCCACGTCCTCGCCGAAAACCTCGGGCCGCCGGTGCAGCACCCACGCCGAAGACCCCACGATGACGCCGCCGGGGATGTGTTGCCCGCACACGTCGATGCCCTGCGGGGGCACGATGCGTTCGAGGATGAGGCCGGCGGCGGGGTGCACGCGGAACGACTCCTGGATGACGGCGTCGAGGTAGGGGAGTTTGAGGGATTCGGCCCACGAGACTTGGTGGTGCGGCCGCGGGGCGATGGTGCCGTCGGACGCGGCCGTGTCGAGTTCGCGCATGAGTTTGGTGTAGACGTCCGGGTGTTTGAGGAGGTGGTAGAAGATGCTGGAGAGGGAGATGGCCGTGGTTTCGCTGCCGGCGAAGACCATCGAGGTGCAGGATGCAAGGACTTGGTCCGAGGTCATGAATTCCGGGTGGTCGTGGCGCGCGAGTTGGAATTTGGAGAGGAGGTCTTGGCCTCGGCCGGGGGTTTCTTCGACTACGCCCGTCTCGAGGATCTTTTCCATTTCGCCCTGGCGCGAGGCCGAGGCGTCGAGGGCGAATTTGGTGACGGGGAAGACCTTTTTGAGGAGCCCCCATTGTTCGAGCTTGAGGCGGAGGGGGTTCTTGGACCAGATGAGGTCGAGCTGGGGCATCTGCCCGATGAGAGAGGCGTAGGCGAGGAAGCGGTTGAGGAAGGAGATGACGCCGCCGACGTCTTCGTTGTTTTCGATGAAACCGAGGCGTTTGCTCCAGACCAGCTCGCCGATCACGTCAAAGGCGAAGAATTGTAGCCACTGGTTGAAGTTGCAGCGTTGGGCGCCGTCGACAAAGACCTCCTTAGTCTTCTGGATGTAGACTGCGGTGGTGCTGTCAACGAGGGGCTCGTAGCTGACGAGCGAGGACATGGCAAAAGCATTGTTGACGCAACGACGGTACTTGGCGTGGTAGTCTTCATTGGTGGTGCTGAACAAGGACTGTAGGCGTCGTCCCTTGGCTACGGCCTGCTGCACCGGGTAGAAGTCGGATTTGACCATGCCCTTGTTGAGACCGTAGATGATCTTGATGGCCTTGGGATCAGCGATTGACAATACATTCGGCCCTATCCGGACGATATCGCCATGCTTCCTGTGGAGGTTGAGGTGGGTCCATTCTGTCCGTCTACCAGTGACTTCGGCAAACCGCCACCAGTTTGTGTAAGCTGCTAATGCTGGACCGGGATATTTGTGTAGTCCCTTGTAATATTTGTTGTTGAGAAAGAAAGCGACTACAGAGGCACTGAGAATTAATGGCCAGTAGGCCTGTACAAAGGGGAGGATCTGGCTGGCAAGCATGTTGAATTGCCGCTCCTGGAACCTTTGCGTTGAGGTGATTGAGGTGAGACGGTACGGTTACGACAATCACAAGATCATGGGAAGATATCAGGCATTTGAATGTTTTGTACAAACCCCGGCAGATGCGGATGAGCAACAGCCGTTGTCGACGTATACGGGAAGTATGCGTACAGAATAGTAGTAATGTTAGGGTGTGAGGTTGAACCAGGACGGTAGTTGTGATTTGGACAAGGGCAGGCAAGCTTGGGAAAGTCGGCAGATGACATCGGTCCTGTTTTCTGTAAAGAGGCTCACACTTCAAAGGCCCTGGGCCCCATACGTCAACGGGCACCGCCCCGGATTGTCGACCTTATTTCTGGACGTGAACACGGCAGATGATACAGTCTCCTGCCAGAGAGCATGACGGCCTGTGTTTCTGTAGCGGTGTGGCCATGGTCATTGTGCATCAGGCTTTCTGCAGTCCATCTACGGTGTCGCTGGCAGGGTTCGATGTCTTGTTTTCGATCCATCCTTGCGAGATCCCCAAGGATCCTCTGAGATGCACGAGATCAGAATCGACTTTCGGCCGCAACAAAGCGCGAGCCCCGGAATCGAGAGGGCGAAAAAAGAGTAAAGAGTGGAGGGCCGAGACCGACCGACGGTCAGTTCCGCTGCTGCCGTTTCCTCGGTCTTGGCCGTATTGACGGTCGGCACTTGTGCTGCTTGTTGTTTCTTCTCCATACACATTCGATATCGTGTCCATTTGCCACATACATTCTCTCAAGGCATGTTGAGCATCATTGTAGCTGAATGAGTCTCTCACGTTAGGTCAGTCCGCAATGATGATGGAAGACAGACTCAAGGTTGAGCATGATTCCCTTTGAGCTTACCTCTTGGCCCGCTATACTCTTTTTGGGTTCAAGTATAGCGACATTTTGAATGGCCACGCCCTATGCATTCATTGATCTTTCCGCTTCTCTGCTTTTTGTGATACACCACTTCCTTCGAGCTGTATCATCAGGCTCTCTCAAGGGCATAGGCAGTCTCAACATCTCGTGAATCAACCTTTCTCTCAAGGTAATGTGCTTCGTTCCACACCAGTCGAAATCCTGCCCTTCAAGCGACATGCCTCCCCTGACCCTCCAACCAATTCCTCCAACTCCTCTCCCACCATCGATCTAACCCTCACAGCCTCCCTCACCCCACTAGCCACATACCATGGCCTCCTCCCAGCCCTCCTCCACCTCCCCCCAAAAACCCCTCCACATCTCCCTCCTCCTCTTCCCCGCCTTCCAAGCCCTCGACGCCTTCGGCCCCCTGGACGCCCTCAACATCCTCTCCTACACCACCCCCCTGCACCTCTCCATCCTCGCCCCGACCCTGCACCCCGTCTCCACCAAACCCCTGACCCCCAACCTCGTCGGCTCCAACTTCTCCGAATCCATCGCCCCGACGCACACCTACGCCTCCCCGCCTCCCGACATCGACGTCCTCCTCGTCCCCGGCGGCCTGGGCACGAGAGCCCAAGGCACAAAGCAAGTCGTCGATTTCATCCGCGCCACGTACCCGGGGGTGAAGTACATGATCGCAGTCTGCACGGGGTCGTGGCTCGCCGCGCGCGCGGGGGTGCTGGACGGCCGACGAGCGACGAGCAACAAGGCTTCGTGGGGCGCGAGGGTGGAGCAGGGGAGCGGCGAGGTAAAGTGGGTGGCGCACGCGAGGTGGGTGGTGGATGGGAATGTGTGGACTAGTTCCGGGGTGAGCGCGGGCATCGACGCCACGTTGGATTGGATCAAGACCGTGTGGGGACGGGAGCAGGCGATGCAGGTCGCCGATAGGATGGAGTATGATTGGCATGAGGATGGGGCGTGGGATCCGTGGGCGGAGAAGTATGGGTTGAAAGATGATGAGGAGTAGGGGGGGGCCCAAGGGTATAGTAGAGGGAATGGTATCGCTGCTTGGGCTTGGGGGAATAGTCTAGAGGCCTCTCTTGTACAGAAATCTCGTCTCCGGAATGCGTCTATATGCCGTTGCTGCCTGCCTGTTGCTCTTGGTCATGAGAGCATGCTTAACGCCGTCCCATGCAAGAAGCATTACGATGCCATGAGCGAGCTCCGACTGGCAAATGCAGCTGGACATGTCTTCAATGCGTCGTGCATCAAGTACTTCAGAATGGGTATCCGCCCGGCGCGCCCCTGCGTCCCTGTCCGCCGAACGGGTTCCCGCCGCCGCCACCAAAATGGAATTGCGGGCCTCCGCCGCCACCTCCCATGCCCCCTCCGCCACCACCAAACATGTTGAACAGCATTTCTGGAGGAACGCCGCCCATGCCACCGCCCATACCGCCCATGCCTGCTCCGCCAAACATATCCGAAGGATCGACCAGGTCTTCGCCAGAGTCATATCGCGCTCTCTTTTCCGAATCTGATAGTGTTTCGTACGCTTCACCAACGTCTTTGAATTTTGCTTCGGCGGCTGGATCGTCAGGATTCTATGTTCGTCAGTGCTCGGTCCAATTTCCCCATGACTGAAGCTTCCTCACCTTGTCAGGATGATGAATGATAGCCAGCTTCCTGTAAGCCTTTTTGATCTCACTGTCCCCTGCGTCCTTTTCAACCCCCAGAATCTTGTAGTAGTCCTTCCGCTTGCTCTTCTTGAGCTCGAGCTCGGCTTGCCGTACTTCCTTTGCAATGCCAGGTTCCGACGGGTTCTGTTCTGCGATATCCTTGAGTACTCGCACCGCTTCCTCCCAATCCCCATTCTCTCCCAGCGCCTTTGCACGTGTCTTCTTCGCTTTCGTGTAGGTAGGGTCAAGCTTGATGGCCGCGTCGCAGTCCTCAATCGCCTTTGTCCATTGTTTGAGCTTGGTGTAGCATAGTGCGCGGTTCTGTAAGATTTTGCTGTTGGTCCCTTTGTTCAAAGGATCAATCGAGAGTGCGTCCGTGTATGTCTCTACAGCTTTTTGGTATCTGCCCAGCTTAAAGTGTGTGTTGCCTTCTTCTTTGCCCTTCTCTAGCTTTTGCACCATTCGCAGGTATCTGACAGCGGCTTTGAAGTCAGGGTCGCAGGCGAGTGCTTGTCTGAAATGCTGGATTGCTTTCTCGTTCTCTCCTTGTCCATAGAGAGCGCGACCTCGGAGGACCATGGCGTCTGGATCTGCGCTGTTGCTTCGTAACATGGACATGGCGATATTTGAGGCATCCCCAAGCGCGTTGACATTGCCCATCTTTAGATAGGCTTCTGCCCGGAGTAGCTTCCATTTTCGCGGCTCGTATTGCCCAGCTCCAAGTCCTCGCACTGCCTGATCGAGAGCGTAGATAGCCATACTGCCTGACCCACCATCTTTGATCAATTGCTCTGCTTGCGAGATATGCGACTTCATTGTGGTTGCTGGCGCTTTGTCCTTCGCAGAGGCTGGTGGGTTGATTCGATCGTATGTTCGAAGTGCTTCATCTGGTTCGCCTAGGGATGTGTGGATTCGCGCCAGTCGTAGCAGTGTCTTTGGGTTGTCAGGCTCGATAGAGTCGGCCGCCTTGCAATCTTCCAATGCTTCTTTGTAGTTCCCAGCTGACATCCATGCTGCGGCGCGATTCGACCTGTAAGTGGCAGACGAGGGATCTGCTTCCACGGCTGGACATGACAGTCAGTCTCTGATCAGCGCTCCCATCGACTAGCGAGGACGTTCCCTTTGTATACTCATCTATTGCCTTCTGCCACTCACGTGCCTTGAAAAACTTGTTACCCGTTGCCTTGAATGCTTCTGCCGCCTCGGTGTCTATCTCATTCTTGGGTGACTCTGCGTGTGGAGGTGGTGCTGGCGCGCCATTTGGCTGTGCATCATCCAACTTTTCTACTTTATCGCCATTGACTCCATTTGTGTGCGGCGCTTGGGCTGGGCTTGAAGGCGCCGACGAGCCCATCTGCTCATCTTCCGACATTATGGTATACTGCGCACTCGATCTCGACCACGACGACAGGCGACGAAGCTCCTCCGGTGGTAGATTGAGCGGATGCTCAGGTTGGTACTTTGTTGGAGAGCGGCGAGAGCTGCGGGGAGTGGAGGCGGAAAAAGAGTGAGATTTTGAAGGTCGGTCTCTTTGTATGGAGGCCCTGCTCTTGCGATCCTGCTTCTCTGGAGATCTCGACAGCGATCTCAAGCTTGTAGTGGGAGAGTCTGGCTCTAGGTCGTCGGAGGGTGTGGCTTTGTTCTTTCTGGAAAAGAGTTTTGGCAGCACCATTGAGTAGATTCCAATTGCTTCGGGAGCAGCGGGGGACCTGAGCCTGTCCTGAGCCTGTCCTGAGCCTGTCCTGAGCCTGAAAGAACGGCGTCGAAATTGGTTCAACACGGGCTGTTCCGAGACTTGCAGGAATGGTGCTTCGTAGAGGGACCCTCACAGCTCTTTGTCTCGGTCTCTCCAATGTCTTCTCTTTCTATGCAGAGGTGAAGTTCACCTGTCACAAACTTTCCGAGGACCTGCAATTTCCTTGTCGGTGACGATCATGCCAGAGCGCCAACCACCCACACAGGCTTTGTCAGTTTGTCTGTGCGAGAGATTTCGCCAATGTCTTTGCCGAACCCACTCTTTGGAACTTTCTGGAAGAGATGCAGTGTTGGAGGCGGGTAAATGCTGTCGCTTCCCGGAAGCAATTGAAAAGGCAAGTGTATGAGGTGTTGTCTGTCGAGTCAATGCACAGAGTGAACGAATGCAGAAGATCAAGGTTTGTGTGACGAAAAGCACATGAAGAGTCCGTTGCCTCCCACCAAGGCGTGTACGGGCAGCCAATAGGCAAAGATTCTCGCCATGTGGTCCAATGACAGCGATTAAGCCCCAAAAGCATCTTTCCATGATACAACACATGCTATCAATTGAATTGGGTATCTCAGGTCATCATTCATAATCGCTATGCAAGTACAAGATCAACAAATCCGTCCAGGACGTCGTCAAAATCCCACCGTCCACCAGTGGAACCTCGAAGCACTTGCTCCTTCACCAGGCCCAACTTATCTGTCCCAGCTGGTTGACCCTGTTTAGCTCGCCAGTCTCGTTCGGCTTGCTCCGCTGCTCTTTTGATGATCAACTCCTCGTCTTCTACCTTGTATAGGTCGCACCTATCACATTCCTGGCATCTGCCAACGGATAGGCGGAAATGTTGGCAGAAGTGTGCATACCCTTCCTGTCCAATAGGCGATCGACAGATGTAGCACATTGAATACCCGCATGGACATACCAACTTGTTGCAGCCTGTACTCTTGACAAAGCTAGTATTGCAGCGAGGACAGGTCCTCTTCACGACTGCTGTGGTTGCGGCCTCGATGGCATGCCGAAGGGATTTCTTGGCTGTTTCGTAACAAATGTGAGGATCCTGCCAGCGAACCAGACAGACACTGCACGAAGCGACCTCACAATCGGGCGATCGGCATTCAAATCTGAGGCCGGTCCTTCGACGGAGGATGCGCTTGTGGGAGAGACCAAAAGAGGTGCCGCACAGCACCGATAGAATCCACACGGCAATGTGAAGAATCGGTAGGAGGGACATGACTGTGACGATCGCGAACAGATCCACGAGACCGACCAGACTACCCTTCGAATACCCGTAAAGAGTGATCAAGCGGCTGGAAATGCCATGTGGGCCCGCCATCTCAAAGCCTGGCGTTTCGTCGACTTCGGCGTACGAGCAGAATGGGCATCGCAGCAATGGCATTTTGCACTTGTCCAGGTTATGTTGCGCTATGCGATCCGTGAATTGCCGGTAAGTTGCAAGCCCGTCCGTCGAGCTAGTCATGAGAGCTCTCTTGACAATGTTATTAGGTATGCAACTGTTGCAGTCATCGGTCGAAGGAGCCAGACAATGAATCGCCATCTTGTTGACGTCGACCGTCTTGGCCCAGCCCTGCCCAAAGAGCGCTTCGTTCAGCGTATAGCGGACGCATTGAAAGCAGACCAGATGAACACCAGACGAGCATGCCGCCAGCTCTTCAAAGACGACTAAAGAGTAGCAGCATTCACACTCGAAAAGAGCGTCATACCTGGCAGCCTCGGCTTCATTGAGCTCCCGCGCGAGCACATTGTCATTCTCCATCCGTTTCTCATCGGACTTTCGAACCAGAGGAGCAATGAAGGCTTGGTATAGTTCATGATTGAGTTCATGACTGTCGGTCTGCCTGAGGTATGGAATTCTCGGTCCTTCATCTCCGTAAGGCGCTTGCCAATTGATTAAAGGATGATTGACCGCATCATCGGCAATGGCTTTCTTGCTCCAGAGGTTGGTGAGGTAAAATCGCCATGATTTCGAGGATAGTTGTTGGAGAACCGGACGACTGTCAGAGTATGAAGAGTTGTGTTCGGCAAGCACTGCTTTGATGCTCGCGTGACTAAGGCCTTTGAATTCGGAATAGAGGGCAGCCTTGACAGCCTGTCGATATGCCGCACTTCGGAATGTCTCTTGGTATGACATGGCCATTTGTTTCCGTTCACTTATCCTTGGTGCTTCTTTAGCCTTGCTCTTTCTCTCGTCCTTTTGAGTCTTGTATCTACCTCTCACCCACTTTCCTTTGTCTTTGAGCAAGTGTTCGGTCACGACCTCGACTCTGCTTTCCTTGCTGACGTTCAGCAGCATTTCTCGGAAGACCTCGGATTGAACGTCGGGAAAGACTTCTGCAAGAAGTGCAAGACACTTGTTGAGGTCTTGAAGGTCTTGATCGAGGTGATCCCTGACATCTGTGGGCTGAGGTTGTGCGAGTACCCAGCTCCCCTTCTTCAGCTCCTCCGTAGGTAGAACAGAGTTCCCAACCTGTGAGGACGATTGGTGGGGCAAGCGCGGACGCCCTCGAGAGAAAGGTAAACTGAACATGGTAACGGATCACCCCGTGTCGCTTCGAGTCGAGTGTGTCATGCTAAATGCATGAGGCCAGGACCGGCCAAAAGATACTTCGCAGACCGCTGGCTGTCGTGAGATAATGGGGAATAGATGTGGTTCTGTTGGTGCAGAAGATGGAAGAACGATACAAATGACAAAGTGACGGAACCTTGTATGGGGAAAAGTGGGCCTCCCGGAGCCGCATCACATGGCTGCCCCGCAGTCTGGTTCGATCGCTCCTTGCGGTTGTTACTCAACACTTTATCGCAGAACATATACACCAGTCTAGCCACGACGAGTCCCAACGAATTTGGTCATGGTGCAAGCATCAATTTACTTCGGGTATGGCTCAAACTTGTGGAAACAACAAATGCGGCTGCGCTGTCCGGAATCAAAATACCTGGGAGTCGGCCGTCTGAACGGCTACAAATGGATCATCAATGATCGCGGCTACGCCAATGTTGTTGAAGTCTCCAAAGATGATTCTATCACAATCGACTACTCATATGGCCTGGTCTACTGCTTGAGTCCATCTGATGAGACAAGACTGGATGGCAACGAGGGTGTCCCGGTGGCTTACACCAAAGAGTATCTCGAAGTCGAATTTTGGGAGTCTCACGACGGCAAGCCTGTTGATCGTTCAGAGAAGTCGGAGAAAGTCAAGATGCTGGTCTACATCAGCAGAGACAGGACCAAGTCTGACAGACCTAAACACGAGTACGTCTACAGGATGAATCAGGGGATCAGAGACGCCGTGGCATCTGGTGTACCTCAAGCTTATGTCGATGATGTCCTACGCAAGTATATACCGGACAAGACGGACGATGAGGTCGCAGCTTTGGCACAAAAACAAGCTCTCCGCTTCGAGGACGAGAATTGAGTGAGGCGCAATCACTCAGCATCCCGCCCCACTTAGGAATCTGCATTGTGCTCCGAACATATTATACTTGAGTCATCGTGCAAGTGAGCCAGCCGCGTTACGCCACCCGCATTCTGTCGTCGATTCAAGCTTGCGATCTCAAGCTCTTGCTTTTTCCCCACCATGTGTGCATCTCAAAACGAGCGGGACTGGAGACCTTTGCTTTTTCATCTGATGGACTTTTTAGCTGCAGAAGTGTGCAGGTGTGCAATCGCTAGCACGTAGCCACCCGGAGCCCTTCCGGTCAACCCGCGTCCTCCATTCCAACGTTCGTTGGAGATTGCGACTACTGCATGCCAGCTGCCAATCTATGCATGCTGTTCACGCCACGCGCAGAGTTTAGATCGAGCACTGTCTACAACATCGTCAATCGTCTTTGCTGACCGCCCGTCCGCCCAGGATCCTGGGAAACCTCACATCAAATACCCTATTCCATTACCCGCTGACGAACGTGGCTGCATGTGTTAACGACCGCCGGTCTGCCGTTTGTCGTGCACATGGTAAGGCCACCTTCTTGCCATGGGAGACCTCTGCCGGGGTACTCCACGTGTCTAGGGTCCTCCTTGATAAGACCCACGCAGATGGTACTCTTCGAACCTGGTTTCGAATACCTCACTACTCATGCTCCTATTACAGGTCAGCATTTACCTGTCGCCCGACCATGAACGGCTTATACGGTCGAGCGAGTGAGAACCTCGGACCTCTCTTCATCAGCCTGACATCCACTTTAACACTATTGTCGCTCTGCACATTGCTTTTCCGCTGGACAGTGAGGATCAATCGGAGAAACCCATGGTGGGACGACTACGCGATCACCTTGACGGTGGCTCTAGCTATTGCAAGGACTGCCATCCAGATTGCGACTATACCGCATGGCAATGGTAGACACTACGAGTTCCTCTCAGTCTCCCAGCAGTGGAGCATCAGCAAGCTCGGCTACTTTACACAACTCACATGGTTTCCAGCAAGTGGTCTGATCAAAGTCTCGATATGTCTGCTGGTCTTGAGGATAAGAACGACCAAGCTGTTGAGGCGGATGCTTTATCCTATCATGCTCGGCGCAATCCTACTGAACGGTATGCCGTGGATTGTGTTGCTTGTGGAATGCAGGCCTCTCCGTGCTCATTGGGACCGAGAGCCGGTACATGTTGGCAAAGTCCGAGCAAGACATATCTGATATATGCATCCATTGGTAGGTCAGAGGCTCTCCCGGCGGCATTCATTGATGAGTACAGGCTACAACGTCACGACTGACCTGATCTGTGCATCACTCCCTGTCATTGCCGTGTGGAACTTGCACCTCAAGAGGTCGCGCAAGCTGCTGATCTACGCATTGGTATTTCTCGGGTTGACGTGAGTCCAAATCTAGATCAAGTCTTGCAGTACTGATCTTTTCAGTGCAGCTGGATGCTCTGTTGGTCGTGCAACAGCACTCTCGCTAGACCCAATGGATTCTACCTGTAGGTCTAGACGGCAGCTAACACATGACAATTCGCTCACATGACTACAGGGACATATTGTATCGCGGCGTTGTGGTCCAAGTCAGTATACTGCGTGGCCTATGAGCATCAGTGCTAAACAACCCTAGCTTCGAGCTCCACATCAGTATCATCTCTGTCAACTCCACCACTATCCCGGCATTCATCGTACTACTACGAGGGCGCTTCAACAGTACCAGCCCTCCGAAAGTCCGAGGCAGAGCTGTCTTCGACAATGACCCTGATTCGTTCGGGCACATCGCTCATCCTACCAGCATGTCTGTCACCTGTCGAAGAGACTCGAGCGCTCCGTCACCGGACCATTTGTTCTACTCAAATTTCCAAATGGCAAACAAAAGAAAAGAGTCCGGCATTGTTGTCACACAAAGCTTTGAGCATGAAGTCGAGCTTGAGTCTCGTGCTCACAGTCAGAGTGACTTGATCGAGCCTTTACCTAAGTTACCCGACAGGGTTTATTCTTCGAGCAGTACTAGGACGGCAGTGTCCGGGGCGTCCTGATGGGCTGGAAACCCGTGGCCATCGATTGGATCCTTGGGCCTGTGGCAAGCGATAGAGTGAGCTCTCCACAGTATTTGTAAAGAGAATCAGATTATCAAACAGTAAGAGTCAAATGTAACTTCCCATGGTACTCCCAAATCATGATGGTGTTGTCAAAAAGATGCTGTCTCCTCCCCGATTGAGTCACCGCACGGGTGGGGCAGTGCCAGGGTACAAAAGAGCGTTCTTCCCCACCTACCTCTCTAAGGTACTCTTCATACCTTTCGATCACTTCCACTCACTTCATCATCTTTGTCACCTTCTCCGGGCCTCGTGACAGAGAGGCCCTCTTTTCGTGCATTTAGACGACAATCAGACACAGGAACAATGTGTGCTTGTAGCAGGTTCTTCGTCCTCTTCTGGCAACCCAGCCAGTCTTACGCAGCAAACGATCCGCCCTGACCAGACTCAAACGTTCGACTTCCATCAGGGCTTCGATCTCGATGCCTCGTCCTGGGATTATCTCAATAGCTCATACTCGAACGACCTATATCCACTTGACAGCCTCTTCCCGCCAACCACTTTCGACCTACCTGTTACTACAATGACCGACATGGCGGTTATGAATGCAACCTCGCACGACTCGACACCCTTACACGATTTTCCGCTTGATTTCATGGTATCTACCATATTATCGACTTCAACTACATCCCCAGCTTTGCCAATGACCTCTGCCTCCACTGGTTCCGGACTCAGCTCTCCTTCATCTTCTTCTATACAAGCCTCTTCCTCGTCCACAAAACGACGTGCTGAACACTCGATCGATGAATCAGTAGTCGACAAGCGACGAAGAAACAATGCCGCAGCAGCAAAGTACCGCCAGAAGAAGGTCGACCGCATCGCCACTCTCGAGGACGAAGTTCGGCAAGTATCCAAGGAGCGTGACGAGTTGAGGCTTCAGCTTGCTCGGCGAGATGCAGAGATCGAAGTACTCCGCGGTCTGTTGAAGAGGGATTGATGATGCTTCCTATGACTGGTCAGGTCGTCTTCCTTCAGGCAATTCCTCTTCCTGGTAGGACGTCGAATCGTACTCGGACGATGTCGGTTTTGTTCTTCATCAAAGCGTTCCGTTCGGCAAATTATCATCATGGCACTGTTTGTTATGGATGGGGTTATGGATAGCTCACATCATTGTTCTTTGATCTGGTCGAGTCTTTGCGCTCCCAATAGCAAGCAAGCGAGTTTCGTCTCTTATACAAAGCTACATACCTACTCTCCTGGCCATCTGATAACCTACAGCCCACTGTCAGTATGATTGATCATGGCTCAGAACAAGTCAGCACGATGTGCTAGGAGCTGCCCGCCCTGGTACCGGAAACATCCTCAGCCCTCTCTTCGCATCAAAAGGCGCCAAGCTTGCTATGGCTCATCTAGGGCCAAGGATGAATCATTCTGAACCATTATTATGAGCAAAGATGTACCAGCTCAACACGTCAGGGACCTCTCGGACCTCGTGACGTAGAGTGACAGAGCTCTGCAATCGGAAGTTATGGCCTACCTACATGGGAGGCCGGCACTAGAGCGAGTGCCTCGACAAGTTGACTGTTGATCTCTCTGCGTCTTTCTTATAGCCACTCGATCTGAGCCCGCGGAAGGTAGAGCGAATACTTTGCCATGATCGAGCCGCTCGGTTGGCCACTCTCATACTATCTGTCAGATGAGCCTCAATGACATGCAATGTCGGCAGCAGCCGCAATACCAGAATGCTTGGAAAGATCTGGCTTATGAAAGTGGGGTGATCGACCAGGAACACCCGGCAATCGTCGATCTGCCGACAGCCGGCGTCCAATCAATTTACGTGTCATTCGTGATTACGCTCAAAAGGCAGCGCTGCCCCGCGTTTCCTCCTCACTTCAACCTCACGTCTCACCGCACAATCAACACACAATTTTACAACACATCTCACACTCTCAACATGGCCGCTGTCTGTCCCGTCATCGGTACGACCACCTCGGTTCTTCCTCCGAACCACCCCGCTCTCTCAGACGACCCCGAGGCTCGCTGCCCCATCACCAACGCCAAAGTCGATCACCACAACAGCATCATCCACTCCCACCCCAGCGCACCTGCCGTACCGGGCGATGCCGAAGAGGCGAGGAACGCAACCAACTGCCCGGCCTTGAAGAACGCCAACAGCAAGAGCACCATCACCGACGCTACCTGCCCCGTCGTCGGCCCAGTCTCGGCCATGCTCCCCCCTGAGCACCCCGCTTTGACCGAGGAGGAGGCTGGCAAGATCTGCCCCGTCACCAACGCTACGCTGGAGCACCATAAGAGCAAGGTCCATGCTCATCCTGGCGTGGCCAAGGATGCTGCTGCTCAGTCTTGCCCTGTTGCTGGGGCGAAGTGGAACTAGGTGCGCGGCATATCGGCTGGCAATATGGTTAGCATAGGGTGTGGAGTCCAGGTGGTTGATCTCGTTGGGCCTGGGTCCCTTCAGTCTTACGGAATACCTTCGTCAATGCAATTCATGTTATGACTTAGTCATTCGATCTTTGCGCGCTTGTGTCGCTTCATTGCGGTCGACCTAAATCCTACTCACCGCATTCATACAATATGCCCGGGAGCGTAAGTTATCATACAGGACCTAACTTATACTTAGTGGACATCTGGGCAGGCGGCCAAGTGATGATATATCTCACCGATACTGACTAACTTACATCGGCCTTCTGAGTCATGTGGACAACTTGAGTTATTTGCTTTCAGCTGACATGTTCCCACCTGCTGAATTTGTGCTGCGCGAAGAGCACCTACACCTGCCGTTAACAAACTCACCTCTAGATTAAGACCACGGACACTCGCGGGATGTTCCACACCAGTGCCGCCTGCTGCAGTTTAGGATCGAGTGCTCTCGCTAGATCCCGCTCAATCGAATCCAACGTGCGGCACACTCCTGACATCCAGGCCAACATAACTTACAATGTCTACTAAGTTATGGAGCGGAAGAAACGCGAGAACACCGTAACTTATTAACTACGTAGCGACTTTAACAGCCACGGAGCTTGACGACAAAAAGTATGAAGCTTAAGCGTTACCTAGGTTCATTGAGGTCCTGCAGAGCTCGCTCTCGTCTCTCTCACACTCTGCCTTACGCGTCATGTAACTAACTTAAGCCAACGGCCGCAGGAATCGCTGTTCCCGCTCGACAAAGGACTTCACAAGTTCCGTTCCGCTTCATTCCTGTCCGCTCTGTTCCGTTCCGTTTCAGAAGACAAGCTTCAAACGTTTATAGAAATGGCTCATGTTTGGGTCCGGTCTAAGTGACCTCCACACGTCGGATCCTCAACTCAACTCGGACACCGCACTACATACAGTCGAGACAAAGTCTGTGGTCTGATCTGGTCCATCTGGGTGCGGTGAATCTTCAGTCGTTCTACAGAGATATTCTGCAGATTTAGTCTGACCCCGATGATGGGTAATATGCGAGCGGCCTTGGGAGTGATTAGTCGCAAAGCACATTGAGGTCTAAAAGCGTGTGCATCGTAACTTGTTTGTGCTGTACGTTGGGGTGTCCAGATGAGCGCCATCTGTGAAATGCCTAAGTAGCAGCCTAGAATGGCTCAGGTGAGTGGAAGTGGGGACTGATCGCGGCCCTGCTCGATTTTCCACAGGTCGGTCACCGACCAAGTCCCAACGCGTGATAATTACCAAGTTACCAAATCAAGAATTTGTAGACTTGTTAAGTTAACTTAGCGTTCACGCTAGAGAGTCGCTCCGATTTGTGCCACCGTGTGCCGGCACTTACTTACTACGGTACACCTCATCAAATACAACGCTCTTTGGTCGTCCTAACCGCAAGGAAAAATCTGTAAACTCTCAAGAAAGTGCGTTGAGTCGTTATCGTGGACGAAAAAGTCATTAACGGACGTACCCTCCAGTGACGATTAATGTGTTTTTTTCCAATTGAGATCGTTGTCGCAGATCACTTGCCTTCGATGCCGCTGCACTATTTCTCATCATCAAAGCTTTGTTGTTCACTCCATGATGCGATGCACCTTTCCCGATTTCTTCGACACCCGAAATCAAGAGACTGATGCTATAACGTCGCGCGCCCACGAGTCGCGCACGCCCACAAGTCGCGCACGTAAAAAGGTACTTTTGAACAAGAATAGTCAATTACTCTATCAAATCAAGCTAGCTCGTCTTCTGAGTCGTCAGGTACCTCAATAGGTTCTTCGTCTTCCGATACCTCTGGTGTAACGTCGTGCGTCCACAAGCGACGCGCGTCCACAAGCGACGCACACCTCTATTTTTTTTACGCGTTAACTTCGTAACTAACCTTCCTTTTTACGCGACAACAATCGAAACTCAAGCTGTTTTATTATGTATTCTGAAGCTGATATCGCTGCCGCCCTCGAGGGCTATCGACACGAGCAATTCAGCTCGTTAAGCGCTGCTGCCGACGCGTTTAAAATCCCGCGTGCTACGCTTCGACATCGTTACCACGGTCAACAATCACGTACTACACGAAACGAAGGACGTCAATTACTATCTCCAGCTGAAGAACAGACACTTATAACTTATATCCTTCAGCTCGATAGCCTTGGAACACCTGCAACGCCTTACTTTGTCCGTGAGCTTGTTATCGAGATAATTCAACACCGAGCACATCTATCGAATAACGAACTTCCCCCGTCTCTACTACACCCTATTAGTAGGACGTGGATACGTCGACTATATAAACGACATCCAGAGATTAAGACGCGTCAATCCCGTCAACTAGAGTCGTCACGGTTTAAAGCTGGAACCTACGAGGCTATTGCGCCGTTCTTTAACGCATTATCCGACTTGTTCGAAAAGCACAACTATCCGCCAACAAACGTGTATAACCTCGACGAGGTAGGCGCTAGTGTCGGTTTAACTCAATCGACGCAAGTAGTAGTCAGTTCAGATCCTAGCCGTCGTCGAAAGAAGGCTAGAAAACGCGTCGTCGGCCGACAGGAGTGGATATCAATTCTGGAGTGTATTCGAGCCTCCGGAGACGCGCTACCCCCCCTTGTAATATACAAGGCTAAAAACCTCCAAACAAACTGGATTCCAGATCCGTGGCCAGCCGGATGGCGATTCTCAACATCGAATAAAGGCTGGACAAGCGACGCACACGGCCTAGAGTGGCTTACGACGATTTTCGAACCAGAAACACGTGACATTAACGGCCGTCGACGCCTCCTCGTTCTAGACGGCCATAGCTCGCACGTTACGGCCGCCTTTGCCTTCTTCTGTTTCGAGCATAACATCGATCTAGTTGTCTTCCCACCACATGCGTCGCATATCCTTCAGCCCCTCGACGTTGCTTGTTTTTCGCCGTTAAAGACAGCCCTTACGAAGGAGATCGACAATCTGATGCGTCTCGATTCAGGCCGAATACACCGAGTACAGTGGACCGAATCTTACACAAACGCCAGAATACGCGCTCTAACCGCAAGCAATATTCAGGCTGGTTTTAGACATTCCGGAATCTATCCAATAAGTCCTATTACGGTGCTTGCAAATTTGCCACACGAATCACGTGATCGACCAGTTACTCCAACGGAAAGTATAACGGAAAACGGCCAATTCGACTCGGAAGTCTTGCGGTTAGGGTCGCCACAATCCGGCGCAAGTTTACGTACGGTCAACCGTAGTCTGAACGCGCGTATGGCTGTTGTCGACGTCGAAACACCGGTCAAGCGATATATCTCAAAAATGACGTCACAATTCGAATCGTCGACGGCGGCCTTATTACTACTTCAACGGGAGGTTCAACAACAGCGCCAGCTTCTAGAGACGCGTAAGCGTAAGAAAAGTGGTAAGCGCGTCGCTATCGAAGGCCGGTTCGTCTTTAGCGAGCAAGAAACGATTAATATCCTTCGTAAGGCCGAAGAAGAGACAAAGAAGAAGAAGCAAAAAAAGCGTCAAAAGTCACTTACGCCGGAGCCTATACCGGAGGATACGGAGGAGGAAGAGCCAGAGCCTATTGAGTCTGATTCTGGAGACGAACTAGCCTGATTGAATAGAGCAATTGAAGAATTTACCTCGTTGACGCCTTTTTATGTGCGTCGCTTGTGGACGCGCGTCGCTTGTGGACGCACGACGTTACCGTTTGTGGGGGAGTCACGTTAACGTATTCCAAAGGTTCGGTTCAAAAGTAACTTAGTTGCATTTCATCAGTTTCGCCCCAAAGGAAGATTTCATGAGCTTCAGAGTCTCATCAAGTCCAGTCATGATCGATCAAGCAAGGGCTTCTGCTGGTGATTAACGTATTCCAAAGGTTCGGTTCAAAAGTAACTTAGTTGCATTTCATCAGTTTCGCCCCAAAGGAAGATTTCATGAGCTTCAGAGTCTCATCAAGTCCAGTCATGATCGATCAAGCAAGGGCTTCTGCTGGTGACTGATTTGACCATTCTAGCTTTGAGCATCGTCTTTTGCTCCTCTACACACAAGCGACAGGACGTGCGAACACGCTAGTAAGTTAAGTTAGTCAGCAGCGGGACACCATAGATTGGGCTGATATGTGACAGCGCCGACCAAGCTCTCGGCCCGGATGACTGCATGAATGGTTGATGTGGAAGGGCACGAGATAGAGGGGTCAGAAGCCGTGTAGGTTGCTAAAGGCTGACGTTCGGACCAGACTGACATCCGAAGACGGCTGTATAAATGTCCAGCGATTGTGCACCAGACGGCGGCGGCAAGTGCGACTCTCTGACCAAGTCAGCCATGAAGCTAGCACCCCTCTCCTGTCTCCAACGTGCTCCTGCGCGAACTAGCAACAATCACCTGTCATCCTACCGATATGCCGATTCTCAGCAACGAGAGTTCCGCATCGACTATCTCGAGCCCACAAAAGAGCAACCTTTTTCATTCCGACAAGTCTCTCCAGCGACGAGGAAAGGAGACCCACACAAAGGCAGCGTTTATACACCGCCACCTCATTATCACCTGCTACAAGACGAGCACTTTGTGGTCGAGACAGGCGAGGGCATCTGGCATCTTCAAGGAGGCCGCGACATCCGCTTACGAGCCGGGGACACCCTCAACGTCAAAGCTCGAGAGTGGCACTGGTTTGAGGTGGCTCCCAACTCGACGGAAGACCTCTCAGTCGTCTATTTCTAACTATGACAAAGAATATAAAGAGATGGAGGACCGATTCTTCCGAAACCTCTTTGGGGACATGGCGGATCGCCGACGAGCTGGGATGGATATCTCGATCTTCCAATTGAGCGTCTTCTGCCTTCGATTTTGGATGCCGATAGGTCTGGTCAATGTCGGCCCGGAATGGCTCAAGCTCGTGCTGAATACATGCTTGATGCTGATACTGGCATTCGTTGGTGAATATATGCTGGGATACGCCTCTTCATATGCCGAGTACTACCAGCCAGACAGCAAGTTTAAGTAGATGGAGGACCGTAGTGGTATGATAACTACACAGCTGAATGCGGGGCCAATCATCCATTCCATGGCGTGTAGTCGATGAAGTCGAGACCGGGCATGGTGAGCAGGTCAAGATCCGGAATGTTTGCCCATTGTCCTGTAGCACTCGAATCCATAGCGGTCTGATCGGCGTTCAAGTTTGAACTTGATGGTTGGCCATATCGAAGAGGTGGGAAAGCAGTTTGAACCACGTCTGGCAGCGTTGCGGCTGTGACGTCGTCGAGATCGTTCTCTCTTATATTTAATCCGCCACTCACTTGATCATTTCTAGGGAAACCGGTAGCGTTGAGGTTTGCGATCAGTTTCAGTGCCATGACGGGAACTTGGTGGCCGGTGTCCCCTTCAAAACGACTCAGGAAGCCCCTGAGCTTGTTCAGATACTGCTTGGACCGGACGACAGACTCGGTGAGAAGGCCAAAGTATGGACTCTGCTCATTGTCTACCAGACTTTGTATCGTCAGGAGCTCTCTGCCAGCGTAAAGTGCTCGGACTGTGGTGACCGTTGGGCAATGTAAGTATGTGACAGTTGCAGACTGTAACAGTGTATCTATGATATCGTGGCAATCTTGCATGATAGATGTAATGGCTCGGACTGAGCCTGCCGTGAGCGTCGACGCGTTGCCGATGTTCATGTGGGTCCGGAGCTGCATCTCACCAAGCTGGATCCGAGTCCAATGATGATGTATGCGAAGCGACACAGTCCATTCAGCACCATTGCGAGTCATGTTGCTCAACCTGTCCTCTAGACGAGACAGTGATGTACCCTGATCAGGAAGTGAATGCGTTGAAAGCGCTCGAAGCTGTCCGACCTCTTCCGACACTTTCTGTATTTGCAGCCAATCATGAAGTAGCAGGTCGTTGGGGTCACCAGTTGATAGGCAGAGACCTCCGTGAGCTTCAAGGACGTCTTCGTTGATGTCGACCATTCGGGATCGCCTTGAGCTCACCGCGACTGTCGACATGCAAAGATAAGCACATGCTCCAGCGCGCAGCCTTTCGAGATCTGCTTCGCTTGCCGTATGCTGTCGTGCGGTCTCCAACATGCGTGGATCCCACCACAGTCCAAGCTGGGAGGCCATTGTGGCAGCAATCTGGATCCAAAGGTAGAAGTTCAGTCGTCTCAAATCGGAAGGGGGATTGTACCAAATCTCCGCAATGAGGACAGCCTGCAGTAACTCGATTGATCGTTTACCTTCGATCACGACTTCTTCCGATAGATGTCTGATGAGGCGCTGATGTAAGTTATCGAACAGGATCGGATCGGTACCTCGGGCTCCAGCAGTGATAAGTGCAAGAAGCAAGGTCGGCCGAGTAACGCAAAGCTCTCGAAAGCTCAATGGGTGGGAAAGTGAAAGCACCGGATACTCAGGAAGCGCGTGTTGCTTGAAGTCCTCGAGAAGACGTACGGCCTGGGCTGGGGCCAGCGTCTCGATAGAAAGAAGACCCGGTATAGTATCGCCATCGACGGTCGATGGCAACTCTGGCGAGGGTGCAGACGATGTAGACGAGCCTCTAGAATCCGAGGAACGTTCGGGGGAAGGTGGATCATCTGGAACACCCTCACCTCCTTGTGCTTGAGGGACACGGCCGTAGTTGGTCGAGCTGCCTTGAAGTGCCCTTACTTGGGCTTCCAGGGCACTCAGCCGAGTGTCGATTCGCTTGCGCTTCTGACGTGGCGCCATGCTCTCAAAGATGCATTCCACATCGGCATCGTGACACCTCCGGCATCGATCATGGCTCTTGACGGTATCCACAAGGCATCGGAGTTTTGACGTCCGGCAACGTTCACAAGCGTGTCTTTGTGTGGGGGCTTTTGGTGGCATATTGTGTGATTTGAGGCGTGAAGTAATGTGGAAACTGTTCCATGGTGGTGGAAGAGCAATGAGGTCCGAAGGTCAGCAGTGGTTCATCGATCGGTGATTGTCATCGCGTAAAGATTGACAACTTCTCACGTCAGCAATTTGGTCAGGCGGGACGACATACATCTTACCAAGATGGGGGCAGCATGAGAGGAGAGATCATGAAGTTCGGGACACAAAAGACTCCGAAGAGAAAGAGCTCGCTGAGTCAGCCAAGGAGCTCCACAACAGTTCGGTCCAAACTTCAAGCACAGTTTTTTACTCAACTGTAGTCAACAGCAGCAGACTTCTCATACCAATTGAGCGGCTACTTAGTCTTGCCCTCGCTCTCGGCGTAAGCCAAGGAGCGATATGTGCTTACGGGTGTCGCCAGATCGTGTCGTTCTGGCAGTACAAATGGTAAGTCAGGGTACTTGCGACTGACTACATCCTCAGACTCCTCTCATCTCTTCTTTGCTGCCGCACTATTCAATCACAGCGTCCATGTCCGAATTCCGCATCATTGTAGTAGGTGCTGGTATAGCCGGGCTTTGTGCTAGCATAGGGCTACGGCGGCTAGGTCACCATGTCACCGTCCTTGAAAGCGCATCGTCATTACTTCCTATTGGCATAGGCATTCACCTGCCGCCCAACGCCTTGTCAGCTCTCCGATATCTAGGTCTAACAGATCGCCTTGAACCAGACGCTTGCCCTCCTACGTCCTTCAACTTCAGGAAAGGGTCAGATGGCAGTCCTCTGGCGACATTTGCGTCTAGCAAGCCTGCAGGGTCAGACGCCCCACCGTACGTATCGTAGTATTTTATTCGGAGTATGCTAACGATCTCCAGATACTGGAGTATGCGGAGGTCTCACTACCAGCAACATCTGTATGAAGCTGCAGTGGAAGCCGGCGTCAACGTTCGACTCGGTGCTCGGGTAGATACGATAGATACGGATTCGCCGTCTATCACACTAGCAAGCGGAGAGATACTCCAAGCTGATCTCATCGTGGTCGCAAACGGCATCAAGTCACATTTGCGGAACACCATCATCCCCGAGCACGAAGTATCGATGGTGCTGAACAACATGTCAGCATATCGAGCATACGCTAGCCGGGAGGAGCTAGTCGGCAACCCAGAGACGGCTCCTCTGTTCCAAGAAGCAGCAACAAATGTCTGGCTCGGCTATGCACATCATGCCATTGTCTACCCTTGCGGCGGGGATCTTTACACCGTAGGAGCGACCTTTCCCGTCGGAGCCGATGGTCACGATGCCATGAACTGGTCATCGACAGCCTCAGTAGCGGATGCAGTCAAGGAATTCCACGATTTCGACCCTGTTCTGCGAAAGATACTGGCTATGGGAAAGGACTACAAGCAGTGGAGGCTGGCTGAAGTACCGAGACTTCCACGTTGGACGAGCAAGTCAGGCAAGGTCGTCCTGATCGGTGACTCTGCCCATGCTATGTTGCAATTTCTGGCACAAGGAGCAGCAATGGCGACTGAAGACGCTGCTGCGCTAGCGGTGTGCATTGACAAGGCGGATTCGGTCGGGCAAATCCCGAAGACACTCCAGGCGTTCGAAAGAGTTCGAAAGTGGAGATGCGAAATAGTGCAGGCACAATCGAGACGGAATGGCGAGGTGATCCACATGCCAGATGGGGAGGAACAGGAGAATCGGGATCTGGAGATGGCGGGGAAGAGGCAGAATGGTTTGTGGAATGCAGATACAGGTCCATTTCTGGATGGCAATTTTCGACGATTCCTGTATGAGCACGATGTCGTTGAGCATGTGAGTATTTCTGTCGTCATTGCTACAGCCGGGTGCTAACGAGTGCTAGTCAAAAGACGTTTTGGAGTCAATGGGACTTTGAGACCGTCGACCTGTTCATTTACCTTTCAGATTTTGCAGTATCAAATCAACCTCGTTCTCGGCATCCTCCAAGATGTGTTGTGGTTCGTACTGCGGTGTCCATCCATACTTCTTCCCGCGAGCGGCTGTATATGTGCACCTGACTTGATGAGCTGACGTGATAGATAGTGAGGAACGCTCATCACCTTCCGCTGAAGTTGAATTCGACTCTCTCTTCAGGAACTCCAAGTGCCTTTGCAATCTGACTCCTCTCTTCTCTGCCGGCAAGCTTGACCGAGGCATCCTTGACGACACTTTGCTTCACCAATGCCTTTGCCATGGCATCATACAAGTCATCCCAGACCACGAGACCAGAAGAAGCCAGGTAGAAACCATCTTTGCCGGAATCGATGTCGCGGCCTTCAAGGATTTCCCGGCAACATACAGAGCCGTGTGATCTTTCACATGGCATACCGGCCATGTCTTGAATCGTCAGCACAACTAGCGTTCTCGGCGGATATGTACCCACAGGCCGATCATCTCGCAGCTTGTATACCTGCCCAAGCGCTTTGGCAGCGGTCACGACGTCGACTGTCTGGATTGATATGATGTTACCGAAGCCCTCACCTTTTCCATCTACACAGATCAGCTCTGTCAACTACCAGGCGGACTATCAACCTACAAACAATGCATGGAGCCAAGATGTACGTCTTCACGCCATACTCGTCGCCCTCCTCTGTGATGGTGATATTGGTCTGGACTGGCTCCGGCTTGTGAGATGCTGCTCGTCAGAGATGCAAAGAAGGACTCACAATCTGCATGACTTGCGTAGCAGGTGGAGCCTTTTGTGACTTGTGGATCTCAAAGATGTTGGTGTCGGAATCCAACCATGGCTTGTCGGTGGGTGCCCCAGCCAAGCTCGAGAACATCTTCGCACCGGTGGTCTGCAGGATTAGTGCGACACTAATATAGCAGGGAGAATCGTACGTGAAGAAAGTGGACGTCCTTGCCTGTGTTCTTCTTGACTTCGGCCAAAGCCTTGATGAAGTTGACCTGCTTGCCAGACTTGAAAGCGTCGACCAGGAACAAGACGATGGTAATGCTGTGAGTTGCGATGGCGTCCTTTACAGCTTCGGCATCGTCCATATCAAAAGTCAGCGGCTCGCAGCCATACCGCTTGACTGCCTCTGCTTGGTCGGGTTTCCGGACTAGCGCGAATAGCTTCTCGTAGCCGGTGAGCTTGGCCTCTTTCCATCTCGCAAGTAAAGTGCCACCGAGATAGCCCGAGCCGCCAGTTATGAGGATATTATGCCCCATCTGATAGAGTCTGATAATACAGTCCCAACTACACGGAATGGTAAGAAAGAGGACCTGTGCGGTCTGAACTACCACAAAGCACCTGACAAATCAAGCTTCGCTAGACCCAACATGGTTGATGTCAGAGATCTGCCCGCAGTGAAAGGCTCGGCACCTACCGAACATAGTTACTCTTTGCATATCATCCTTGCTTATCATTCTTGGTGCGGAGACTGTGACATCTCTCCCAGTGACCCATTGTTGATATAGTATGCTGAACGTTTCCATGTCGCGGGCTGATATGTATCGGCCAAATCCCAACCTCCGCACTCGTCACATCCTCCACCTCACTCTGACGCCATGAGCCGCACTGCCTTCGTCGCCTTCGTCGCTGTCTTGCTTGCGGTGCAGACTGCAGCACAAGTGTCTCCTGGTCTGCCATTTGTGATCAACACATGGGGTGGTGCCTTTACAGCAGCGACCGATGCAGCCTACCTGTCCCTCCAGAGTCCAGCAACCTCTGCACTGGACGCTGTACAAGTCGGCTGCTCAACATGTGAGAGGAACCGATGCGATGGCTCCGTGGGATTCGGTGGCTCGCCAGATGAGGACTGCGAGACGACCTTGGATGCGATGATCATGGATGGAACGACGATGAAGTCTGGAGCTGTAGCTGGTCTGCGTCGGATACGAGACGCCATAGCTGTTGCACGGCACGTGCTGGAATACACGACGCACACTCTGCTAGCAGGCGATCTTGCCACACAATTTGCCATTTCGAATGGATTCCAAGCTAGTAATCTCACTACCGAAGAGACCGCAGCCAGATGTCAAGCATGGAGAGAAGCAAGCTGCCAGCCAAACTACAGAATCAACGTCTCACCGGATCCAAAGACTGCTTGTGGACCATACACTGGATTGACGCTGAACTCGACATCGCCAGCGTACAAGCGAGCGATCAATCCCGACTCCACGCAAGCTTCACATGATACAATCTCGATGATCACGATACATTCGTCGGGTATCATGGCAGCTGGGACATCTACGAATGGAGCCACATTCAAGGTACCAGGACGAGTTGGAGACGGTCCAATCACAGGTAGCGGATCATACGTCGACGGTGATGTTGGAGGATGCGGTGCCACTGGAGACGGTGATATCATGATGCGGTTCTTGCCATGTTACCAGGCTGTGGAGAATCTCAGGCAGGGCATGACCCCGAAAGAAGCAGCCGAGGATGCTGTGAAGCGAATGCTCAGAAAGTACCCTCAGACATCTAGTGGAATCGTTGTCACGAATACCAAGGGAGAACATGGAGGTGCAGGCTCTGGTTGGACATTCACCTACGCTTTCAGAGGCGGTAACATGAATGCAACCGAGGTTGTGACAGTGCCTCCTGTCAATGTAGCGGGTCAAGCTGAGGAAGGCATTACGATGCAACCATAGCTCGGTGATGAACTAGCGTTATTTGGCGTGCAGGCTCAATGAAGCATTTCTACGACTATGCCCATGTGAAGCACATGCATGGAAGCATACCATCCGAAGGCGGAGCAAGCCGAATCCAGACTAGCGGCCTCCAAGCAATACCTTATCGAGCGCCGAAACCTAGCAGTATTGTTGTAATGGAAGGCTGGTACAGCTTCTCTGGTACTGAAGAACTGGTACTGATGAGTCAGCGCACGCACAGTAGATAAATCGGTTATTGTAACTCTCTGAATGAAACACACGTCTCTCGATCCGATTTGCCAGTTACAACAAGTATTCCACATTTGTCAATCCATGCTACTCAAATGAGCAAAGAGTAAGCAAGAAGCTGCGCCTATTCCTGGAGAACGCGTGTTCCCAACGGAGGAATACATGCAGCAAGCCTTGAACCCTACCCAGAATAGGGACGGGGCTGACTGGCGCAGTCCGGCGAACGCTTTGCCGAACTGCTGTCGACCAATCACAGCCCGAGCTGCAGCGAGGCTCAGCTAGCTACCAGATTTGCGTCGTCACTTGTCAGCTGGTCTTGACTTCCTTTTCCACATTCTATATTGTTGCGGTGTAACTGGTGCACCAAAAGATAGAATGTTGCCAAGCATACTGTAGCTGTCAGTGTAGGAGCGATGGCCTCAGCTGACGGATGAGTGTGTGTCCGAACCAGAATTGAGGTTGACCAGGCTTTCTGTGAGGTTGAAGACGGCGATATCTGTCTGTATAAAGGTGAGCGAGATGCCATGTGGTGGATCTCATCATCACATTCAGCACTTCAACATATCAAGTTTCAATAACATACCTTTCTCACACATTTCTTTCCGATACCACCACATCTAATCACAATGTACACCACCATCCTCACCACCGCTCTCCTCTCCTCCATCGCCCTCGCGGCTCCAGCTCCACAAGCATCCACCCAATCCACCCCTCAACCCACCACAGCAAACGACGCCACTACCACCTCCACCATGTCCGCCCCACGCCCCTCCTTCCCAGGCCCCGCCAACCCCCTCTCCCTCACCGCCCAACTCACCCTCGCCGACTCAGCCATCGACCGCTTCCTCCTCCTCCCCAACAACAAAGACTTCGTCTTCACCTTCGACGACGCCACCAAAAAGGGCAAAGGGGGCAAAGGCGGCGACCTCATCGCGGCCAACCGCAAGACCTTCCCCGCCCTCGTCTCCACCGGCGCCGGCATGGCAGTCGGCTTCCTCGGACCCTGCGGGTTCAACACGCCTCACGTGCACCCTCGCTCCGTGGAGTTGCAGATCGTCACGCAGGGCCGGCTGGTGACGGAAATGGTGCCGGAGAACGGCGTGTTGCAGGACGGGAAGAGGAGGGTGATTCGCAACACGTTGGAGAAGAACCAGATGACGCCGTTTTATCAGGGGAGTGTGCATGCGCAGTTCAACCCGGATTGTGAGGATGCATCGTTTGTCGCGGCGTTCAACAGTGAGGATTTTGGGGCCGGGCAGGTACCTGACGAATTGTTTGCGTTGAGCGATGAGGTGGTGGCCGCGGCTTTTGGACAGGCGGTCGCTGGCGAGGATGTGGAGAAGTTCAGGAAGGCGATTCCGGTGAGCATCGCCAAGGGGGTGGAGGAGTGTTTGGCCAAGTGTGGGATTAAGAAGAGGTAGAGGAACTAGTTGGATGGTTGGGGAGGTGTTGTTTTGTAATGAGTAGCGGCGCAAGATGATGCAAACCTTGGGTAATCTGGCGTTGGGTAGAGCTTGGTTATAGATGTAGTGTAATGTTCAATGGTCATGACACATGTATGGGAACAATTGTACTTGTAATATTACTTTCGTTGCAATACATTTGATACCTATCGTCGACGACATGGATTCGAGGACACCTCGGGTGATCTCGGTCTGCTTTCCTGCGACGCCCGAGGTCGAAATCCAGCCACTTCCGGAGCTTCGCGCGTGTCCCCTTTCTAAAGTATATCGACATCAGGGGAACACCATCATCTCGTGGATTGTTCCTTTGACACGAAGATGCTACCATAGTGCTGGGAAATCAGTGGTGATGACTCGCTGTCGCATTTCGACAGAGCAGCGAGATGTCGGAACAGCCGCGTGACACCAGACTCACAGCTCAACTTTTGAACGAACCAGCTCCAGATTGTCGTTCTCTCGCTTAATGGACGATCACTCTTACCCACCTGGCTGGATTAGACGAGAGCTGCAGCCACACTTGTATCAGGACCGACACAGGGCCTGATCGACATGAGTTGCTTGTCCAAACTTGGTTCCATGGAGCGCAAAAAAAAAGCCATGGAGAACCAAAAAAAGCTCGAGCTGCAGCCACACCCGCTTGTCAATCCTACCATGAACCAGTCACTGGGCGGGCATCATGCCAGTCTGTGACCATGTTCAGCGTGGCGGTCAAGCACGGCCAAGGCAAGTCTTGGTATCACAAGCTCGTATTGTAAACATAATACACAGTTGAGGCACTTCTAGTACTCAAGTACTTCTCTCACCCTCTCCAAATCACACTGGTGACTATCATCATAATGTCTGGTGCGAAAGACAACACGTCCCACGGCCTAGCCTTCTTGACCAACTTCACCGCTTCGCTCGTACTAGCCGCCTTGTTAGGACTTGCTGTTTGGGTACACAAGGTCAGGTTTGTCATTGCTCCAGAATCTACCCATGGCTATCAGGCCATCGACCTCGATACCAGTACATGGAACGTCGCCTGCACAATTGTCGGCACCGCTGTAGGACTCTTCACCACAGTCGCTTTTTCCATGCAAGACGATATCATAACACGCCGCGAGCTTGCTAGCGATCGTGGTGTCCGCGCCATCTTTCTTCGACCTCTCACTCTTCGCAGAGGTGCAGAGCAAATATGGCATGCTCAATTGGCAATCGGGAGATCAACGCTCGTGTTCCTCACTCTTGCCTCGGCACTCACCACCGCAGCTACTGTCGCCCTTTTCGGCATTCGAGGAAGTACCGAAGTCGGAGTGAACAGCTATCCATCGTTCCCCTTAGCCGCGCTCAACATGACTTGGACTGAACGCCTGGGCGACGCTGTCCTCGCAATGACGCCGCCTCTACAACGACCCACCAGCAACCATCTCACCAGTCTTCTATACAGAAGCGCTCTTGTAGCAGGACTCAAGGCACGCAACGCTTATGGACCACGAAAGATCTACGAGCCATACCTTCCTGAATCAGGTACCATTGGTGACACGTTGTACGAGACACTCAGCACAGGTGGCGTCGGTTTGAACACATCCAGCTACCTACAATACTGGAACGACCCAGATGGATTCGATATGCCCAATCGTTTCGAGTTCAACGGGATAGCTGGACGGGTGTTTGGGACTCACATCAACGTCACATGTACCAATGTCTCTGCCGAGTACACTTGGTCCGAGGACAGACTGTCGAGCTACCCAGATGCCGACATGCGAGTACTGTCATTCAGCAAGCCGGAAGGTCTAAACATCACCATGTTCCGTCCACCAGAATGGTCCCGCGGACAACTCCAGTATCTTGCACTGGCTTCGTATGTTAGCGCTCCACAAACAAATAGTGATCCGATCCACACCATTGCCATGGCGGGCGTCTTTCGCACCGGCTTTGTCTGGGAATGTCGCTACAGTGGCCGAGAATACCTCGCCCAAGTCTCCATGTCATCACCTGTATCCCCTCTGATCATTGAGCGAGATGCACAACAGGGCCCTCTCATCGGTCCAATCGTCAAGCAGCGAGTCGCAAATGCTACCCACGACATCATTCGAGCTGGTCAAGGTGGTAACCTCGCAAAAGCGTGGATGGATGCCGAATTCAACTACGATGGTCTCAACAGCACGAATGCGACCGGGCCACTCGAGACCATCATGGGCCAAGTCAGCGAAGGATACATATCGCTCGTGCGACAATCCATAGAAAGGACTACTATCAATGACCCTTCGTCACTGGGAGATCTCGGTGCCGAGGTGAGAGTCTACATGACCGTAACGAGGATGGGAGGCAGTCACATTGCGTGGACCGCTGTCTTTGGGATACTCCTGCTCGGGACTCTTTCGGGTACAGTCCGAGCCTGTGTAGGCCGTCGAGCTGTTAGCTTCGAAGCACAAGACGCGGTACGACTTTTGTCGGCGACCAATCTATTCCAGGGGTTGAAGGATACTTCGATAGTGGCGTACAGGGATGGAATTGAGCTTCTGGACAGTCCTGGATCGCAGAGCCCTCCCTATGGCGAGGTATCCGCGACTCCTAAGCATGTTGGTACTTAGCTGGTAGTATGTCGAAAGGGTCGTGAAAAGCATTTCCATTCCCAGGGCTCGGAATATCGGCAGATTTAAGAGGGCATTTCAGGAACAGCAGTCTCAGTGACCATTACTCCTGCTGTGTGCACACTTGATCTCGATCTACTAAAGTGATGAGGCTATATTGTTACCGTGTGTATTCAGTTCTTACAACAATGGCTCAATATCAAGCACGTTCGGCGGCATCGGCACTACGCTTAGTAAAGCTTGTCTTTTGCCGGTAACTTCAACCCCGCCCTTCTCCTCATTCCCTCTCCTCAGTGCCTCTCATCCTGTGGGTCCAATCGTCGGGTCAACACGAACATCCTGGTACATGACGAATTTGAGAGCTTGCAGGAAGAAGAACTTGGGTGCGAGCACTTATGTAAGTCGGCAATTGGTCGACGACGTCTCCACAACCACGCATGCAACCGCCTGTATTCTTGACGATCATCCTCATTCATCCGGACTTGCAGCAATGATCTGCATGTTCATGCTTGACCTCTGACGAGATCAATACAGTCCAAAATACCAAGAACGAGTATAAGATCGCATGGCTTGCTGGTGGCTTGATGGCCAAGCTCACCTAGCCTCATATCGTCCAACATGCATCTTGTACTAGGTGCTCTACTGGCCCTTGCTGGCCATGCCAGATCACAAGGTTCAGTGTATGCCAACAATGGGTATCAAAGGGGCTTCCCGGATTGCCAATCTGGCCCTCTCGCCAACACTACGGTGTGCGACAGAAGTCAAGGTAAATGGAGCCAGACATGGTGTCATTTCAGTATTGACAATCATCAGATCCAGTGTCGAGAGCCAATGCACTGATCGACCTCTTGACGTTAGAGGAGAAGCTCAATCAGACCGGATCCGAAAGCCCGGGAGTACCTCGACTCGGTCTACCAGCATACACCTGGTGGAATGAAGCCCTGCACGGCGTTGCCAGCTCACCTGGTGTTAACTTCTCCGACTCAGGAGATTACTCCTACTCGACCTCTTTCCCCCAACCAATCTTGATGGGCGCCGCCTTTGATGATGAACTCATTCGAGAGGTTGCGACTGTGGTCAGTACCGAAGCCAGAGCATTCAACAACGACAGGCGAGCAGGCTTGGACTTCTGGACTCCCAATATCAATCCGTTCAAGGATCCGAGATGGGGCAGGGGTCAGGAGACTCCTGGAGAGGACTCGTACCATCTGTCCTCGTACGTCCACGCGCTTATCGATGGCCTACAAGGTGGCTATGACCCTGATATTAAGCGAGTCGTTGCCACCTGCAAGCACTTTGCGGCCTACGACATTGAGAACTGGAATGGTAACTTCCGATATCAATTCGATGCTCAAGTGGACACCCAAGATCTAGTCGAGTACTACTTGCCGTCATTCCGGAGTTGCGCCAGAGACTCCAACGTCGGGGCTTTCATGTGCAGCTACAATGCTCTGAATGGAGTGCCAACGTGCGCGGACGATTATCTACTCAAGGACATCCTGAGAGGCCACTGGGGCTGGACCAACGAGCAACAGTGGGTTACTTCGGATTGTGACTCGGTACAAAATATCTTCTTGCCTCACAACTATTCTCAAACGAGAGAGGGTGCTGCAGCGGCCGCATTCAACGCCGGCACAGATGTCGACTGCGGAACATACTACCAGCATCATCTGCCGACAGCATTGGCACAAGGTCTTATCAACGAAGCCAGACTGGACGAGGCGCTCCTTCGACAATACTCGTCGCTCACCCGTCTTGGCTATTTTGATGGGCCCGATTCTCTATACCGCAATCTGAGTTTCGCCGATGTCAATACCCCATCATCTCAAGCACTTGCTTTGAAGGCTGCTGCCGAGGGTATTGTACTTCTCAAGAACGATGGTCTTCTGCCCCTGCAGATCACCAATGGCACATCTGTCGCTTTGATTGGTGATTGGGCCAATGCTACAACAGACATGCAAGGCAACTACTTCGGTCCAGCTCCGTACCTGCGCAGTCCTCTCATCGCAGCACAAAATCTCGGCGCCTCTGTACACTACGCAAATGGCCCTGGCGGGGGTGATCCTACCACAGACGGATGGCTTTCGATCTGGCAGGCTGCGCAGGCCTCAGACATCATCATCTAAGCGGGCGGGATTAACATCGACATTGAAAGCGAGGGAGACGACCGCGTTGCCATTGCATGGACTGGAGCTCAGCTTGACGTGATCGGGGAGCTCGCTACACTTGGCAAGCCAATGCTAGTCCTGCAGATGGGTGGAGGACAGCTCGACTCGTCGCCAATTCGCGACAATGCCAACATTAGCGCACTGCTGTGGGGTGGTATTCCGGGTCAAGACGGTGGCACTGCGCTCTTTGACATCATCACTGGCAAGACTGCACCTGCTGGTCGCCTTCCTACCACCCAGTATCCTTCCAAGTACACCCAGCAGATTCCAATGACTAGCATGGCTCTCAGACCCAACGGGTCATTCCCGGGTCGCACTTACAAGTGGTACGATGAAGCAGTGTACGAGTTCGGCTACGGTCTACATTACACAAACTTCTCTGCTTCTGTCGCTCCGCTCAGCGATCAGTCATATGACATCTCTTCACTCGTCAGCAACTGCACCGAGCGCTACCAAGATCGCTGCCCGTTCCAGACTATCGACGTCGAAGTCAGCAACGACGGCGACGTCGCGTCGGACTACGTCACTCTCGGCTTCATCACCGGGCAATTCGGACCGCAGCCATGCCCAAGGAAGAGTCTTGTCAATTACCAAAGACTCTTCGGCATCCAGCCCGGACAGAGCCAGACTGCTAAGCTAGCATTGACACTGGCCAGTCTGGGGAGAGTTGATGACAAGGGCAACACGGTGTTGTATCCAGGCGACTACAGCTTGGTGATCGACACGCAGCCGCTGGCCAGCGTCAACTTCACCTTGACTGGCGACGTCTACACGCTAGACCATTGGCCTCAGCCTCCACCACGTGGTCAGCTGAAGAGTGACTACTTCGTACCTGGATATGGTAGTGATCAAGCCGTTCTGGAGATGTAGTGGTCCAACAGAAACAACTCATACATATCGTAGATCGACTCAAACATGCCTGACGGTCAAATGATGTCTTCGCCCCCCCACCTTTCCCGTGCCTGACCTCAGACCCTGCCCCGTGAGGCTTGACAACCCCAAGCTTTTGCGGCAAGCTTTGTGGCTCCCGCTTTGTCCAATTGGTGGAGAAACGCGATCATTTCCACTTTCCACTTTCCTTTCTACAACTTCCCCTCCGGCAATCCGGCCCTATGTCCAAATTTTTGGAAACGATTTATATTCTGTGATGTCCAGGTAGGCGCGAGTGTCGGTTCGTCAAAGTAGACGTCAGTCCATCCATCTCAGTATAATTTGCCATCATTCGAAATGCGTTTCCTCCTGGCTTCTGCGCTGGTAGCGGCGGTGGCGGCTCATCCTGGTCCTGCACCTTTTTCGTGGGCAAAGACGAAAGCGGTCCTTGCATTTGGGGACTCTTATACTTTCGTCCGAGGCACATACGGGCGAGAGAACTACTCATTCATTGCTGATGCTTTGAATCCGACCTACACTCCTGCTCAGCTGGAGGAGAGCTACATCATCCAGAACCAGACAGGGACCAGTGCTGGTAACACCCAGGGCTTCCTACATTAAAGAAACATGACTGATGTACCCAAGGCGGACCCAACTGGGTCGAATACCTCACCGGCTGCGGCCTCCAAACCCAAAAACCCTCGTCCTGCACGGGCAAAGGCCAAAAGCAGCTCTGGGACTTTGCCTTTGCCGGCGCCGACGTCTCCACCAAATAGTCCCTCCCTCCCCCATCCCTCCTCTCCCCCCTTTACTAACCAAACCCCGCCCAGCCTTCCCCTCCACCACAACTACTCGGTGCAAATCGACTCCCAAATCTCCTCCTTCACCGCGCAAGCCTACCCCCAACCCTTCATCCCCAAAGGCCCCACCACCCTCGTCGCCATCTGGATCGGCATCAACGACATCAACGACTCTGCCAAAAACACCACCATCGCCTCCTTCCCGGCCTTCTACCGCTCCATCCTCACCACCCTTTTCGCGAGCGTCCAATCCCTCTCCGACCTGGGCTACACCAACTTCCTCTTCCTCAACCTGCCCCCCCTGGACGTGACGCCGGGAAACGTCGCCAACGCGGCGGCCAACAAGACGATCTACCCTTCCGTGGCCCAGATCGGGGCGTGGAACTCGGAGTTGGCGGCGCAGGCAAAGGGGTTCGAGGAGCGGAACAGGGGGGCGAATGCCATGGTGTTTGATACGTTTAGTTATTTGCACGGGGTGATTGATCGGGCGGAGAGGTATGGGTTGAAGAATACGACGGGGTATTGTGCGCAGTATAATGCGCCGGATATTGAGACTGGGTATGCGAAGTATGGGTGTCTGCCGATTGAGGAGTATTTTTGGTACAGTGAGTATTCCTTCCAGTGAAGCGGGGAAAGGTGCTGACCGTGGTAGATACGGGGCATGTGACGTTTAGGGTGCATGAGATTTTGGCGGCGGGGTTGAGGAGGTTTTTGAATGCTGGTGGGAAGTAAGGGTGGTGTGTAGATATAGCCGGAGGGGTTGATTCAGCTGATGAGTCGGCCGACTACGGGTGTGGCATGTAGTCTGTCATTCTTCGGTCCGTGGATGGGCCCATATTCAGCTAGGTGCTTCTCCATTGCTTCCTTGTCGTAGAGAGCCAGCCCGGCTTTGGCATAGCACACGGTCGGTGTTTTATGTCGTGCGCGCCATTCACGATTCACGGCGTTGATCGTGAATTCCCTCCAACATGCATCGCACATTACTGCACTTCGCCACTTGTGTGTACTCTTGTCGAAGACTGGCGAGCGAATGACTACCAAGATTCTGTCGCGGCTACCTTGATATTGCCTGGCACGGGTTGTCCAAGTATTGCTGCTTACCCATGGCTCAGCAGTGTTGGTCATGGTCTTCCTCCTCTGCTGTACGGCGGAAGGGAGTTCGGCATCAGTGCCGTAAAATCGGACAGCTGTAGCTCGTAACGACTCGGGATCATAGAGCTTGATGAACTGAGCTGTTTCGTTGCGGCTTTGGCGTGTCAGTACAGTCTCCGCACCACAGGGTGAATGTCTTACCCAGGTGCGAACCGCTCGTAGCCATGGTACAACCGTCGATACCATGCTGACTCACGGTGAGGAGGCGTAAGCACAGAAGCGACAGTCTCTAGTACGGCGGATGGGAGGAAATATTCCTTCTCCGCCGTATGATGAGAAACAGGAAGCGTCGTCGGGCTCATCGCAATGCATGACCGGCAGAGCTTCACGGCCATAAGAAGTGATATGTGGATGGCAAAAGCTCCGCAAAGATGACATACTGACGTGGTAGCGCATCTGTACAGCTCCCCAAGACTGATGAAATGAGATGCCTTTGTAGCATAGCATGCCTTTAGTGTCAAGACATAATGTCTTTTAAGGATCAAAAAGTAAGGATGCCTGGAGGATAGAAGTGCTGCACGACGATTGATGCACATAAACACACGGATTGACTCTAGGCTCAGATGCTCGACGAGTACATCCAGAATCTCAGCAGGCAGCCTTTCAAGAGTACCTAAATCGTGGATGGTCTTGCGGCTCAGATGGCTTGTCTTGGGCAGCGAATATTGTCGTATATATCGATTTTGCTCCAGAGTCGACCTTTTGAATTCTTCTTGGATGTGGCGGACACTTTCGTGGCTCATGAATGCGTTGGCTGATGCCATGTTCGTAAGAACTGGTTGGAAGAATGGGGGTGAAGTCAGAGGGATGGACAAGATCCTAAGTTCGTTAAACTTAGTCAGAACTGCGCCACCAAACCGCCGAAAGGCCGCAACATTTGGGCAAAACAGTCATCCCAGGTGTTGCCCCACTTTGCACTTCACCTCTTCTATCGCGCCACACGCCAATGGGGACATCGACACGGGACAATCAAAAAACCAGATCATAACGATGGGGTCAAGCGATAGCAAAGTTGACGACTTTTCGCAATGGACTCGTCCCAAGATCGGCGTCAAGGAGTACTACTTAGATGACCAGAAGGGTATCCGAAAATCCATCCGGATCGCAACAAGGTCGGGAAGAAACACAGCAGACCTAGCCGGATTCGCAAAGCTTCCCCTTGAATTAATTGAGGACATCATAGCTGGCTTGAATCTCATTTCATTCGTCAGACTGTCTGCAACCAATTCCGCCTTCCGCAACCTGCTCTGCGAGCGACCAGAGTTCGCAAACACGATAGCATTCGCGCCGCATGTGGTTCGAGCCATGTGTAAAGCTCGGTGTTGGTTCTGGATTCTCATTTCATGATGTGTACATGAGTCTCGGTGGCGACAAGTGCGAGCTGTGCGGCGATCACGGAGGATACCTGTACTTGTTGACCCTCAAACGATTATGCTTCCTCTGCCAGACCGAAGACAAGCAAGTACTACCGCTGACTCCAGCGCGAGTACTGTATCGCTACAACCTCCCTGAAGACGCGGTCAATATCATTCCTTCGGCGTTGAGCCTACCAGGTATCTACGGGAGCGAGAAGCGTTTCCCCAAGGAGCATCGACCGCGACAACTCTTGGATCCGGTCTCAGCTCACACGATAGCACGGATATTTCTTGGACCCGATATTGTTGATGTGGAGGGTCCTCCTCGAAACACCATGCAATTTGCCATGCAGACACTTGACGATCCAGATGGAACTCATCCCGATGAGTGGGACTACAACGGGGGTAGCAATAATCCATTACGATTCATGGCTGTCGTCCGCATGCCTGCTATGGATAAGCTAACGGGTCGATCGATGCAGACAGGGTTCTGTAACGCATGTCTGCGACTGGGTGATAACGAAGATCGACGATACTCGTGGCGTAGAGAGTATACAAGAATTACCTTCGCTGAACACGTCAAGGAGTGTGGTTGGCTGGAACAGGACCCTACTACCAAGTTCTGGTCACATCGCAAATTAGACACGGACGCTGAGCCTCCATAGCGCTGTTTGTACATGTTGATTGTCCTGTTGGAAATGCAAGACTGCTTGACATGTATCAAGATGCTCGAATGTAGGTAGACGCAGCCTTGCTCCTGACCCAGATCAATTTTTCCTTTGCCAGATCTTCAGGCCGTCGACTCCTTTTGAGTACATCTGGCTCGATAGTCGTGTACAGTAAAGGCAGAGCATCGTTCTTCCAGTGCTCGACTCCACTGGTGTAGGTGACGATTATTGTCGCGATAAGGAGCACAGTCGATAGGAATGCGACACTGATGGGAAAGACGAGCCACCGCCTCCTTATCTGGTAGCGTTGCTCTACAGACCTTGCCATGCCTTGGTACGAAGTTCCGAAATCAGTAGCGTTGCCATTGGCGCGGATGAAGTTGGTGAGACTGATGGCTGCATTCCTGATCCACCGGTCCAAGTCAGACGTCCGATACATGCGGGCCGCTCGAGGAGAGTCGAAGTCCATTTGATCGATCGTGTATGGTGGCCTTGGTCCTGCAGTAGCTTCTCCTCCGAGCTGCAAAACGTCTCCGAAAGAACGTACTCGCCCGAAGTACCATTTTGTGGTAGATCCGTCAGGCTTAGGTGGTGTAGTGAAGCGATCAGCGGAGATTGAAGTCAGATTCCATGACAATGTCTCGTCCACGACTTGACTTTTGACATTGCCATCAACGACGGCGAGCCTCAGAGTCTGTATGCAAGGTGAAAGAGTGCAAGAGAATAGGAAGGGAGCTTTGCGGACACGATCGGTGCTGTCTTGTATCTCTAGGGTGACTAGACTTTGTGCAACTTGTCTCGACCAAGGCGCCTCTTGCAGGCGGAAGATTGGTGTTTGAAGAATGTCACCACCAATGTGTCCGTAGGTATCCGAAGCGTTGACCCAGGTAAGTGGCTCAGGTAAGCCCCCCAAGTTTGGCTCGGAACTCTGGCGCTCTGGGTCGTCAACGTGATCAACACACCAGCTTATATTGTGCGTGGCTTGATACGTCGATGTGAAGTAGTTGCACGTTCGACGGAGAGAGTTTGATTTGTCTACAAAGGAGCCGCACATAGCGAGCGTCGAAAATTCAGGCCAATCGCAGTTACCGGATGGACACTGCGGTGTCGAGTGCTCGACGTCCTCTTCGATGTGGAAGATCTGGTCGAAAGTATTACTGAAGTCAAGTCCGCGTACTATGGTGGGAGTCAGTCAGGGTGGCGCAAAGACTGGTAGAAGAGACCTACTACTTTCTCGCGGACTGGTTGATGCCGTCCCAGCCAACATCACGAGGTCAAAGATCTCCGAATGAGCGGGCGCGGGAAGAGCTGAGAAGGCGGGAGCCAATGTGGTCGTCACGGTTAACTGTGTCAGGGTGGCGAGTCCAATGCTGATAATGGTGAGCAAAGCTCCCAACGTTGCAAGGCTTCTGGTTGCCATTAGCGGGTTACGAACGATTAGTCACAACAGTCGCGACGCACGGCCGATAGAGCTTGAAGAGAAGCAATAAGCTACCCCATGGACCCCTTGATGCACGATCGATTCGCTCCAGGTCAATCATCGGCCTTTTGGTCCGACCACGACCTGGGCCTCCCCGTCGGAACCATAGCCATTTCTGCTGTCCTATGGCAGCACCGATGGGTACCATAAGTGCGATGCGCATGATGGTCGACAAAGCAGCAACCATGGAATTGAGAGTGAAATAGCCGAAAGTCCAGTCGGATACTAGATTGTTATCTGCTTTCAGGAGTATAATGATGATTGCCACGAGACAGCAGTAGGCCAGGAGACATGCTAGAATCTCCCAAATCCACCAGGTCTCGGTTCGTCTGGTGGGCTTGCATTCCCCGGCGACTCTGGGTGTATTACTAAAATGTAATAGTACTAGAAAAACCTAGCTATTATATATAGCCATGTTTATAAGATGTAGCGTTTTGTCGAAAGAAATTAGCTCAATTGGTAGAGCGACCGTATGGAGTTCGAGTGGTCCAGAATGGCGACACTGGTCGTGGAGAATTCATCGTGGGAAACGTTGATTGCGTGAAGAATTCGACGTCGAAGTATGATACAGTCGCACATCCTGGACAGAGCCAGAAGGGGTGGGTGCCGTCTTAAAGACTCCAGACTCGCTTGCGTCACTTCTGCAGCACACCATCACTGATACCGCAGTCACCACCACTCTCGCCTTTCTTTCAAGCTGGACATAGAGGTCTGCGGTCCGAGTGGCAGCTATCTGCATGCGTGACCATACTGGCTGCGATGCAGGAATCTAATTGATCGAGCGCGGGTGCGACTGAACCAGCTGATCGTATTCGTGCTGCTGTGGCTGCAGGACGGATGCATGTTGATCTCTGTGTGGGAGCTGCGCCGCAACATTATCGTCTACTCTGGCATCGCAGACCGTATACAACCGGGAATGTAAGCACTAAGGTCGTGCGTGGAAAAATTGTGCTTCCATGTGCGGTATGCCAACGACCGATGGGAGTAGCCAACGATTTCATCCCAGCTGTTCTCTCGAGACTCACCAAGGATATATCTCCCCAGAGTCAGCACCTACCAATGAGCCAGTATCGTGCACATTATCCAGCCGTGATGCTGTCCTGGTGGGAATGCTGTGCATTATCAGATACGTTGCGGTGGTATCTTCTGCGATTGCTCGCATCCTTGTCCGCTGAGCGTTATCGGAGCTGACAGCTGCTCGTCCCACCTTGACCTCATCATCACAGTCTGAATCAATGAGCTTCCATGAAGACCACCACGTACCTCGATACCAAATCTGCTATCAAAGTGAGCCATCTGAACTGTGTTGCGTTGAGTAGCACACAACCCTCAGAACTGCATTTCCAAGCCCTGGTACGAAGCGACCAGTCATCCTAAGCCAGCGTGGACATGCCTTCTCATCCATTCACCTCGCCATGGCGGACAACAATGATGCTCACCAACCTGGTGTACTGCTTCGGCGCATTCATCATGGACTATGGCGAGACGCATGTCTTGAATCCTAGATGGCCACCTCATGCTCGCTTCCACAACGGGCAGACAATGAGCCTCGGTGTGCTTCTCTGCAGCATGGTGGGATTTGTGCTCACGCGTCCATCCGAGTCCAAGAAGGAGGCAAAAAACAACGTTACGACTGCTGGTCTGATCGGGTCTATGTACTGCACAGCAGGCATGACCGCAATCTTGTATCCCGGGACGAACTGGTCAGACCCGGAATTCGAGGATCCTGGACAGAAGTGGCTTTTCTCGGGCCTGGTGGTTATCAATCTAGCAGCGATGGTGATGGAATGGGTTCATATCGACAGAACATGGGATAAGAAAAGACGATGAAAGAAGTTGGATGATTGGACGGTTTCGCCGGGCTACGTACAGGTTTTGTTTGACGGAAACCGAGCAGTTCTCGAACCATGTTCGCCGGTACGAGGCCATGGAACCCCCACGGTCGCCCCCACGGTTTGGCTGAAGGATGCTCTTTTTCCGGGATGGCGCTGCACGCTTCTGCAGGTCCACTGTTGAAAAGGCTTGAAGATCCGCCTTTTTGTATCTTTCTTGCATTTTTCAAATGTTACATCTTCACTCTTCCATCATTAGCCATCAGAATGAGGCACAAGGTGACCAAGAAACACAAGGATGCGGTGTGAGCCTGAACATTCTCGAAGATTACGAGCGTTGATTGCACGCGATTGCGCGATCCCGCAACGGTTGCTCGTGCTAAGTCGTGCTTCATCTCCCAATGCCTGCCATGAAAACACACCGACTCCTATGCATCAATGTCAGTAAGACAATAAGTATTGGAATATCTCGTGTTCTGTCTCTTTCATTCTCATCATACAGTGCACTACTATAGTCACAGCTACTTGTACACCGCGATGCTTGCACTTGAAGATCAAGAAGCCACACATCAAACCGGCAAAATGGCAGCTGTTCTACCGGCTACGACACCACTCAGTCACATCCGAGAAGAGGAGCTCAAAGCAGCCATCTCCACAGTCACAGAAGTCGACAGCTCCGACTCGGAAGCCGAATTCGAACATGCCCCTTCCTACGACCTCTCAGCCTCTCATCTCATCACATCCCCCTACCCCGACTTCGCCAATCAAACCCGGCTCACCGACCTCTCGCTCTCCTGCCGCCTCCTCTCCTTCGCCCTCACCAATATGGCACCCATACGACCAGACTACTCCACTGCAGACTACATGGAGTCCTTCAACTGGAACGTCTGCTTCGCCGAGCTCCGGAAGCTATGCGCACAGACTGGCTACCGGTGGCAAAGACAGGAATTCTACGTCGTGATCTTCAGGTCGAAACTCAAGCTTGGTGCGGACAAGACGAGGTTGGGGGAGTTGGATCAGCATTCTCATGCCGAGGCTTGTCAGAGCGGGGGGTTGTTGAAGTATTGGTTTGGGGAGTGTAATGGGGAGAGGAGGAATTTGGCAACTTGTGAGTACCTTATGATCATGGACTGAAGGAGCGTGCTGATCTGTTGACAGGCTTGTGGAGAGGTCGTGATGATGCTATAGCCGGTGGCAAAGGACCGTGGCATGCGAAGGCTATGAGGTCGGCAGTGGAAATGTATGAGACTATTAGCTTCCATAGGCATTCGCTGATCATTGAGGATGGGGCGGAGGGCTGGAGTCTGGAGGAGTACTCGGGTCCGGGCGTGAGGAGGGCATCTCGTGCTGGTCATTGAGAGGGAAAGAATGAAGTTGACTGGCGTCGATGAGTTGTGTATAATAGCTTAGACATCAAAATATAGAGGTAGTAGCAGATCACAACGTAATATGTATAACATTCTCATGCCTTGCCATCTTCAGATCAAACTTGAAGGGATGGTAATTTGAGCTTTCGAAATGCTGTGTCAGCTTCTGCCGCCGCAGAAACTCATGCTCTTCTTCGCGCTACAACTTCAATTCTCATCGTACAATCAACAGCACCATCACCCACCATGCTCTCGAATGACGATTTCACAAAATACACTGTACAGTCGCACAACATGAATGATCATTGTCTCGATGATCAAAATTTTGTAAACGCGATACCATTTCCCTCGGCCCTGTCCACAGCGACTAGTGGTGGCTTGACCGGGCAGCTTGGTCTCTTGCCACTCGAGCTACTGCACTCGATCCTCAACAATCTGGATCTTGAGTCCCTCGCTGCTCTTCTGGCGGTGAACCGTGCCATACGAAGTCTAGTGCTGAGCCTGTCATATCTGCAGATCATCGCACAATATGCACCACACATTTGGAAGGCGGCAACAGCAATACGAGCGAGGCGATGGCTGAATCTTCGCGATGTTTATGAAACGATGCACCATTCCACTTGTGAAGGCTGCGGCGATAACGGATCTTATCTCTACCTCTTGACCTGCACGCGAGTGTGCTACCTCTGCTTCTCGCGGGACAAGCAGTTCTTGCCTCTGGGTGGTCTGAAAGCTGTCCGAGAGACCGAATTGAAACGACAGGAAATCGAGTCACTCCCCAACTGCCATACCATAGCAGGGACGTATTCCCCATCCGAACGTAAGCACAACAAGAGTCGCTTCCTCGTGGATCGGAGAGCTGCAGAGGCGGCACTGCAAAATCGCCGGTCACAAGCTGTAGTCACTAGAAGGACCATGTCCGGAGCTCGCAGATCAACTGGACTCCCGCCCATCACGAATGCGAGCTCCAGCTCACCCGATTCCCCACAACAGTCGCTCGAACTTGGCTTTGATGATGTGGAAGGGAATGTCTTCAGATACGCCACCATAGTACAAGTGGTCTCCCTCGACCCAAGAACGCATCAGGTTCAGCGGCTGCGCCATTGTCTTGCCTGTTCGCAAGGTGGGGATATCCACGATCGGCAGTACTCCTTTCGTCGAATCTATGATATACATAACTTCGAGAGACACATTCATGATTGTCGGCAAATCCAGCACGACCCCAAGAGAAATTGGTGGCGTCATCAACAAGACCGCTAGCTCAAGTGCTCAATTTGTACATTGCTAGCAATTGTTCCCACAGACCTGCTCTGGAATCAAAGGCAGGCGGTGTCAATGATGGCCAACGAATGTGCTTATCATCCATCGGCAACATCGTGCGTGGGCAGGTCAAGTCCGCTACATCGCTGTTTGTGAGACAGCGTGGTTTCGGGATGTGTCAATGTGCATAGCAAAAGTGACTGCGTTGCTTGAATACTATTATCCGCTGCATTAGGAATTACTTCGTCGTGCCACGTACATTTCACTTCCAATTTGACAATCGTCACAATACAGACCCGTTTCAAATCGCAGGCTCTTATCAGCATCGACATGTCGACATCTGCTATGAAGGTACTGCAATGTTCTGTCGATGGGGAAGGTGACAGCGAGTTCAGGATCCTGGTTGAGCAACGGAACATCAAGTATCTCACGATTGAGCACGGCACCTTCGACACTGCCGACATGTGCTTCTTTCCGACCCTGGAGTAACTCACGCCACCTCTGCTACCAGGTGATTGGGATGTAGGCCGAATATCGCGAGATGACAACTTCAAAGCCGTCGTCAGCGAGACGTGAACGACCAACTTGCCCTCGGTCGCTGATCCATGGCATCCCAACCGAGTCAACTATCTGGATCTCACTCTCGGCAAGATGTTCAACTCGAACGTCCGTGAAGCAACTGGCCCTGGCTATGATGGAAGTTTCATTGCAAAATTCGCATGCTTTCCGTGGCAAAATCAGTGGATCGAAAACGAGACCGTGTGATTTCGTTGCAATAAGATTGCGCATGAGAGCAGCCACGGCGAACACCATGTATTTAAAATGCTGGTCGTCCAGTCAATCTAAGGAGGCGACATGCCGGAAAATGAAGACCAAGGAGACCCCACACGTTCTGGCCAAATTTAGAGTGTGGAGCTTTTTTGGTTCTTCGCTGACGCAAGGCAAAGTTTAATAGTGAAAAGACCGGCCCGCAGATCTTGGCGAGGAGGAGCCAAACCACGGACCGCTTTTGACAGTTGTAGGGGCCCTGGGGCGTCGCAATCAACAACTTGACACTTCAGCTTTGATCTTTTCGACTACATTGCTTTTGAGCCTTGCTGGTGTCGACTCTAGAAACCTTGATTGAGGAGGGGACGCTGACAATTCCTGACAAAATTCTTCATACCTCTTGTAATGCATTGAGTCCACTTCACTTCTCCAAACCGATCTCAACATGGGCAAATGGCGATACGGCGTCATCCTGGACGCAGGCTCGTCTGTAGGTCAAATTGGACCTCACCCGATTCTCAAACCACTAACTTAGTAGGGTACGCGCGCATATGTATATCGGTGGCTGAAGCCTGAAAAGGCACGCAAGAAGGCGAGCAAAGAAGAACTCGGAAAACTACCAGAACTGCGAACGAAGAAGAAATGGGCGAAGAAGATACATCCGGGTCTCTCAACATTTGGAGATAAGCCTGAGCAGGTTGGAACAGAACACCTCAAGGAGCTCATGGACCATGCTCTCAAGATCGTACCTTCGGACGAACACGAAAACACACCGATTTTCCTGCTTGCGACAGCCGGTATGCGACTTCTACCAGATCAGCAAAGAAAGGACGTCTTAGCCAACGTATGCTCATACATGAGAAGGACGACCAAGTTCCAACTACCTGACTGCGACATGCACATTCAAGTCATACCTGGTGAGACAGAAGGACTGTACGGCTGGCTTGCTGCCAACTATCTTCTTGGTGGATTCGACGACCCAAGCGACCATGCGCATGGTAAGGAGCATCATACCTACGGCTTTTTGGACATGGGTGGAGCATCAGCACAGATCGCATTTGCGCCCAATGCAACAGAGGCGGAGAAGCACGCTAACGATCTCACCCTATTGCGACTTCGGACGATCGGTGGGCATCAGAAAGAGTACAGGGTGTTTGTGACAACGTGGCTGGAATATGGTGTCAACGAGGCCCGCAGACGGTATCTCAAGGCACTACTAGACTCGAGTCCAGACTCGAAGGAGCTCCCTGACCCTTGTCTACCAATCGGACTCCGTGAGACAAAGTCTGGTCACGTCGTCTCGGATGGCTCGAAAGACGTCAAAGGCGAGCCTTCGTTATTGCTGGGAACCGGAAAGTTCGACGAGTGTCTCCGACAGACTTTCCCTCTTTTGGACAAGGATGCAGCTTGTGCCGATGAGCCATGTCTCCTTCATGGTGTCCATGTACCCGCGATTGATTTTGATGTAAATCACTTTGTTGGCGTCTCGGAATACTGGCATACCACGCACTCTGTCTTCGAGATGGGCCACAAGGATATGGCTTACGATTTCAAGACGCATCAATCCAAGGTCAACGAGTTCTGCAGCAAAGACTGGAAGTCTATAAAGTCTGGAGTGTCATCGCAGAAGTGGGGCAAGAAGGTCGACGAGACGACGGCTGCCGAAGTGTGCTTCAAAGCTTCGTGGTTGATCAACATGTTGCACGAGGGTATCGGTGTGCCTCGTGTGGGTCTAGAGCAGTCACCCGACTCGGACACGAAAGCAGGGAACAAGACCAAGCAAGCTCTTGAATCTGCAAAGGACAGAGGCTTCTTGGATCCATTCCAAGCGGTGGACAAGATCGACGGTACAGAGGTCTCGTGGACACTGGGAAAGATGGTCCTGTACGCCGCATCGCAGCATCCACCGGAAGACCATGCCATGGCTGTCGGGTTCGGTTCTAACATACCTGGCAAGAAGCTCCCAGCGGACTTTCAATTTCCGGGCGGACGAGAACCTGAGCTTCCAGACGACCTGGATTGGCATGACAAGCTATTCGCTTCGGCAGGTGAGCGAAGAGTGCCGGGTCTGCTCCTCTTCGGCGCAATCTTGATTGTGGCTCTCTTTCTTCTCTGCGGTCGCGAACGTCGACAAAACATTCTGTCCAAGTTCCGACCATCATCACCACCTCGATTCTCGAGAAAGAAGCGCGGCGTCCTGTCTCGTTTCTTCGGCAAGGGAGCAAAATACGCACCTCTTGCTCCAACTGGTACAGATGACTTTGAGCTCGGCGACGTCGACTCGGACAGCGATCTCGAGGCAGACAAAGCGCCGACAAAGTCGACAAGAGCAAGCGGCTGGTCAACGCCCAAGCTGCAAGGCGCGCTTGACAGCCCTGTGATCGCCCCCAACTCAGCCAAGACCTACTTCGATTACCCCGCCGGCCCGGGCCTGACATCAAGGACAGAGAGCAGAGAGCGGCTAGGTCTCACCCCCGGGCTGAGCCTGAATACGAGCGGGAGTAGGTCCAGACACAATTCTCCCACCCGGCGAGCCAGTCCGTTGGGAGCTCCCAAGGACCTAGACTGACCTGCTCAGGATCCCAGCTGCGGCAGCACGATGAAGACTGAAGAGAAGGAAAGGAGGATTGTACGAGATATGTAATGGTAATGACACGACTTGGGCGAAAAGCAGGATACTCGCAAGCCTCGTTGGATGATAGAACCTAGTAATACTGTATATACACTACCATTCTTTCCCCTTTTCCCATTTCCCCTTCCCTCCTCCCTCTCCTTTCTGCCCCGCTCCTCCTCCTCAGGTTCCCCTCGTCCCGACCCCCCTTGCCTCGCTGGGACTCACTCCTGCGCCCTCTCAAGAAAACTCGGATCCCGATCCACCCTCCCCTCAAACTTCCTCCACCACGCCTCGAACGCCTTGAGGGGTATCTCCTCACTCCCAAAGCTCGACAGGTAATTGAACGCGTGCGAAATGATGTTCTTCGCCAACGCCTTCGTGTCGACACCTTTCGTCGCCGGTGCAGCAGGGGAAGAACGGGCTGCTTGCTCGGCTTTGAGTTGTGTGACTTTAGCTTCGACTTCGGCCGCGGGCTCGATGGAGATGCCGATCTGCACTTCTCCTGGGCCTCCTTGGGGAAGGTCGGGGGAGGGATCGGGGACGGAGGGGTCGTCGAGCATGAGGTCCCCTTCTACGTCTGTCCTTGCGGGGCCGGTGGCGGTAGAGGAGGAGGAGGAGGTGGGGTTGACTTCCGGGGATATGATGCGGTAGGTGCCGGAGGCGCGGCCTTGGCCTAGGTAGCCGAGGAAGCGGAAGGTGGTCGGGGTGGAGGGGAGGGCGTAGTAGATTGCTGCTGCGTGGGTGGTGGGGATGGAGGAGGTGGGGTCGAGGGAGAGGGTGAGGGTGTTGAAGGGAGGGGTGGGGGGGAGGCGGAAGAGGTATTGGGTTGGGGAGAGTTGGGTGGGGAGGAGGAGGGGGCGGGGTGGGATGGTGAGGATGAACATCTTTGTTGGAGGGTCGGCGTATCGGTGGAAGTGGTCCGATGCTGGATGGTTGGTGGTGTTCGAGAATTGTGCTATAATTCCGGCGACTGTGTGTATCTTTTGCCGAAGTCCATAGTCTCTATGCCAGGTCCTACAATCGCTGCGGAGTGGTTGTCCGAAGCTGGCGGTCGTAGAGACATAACCACTAACTCAAGGTACAGACATGCTTACGGGGACGCAGCTACAGAAAGATCTCGAGTGACGTCGGGTAAAGGAAGGAAGGAGAACAAACCAGGGGAAGATGAGCCAATTGCATAGCCAGAGTGGGCCGCTAGCGTCACAGTTCCGGGGTGGCTCAAATATCCCATGCAGCAGTTCTTTCCAACCTCAATTTTCGATCTTCATAGACCTCTCTTCATCCCCACAACGTTTTAGGGTGAAATGCTGCTGAACAATGGGACGTTCTAGGGGCCTACGTCGTGCTTCTCAAGGGGGTGTGCTTCTTAACCCTCTTGAGCACATTATGCATCGGCTTTCCAGCTTCAGCTCGAGTCGAGCAAGCCACATGCACCCAGTGGAGCATGATGCACAGGAAATTCATGCGCCTTCCTTTACTTTTGTTTGATGTACGCAACGACTTCCCTATATTGACTCGGGATGGTCGGTTACCCTTGCTGCTATGCATCCACATAGACTTGTACGCATGCATTCATGCAGGAGAGCTGCACTCCCAACAAACCATTGGCAGGCGACTGCTCCATGCTTATGGGCATTGCGGTAATTTTGAAATACAAGAAGGCCCTCAAAGTACACCGTCTTTCCCTAAGGCTCCATTCTCCTATACACAGTCAGTCCTTCGCAGTCATTTCCTCGCAATGTCCGCCAGCGCCTTGAGTTTGAGCCAAGACCAGGCCACCGCTGCACTGCAACAACTACAAGACATCCAGAAGGGCCGACAGGCACCTATCAAGGTGAAAGACTATACTAGTGGGGTGAAAGCATCACTGATCAATCAATCTCAATACAATTGGAACGATGTGTTGATCGCCGAGCCGGCACTCGTGGCCTCGCTCGGTCTGCTGATCGCAGCATCAACTTCCCAAGATGCACAGCAGGTTCAAGTGATACCTCCCGAAAGTGATTTTAGATACCTTACGTGAGTCCTTTATAGTCGCATCAGTGGCTTGTACTCAACAAAGTCTAGAAACTGGGGCCCAAGACCATCTTTGAGCTTATGCTTGGTTCAAGTCGCGGACTCTGCCACCAGATGCCTCCTGGATGCTCAGCGCACCACTAACGAGTTAATGGCAAGATCGGAGCCGTTCAAGTCGACGGTGCTATTTGTGCTCCTTTGAGACAAGACCTACTGCTGACTCCGGCAGGTGAGAGATATCCTAGTGCTCCTCAGCGACAATGAGGCAGCGACGAAGATGCTCATTCCAACAGCATCCAAACTCATACGTGTCTCGGATACCTGTCAAGAGACTGCTCGGAAACTCGAAAGTCAGTTCTCAAATTGCCTAGGTATGCTGTGCGAACTCCATGCTTGTTGTGCACAGGCATCCACCGCGGATGCACAGATGCAGGCTGCAAACCAGCTCCAGCTTGCTGCTCTGCAGACACAGCTTCCGCAAGATGGCGGAAAGTCGCAGATGGTGACAGCCGCAGCCACATATAATGCAAGTCTGTCTTTTCTCAACAAGTCTTTACTCTCAGCAGTTAGCGCTGTAGCTTCAGAGTGAGTATTGACTCGGGTATCGAGGACATGGTTGACATAGAGCAGCTGGCCGTCTGTGCTCCAAGAGCTTACAGGATGTCTATCGAAATCGAGTTCGACAGCGACCGAAGCGACTATAGCCTCTCTGATCGAGTTTGCCACAGCAAATACTCAGAGCCCTGCAAACGCACAAGTCTTTGATGGCAAATCTGGTAGTGTTCAAGGTGGATCTATTGGCTCGCCCGGACCGATTTCGACCTCGGCGGCGTCCATCGTGCCACCCACTACACCGAATGTGCTGATTGCTGACTGGAGAGATCCCGCCTATGCTTTGTCTGGATCTTGTGCTGTCATAATCGGCTTGGCACTTTCCGTGGTTTTCGGGGGAGATGATCACAGCGTTGCCTGGTCTACATTGCAAGCCAAAGTCTCCGGAGCACCAAATGGCATTGGCGCGGTACTGTCGATGTTGCAGGGAATGCGAGAGAGCTTTACACCTTCCACGGGAGCTGCCGGTGTCATGCTCCAGGATGTCCTTGCGCAGACTACGCAGGTAAGCAGTGGAGCCATCGTAAGCAATGCCGGCTTGTTGACAATGCTAGGTCTTGAGCGAGATAGCCAGTGTGGTGCAATCAACACAATCCTCTGGCACGAAGCTGCCGTCCGCAGATGATCCTCAGGTGAAAGGCTGGCAACAAACACTGACCAAGCAGTACGCACGTGTCGTTCAACTTGATGCTGCTGGGAAGAATGCGTCGAATGCATACAATGTGGGTGCCAAGGACGTGTACGTCTAGATGTCTACTAACAGGTTGCAGCCACCATCGATGAACGTAAGGGACTCTCCAATCGACGTCTTTGGCCTCTCTGGAGCCCTCAAGCAACAGTACCTCAACTCTGGTACCACTCAAGTCGCAGTGAAAGCCGCTGCTCTTGGGACCTCTGTCACACGACAAGAGAAATCGATGCAAAGCTTGACCGGCGTGCAGAAGAATATCAGTGCGCTGATGGACACGCTGGCAAGACTCCCAACGACCAACATGAGCTTCGTAGGTAGACTCTCATCTCAATACGGTCTCTCCTGCTGACAATCCCATCAAGGGAGACATTCGGTCCCTGCTGATCAAGACGATCGAGATCTTTATTGTTCTCAAGTCAAAAGTCAATGGTCTGGTAGGACTTTATGGCAGCTCATCGACAATGTCCAAAGTTATGATTGAAAGCCAGATTCAGCCATTCATCTCTTCTCTAAAGAGCGTGGATTTCTCGCGTGGTGGTGATGGTCAAATCGTGTACTTACAACGTCAAGTGAGTCTCCACAGACTAGATTTGCTTGCTGCAGAACTCATTGGTGACAGATCATCTTGAATACGTGTTTGAGTATTCAAGGATTTTCCGAGGTATACACAGATACCATGAGAGTAGCTAATGAAGTGAACCAACGTTTCCTCATGCAAGGCCTTGGGATGGTCAATGACTTCTCGTCCATTCTCGGCTCTAGGGAACCGAGCTCTGCGCAGAATGTAAGTGGCGTGCTCCTGTTGTGGCTTGTAGATTGACCTGGATATCAGATACTACAGAGCAAGACTGGCCAGCTCGTGGCTTGGGCTAACCATGCGGTCCGCGATATCGCAAGCATGCTCAACGAGTCTCAACGCAATGTCGGACAGACACTCGACGACGCGCAACGGCAGGCCACTCAAGATGTAGGCAGAGTTGGAGTCGTGCCACCGGTAGAAGTCGTCGGCAGTGTTGATCAAGCTGCCAATGATGCAAAGTCTGCGGCACAGAGAGGCTTCGCAGACTTTGGCGTCTTCATCGCGATGCCCCTAGGTTCGGTCGATCCATACGTGTAAGGCTTTGGAGTCGCTGTCATTACAACAAGACTTGCGAAGAATGATGACGCTCGTCATTGACACCATCTAGCCGGCGGAGTTGGTCCGGTTGAACAAAATAGAATGTTTGAACATCTGTTCGATCTATTCGAGTCGTGAAGCTTTCTGGTAAGGCACTAAGCGGGGACGATCAGTGGGCTGTGGTACATTCTGAAGAGCATGGCCATGTTGTGTGGCACATCATGTGTTGGTACTTCCTAGCTAGGTGTCGAAAGATGCTACATGACCATGTTGGAGTTTGAAGATAACATGCGTATCTCTGTGTTACATGAGTGCACAGTATGTGACGTGGACCCTTGTGGCTCACATCATGGCTCATTTGTAGGTGCGGCTCGCTGATCTGTGAAATACTTTTCCAATCTAGCGAGCGCGGCTGAACGCGGCGGCGGAGTCAGCTTCACTTCTCAGGCAAAGTGTGGACTCCACTACCATACCGCAGCGCTTCTTCTGGCTTGCACTGAGGCAACTGGCCTCAACCTCAGACCAATTCTACATCGCATAAAAACCTTCACCATGGACTCATTCAACTTCGCCCGCGTCAAATCCTACCTCCCCACCGCTCCCGACCTGAGCAAACTCCCCGCGCTTCCCAAGAACATGCCTTCAATGCCACAGCTACCCTTCCAGCTCCCCACGGTCGGGGGCCTGCGCACACCTCCCGCTACCACCAATGACCTCTCAGAAGACACCTCCTACTCATCCCCGCTCCCCTCGGCAGAAGCTCCCACCAGCTCGGCTTCAAATCTCAACCCCCTCGACCCCACCCCAATCGACTCCTCCCTTCCCAAAACCAACCTCGACCTGATCAACGAATGCGACAACTTCCCCTACCTCTCCACCCACCCCGAGCTCTACTTCCGCCACACAAGCACCTACTACCATCTCCAAATCGCCGCCCACCCCGGCATCTGCCTAGGGTACATCCTCCCCCGCGTCGCCGCCGTCTTCGAAGGCCTCCCCGACTGGTCCGTCGACCACGACGAACGCACAGTCGTCCTCCTCCACGGCGACACTTCGGAAGAGCGCAGTCGAATCGTCCACAACACCACCACCGCAATGCGAGAAACCGGCCACTTCGAGATCCTCAAAGGGTGGAGGAACGAACTATACGACGTCTACGGTCCCACAGGCGAGGTGGTCTTCACCGTCGAACGAGCAGCGAGCGCCCTCCTCGGCGTGCTCACGTACGGATGCCACCTGACGGCCTACACACGGGTAAAGAACGAGGCGGGCGAAGAAGAGCTGAAGATCTGGGTCCCGCGCCGGGCGAGGAGTAAGCAGACCTACGGCGGGATGCTGGACAACACGGTCGCGGGCGGGCTGGCGACGGGGGAACTGCCGCTCGAGTGTCTGCTGCGGGAGGCGCAGGAAGAAGCGAGTCTGCCCGAGGAGCAGCTGAGGGAGCGCACGAGAGCCGTGGGGATCGTGAGTTATTTCCACATCAGGGACAGGAGGGCGGGGGGTGAGAGGGGCCTGTTGCAGCCTGAGTGTCAGTTTGTGTATGATGCGGATTTGACGGGGACGGAGATCACGCCCAAGCCGGAGGATGGGGAGGTGGAGACGTTTGAGTTGATAGGGGTTGGGGAGGTGAGGGAGGCGATGAGCAAGGGGGAGTTTAAGCCGAATTGTGCGTTGGTGTTGCTGGATTTCTTTGTGAGGCATGGCGTGTTGACGCCGGATAATGAGAGGGATTATGTGAGGATCGTGACGAGGTTGAGGAGGGGGATTGATTTCCCGACTCGATGATGCGATGGGATGAGGATCATGTTTGCTACGGCTGGGTATCATAGATGTCATTAAAAGCATGCTAGCGTTTAGCACATTGCTTGTATCCTCAGCTGCCTCTTTTCTGAATGGCGCTATCGTGTGGCTCTCTGGGTATCCTGAAGCAGAACTTTTCTCGTACCGCGCAGGTCACAGCGTATATTCTCATGTTCGCCACGAGCTGTAGTGGAGCTGCCATTCAGCCGCCTCCGGCCATCGTGACCTCAATGCTCTTTTGTCGGCCGTCCCAGTTCTCCTCCCAGCCATAGATATCATCTCCCAGTCTCTTGTAGCCCCTCACCTCTTCAACAACAAATACACCCACTCCACCCTCAACCCCGTCAACTTCCTATACGGCCCCTCCAAATACATCAACAACCCCCCGAAACTCACATACACCTTTATATTATCCCCACTCCCCTCCTCAAACCTATACACCTTGCCATAGCACACATAATCCCACATGTCCGCCAACGTGGCCTCCTCGCCCTTGGCCACCGGCCGCCAACCCCGCGACGCATCCTCTTTCGTCCCGTCCAGGTTCAGCGTCGACGCGAGAAGCAGTTGCACCGGGTCGTTGAGGCTGAGCGGGTAGAGGTCCGTGTTGATGTCGAGTTTCATGACCGTGAGGCTGTCGGCGGACGTGCCGTCGACGCGGGCCACGCGGTCGTATTTGGCGCTGTTGACCGAGGTGATGGTGAACGAGTCTTCGTAGAGGTGGGAGTCGGACATTGTGAGGGAATGGGTTGGGGGTGGGGTGCGGTGGGCGCGTGAGACTGGTGTATTTGGAGAGCTCGAGATGTTTGCGAGGAGATTGAAGAATTGGGCGCGACAGGTGAGGAGGTGAGGTTGTGGAAGGGGAGTCGGCGCGAGTGAAGTGTGAAAGCGAGTCCGGAGGTCAAAAAAAGTTGAGGTGGAGCGGGATGGGCTTGGCGTTTCTGGATGGCTTCACTTTTGGGTCAACGACTTGTCACCTTTCTACTTCTTGAACAACGTTTCGTGCCTCATTCCATCGCGAGCAAAGCGAGGGCGGAAGTGTTGGAGCGAGAGGGTCAGAATATTAGAGTGAGGGTAAGGATGCGTTGGTACTCGTCATCTCATTATACATTTAATATCTACAAGACTTTTCTCCACCCTTCACAGCAATATTGGCTCACACTCTCTTGGACTTCGAAAAACCAGAATACTGGTTGAATTGCGCCTTGTCGATCGCCTTGAGCTGTGGGCAGCCGAGAGAACTAGTGACAGACCCGAACTGGTCGGTCAATTTGCTCAGAGGCGCAGTGATGGAAGTAAACAAGCCTCGGAGGATGTCCGGAAGGAATTGGACAGTAGCTTGGTAAGCCAAGCAGGCAGCGTTGTTGCCTTGAGCCAAATTACCGGCATTGTACAGACCGCCGCTGAGGTTCTCTGGGTCAATACCGACGTATGACCCTGTCGTACCAGTATTGCCACCTGGGATCAGGAATTGCGGGTGCTGCAGACCCATGGCATTGGTGTCGAGGTTGAGGAAGGGGATAGAGTAAGGATCAAGCCTGTTCCTGGTGTACCAGTTGTCGGGAATACGCTCCTGGCCTGGATTGTGCTTGAAGCTACCACTGTCGCCCTCGATAGCAAAGAAGGACTTGAGGACCTCGCCGTTCAATCGACCATCTGGATGCTCAGCAGACTTGTTTCCCATGAAACGATAGATGAATGAGTAAGCCGCTGGCGAGACAATGACGCCAGTGAAAGGCCCGTAGAAGAAGTTGGGGTTACGGTCGATGGACTGCTGGAATCGCTTTGCCCGGAAGTCGGTCAGCAAAGGAATGTCGTAATTGTCGTTGGCCTTGCCGAGGTCGAAGAGCTCTTGGAATTGGTCGAGTTGCAGGGCGAAGTCGTTACCACGCTCGTACAAATCGCCACGAGTGGGAGAAGCGTCGGACTCGTACTTGTTGTGGCTCCCAGAGATACCTTGTGGCTGGCCGACCAAACCGAGCAATCCCGGAACGGCACCTGAAGGGCCTCCAATGGACCATTTTGTTCCATCACCCGATACGACTGCTCCGTATGTGGCCAGGAAGGTGGCGAGATCCACACCCATACCGAAGACCTTTGTGGTTCCCTCGATGAATTGGGTGATAGTGGCTACGCCATTGTGGGGGAGGTAGTTGTGGTTGGCGAGGGCGTTGAGTCCTGGACAAGGCCCTCTCTGGTCGCCCTTGCTGAAGTCGGGTGCGACAAAGGCATGCGAGCCGGATGTGTCGATTCGCTGAGAGGCTGCATCAAAGGCAATGCTCTGTCGCTTTACCCGGCCGAGGAATGACCTGGACTTTTGCACTTCGGTCTCGCGAGCGACATGCTCGAGGATGTTTGGATATGCCTCTGTCACAGCCACGAGGCCGAGGAGGGCAAGAGAGGAGAAACTAATGGTCTTCATGATGAAATAGAAAACTGGACTTTGACCGACTTGGAAAAGCTGTCCTGGCGATGTTGCCGGCGTGTCGACATATATATGTTTCGATGAGGGGCTTCGCCATCTCGAAAATACCGAGGCATTTCAGGCCTCCAAGCAAAGTTTCCTGGTCGTTGTCAAAGATCAGCATGGTATCAAACCCCTTGTGGCTGGTAGGACTGGGGCAACAAAGGCACGCGGAGGCATAACGGGATAATGGCAACACCGTGATTGGATGAGAGGTAAGAAATGATGGAAATACAGTTCCCAGGTCGTGCGGAGGTACACTGGGGGCGGAACCTTGGTGAGTGTGCATGGTACGTAAATGGTAAGCTTGATGCAACTCACTTACCCCATAAAGTGAGCTTGTAAGATGGTGCAACCAAACGGTCAGAGGGGCTGAGAAGGGTTGTTCTCATTCGTCGAGCCTGGCTGCAAGTGTAACGTTTCTGGAAAGCATGACAGATGATCTGCAGTGATCGACACGGTTGCGGAGGTGCCGGCCAAGGAGAGGCGTCCGGGGATGCATTTGGTTGTCGATCTCCAAACGTCCTCGAGTGTTTAGTCAATTCTGCTTTGCAAACTCGTCAGTGGCTCCGGATATTTGGCCATTGATACAGGAGAGAGTGGCACATGTTTTCCGGACCGCAGTCTAGGAATTGCAAATCCCTGGGATGGCAATCGACACAAAAAGGACATAGGCAATGGCTCCTTAGTGCTGGGATCGCGATACCTCTTCCAGGCCTGATAGTCCCTAACCATTCGGTCTGGCAGATGCTCCGCCAGATTGAAGTTTGATTCAGAGTCACAGAGTCGCACGGCTGGTGGGGTACGCAAACACTCCTTGTCGCCGAGCATACCTTACGCTTGATCAAAGCTTAAAGCGCCATTTTGTCATCCTCCATTTCAAGTGAATAGCCTTTGACTTACACGCTATTGCTTTGTCTGCAATGAGACTATTGTACGTTTACTGTAAAAAGCAAATCGTGTATGTCTTCGAAAATGACCACGTGACCGGTGAACCTCGGCAAAATTTGCCAGAATTTGCAGGAGCTCGAGGCTTCGAGCATCAACAGTGAAGATCGGAATCAAATCAGAGCATGTCACATGGCATTCCGGAAGCGTAATGTGGGCGTCCAGCGAGCGGTTCCTGGCACAGTCGATGCTGCGAGCCACAATCCTGTGACGGCTCCTGTCTCGACGCCTGGCCTTCGACCATCGCCCCTCACAGGTCAAGCAACCACGTCCACGGGTATCGGAAGTTTGGACAGCTTCTTGGGCGGTCATACTGGATTAGCAACAGGTTCCTCGATACTCATTGAAGAATCTGGCACGACCGACTTTTCGGGTGCTCTACTCAAATTCTTCGCCGCAGAAGGCATCACACAGGGACATCATGTGCAAATTGTGGGCGTGGGAGAGCAATGGGTTCGAGAACTACCGGGTCTAGCCGGGTCCTCCGAGAGCTCGAGACACGGCAAGACATCGGCATCTCAGGACGACGACAAGATGAAGATTGCTTGGCGATATGAACGACTAGGCCAACATGACGGTACCCGACCTGGTGCGGTGACGCCCAACCGCGGACCGACAGTAGCGGCAGCGAGTAGCAGTGAGGCATCCGAAGCCATCTTCTGTCATAACTTCGACCTTGCGAAGCGACTTGCTATCTCGCCAGCAAGTATCATAAAGCACATCCCAATGACACCGCTGTCCCCAACATCTAAACCGCCCTTCCACGATGTCATCCGCAGTATCGCCGCCAACATTCAGAGCTCGCCGCCTGCATCTTTCCATAGGATTATCATTCCATCTATACTGTCACCTGCCTTCTACCCACCACATGCCGGCAGCCCGGAGCATTTCCTGCAATTCCTGCACTCATTACGAGCAGTGCTGCGCCAGCATGCAGACCGTGTAGTGGCCATGTTGTCCATACCCACCGAGCTCTATCGGAGATCTTCAGGTCTCGTGAGGTGGGCAGAACAACTCAGCGACGGCGTGATAGAGCTGCAGCCTTTCCCGCACATGATGGATGCTGCGAGTTCGTTGGCCGAATCTGGAGGAGCGAGGACTGGCGAGGAGCAGCCCCAGGGCATGCTCAAGTTACATAAGCTCCCGGCCTTGACCGAGCGTGGAGCAAATGCAGCCGCTGGGGCAGGCGTTGGCGATAATTTGTCCTTCACGTTGAGCAGGAGAAAGTTCCTGATCAAGCCGTTCAGTCTTCCGCCACTCGAGCGAGAAGAGGACCAGACTTCACATCCAGAGACCTCTTCTAGCTCCAGTGCGTTGGGAACGAGCAAAAAGGCAGATATTGAGTTCTGAATAATGATAGACGTGATACCTCTCAATCTTCCTCCGAGTCGTGACGTCCGTCCATCATGTCTTCCATCTCAATCTGCTCCCATCCACCTTGACCAGCCCCAGAAGTCATGTGTCGTGCATAGCTAAGTCCATAGCTGCCCATACGAGGATTGATGGTGACGCCGCCGAATCGTGTTCGGAACGAGTCTCCGAGGCATGAAGAAAGGGCACACCAGGCTAGGGTCCACGTCAGTAATCTGGCAGAAAGGATCCGGGAATGCAAGCTACCAATCAGCAGGATGAAAGGAAGGCCTAGTAGTAAGCCTAGAAGAACAAAAACGTCCATGGTATTGATACTTGACAGCGACGAAGCAGGAGGGAAGTGGCCTGGAGAATCGCAGTTCTTCTCGCAGGCAACTTTAGCCGATAAAGACGGTCACGTGCAAGCTTCAGTGTCCATGGCATATGGAGAAACTTGCTCTTGTTCAATTCACTCCTTCTACTTAGTCGAACAATACCTGAAGTATCCGCAACGGCTTGGATCATGTTTGGACCATCTATGAGGGTGGGCCCGCCGGAGGCTTCACCTCCCTGCTCCCACCACTGCTACTCCACTCTCAGCCACTACCTGGCAGCTACAGTAAGATCGGCGTCTGGAGAGGCAAATTCACTGTGTTATCTTCCATGCGCGTATTCGAAAATGTTTGTCTGTGAGCATATCCAAGATGAATGCAGGCGATCAACTTCAGATTAGCCGCCACAAGCGCTCGCGCGGCTAGACCCCACGGAAAGATTCAGCTCACCATCAACGGTCCAGTCATTTTGGAAAGTGTGTTTATTTGCAACATTCACCGATGGCTTGAACGAAACCAGTGTCAACGATCTCTGCATCGTTCACTTCCTCTCTTTATTTCTGTAAGTCTTGACTCTATCCTCACCACGATCACAGGATTATACACGCAATTTTATCAATCTGTCAATCCCCTGAAGGCTCTGCCTGTTGACGAAAATAAATGCTACGCTCTTTATGACTCTTGATCAAGACCACTCACACTTTGTCTCTATTGCATCTCGAAGCTCTTCGCTGACTTTCGACCTGCAGTCCCTCTCATCTGTCCAGTCATGACTATCCCGACCGTTTCCGAGCCCATCCCCATCCACCTCGTCTCCTCCCGCTACCTCGTCCATGATGCCAATCATGTGGCTCACCTCCGCCGGTCACACAATATGACTGGCGTCCATATCGGCGGGCTTCCCCAAGCTGCTCAGCAGAATGTTTTCCTCGGTCTTCCAGTAGAGCTGATGCCCGAGGAGGCAGCTCTGCTCGTCGAAAAGGGAGCAGCATACATCGTGAATGACCCGGCACAACACTCGTCCGCCTTCCTCGCCAATGGCCTGTCCGCCGAGGAGAAACAACGCTTCCAAGACCTCCTCCACCAACAAGGCACCAACGCAGCAGAAGAGCAACAAGCCCGCGCCGAAGCCCGCAAAGACAGCGCCCTCCAACGCATCGCCTCCAAAACCGGCGTCGAAAAAGAAGACGTGCTCAAGAAAAAGGTTGGCAACGGGGACATGGACAACTGGAACGACCTCCCGGAGGACATGCTCGCGCCACGCCCTCGCGGTGCCCGCACCAAAAGCAGCAGCAGCCGTCGCCGCGGCGACCGCAGCGCCAGCAGCTCCGTCGGACCCAGCAGACAAGGCAGCGCGGGACCGCCCATGGTCGGGTCCGGCCCGCCATCGGGGCCTCCGTCAGGAGCAAGGACACCGGTAGGCGAAGGTCAGGAACCACTTCTCTCCTCTGCTGCACCGGCAGGGGAGACTCCCGAGAAGGCAGCAGAGACTGAGACCGCACAGGACGATGAAGCGAGCGAGCAGGATGACAGTCTGTTTGCTTCCCCTCAGCCGGCGAGCGCGAGGGCGACGACCAAGCGGGCTGGGAGGGACGTGCAGCCCCACGGTATCACGCCGACAACGTCGTACCCACCGCTCGTCGCGAAGGCGCCCGGTGCAAACACGGAGAGGATCGAGGTACCGGTGCCGAAGAGCTATCCGCTTTACAAGCATCTAAATGCGAAGGGCTACTTTCTCGCTCCCGGGCTGAGGTTCGGTTGTCAGTACATGGCGTACGCCGGGGACCCGTTGAGGTACCACAGCCACTTTCTCTGCAACGGGAAGGAGTGGGATGAGGAGTGGGATTTGATGGAGCTGGTGGGTGGTGGGAGACTGGGGACTGGTGTGAAGAAGGGATTTCTCCTTGGTGGGGTGGAGAGGAGTAAGAGCGAGGTCGACGGTGACAAGGAAGGGGACGTGAGGACTTTTGTGGTCGAGTGGGCGGGCATGTAAGATGACTGGAGAGGAGGTGGTGATGAGATATGATACCCATAGACTATGACCAAATCGAATGTGTCCACGAGGATCAGAACATTCCTGTACATGCTTCTACACGGCATTTCAACATCCCAAGTATCTGCTCTCCACCCACCTCGTCTCTTCATCATCAACGACTCTTCCTACCACAACTCTAATGTCAGGGTAGACGCTCATCAACCTCGCCAACCCCATTCTGCCCGCCATGTACGTGACAAACACTATCCTTCCTTCTTCTACACCATGATCAATCAACACCCTCACAGCCATCAACGCCGCCCCTCCACTCGCCATCTGCGGATCCAAAAGCATCACGCTCTCATGCCGATCTATGTCCTGCGACATGTTGTAGTAGTGCAGTTCCGGCTCGCCATTGCGGTGGTTTGTCTGGATCAAGATCCTTCCTGTTCGGCAGTCTGGGATGACACGCTTGAGACCTGTTTCGAGAATCGCGCCGCCCCGCAGGATGACGACGGCTGAGATCTCGCCTTCTTGTATCAGGCCGGCGTATGGCTGATTGGTCGGGGTTTTGACGTCGACGTTGTTGAAGGGGACGCAGGTGGTGGCTGTTTCGACGAGAAGAGAGCAGAGGCGGTCGAAGTAGAAGATGAAGTCCTCGGTCGAGGTGGAGGGGTCTAGGAGGAGGGTGTTGATGCCCATGACTTGTGAGGTTTGGGTGAGGATGATGACGTTGGTGGAGAAGGGTTGGGATCTGGAGGCGACGGTGCCTAGGCGGCGCAGCTCGACTTGGTGGAGGCGGGATTTGGAGGTGAGGGTTTTGTGGATGCGGTCGGTGACCATGCCTTGGATGATCAGTATAAGCAAGGGCAGGACGGGTAGATGAAGTCTTACTGATAGCAACTATGTTCTCGATGCCGCGGGGTACAATAATATCTGTCATGCGTTAGCATGAGTTACGCATTGGTAGTGCTACTGTGTTGTGTATAAGAGCAGATCAGATAGGAGCGAAAGATGGATAGGTTTTTCCACACGGTTATTGCGGTTGAACTATGCTTATGGTAGGTGTATCATCATTGTGCATATAAGAACGAAAGGGATACTGACCTGCAGATAATCGTTGTGGCTCGACGAATTTGGTGAAATTAGGCTTAACAAATCCAAACCATTGCTTGATACAGCCCTCTATGTCTCTACCTCTATCACGCACATCTCGAACGACTGTAGCCATGGTCAGCATTGAGACTTTTCTCGACACGAGAGACTCACGTCGTCGAGATAGGCACAAGTCTGCGTCAGCCTCGCAGTAAATCTGAATGCGGTCAGCATCAAGAGTGCGACTCCAGGCAATCAAAGGCATACCTTGAGGTCTAGGATATCTAAAACTCTCTTATCGTGCAGCGCGAAGATGCCCTCGAGTATTAGTACATGTGGCGAATATATGGTAGTCGTGCGGTCTATTCTATTATGCTTCTCGAAAGAATAGTTTGGTATTTCTGCTTTCTTTCTGTGACTGTGTGAGCACAAGGTACGTCTATAAGAGACTCGACAAACCCTTCTTTGATCTCGCGAAGCTTTTCGACTAGCATATCAAAATCTATGGCGTCTGGAGCATCAAAATCGTACTCGTTTGCGAATGCCAACTTTGACTGAGCCGGAGTGAGGGGCTTGTAAAAAGAGTCCTTGTAGGCATTAGATGATGGACTACCCATCGGAAGGCTTAGGCTACCATTGACAAAATCACGACCCATGGCAGACTAAGCTGTCGGATGATAGCCAACGCCAGAGAAGTCTTGCCTGACCCAGAACTCCCCGCTATGCCGATAATACTGGTGTTGTTCCATGGCGGCGAGTAGTGAGCACGCTCAATCCGCGAGAAGTCGCCAGACGCTGAGGACATGTTTCCAATGCCCTTGTATGATGGTTTCTCCAGTCACCATCGTGCCCTTGTAGATCTAATGGTACATGTCGCGTGATCAAAGAAGTGGAGGAGAAGGGAGAGACTCGGGTCTGATTTTGATAGTGGGTCGAAGCTCAGGCTTGGCGCTGCCGGCAATCTCATTTTGCTTCCCACTTTGCACAGCTCTCATCTTTTGACCTACAGCACATTCTTTCATCACTGGTCTGAGCTATTCGGTGAAGATCGTTAAGCCTCCTTCAATGCTGTGAAAGACTCTTGCTTGTCACGGCCAGGCTGTGACGAAGGTGAGACATCTTCAATCGGAGGACATCTCCAATCGATTACTGACCATGAACTAGGCACAAATCACCATGTCAGGAGCAATCCGTCATCCCTTTGAGGCGCGAGTCGAGGATGAGAAGCCTTCCAAAGGGTGAGTCTATACTCCCGCGCTATATAAGAAAGATGGAGGACATATGATGTGCACAAATCAAGTTGGGAATCTCTCAGAAATACACTGTCGACAACAAATTAACTTGTTATCTGATCAGTCACGATATGCAATTGGAAGAAGACGGGATGATGTTGACGGACTCGGTGCTGATATGTTTGCTAGGGACATCAACTTTGTGATCATGGACTACCTGATCAATGAGGGATACCCGTCCGCAGCCGCCAAATTCGCAAAGGAGGCCAACATCCAGCCAGCTGTCGACTCGGAGGCAATCCAGCAACGAGTTGACATTCGTAATGCAATCCATGCTGGTGATATCCAGCTGGCCATCGAGAGGATCAATGAGCTCAACCCACAGGTATGTCCTTACTACCTTTCTCTTGCTTTGTAATGATTATCTTGTGTTTTACATGCACCACTCATATACCTTCGGGTGTTGATGAAGAACAACTCACACTTCAGTCCTCAGTATGAACCATACTTCTCACCAAAAAACTTATTCCATCAGCTTGGCTACTCAGTCGCTGACGAGACATTACAGATCCTCGACACAAACCCCGAGCTGCATTTCTCTCTACTGCGTCTTCAGCTCATCGAATTGATACGAGCTACTGTGACAGGCCCGTCTACTCCCTCCACTGCTGCCTTCACCCCTGCGCTGGAGTTCGCAACGGCACAGCTCGCGCCACGTGCTCCGACCTCTCCTGCTTTCCTTCAAGATCTGGAGCGTACAATGGCACTGCTCATTTTCCCTCCTGAGAAATTGACGCCGCAGCTGAAAATGCTACTGGATCCACGTCTCCGCCAAGAGGTGGCTACTTCTGTCAATGAAGCCATCCTCGCGTCTCAGGGCGAGCGACGTGAAGCCAGGATTCGGAACCTCGTCAGACTCCGAACTTGGGCAGAACGAAAGGCTCGAGAGTCGAAGCTGGGTCTACCAGAAAACATTGACCTCGCCGATACCCGTCTGGAATCGCACAACGGGCAAATGGGAGATCCTATGGTGACCTGAAGGGTTATCAGGTTGACCAAACTCCACGGTGCTCAATGTCTCGCGCGGCCAGATGTGCGGCTCGGGCAGTGCTCTCACGAACACACGGACAGTGTGATCAGGACTGTGCACTTTAACATGTTAGCTCCATAGTCGGATCAACCTCGGTCTACCGGCTTACGATTTTTGGCGAAGCCGTGCCGGCAAACCTGCCACGCGCGCAGTTGGAAGAATCATTCAGGCGAAATAGCCGGAGATCCTTCATGGTGTCTTTGGTGTGAGCCAATCATAACGGCGATCGGACACTGACGTCGGTGGTACTCCGCAGATCCCCCGCAAAAGGCCCCAGAGCATCATCAACACTCATGTTCCACCACCACAGCACGAGCAATGGTTAAGTAAGTAACACGTGCAGTTCTTACTGTTCGTTAGTTTTTTTGGCACGTAGTCGTCGTAAATTGAATGCGTGTCATTCCTCCTTTCCACTCTCCTAGACGCCCTCCTGCGCGTTACTCCCCAAGTTGTATAGGTCCAGTCTAGACCACCTTGAGCTATTCCTTGTAGCTCCAGCTGCCAGAGAACAGAGCATCTTGAGCCCAGATTCACTCATAGTCGGCGTAGCAACATTCGCTTAGGATGAAGCACCTCAACATCTTTGGTCGGGGTCGAAGCCTTCGAATTGCCATCACAGTGTGCTGCCAGCTGGCTTTTGTGCTCTTTGGCTACGATCAAGCAAGTCCAAAGATCTTAGTAGTCTCGCAAGTGCTGATATATGCTGCAGGGTGTTCTCTCCGGCATTGTGGGCAATGACAACTTTCGAGCAACCTTCAATGAGCCATCACCCGGTTTAGAAGGCATCGTCGTCTCGATCTACAATCTCGGAGCATTCTCAGGATGCGTGTTGAGCTTCTTCATCGGGGACATCCTCGGAAGGAGAAGGACAATGTGGTTTGCCATGGTATGGATCATCATTGGAGCCATCTTGCAGACTACGGCTGGTGCATCGACTAGGACTGGTAGTGTAGCACACATGCTCGTCGCTCGGTACATCACTGGAATCGGTACTGGACTGGAGACAAGCACTGTACCTATGTATCAGTCCGAGCTTTGCGAGGCGAGCAAGAGAGGTCGACTGGTGTCTAGTGAGCCACTCTTCGTTGGCGTGGGAATCGTCATTGCCTACTTCTTCGATTATGGCATGAGCTTTGTCGGTGGTCCCATCGCATGGAGGCTCCCAATCGCCATGCAGATCGTGTTTGCAATCGTAAGTCACATCTGCAGAAAGAGGACGTTGGCTAATATGAGCAGGCTGTTTCGGCATGGTCTTCGGAGTCCCAGAGTCACCTAGGTATCTTTATAAAGCAGGTCGAAACGACGAAGCACTTGAGGTACTATGCGAGGTCTACGATGGTACTACTGAGTCGCCGAAGATTGCGAAAGAGCAGATAGACGTGTTGGAAGCCTTAGCGACTGAGCGGGCTCATGGCGAATACCGGTGGTCTCAATTGCTCAAGCGAGACAAGGTGCAGACTGGACAACGAGTACTGCTCGCGTACGGTATGCAGTTCATGAACCAGATGGGAGGCATCAATCTCGTCGTGTAGGTCACTGCCGTCGATTTCGATTTGCCGTAGTGGCGAATTTACCCCTTTCACGAAAGATGCTAAATTCACCATAGTTACTTCGTACCCACAGCACTTCGACAGAATGTCGGTCTCAGCCAGAACCTCTCCCTCATCATCGGTGGTTGCATTCAAACCATGTTCTTCTTCGGATCTCTCATACCAACTTTCTTCCTCGATCGCCTGGGCAGACGGAATCCTATGATGATTGGTTCTTTTGGCCTCGCGGTATCTATGATGATGATCTCCATCCTTCTGAGCTTCAAGGCGAACCCAGAGAGGTACTCGGAGTCCGTTCAAACCGCCACCTCGTCGGCGAGCGTCGCCTTCTTTTTCACGGTGGGGCGCGGTCGTTCTGCCATTCAAAGACCATCAGACTGACTGCGTTAGTACATGGCATGCTTTGGTGCAACTCTGAACTGGTAATCGTACTTCCTGGTCCTTTCTGAGCTTCTGACTGACCGTAGATCAGTGTGCCCTGGGTGTACGGCGCGGAGGTGCTACCGTTGCATGTAAGGGCCAAAGGCAGCGCCATAGGCATCTCGAGCAACTGGCTGTGGAACTTCGTGGTTGTGATGATCACCCCCAGCGCTCTCAACAACCTGAACTACCAGGCCTACCTCATCTTTATGGTACTCAACCTTTCGTTCATACCGCTAGTCTACTTCGTCTACCCGGATACCAGCAATCTGACCCTCGAGGAGATCGACGACCTGTTCACTATGGCGAGCACCACGAAGATCAGCAGGGGTTTCTTCGGTCGATTTATCCGTCCTACTGATCCCGTGTTGGTGAGTTTCGACTATCTCAAGAATAAGGCTGCAGGCAATCTGGAGACAGGGGTTGGACATAGGAATTTGTCGGTGGCGGAAGAAAAGGCAGGCTCGGAGCATGATGATGCTGCCGAGTACAAGGATATCAGCAATCACAGAGGAGACTAGAGGAGGATCATATTGGTAGAATTGGACAGCAGCAAACTTCAATCAGACCTCTCCACTCGCAAAAGTTTGGGTCCCTTTTCCGTAACTCGAAATGTATAGCTTATTGCAATAGCTATTACGACACGAGAACTCGATTAAGAGATCTGGTAATTATAGGCGAAGCTAATAACTACTAGAACTATCTATAAGCCTGATTTAAGGCTTATAACTACAGTGTTGACGGAGTTGTAGGTATAGCAAGTCAATACTCAGCCGAGATAGTGTTCGGATGTGTTGGTTGAGCGTGACCACATCCTCGCTTAATGTGAGGTACTCGAGTAGACAGTCTCTACCTTGTCTTGCAAAATCGTTCCATGAATGATCTCGATATGACTCTTTCCCAGTCATCATTAACTTCAATGTTTCTCAACTGGGTGTGGCCAAGTCGCTTCCAGAACGACCGTTGCGCTGAGCTGCAGGGATCCGCCGGAACTTTGCACCGTTTAGAAAACGCTCCCATCACATTCCTCCGGCACTATCTCCCTGTCCAAGGCCGGTAAATCTCCTTCGCGTCGCATGTTCAGCAAGAGATCCCGAACGACAGCCTGCTTTGGCCCTTCAGATGAGCTGTGGGCATGTCTATGCCTTGGAAGACGGCCAGAGTTGGGCCTGAGGACGGTCCACTGTGGAGAGCTGACCTGATTCGCCCACGGCCGGGTGATGATGGCAGATCAGCGGGGACAATCTCAACCCTCGGAGATGAAGCTGCCACATCATCACGATCTTCCCTCCGAGACGTAGGCATCCTTTCCTTCTTCGACGTAGATGCGCGACCGACAATTGCATTCGAGCTGGCCGTCGCGTCTGACAGCAGCTATGAATGCGGCCTTCAGGTCTACGAGAATGCAATCTTCCGGCGGTGCTATCCAGATGAGCGGCGACGACTGGCCTTCTTGAGCGATGCGAAGATCAAAGTCCACAAAGCTGGCAACACATCCCAATCCTTCCCCATCATCGTTCAAGGACGGCCATGCACATGCACCCTCGCCACAAGCAAATGGCTTGTGGTAGGATGGAATACGCCTGCGGACGACCGCAACATTCCTCACGCTGAAATCCTGCCACCGCGTGTTATTCGGTCTCTGGCGGGCGATTCGGTGACGAGCCCATTCCAGGTCAAATCCGAGTTCGAAGAGGAGCCATGGAAGAGAGGAGCAGATCTTCTCGGCTGGACGCGATTCCCCAATTTCATCGTCACTCCTCATATGAAGCGCGTATTGGAATACCCTTGGCATCAAACATCTATGGGCCCCATGGAATCCTGGTCAACCGTCTGTAAGCTCTCAGTATCGGCGATGATTCTGAATCCGGATCCGAGAGCCATGTACTGGGGTCCAGAATTCACAACAATTTACAACGAGCACTGTATTCCCATTTTCGCCCAGAAGAACTCATTCGTCCTTGGTAGTTCACCTGCAACTGCATGGCCGGAGACGTGGCATATAGCAGAGCCTATGTTCTTGAAGGCAATGTATGAGGGCAAAGCCTCCAAGGTTCAGGGGGTTCAAGCCTTCCTGATGAGGAACGGCACCGAAGCACTCGAAGAGACGTTCTTCGATTCTACCTTCTTACCGATACCCGGCGTTGATGGTGGTAGTAACGGTGTACTCAATCAATTCTCAGAGACCACAGATCAGGTCATCGAGAAACGCCAACAAGCCGTGATCAATGGAGTCAATAGTCGAGCATGGAATGCCCAGAGCGTTACCGAATACTGGACTGTAGCCATGGAGCCGCTGAACGACGAGCCCGCAGACATCCCGTATGCATTACTAATCACACCCACGGCTGTTGTCCTGCCACGCGCCTTTCCCGGAGAGCATATGCACTACCACCTTCAACACATGATTGGTTTCCCGAAGTCACCTTTGAGAACAGACAGACCGTTCTCGCTGGATGGGCTCGATCATCCCGATGATCCAATCATCAATGTGATCAGACAAGCTCACAACAGGAATGACGAGATTTCATTCTTGAATCGAGCCGACGGAACGTTACCAGATGCGCTGCACCACGCAGTCTCAGATCGTGGCTTCGGTGACACAATTACGGCTGCGGCTGTCTTGCCAATCCCAAGCATGCAGGATGGTCCACCTGTGGGATTCGTTGTCATGGGCCTGAACCCTCGGAGACCCGTCGACACACGATCAAAGACCTTTGTGCAAGTGCTCCGGGATAGTCTGACAAAGGCAGCAGCTACCACAACACTGCCTAGTGCCGCGAGAAACCGGGAAAGACAATTGGAAGAATTGCACCAGTCTCTGCTACAGCGCCTTCACCAATCGACCCTAGAATCGGAACGTCACAAAGCACGCTTTGAACGAATGGCTGGATCTGCGCCTGTAGGCATGTTCATGTTCAGTGCGGATGGCAAGACTCCCATATACGCTAACGAGGAGTACTACAATATGCTAGACCTGACAAAAGAGGAACTGGAACAGGAAGGTGGGTGGGCCCACAAGATCCACCGCGATGATGTTGTCCGTGTGGTAAACGCTTTCGAGAAAGTCATCGCCGATTTTACACCGATCACAATCGAGTTCCAGACCAAGAAGGATTATCAGGTCATTGACCAGGTGACTGGACATCCAATTTCAGCGCCACAGCACATTGTTGCCACTTGTATTCCAGAGTTTGACGAAGATGGCACTTGCCTCAACCTTCAGGGATGGCTGTATAACGTTTCTCACGATCGTTTTGCGCAGAGACTACTCAATTCGCGACTGGACGAAGTTACTGCATCGAAGCAGACCGCCGAGAACTTTATCGATATGGTCAGTCATGAGATGAGGAATCCACTGAGCGCTATTCTGCAGTCCGCGGACGGTATAGTGTCGATGCTTGAACAATCAGAGCATAAGGATGGCAGCAAAGCACTGAGGTTGACTGAGGACACTGCTGAATCTGTCCTTGATGCATCGGAAACCATCATACTATGCGCTCAGCACCAGAAGCGTATCGGTAAGATTCATGTAGCATTGGCCAAGACTCTTGGACTAACATGTGGTAGTTGATGATATTCTCACCTTATCAAAGCTTGATGCTAATCTTCTTGTTATCGCCCCGGACAAGGGCTCGCCGGCTCACCTGTTGCGTCAAGCTTTGAAGATGTTTGAGTCTCAGCTAGCTCGTGCGGAGATCCGTGCCTCTGTTGAGGTCGAGCCATCGGTGTCTCTACTGGATATCGATTATGTCATGATGGACTCATCTCGAATTCTGCAGGTGGTCATCAATCTTCTCACTAATGCGATCAAGTTCACCCAGCATGCCAAGAAGCGAGCTATTGCTCTTTGCCTGGATGCGAGCCTCACCCAGCCGGGAACATCAGACGTGCAGTACATCCCTCGGCGAGCATCTCGACCTCGACACAATTGGACGCTGGAGTGGGGCAACGGACAGGAGATCTATCTTTCCTTCATGGTGCGAGATACCGGCAAAGGCCTTACATCCGACGAAATGGCTACTTTGTTCCAACGTTTCAGTCAAGCCAGCCCCAAGACTTACAAAAAGTATGGTGGCAGTGGTCTTGGTCTCTTCATCTCCCGCGAGCTTACCGAACTCCAAGGCGGACAGATTGGCGTTAGCAGCGAAGCAGGCAAGGGTAGTACCTTTGCCTTTTACGTTCTTGTGCGGCGGTGGATGCCCTGTACACCCATGAGTGACGGATCTAGCAGGCGATTCACAGATATCCACACGCCGACCATGCTCGAGAGCCCCGTCGCTTACTCCCGGCGAGAAAGTAGCGCCATGTTCGACAGCACCGCCAGCTTAGCTAGTCTAGGGGAGCGAACATCACCCTTACCAAGTCCGGAGAAAGAGAAGGAGAAGAAGCTGCACGTCCTCATAGTCGAAGACAACGTCATCAACCAGAAAGTCATGGCAAAGCAGATCCGCGCCGCCGGCCACGAGGTCCACGTTGCGAATCACGGTCTGGAAGCACTGCAATTCCTCAAACGTACCGCCTTCTGGGAAGGTACGCCGGTCTCACAGGAAGAACCAGACTACCTCAACCAAGGCGCCCCCAAGATCGTCGTAGAAGGCCATGTCGAACTCAGCGTCATCCTCATGGACCTCGAGATGCCCGTCCTCGATGGTCTCAGTTGCGTCAAGCAGATCCGGGAGATGGAAGCACGTGGCGAGATCAGAGGTCATGTACCGATCATTGCAGTCACTGCGAACGCGAGGAGTGAGCAGATCGCTGTCGCACTGGCGGCGGGAATGGATGAGGTGGTGACGAAGCCGTTCAGGATATGGCAGGTGTTGGAGAGGGCGAGGGGGCTGGTATGCAAAGAGGGATTTGGGCCACGGATGACGGGGAGGGGAAGGGAGGTGGTGAAGCCGGTGGGATTGGAGGAGGCGAGGATTGATAGTGTTTTGTCGGAGGGGAAGAAGTGAGACATTTGCAAAGGGAGGGAAAAAAGGAGGGTGGGGATAATTAATGATAATGATTGCTATGGATCACTTTGATGCTCAGGCCGCCGGCCATGGATGATGTCTCTGGACTGCAACTGCTGACGAAAGGCCCGGGCGCTGCTCGTTTCAAAGCTAGGGCCTCGACCCTGTAATGCTCTGTGGAAAACAGTATCATGCCCAAATTGGGCGATACGACAACTACAATTCTGGATCAGTGGGCAAGACCACCTACGGGTTCACAGCCACGTATTGTTTGGAATGCTGAAGTCATGTTCGGTCAAAGTTCAGGTACGTCGGTCTCACCCATTGCCACTGCTGAGACTAGGCTATAGGTATAAGGCGAGGTCACTTCGATTCTACAATCATGGTGTTTTGGGGGCAGATGGTCTTTCCTGAGCTCGATGTGGGAGTCGTATATTGGTGTAGCTGATGGCATGGCATGTGGCACTTAAGCCGCTCTGATGGTAACCTTGTCTCAGCTCTGGAGGGACACCACAAACATGGTGCAATACCTACAGCAATCATTCCTATGCCGCAAGGTAATGAATACCGGTCACTCAAGAAGGCTATTCGCCCCTCAAAAAGACACACGGCTGGTGGAGTAGTAAGCCTTGATAAAATGATCCGGCTTAAGAGATGGAGCGACACTACTCGAATGACGATGACCTTGAACAATGCACGGTCGCTTTCCAAAATGACGGGTCGGTATGTTATCAAGTTGGCATACAGCACAACAACGGTCCTGTGCACTACTGCAGCAGCAGCATATGTTCTTGCCAACACGACACGGAGACACTGTCAAAGAAGCAGCAAATGCTGGCATCTCTCTGGTTCAGTAATCTGCAAGAACGTGAGTTGAGCATCGCAACAGCACTCAAATCCACTTGCCAGTGGATTTTGGACAACAATCATTTTCGAGACTGGCTCGCGAGTCCAGAGGAGAAGACAACCCTGTGGATCAAGTCAAAGCCCGGCGCGGGCAAGTCAACCATGATGCGATTCATCCTCGAATACCTCAAGAAGAACCATAAGGATTCTGCAATTTTAAGTTTCTTCTTCTACGCAAAGGGCGCAAAGATCGACCACAATGCTGAAGGACTCTATCGTGCTCTCGCCTTCCAGCTCATTTCCCAGACTCAAATCCTACCAGAAGGCCTGCTTCAGGATCGCGTCACCCTTGGTCACGCCGAATCTTTCCACTGGACTGTGCCAACATTGAAGCATCTCCTAAAGACTGTCCTGGCACAAGCTCCTTGTCGCAAGGTCATCATACTCTCCGACGCTCTCGATGACTGCGATCGCAACCAGCTTGATGACACTCTCTCGTTCCTTACAGAAGAGCTCGTCGAGATGATTGAGCCGACAGGCATCACTCTCCAGCTCTGCTTGTCCGCTCGCCATTATCCTCCTATCGGCGTTGACCATGGCATTTGTATTGAGCTCGAACGTGAAGACGGGCACAATCAGGATATTCTGAGGTACGTCGATGCCAAGGTGACTATAGGCTCCAGTCTTCTGTCCGACGACATCAAGAAAAGCATCCGCGAACAAGCGAATGGGAGCTTCTTGTGGGTTGTACTCATCAGCCACATAGTTCTACGTGACTACAGCGAGGGCGATCTTCGGGAGCTTTCATCGTATTTCAAAACACTGCCTGCTGGTATGGAGATCATGCTCCGAGACGTCTTGTCTCGTGAGACCAGAGATCGATCCCGTCTGATTCTCTGCATTCGACAGATGCTGTTTGCCATTCAGCCACCGACTCTACAGGAGCTGTACCACTTCTTGGTTGAAGCAGAGTCTAACACCGGGTCAGCACAACACTCCGCCGAAGCTGATGGCGATCAAATGATGCAGAAATTCGTGGTGAACGCCTCGAACGGTCTTGTCGAATGCAAAGATGGGATCGTACATTTCATTCACGGGGCGGTCCGAGACTTCCTTCTCCACAACCTGTCCTTACTTGACTACGAATGGTACATGCCCAACTTGCTGAGGGCGTTGATCCATAGCCGATTGCGCAACAGCCGTCTCGTTCGCCGCCAGGTGATTGGTCGTGGTCACACAAAGCAGTCGTCAGCATGATGCAGATGATTTGTCGCGGCTAGGTCATCAGAGACATGTGCGGCCTGACGGCCACGGCCATGCGCACCTTCACCGCGACCCTGGGCGCTGCTCACGTTTGGTGCTCCTGATGGGAAAGAGTTTCGACCCCCTTTGGCTTGCACCATCTTTGAACCTACCGAGCATAAGCAGCATCGATGGAGAAGTTGCAAGGTTATGTGGTACCGAGGCCATTCCAAGAGACGACATTCAAACATGGGTGGAGGCGGGCGGCGGCACAGTGCCGATTGAAAAGGGCTCGATAGGCGTGGAAAGTCGTATTGGAGCAACGGCCGCCGATGATCACTAGGCGCAGGCACATCTTGACATTGCCCTCTGTTCGCCCGCAACACCAGGACATTTGATATGCGAATATTGAAGATGATGTTTCATGACACCTGTGCCACCTGCGAGAAGAGGCCGAGAGCATCGCTAGGTAGAAGACTCGTAATTCCAAGCGAATGGATTTAGGGGAATGTACGTCCCAATGTGTCATTGAATTCATTGCCTTGTCGAGACTGTGAACATGTGGGAGGGAGAGCCGGAGTACATCGTGAGGCTGTAATGACAATGGTATCCAAATGTAGCACATTGTTTCAGTTGCAGCAAGCCTAGCAGAAGCCCAACGACGTTCTTTGTGGGACATTCCCAGTATACTCGACTTCGTAACATCGCGATTTGTCCTAGCAACACATGCTACTGATGCCTTGCAGTGCGGCGTCGTGCCGTGCGGCTGAGCTATGGACAATGCAGTTCAGCCGCACGGCGATTGGTTCAGAGTCGACTGGGATCATCGCTTCCTTTTCCTTTCGCCACCTGTGACCAGTCTATTGCACACTTCGTGGACATGCGACACCAGGACTATCATGTTGGCTGGATCTGTGCGCTCGCGACTGAGCTGGCGGCAGCAATTTCAATGCTTGATGAAGAGCACGAACCACTCGATCAGTTTCCTGGGGACGACAATAGCTACAAATGCGGGAGGATTGGCCGTCACAACGTAGTGATCGCTTGTCTCCCTGCTGGTGTCTATGGCACCACTTCGGCGGCGAACGTGGCGGGCGACATGATGCGGTCATTCCCGGGAGTTCGGATTGGATTGATGGTGGGTGTCGGTGGAGGCATCCCCACACGCAAAACCGATATTCGATTGGGTGACATCGTTGTAGGCAGGCCGACTGACACCACAGGCGGTGTAGTGCAATTCGATATGGGTAGAGTACGACCCGGTGGTTTTCTGCAGCCCACTGGCATGCTGAATCGACCACCTGATATCCTCCTCAACGCCCTGAACACTCTCATGGCCAATCACCAATTAAGGGGTTCCCGTATACCTGCGATATTGCGAGAGTCTGCGGCCAACAACTCAAGGTGGCGACGAGCCAGTGCATACCCAGGCGCCAGCCAGGATCGCCTCTTCCAGCACGACTACCACCATGTCGGGACTGACGGAGATTGTGAGAGTTGTGACCTCGATCAGCTCGTCCCCAGAAACGAGCGCGAAGATGCAGAGCCCGTTGTCCACTATGGGATCGTCGCTTCCGGTAACCAGGTCGTGAGAGACGGCGTCACTCGGGAGAAAGTCCGTCGGGAGCTGCGAGCAATGTGCTTCGAGATGGAAGCCGCCGGTCTTGTCAGCAACTTCCGTTGCCTAGTCATCCGCGGTATATGCGACTACTCGGACAGCCATAAAAACAAGGACTGGCAGCCATACGCTGCCGCAGTCGCTGCCGCGTGCGCAAAAGAGCTACTAGAATCAATCGCCCCTCAGCAGGCTGCACGCGTCCCGGAGTGGTCTGAAGGCAATCATGTCAATGGTGGGGACCAATTTACCGTCAACAATTACGGTACTATAGGGAGTCAGGTCGGCAAGCAAACAAGTCATGGACCCATGTATTTTGGGACGGTCAACAATCATTACAGACAATAGTATCACGACCACGAATGCGGGAACTTATTTCGCATCACTCATGAGACGGCAGCTGCCGAATGGACGGACAGCAGAGACGCGTGGGTTCGTACGCTAACGAAAATCGATGATATATGACTGAATGAAAGGGTGCTCGATGACTGAGCATCATCCATTGCCGACTCCTGACAGTGGACATGGTCCCATGTTCCTGATATGCCGATCGTGTGCCCCGACCTGCTGTAAATGAAGGTCGTTAGTTGAGAGCATAAACTAGGTAGATAGGATAGATTGATCTGCCGATAGCCGCAAGTTCCGAGCAGCCGAACCCATCTCCGTTCCAAAACGGGAGTGGAGCACGAGAAGCATTTTTCCTCCTTCCATCTCTCTCCGTCCTAAGACTCTGTTGTCCACGATCCCATACAAATTGACAGGGATGACAGTCAAGCGAAGCAAAAGCTCTGCAGAAGCTTTGTCAGCGGGCGGTACTCAAGTACTCCTCCAAACCGCCCAGCAAAGTCTGATGACGACAAGCATTGCAGCAGCTCCTCTCATTGTTTCAGGGCCGAACCATACAAGGATTCTTGGCCTTCTGGAAGTCGCCGCGAACCCGCCGACGGAAGAAAAGGCCCTTTTTCGACCAATTATGTCCTGCATGAGGCCTTCAGCCTGTATAGCGACCCCATCCAGCCCTACAGCTAAGTATTTTAGTAACGCCGTATCCTGCTCCTCCACCAGACGCGTGTCCACCGTCCCGTTCGGTTGAACCACTCCCGCCTTCTCCCGGGCAGTTCTCATTTCCCTTTCTGCTCTGTGAAAGGATATCTAAGGTTTCATCTCAGGGCTTCAGAATGAGGAATCTGCGTTGCGTAATGCCAGCAGGGCAAGCGAGCTGTCCTGAAGCTCCAAGTCAAGTATAACTTTCTGCCCTCGTCCAACCCTTTCCTGTACCAGTCTTCACCAGATCTACATTCTTGACTTTCACTTCCGTCACTCCTTTGTCAGTTCCTCCCACTCGCAGGTCGAGCTTGCCCATCATGATCTATACCACCACCCTCCTCACGGCCCTCGCGGCCTCCACCACCGCCCAAAACTGCCCCATCTCCTTCGAAGGCCGCCCCTCCGCCACCGCCTCCCTCACCGACTTCGACAACGCCAACCTCACCACCTTCAACCCCTCCTTCGTCCTCGGCTTCCAAACCAAATGGTCCCAAGTCCTCGCCTTCCCCCGCCAACGCACCGGCACCCTCTTCGCCAAAGCCTCCGAACACAAAGCCGTCGAACTCCGCATCAACGACGCCTCCATCTTCCAACCCAACGCCGCCGACGCCACCAGTCGCCAAACAGGCTTCCGCCGCTCCGAGTTCATCCCCGTGAAGTTCCCCAAGGCAACCGACAACCTCGACAGCACCTCGGGCATCAAAACCTTCCACTTCAGCATCAAAGCCGTCCCCTCTCGGCCCCTCAACTACTCGCACGAATACCAACTCGCCTTCCTCGAAGACTCATCCTACAGCACGAACCAATTCGTCCTCAAGACAGGCACCATCATCGGTAGCACCACCCCTGCCGTGCCCACCCTCCAGGTGCAAACCAACCAGAAAAACGCCAGCACCATCTTCTCCGCCCCCTTTGACCAGAAGGTATGGCACAATTTCGCCCTCACGCAGGATTTCGTGGCGAATACCCTCCAGGTGTACTATTCCACTGGGAATTCCGCGTTGGTGGCGAAGACGGGGGCCGTGGCGAACGATAATTCGGGGAACGGGGAGTTTCATTTCGGACTGCTCAAGAAGCCGACGGGGGGCGATCCGGATGTTACGAAGAAGGGGTTCCAAAGCAGTGGCATTGATGAGAGGTTGAGCTTCGCCGGGGTGTTCCAGGAGGATAGCACGGGGGGGTGTGTGAGTTTGGGGGGGAAGGTGAGGGGGGAGTAGAGGGCGGGGATGAATGGAGGGAAGTATGGCAATGAGAGGAAAGGAATAGAAGTTATTGTAGGTAGGTTACGTGAGTCGGTGCAAGTATGTACATAGAATCTCTTTCTCAAGCAACGCTTTCTCATCTTTTTCGACATCTATACATCAGCCTGCGTCGTCGCGCCGATCGCCGCGCCAGACGTCGGCAGGAGGAAGTTACTCCCCTGCACCCTCCCATTCGACAACCTTGCTGCCTTGAGCTGTGTCGAGCTGGTGCTGGCGAAGCTGCTGTCCGACCACGACCCGCTCTGCCAGGAGTTGCCGCTTGCCTTGACCGTCGACACGGTGGTAGCCTGGGGAGACCCAGTGTTGCCCACGGCGATATTGTTGCGCACGTTGCCGTTCGAGCTGCGGAAGACGAAGCCAGTGTCACCGTTCTTGTACGCAGTGTTGCGCTCGGCGAGGATGGCGCCGGGGTTGCCGTTGTCGATGAAGCCCTTCTTGAGGTTCTCGAAGGCGATGCTGTTGCGGACGACATGGGGAGCGGCCGGGGGGTTGCTGCTTGCGCCGCCGAGCTTGAAGCCGTTACCGTCGCCTTGGAAGTTGGAGAAGCCCCATCTGTTCACGCCGTTGCCCCAGGCGTAGACCTCCTCGATGGTCACGGCGCTTTCGAACATCCATAGGTCGAGCCCGTCGTCGACGTTCTCGTACAGCCTGCTGTTACGGATCGAGTTGCCCTCGCCCTTGCCCTCCTTGCAGGCGAAGCCGTCGGCGCTCTCGCCGTTCTTGCGTGGGTCGCGGTTGCGGTAGCTGTCGAGGTAAATGACCGTGTTGTAGGAGCTAGCACCCTGGATTTGGAAGCCGCTCTCGTAGTTGTCGTGGGTGCTGAGGCGTTCATAGTAGTTGTTGTTGGCGTCGCGGGCGTAGACGCCGTATGGGCCATTAATCAACTCAAGGTTGTAGAACTTCCAGTAGTCTGCCTTTTCAATGTGGAGGATACCGCGGTCGGCGTTAGCGAGAGAGGCATCAAGGGCAGCGGGTGTGCCCGTGAGGCTCTCGCCATCGATGATGACCTTCTCGGTACCGTAGGAGCGGAGAGTAATGGGTGCGCTGGAGGTTCCGGACTTTGTGATCTGGATGTTCTTGGTAGGCTTGTAGGTGCCGGCACGGAGATTGATGACATCGCCTGCTTTGGCAGCATTGACGGCGGATTGGATGCTACCGAATGGAGCAGTGATGGAGCCGGTACCAGTTCCGGAGGGAGAGACGAAGATGTCGGCTGCAAGAGCCAAAGGCACCAGGGCGGAAACGAAAGGAAGCGTAGCGGAGCGCATAGTTGCTGGCCCTACGTAGGGTTGAAGATGAGTTTAAGCAAGGTTTGAGAATATCTGGGGTGCAGTAAGGGCTGTTTGCAATGGACAGGAGATGAGATATAAAGCTACACCTACCACAGTACTGTACTTGACCCGAGCTTGAAATGCTGTGATTACTATTGCGAGCGGACAATTTACGAGCGCCCCTTACACGAATCGCCTCGTGGCTGGGCTTGTATTGCAAGATTTATTCTCCGTGGAGAGTGGTGAAGGAGGGACTTGATGGAAATGAAGCAGGACGTGGAAGCGGACTGCGTCAATCCGGGAAGGTCCACCCTGCATGTTTGACTTGGCACACACCCGACTCCACATCTTCTTCCACCAATCTTCGTCCTTGTCACAGCCTGTCACGACCTAGATTTTCGAGCCGTCGATTCGGTACCGAGCTAATTGCGGGGGCAAGGTGGGGGTACATGGTCAAAACATGTCTCACACGTTCAAGGGCGATATCGCCGCAGGATCTGCTGGAATGACCATCCAAAAGTCTACCCTACGAGACACTACAGAATGGTATCATCGTGGAACATAGTTACGAAGAGCGATACGTGGATTACAATCTGGCCTGCGACTGATGTGACTTCGACTCTTTGTCAAGATCACGCAATTCTCGCCTCGGAATCCTCTTGCTCGTGGCCTTGCTCCAATCGACATTTTTCTTCCATGCCCAGGCCTGGTCCATGATCTCTCCATTGCTCTCGCCATTGAGCACGTTGACTACGTACTTGCCTGCCACGGGAAGAAATCTGTCACCATGTCAATATCAGCTTCGTGCATCTCGTTCGATCACTTACTTGTACCCATGAAAGCTGCCACCTGCCACAATGAACAGATTGTTCAGCTTCTCGTGCGGATGCCTGCAAAGTAGCCAGTCTTCAGTGGGCGTCACGGCATCGTAGCAGATTCTCCAGTATTCAGGCGTCTTGTCTCTCGTGTACTCAGCCATCACTTTGTTGAGTATCAGATCTTCCGTCTCCCTCTTGATCGATTCTGGAACGTCGTACTGGCTTCGTCCGACAGGCGGCGCAGTGATCTTCTTGCCCGAGGCCGTAGTCACGGTATTGGTGAAAGTACCGCTCGAATTGGAATACTTGATGAGGTTGTTGTCCTTTGATGGTGGGATCACTTCGCCATGCTCGCCGAGTACGACGCACGGTAGTTCCGCGTCTGTCAACCTTTCCACGTCGGCGTCAGATACTTTATAGTATGCCGTCACACCGCCAGTAGCTTTGACCTGCTGCTCGATCCTGTCCTGCTCGGGAATGTCTAGTGCATCCTCGAGTGGCGAAAGGGTCGCACTCGTCCAGGCTCCGACAGCGAGCAAAATCTTGTCGGCCTGGTAATGTTTACCTTCCGAGGTACAGACAGACTTGATGCCGCCTGTCTGTGTATCCAGTATCAACTCATGAACATCGCCGATCACCCTCTTCACACCCCTGGCCTCTGCAGCTGCCATCAAGCTTGCCGTTGCAGCTGAAGCGTTGCACCACCCAGCCTCTGGATTGAAGTATGCACTTTCATATCCTTCGGTATTGGTATCTCGTAAGGCATCCCATCTCTTATGCAGCTTGTCCAACGGCACGTCTTCAGTGAGATTCGACCCTCGAGCTTTCATCGTCGTCCGTACATCTTTGGCGAGAGTACTACCAGTCTCGTTCATATAGAGCCAGCCGACCTTGAAGAAGTGTGATTGCAATTCATGCGTCCAGAACCAGTCATGAAGTGCAGTAAAGGAGAGATTACTATAAAGGGGGCTTGCATAGTCAGTCCTTATGATCCGGTTGATGTCGATAGCGGCTGCGGGCTTGGGTGGTGAAGGATCGCGGTCGATAATGGTGACTCGGGAGGGGTCCTTGTATGTCTTCGCTAGGTGCCATGCTGTGGACACTCCGAAGGTGCCGGCGCCGATGATGAGTATGGAGGGCTCTTGTGGAGGCATTGTCTACCTAGCTGTGCTCATGTTGCGCGGAGGCAATTGATGGAGAGGACAAGAGGAGGACAATTGTGATACTTCCCTGGTACCTACCGACATTGATGAGCCCCGCATGCTTCCACTTACCGACCTCGTGAAGCGGAAACCGATTGTCGGGCCCTGCGGATCCATACTTGCGTATCGCCAATGCCCTGATAGCTGAACAGGGAAAGGGTCGTGAGTCGGAGCTGAGAATTTGAGTGGATGATGCAGTGAGGGGAAACGTGGGGAAGAGACATTGACAATGTCATTCCCAGCCAAACACGCGTTCGCCCGACATGGTCGGTTTGAGGAACATGCCCGTATGTTCAGACCAAGAAGTCCTATCAGGTCTCCTCATCAATTATATTACAAAGACTATCGAATCAGATAACTTTCTCGACCGCGTCTCCAAGCGACCTAAGACCTTTTCTGGTAGGACATTGAAGGCAAACCGCCACAGTTCTGTGCCATGCACGTGCTATGATCCACCGGTTCTGGTGCACCGCAGAATCCCGACGAGCACTAAAAAATCTTGCCATGATCGCCGACCTCAGGACTTCCTCCTTCCACAAGCACCAAGAATTCATGCCCCTCTGGCAATACACCAAAGGGCCACTCAATGCCATTTGCCTTGACAATTTCTAGTGCCTGTGATGGCTCTGTGTGGTCAACCCAGAATCCTGTGTCCGCACATGAAACGACCGTCGAGTCCTTGTCGTCGTTGTCACTGAACAGAGATCCTTGTAGCTTCGCAGTCCGTACGTATCTGACGGGGGAAGATGACATGATCGGATGAGCATATTCCTTTGTCATAGCGAGGTCGACCTGAACCACCCCACGTCCGAAAGCGCGCAGACAAGCCATGATCGCAAAAGGATGCGAGCTCAGGATACCAAAACCACGATCCCTATCGCCTTCGCGAAGCTTCAGCAGCAACTGTGGACATATCAGTAAGCTACTTCAACAATCGGCAGATCCTCCTCACGGCGACCATAAGAGGGCATACCTTGGTAGCAAGTCCCATGTTCCTGAATTCCGGCACCACGACAAGCTGTGTGATCCAGCAGAAGAGTAGTGGATTGCAGAATCGGTCTCCGTAGTAAGGTTATGAGCAGCCGGAGTCACACAAGGCTAGTTTCTACCTTTACGCTTGCGCAAAACTCTGACACCTCTAACCTAAATTCCTGATGCAATGCTTATCCATGTACACCCCTGCATGCTCATTCTCAGCCGAACGGATGGTCCCCGGAAGTAATGTTCAACCTCCAGTCATGTCACGGAGACAAATCCCTCCCTCTTCTCACCGCTCGGGAAGCCACCGTCCTATCCAATGGCATCACCACCGGAACCTGCCAAGAATTCAAGCGCGTCGCCTACGGCATCACCGCCATCTCCCACGCTCTCGAGACAGCCTACCACCAAGGCATGGATCTCTGGTCCGGCTCTGACCTGGGCCGTCGCCTCCAAGCCGCGTCGGATTTCAACATCGAGCAAGCAGACGCGGCGAGCGTGCCGGCTTGGCTATGCGAGGGGCGGGCCGTGGATGGGACGGATATCGGCGGCACGACGGAGGTGTTGCTTAATGCGATGCACAACAGGTTGAGGGTCCAGATGTGGAAGAGGGAGAGTCATACGAATAGAAATAGGCCGATGGGGGCTGATCATTTGAATTTGGCGCGGGAGCCGTTGACGCATGCTGGGTGGCTGGTGGTGTAGAGGTTAGTAATGGGTGGCGACGGCGGAGGAGCAGGTGCGCTCGATGAGGGCGGCGTGGGCTGGACTGCGGGGGCGGATCTTGACGGCGAAGGGATCGGCGCCTTGGGTGAATTGGGGGATGGTCATGGTGTCGATCGGGTGGGACTGAGTCAACATGTTAGATCGGTGTGTGAGATGAGAGTGAGCGTGTTTACTACCTTGTCTTCTTCGAAATCGAAGCAGTATAAGAGACGTGCTGCTGCGATCCAGACGTTGCTGTCTCCAACGTGGTAGCCTACGCAAACACGACGGCCTGCATCTTGAGTCAGCCTCGGCAAGTGTCAGATGGTTTAGAAGACTTACCTGGACCGAAAGCCCAGTGGCCCTTCAGCGGGTTCGCCAGATCCTCGTTCAAGAATCTCTCCGGCCAGAACCTCTCCGGCTCCTTATACTCCCTCTCATCCAGCGCAATCGCCCATGCATTCCAAGTGAAGACCGTTCCAGCTGGGAACTTGTACCCCTCATACTCATCATCCTTGATGAGCATAGTCGGTGCACCAATCTCCGCAATATTCGGCCGCCACCTGAGTCCCTCCTTCACCACCGCACTGATATACAGCAATCGACTCCTGTCGTCCAAGTCCGGTAGCCGCTCCGCATTGGCGCCGCACACGGCATCGAGCTCCTTGCGTGCTCGAGCTACCCAGTCTGGAGAAGTACATGCGCCGGCAATGATCTGACAGATCGTGACTTTGGAGGTATCAGATCCGGCTTCCATGAGACTGCCGAACGTGAAGAGCTTGGTGACTTCGTCGAGGTCTTTTTCCTTCTCGCACTGCTTGAGGAATTCGACCGCGAAGCAGTCTTTGGCTTCACCTTTGGCGAGCTTGGCTTCGATCATGTCAACTTCACGCTTGTAGCAGCTGGTATTTCGTCAGCATATATTGCGCTACTATGGTGGAGGAATTGTGTACTCTCGTGTTCGTTTGAAGATCTCTTCGCCCCGAGGACGCCACCAATGCAAAAAGGAAGGAAGCTTGTTCAGCACAGGATAGGCGTCGACGAGGTTTGCACCCGGCTGAGTCTGCATCAGGAAGTCTTCCATCGTCTGAAAGAGTTCGGCTGTGGCGGGGTCACCGAGAATGGACCGTCGACCAAAGATGACACTCATGATGACCGAGTTTGAGAACCTACCACTAGCACTGTACCACTTGTCGGGGTTCTTGAGATAGTCCCACAGTAGCTGTCTGGACTCCAGGTCCTGGTAGGGTTTGTAGACGTCCGTCTGCCGGATGTTGAGAATGCCGTGCATGATCTTTCGGAGCTTCCTCCATTTGTCATTATACTGCATGCTGACTATGCGAGCCCCGCCAGAGATGATACCCTGCGCCATTGGCCACTCTGGGCGTGAGCTGTAGATGGCGGACCGCTTCTCCATGAGGTCTTCAACGATGCGGGACGAGTTGAGGAAGACCCAGGTGTCGGCTCCGAACTTGCAGGTAAACCTGGTAGTATCAGCATGAGGGACTAATGAGTCGGATTGTGTAGTGAATATCACATCTCGCCGTATTGCTCTGCCAACTTCTTTGCCCATGGTCCTTGTTGCTTGGGAGGGACTTGGAAAGTGTTGCCGAAAAATGGTATGCCAGGTACTCGCGGTGGCAACTTGTACTTTGCATTCCACTGTGCGTCCTGAACTACCTTCGCAATCACAGCTATTAATACCAATCCAGCAACAGCTTGCCAGCTGAGGAGCAGCGTCAGCAAGCCCATGATGGTCAGATCTTCTGTCTGATCGGTCAGCAGTTGACAGCGCGAGGGGCTGTGTGTGGGAGTTTGAAAAGTAGAGTAAGACAAAAACCAGCACTGGTACAATGTACCTATTGACCTACAGCTTATGAAGCATCTCACAGCTCATGACACTCCAAGCACGTTTCTCACATTGATGTGGGGATGAAAACAGTGCCGGCCAGAGGTGCTGCGTACCCCACATCTTGGCATTTCCACTCTTCAGGTCACGTGCCCGACGGCGCGACAAGACTCCCACACTAATCCGAGCTCTTCGATTGGCTCCACTCTTGCGCCCACGCCTGAGTTGTCTTAATACATTACCCCTCGTCCGTACTTTGTGCTTCTAATGCGTTGCTTGAAAATATCCATGTGTTTTCAAAGGCATGCCTGTAACGCTCCAAGGTGGGGTAAGCTTCATACGATGCTTCATGCACTCGAGTAGCAGATATTACCTTGCAAACCTTGTCCCATTCCTGTGTTAGTCCGCATATCGCATTTCGAGAAAGACCAGTCATTTGTTTGATTTCGAAAGCACACGGAAGACAGTCATGGCCGAGCAGCAGCAGAGTCCTGTACCAAGCCCAGATCAGATCAAGGTTGAGCATGCTCAGGTCATCATTGTCGGAGCCGGACCCGTTGGTCTCTTCAGTGCTTTGAAGATGGTCCAAGCCGGCATCGACGTGATCATCCTAGAGGCTGAGAAGGGCATTATACAGAGTCCCAGAGCGACCACGTAAGCTCTTAATATTACCAGTCGGACGTTGGAAATTTAACACGTTCAGATACATGCCCATAACCCTCCACGAAATGGAGCAGGTTGGGGTATATGCGGACCTAGAGGCTGCCGGCTTCAAGAACCGTGGTGGTATCACCTTTCGCGAATCACATGCAAAAGGTGGCGAAGTGCTGGCGCAGCTCAAGATGTCCGTGGTTCCCAAGGGATCCGTCAAGTATGATTTTGCTGGTATCCATCTCGGACAGCACAGTCTTGCCGAGATTCTCCTACGACACTGTGAGAAGCATACAAACTTTAAAGTCCTGTGGGGGCATCGCTTCGCTGGGGCTCAACAAGACGATGATGCTGGTGGTATAACAGTAGCGGCTGTGGGACCTGTCGGAGAGCGCTTCTTCACCGGCGACTACCTTGTAGGAGCTGATGGCGCAGGAAGCGCTGTGCGCCGATCACTCTGCATTCCTTTCGAAGGCTTCACCTGGCAAGACTTTCGCTTCGTGGCCTGCAACGTCAAGTATGATTTCGAGGGCTTGGCAGGATTCTCGACTGCGAATATGGTCGTGGATGAAGAGGACTGGGCGGTAATTGCTCGGACTGGTCGTGAGGATGCACCATGGCGGGTAGCTCTTGGGGTGAGGACGGATGTGCCAGAATCGGAAATTCTGAACCAGCTACCTGGGAAGTTCGAGAGGCTGTTTCCGGGCCCGAGACCTCTCAAGTATGAGATTGTCTCTGCTAATCCATACTGGGCGCACCAGAGGATAGCGTCCAAATTGAAGGTCGGCAGGATTGTGTTGTGCGGAGACGCCGCACACGTGAGTACTCCCTACACTGCTAGTAGGTAAAGCTGACAGATTGCAGTCAAACAATCCCATTGGTGGTCTGGGACTGACGACCGGTCTGATGGATGCAGCAGCTCTTGGAAATTGCTTCATTAGGATATACAAGTACAATGAGCCTGCTCAGCATTTGCTCGAGAGGTACGCCGAGGTGCGAAAAGAGGCTTGGGTCAAGTACACCAATCCAGGCTCCATCGATTTCAAGATGAGGGTACATTCGACGCACCCAGATGCAGTGGCGTCGAGAGAGAAGTTCTTCGGGGCTCTCAACAATGATCCAGATATTCACCTGAAGATGGCCACTATGATGAATGAGGTGATACAGGATGAGTTCAGCCTACCAGAATAGATTCGTTTCTAATTGGATGCTCGTCTCCAGGCCTGTATGTGACAGAGAGTATCGAACTCGTTATTTGCTGGTCTCCGGTCATGCAATTGCTCGTTCCTTGCGTAAATGGCTTATCCGAAGATTAGAAATGAAAGAAGTCAGACGAGTGACATGAATAGCCAGGGTTAGCCAGATCTTCTGTCATACTGCGTAGTGAAGATATGGTCACCCGTACTTGCTGCCTGCTGTGCTGCTCAAACGTCATGCAGTCCATCGAAACAGCTTCATGCGATTTCAAAGCTTCTCTCATCACATCTTTCAGTCTCTTCACAACCATTCACATACACTCATTTTGCATCAGCAAGGATCTTCTTCGCGCTTGCGCTTCTCCTTTCAGTCCCTGTGACAATTCCGTACCTTCAAGGAGATCCACAAGCCGCCAAACTGGGTAAACGACGGCTCTCCGACGAGGCCGTCGCCAGTCCTGCGAAGAAAGTCATGACCGTGAGTATGCTCTCGCTAGTTGTGAAGCCACGAGCTGACACATCACGCACAGGATAGTAAGATGGACGTCGACAGTCCTGCTGCTGCCGTCGAGCAGCTCAAAGAAGCAAATGGCGAGATCGACGAATCCTTGTACAGCCGACAGCTTTATGTTCTCGGCCACGAAGCCATGAAGCGCATGGGAGCGTCAAACATTCTAGTGGTTGGCCTCAGAGGTTTGGGAGTGGAGATTGCAAAGAACATCGCACTGGCTGGTGTAAAGAGCTTGACACTATTCGACCCAAAGCCGGCGGCTATCTCAGATCTATCCTCACAGTTCTTCCTCCACCCCGAAGACGTTGGAAAGCCGCGAGATCAAGTCACAGTACCTCGCGTGTCCGAACTTAATCCATACGTTCCCATCAAAGCGCACCCAAGCAAGACCATCACCTCCGATCTGCAATCGCTCAAGGCATATCAAGTAGTGGTTCTCACGGACACCTCTCTCCAAGATCAGCTTCTCATTTCAGACTACTGTCATGAGAACGGAATCTACGTTGTGATTACGGATACCTTCGGTCTCTTCGGATCCATCTTCACAGATTTCGGCAAGAACTTCAGTGTGGTTGATCCAACTGGCGAGGAGCCCAAGCACGGTATCGTGGCGGGCATTGATGAGGAGGGACTTGTGTCGGTACTGGACGAGACGCGCCATGGATTGGAAGATGGGGACTATGTCACATTCACAGAGGTGGAAGGAATGGAAGGAGTCAACGGTGGAGCGCCAAAGAAGATTACGGTGAAGGGGCCATACACGTTCTCGATCGGTGACGTCTCCAGCTTCGGCGCCTACAAGCGTGGCGGCCTCTACCAACAGGTCAAGATGCCAAAGTTCATCGACTTCGAACCATTCGCAAAACAGCTCAAGACACCAGAACTCTTGATGTCCGACTTTGCCAAGTTCGACCGTCCGGCGCAGCTCCACATCGGCATTCAAGCTCTCCACGCATTTGCCGAATCGCATGGCGGAAAGTTCCCTAGGCCACACAACGACGAAGATGCTGGAGAGGTGTTGAAGCACGCCCAGGGTCTCGCGGGTGCAGGCGACGATAAGGTGGAGCTGGACGAAAAGCTCATCAAAGAGCTATCATACCAGGCGCAAGGAGATCTTAGCCCCATGGCGGCGTTCTTTGGTGGTCTAGCCGCACAGGAGGTGCTAAAGGCTGTCTCTGGAAAATTCCACCCGATCAAACAGTGGCTTTACTTCGACTCCCTGGAGTCTCTCCCAACAACTTCTAAGCGTTCAGAAGAGCTCTGCAAGCCAACAGGCACCAGATACGACGGACAGATTGCAGTTTTTGGTAAGGAATATCAAGACAAGCTTGCAAATGTCAAGCAGTTCCTGGTCGGTGCTGGTGCTATTGGTTGCGAGATGCTGAAGAATTGGGCCATGATTGGTCTCGGCACTGGTCCCAATGGTAGCATCACAGTCACCGATATGGATCAGATCGAGAGGTCAAATCTCAACCGACAATTCTTGTTCAGACCAAAAGACGTGGGTCAGCTGAAGAGTGACACCGCGGCAAGAGCAGTCCAGGCGATGAACCCTGATCTCAACGGCAAGATCAACGCTTTGAAGGATCGTGTCTCTGCTGACACCGAGCACATCTTCAACGAAAAGTTCTGGGAAGGCCTGGATGCTGTCACCAACGCGCTCGACAATGTCGATGCGAGGACGTACGTCGACCGTCGTTGTGTATTCTTCCACAAGCCTCTGGTCGACAGCGGTACTCTCGGCACCAAGGGCAACACACAAGTTGTCCTTCCACGCCTCACTGAATCCTACTCAAGCTCGCAAGATCCGCCAGAACAATCATTCCCCATGTGCACACTCCGCAGCTTCCCCAACAGGATCGAGCATACCATCGCCTGGGCCAAGGACCTCTTCCACACGTACTTTGTTGGCCCTGCTGAGATCGCCAACCAGTACATCTCTTCACCCAACTACCTCGGCTCAGCACTCAAGCAATCAGGTAACGAGAAGCAGACTCTCGAGACACTTCGCGATGCATTGGTCACAGAGAAGCCAAAGAGCTACGAAGACTGCGTCTCCTGGGCGAGGTTCCAATTTGAGAAGCAGTACAACAACGCGATTCAGCAACTGCTATACAACTTTCCCAAGGACTCCAAGACGTCCAGTGGTCAGCCATTCTGGTCTGGACCAAAGCGTGCACCTGATCCATTGCGGTTCGACCCCGAGAACCCCACGCATTTCACCTTTGTCCTCTCGGCCGCAAACCTCCATGCTTTCAACTATGGCATTTCTCCCAAGCAACAAAAGGACAAAGCTGAGGTCGTCAACATGATCAACAATGTCATGGTACCCGAATTCAAGCCGGATCCTGGCGTCAAGATTCAAGCCAACGACAGCGATCCAGACCCGAACGCAAGCAATGCTGCCGGCGGGGACGACAACGCCGAACTGCAAAAGATCGCCGACAGCCTTCCCACGCCCAAGGCTCTTGGTGGTTTCACGCTGACTCCTGTAGAGTTCGAGAAGGATGATGACACGAACTTCCACATCGACTTCATCACTGCCGCGTCGAACCTGCGCGCGGAGAACTACAAGATTGCGACTGCTGATCGCCATAAGACCAAGTTCATCGCGGGCAAGATTATTCCTGCCATTGCCACAACCACAGCTTTGGTCACGGGTCTTGTCGTTCTCGAAATCTTCAAGATCATTGACGGCAAGGATGACATTGAGCAGTACAAGAATGGATTCGTCAATCTGGCGCTTCCATTCTTCGGCTTCTCTGAGCCCATCGCCAGCCCCAAGGGCAAGTACCAGGGTCCGAACGGAGAGGTCACCATCGACAAGCTCTGGGACAGATTTGAGACGGAGAACGTGACGTTGCAGCAATTCCTCAAGGACTTTGAGGCGAAGGGTCTGAGCGTCACCATGATCAGCAGTGGAGTGAGCCTGCTATATGCCAGCTTTTATCCACCTGCGAAGCTGAAAGACAGGTTGCCGTTGAAGTAAGTTTGCATGTTGCTGCGTTCTGCAAAACCACTGCTAACATTTTATCAGGTTGAGCGAGCTTGTCGAGACCATCAGCAAGAAGCCTATCCCCGAGCACCAGAAGAATGTCATCTTCGAGATCACGGCGGAAGATACGACCGAGGAGGACGTCGAAGTGCCCTATGTCATGCTCAAGTTGGACAAGTAGATGGAGTGCACGATTCAACACAAGACGGCGTTGATGTGGGTCAGGCGATGCTGGGGACAAGAGCCATCACATAGATAGACCAGTCACGGACTGCGGGCAATTCAACACAGATATATGTTACTTTCTGCTGAGCACTTGTGGCATGAATTGGCTGGCGCATGATGTCGATGAACCATGGCACGTGCACGCTTCTCCCAAGATTCCTTGTTTGCGGGGCGGAATGTGGGAATGCCCGGGAAAAGTCGCGTGGCTGGAAGCGGGCGCGTATTTTTCGACTTCTTTGTTTCCGCCCACTTAGATCCCGCATGCGTCATTGTCAACGACCTTGATGATTCCGACTAGCATTATCCTGCACTTATGGACAAAGCATGTGACAATGCCATGACCTATTGTGTGATTGCGCCATTGTCGCATGTGTTTTTATAGTACTTGCGGCATCTCGGCTCCGACCAGCCAAACTTTAGTCGCAAACTTCACATCCTCACATCCTCATATCACGGATCACATTCCGCCACAGGACCTGGATCCACAGCAAACACGATGGCGTTTTTCACGCGATTTACACAATCAGTCTGGCAGTATGTCTCGCCGGCGAAACCAGCACCACACACACGTCGCAAACACACAATTGAGCCCTCCCCTCCGTCTTCCCTCTCCCTTTTGCAGCAAAGACAGTCCATGTCACCAACTTCTAGAGTGGCAGCCTGGCACGTAACGTCACCCACAACATCTCTCACATCGAAAATTTCACCTACAGAACCTAGCACTGGAACGTACTTGAAACGCAAACGCACTCCGACACTAGCAGAAGTACAACCTCTAAAGCGAGCCAGAGGACGACCGCCGAAGGTATCGGGCAAGACTGCGCCCGTCATCAAGCGTCCACGAGGTCGACCAAGAAAATCAACAGGGCCAAAGAAGCCCACGGCAAAGTCTCCAATGGCCGACTTCGATGTAGACATGACTGCGGTCGATGATGAGTCGAGCATGAGATCGGAGATTGTAGTCGGCCGATCTCGTTCACAAAGCCCAGATGGAAAGAATCTAGACGAAACACCTCCCTCGTGGGATGAACAAGATGCCCTGGACGACACCTGCATGGAGATCGAAAACGCCACACTTGACGCTCCCTCGTCCGTCGGTCGCGGTTCTTCCCCAGCAATCACACTGAACGCCATCAACCCTGGATCCCAAGTTACAGTCCAAGACCTCTCCGCATTTCCCATCATGGCACAACCTCTCATCCTCAGCCTCCTCGCTCGCGGTCAAGAACCAGTTCTAGCCGGCACATGGGAGAACGACTTTCCCTTTCTCCCCGAGACACTCTTCCTCAGATCAACAATCCAACCACCACACATCGGCAGCGTCTCCGGCTCCAACTTCCGTGCACAAAAATACTTTGAAACCCTCCTCAAACTAGGCGCCCAAGCAAGAGATAAGGCTCTCCTCGGGAAATCACCCGACAGGACCATCGTCAAGACAGTGCAAAAGTACCTCGCATGGACGTTCAGGGATGCTAACTTGATCGCCGAGGATCAGCTCAAGTGTCCAGCCATCCTGGTCACTGCTTTTACCAACCAACAAGCCGACCCGGCCATGGCGCAACGGATCCTAGTGGAAAAGTTGTACCACCAGGAGTGCATCTGGCGGCACTGGCTGGGCAACGACATGCTGTTGCCGTGTCTGTACGGCGTCTTGGTGACCAATAACATGGTGGTCATCACCGTTTACGAGCCCAACGGGTCATTCACGGAAGACAAAGGTCAGAGCCTGGAGAAGATCGAGGCGGGGCTGCAGTCGCTTGGTGTGTTTGACTTTGGGTCGGAAGGGTTTGATGTGTGGAACGCTCTGGCTATTGCGCTGCTGGCGGTGCATGTGAGGGATATCATGAGGGGCTACGCTGCTTAGGATGCGCGGAGCGAGTGCAGGATGATCAGAAAGGGATATGTAGATGGGGGGGATTGCAGTGAACGACTCTCTTTTGTGATGGCATTGAGTATTTGGCAGAATGATACCCCTGGGCACGTACTCTGTACCTTTCAATGGCATAGATACATTGGCGTTTTTTTATAGCTTGGTCGATAGTGTATTCTACACATCCATCTACACTTCTATCCCCATCCAGATTGCACATCCGCCGCGCAACCCCCTCTCCCAATGCACCCCCTATCCCGTCCCCCAAATCTCCCCCCAAACCCCAGGACTCAATTCCAACGGCCCCCTCAACCTCCCCTCCCTCGGCGGCCTCTGCTCCTCCCCTTCCCCCGCCACCTCAGGCAAACACATCCACTCCCTCACACAACCCGGCACATCCCCCTTATCATGCGCAATCACCACCAAAGCCTGCTCCTCGCCCAACCCACTCACCCCGGTATCCGTCCCCCACGCCAGGAACCGAAACGCCTTCTCCCGCACCGCCGCGTCCATGCCGCTGAAGACTTCATCCAACACGACGATTTCCTGCCCCGCGACGAGGGCGCGGAGGAAGAGGAGGAGGCGCTGCGCGGAGAAGGGGAGGGTGCCGAAGGGGGTGGTGGTGGTCCATTGCAGGCGGGTGTCGAGGGGAGGTGGGGACTGGGAAGGAGACGAGGAGGGGAAGGGGGAGGGGTTGAGTTCCTCCGCGAACCAATCCAGCACTGCGTCGACTTTTCGCCGTTCCGCGTCGCCGAGCTGTGGACGGGCGAGGGGGGCGTCGGCCCATGCGCTCTCCAGCGCTCGACGGACGGAGAGGGAGCGCGGGAAGAAGGAATGCACTTCTGGGCTCGCGTGGCCTATGCGACGCTGCAGCTCGAAGAGAGTGATGCCCTTCTCGCCGGGGGAGGGGAGGCGGGAGCGCCCGAAGATGCGGAGGTCTTGGGCGTAGGATTGCGGGTGGTCGGAGTTGATGAGGGAGAGGAGCGTGGTTTTGCCGCTGCCGTTGGGGCCGAGGATGGCGAGGCGTTGTGAGCGGTGGAGTGTGAAGTTGAGGCCGCCTGGCCAGTGGCCGAGGATGGGGCGCGGGCCGTAGGAGATGCGGACGGAGCGCATCTCGACGACTGGGGGCCCGTGGGGGAGGGGTGGGGAGAGAGGGGGGAAGCCGTCGGAGGAGAGGGGTTGGGTGGGAAGGGTGGATGGGGAGGTGGTCCAGCCTTCTTGGGAGACGAGTTTGAGGACGTCGGATTTCTTGCCTATGCTGCGGATTTTGGGGGTGTTGCCGATGGCGACGAGATGTGTTACCCATTCTGGTATTTCGTCTTCAGCTCGTAGACTGAGCACAATCTGTGGTCTGCATTCCTTTGCAAGACCTTGTAGTAGGCTGCTCAACAGCTTCACGCTGGGCGGATCCAGTCCCATGAATGGTCCGTCAAGCAGCATTAGAACGGGACATCGCATCAATGCCTTTGCAATTCGGGCTCTTCTTGTTTGACCATTGGACAGGTTGCCAACTGGCATTTTCAGCAGAGATTCTAATCGCAGATCTGAGATGCATTGTTCCAGTAGCGATTTGTCCAATTTCGGTCTCAGCTCGTCTGAGACAGGGTTGAGAGAAGTGTTGCCACTAAGATAGTCTAGCACGGTCCAGTCTGTGTCTTCGACCCGTGATTCGTATCGAGCCGAGAGGTAGGCACCTCTGGTGGCACCACTGGAGCTTGATCGTTCAGCATCGAAGCCAATGTATTGAATCGCTTGCGAGGGATGAAGAGAACGTTCTGAAAGGGCGGGATATGATCGAGCTGCTGGCGGCAGAGAGAGGTAGGACCCTGATAGAATCTGGAGAAACGTTGTCCTAGAGAGAGACGAGGGAGAGAGTATCGACCAATTCTCGTGGGTGTTGGGACTCGTCTGGTCATTGGATGGGAGAGTGAAGGTCAGAGAGGGGAACAATGGCGGGCTTGATGAGGCCTCCGCCGATGTGGGTGGGTAATGGCGATGAAACGTTCCATCGTTAATGGATATGAGTGGCGTTGTAGAGTACTGCCTTCTGTGCAGACAAGCAAGTCGCTTTGATCTTGCGCAAATCGCTCGCAGTATTGGAGCCTTTGGAACCATCGTCATGGCGCGCAAAGACCAGTGCGCAACTATACAGAATACACAGAGAGATATTGCCACAGACTATCACAATGCATCATGAAGAAGCCCCATTGGATATTGCTGTCAAACAGCAGGCCTCTGGATGTTAGAAGTGACATTGATGTCGGAGATTGCACGTTATCTGTATTCCCGAAGTCGATGGTTTCATGGGATCTTGGTTTCGAATCCAAACTTCAATTTCTTCCCTTTCGTCCTAAGTTGCCTTCATCGCCAGAATCGTCGCTTCCATCAAGATTTCATGGTAGATGCGCCTTCGATGTGCTGGACCTGGCACGAACTGCGTCGTGTGATCACATGAGGCATCCGCTATGGGACTGTCCGGCAGCCTGCTCCAATTGAACCACCGATAGTGCCCTGGAAATCAGGTATGGTACCAGACTCCGGCTCACGCGAAGCTCGTCTCAAAGCTCTGTACAGTGGTACCTCGGTCTTGGTGCCCATGAGATGCTGAACGTATAGCCTAGCTTGGGTGTATGGCAAGCCACCTCGATGAGTAGCACGTTATCTTGCGTGTGGCCGCTAGAGATGTCATGATAGACCAGGACGACTTTGGGGTGACAAGCCAGGCTGGTATGAGGTGTTTGTATGATCTAGCCGGTCATGACTACCCCAGCGATCGGTGGTCAAGGAAAGGAGATAGGTGTCTGCTGGCGCCTTGATCATTGATGTCAGGATCATGTAGAAGAAGCATATCCATCGGTCTGGTAGTAACATGCTAGATTGAGGTCGGTCCCGGCATGATTCCGGCAGTCTGGTTCGAGGCTAGCGTTATGCCTCCGTTTGGCGGCAGCAGGCGCTCGCTTCCGTATTGGGAGAGCTGATATCAGAACAGAAACTTCACATCACCTCTTTATCCACCGTTTCACCTACCACCAAGCTACTTTGATGGTAATTATTAGCCACCCGTCATGTTCACAGCAGCTCTGGTAGGTACTGCCGGCCATCTGGTCTGCCCTCAGCCAGCTGTGGACCTTTTGAGAGACTGTCCACTGGTTGGAAGGTCTTCCACGAGCTTCTTGCTGTTACAAGCTGGCGACCTTCGCGATGTCCTCTACACGATACACAATCAGAGCGGTGACTCTGTCTACGAGGATCATAACTACCAGTTCGTGGTATCCGAGCAAGATCCGATCCGACTCGGTCAGTATTCCTACCTCCATGGCATCTCACATCTCTGACTGCAATATAGCTCGTGCGATCTTCATAGTCACTCTGATTATCGACAACGACCTGGCGTGCAGCGCTGCTCGACTCTGGGGTATACAACACCACTTGTTCCTCGATGCCGAAGATATTGATCTCGTCAAACGTCACGCCCATCGCCTTGTGGAAGCCACAGTCTCGGATTCGTCCTGGTCTGCATCTGCTTATGCCAAGGTCGTCGAATTCATCAACGAAGTGTCGCTCGAAACCGTCAGGAAGATCTGGGAGTCTTACTACCAGGAAATTGATATCAGCGCCGAGAAGAATTTCCTCAAAATCATCAGAAAAACCCACGCTGCTCTCAAGAAGGATGACAGCCCATTCAAGGGCTCCCGGAATGCAGGCGTTCACTGTTTCCTGGCGGAGACTGCGTTCAATCAATGCAAGCTCCATTTCTGGAAGACTGGTACCTCTGTCAATCACACGGTCAAGCCCAACGCTGAGCAAGGTGGATTCTCAAATCCGCTCTTCCTCTGTCAGACCACGCTTCCCGATCTGCCACCGCTTCCCGCCACGCTTGACTATCTATCATCCTTCCACTTTGCGGATGCTGTGGACGATGCACTTTCCGTTCTTGAGCAAGTCCGGGTCATGACTGCATCTGCACAAGCAGAGTATGCGGCATGGTGTACAAGTCTGGCCTCGAAGTGCCATGCTGGTCGAATCACCATCCTTGCAAGCGCTGGCGAGCCGATTGCTCTTGCGTACGCACTCCAGTTGCAGCTCGACAAGCCGCCAGCCGCACTCAAGGCACTCGTCAACTACCAATTTCCGAATAAACCATCAATCAGTGTCAACAATGAAGTCACAAAAGTGGTCGGAAAGGGTTTTGATGTCATCAGTGCTGGATTTCTGATGGATGATGTGGGCATTCTTGCTTTACTCCCTGCACTCTCGCCCTTGGTGGGACACTCTCCCTCTTCTATACTTTATACCGAGAGTCATCTTCTCGATAGCACAAACTTCACCGACTATCTCGATGTTGTGCTGAGAGCGGAACTTCCGGCAGTCGCCATGCTTTCTGGACTGTGTCCGGCATCTGCTTTGACTGGTTTCACGACTGAACACTCAATGTGGGACGGCATGGTCAGGGACAAGTCAGTCTCCACCAGTCGTATTCGCCTCGCCTGGCGACACTTGCGCGAGTACTCAGCTTGCGGATCGGAACTACCACAACGACAATTGCAAGTGCAACCTGAGGATCTCGCGGAGTTTGTGGCGAAATGGTACCATGCAATCTTCTTCCTCGACCAAGAGGAGAAGGCTGCAGCGAGGAAGGAATACACCAAGCCGTACTACAAGAGTCATCTCCTCTCCAACAGATTAGCTCATCGCTCTGTGCACTACTCCCATAGTATCGTCATCGGTCTTCTCTGCATGATCCGGTCTCAGGTTGTCACTGATTGGAACGAATTCTATCGTACGTTTCTGGTAGTTTTGGGCGAAGACAACTTCCGTCAGACGATGCAGGCTCATATGCTGGAACTGGAAACTCTGGTGAACCTGATCGGCGTTGACACCATCTTCGACCCCGACAGACAAGGTCCCGAACCTTCCCTGTCGTCGTCCTCGGGAGACAGGACTCTGGCAAAGGAGGTCCGCAGCCTCGACTTATCCGGCGCTGCATCGAAAGAAGAGATCGCCAACGACATCAACAATCACGTCTCGCCTCCGACCTTCTTGGTTGTACGTTCGACCGATCTGACGGCCTTCCTCAACCAACCCCAAGCGAGGCAGTCTTTGTTCTTCTTCGTGACTGCCGACAGAACCACTCATACTTTCACTGCCGTCCGCCGATCGAAGGACAAGATTTTCATTGCAGTACCCTCTCAGCTCCTGCGATCTGGCAAGGTGAAGGTTGCTCTGCTTACTACCACGGCCACCTTCCGAGAATTGACCGACGACTCTGTCAAACCCTCTCTGAAATCGATGTATACCGGTGAGTTGGTGGACGGTGTGTCGAAGGATTCCTCACTCGCACTGATGGATCATCACCCGTCAGGAACGTGGGGCACAGATGGTCCACAGACGCCGGAGATGTTCAAAAGCACAGAGGGTCCTGGCACTGAGCAGCCTGCGATCGCAATGGACGGATCAACAGTCTCAGTCCGCTTCGACGGCCGTGGTATACAAGATGTCTGTGTGACCATCCGGGCTGGTAGTATCGTGGCAGATCCTGCCACCCTCGGTCAAGGACCAGCCCCAGTATACGAAAGGCTCTCGCCGTACCTTCTCCGGATCAGCTACAGCGGTCTTTCGACGATTGCGCATTTCCCATACCCTCTCGGCAAGCTGGACTGCTCTGCTACCAAGGATGAGTCTGGCTCTCTGATGGTCCGCGTCAAAGGATGTCCAGTCTTAGTCTACGACTCCAAGACTTTTACGAAGAGGCCATTCCCGGTCATTTGTTCTGGATCGGACGTTCTTGGCCTCTCTCTCGGTTCCGTCAATGTCGCTTTGGCACCCAGAGTCAATGTCTTATCGGTAAGAGACAAGGCGTTGATGTACCTCAGCAGCATGGCATCGGTGACCGGCAGTGCTGTAGGTGCCTCTCCAGTGCCTATGCCCGATTTCATGTTTCACGGTGGTCTATTCCTTGAAGCACTCATCTGTCGCACCCACTTCAACAGCAATGCTACGGGACAGGATAGCTGGCTATGCTTCCAATTAGCTCATGTCGATACGAAAGATCCTGTCTGCGGCAAGTGGAGTCTGCTGGGGCAGAGAGGTGTGAGAGCCCGGTGTGACGGTCTGATAGTTGTAACTGCAGTCAAACACGACCTGCACGGCGGCATGGTATTTGCTGACGGCTACCTCATCACCCTGGCACCCAACGATAATATGACCAGCAGATTCGGTAAGGTGCAGCAGAATTGCAGTGAAGAGTCCCTTTCTGCGTTCACAATGAGCGACACCCAGCTCGACTTCTGCAAGCATCTGATGCCAGCAGCAGTCGAGCGCTGTCGTCGCAGTTGGAAGCATCAATCAAGCTGTGAATACGCAAAGCCAAATGCCACAATACCTCTTTCAACCAGGAACGGAGTGTCGCCAGTGTGCTCCTGCGGTATGGGCAAGGACATCGATGAGCTTCCCACTGTCATCGCCGAGCACCTTGGCCAATACGCAACACGTGTCGCTCTCCCTCTGTTCTACCAGCCTCCATACAAATCCGGTCTCGCCCGCGGAGTCATGGAGACCTCGATGACCGATCATGGCAAGAAGGCCTATGAAGGTACCGGCGAAAGAGCGAGCGGAAACGATCCAAACAAAAAGTCATGTTCGTATTGTGGAACTACGAGGAAGGGATCAGCCATGAAAGCCTGCTTCGACTGTGATAGCGTCATCTACTGCAACAATGCTTGCAAGGCAAAGGATATCAAGCATCATAAGAAGAAGTGTGGGGAAGAACGTCCGTGGGTGAAGTATCTGCCGAGTGAGGAGCAGAAGGCGAAATTGCCAATCGAGAGGAATGAGGAGATCAGGAAGCTGCAGCCTTTGCGTCGTTATGGGTGGATTTGATCTGTGGTAGTGTTCTGGTGTCACTCCCGCCAGGACTCGGCTAGTGACGGAATGGCAACGACGGAGGTTTGTGGGAACTGCCTTATGCTGGGTGGGCACTTGCTTCGATGTCGAACATGAGAGAAGTCAGTTAAGTATGATAGCAGAGCATGATACCCCTTTTGCAGATAGTACGAATAGAGGGACGATAAAGTAAGTGTCGTTCCCATCATCTCCATCCGTCAATGCGACCTCCGAGAACGAGGAAAAGCACAATCTTCTTCAACCTCCGTGAACTCAGATACCCACCTTATCAAAAGCCAACAACATCCTCCAGTAGTGAGTCACTCGTCCAACCCTTTATATAACCCTCGCTGTATCTCCTATCAACTCCTCCATCTATCCGCTCGACACCAACTACCAACACCACCCACCATGGGCCCCCCCTCCTCAACCACAACGGAAAGAGACCACCTCTCCCCCCTGCCCCCCGAACTCAAATCCATCATCTGGACGCACCTCCCCCTCGAATCTCACCTCTCCCTAGTCCTCGCCTCCCCTTTCTTCGCTCTACAATTCGCCCCGCCAGGCTCCTCCTTCTTCCTCCCCACCATCAAACAAATCCTGGCCCCTCTCGCTCTCCGCCACGCCCTCCTCTACGTCGAACTCGGCACCACCCTCACTACGACTCCCGAGGAACTCGACCTCCGTGGGAAGGGGATGAGGGATTTCCTGACGAATCTGCCAGGGAGGAAGGACGTGCAGCGTTTGGACGAGAGGACGGCGAGGGAGGTGGCGCGGGTGTATGTGCGGGATGTGTTACCTTTCGAAGAGGTTTTTGTGGGTAAGGCGAGGGGGCATATAGCTAAAAGGGTGCCGGGGAAAGATCATGGGGTGTTGTATGGGAGTCTGACTGAGAGTGAGAAGGGAAGGGTGAGGAGGGCGTGGTTTAAGTATAATGCGTGCTGTATGGTTGCGAGGCGGGCGGCGGGGCAGAGTCTGGGGAAAGAGAGCGAGAGGGCAAAGAGGAAGAGGGGGTTTGAGGTTGAGTGTGCGGCAGCGGCGTATTTGGGGGAGGGAACGAGGAGGGAGATGAATGAGGTGCTGTGCGTGGTGGGGTTTGCGCAGAGGGTGTGGAGAAAGGTGGTGAGGAGGATGGTGGAGGGGAGGAGGGGGGAGGTGGAGAGGGTGTTGGGGAGAGAGAGTGGGGTTTTCAAGGATGGGAAGGAGGGGAGGAGGGCGGTGGAGGAGTTGACGGCGAGATTGGTAGTTAGGGGGCCAGGACTGTTAGGGAAAGTATTTGAGAGGGAAGGAGAGGACGGGGAAGAGCTGGATCTACTGCCGATGTTGAGGGAAGATGTTGGTGAGTTGGATGCCAAAGATCTCGGCAGAAGGTTGAGACGAGTCGTAAAGTCACGCAATGTCGACTTTGAGCCGGAGGACGACCTCGATCACTACAATGCGTCCCTTCGGTTCAATCTGCGAGTTCCGTACAACTACGGAGACCTCAAAAACCTACAATGCAAATAGATTGTCAGGAAGCGTTACCTCAAGTACGCAATGTCCATCTGGAATCGGGAGAGATTGTCAGGTATGGTGGGTATCAGGGCATATAGCGAGTCAAGGGGGACAGACGATGAGGCAGAGAACCTGTTCTGGAGCAGACGCCCACTAACCAAGAGACCGCAGCTCTTGTCATGGTACAGGTGGACGGGAATCTTATCGCCGGACGATCCAGATGAGTATCCCGAGGTGTTGTGGCTGCACAAGTCCAGGCAGCGCCGGAGAGGACGTCGAGGCCGTCACACCGAGGAAGACGAGAGCGAAGAATCGCTAGGAGTACTGGGGTTGCTTGCTAGTGATACAGATGACGATCCGGGATGGTGGGACCAATAGGGGGGAAATATTGTTGCTACATAAGTATGCTTGGTCGTTGGATCTAGTCCGACGAAGCGCTCTTCACGATTGGTCACCTCATTCACCCATCCCTATTCCTACTCTCACCGTGCTCGCCGCCACCACTCCTACTGCCCATCACTTACACAGAGAAGCACACTCCTTCTTATGCCTCTTCCACCCCTTCTTCTGACACTCCCTCCCACAATACCCCACCTTCTTACACCTCGCACAAGCCTTCATCCCCCCTCCCTCCTTTCCACACTGCCCACAAGGCGCCTCCTTCCCCGTCATCATCTTCCTCATACCCAGCTCCAGTGCCTTCATCGGATCATCAAGATCGATCATGGGAAGCTTCATCTCCTTGCGAGTGGACATGGCGGCGAACTCCTTCCCTGAATAGAGCATACTGAACGCGGCTCGGTAGGAGAAATGCTGGTACGGTTTCCAGAAGGCTGGGACGTCGCTGAGGTTGTGGCCGCGGCCGCAGTGGCAGAGTGGGGTGTTGAATGTGGGTCTTGGTAGGGGGGGCGGCGTGATGAAGAGCTTGCACTCGCAGCTCTGCGGATTATGTGTCCAGTTCTCGCGGCAGCGCTCTACGCAGGCTACGATCCAGGAAATCAGGAGATCGTGCTTCTCCTTGGTGGGGACGTTGTACTGTCGTGGTAGGATTTGGTCGTTGGAGGTGCTCTGTACCATGGTTTTTAGCGTCTTGGTGAGGTCGTACATGGCTGGATTCGGCGGGAGAATGAGTACGTCGAGGATGATGCCGCCGCTTTGGGTGTCGTGACGGATGGTGAGAGGCACTACCAGGAGATTGACAGTCATGTCCGTAGTGGGTGCGAAGATTATGGGCTTGCTGGCAGTCCCAAGTGAAGTGTGTCTTGCCCAGGTCATCGCCATGTCCAAGACAAGTTGGCTGATCCAGGTGGCGCCTGTCATGTTGTCGAGTCCAAAATGGTGTTCGCTTTCGAATCCGAGGGAGTACGAAGCTGCTCTGACGATGGCGGATGTGCAGTCAAGAGTGCCCGGGTTGCCGATTGGGCTCATGACGGGCATTCTGGATAGCAAGATTCGATCAAGCGCAGAAGAGACGAGGTCATCGCCCGATACTGACCCCGCCAGGCATACAGGAAATCGTGTCTCTGCATGGTATCGAGCCCGAGAGCTGTCGTCCGCGATAGCCTGGAATCCAAGGTAGATTCGATTGTTCTTCGCTATAGCTATGTGCGTGGCGTCACGTACAGAACAAGGGAATCGAGCAAGCAAGTGGACGTCCTGATAGATGAGACTCACTGTGTCGGCCGAGAGGGAGGTGGCAGTCTGGCGATTGAGAAAGTCGACGACTTTTTTATCGGGGACAATATGTTTCGTGTCTGGGAGCAATGCAGCCAAAGTAAGAAGTCCTGCTGTTCCGTCTTCACGCAGGTCTACCTTCACCCTTTCAGTCGCCGGGGTCAAGTCCAATTTCGGACAACGCTTGAATTGGTCTCCAATCTCTGATGGGTCGTCCATCTTCCCATTTTCAGGAGCGGGGTTGTAAGAGAGTAGAACTCTCGCTTTGTTGGCGATGTGACTCAGATCGATGACGCTTGCCGCAGGGTTGTCGAATCCCAGTCCAGGGTGATAATTCAAGCCAGAGGAGCTAGGGTGCAAAGCAACTTCGCCATTGTATTCAATCGCTTTGGTGATCAGCCCTGCTGGAACGAAACAGCTGACGATCGTGTCAGGCTTTGCTTGCCAACTGTCGGAAACTGTCTTCATTACCAGCTTTCCAGTCGCATGACTTGCAGCTAAATCGACAGCCCCAAAGCATGTTTCTAAAGCATGGAATTCGGAGTACTTCCAATATCGACAACGGACTGTCAGAGTCAGAGGGAATGACCTTTTGCTGGTAATTTTGGCTTCTCTGTGTCTGCAGGTAATTTTACTGTCTCTGTGTAGGGCCCAAGCAGCGTGAGGGACAATGAAGCTGAGTCGAACAATGGGAGGAGTGAGCCCCTTGTTATCCAGTAATGGTCTCAAGTCTCGCTTGGTACATTCCCTGCACGAGCCGGTAGGACATTCACAGAAGGGCTCTTTGTTGATGAACTTTGTCTCCAGCAGGCCTGCCAGAAAGAGATGTGTCCCGACTTCTGCAATGCGACGGCTCCGCTACCTGGTTCACAAAAGAGAGCAACACATTTGGCCAATCGACAATGATGCGACCGTGCAAAAAGCGAACGAGCGCGGCGAAGGAGGCGGCAGTATAAAGGTAGGGTCGGGTGTATCTCGATCCTTCGATCCCAGAGTCGTCAGCCTCCTCAAGATGTGGGCACTCATGGTCGAGGTCGGACCAATCAAACAACAATCTCCATTTGGAGCTAGCCTGGCGGGGTTCCTCATCATTCCAAGGCACATCGTCGTATGTAGGATCCAGCATCGCTCGGTACCATTTGTACAACACTGACTGAACGGCCGAAGGTTCAAGGTATACCTCCGCCTGGTAGGGCTGGTTGATCATACCGACCGCCGAATGTGTACGCCGCCACGTGAAGCGGGCTGGCTTCACGTAAGCTCCCATTGGGGACCCTTGTACCACGATCGGAGGATCAGTGCTGTATCCGTTGACGAAACCATCTGGTAGTACACCCAACAAGATGCTGCCGTTGAGCGGATCGCAACCCAGCATTTCTGACAAACTAGTGTCCTTGGAGTTGTCACAAGCGTGAAGGGTCGAGGTGTACAATACGGCGCGGTGCGAGTAGTGGAGAAGCGGAACAGTCGCTGGTATTATGGCGAGCAGCCCGACCTCGTCGGTCAGGGTTGAAGTGTCGATGACGTCGTAAGCCATGAACAGTGGGTTGTTGCGGTGCTCCTCGAGATTGAGCATATCTCCGGAGCCGTGGTTATCGAAGAGACGGTACAATTTTGGCATGCAGGAGTTCATTCGGACGAGAAGGCCCTGAAGCTCGTGGCACAGTCGTAGCTCCTCTCCGCAATGTATCATGAGTTGTAGCCGACCCTGCTTGATGAACTCGGCGAACCTTGAAGTCCAGTCCCTGAACTCGTCTTTCGCTGCATTCGTAATGGCCATGGCGATGGCGTCAGGATCTTGATTCTCAATCTCGCATGCATGTGCAAAATGGAATGGTGATAGGTAGCCGGTGGAGATGTTGGGTTGGAAGACGCCCTCACCTGACTGCGGTGTACAGAAAAGGGGGTTGACGAACATCAGGTCTGCATCAGACGATTTTGTATCTGAAAGGGATGCACCGGAAGTCCACATGTGCTGGTGGCAGAATCTGACAGCCTGGCTTGCTTGAGCGGCGTGAATGCTGGCCCCTCGTACCCTTGAACTATCAGTGTCGGATTGATTGCTGCTTTCGCAACTGCGCAGATATTCGGTAAAATGAAGACCTCGAGATACATCCAAGGAGCAATCGAGGGCGCAACTGTACAAGGACCAGAAGCTGCGCAAGTGTTGTAGTGTAGCGGAGTTGGTGAATTTGAAGACCTTGCCGAACTCGCTATCGTTCCATGCGTCGAGCGACAGAGAGACCTTGACCAGCAGTGCGGCATGGTCCCGCATTTGGACGAGACTGTCAGGGTCGATTTTGAATTCGAAGTACTGCCGCCACATGATGTCGGATACAGATCTCGCACCGTCGTCATCGAATTTGGCAGAATGACGACTTATGAAGGTAAGTAGATAGATGTCACGGGCTGGAAATATCAGTTGGATGATCGTACTGAAAGATTTGGACCTACCAGAATTCGCTCTGTGACGACTGCAGATGGTGAACTCGAAGCGTGATTGCGCATTCTCTTCCTGTTGCGACAAGGTGAAGAGAATATCTCCGACATCTTCTACTCCCAGCAGAAGGAGTCTGGTAGGTCCAGTTTCGAAAGCGGCGTGATGGCGCAAGAGATTCGAGGCAGGGGAACTACGCATGGGGGTGAAACACGTACCGAGAGGATCAAAGTTGCATGTCGTCAACATGGTGGCGACCGAGGGGCCTCATCCGGCCAGACGATTGTGACCAATCGACGATGCTGACGTTCGGACGGATGTGACGACTAGGCGATTGTGACGAACATGAGAGAGAAGTTTTGTGATTGGAGTTGAAAAGTGGATGTCATCCGTGAAAGAGAGGAGGTTTTCAAAGAATTTGCGCTCAGAGTCAGCCATGTCGCCGTCACATGTCTCTTGGCAGGGATTGCTGGACGCGATGCCACCTGCTGGTCGCACTACCGATTGTTGGTAGTAGGCACGTTCGCTCGAAGCATGCTCGTTTTGCCGATGACTCCTGTACGCTGCTGGTGCCCTCTCGTTCTGATGGCCGGAAATAGTTTCCCATGCCAGTGACAGCCATCCCTATCGCATTTCCCGCAGTCATAGCGCCTTTGTCTAATCCATATCTATCATCGTGACTATATGCTTATCATGAATTGGAAAGAGATGGGGCTAGCCCAAACCTGACGAATGGCACCATGCTGCAAAACTCGAATTACACACTGACTTGCGAACACATAATAGATTCTAGGCGCCGCGAACCTGCAGCTAAACTCGTCGGCACGATGGCGAAGAGATGCTGTAGTGATCGTTCACTTTTAACAGACACAATGTATTGGGACAAAAGACGACAAGTTTGCCAGCGGACAAATGAGCAAAGGAAAGTTAGGCCCCAGGATTTGCCGAGGTTGTTTGCATGACCGCGAGAAAGTCGCCCGAGCGAGCCCAGCGCTACCGTGCTGCATATTGGCAGCACTACCAGACCATGGAGGCTACATAACACGCGCCAAATTCAGGATTGCTAATGGCCTTGTTCATTTGAGGTGGCCATTAGCTAATGCGTTGGTCTCTGATCTTGTCCAGTGACCAGGCCATACGTCCAGTTGTTTTGTATGCTCGGAAGTCGACCCACCGAATCTCAGTACGAGTAAAAGGATACCTCACCAAGACATCAAGAGCAAGGTGATTGATGTTGAATGAGTAGATTTTCCCGCTTTCAATGCTCGAGTGGTCTCGAACCTACCCTGGCGCCACTTCACATGCGATGCAGCCTCTATCACCCACCCTCTTTTTGTATATCTAAGCCCAATACTCCTTCACATGATGCGTATTCTTATACTTCATAAATCGACAACACACCGGGAAGACCAACGTATTCACCGCCGCCCAAGCCAACAACACCCCAAAATTCAACCCCAACCTATTATGCAAATCAAACAAAATCGTCCTCGTCGCTTCCACCACATTGTGCAACGGCCACGCATACCCCCAGTAGAAAAAATGCGGCTCGATCTCGATCGGGTAGAAACTCGTCGACACGTTCGAGATGACCCAGAAAATCAACCATAGCCCCGTCCAAGGCTGGCCGACAATCATGGCGACGTTTTCGCATGCGAGACCGAGGGCCATCATGCCGACGTAGTTGAGGCACCAGAAGAGGGGGAAGGTGGCGGCGCCGTATTTGACGGGGTTTTTGGAGCCGTTGACCATGACGAGGGCGGCTTCGGTGTCGGATTGGACTACGTTGGGGGTGCTGAAGTTGACTTGGAAGGCGAGGGATACTATGCTGTAGGCGAGCGAGAGGAAGAGGTAGGCGCCTTGGATGCCGATGTAGCGGACGAAGACCATTTGCCAGAATTTGAGGGGTGGGTGGCCTTGGGGTTTAATGAGTTTCGTGTAGACTGGGAGGTAGAAGGAGAAGGAGAAGAAGGACAAGATGATGAGGTAGATGAGTCCGACCGTGACGGTGGGTGTGATCTGGTAGGGATAGAAGGGTCGGAGGTTGTACATGCTGAAGCCGATGGCAGGAGAGATGGCTTGCGGCACCCGAGCGATGTTCTCGCGGAGGGTCGCGTCGGTAGTAGCGTTCTGCAACACGGTCCGAGACCATTGCGATCCGACCGAGGAAGTGATCTGTGTCAAGAACTCAGACACCATCGGAAAGACGTAGCTGTCCCAGGCAGTCTGGTCGCGAGCCTGGTTGTAGACCAACTGGCAGGTTCCAAGCGGATCGAAGCTCGTGTCGCCATTCGTTACCGCTTTAGTGAGCGAAGCAGTCGCATTGCCGTTGATGATGATCGCGGCCCAGTACTTGTTCCTGTACACAGCCTCTCGAACCTGTACCGGATCGTAGTTGAAGTCGGCAGCAAAGGAAGGGATGTAGCCAAGCGTCGGTTTGCCAGATGCCAGCATCGTCCTGGTGAGCTGGAGAACAGCTGGGCCAACTATCGGAGCTGGACCGGACTGATTGAAAGGAGCGATCAGACCGTCAAAGTCTACAACAGCGACGACCAGTGAACCAAGATTCTTCTCTGCGCGGAATAGTGCACCCCAGTCTGGTATTTGTCAGAGTCGCAGCCTTCGACTTGGCTATGATGTACTCACATAATGACAGCACAGCCATGATAAACGCCATTAACACGACAGTCGTCAGTGCCCATTTCAAGTACACCTCCCTCCGTACTGCCTTGAGCGACTTGCTAGTGAAGTTGACTGGCTTCGGTGGACCATCGTCCTGCTTCTCGTTGTCGTCCCTGTCAGTTGAGTGCTTGTCATCATCGCTGTGCTCGTTTGGCATTGGCGCGTTGACCTCGCCATTTTGCCTGTAAGTCGCCATGGTGCCGTGGACCCAACGAGCTAGAATACTGTTCAGAAAGCGAAAGGTGAAGGACAACAGCAGACGGGCATCCGGAATGCAAACAATCTATAAGCAAACCTCTGTTCGTTTGGACCTACCCAACGTCAAGGACCAAGTGACGACATGATCCATGTCATTCCGAGGAGAACACCGCGCTACTGAAGATACTTTTCCCATCTGAAAAGTGATGGAGAAGCAGAAAAGAGAGAGGTCGTTGCTTTGTGATGTCATGGCTGGTCACTTTGTGAGGAAATCAAACGTCGGCACTCTCACAGCCGGATCGAAGCTTGTCTGCTCCTTTCCGCTTGTTTGGCCGATCTGGAGATCTGGATCGCCGTGCTTGATTCATGCCGTCAGGCACCTCAGGTAGCAGGTGATGTTGCCAACCCCAGATGAAACTATCAGATGATGTGCATTTCGTTTCATTCAATATCTTGCGACACCTCTGCGTTGCTATACTACAACGATGATCGGCGGACTGAGCCGCGCCTTGCTTGCTCTAATCCTATAGAGCAAGCTGAATAGCATGATGAGTGAATCTCATCGGGTATATTTGAAAACATCAATCCTGCCTGTATCCAGTGACTTGACCGACTAAACTCCATTGCACCTCCTTTGGTCGCGTCTGTACTTCTCCAGGCTATCTTCAGAGGTCAAAATCCCCAGTAAAGCCACCGTTGAGAATGACAGCGATCAAAACCCGTCTCGCCAGCTTCATGTCGCTAGCAGTAAACTCCGCGCTGGGATCGTCGAATCCTTTCGCCAATGCCCATCCGTTAAAACATGTAAACACACCGCAATCGTCCGAGTTGTTCTGGATCGAAGTCTTGACCTCGAGCACCTTCCATTCGTCTTCCTTGTACTTGTTTCCAAGCTCCATCTTCAGCCATGCTTTGGCCAAGTTTACCATGTGTTTGTTGGTCCAACCGTGTTTGCTCATCGAATCCAAGTATTCGATCGTCCTCTTCGTCCCAGAAATGGCGAGGAGTGTCCAGTGTACTCCGCTGTTACATGGTAAGAAAATGCGTTCGCATCTGAGCAGCTTCTCGCCCTTGATGCCTTTTCGTCGTGACCATCCTTGTATGCTGTTCAACCCCTTAGAGGTCGCACTCGTAAGCCATGCTGAGCTGTATGCTGTGAAACGTGGGACGTTGTTTGGCCCCTTCACATATCCAGCTTGTTCGTTTGCCCTTGCGCAGAGGTTGGCGTAGAAGCCATTGACGATCTCGTCGTTCAACCATGGCATCTTATCGGGTCTCCTCGTGTCGATGACCGTCCCGAGATCTCTTCTTGAGATATCCACGCCTTCTATCGTCTTTGCGACAATCTTGCCATCTGACCTGTGAGCCAGTGCTGTCGTGACCTTGTCATCCCAGTCTGAGGATAGATTGGCGATGAATTTTCTCTTTTCGACCTTCTTGACCGGCGGCAGAACCTTCCCGTAGAGGTCGTATCTCCGGCCGCCTACGGTCGTTTCCTCGATGCTGAAGCCCTCCAATCCATGATGAACATCCTCAAACTCTTTCAGGTACTCTTCTTTTGCCTGCTTAAACTCGGCCTCCTCTTGCATCTTCTTCTCCTCCCTCCATAGCGCTACCAATTTCTTCTTCTTCTGCGCCTTCATCTTTCGCAGTTTCAACTTCTCCGCGACCTGCGCCTCAGTCTTCTCCTTGCCCGCTTCGAGTAACGATCTCCTCTTCTCCTTCTTCTCCTCCTTCCTCGCTTTGATTTCCTCGTCAATCTTCTCCTCTTCCCTCTCATCCGCTATTCTCTCCTCCTCCATCTTCTTGTCGAGCTCCAGCCACTCCTTTGAGAGCCCAAGGTCCTTCGCCATCACTTCCTCGAGTTTCCGTATCTCCATCTTCAGCCTCTCGTCTGGCTGAAACATTGGCTCTGCCGGTAAACCCGCTCTTTCGCGCCTTATTGTTTCCTTCTTCTTGCGTCTTTGCGCACGTCTCTCGCGCTCTGCATTGTCCCTCGCTGGACTGCGCTTTCGGCGCGGCGCGGGATAGAGGCGATTTTTGTCGCGAAACAAGCCGAATCCGTCACTCTGGCCTCCCCATCTGCAGGTGGAGACAGTATCGAAGCTGAAGATGGAAGAGGTAGGAGATGCGACTTCTGGCGTGGAGGGCGGGGATGGGGTCTGTCGTTTTGAGGGTTGCGGGGAGTCGTCGAGAGTGGTGCGGCTGCGCTTTGAGCCAGTAGGAACGTCGGTTTGGTAGGTCTCGAGAGTGACGAGCCTCTGGATACGTTGGAAATTGTCGCGAATAGCCGTGTATCGAAACTCGATCGCTTTTCGGCCAATGGCTGTTGCGCGACTGAGAAGAGAGAAGGGTGTTGTGAGAGCTTTTGTCACGAATTGCGCGCTGCCTTTGAAGCCCCACATGGCTGGAATGTTTAACCGAGGAGGTCTCAAATGGTCGTGAGTGTTTATGAAAGTTGAAGTACTGGTGAGATATATAGCTTTGTGATACTTTGGAAGTGGATTACCAGATGCGAATGTGAGATTGTGCAAGAAAGTGGTTTATTGTTATTGTGTGTTGTTCTTTCTTTCACGACCTCGTTTGTTGGCATGTGCCACTCGCAGAAGCTCACGCAGCAGAGCCGCATCAACTACTACATACCGAATTCATCACTTCCAATTCTACACCAGAGGCCAGTGGGATTCTCAAATGGGTGAATTGGATTTCCAATCGGCTAAATGTCATGTGCTATGTTTAGGAAGCACATAGGAGAACATGAGTGGCCCGAATTGCCTTGCGACTACAGCAAAGATGGCCACCAATGCCACTGTCGTGACAAAGACATTGGTCATGGGAGGCCGAGGTGAGCCGATGAGCCTGTTGAGAATATCATCCAATCGCTTTGCCATTTCCTCCTTTCCAAACATCTCCTCGACTCGATTCTTACCTGCTTTTCCCATGACCTCAAGCTTGGTCGGGTCCTCTTTCTGTAAATTGATCACCTTTCTCATCACGTCTGTCCAAGCTTGAACATTGTCGACGCTCCTCAGCCATCCAGTCATCTCGTCGACAATGCTTTCCGTCGGTCCGCCCTCATCGGCCGCCAGTACTGGCACCTCATGCAGCATGCCTTCGACTGGGACAATGCCAAAGTGCTCATTCCGCGGCGTGTAGATCAGCAAGCAGGCCGAGTCCAACAACTCCTGCTTGATCGTATCCTTTACAGAAGGTAGGAAGATGACTGATATGCCCGTCACATCCGATCGAAGATCATCGTGAAGAGTGTAATGATTGAGCTTGAGGCTCGTCGCGAGAGCTTGCAGGTCCTGCAGATAGGAGACATTCTCCGCTACCCGATGATCATAACCACCTGTGTTGTCAGTCAGTTGTCTCCAACCTATCCACTGCCTGTCAACATACCTGCAAGAACCAGCAGTGAACCCTGCCTTTCCTGTTCATCAAGATGTGCAAATGCTTTGATGGCTAGTGCAACGTCCTTCTTCCGCTCGAAACGATTGATGCTGAGGAAGATCCTCTTGCTGCTCCATATGGACGGCTTGCCCTTGACCTTGCTCATCAGACCTTCAGTGTCGACGCATGGGTATACGACTTTGAGCTTCCTGCCGCGCAAACTGGGAAAGACAGACTTGACCATGCCACCAGTGAATTTGCTGTTGACCACAATATCATCGCTACAGCTTGTGCTCCAAGACTCCAGCCAATTGAACGGCAGACGATAGACAGATTTGAGCAGCTGTAGTACTCCAGAGCTTTTCTGAACCAAAAGTTTATCCGGGAAGTGGCAATAGAACAATATCCTGGAATTCCGTCTAAGTAGCCTGAGAAGGGGAACGCCAGCGCTCAACTGATCGACAAAAAAGTGCGAGGGATCGAGAATAGCAAGCTCTTGCGAGAATATGGCAATGCTCAGGATGAGATGAATCTGACGAGCTATCGCGCAGAAGATGGCGAAGCGGCCAGCAATGTTTGGCGGAAAGATGGTGTTGCCACGTACGCGAACATCAAGGGTTCCTACCAGACATCAGACTCCTTCGTAACGCGAGTCATTATGGCTCTCGTACCATCTCGCGCTTCCGTAAAGCAGTGATTCGGGTCACAATGCGACGTGAAGATGGTGACTCTGCATCCTTGGGATTGAAGGCCAACTGCGGCATCAATCACCAACCTCTCAGCACCACCGATGCCAAGATCTGGGTGCAGGAACACAACCCGCTTCTGGTTGGTCGATTGCCTCCTCTGACTGGCCATTGATGCTATTGAGGTCGTCGCATGTCGTTTTGGTCGATTTGCCGAAGACGATGAGCACTAGAGGATCTGGTTAAAGGATCTTTGGGCGCTTCAGGCCCCGATTTGCCGGAAATTTGGCCAAAGTTCCGGGGCCGAAGTTTGACTGGGGAAAACGTGGGGAGCTCTTGATCGTCTCTTGATCCTCGAAACATCATCCCACTTCAACAAACAGGCATCAGTCTTTATTCTTACAATCGGCACACGTTTGCTCGGCCTATATGACTGCTCGACCCAACATGCGACGAAAACTCGTCTGAGCTCATTGCGACACTCTTTCACTTCCAACTGCCATGACTCCCAAGAAGGATCTTGTGCCCATTCCTACGGCTTCTCCAGACCTCGCAATCCTTGGAGACCGCCTTACGATACATCCGCCTGCCGTGACCAGGACAGACTTGCCCAGACTTCCTCAGACACTGCCGTCATCTCCAGATCAGCCCCTGCTTCAATCCTACGCTCGTTTCCGATCAGCTCCTCTTGACGCTTTCCGCGAGATTAGTCGTCAGTTCTTCGGCTCAGGATGGAGATCCTACGATACAATTGTTGGCCAGCCGGTCTTCTACAGCGGATACAGCGAGAACATGAAGAGCATGGTCCTAGAAAGTCCGATACTGAAACAAAAAATATCTCAACTGGCAGAACAACACGTACAGACCGAAGCCGAGGTACTCGGGAATGACCTGGCTATACTCAAGAGACAGAGGGAGCTTGAGGATCAGCTGTTCGAAGTCGCAGATCAATGGACCGAGAAAATGATATGTAAGATGGAAAGCAAGTCTTTCATCCGAGGGGCCTACTACCTGGCGACTCAGCTTCTCACCAGAGCCTACCATCAAGGAATTCACGTCAACAGCGAGGAAGTCCTGCATCTGAGATCTGTGGCTGAAGAAGCAGCCAAGAAGAAACAATCAATCATCTTCCTGCCCTGCCATCGATCTCATGTTGACTATGTCTCACTCCAGTTGATATGCTATCGGCTGGGTCTGACATTACCAATCGTCGTAGCTGGAGACAACCTCAACTTTCCTCTGGTAGGAGCTTTCTTACAGCACGCAGGCGCAATGTGGATCCGCCGAAGTTTTGGTGAGGATGCGCTCTATGGAGTACTGGTGCAAGCGTACATGGATACTCTCTTACAGAACGGATACAATATCGAATGCTTCATCGAAGGTGGTCGATCCAGAACTGGAAAACTCCTACAACCAAAATTTGGCTTTCTCGGATTCTTTATGGAGTCACTTCTATCTGGTAGAGTCGATGATGCCATCATTTGTCCCGTCAGCACACAATACGACAAGGTCATAGAAGTAGACTCTTACATCTCGGAATTACTGGGTCAACCAAAAGAGAAAGAATCACTCTTCGCGTTTTTATCGTCTTCATCGGTCTTGTCACTCAAGCTTGGTCGGGTGGATGTTCGATTCCATAAGCCATGGAGTATGCGCGAGTTTATCACTGATCAGACAACAAAAATCAGAGGCAGCCATTCTCTCCAAGTCTCGTACGATGATAATCTCAAGCGGAAACTGCTCAATGTGCTCGGTTATCGGGTCCTGGCTCACATCAACGACGCTAGTGTTGTGATGCCGACCGCCCTCATTGGTACTGTTTTGCTCACTCTTCGTGGTCGAGGTGTTGGCAAGGCAGAACTCGTGCGTCGGGTAGACTGGCTTTGCGAGAAAGTCAGGAGTCGTGGTGGTCGAGTTTCCCATTTTGGCAGTCTTCCCACATCGACCGTGGTTGATAGGGGGTTGGAAGTGCTAGGTCCAAAGCTTGTCGGAAGGAGGGAAGGTCTGGCTGAACCAACATATTACGCAGTGGAACGCTTCCAGCTCAGTTTCTACCGCAACATGACCATTCATCTGTTCATCTCAGAGGCAATTGTCTGCACGGCATTGTACACAAAGGTTAAGGTGGGCGGTGGCATGGAAGACCAGAGCATACAATATCAAGAGATGCACGACTATGTCTACTTCTTGTCTCAGGTAAGTGAAGCCGCCACACTGAGCGAAGCTTCGCTAACATGACAGCTTTTCCGCAACGAATTCATCTTCTCGGTACCACTCGTAGAGAACCTGAACAATACACTCATCCAGCTCGAATCCGATGGCATACTTCACCTCGATCGGGGCGACGCCAACGCCATTACATCCATCCGCCTCAGCGATGAGGAACGCGCCTCAGGTCGCGAGAGCTTTGACTTCTTCTGCTTTCTCCTCTGGCCCTTCATCGAAGCTTCGTGGCTGGCCGCCGTGTCACTTCTCATGCTCACCCCGCCACCACCATCGACATCACCTACACAGTTGTCTGCATCTGGAGATGAGTGGCTCGACCTCAAGCAGGTCCAATCATACGCCCAGTTATTAGGCAAGACACTCTATCATCAAGGAGACATCTCCTATTTCGAAGCCGTCAACAAAGAGAGTCTTCAAAAGAGCTACTCGCGAGTGGAAGAGGAATCCATCCTTGTCGTCGCCAGATCGAAGGATAGTAAGATTCCGGCTCGTGCGCGATTGGACCCTGCTTGGGTTCCCGCCAGAGATGCCGAAGGTCGTCCGGTGTTAGAAGGCAACAAGCTGTGGGAGCTCTGCGAGCGGATCAGCCTCAGCAGAAGGGAGGGCAAGAATCGCAGAGACGGTGCTACCGTCAAGACCCGAGTCACCGGTCTAGTCGAGCTCGTCGGCGCACTGCTGTGGGAGAAGGCCCGGCTCCCCAGCCTACCAAGTCCGACAGTCGAGGAGATCGATCGACCCAAGGCACAACGACGAAAACTGCAGACCAGACCAAGTAAGCTGTAGACCTTGCTCATCAAGCTGTAGAATACGCTCATGTGTAGATAATGTCATCATGAATCAAAACGAACGCTACATGGGTATCTTCGCATCTGCACCTCAAAGCCCTGGATCAACATGCATCTTGAACTTCTTGTTCGCCCTATCCGGCGCACTCGTCATGAATTGTTCTCCGTACACCTCAAACACATACCTCACCTTCCCGTCATCCGTCTCCTCCAACGCATCCCCCTCCACCGGTACCTCCACCCTGAACACCGTCCCCTCCTTCGGCACAACCTTGACCTGATCCATCTTGGTCACAATCTCAAACGTAAACTTCGTATCCTTGACCACAATCCCCCTGATGCCCACCCGACTCACACACCCACTCCTCACGACCCTCACCACCGCCCCATGAAAATCCGCGCTCGACAACATCGGTCCGACAAACTCGGGAGAAAGCTTCTTCTTCCCCTTACTAACCCTCTCCATCTCCCCAGCTGGCCCCTCCTCACCTTTTCTCTGCCCATCCACCCCCTCAGACGAAGAAGAGGATACATTCAACACCTCCCTGATATACCCACACCACAACGCATGCAAACCCCCATACACCGCCCACTTCCTCCCCTCCTCCGGTATCTCATACACCCCTAGTCTCCGCTTACTCTTGGCCGACAGCGGCCTCGGCCGGGAAGTGAGACTCGCTCTCCCTGACTTCTTGATAGCTTTGTCCGCGCGAGCGGCGTCGCGGGCGCGGAGGCGGCGGGCGTGGCGGCGTTTTTGTTGCGAGGTGAGGGGGGATGTGGGGTCGGGTGAGGAGGGGCGGAGGAGGAGCGGGCGGTGGAGGATTTGGTCCGTGTGGATTTGTTGGGCGAGAGAGGGGGGGTGGGATTGGAGGAGGAGGGAGAGGGCGGGGTGGGTTGGTGGGGCGGACATCGTGGTTGTTTGGGGAAGAAGGTCTTAGGTGCTAAGGGGATGTTGACATGGCGGATCGATGAGGGCAGGACGAGTGGATGATTGGTGGGATGGTGAGATCCGGGGAGATTGGAGAGATGTGAAGGTGATTCGAGGTGAGGTGAGGTGAGGTGAGGTGAAGCTTTTTGTCTGCGGCTCCGTAATCTCCGATGGGAGGGTCGTTGGAGTGCGTCATATTCGAGGTTGAGATCTTCTAGAAATACCTATTATACCATACTTTGCAATTCTCATAAATAACAGTTCTGGCCTGCATGATTCTTGTTACAACGCAGTAGCGACTCCGTGTACAAGCCATAAGCACCTCCATGCGTCTCCCCCTTCTCTGCATATATAGACGACTACCCCGCCACCCCACCATCACCTACACCAGACCAATTCACACCACCTCAACCATGTCAATATCAACAGCCAGCAACGCCCCCAACGCCATCAACACCCAAACCACCACCAACTCCACCACCGACCCCTCCGCCCCACCCACCTCCTCCAGCAAGAAAATCTTCGCCCCCACCTCCTCCCGCTCCACCCTCCAAGCCGAGCAATACACCAAAGGCACCCTCTCGGCCTCGGACCTCGACCGGGACCCCCTCACCCAATTCGACCTCTGGTTCAAACACGCGCAAACCTCATCCGTCCACCAGCCCGAAACCGTGTGCCTCTCCACGGCCGCGCTCCCCTCGGGCCGCGTCTCCAGCCGCTACGTCTACCTCAAAGAACTCGACTCGTCCGGCTTCGTCGTCTACTCCAACTTCGGCACGTCCCGGAAAGCCGCCGATCTGGCGTCCAACGCGCACGCGAGCCTGGCGTTTTGGTGGCGCGAGTTGGAGAGGCAGGTGCGTGTCGAGGGCAGGACGGAGAGGTTGAGTCGCGAGGAGAGTCAGGTTTATTTTGACACGAGGATTAGGGGGAGTAGGATCGGGGCGTGGGCGAGTCGGCAGAGTCAGGTTATTGGGGGGAGGGGGGAGTTGGAGGGGTGGGTCGCTGAGGAGGAGGGGAGGTGGGAGGGGAAGGAGAGGATTGAGGTGCCTGAGTTTTGGGGTGGGTTGAGGGTTGTGCCGGACGTGGTGGAGTTTTGGCAGGGGAGGGAGAGTAGGTTGCATGATCGGTTTAGGTATAGTAGGGACGGGGAAAGGGGGGAGTGGAAGGTGGAGAGGTTGAGTCCGTAAGAGTTGTGGATATCAATTGTTGGAGAGACTAGTACTGGGCCCTGCTATGTTGTATAGTTCAATCTCGTCGTGGCTCAAGAGACCTGCTGACTCTTCATTCATGGTGTCCGATTCTGTTTTGCGTCGTTTCCCATTCGTGTGCTCTTTCTCGCCGTCAAGTCAACTTTCCTTCTCGACGTAGTGAATGGCACTCTTGTTCAGACCCGGCCAGTTCTTCTTACCCCATGCAAACCACCATCCGATCGCCGCCACTACCACAAAGACATAGATCGGAAAAGCGTAGTTCATGTTGCTCGCGTCAACAGGAACCTCGGTCGGGAATGGCAAGAAGACGGTGATGTAGCATGTCCAGACCAATGCGTAAGTGTTGATTGGCAGAGCGAGGACCTTTGGCAGACGCCACTCACCATACTTGACTCGGGCATTGGAGCCTTGCTCTCCGAGAATGCCGTGAGTACGAGCATACATGAGAGTGACGATGGCGATGATGTAAGAAGTATAGAGACCAAGGGACGACAAAGAGGTAAATGCCGAGAAAGCAGTGGTGGAAGTCGATCCGACATTGAGGAAGGACAGCAGAGAGACCAATACGATCGGCAGTATCAGTGATCTGACGGGCACACGATGCTTAGGGTCGACGTAGGCGAACCACTGTGGTAGTGCACCGTCGCGTGCCCAGGCCCATGTGAGGCGCGAGACGGAGGCTACAGTGGCGACCACGATGAAGTAAGTGATGATTACCAGGCAGGATACCAGTGCGTTGGCAGCGGTACTGCCAGCAATGTTACGCAAGATGGGGATAATAGGGTATCCGGAGTCCAGGACGCCACCGCTGGTGGGATCTCCCATGTAGAATAGCAGCATGAGGGAGATGGCAAAGGCCATGGCGCCATTGATGAGAATAGTCCAGATCATGGCACGAGGTACGGCGTTCTTAGCCCTCCTCGTCTCTTCACTCATGTGGTTGACGCCGTCGAAGCCGATGAATCCCCAGGCGGGCATGAGCATACCGACGTTGAAGCCTACGAAGGGATTCCAGCCAGAAGAGGTGGAATCGCTGGTGAAGACGAAGTCTGCTGAGTTACGCTGCCCTAGAGCCCCAAAGATGGCCATGAAGACGACGAATAGAATGACGTGAAATACGCCAGTGCATGTCTCCATCCAGGGGACGATCCTGAAGGCGTAGGCGTTGATCAGGCCAGTAGTGACCAGAAGACCAATCATGATCAAGGTCAGGTGCCAGCCCTCTTGTCCATAGGATGGGATACCCTCCGCAATAAGGCCCTGCATGACGAAGCCCATTGAGCTAGCACTTCCACCGAGGGTGGACACCCAGGCAAACCAAGTCACCCATCCTTGCATCCAGGTGATGAATCTGCGGTGCTTCTCGGGAGCAAGCATGTCGGTCCAATGATACTGTGCGCCAGCGATTGGAAGAATGCTGGCGAGTTCGGCGAGCGTGAGTGCTTGGGCGGTAGCTCCTACGATGACTAGGACCTGACCCCAGATGAGTGATCGTGGACCTCCGTTGAAGAAGGTCGCGCCCATGTTCATGACTACCACCTCCCAGCTGGACATGAATGTCAATGCGAATGCCAGCAATTGGGTGAAGCTGAATAAACGTCGCAGCCTCGACTGATTCTCGATAGTAGCGGCATCGCGGGCGGTTTGTCCATCGCTGTCGTAGACGGACTCGATGCCCGCTTCGGCAGTCTTGGGAGATTCGTCCAGCGACATGCTGGTAGAGTTTGGCCACTGACGTTCACCGAGAATAAAGAGGTGAGGGGAAGGAGAGAGGAGAATTACAAACCTTTCGACTAGAGAACTTGTACAGATCTGCGCTTATCTGCGACGAGGCGAATTCACGGTGCTTGCCGGCCAAAGTAGAGTGTTGGGCGCCATGTCGCGTGGCAGCTGTAGATCAAGCACCGGACGAGACGACGACCCGGATGCCGCCACGCAGATAACAAGGGAAAGTTGCATGATGGCTTGCTGCACGAGCGATACTTGTGAGCTAGCGCGTAGGCGGTCGTGTGCGACTTGCCGTGAGGTGAAAAGACTTGCAGATGATCTTCGAGATTTTGACGACGGAAATGAGAAATGTCGAGCCAGACCCTGACCTCGCCCGGCATCAAGCCTTTGTGAATGAAAGTGATTGGTGCAGCAATTTACAGGGTCCGGAGCGATATGCAGCCGTATCCCCACTCAAACGGTACTTCACTCGTCCCCTTGGTCAGGCCGTCCATCGCTCGTGAGGAGAGAATGATGAGAAGTCCAAACGCGTCGGAGAGGATACGAGCAGACCGCCGAGTGAGCATGCATGATGACCATCATAGGAGTGGGAGTGAATCCTCCACATGTGTGCCGCCAAAGCAACAAGCGGACGGGAGTGTCACTGAGTTTTCGGCAAAAACTGCTTCGAGTCGTGGGCATGGTCCCGTCTCTCCGGGCCTCCCTTTGCCGACTTTTTCCTCTTGGGGGCCTCCCGCTTTGTTCAGCTCTTTGAAACATCTCTGATCACTAAAGAGCATGGCAGATCAGAGGAAACTCTCTATCCTATTCATAGGCATGATCGAAAAGTCTGTTCGTATGCCGACATGTCATGACAAAGTAAGAGTATGGTCTAGTGAGCGCCGTGGTCACGAGCTGTCAGCCATCTTGGTAGATGCTGCAAAAAGCGGTAAGCCCGCATTCGTGTCGTCCTGATTTGGGGCAATCGTTACGCCATGGTTCTGACAAGCGACGAACAACCTGGCACCCCATCTCCACCATCTTGCTGCAGTATAACGCCGCAACAACGGCAAGCTAACCATCATGGTATGAATCTGGTCGTTTTCAAGTCCAATTTGGAATCTGCAGGTACATCTCAGCGCGTCATGTGGCTGTCGTATCCAATCATCTGCTGACAGCTCCAATGCACATCGTATTCCACATTGCTGTGTAGCCATCAGCGAGTTCCATCTGCCATGGCCAACGAGGTATAAGTACAGCTTCACTTCGCTCTCAAAAAGACTCATACCATCTACGCCATCAACCACAAGCCTCCCCGAAACACCTTCCATCTATCCACCCTGCCATCATGCAGTACTTTTCCTTCATAGCTCTCGCTCTTGCGACTACACTCGTCAATGCTGCATCATTGCCGCTCGAGAAGCGTCAGACACAGCCAGTCACGCTCACCTTCGCCGGCGGGCCAGCCTCGTACCAACGTACCTTTGTCGCCAATGGTCAGACCATCAGCATCAGTGAGTAAAGACCCCTGTTCCGTCGAGACTTTGCTAAGAATCACAGGTGATCCTCTCGGCATCTCAAAGGTCACCGCCGCCCCAGGCGTCGATGTTGGTTTCCGCTGTGCCTTCTACGGCAGCAGTGGTCAGCGTCTCTTCACCAGAGCCAACGCTGATGGCAGCGTCGACATTGGACCACCCCAACCGATCACTGCCGTGTCTTGTATCCCAGATTTGAGCCAGTGTCTCCCGGCTTTCTGTAAGTTTTTCCAGGGGACGGAAACTTTCGTTTGCAAGCTTGCTGATACCATATCAACCAGCTTCCTGCGAATTCACCCTCCCAAGTGGAGGCATCATCCTTGGTCGTTGCTGCTCGGATTCCTTCTGCGCAGCCACAAAGTGCCGACCTTTCCCAACCACTCCAGCAGCACCCTCACCGACTTCTCGTTAGACGTGCAAGCGAGGTGAAGTGATCTCGGGCCGTCGAGACGTGGAAGAGAACCACCAAGTCATGAGCATCTGGATATGTAATTTTGATGACTACATAATCAAACACTTCCCAAATATTCCTTCTCCTGTCACTTTCTACGCCATCCGCTGCCTTAGTAGTGCAGCCAATACGCATAATAGCGATCGTGTTTGTATTGCCAAAATCCCAAATACTATGCCTGGACCCCGGGGTTCGAGCAAGGTCACGTGCATTCACTCCGCAGTTTCCACTTTACGCGGTCCGTTTCGCGTCGCGTCACCCTGGACCTGACGACTTCAACTTTCTGATGGGCTTCTACACGGCTTAGCACCTGGAAGGAACATGGCAGACCACAACGAGTATCTGGCGATCCACGTGCTCAATGAGAGTCAGACTGTAAGAACAACTCAATTTCAATCCTTCTCCGTCTTGCTAATCCTTCCAGATCTCCTACCGACAAGTCTCCCGAGCCCTCAAGCTTCACAGCTCCATAGCAAAGCAATGCCTCTTCGACTTTCATTCCCGACAGAACCGCAAACACCCTGCTTCGGTCCACGCCACATACTTGTTGACAGGACTCCGCCATCCTCCCTCATCCCAAGCTACCCACGACGGTGACAATGACGTTCCCATGTCCTCTCCATACCAATCCTCGCAGCCGTCAATGTCACAGAACGATACACAGTCATCCACCTCACCAGCTCTCCCGACTCGTGTAGTCCTCATCAGTTCAGAGGCAGATCTCGAAAAAGCCAAAGCTACTCTTGACGAGGTTACCTCGATACACATCTACTCCCTCTCCGCTTCACCCACTCGCGATTTGCAGACCCTTACGGAGTGCAATCGCCGCCTGAACGTAGACCACTACAACGAAGATCCTCTCGAACATTGGCACAAGTATGGAGTGATTAAGAATGACCGGGTATGGCGGAGAACACGTAAAGGCGCCCCAGTCCCACCGCCTGAGCCTCCTGCTCCTGTCAAGGCAGCACAGCCCAAGGCAGAAGAGAAGGCGGCCACGGCTCCGATTAGCGCTCCATCAAGTCAGAACTCTGTCAAGTCCAAACCAGATGCACCGGAGAAGAAGCCCCCACCGTTGAAGAAAGAGAGTAGTTCCCTCTTCAAATCCTTTGCAAAGAGCAAGCCCCCGAAACCGAAAGAGAAGGAGAAAGAAGAGGACAGCACACCGGCTCTCTCCGATGAGGAAGCTGACGACGCAGACCTCATGGACCTAGATGAAGGCAGTCTCGACAACAAGGATAGCCAGCAAAGCAATGTCGACCCAGGCAAGAGCAAGAAAGAGCGTGAAGAAGAGCTGAGGAAGATGATGGACGAAGACGACGAGATGGCCGACGCCGATGGAGCTGGCAAAGCAGAAGTCGAGAAGGAGTACGAACACCCTACTGAAGCAGAGCAACCGCAAGAGCCAGAGAAGGAAGAAGTCCAAGTCCATAACGGCCGTCGACGAGGACGAAGAAGAGTCATGAAGAAACGAACGGTCAAAGACGAAGAGGGATATCTCGGTAAGCACTACCCTCATTTTCCCCCCCCACTCTTGCTTCCCTCCCACACATCCGCCTGCTGACATGTCCCAGTCACGAAAGAAGAAGCAGCCTGGGAGTCTTTCTCCGAAGACGAAGCGCCGGCGCCCAAGAAAGCCAAACCCAGCATCATGGCCCAGGCCGCGGCGAAGAGCACAGGCGACAAGGGAGGCAAGAAGGGAGGCAAAGGGCAGAACAGCATCATGAGTTTCTTCGCAAAGAAGTGATCTTACCATCTTACTACGACACGTCTTCCATGGCACGCAAGCATCAATAGGTAATCCGTACCCAATAACCGAAGCAGAGGCACCATCCAATAGCCCCGGGGCTAATTCCAGGACGCATTGAACGGACAGACAAAACACCATAACCTCACTGTTCGATCACAGCGGATGATGGGAGCTAAAGTGTACTTCATGCTTCATGACATCAAATCCTATATATACACTAACCCCCAAAATGCCCCAAGATGCAACCACCAACCAATGCAGTCATGGTATCTCGTACACACCTCGTCACCGCCGATGCTGCTGAACATGATGCCCTTCCCAAAGCCAGAGATGGCGCCTAGGACATGCAGCCATCTGTCGTATATACACTCGTTCCGTTTCCCGTCCCGATCTCCTCGCTTGACCTCCAGATCACTTCTTCACTCGTGCTTCCCCGCCTCTTCCTCCTCCGCCCGTCCTCCTCGTCGATCGACCCAGTCGAGCCGTGTACCTCACTCGATCCCCTCCCTCATCTCCCCCATCCACCCCAAGCCCAGTCTCGGGCTGCGATCCCTCTTCTGCGGCACCACCACCACCGCCGCCACCCCTTGGCCCTGCCCCTGCCCCTGTCCGATCCCCTGTCCCTGTCCCTGTCCCTCCCCTGCGCTCCCCTTCCTCGCCACCCCTTCGTTCGCCCCGCCGAAAGCCCCCGGGTTCGCGAAGGGACTAAACGTGCTCACAGGGCTGAATGCGCCCCCTACGCTCAGACCTTGGATGTGTTGACTCCCCTGCCCCTGCCCCTGACCCTGACCCTGACCCTGGCTGTGATTCTGATTCTGGGTCCTGCCCTTCTCCTCCAGACTCGCCCCTTCGAGGTCGGGCATTGCGCTCGCCATTCTACGCACCGGTGGGCGGGCGGTGAGGTTCAGGCCTAATCCTTGTGCCTGGCCCGCTGCGGAGGTGTTGTTCCGGTCCCGGGGGGCCGTGGTCAGCGCCGGCATGCTGTCGTTGCGATGCTGAGTGCTTAACTTGGACAAGGATGGACGGCGGGTGGAGTCCGTTGACGTCGCGGCGCTTGAGGACCCGGCTGTGGATGAGGAGATGTACGTGTCGTCGAGCGTCAGGGTGCGGGAGAGGGAGAGGTCGTCGTCGGAGAGTGTTTCAATCTGAGGGGCAGAGGGGTCGGCGTCGTCGTCGTCTTCGCTGAAGGAAAAGCTGTCGAGGCGAGTCGGGGTGTGTTTGAAGTTGGCGGCGGGGCTGGTGATGCTGCGCGAATGCAGGCCGGGGCGGTTGGAAGAGTGGTGGTCGGGGTTTGAGAGATTAGTCGTGCTGTTGACGCTGGCAAAGGCGGTAGGGGTCATGACTTCTCGTGGGGAGGTGTAGCGGGTGTCGGCGAAGGAGGCGTGGAAGGATGTGACGCTGGCGTTCCGGTCGAGTGATTTGTGGAGGATGGGTAACGTGTGCTTGTCGTAGAGGGACTCTCGCTCGTCGCTTAGGTACGAGGCACGAGGCATGCTGTTGCGCACAGTCTCGGAATCATCCTGGTCATCGAAAAAGTCGTCTAAACTGTCGAGCTTGAGAATCATCTCGTTCATCGCATTGTCCGCTGCAACGTCTTCTTGGTTCAGGACAAGAGCCGAGTCATTCGGGAAGTAATTGTTGTAATGCTGATCCTCCATGAACTCAATCTTGGGCGTCCCAGCATCCATACCTGGCCTCGTACAAGTACGCACAACAGCTTGCACATTGTGCCGAGTACGAGCTGAGTGGATAGCAGGCATCGGGATTGACCAACCTGACTCTTCAGGGATTCCATACAAGCTCTTGGTGCTGTCATATTCCTTCCTTGTAGCTCGACTAGAGTGCGACCCTGCCATGCTCATCCTGATGTGCTTCTGATCTAGAGGCGTACCAGTCATTGACATGACATTGTCTAGCACATCAAGTGCTTGCTGACAGAAGCTGGTTTGAAGGAGTCGTAAAAGCGGTGAGATCAGATCCGGGCCTTGCGAGGCAAATTCAGGTTTCCGCATATCCACATCAGGGAGGATAATGCATAGCAGCTTCATCGTCTTGACCTTGAACCACGACAGCTGGTTGTTGAGCAATCCAATGAGGAAGACCAGACTCTCAAACTCCTGGCTCGGGAAGAATGCCAGGCGGATTGCAACAACGACCTTGGAGAGAAATTCACTCTCGGTACTGTAAGAGCCAACTGCAAACTTGTACAAAGCAGTCGCCAATTCACCATGACCTTGAGCTTCAGCGACACTTGCTAGAGTGTCCGCAGCTTGTGTGCGTTCGTCGCAATCTTCTCGGTCTTCGAAGAATGTCAGAAACCTCGGCAGATTTGCAAGCGTTGCAAACAAAAGCCTGTTGTCGTTCCCTACCAACTCATTTGATGGGATCTTGACGATGCGTTCCATGATGTTGAGCGTTCTGTCAAGGTTGACGCCGGATCGCAGGCCTTTGTAGATGAGCGCCTGCAACCCTTCGAATGTCCCTTCCCAAGCTTCGGGCTTCCTGTCTGCGAACAATCTCACTAAAGCTGGATCGCTGAGGTCGAGTCTATCCAGTAATTGCTCCAGCATGGTCAGGGCTTCATCAAATTCTGGTTCGTAGATGGTGTCTAAACATGCGGCAGTGATCCAGAACAGTTGAGGATAGTTTAGTATCTCCACAGGATCGAGTCGCTTGATGATGGTTCGCAAAGTCATCAAAATCTCTTGTGAGAATGTCAAGTAGTCATTGTCGTCGTCCGCAATGGTGTTTGAGAGTCGCGCTAGCATGTCCGCGAGCATCTGCTGGTCTGGATTCTGCAGAATACACCGGTAGATCTGGAAAGATCTGCATGCGACATGGCGGACGGGGCAGGAAGTGGCCCACTCAAGGGTGGTCTTGGCCCATTCCGCACGAATGTCGTACTCCGGTGCTTGTAAGCTGTACGCGATGGTGAAGACGCGGACGACCTCTTCGATCACGTACGTCATCTGCTCTGGCACGCCGCAGACGAAGCCGTCACCGGCAGATCCAACGTCTTCGTATGCCCAATTGACCTTAGGATCGTGCTGTCTGATGGCTTCGATCAGCTCTTCGATAGATGTCTTGTCCGGGACAGTGCTGCCGGGCTCGATCTTGGAGATGACCAGCTCATGAATAAGGTGAACCAACATCTCTCGGGCTTGATCTTGGACAAGTGAGGTATAGTGATCCCATTGAGTGAGAACAGTCTGCAGCAGAACAGGCACCTTATCCCTTGGCAGCTGGACAGGTGAAACGATCAGATCAACCAAGAGCATAAGTGAGAGCTGACCAAGTGAAAGACCAGTCTGCTTTGCACCCATGGGCAAGATCTGGTTGAGATCCGCAATGTATGGCAGACCAGAGGTATCATTGGGGATAGGTAGTGCTTCTGGCTTCTCGTTCACCATGGCTTTGGGTGTCAGCTGCAGAAGCAGGAATTCAATGACCTTGGATCCAGCTGGGGTCCCCGACAAGAAGACGACGACTTGTTTTGCGTAATCGACAAAGTTTTGTTCTCTCCTATCCAAGCAGACCGCGATGATGTAGTCAAGAACGACTTGGACGTTGCCACCGTGAGGTCCGGTGGCAAGAGCCTGCCAGAGCGCTTGGATTTCGTTGTGAAGCACATTGCTGCTGCGGACTGTGATCTCGACGAGATTCACCAAGAGCATGTGAGAGCTTGCTGTGGGTCGTCCCTCCTTGTCCACCTGCAACTCAGCAGTCTGCAGCCAAGGTAGCATCGCCGAAACCATATTCCTCTGATGATCTGGATGAAGCTCGCGAAAGTAGGTGGAGAATTCCGAGAAGACATGGAATGCGAGGTTGGCATGCTCTCGAGACAGTCGCTGCGATATCTGGAATTGCGCGAGCTTGTAGACTGCGGTAGTCTTATCCGACACTGAAATGTCCAAGTCCTGCAACTTGGAGCTCTTGCCCAGTCTTTCTTCCATTGTTCTGAGCATTCGTATCGACTTCATGCGAATATCGCTCTTCTCATTACCAAGAGTATAAAGTCCTGCCGACAAAACCTTCCAGAAAGGCATGTCGTGACGGCTATCCTGTCTCAGAACTTGTGTCACCACGTCAAAGTAACTGGTCAACGTCTTCTGACTCTGAGCAAGATAGCACATCTCGATTGACCTAGTCAACAAGTTGGGTATATCTGCGTTGTGGTCGATGAGGTTCTTGAGTGCTCTCCTACCCGTAGCGTGTGCCTTGTCGCTTGGAGTGTCGTTGAAGATGGTATCGATCCATTGTAGCATACGTCGGATGTCGAACTGGTGTACGTGGCCGTCGATAGTCATGGTCACTGGACCGGCACATAGCGCAGCCATGGCACTCAACGCAGCTGTTCTGAGGTCCTTCTTCTCGATCTCCAGAGCAGCAGTCATGCCGCCTCGAAAGGAGATGTCAGAGGCAGAATCGAGGACGGATTGCCTCATTGACTCCTCACGTTGAGCGATCCTTGTCTGATTTGGCGAGTATCCGCACCATTCCTCCATCATGGTGAACGCTGCTCTTCTAGATTGGAACGACATCCAACGAAGTGGTTCCTTGGTCTTGCTGACACTCTCATACAAGACTTCGACCAGTCCACAGAAATGGGTCCTCAGCTTCTGGTACGCGAGCTGATGTTGAATCTCTTCGTCGTTCAGGAAGAATCGTAGTTCTCTCATAAAATTGACCACGTTGTTCAGGATTGCCTCATCATTGAGAAGATCGCCTTCGCTTAGACAGCGCGCAGTCAGCCTGTACAGATGGGTGACTTCTGTTCGTAGCAGATCGGTACGTCGGCTTCGTCGCGGGCTGCTGGCTGTCCGTTGGTGGTTCCCGAGTCGATGCTTAGCATCATCATTGCAAGCTGCGACCGCTGGAGCCAGTGCTTCGAGCAAGGGCTTGTAGAGCTCTTGTCCAATCGTGCCCAGCCCTACAGCTGCCGCCACACGCACTCGCTCATTTGAGGCGCCCAGATAGCTGATGACATGCGCGAAAAGATCTCGAGCAGATGCGATACCAGCATCACCACTACTTGACTTGGAGCCTTTGCGGGTGTGAAGATTCGTAGTCGACCCAGAGAAAGACGGTGTTGATCCGGGGTTCAGCGTCGTGCACGCAAAGATCAGATGTAGCTTCCACTGCTCGACAGCCGTTTGTTCGGGTGTCAGAGTATGCTTGGGAGGTGCAAAGCGCGCACTGACGCTTGACTCATACTGGGGCTCGGCGATCCGGTTGATGGTGGGCAAGGTGTGAAGCAGCCTAGAGCACACCAGTTGTCGAGTCAAGACTGTAGCGGCCCCATTCGTGACGAGAGCAAGGCGGATCAATCCTGGGAAGACTTTGACCCATAGTGTAGAGTCGTGGGAGATCTCGCTGCTGCATAGCTCGACCAAAGTGCTTCCTACATTGCTCTTCCGAAGGCCCTTCTGCAGTCTACTGCGTTCTGCAATTGTGAGCTTGTCGTCATTGACATCGATCACCTTCTGCGTGCTCCCTTCCAGAATGTCAATGATTCTGTTGTTGGACTTCTGTCCGAGGGCAATGTCGAATTTGCTGACCAGGCGAAGCACCCGAATTGCGAAAGATCTGACATGCCGCGATGGAGAACACAAGAAGAAGAGACCGTGTGATTCCACAACATCCACATGAGCTAGACTTCCAGATACGTCCAAAGCCTTTGGCTCGAATTGAGATGATATCGAGTCGTTTCGGACCAGTTCCGAGGAAACTTTCCTCGCGGGTTGCTGCAGTTGTTCGATCCATATCTCAAGCAACTCGACGTAAAGCCTCAGCGTACTTTCGATATGCGAAGGGCCAAGAAGACCTCCGTCTGCAATTGTCGAATACCTGTCGTCGAAGTTGAAGATAAAGTTGGAGAATCCGTTCGCGACTCGCTGTGATAAATCCGTATTCCTTGAGATGGACTTGAGCGACTGCGCAGATGATGAGGCAATGTGACCGTTCATGTGAGCTGTACCAGTACACAAGAGGTTAATAGTTGGCTGGATGGCGCCGACTGGTAGGAGACAGCGGGGCAGTGCTTGAATAGCTACATGAAGCAGGTCGTAGAAAGTCTGGCGGACATCAACTGGACTGTATACCTCGTCTCGACGGCCGAAAGCAAAGGCGTCAGCCATGGGTGTCTTTGGAGTGTTGCCAGCAAGCTTCTCATCGAGTACGACTTGTCCTCCAAAAGCATTATCACACACCTGGCAGATGTAGCCTAGAATCTGGCAGAAAGTGCCATGGTAGCCTCTCGTCGTATCGGAGAAGTTGGTAGTCATGATGGGTTTCGACTGCCTGTCAATCGTGGCCGCTATCGACATTGAGGATTGCGAGACTGAACGCCTATGTGAGTGAGGAGACCGATTGTATGGATCCATTAAGGCATCGCATTCGAACGACAACGGAAACTTTGGTTGTTCGCCTTTCTCGAGATCTGACATGATGGCAAGATGCGCCCGAATGCCGATAACCATTCTTTCCGGTTCGAGCACCTCGATTCTAGACTCGCCTTTGCCGGCAAGTATGACATCTGCGTTCATAAGTGGAAATAGTATGCTGCGGAACACAAGGTCCTGACATCGGAAGCCGATGATGCGGATGAGCTGGATCAAAGGATCTGCAATAGACGGCTCGGTGGAGAGGATCGCCCTTTTTCCGGGCTGCAGTACCATCTTGATAATGTCCTCAATCTTCTTTTGTGGCATCGGATCGTGGATCCTGTAGAGATACCGCCAAACAAGACGGCAAAGAGCTTTGAGTGCGTGAGACCGAGTCGATCTGTCTCGAAGCTTCGTTTGCAAGCCCATGGCGACTGCCTGCCAGTTTTGCGTGAAGACTTCTGCGGGCGAAGCGCATAGGGTGACGACCAAAAGGGGAAATGCCTGTACCCAATGCTTCGGCTTGACTAAGAGCTGGTTTATCCTCCCTCGCAAGGTGTCCAATACGACTCTCCATTTGTGGCTGTTCAGCTGAGCAGTAGCTTTTGCGGCGATCGGAAGCAGTAAGTCTTCGATGAGCTGACAGTAGGCGTGCTTGATGTCGCGGCCATGAACATCCCGGAAGTAATTAGCCAGTAGCTTGATCAGATCACAAGACTGATCCCATGCCGAGTCGGGCGTTATGCGGACTTTCAACCAGCTCATGTTGCTGACGAGTAGGGCAGCCTTTCGCTCCATCTCCGTCTCCATGTGACCCTTGACGACCAGTCTCGCTTGCAGTGCGCCCAGCTCATTCACATATCGGTCTCGGACGTGCTGGAAGCGAGGTCCACTCATGACACCTAGGAGTTGGCCGAACATGTTCCATTGAGCTTGCTTGATGGTCGATTGGTGCAGACTGTATGCATCCGTGGCACGCACTTGGTTCCAGATGACCTCTTCCAAGCGATCGGAGGTTTCGTCCGCCAGGGTTCCTGGTCTACATTGTGCGATAATCTCCATCAGGGCTCGGCAAAGGATGTAGACAGATATAGCAGACCTGCGCTCAGCCCTCTTCACTTCCTGGGCGAGTTCCATCATTCTCGGTGCATTTGGATCGATTGGCAGATTGGCAGTGCTTGAGTTGATGTGGTTTTGCGACTGATTGTGCATGCGCCTTGTTGTGCCATTGTACTGATTGCTCTGCGAATTGGACCTGACCATCTCCATTTCTCTGTATAGAGTCTGAGTCTGCTCGCCCTTGCCGCGACGCCAAAGCATCACCGAATCGATCAAGGACTTTGGCCGATCCCGACCAATGTGGCCAAGCGCCTTGATCAATTGATCGAAGCTCGAGTCTGAACCAGGGCCGCAAATGGCTTCTATGTTGATGTTGGCCTCGCTTTGCTCCGCCATACACCGTTCAATCCGTTCGTCCGCCTCTTTTATGAAATTGGTGAGGAGATGGTGCAGAGCATACTCGCCAACAGTCGTAAGGTCGGGCTGCCGGTGTTTCTGCCTCGAGGAGGACCTCTGCTTCTCATCTCGCGCCAATCTGTGGAGTCTCGACTTATCCGGGTGTCTCTCCCCATGCCTCTTGACTGTAGCTTGTACATCGCTGTTGCCGTGCGAATGTGAGACGAAGGTGTTGAGCGTGGAGGCCGATGGACTCTTGCGCAAGTGCGGGACTTGTGTCGAAGAGTGCAGCTGAGGCGAAGGATTCTTGCCGTTCGCATAATGCATCTGCGGGCTCATCGGACTTGAGGAGTTGTTCTGCGCGAGGTTGCTTTGCCCGCGGGAGTGTTGGACGCCATGGACTATTGAGGTCTGTCTATGATGGCCATATGAGACGGAAGTCTTTCGGTCAAGAGGGTCTCGAGATTGGTGTGGCCTCGAGTGAGAATGTTGCGATCGTTCGGAGCCTGTCCGTGAGGTTGCGCTGTATGCCCGGCCTCGGGTGAGGATTGGCTCTCCCTGTGCGCCTGAGAATTGCTCGACGCTCTGGCCCTCCATATTCGCGGATCTGTGATAGACGGGCAGACTAGATCACCTGGGCTCGCAGCTTCTGGCTCGAAGTAGGTGGAAATGTGCGTACCGCTGGCATAGCCATCTTCACGGCGGGGAGATGGTGCCTGACGGTGTACGAAACTTAGAAATCCATTGCTGTACGAGGTGGTGGGTGGTGACAGGTCGAAAAGGGATGTCGGCCTGTATGCGCGTGGTCGACCAGGAGGCTGGAGTCGTACGGCGCAGGAATGTCTTGCAGGACTTGTTACGTGTGTGAGTGGAACGTGTGTGCTCGTCGCATGAACTCGCAGCACCAAAAAAACCCCAACAACGGCCTCGGATTGGTCCCGTTGGCGTTCCTGCAGAGAAGGATGGGCCAAGCTCAAGACAGTTGCAGATCTGCAGCTCTCCTGGACCGAGTCGTCGTTTTTCGGGAGGTGGGGGGGAAAGGCCGAACGAGGGCTTCTTCTTCGTTGCAAGGGTCCGGAAGGAGTGCATCAAAGTGCGACATGCAGTTCGAGGCATGGGACACGACACGACTCGGCACCCTGACATTGGTAATCACGATCTGTACCTCTTCGAAGAAAAATCAAATGTTGACGACTATGGGATCGCTGTGTCCTGCTCCATCACTGTCATTTCCTACTGCCGCGTTGACAAGGGTGGTGACTCGCTGGCACGGCTTCGACCCGGGTAGTCTCTCAGCAATCAGTGCCACTGCCATCCTCCAGAGATGCCACACTGAACCCTGCCCAAGCCTTATGACATCGTAGCTCCTCTGTAGCTCGTCAAACCGCACCTTCTCCATACCAATGACCAGGATGTATATGTCCGTAAACGTGTAGCCGAGGTCTGACTCTGTGGACTTCGTGGAGAAGATGCGGGCAACCTGCATGCCGCTCCTTCACGCTGTCCATGTAGAGCATTGGGGCCCCATGAGTGACCAGAATGTCCGAATCTAGTGGTACGACGTTCTTGAAGACGTCGCGGATGGGCGGATACTGGTATGCCCACGTCCCGAATTGTGGCGTCAACGGCGACGCGAACACTTTGACATCCCTTCCAGAATCAAAACGCAGTGTTGCTGCGCTGTTACATAGATAGACGAGGCCTGAAAAATCTAGGTCGCTTCTGCAAGTCCCTGGTCGTTCGATGATACGTTCAGGGAATCTGTCGACGAATTCCGGGTCGAGCAGGAGATCATGGTTCCCTGCTATCACCACTTTGTGCCGGTGCGGTTGCTTCTTGAGCCAGTCCAGCTGGTCTTGTATCTCCTCAAAGGTGCCTTTCTCGGAAAGGTCGCCGGCATGAACCAGTAGGTCGCCATCGGGGAGGACGGGCTGGTAGGTGTGGGTGTCGGAAACGCAGACGACACGAATAGCATGCCCCGTATTTCTTGCCAGGTCCACTCCAGATCTGGCACGACGCAGAGAGTAAATTCTTTCGGCGCTTTGTTGAATGAAATTTGTATTGTACTTCATACCTTATCGCGGTGACACTTATCGACTAAAGGATGTGGCCATTTGCGACAGAAGTGGTTGTTGTTGCCTCGGGGCTATGGAATGTTACTACCAGGGTAGACTGGCTTTTAATAAGACAGCGATGAGGTAGGAAGCGCTCAGCCCGATGTTGACTTTAGTTGAGCTAGCGCTGGAACTCAAGGCGGAGGCGGCGCGGTACGTGAGCGGCAAGACGAGTGGTTGTGAAATGCTCAAATGCGGGAGTGATCACATCAGGTCTAAATTGGAGGGTCAGGTACCAGCTATTTTATCTATCTAGTTTACATCAGTATGCATGAGCGGCGGTTACACAGACGTATAAGTTCATGGTTGAGTAGCTGCCTCAGAGGAGCTGGACACTCCCTCCAATTCCATACCGGTTCTCGATTGATCCTCCCGGTTCGATCAAGCGATCTTCAGCCCTTGGTCTTCCTCGATAAGACAATTTCAGACGATCACTAGCATCATGGGATGTGGTGGTTCGAAGCCCCAGAAAGGTATCAGCAATATCGATCTCAACATAATGCAAATCTCGGGGCCTTCCGGGGGACCAGTACTCGTACCAGCACCCCAGCGAGATCTCCAAGGACGACCTATCAGGCACACCGAGCATGATGTCAGTGGGGAGCGTCTCAAGATGGCCCTCGCAGTGGTCGCCGATTTCCTTGCGCAGAAGAACTTTGAGGTGACGCTGTACACTTGCGGTGGAGCCGTCAACACCATTCACCTCCAGAGTCGTGCCAGTACTGCAGACGTGGACTTCTTCTTGCCGAACATGCCGCCGAACATTGCAAGCACCATCGAAGCCGCTGCTACGCATGCTATCGCTAGGATGTCAGTGCCCTTGAGCGACGATTGGCTCAACAACACTCAGACCTTGATGATCCCGCGGAGGATTCAAGCAATGATAGCCGAGGAGGCTCGCCAGCAGAATACCATAGTCTTCCAGAAGCGAGGGCTGACTGTCCTTGCCGTCCCATGGTCGTATGCTCTGATGGCCAAGATCGACCGCATGTCCAATCCGAACAAGACGAAGGCATACGACCCTATCGATGCCGCTGTATACCTGCGGCAGCACATCCAGATACATGGCGGCCATCCAGTCGATGTCCAGCAGTTGAATCATTGGCAGAGGCGATACGAGACACGTGGTGGTCGTGAGCAGATTCGAGCCGTATCTAGGGCTTATCTCGAAAGGTATCGCGGGCCAGGCATTGTCGAGTAAATTCCGCGACTTTTCGTTGGCTAGAGGAAATAAATGTGCGGCTGTTCCATCAAGATGTTCCTTTTTCGTGCTTCTTGCGAGGCCGTGCTGTCCTCAAAAGACTTTAGAGTGATCAATTCTTCGTGCTCGGACCAATGAGGTATCACAAGAGTCGTGGGAAGCGCAGGACAGTCCTTAGCCCAAGTGGGAAGCGTCTCTAGTACTTTCGGCTCGGTTTTCCACTTCTCTATATAGTCATCTGTTATGATACTTGGCGCATGTCGAGGCAATCCTTTGTTTATTCGATCATTGAAAGATTCCGACAGTAAGCCTGCTGCGACAGCAAGCATCGCCAATCTCTCCTGGTCCATTTCTGAAGGATCTGGTATGGAGCTGACTGGCCAGCGCTGGTACCAGAATCTTTCGAGCTCATTGCGTAAATCGATGTTGCGGTCGAGGATCAAGTGCTCGTAGATGCGGTACAGAGATTTGAGTGCGCTGTCTCCTTTCTTTGGCGGATACCCTCGGATCCTTACAAACTCTTCGTAGTTCTCACGATAGGTCATGATGACTTTAGGAGGATCGGGCACGAAATCTTCGTACCGGTGCAGGTTGGATGTATATGCCCTCAGCAGGATATTGCCTTCTTGGGCATGGGCAGCGACTGCGCCTGACCGATCAGGGCGTTGCCAGAGATTTCGGAGTGTGGTGAGAATCGCCATTTTATTCCTCGGTGTGAGGGAATGAGCCTGTATATCGGATGTTGAGGTGGTGGTGCCCCTTGTGAATGCCGGCGCTTAGCGATGGCACGCTACGAAGGGGCTCACTGATTGGGTTGCACAGTACACGGCCTACTACATTGGACGGCGCAACATCATTCCAGTCGTAATCTCCCACTGGTTGAAACAACGTGGTGTATGGTCAGCTGCCCAGCGCCCACTATAGACTGGTTTTCTTCCAGTAACGTGTGATCTTTAGAGTCTTCCACGGTTGTCGGAAGGACAGCAGATTGACGATCCCGTTGGAGATTTGACCTCAAGAGTCCGTGCTCAGATCTGGACAAGTGAGATCGTGTGGAGACGAAAGACACAACGGGGCACCGCGATTGGGCCGGACCCTTGCCGTCCCTTGAGGTCAGGGATCGCGGAAACATGTGCATTTTATGAAGACATGTGAAAGCTGTTCGGAATTTGACATCGAAGGGCAGCGAGAGATCGATATGTCATTCGGTCCGATTGTTATATCGAGCGGTCTGCACTCACGTGCTTTTCTCTCATGCTTAGATGACATGTGTTGGGACAGAAGCAAATTTGGCAACTTACGTGAGACGAGGAGATGAGCATGGGCTGGGCTGTGAAGCACCAAAGTTGGGCTGGAATCGACTGCCGGTGGAAGGTGGAAAGATTCCGCCACCGAGCAGAAGTCTATGATCACACGTCGCAGATGCCCTCGCTGGTTCTCGGAGGTGGAAACATTGGCGTGTCCGCAATCGCACGCTTGCCCTCGGGCGGTTTTTATCCACGGCAGTCGATCCAGGGTGCTTGGGTGGTGCTTCGGTCATTCCAGATCTGACAGATTTCCGAAAGGCTGCACATTATTATTATACTCAGATGCAAGGTAATCGTTTCGTACTTTCACTTTCTGATTCAACGAGCACACTCAGCACCAATTTGACAGCCCTCCGATAATCTATCCGGGGCCCACTTATCCGCAGCGAACGGTCTTGCTCACAGACCGGGAGTGTGATTCAGCACTGAAATCAGGCCACCGTAACTTTGTGTTGCTTATATCGGCCTTGCCGTTGTCAGAGGTCCTATATTGCGACAATAAGACGACCAAACGTTACTACTTTACCTTTGCATTTCACCAACAAGACCACTGTATTCTATCCGGTGCGCCCACGGCACTCCCCACTCGTCGGACGTCCCGAAGGCCACTTCTCCACGTCGTAACGCTACCCCAACACTCCCGTAAAATCTTCTCGTCATCGACAAACAACTGCCACGTTTCTCTTCACCTACTGAGCAAGTGTCCTTCCTCTCACCGACAATATGGCGCAGCTCGACACCCTCGACATCATCGTCCTCGCCGTGCTCCTCGTGGGCACGCTAGCGTACTTCACAAAAGGCACCTACTGGGCAGTACAGAAGGACCCCTACGCTGGGTCTCTAGCGAATGGACATGCTAAGCAGGGCAAGTCGCGAAACATCTTGGAGAAGATGGAAGAGTCAGGGAAGAACTGTGTCGTCTTTTATGGATCCCAAACCGGTACAGCAGAGGACTACGCGTCCCGACTCGCAAAGGAGGGCTCGTCCCGCTTCGGCCTCAAGACCATGACAGCAGATTTGGAAGAGTACGACTACGACAACCTGGATGAGTTTCCAGAGGACAAGGTCGCAATGTTCATTCTGGCCACTTACGGCGAGGGCGAACCCACCGATAACGCTGTTGAGTTCTACGAGTTCTTGGGCGGCGATGATGTATCTTTCAGCAAGGGTGCGGGAGCAGACGAACAGCCTCTTCAGAACCTCCACTACGTCACCTTTGGCCTCGGCAACAACACCTACGAGCACTACAACGCCATGGTCCGCAGAGTCGACGGCTACCTCTCCAAGCTCGGTGCAAAGCGTATCGGCGACGCCGGTGAAGGTGATGATGGAGCTGGCACCATGGAAGAAGATTTCCTCTCGTGGAAGGAGCCGATGTGGCAGCAACTTGCCCAGACCATGAGCCTTGAGGAGCGCGATGCTGTCTACGAGCCCTCATTCGATGTTGCTGAGAAGCCAGAATTGGACGCCGACAGCGATGAGGTCTATCTCGGTGAACCAAACAAGAACCACCTCGAAGGCCGCCAGAAGGGCCCATTCAACGCCCAGAATCCTTACATCGCCCCCATTGCTTCGTCCAAGGAACTCTTCACGGATGCGAAGCGGAACTGTCTGCATATGGAGATCGACATCTCTGGCTCTAACCTATCTTACACCACCGGAGATCACATTGCGGTCTGGCCAACGAATGCTGGCCGGGAGGTCGATCGCTTCCTCAATGTCACTGGTCTATCAGAGAAGCGGCACACGGTCATTCATGTCAAGAGCTTGGATCCCACAGCGAAGGTGCCGTTCCCATCGCCAACTACATATGACGCCGTCCTCCGCTATCACATCGAAATCTGCGCACCCATCTCTCGTCAATTCGTTGGACAATTGGCCGAATTCGCGCCCAACGATTCTATCAAAGCTGAAATGACCAAAATCGGCAAGGATAAGGACTACTTCTCGAGCCAGGTTGCTTCCAAGAACTACAACGTCGCTCAGCTCCTCGAATCCGTCGGTCAAGGCCAGAAGTTCGACAAAGCACCATTCTCATTGTTCATTGAAGGTCTTGTCAAGATCCAGCCACGGTACTATTCCATCTCCTCATCCTCACTGGTACAGAACAAGAAGATCTCCATCACCGCGGTCGTGGAATCGCTTGAGGTTCCGGGAGCGCCGCACGTGGTCAAGGGCGTCACAACCAATTACCTTCTTGCGCTCAAGCAGAAGCAGCACGGTGACCCGAACCCTGACCCACACGGACTCAACTACGCAATCAACGGTCCCCGCAACAAGTACGATGGCATCCACGTGCCTGTGCACGTTCGTCACTCCAACTTCAAGCTCCCATCAGATCCCAGCAAGCCGGTCATCATGGTCGGACCTGGTACTGGTGTAGCACCATTCCGAGGCTTCGTTCAGGAGCGAGCACAGCAGGCCAAGAACGGTGAGAATGTCGGAAAGACCCTCCTCTTTTTCGGATGCCGGAATCGCAACGAGGACTTTTTATACAAGGATGAGTGGGAGGTGAGCCGATGTCCATCCCTTGGCTGATCCTCTGATACTGATTACTCGCAGCAATACGCTAAGGACATGGGTGACAAATTTGAGATCGTCACTGCATTCTCCCGTGAAGGCAAGAACAAAGTCTATGTGCAGCATCGTCTCAAGGAGTACGCCGCCGAGGTCAACAAATTGCTCGAGCAGAAGGCGAACTTCTACGTTTGCGGAGACGCAGCACATATGGCCCGCGAAGTCAATATTGTTCTGGGCCAGATCATCGCTTCCCAGCGGAGCCTCCCGGAGAGCAAGGGTGAGGACATTGTGAAAAGCATGAGGTCGAGCAACATCTACCAAGAAGATGTCTGGTCATGAGCAACGAAATTTTCAAAGCGGGCGCATATAGACAGTAGACCTGGATGGCGTCCCATACTTTTTGTTGCCGACCTGGGAGCGTTGGCTTGAAGCATTTGAGCAGGGTGGCGAGTCAGTGTTTATCATTTTTGCCTCTATCTGTTTTGACGTCCATAGTCCATGATCGTACATAGGTTGCTATCGACTCCCAACAAATATCAGATCCATGTAATGACAGGTTTTCCGAGCTCTTTTGGACGTGTCGATATGCAGCTAATCAATCATCGGATCCCCGGTGGGTGGGACCTTGCGGAAACGCTAATTCTCTCCCCCAGCCGTCCAATGCAGGTCTAAAAGGTTAGAAGATGACTTCCGAAGCAGATCCGCCGACCTGTCGTGGAGATCGCGGGCGCCTCATGACAGCTGCATCATCAGAGCCAAACCCATGCCATCGACGTGATCCGGGCGTAGCTGCAGTGATTGCAGGGTTTGATCTCCCCGGGCGTGGTTGCTTCACACATATTGCACTTACATGAGAGGGCTATCTTCAGATGCAGCCGGCCGGTTGACAGCATGGCACATTGGCAGCACATTTGGAATATTGGAGGGACACGGAGGGACGAACGCTACTCAGTCACTGCAGGTACCTGAAGAACTGATGAAGCAAGGGTCGCACAAAGTGGCGCTTGTTGTGAGCTTTCTGCCCCGAAAGCGGTTTGGCGTGGGACCACAGCTGACAAAGATCCCTGTCGACAACGTCCCGGGAGAGATTTTTCCTCCTCTTCATCGATGCTGCCAGGCCAGAATACTGTACATGCTGTCCCATGCTGCACCAGCGGGCTGGGCGGAGGGCCACAGAGTCATGTCCCGAGACAAACATCCTTCACGGCTCCTGCGCTTGTGATGGTGCGATCTGGAGCGTGCATTTGATGTCTGCATCTTCTGTCAACATGCAGGCCCTTGTTTGCATCCTGCACCTTATTGTATTACCATTTTGTTGAAATTGACCCGCCAATCATCGACCGGATGTGGCTGGTCTGAAGCCTTGTGTTACCTGACAGGTCTTCCCGTCGACAGATCCCCATGCAACTGCGGATCGTGTCAATGCTTTCGGGGAGGACAAGGTTCCCGTCACAGTGCTCTGCATGCAACGAGAGGGCCACCTGGAGTAGATCTGATATATCAACCACCTCGTCCTCTGCGGCAGACAGAAGCTGTTTCTCCTAGATCACCCTTACCTGCGCTTCATTTATATTGACTCAGGCATCTTACCTCCATTGTTTGCACTTTACAGCACTGTGCATAGCATTTCCGGGCATTTGTCTTCTTGTCGTCGGCGGCAAGCTTGTACCCACTTTGATCATATCCAAATCTTCATCCACGCGGCGTCGGGACCAGCCCGAAGTTTGCCCACCTGCAGAGTTCGTGACTCCCACACATTTACTTTCCTTTAGCAACTTTGCAACTGACAAGCCTTTAGCAGTCGCGATCACAGGCGGTGCGCGCCTTCCTGTGCTCTTGAGAGACGCTCTTTCTCTGCGTAGGACCTCGCCAACCGCAGCATCCTTCCTTCCCGACATATCTAAAGCTCAGCTTTACCGCCCGATATACCTTCGACCTCAATCCGACCAGCTCCTCTCTTCCTCTTCAACTCTCCATCGCCATCTCTTCAAGCGTCTTCTTCCACGAGCTGCTTCATTCTCTTGCATCCCTCACAGACCAACGCCATTGATAGCATAGCTTCTGTGCTCATCACCCTTTTCTTGCATGCTCGACACCATCACTGATATCAACACGTCCCCAACGACACTGCCCGTCAGGCACCAGCAGTCACTTCCAACACGCGATCGCAGCTGTACTTGATCCATACCTGCTTCGGTAAATGACTGTGAAAGCTCTTCACGTGACAAGTCGCTGACCACAGATCTAGAGCTTGACTGCCCCACCATCCTCTTGCTTCTTGCTCGTTTCGGCCCGACACCAGATCGCCCACACCGGTATGAATCGTCAAAGCCTCATGCAAAGTCAAATTCCCGCTGACAGCTTATAGGACATTCCACTCCAGCCTTCTTGTACTCGATCCCAGACCGACGGCTACTCCTCCCCCCGCCATGACGGACACCTCCTCCGCTGGCAACGGCAGCACCATCAAGGGCGACAGCCAGTACCACACCCGCGGATTTGCCAACGGTAGATCCGATGGTAGAACCTCCTACAACCAGCAGTACTCCATGCCCGGTCAAGCTCAGAACGCCGTCAACATGGACTACCTCACCCAGAGTGTGGCCGCTATGAGCTTCCACAACCAGCACCCCGGCTACACCAACGGTAGTAGGGCAGGCTCAATCAGTGCTCCCAGCAGCAACTACACGGCCTACAACATCCCAGCTGCCTACTGGCCTGCCAATGGTCATCTTGCCATGGGATCCCATCAGGCATACAACACCGGCACTCCACACTCCGCCAGCATGTACACTCCAAATGCCTCCTACATGACCTATGGACAAGGCCGTATGCTCGACAACAGTCCCATGTCTCACGGCTGGACTCCCAACCAGCTCATGGGGGAGATGCCTCCTCTTGTCACGCCTCGCCGTGAATCCATGTCGTCCGCCGGCAACGACACGCCAGGAACCCCCAACTACCCGACCTACCACCCAATGGGTCCGAATGGCATCGCCATCCTCAACAGGTCTCCCAGCGGCAACTTTCACGGCTCGACCCCATCTCCACTTGGGCTGGTCTATCCTGGCATGCAAGTATCCAAGGCTCCAGAGGCTGATCATCTTCCCTCCGAACTTATGGAACTGGTCACCAAGGAGCCGATCATACCACCAGCCATTCCCGCCCCCAGCTCTCCGCTCAAGCCTCTTGATCGCGCTCTCGAGAATCCCCGCGGCGAGACCAACGTCTACATCCGTGGCCTGATGCCTGAGACCTCGGATGAGATGCTCGAGACCTGGGGCCGCCGCTTTGGCGACATCAAGAGCTCCAAGTCCATCATCGACCATGTCACCGGCATGTGCAAAGGGTGAGTTCTGACTACATCCCTTGACTTTATCATACTGACTATCTTCCCAGTTTCGGATTTGTCCGCTTTCACAACTACAAGGATGCTGAGAACTGCATTCGTGGGTTCCACCATCTTGGATACGAAGTCAGCTTTGCGAGGGTCAGTATCTGCCTGCCAAGTCGGCCATAGTCATGCTGACACGTTTCACAGGAGTCGTTCTACTCAAAGCTCAAGGCGATCGCAGACGATCATAACACCAATCTCTACGTTTCCAACCTTCCAAAGTCCATGAATGAGCATGTGAGTCAATCTGCTCACAAACCTTCTGCCCGTCACTGACTGTTCTCAGGAACTTGGTAACATCTTCGCTCCCCACATTGTCTGCTCTGCTCGCATCCTCCGCAACACCAATGGTACTGGTCGCGGTGTCGGTTTTGCTCGGTAAGCCGCATTTCATCCATCTCGCTTCGTCTGTTACTGACATTGGTCCAGCTTCGAGAGCCGTCAAGACTGCGAGGAGATCATCAGGAACTTCAACAACAAGGTCATCCAGCACAATGGCGAAGAACACACTATTCAGATCCGCTATGCCGACACCCAAGAGCAAAAGCATCTGAAGCAGACAACAGCCGCTGCTCGTCAGTTCCGCTCTGCTGAGTACGAGTACGCCACGCAGGTTCACCGTCAAGGCTGGCGTGCAGGATCCTCCATGGGCAGCCCGGAGGCCGTCACTCCCACCAGCAACGACTTTGACAACTACATCTCCCACAATGCTGGGTAAGTCGGTCGCTGTTGATCAGGTTGTACGTTTGCTAACATCTCCATAGCCTTGCTGCAAAGAACTACGCCGATCAGAGTTTCCGCCCATACCATCAGCGTGCTCCTCTGGGCGTTGTCTCCCCCAACAACAGCAACATTCGTCGCAACGGATCGGTCTCCATCAACTCGACTCCATTGGCCAAGGTTTTGACGCACGACTCTCATGAGGGTGGTGTCGCCCTCCGCGGCGAGAACGCTGCTCCTGCCATTGCTCGCGGCGATATTAGCCCTTCCCGCGTCCGTGGCGCCGACAAATGAGCTGGCACGGCTCCGCTCAGCAACACCTCCACGGTCGACAACATGGGCCTCCCTCTTCTTGTTATTCATCCAGGCAGTCCATCCTTTAAACTCCCCCTGGTTTCTTTTCTGGGTCTGTCATCAATTACGAAAAGCTCTGTCCAATCATTCTCCTCAGCTCACAGCATGAGGATCTGATGATGGGACGTCTCGGACTTGGAGCTGGCCTTGAACCACACGAGACACTGCAACAGCTTCTGTTTTGCTCACTCTGTTCTTCAAAGACCTTTTTCTCCAGCGACGGCGCACGGTATGGGTGGCAATGATTCTGACGACGGCACCATTTGAGATGGGCCGAGTGCGATGGTGGTGGATGCTCCTGATGGAGCACAAAACGCCATCTCTACTGTGCATCTGGCAACTTTCGGCTTGGAAGATGCCTCTTTTATCCCTGCATCTTAACTTGTAGATTAGATGATGGTATTTGCTGCTTTCCAAACACTTGTGCAACCTCGTGTGACTTTTTGCGTCCTTTTACACTTGAGCGCCTGTCTTTGACGACTTGTCACTCGCAGATTGAGGTCTCAACGCATGACGACCGTGGCTGTCACTCATCCATTGCCATGAGATGTATGTAAAATTCCCAACTTGGAGTCCTCCGTTTGCCATATTGATGATCCTGCTAACCCGGACATCTCTGGCCCGATGTGCCACCTATGAATCCGAAGACAAGGCAGGGGAGTCGCTTGTTGTCCGGGATACAGTAAGCATCACAAGGCTGAGAAGAAGAATACATTGAATCAGCTTGGACGGTGCCGGATCGCGGCGCTTGAGAAATTGGGGGCTGGTAGAAAGGGGTATCAAGACGGAAAGGGTGGCTCGGAGCGCAGGAGATAGGGACAGGGAGAAGGTTAGGAGCTGGAGCCACGTGGGTAAAAGGTGGACATTAGCCACTGCATGTTTTTTGAACGTTGATTTTGTACCATACATATGATCAGCTATCTTGTTATCATGTCTCGTGACGAACGCGTAGCGTGCCTCGAATTGTTCTCTCGTAGCTCATTCTCGTGTAGGGTCGTTTATGTTCGTGTATAATGTCGTGTATGCTCGTGTGTCATGTCGCGTATCATGTCGCGTATCATGTCGTGTCTTGTGTTATTCATGATTGCGGCAATGTAGCAAGTTACCAATGTGTTGTGCTCTTTCTCTTCTCTTCTCTTTCTCTCGTAGGCGCAGCAAGTAGATCACAGTGAAAGGTTGCAGGTGATCATGCGTAAGGATCAGGCCAGGACCACATCCCGTGGACGCCACCGTCTCCGTCCCATCCTCCGTACTCATCTCCTGGCTCGTTGTCTCGTGTGATTCGGACCGTGGTTGGAGGTGACTCTGCCGATGCTGCATGTTGGACAGCGATAGGGCGTTGCTTCTGTGGAATGACGGCTGAAGTCTGTTGAGGCATCGGCTGTTTGGGGTGGTGTCGACTCGGGCGTTGGCGACTACCAGCATTAGTGTCTGCTTGCTCCCCGGCATCCATCCAGGTAGGACAGGAGTCAATGTCTTGCTCGTTCTCGCTGCCGGAGTCGATTGGACGATGGAGTGACCATGGGGGACAAGAGTCTCCCAGTACTTGCTCAGATGGTCTTTTCCCCTGACGGTTTGTATCGATATTCTCATTGCCCATACTCTGCTTGTCGCTGTCGAGTGTGTTGGTCCGCTTATGCTGGACTGGCAGTGGTACTTCGTTACCAGCATTCTGTCTGGGACGGAGAACGCGTGACCAGGTCTTTGTCCGGGTTTTGGTCACTGGAATGATCTCGGAAGCCATGGAAGACTCTTGTAAGATCTTCTGACGCTTGGGACGAGGGCGTATAGGGGCATACTCGGATCCCTGCCTCGGTGGACGCCGCTTAGGCGTCTTTAATTGGATACTATCTTCCTTGGCGAGTCGTCTCTCCGAGGCATCTGACTTGTCAAAGGACACTTGTGCTGGAGGAACACGTGGGCGGGATGATTGATCCTTGCGGGTGTTGTCGTCCTCCGAGCCGCTTTCATCTTCATTGTCTGCATCGTGGGTATCTGCTGTGTATCTGGCGTCTCTGACAATCTGACGCTCTATCGTTGACATCGCTCGACGACTCATGAAGGTCGAAGATGTCTTCTGTTTCAGAAGCGGTGCAACCGGATCATGGTCAGCAGATCCTGCGGGTGGACCACGATAGATGATTTCGGCCTGCGAATCTGGATCGTCGAGGGAATTTGCATGTGTCTGTCCGTCTCCCAGGACCCCAAGGTCGGCCATTTCTGCCACTGGATGCTGTGCTATCCCGATCAATGGGCTACCGCCGCAAGTACGTGTTTGTGAGAGCAAACTATCCTTCGCCGTACCCAGAGTCCTACGAGGGACGGACGAGGATGACTTTCGCTTAGCGGACAATTGATTGTGGTACTCCGCATCCAGCACAGCACCCTTGGAAGTCTCCTCCGATTCGAGCATGATGGCTTCTAGCAGGGAGACTCCGGGAGTCACAACGGTCTGTGGAAAGGATTTGCTTGTAGAAGCAGGAATGACTTCCGAGGTCCTTCGAGGAGCTGAAATATCCCATTTACCCGAAGAGACAAGCAACGTCCGCTTCGGAGCCGTGATCGCAGGTCTGAGATGTGGAATACTCTGTTCTTGAGAATCTAGTAGCGTCTTCCCTAGCATGTCTGGACCCTCCACTTCAGTGGGCTCGTTCGATGCAGGGTCTTCCGGCTGATCGAAGAGCGACAGGAGACCAGAGGATGCTCTTGAAGGACTTCTGATAGCGGATGTACTTGTCACAAGGTCGACTTCAGGTTGGTCAGGCAAGGTGACCTTATCGCAGCCGACACTGGCAGAGAGTGGTAGCGGACCGGTAATGAGCTGCAGGATCTGCGAGAAGACCAAGCGGCGCCTAGTCGGTGTCTTCCTTACAGATCTGTGACTGATAATCAACTTGATCGGCGAAGGCTTGGATCTTCTTTTGAGCTCGGCCTTTGTATACGCTGGGTGCTCGCCAATTGAGACAGCAGCAAGACGCTTTCCAATGCGTGTGATTTTGTCAGGTTCGTGGGAGAGCTTGTAGTTTCGCTGGCGATCGATCACGGAGACGAGTCGATTGTGTCTTTGACGACGACGCTGGCTTTTGGAAGGCTCTTCTGAGATCTGCTGTGGACTTTGATCCGGGTCCTGTAGCGAGATATGAGGTGAGCCAGGTAGATCGTCGTGAAGAGGCAGTAGTATCAGCTCGTTCGCTGGCAAATGCCCTTTCCTCCGAATGGCGACAGCGGCTCGTTTGGGCGGTCTCAGTGCTGACTTCTGGAGCTTGCGGCGGGTAGTCCTGGTAGCAATGTCTGATCCGGATTCCTCAGAGGTATCCTGGGCCGTAAGTCGCAGTGAACCACGTGGTGGCTGAAGTTGTTGTGTCTGATCGACAATCGGGCGTGGTACCATGTTAGAGATTTGCTTGACTAAGGTCCATTGCTCGTGCAGAATTGCTGACAGTACCGTGTATGACGCGAAATGAATAGATCTGAGTCGTCAGCTCAAGATCGGGCGAGGAGCATGAGGAAAGATTGAGGACTCAAAGATGAGAAATGTTTGATGGTTGGAAGCGCACTCACCATGGCTGACTCCTTGGACGTCCTTCCTAGGTAGAAACTCTTCTAGCCTTGCCTGTCAGCTGGTTGGCCACTGGAAAACTGGGCTTCGGCCCAGTAAAAGAGGAAATCATTACAATTCTTGAGCGCTGTATTTACATATATGTACAAGGCGGATATATTTTGCGTTCTGTGTAGACCTTCATCTTCACCATCATCTTCATCTTCACTTGATATCTAGACAGATTCTATTCTCTGGGCCTCTCCACTGCTCTTCACATCCTCATTAGGCTCATCGGAAGTTACACCCCTGTGTTGTTGCCGAGCAATCTTTCTCTCAAGCATTCCCTCAACCTGTCCACTCTTCCAGGTGGAATGCTGGCATCAAAGATGGTATCAATCTCTTCGAGAGTCTTGCCTGCGGTTTCCGGGTATGTAAAAAAGACGTGAATTGTCATGACGAAGCAGAAGACACCGAAGATAATGTATGTGCGCCACTGGATGTTCGTGAAGGCTGAAGCGACGAAGAAGGCCAGAGCAAAGTTGAAGCTGAGGCTAGTCAGTCATCTTTCACGATAAAGATATCTGATCACTTACGCCCAATTGACTGCGGCCGCAATACCAACGCCCTTGGCGCGCCATTTGAGTGGGAAGACCTCGGAGGCGTAAATCCAGCCGACAGGCGGTATCGTTTATAGGAGTACCAAGTTCCAAACTTTAAAATTTTTAGCGTATTGCTTGGCGGGCTAAATCCAGCCAATTTGTTAATAAAAAACCCTAGCTACAATTCTTACCTACCTCTTACGTCATAAGATTCCCTCGGTTAGACTTTCTATTTTATTATATAATCATTTTCTTACGTAGCAAATTTAGCCGAGCATAGCCTATCGTCGCCTATCGTAGCTAAATGTAGCTATGTTCTTGCGCATGTTGAAGCTCTAGTTTTGATAGATTATATATTCAAATTTTTGTCGCGCTAAATCTAGGCGCCGTGGCTTAGTGGGTAACAACTTTTTGCACGTCTACTAATTTCTATGCGCCTTAACCTCTACGTCCTAAAGGTTCTAGGTTCAACTCCCGACCGTGTCAATTATTATATACAGTCTTTTTCTACTTAATTTACTCGAGGTAGTAAATCTAACCGAGGTCTTTTACTTAGTTAGAGCTATATATCTAGCCGAGGTAAGTTAATAGTCGAGGTAGCTCTATAACCGAGGTAACTTAATAACTAAGATTACAATTATAAAGACATATATAAACCAAAATCAGGCAAATTACATATAATTTGGCTGACGCACGCCAACTTCAAGTTCGGCCAAGTCTAAAATAAGCTTTGCAAACTTGGTACCCCTATAAACGATACCCGACAGGCGCCCAGGCGAGACCATAGATACCAACGAAGATATACACGATCGCGATCACGCCACGAGCGGCATTCCCTGGCGGTATCTCCCACTTGAGGTCGGCGTTGCCATTGACTTCATCCACTGGGTAGCCATTGAGCTAACATCGAAGCCAAAGAGGGCACCTCCGATGGTGCCAAAGGCAGCGAGGACTGCTTGTGTTAGCTCTTAAGCGACGTAGTAGAGGCGCTACTGACCATAGATGTTGGTGAGACGGAACATGTTTACACAATGCCGTATGCAGTACTTCGTAAAATTGCAAGGTCATTGACCACCAAAGTACAAATCAGAGGGACAAGAGCGGAAGGAGATCTGGGAATCTTGTTATACATTGCCAGACACTTACTTACCCGCACCATAATCCCTTCTATTACCCCATCTCCAGCGGCCAGGTCTAAATATCTGGCGCGATCCATGTGGTTGACATTTGAGGGAAGTGAAAATGTCTCCCCGTCAGATACTGTATGACATCTCGCGGCTGATGACGTTGCGACGTCACCTGGGGAAATCCTTGCATTGTCCTCTAGAGTCTCCCACCGGGCGTTGATTCCTGCGGGTCTTGTTCTACGTAGCTGCTATCCAATATGATACACTCGTCACGGAACACGAGCAACGACGACCGTTGATTTCGTGATTGTGGGACATATCCTCATGCCAAATGTGGGACGGGGATATATCCTGAAGTATGTCCTGAACTCGGTATTCAATTGTGGAAAATGCGATGGACATTCATCCGGTGGGTGAATCGTTAAATGTACGGAATCGAGCAACGACTTGTCAAGGTAGGGGTATCATTTTCAAAGCATCGCTAGGCATGTCTATTACCGTAGCCCGCTGGGGTGGCCAGGAAGACCATCAACGCTATGCAAGACCAAAACACCTTGCATCACATCCTTCGGATCTCCGTCTCGCCAATGTGCTTCTCGAGACCATTCTCGAGGTCTGACCACCATTGAAAGAGAGTGGATTGGCATATCAGCTTGAACCATGGTGTAAATTTCAGGCTGCCGTCCTGGAACATAGTCTTCAATGACTCTTCCGTCACGTACTTGGTGGCTTGGACCTCATTCGGATTCTCCTCAACATCGACGTCGGCCTGAATGAACAGGATGTAATCGACTGCAACGCATCAACATTGGCTCGAAATTTCAGCCTGGTCTGACTTACTCTCATGCTCGCCCCACTTTCCATCACTCGGTGCCTTGTAGTGTATCCGGGTCAGGAAGTTGAACTTCTCGATTGGGACTTGTTCTGGGTCAATCCCAAGCTCTTGCTTCAACTTCCTTTGTGCTGCCCTCTTCACTCCCATGATCGACGCGTCCAACGTGGAGCCAGTCTCGCCCGGGATACCAAGGGGATGCGAACAGCAAGTATTTGTCCACATATCAGGGAATGTGATCTTCTCGGAGGCGCGTTGTTGAAGAAGCAGCTCGCCTTTCTTATTGAAAAGAAATACAGAGAAAGCGCGGTGCAGAAGTCCCTTGTCGATGTTCTCCATTAGGTGACCTGATCCATTGTGAGCGATCGTATGAACACTCAGCAAAGAGCACATACAGATTTTCTTGGTTGCACTTCCAATCGGCTTATCATCGTTGTCCAGTACAATACAGACCTCGTCCATAAGTCTGATCTGCTCTTCATCGTACCCTTCCAAGTCGTTGTCATTTTGGGCAGATTGCGCCGCAAGCGCAGTGTTGATCTGGGGGAATAGGCGCAAGATGTTTTCTGCGCTGATCGGTTGCGACTCGGTGATAGTCGTCGTGGCACTCATAATGTCGGTATCTAAAGAGTGACTAGATTTAAGTGTGGAGGTCAATGGCTTTTGTGAATGAAGGACTTCTGTCTTCCACTCTGGACCTCTGCCCCAGATATCGGACGACTTTTTTGACGGGGTCAATCCGATTGCTCGCCCTATTCGCGGTTTACGGTGACCGACATACAGAAGAGCGCAACCACTTTACGCGTGAACGCGTGGTTCGAGACGGATTTCGCGTTTCGCTAGCTCTCCTCAATTTACTTCACCCCTCGTTGTCGTCGTGAAGCGCCCGCATCTCGTCTGCCTCTCCACAGCACAAAACACACATTGTCAAGATGTCTTCACTATTCGAAGCGGCGCTGCAATCAGACAACGTACCAGACAACGACACACGCAGCGTAGCTAGCGCCAACACAGCTCGACAACTTCCCTCTTCGTCGAGACCGAGAGCACCCCCTTCGATCAGCACTCCTGGCCCCGAGAGTGAAGCGCCAGGTTTCGAAGATGATGAGTTGGTTGGAGCACGAGTATTGAGACGACAGATGCAAGGAATTGATGTCCCTCCTGTGGTAGACGGAACCGCAGAGCAGACATTGTCCTTGTTTCAAGACTTTCTAGAATCGTGAGGTTCATACACAATCTGCTTCAAGCTTTGAATCTAATCGAGTTGCAGATATGTCGAGCCTCCACCCAAACCTCAACCAGGTGCCCCTCCACCATCGAGCACGCCCGTACCAGAACGATACTACATCGAGCAAATCAAGGGGCTGGCCAGGTACGGCCTCTCGACCCTCTACGTGGATTTTCAGCATGTCATGCAATTCGGTCAGGGTATTCTCGCCGAGAGTGTGGCGGAAGACTACTTTCGATTCCACCCATATCTGACAAGAGCATTACATAACCTGATCGCAAAGTACGCGCCCCGTTACTTTCGCCAGCACAGACAGCCAGGAGCATCTTCAGCAGCATCGCAAGCACCGACAAATGGATTTGGCACCGAGTCAAGTCAAGCCGACTCGATTGCAGATCGAACACCAAATCAGCAGACGGACAAGATCTTCGCACTTGCATTCTACAATCTCCCTCTCGTTTCGAGGGTTCGAGCTCTGAGGACAGAGCAGATTGGCAAGCTTGCATCCATCTCAGGCACAGTCACAAGAACATCAGAAGTACGACCCGAGCTTCTTCTGGCCACATTCATCTGCGAGGCATGCAATACAGTTGTGCCGAACGTCGAGCAAGTCTTCCGATACTCGGAGCCGACACAATGCCCGAATTCCACATGCGGAAACCGTCAGGGGTGGCGATTGGATATCCGGCAAAGCACATTCGTCGACTGGCAGAAGGTACGAATCCAAGAGAACAGCTCAGAAATTCCCACGGGCAGCATGCCTCGAACCATGGATGTAATACTCCGAGGAGAGATTGTCGATCGAGCAAAAGCCGGAGAGAAGTGCATTTTCACTGGCAATCTGATCGTAGTGCCAGATGTGTCACAATTCAGAGTACCCGGTGTACGGCCTCAGGCTATGCGAGATACCGGTAATGCTCGTGGTACTGATGCTGGCGGCTCTGGAGTGAGCGGTCTCAAAGCGTTGGGCGTTCGAGATCTGACCTACCGCATGGTTTTCCTGGCCAACATGGTCACTCCAGACTCAACGACAGCGGGACAGGCATCTTCGCAACACCTCAAAGGTCAGGCGGGCAACATTCTCTCCTCCCTCAATCAAGCACCACCAAACGAAGATGTTGCGGCGGAAGAGGCTCAACAGGAGTTCCTCAGCAGCATCCCTCAATCAGAGATCGATGATCTCCGTCGCATGGTGCACACACCAAATATTTTCATGCGTCTTGTCGACTCGCTAGCACCCATGGTGTATGGTCACGCAGTTATCAAGAAGGGTCTCCTGCTGCAACTCATGGGTGGTGTCTCAAAAACTACGCCCGAAGGCATGGCGCTCCGTGGCGACATCAACATTTGCATTGTTGGCGACCCTTCGACCTCGAAATCACAATTTCTCAAGTACATCTGCTCGTTCCTGCCAAGAGCTGTATACACCTCCGGAAAGGCTTCCTCTGCGGCTGGTCTCACTGCGGCGGTCGTCAAGGACGAAGAGACTGGTGAATTCACCATTGAGGCCGGCGCTCTCATGCTTGCAGACAACGGTATCTGCGCCATCGACGAATTCGACAAGATGGACATCGCCGATCAAGTCGCCATCCACGAAGCCATGGAACAGCAAACCATCTCCATCGCCAAAGCCGGTATCCAAGCTACCCTTAACGCACGTACTAGTATCCTCGCAGCTGCCAACCCCGTTGGAGGTCGCTACAACCGCAAGACCACCCTCCGCGCCAACATCAACATGTCCGCCCCAATCATGTCCCGTTTCGACCTCTTCTTCGTCGTCCTCGACGAATGCAACGAGACCGTCGACCAGCACCTTGCCCGCCACATCGTCGGGATCCACCAAAACCGCGACGAAGCCGTCACTCCTGAATTCTCCACGGAACAACTCCAACGCTACATTCGGTTCGCGCGTACCTTCAAACCCGTCTTCACCGACGCAGCCAAAGCCCGTCTCGTACAACGCTACAAAGAACTCCGCGCCGACGACGCTCAGGGCGGCGTAGGCCGAAACAGCTACCGCATCACGGTCCGACAATTGGAGAGCATGATCCGACTCTCTGAAGCCATCGCAAAGACCAACTGCGTGGACGACATCACGGAAGGATTCGTGGACGAAGCCTTCGGTCTGCTCCGCCAATCCATCGTGCTGGTGGAGAAAGACGACGTGGAGATGGACGACGAAGACGAGGACGCCGCGCAGGCAGATCAGGACATGGACGACGACGAAGTCGGCGGCGAGGAGGAGCAGCAGACCGCCGCTGGGGTTAAGCAGCGGACGCAGGTGAAGTACGACAAGTACATGTCCGTGCTCAACCACATGGTGCGTCGCGTGAATGACGACCAGGACGAGAGCGGCGACGGGGTGAGCGAGGAGGATCTGGTGGTGTGGTATCTTGAGCAAGTGGAAGGGGAGATGGAGAGCGCGGAGGACCTAGAGGCGGAGGGGGTGTTGGCGAGGAAGGTGTTGAAGAGGATGGTGAAGGTGAGTTTCCCTCTTTCTTTTTCCTTCTCGAGGATGAGAGATGGTAGAGGGCCAAGGCTGATGTCAAGCAGGAGAATATCCTCATGCAGATCCGTGGTGAGGGGTTGCAGGGTGATGCTAACGGGGAGGGGTCGTCGAGGGGCCAGGAGAGGACGGTGTATGTCATGCATCCGAATTGCGCGGTGGAGGAGATGTGAGGTGGCGAAGAGACGGAGGGTAATGTTGATGATGGATGAGGTTGCATTGGACGGGTGATGGGACGGCGTTGGGTAGATACCATGTTTGCACGATTTGTACACTGTCTCGACCCTTGAAGCATGTCATCAAAGATTGAAACGTGAACTTGGCAGGTCCTCGCCTGCAATGTACGTCTACAGTATGAAATGCAACAATACCCCGTACAGCCCGTGAATGCGAAAGCCATCTACCCGGCTCCAAGATCCGTCGCTTCATGGGCCAGCTTCTTTGGCTTGGCGAGGAGATCATCCTTCATCTCGTCCAACACCTTCGGCTTCTCCTTGTCCTTCTTCGTCTCCTTCTCCGCCGCCTTCTTCACCCCAGCCTTCGCCTCTTCCCTCCCCTTCTCCAATCCCTTCTTCTTCGCCTCTTGCCCCTCTCCCTCATCCTTCAAGCCGAGATACACCCTCTGACTGCCATCAATCGCCCCCTTCCCCACCTCTCTCACATCCTTGACATCCCCCTTCACCTCCCCTCCCATCCTCTCTGCCCCTCCTTCTTCCTCCTCGTCATGCTCCCTCTGAGTAACCGGATTGAAAAGCCTCATATCAACCTTCTGCACCTCCCACTCCTCCGCTTCCTTACCCGTGTAGCAGAACAGATCACCCGTCTTGCCTTCCTTCACGATCTTTGGTCGTGCCGCTTCTTCAGCGCTGCACCCTCCGAGTTGTTGTCGGAGTTGTTTGATGTATGCGATGGCGGCGGACTCGGCTTCGGCAGAGGAGGCGAGGGGTTCGCCTGTGTAGGAGAGGAGGGGGAGGGCGAAGAGGTCCGGGAAGGGGCCGCGGAAGGGGAGGAGGGTGTGCAGGGGTTGCGAGCCGGGGATGGCGGGAACTTCTGGGTGGGATGGGGGAGTGAGGGGTTCGTCGGCCGTGAGGAAGGGTTCGTTGGATTTGGGAGGGTTGGCGGGTTCGGGTTGGGGATTCTTCTTGGGGGTGGTGTATTCTTCTGGTGGGTGGTAGAGTTCGGTGTGGATGGTTGCCCATGTGCCGTCATTGGAGTTGGCTGGGTAAAGGAAGGCCCATGAACGGGCGCGCACGAGCTCGAGGAAGAATTCGAGCCAGGCTGGTTGGTGATCGGGAAAGAGTCTGCGGGGCTTCGCAGTGTCCGGATTTGCATGCAGGGTATGTAACCGGCGGGTGAGGTAGTCGTGGAATTCGGCCCAGTGTGAGCCAAAGACGAGGAGAGCTGACGCCTGTGGTGCTTGGTACAGGAAGGGTGGCGATGAGCCAATCTCGAAATTACCCGAGTCTTTCTCTCGCATGGAGGATAGTGATGGCGGGACGAACTTCTTATTTTCGAGGGTGGTGGACGTTGAGGCTAAGGCGAGTCCAGCAAGCCGCTCTCGTTCTAGGTTGCTTGATGAGTACCTTGTGGATAGTAGGGTAAAGAAGACGTAGTGGTAGAATAGCGGCGAGACGACCGCATTTGGAGAGAGAAGGAGGACATGGTCGTCGTTGTGGTGAGATGGATAGTAAGACTCGACAAAGCGCACCGCACTTTCTTCTGCGTCGAGCGAATTGGCCGGTATTCGTCGCTGTAGCTTGAGCAGATCCGATACGGGTCGTGTTCTGTCCAGTCCGGGTGGCCAGGAGAAGTCCTTGAGATAGCCGATCAGAAAGTCGTCTGATTTGGAAGGGAGCTCGACTGTCAGCTTTGGTGGCTTGAGCCCGCTATAATCGGCCTCTGTCAGACTCTTGAGCAATCTGGTCAATGCTCCTCCAGCGCCAGGCGGGTCGTGAATCAGCAGCTCTATCCGTGGCTTGTGCCAGCTGTTCAGACTTGTGCTGTCCAGCCTCGCCATCCATTTAAAGTCCTCATACTTGCCCGCAGGGAGCTCGATGACCGGCTTTTCCAGGTCTTTCATCTTGCCTCTGATACCTCTAGTGAAGAAAGGATCTTCAACTCTCTCGTCATCTGTGATGACCACTTGTGGATGCATCCAGCTGTTCACGTGGTTCATGGCTCCAACCACACCCGCCTCGGCACGTACATCTGTGCTGTACTCGCTGTAATCCGGCCTGCCGTCGTGGATGTATACGTCGCAAGTTTTTTGTGTTACACCATTCATCTTCAAGATGTCCTCGACCGGCAGTGCTTCCCTCCCCAGTAACACCAGATGGACGTAGTTCCTCCCTGTATCTGCCATGGCGCATGCGAGAGGTAGTAGATTCGCCGCGCTCTTTAATCGCGAGACCGCAAACAACACATTCCTATTCAGCGGTCTGTGTCCACCAGTCGTCCCAATGGCGTCGAGACTGGCTTTGAGCTTGTAGAACTTGATAGGGCCCGAATAGTAGTGCTCCTCTTCAGCTTTCTCGCCTGCCCTCATCTTACTGCGCTGCGTGCCCTTCTTCTCAGCTCGAGGTGGAGGGCCTTTCGGCGGCTGTGGCGCTGTCTTGAAGACATTCTGCTGTGCATCGGCTGCCCGACCAAAGTCCTTACCTCCAATGACATGACCTGGCCGAGAGGGACGGCCCATACGCTGATCTATTGTTGGGAGGTCGGTGGGAATGTTGTGTATGAACAGCCATATTGCGCCAGCTATGAGAACAAACACCAGGAGTCGGCGCCGTCGCCAGCGTAAAGGCGTCTTCTTTGAATTGGAGGCGGCCCATGGCTTGTGCTTGTAGTTGTCATCCTTCTTGCCAAGCTCCTCGTCCTTATCGTAGGAAGTTCTCTTGAAGGTGGACATGAGGGTCGAGGCGGATTTCCCGCGCATCATGATTGCGTCGTGCCGTGCGGGTCGAGTTGTATGAGCATGGTGAGGCGACTATCACGCCCACCGGGCTGAACTGTAGCTTTCTCGATAGGTGATGGTCAACTTTCCGGTCTCGTTGGCTGTCAATGGTTGTTATTCAGGCACGGGAGGCTGAAGACGGCTGGACCGAGGGATGAACACGTGGAGATAGACCAAAGAAGTACAACTAGACTAAAGATCGCCGGATGGGAGGTGTTTCAAGATGCTGCGACTTGTCCCTGCCTGCGACTTTCCAACTCCGGCTTGCCAAACCTTAATTTCCGCATCTGGTGCGGCTCAACTCCGACCTCATCTCCCTATTCATGTACCTATATTCGATAAGCACATGACGTAGGATCAGGTAGGTATACAAGTCGCCACAGGCTCTATACACTTGTGACATATGATCAACGTTCTCGTACTTTGACTTCCACATCGTTATCTGTGAGGCATACAGTAGCTCACTATGAATGAGAAAGATTTCTTGCGCTTCGCCAGTCAGTAGTGAAAGAGCACATCTGTGTCCTGCATTGACATGTCTAGGTCCCAATGAGCAGAGGACTATCACAAGAAAGAATCTTGGACTCTCAGATGCTGTGACCATTGGGGCAGTGTATACTTTCCCCAGCTCATTTGTCGTTACATCGCCCAAGTCATATTTCAGTCCGCTGGCATCATGTCTAAGGGCAAACCCGTATCTATCTGTCCTGCTTGGCAGCGAGTCAAGCGATAAGTCCTGGTACAGAAGTAGCGATACTGTGGATCTCAACAAGCACATCAGGATCTTGACGGCTAAGCCCGCCGAGGAAGATGCATCCTCCGCGATCCAGCAACTGCTCCAAGACCACCTCGATCTGCCATTCGAGGACGAGGTTCCTCCATGGCGCCTGGTCGTCTTGCCACTCGACACTTCAAAAGCCTTCCTCTCCTTCGCCTTCTCCCACGCGCTAGGCGATGGCAACACCGGCTTCTCGTTCCACCACCAGCTCCTCTCAGCACTGCAAACCGACGACCAAACAACCGGACCACACATTGTCCACATCCAAAAGACCCCCTTACCAGAACCATGCGACACCCCCTCCCGCCTCACCCTTTCCTGGACCTGCCTCCTCTCCGCCATCCTCTCCCCGACCCTCCCCACCTTCCTCTCCTCCCTCCTCAGGCTCCCCACCTCCACCCTCCCAGACGACCAAACCTGGACCGGCGCCCCCGTCCCCACCCTCCGCACCAACCACACCCGCCTCACCCTCTTCACCATCCCCGCTCCCGCCCTCTCCAAAGCCCTAACCGTCGCCCGCTCTCACTCCACCAAACTCACCGCCCTAACCACCCACCTCATCGTCCGCGCCCTGACCATCTCCCTCCCTCCCTCGGCCAACACGCGCAATTTCATCGCCAGCATCCCCCTCAACATGCGTCCTGCCTCCGACATGTCCCCCTCCGAAAGCGGAAACTGGGTCTCCCTCGTCGATGAGAAACACCCTGCATTTCCCCCGCTTGATCCCCTGCCCACGGGGCAAGGAGACAAGATGACCTCGGTCCCGGGCACGAGCGCAGGCGCGGACGTCCTGCCACCTGCGCGATGGGCAGCAGCAGCCTCTACCTCCCGCCTCCTGGCCGAGAGAGCAGCGTCCCTGCGAGACCACCCCGTCGGGCTGCTCAGGTACGTGGGGAGTATGCGCGAATGGATGCTCGGGAAGATGGGCAACAAAAGGGGGGTGTCATTTGAGGTAAGTAACATCGGGGTGTTCACGCCTCCCGCTTTGATCGCCACCGCGACAGTCTCCGGGGAGCGGGAAGGGGATGCAGAAGGCGTGGGGATTGAGCGAGTGGTGTTCGCTCAGCCTGGGGCGTTCGCGGGGCCGCCGTTGCAGTTTAATCTCGCGAGTGTCAAGGGAGGGGATATGGTGGGGACTGTGACGTGGTCTGCTGGCGCGTTGGGGTTGGACGGAGGGGAGGCGGGGGAGGGGGAGTTCGTGAAGAGGGTGTGCGGCGATGTCGAGGAGGGTTTCAGGCTGGTGGTCGCATGAGTCGTTCCCCGGCAGTCGGACGATGGTGGCAAGGGGTGAGGTAGGGTATAACGTCTAATACAAATATCAACACAACTACAACTACACACCTGACTACCGCACATTCCTCCTGCACATGACCACTCCCAGCGAAGTGATCACGAGCTGTCCAAAGGACTCTTGCAAGTAAACGCCGTCACCTGCGGCTCCTTGAACGCAGTGATCAACGCCGTGATCCCCGCCCACATGCCCAACGCAGCCGTGCACAGCGCACCGAGCGCATACAGCACCAACCAGAGATTGATCGCCGACTTCTTCGCGCCATTCCCGTACAAGGCCTTCATGATCGCTGACTTCCTCTCCCCTGCCCCTTGCGAACCGGGATGGAAGCGCTCTGACTCGGCCGCTGTCGCGGTCTGCGAGTATGGCGGGAGGGCGGGTTTCTCGGACGAAGAGAGCGCGCGGTCGTTGTCGGAGCCGGAGTCGGAGTGGTGGGTTGGCGAGGTGGTCACGGCGCTGTTGGGGCGGTTGGGGGAGGAGTGGTTGGTTGCTGGGGCCAGGCCGAGGAGGCGAAGGGCGTCGCGCTGGACGGAGTAGCCGAGGTAGAGGATGGGGGGGAAGGTGTAGGTGAATTGGAGAATGCAGGCGGCGGCGACGACGGAGGTGAGGCCGGAGAAGTTGGGGATCTGGAAAAGGTCAACCATGGGGAAGGGAGAGGAGGGCTGGAGGAGGATAGGAACGTACGGCTGCAGCGATGATGAATGCTACGGTCCAGTAGATTGGGACGATGGCGATCCAGAGCAGCTTACCCCCTTTGCTTTCGAGAGGGGGAGCGCGAAAGAGCTCGACCAGCACGTTATTGTAGAGCACCTTGATACCGATATTACCGTAGAGAGCCGCTGCAATGAGGGCTGAGACCATGGCGATGCTGTTGCATGCGACCTGCCAGTTGTACGGGCTCATACCCTGATACGATGGATTGACGACGTACTGGCCGTAGAAGCCGTACATGTACAGTCCGTAGAGCATGTAGAAGAAGTAGATGAAAGCTTGAGCACTGTACACCATCAGCATCTTGCCCTTCATCACGAGCGCGGTCGACTTACCCCCACATGGCCTTGATAAAGTCATACGGCCTCCTCATCTCACTCATAAATTCGGTAAACAACATCGCCCCTCCATAACTATACACCGCCTGCATCAAACCCGTGACCGCCGCCCCAAAGTTCCCACCTACGGGCAACTTCGCACTCGTCGCAATAGGAGGATAACTCCCATCCGGCAACTGAGCGACCAACTCGCCTCCCGGCCCCGAAATGGCCGCACCCGCACTCGTCGACTGCGCCGCGTCATAATTAGGCGGGTAATGCGCGGTGACCCCCATGGTCAAAAAAATGACCAACAAATTCAACCAAATCGCAAAATTGGCCAACCAGCCAAACCTCTTCAACGTCCTGATCTGACCCAAGAAAAACCCCGCCAGGGCAAACACCAAACAACAAATCGCGTAACACAACCTGAACCTCGCGACCTGACTCAGACTCTGCCCGTTCTGGATCACAATCACGCCGACGTTACACAACAACTGCACGGACTGGAGGATATTGACCCCGTGCCTCGCCCAAGGCCCGTAGATCCTGAAGGCCAGATCCCCGTACGTCTTGATCGGGTACTGATAGCTGTCCAGGCCCAGGAACATTTTCCAGATGAGATACCCCGAGTAGCCCGCCAGGAACCCGAAGACGGTGTACAGCGCCACCGCGGGGCCCCAGCCTGTCGTGCCCACGGCGTAAGGCAGGCCGTACGGTCCCAGGATGTCCGTCGTGATGAGGTAGAACATGCTGGGCCAAGTGGCGAGGCGGAGCGCGCGCGAGGCGTTGGTCCATTCCGACTCGGAGATGTGCATGCGGGCGTCGTGGGAAGAGAGGTTGACGTTTGGGACGGGGGCTTTGTCGTGCGCGGCAGGGTCGGAGGCGGCATTGGAGGAGCTGGACTTGCTGAAGCGCGCGGGGAAGATGGTGGCGAGGAAGCCTTTCGGACCATTGGCTGCGGAACCGGAGTTGTGCGCTTCTTCGCGGCGGGCTTGTTGCGCGTAGAAGTGGTATTCTTCGAAGCCGACGGCGGTGTCGTGGAGTTTGCGGGTTTGAGGCGCGATGTACTCGCCCAGTGAGGGCGTCACGGGTGGTGCGGCCATGGTGGGTGAGGAGCAGTGGGTGAGGGCACGAGGTGAGGTTGGAGGGGCGCGGGAAACGGGGACGACAACGGTTAGATATGTAGAGCCGACGCCAGATGCAAGATCTGACTTGATGGTTGTTCTGAACACGAGATTGCTCCGAGGGACCTCAGTGCCAGGCCTCGGATCTTCAGCGATTGTGGGTGCGACGAGGGTTCATGGGGTCGTTATCGAGTTGCGATCGGGATATCGGCTTGACTGTGGCTGGCAGATGGCGACCTTCCTGAATCGGACTGGGCCAGATCGGATCTTCGGCCTGCAGGAGGTGCATGTGGTGTTGTGTTCGCAGCCCATTATCAAATTGGTACCAGCCATGACGACTACTCGAGACCAGGAGGTATGGTGAAGCGAAAAGAGTCACGAAATGCGGGATATGTTGCCATGCGATGCGGCGTGAGGTTGAAGCTCGTTTTGCTTTGGCCAATCGCACTCGGCAAAGCTTGGATGAAGCTTAGCCCCCGCTTTGGCTCGTGTTGGGAGTGAAAACATGCGAAACCCCGACGAAGGATACGGGCCCTAACTGACTTAAGATGCAGAGAAGAGAGGTCATATCTTTCAAATCCATGGTATCTAGTCCAGCCCTCACTCCACGATATGCCAGTCAGAAAACACAAAACGAAGGGTATCTATGCAGAAAACTTTTGTTCCTCCCATTTGTCAAACCATTTTTCTATCCATCATGATCATCAGTATAGCCCGTATCTGCCGTGAACCATTCTGTCGGCCCTGGCAGCTCGCTTGACACCTGCATACGGTCCCATTGCTGTGGTCCGAACTTCCGTCCGGCCTCAAACGTTGAGACCCTTGAAGAAATTCATCGCTCTTTTGCCAGCTCCTTTTGAGCCATCGCCATTGTCGTCAGACTTTGCCTTGTTGCTTTGTGCCCCACCTATCGCATGTCAGCTGAGACTCGTTCGAAGAGCGCCTTTGAACTCACCACGACCAAACCTCCTCACCTTATCCATAGCCGTGAACCTGTCCCTACCATCAAAGTTGCTCTCTTCCCTGGCCGAGCTGAAGGCGCTACTGCTCTCTCTTGGACGTCCGTCATTTCCGATGCCTCCGCCCACCGGGCCGTAGTTGTCGCCGAGGAAAGGCTTGCCATCGTACGACCCCGTTACTACGCCGTTGGAAGACGACGTATCCCCATATAGACCACCGCCTTGGTTCGCGCTGCCTTCGCTTCTGCTCAACATGCTGTGGTCAGACATGGAGCGTGCGCCAAACTCATCCGGCCTTGGAGGTCGTACAGGAGATCCATGTCCGTTGACAGGACGCGGCAGTGTCCTCGCGATCCCATAAGTAAGACCATACGTAGCACCGACAGCTGGACCTTGGAACAGTTGTGCATTGCCATCTGCAGCAGGTGCAGGAGCTGGGTAGGGCCTTAGAGGACCATCTGCCTCGGTCCTCGTCGATGCGGTAGTGGCCAGCAGATCGTTGTATTTGGCCTTGAGTTGCTGCAAATCCTGTTTCGTCTCGTTCCAGCCGTTCTGAAGTGTCGTAATCTCGGCCTGATAAGTCGTGGCGTGCTTATGGGTTTCCTTCCATGCCGTAGCTCCATATTCCGCGAAAAGGGGGTCTTCTAGCTGAGCATCCTTGGCCTCAACTGACATGTCTCTCTCATCCTGGCTAATGCCTGACGACACAGGTGTCGTCTTCGTGTCCGACTGATCACTCTCTGGTCGCTCGCTGTTGGCAATATCGTCACTCCCTCTCATCGGCGTATCACTCTTCGACTTCGCAATCTCGGCTTTAAGTGCCTCGATCTCCTTCAATTGCTCCATTTGCGCCTCCAACTTGTTCTGCAACCTCGCTTCACGCGACTCGCTGCCCGCCAACAGCTCACGCAGGATCTCGATATCAGCAGTCGCTTTCGTCAAGCTTGCCTGCAGAATCTTCTGATCTGCCAGACTGCTGCGAAGTGATCGTACTTTGGCATTCAGCAGATCTTCACTCTGGCGAGCATGCGTCTTCCTGCTCTGAGTCTCTTGCAGAATCTTCTCGTTGAACTTGTTGGCTTCTTCAAGTTTCCTTTGGAGACGCTTGTTGGCATTGTAGAGTGAAGTGGTTTCGGCTTCTACGGTGACAGCCTTGATCCGCTCGCGCTTGAGCTGTCCGATGGCGGCAACGTGTTGTTGCTTGAGGTACCGCTCGAAGTTGAGCTCGTTACGCATGACCAGGAGTTCCTTTTGAAGGAAAGCGGCGTCCGCACTGAGGACAGGGACAGACTTGGACAGAGAGTCGATAGATCCAGCCATGATCGATGGCGATGGTGAAGGTGGATCAGCATCATGGGTCGGTGACATCAAACGATCGGGTGAGAGTGGAGCTAGTTTCGTCGTCACCGTTGGAGACTCTGGCAGAGGGGGCAGCTTGCTTGTTGGCGCCGGTCCAGGACTCTGCGGGATTGCTGCGTTTCCAGAGTACAGCCCGAGACATTCTGCTACAACCTCTGACGGCTCTGCTTTCAGCCAACGGGTATCAGCGAGCTCTTCTTCTGGTGTCGTGGTGAAGAAGCTGGGGTGCAGAAGATGCGCACGCTGAAATTGCTCGGTCCGCTTACGAATGACATTCTGATCCAAGTCAAAGTGCTCAGCACCAGGGAAGTTGATCTGCTTAAGATACTTCCTCGGTTTGCGGACATAGCTCATGAAGTTGACCGGATACAGCCCATAAAGGTAGGTGAAGTATGTGAGAAGCTCAGGAGCTGCGGAGTCGGGCGCATCTGGAACAGATCTGACCACGTCCCAACCAGGGTCGATGGTGAAGAGTTCCTCGACTTCATCGTCTGATCCATTGACCAGTCGATCGTCGGTTACCAGATCTCGCTGGGCTTTGGAAGTCGTGTCGCTGAACTTCTCCCAACATAAGCACCGACTATAAATGAGGAACAGTCGAGGAAGCTGAGAAGAGACGGTGGCCGGTATGTGAGGGAGAAGCATGAGGAGGCATTGCAACGCCGAAGACACCATGCCGGTCGAGCGATCGTTCATCAAGCATTTGAGCAAGATGTCAACGATCTGAGTGTGAGTGACGAGGTCGAGGTGAGCATGCTGATGACGAAGCCATGCACAGAGGAGTTGTAGAGTGTGATACCTTGTGGATGGCCTTAGTAAAGGTCCCTCAAGTGCACCGAAGAGTTCTTGTGGATGTCGCTTTCCCAGCTCGATCAGTATTGCCTCCAACTGCTGCTGTGACCTATTCTGCAATCGTAGACTCGAGCTTGTGTTGCCCTTTGCTAGTTCATCGGTGCGCTTCAGGTATTCGTTTATGATTTTGGCGGCGGAAGTCTTGCATGTTTGCGATCTTGCCTTCGCATCTGTCGCATCCTTGTCGAAAGTGGTGCATGTGAGAATGAAGTCCTGTGTCTGCTGGACAAGCGACTTCTTATTGCCCTGCACATCCACAATGGTCGAGATTGTGATGCCGAACCACGACTGCAGATCGCCTGTCCTCCTCAAATATGGTTCCACTGCCGTGAGACTGACCACGAATGCTTCCAGCTTGGTCGTGTCTGTCTGAACATGCTCTATATATATCTTCCGCAGCTCTTCCTGCACCTTGGCGGATTGTGTCTCTTCTGGGTCTTGGTGCTTATCAGCAAACAACTCGAGGGATTTTCGGAGGGATGTGAGGGTGTCATGGTTGATTTCTGGTTGAACAAATGCCTTGCTCAGTAGCGAGACTGTGTCGCTGGAGGAGCTGTGTGACTTGTTAGTCTTATCAACGTGTATTGGGTGGACTATCACATACCCAGACATTGTGGAATGTATGCCTTGAATAGCCGAGCAGGTGAGGATTGGAAAAACGCAACGCTCAAGTCGTGTTGAGTAGCGCTAATATGTGCAACTTGAATGTGTAAAAGGTCGTTAATGAGCATTGCTGTCATCGCTGAGAGGATATCAGTCCTGTGCGAGGTGTCGTTAGTCTTGCGCGGCCGAAGACAAAGACTTCATTGCAGCGAGCAGCAGCAGCAGCAGCAGTGAGTCCGCATCCGGTCAGTGGGGGCAGTGCTGTGCCAGAGACAAGGTCGCCCTGTGAGAAGTTAAAAAGGCAAAGGCGTATGATCGAAGGAAGCGAGCGATAAAGGAGTGTAAGGCAGACAAGGTGGTTGTCGTCAAGATCACGAGTGTGAGTTTTAGGTCGTGGTTCGGGTCAGTGAGAGCAGACCATCATTGCTCTTTTCAGGGTTCGTTCCAGGTCGATCCGACTTCTCAGACGCGGGGAAAGCTGTAAAAAAGTGCAACAAAGACCTGCAAATCCTGCGGCCAACTGCGCAGAGGCCAATCAGGGCCAATCACGACAACCCACGCAATCAGGCGCACAACATCCCACGCTCGAGCGCCGGGACGGTCCTTCCGCAACTTCCGACATCTGGGGATCGAGCGCTACTGCAGGAAATTTTTGATTGTGGCTGGAGCTGGATGCTATCTATTCGAAGCGCTGCCCTGCTCTCGTCGAAACTCCGAGCCGTATCCCACCATCGCCATGCTGTTCTATACTGGTAGGAAAATGCTGTGCTATGTCCAATGCTATGCTCATTCAATCATTTCAGAACTCATTCCGGCCATCACACTGCTGTGCCCAGCTCCACTGCACCTTCCCCGTCCTCAGCCCTACAGTCGCATCCGTAGAGAGCCCTGAACTGCGACACCGATAGCCCCTCCAGCTCCCGCATCGCATTGTCTGCACTCCTCCCTTTACCGTACCTCGTCGACAACGACACGTCACCTCCTATGACCTTATCGTGGACAATGACCGCGGCAAACGCTCTCGGCTGCCCATTGTCAATGGCAGGCTCTTCCTCCGCAAACACTCTGTATCCGCGACAGCCGAACGTGTCCCCTAGCAGCCGATGCAGCCGGACCACAGGATGATCATTGGCAAAAGTGTCATAGATCTCCATGTCCTCAAAGTATGGCAGCATGTGCTTGTCAAAGAACATCTGGACCTGATTATAATCGAAGCCAGAGTCAAGAAACATGGCCCCAATATATGCCTCGACAATATCAGCCAGACACTTTGGAGGATCGCTAACCGAGGTCCAAAAGTCCATGGCTCCATTTGCATTCTTTTGCGCTTCCTCGAGCTCTTCAGCATAGATTTTGATCTGTGGGCCGAGCTTGTTGGTGCTGTACCGCAGGTTGCGATGAAACCCGAGGATCACGCAAAGAGCGCCGAGGAATCTGTTCGCCACCATGGCCATCTTGTGCTCTGTCAGCCACTGCGGGCCTTCGTCAGGGTAGCGGTAAATCAAGTGAGATACGCATGCCATATCAAGAAGTGAGTCGCCCAAGAATTCTAGCTGTTGGTAGCTGCGGACGGACTCGTAAGCGCGAGGCATTGATGGGTGAGTGAAGGCTGCGTGTAGCAGGCGGACGTTCTTGAAGCGGTAAGGGTGAATGAGTGCTACTTGCTCAGCCAGGTGGAGCTCGAGTCCTCTGATCTGCTTGCCATCCTGCTTCTGCCATTCCGGGACAATATAAGCCTTTTCGTAATCCGTCCACTTCAACATCCCATGCTTGACGATCTTGTCTTCTTCGTTGACCTTGTCGTTATTACTATTGACCAACTTCGTCACGGCTCTGACTGCATTGTCCCAGCTTTCTGGTGTCCAATTCCCCGGCACGTTGTCACTCAACCAGGCAGCTCCGATGATGGCCTCGCAGACGTCCGCAATGGTTTTCTTGCCAAGGGCATGCTGCAACACGATGTCCGCTTGCTTGTTGGCCCCCTTCCCCTCGAGCATCTTGATGCCTTCAGGGTACCAGGTACGTCTGGAGAAGCCCTGTGTGCGAATATGGTCCGTCAGCTTAATCTCTAGTGCGGTCTGGAACAGATTCATGTTGCACAGCTGCAGCATGCGCTTGACATGGAAGTCGAACTCTGAGTCATCGGGGTTGCGGATGTAAGTGTGGATAGATGTTGTCATCTTCAAGAAGGTATCGCCCAGAAACTCAAGTCGCTCATAATTTCGTCCCATACCACGCTCGAACTTGACCTTGGACAAATCCTCGCCATAGTCACCGGTGGCATCCGAGTCCTTTGTTAGGGCCTCTAATGCAAGAGTCGGATTTGCCGTGAGACCCAGATGCTCCCATGCCTCAGCAGCAATGAGGTGAGACTCGATGCGCCAAATTACTGCTGGAAGGGCATAGCAGGCCGAAGCAACGCTCACCGGGATGCGAGAGATACGCAGTGGCTGTGGACAAATGTAGCATTTCGCCTTACCCTTCAGCTCCTTGTCGACCACATCTGCCAGCATGTTTCGACGATGTAGCAATCTTTCGGCTTCGAGCACGGGCTGATCAGGCGTGTAAGTTGCCTTGAGCTTTGATTTCTTCCACAAAGATATGGTAGTGGTCAGGACAGATGGACCGCTCCCGTCAGCCTTGATGTGGTCAGGATTAGGATCAGTCGCTTTCAGGTTGGTTGCTAAACTCTTTGTGAAGTAGCGCTTGCCTCCATCAAACGGGTCCACAAGGAACTTGCCGATGAGATCTGAGGTGTGCATATCAGGAGTCCAGCGAGGGTCATCTCCTCCGCAGATTTGCTCGAGAATACGCCAATCGATGATGGTATGGAGGTCGCGCTCGTCTGGACCTTCTCTGACAGGCGCAATCCAGTAGGACATCTTGGCAGGGTCGAATTCGTACGTCTTGTTGAATATGTCCTTGAAAATCTTCAGCGCGAACCTAGTAAGCAGGTCCAGCTGAGGTCCCTGCAGGTCCAGGACTCCGTCAACTGGACGTACGATGGTTGACGACGAGGATCCGGAGTTGAGATACAAGAAGAAAGAAGGGATCCGTGGTAACCGATCTCTAGAGAGGATGAGAATCGGTCTGTGTGGCTGATCAAGACCAGCCGTGAAATCGATCAAACTTCCGTGTAGCACCAACGGAGTCTCACCATGCCTCCAGAACGCTGGTTTGTGCTTCATCTTGTAGCTGCTCTTGCCTTGGAGATCAAGCGCCAGAGCAGCATTTCTCATTGTGGGCAAGCGATCCTTGTAGATGGGTAGAAGATTGTCGTCTAGTAGTTCTCTCTTCAAAAGCTCAAGACAACAGTGTAATGCTGCCGAACACTTTGCGTCGACCTTGCGCCGCTTAGGTTTACCTTGAGCTCCTCTGACAGGGGAGCATGTTGGCAGCACCACTTCACACCTGAATCCTCCGGCAATATACTGTACGGCGTATTGTGGTCTGAGTGGCTCGTCGCCACTATTTGGCAGAGTGCTGACGAAGTGGGCTAAGAAGACGACCGCATTGGAAGGAGTCAGCTTTGCCCCAGAAGAGGCAATGTTATGGAAATTCTCGCCGTGGTACAATATCTCGGGCGTGCGAAGGTCCTCATTTCCAGTCAGCCGGCGGTCTTCCGGGAGTCGTGCACAGAACGATCGCATCATCTGCTCGGCTCTATTATTGTCGTCGTACATAACGGCATGGTCGCGGTTGCCTGTCTCGATCATGTGGATGAAGGTAGAATTCCGATGACGAGCTCGTCCCCTTGATTGGACGTATTGAATCATCGTCTGGCAAGGATCAAAGCGGATGATAAGGTTGCAACTAGGCACGTCAAGTCCTTCTTCTGCAACAGATGTCGCAAATATGCAATTGATCAGCCCATCCCTAAACCTCTTGAGCGTCAATACTTGTTCTCGCAGTGTACTTGCTGGGTTGGCCATGTCCATGCTTCCAACGCCGATAAGGTAGCCACACTGAAGATGAATGCCTCCTAGAGCATTAAAGACCTCAGTCAAAAGTGTTGCAGTGTGCCTTTCCCGAACAAATACGATGCAGCGATAGTCGCTAGGTCCGCTGAAAAAGTCTAGGAGGCATCGGTGTAGGGCCATGACTTTTGGAGACAGTGTGGATGCGGACGGTGAGGGCATGCCTTTGGAGGAGATGTAAGCAAGGAGCCCCCGCATCTGGGCAACTTCACGTTCCCTCAAAGCATCGTCCCCTGTGGACGTGCCGTAGGCCCTGGCATACTTCTCAATATGCATGTCTGACTTCAAAGCGATCTTTTCCGGTAGAGATAGATGCCAGAATCGATCTGCACACCAGGTCCCCAGGTGAGCATGAACGTGTGAGGAGCGGTCGGCAAGCCTTTTCATGAAATGGAAGTGACCGTACTTGTTCACCAGATCCACGCAGAACGAGGTCTGTGACGGAGGTGGCAACCTGGGGTACGTCTGTTTGGACTCTCTTGGTCGATGGATGTAGCTACTGAGCGGAGCCAGATGAGAGGCGGTCGCGATGGTACTATGCAGTGTTGCCTCCAGCTCCAATGCAAGGTCGACCACGTCCAAATCTTCTGCTTTGGCGTCGATTGGCGAGGCCGTCATGCCAAAGACACGAGGTCGCCTGGCCTTGTCAAGTGGGTGAAAGTAGTCCCGCATAATCTTGCAATAGGGATGTGATTGTTTTGCATGATGGGCTTCGTCGAAAATGAGGAGATTGATTTGGTCCATTCTGATGAAGCCATGGGACAGACAAAGGTGCAAGACCTCGGGCGTGCAGACAATGACCTTGTTCTTCGCAAAGTGCTTATGCCACTTGTCCTTGGTCCAGAGGTCGATACCCATGGCACCGTAGATACGAGCAACCTCATGGTTGAGATTGTGCTTCAGCACAGCCTGTTGTTGAAAGACCAAGTTCACAGCGGGTACCAGAAAGAAGGCGATACGAGAAGGTTTCCCAGCTAAGCGATCGTCCAATTCTTGGTCGACGATATGCCGTAAGAGTAGGACAGCTATCAGTGTCTTTCCGGTGCCCGTATCCAGTACCGCTATGGTGTTGTGCTGTTTGGCTCGTTCGAAAAGCTCCAATTGATACTCCCGCGGGTCATCAATGATATGCTCTGATTCCTGTTCGCCAATGATTTGACTGATTGACAACTGTTGCTTTGTCGAGTCTTTGCCTCGTCTATCACGAGCAGGCTGTGCATCTGACGCTATCTGTTGCAGCATCCATGACCTGAATATCGAGTGTTGCTTCTGCTTTCGTGAATGAGCAGTGAGTGGCCGGTCAGTCTGGTCGTCATCCAAGTCCTCGCTTTCGCTGTCGACATCTTCCGCTTCCGAGTTCATTTGTTTAGTGTTCTTCGGATCATCGCGTAGTGTGATCGCAGGCTGTGCATGGACGATCGACTCCGGCATCTCTCGACTGAGTCAAGCTTGGTAATGCTCTTATGGACCCAGGCTTGGTGAAGGGAGGACTCTGATGCAGACTAGTCCAAGATCCTAGCGATTGCAATGAGAAAGACAAAGAGTACTGGGGAGTATATATAGCTCGCACATGCTTCCAGCAGTACCAGTCGCTATCACATGGTAAACTGAAACGCACAGCAAACATGTGCCGTCTTGTGCTCAAACCTGGAGATGAGGTTGTCAATCCAATGGTTGATTTTCAACGAAGCGCGAGGTCAAGGGTTTGCCCGTGTGGCCCTGTTTCCTGGGGATTGGTTAAAAATCCACCTTCGCCTCTACCACACGCGCGCGCACCTGTCCTTTCAAATATACCATCTGCCATACCTGGATCCATCTGCAATCAGACAGAGACAACTAGCCAGTCATAGAACCTCCGATCCGAGCTTCACTTGAACCCTGAACTACTTCAACATGTCCGGCGAGACCATGAGTCTGCGATCACTGTATCAAAGCGCCGAAGGCAAACGGCAAAAGCTGAGCCAGCTACCATCATCAAACGCTCCAGAATTCCAGGACATTCTCAATTCAGCTCTATCAGACTACCAGAAAGCTCTCGACACAGTAGATAGAGGCTCGATCTTCAGTCGGAACGAAATCATCGATGATGTGTCTACAAGCGATATAAGGTCGGCTCTGTGTCCGCTTCTACAATACGTCCGCTGACAGTAGGTCAGATACTTTCTGCTGCGGTATTATCTTGCGGATTTGACTCTCAAAAAGACTGGTGGCGACAGGAAAGCACATGTGAAGGAGGCACAGTCGTTATTGACAGCGTTTCTCAAACAACTCGATTCCCACGATATCTTGACAAAGCCTGATGCGAAATTGCTGGAAAGATTCCTCGACACACCCGACACATTCTCTATTGCTTCAAGTGCCGATCCAGCAGCGCGCAGAGAGATCAAGATCCGCCGATTCAGAGAAGAGAAAGAGCTCAAGCAAAGACTCTCGGTCCTGCAGTCACAATCTTCGGCTTCGCAGGATGATGAAATCGCACGTGACCTGTACCTCCAGCAAATATCATTTGCGGTTCATCAGACATTCCAGACGCTGGAATCAATAGCGCAAGAGCTGCATATCCTATCCATGGCACCTCCAACGCCACCCGACTTGGGCGAGCTCACCCTTGACTCCCGGGACAGGGAGCGTAGAGGTGATGGCTATTCGGAAAGGCTTGACGGACCATCACACTTGTCAGCGGGATTGAAAGGTCCTCTCCTTGATTCGAAGGGCAAACCTATGAGACTATTCACATTGCTTGACAAACGGACACAGCTTCAGCAAGGTGTATTCAGACCAGACCATAGCCTCCCGACCATGACCATCGACGAGTACTTGGAAGAGGAGCGGAGGCGCGGAGGTATCATCGAGGGTGGCGGACCCAATTCTGGACTTGCTCCAGAACCAGACGAGGACAATCTGGAAAAGGCAGATGCAGAGACGATGAAAGCTAGAGCTTGGGATGACTTCAAGGATGAGAACCCAAAAGGCGCGGGAAACACGTTGAACAGGGGTTAGTCACACATACAGAGGGTGTTGGACATGAACATCTCGCTATGATCACGAATCTACAAAACATCCTGATGGCACAGTCCCATGACGGTAACACTTGACGATGGTGATCCAACGTGGAATCCCTGGTCGGAGTTCGGAGTCAAAGGGCCGTGGAATCAGGATCAACGTGGCGGAGATCACGCTTGGTCAAAATCTGGAGAGGTTATCCGGGCAAATCTCGCCCCTTGGCCCAAAAAAGCATGCTTTTGCGGCCAACACTCTTATTAGCCCGGCCAGAGAGAAATGGCGCATTTGGCTATCTTTCGCTGCCAGTGCCATTCACTGCGGTACCTAAAGACTTTTCACCGACTCCTCGGGCGCTACCAACCGCTCAGTACATGAGATCTTGCTTATCATGTTGATCAATTGACCCACGGACGTTTCTCATCGCACATAATTCTGTTTCCCTGCATAGTTGTTTCTGTTCCTGGTCTTTACGTCACAAATACCTGCATTGTTTCCACCGCCTCGAGTGTCAGGATTTCCGTCTTGATCGACGAGCGGATCTGACATTCTACTTTTCTGCTGGATACCCGTCACAACTCTGGTTCGCGTCAAGTATGAGTTTTCGAAATAACGACCGACGGGGTAGCAATCGGAACGCGCTATCTACCTCGCCACTGGCAGAGCAGTCGATATTGCGCGACCTGCAAGACGAGGAAGAAGAAGAAGAGGAAGCCCAGCAGCTTCTTCGAAATGGCCGTTCCTTTGGCGATGGTCATCATATGAATGGTCGTCGTGCTTCGGCTTCGAGAACAGATTATTCCATGATCGGAAGTTTTCGAAGACCTAGTGCTGTTGCATATGGTCCCAGACCAATATTTTCAGCCGCTCCAGCACGAGACCCTGGCCCATTCATCACGGAGCAGGACCGCGAGGCAGCTTTCGAGGACGAGCGGAGTCTTCTCAGAGACAATGAAATTATCCCTCCAAAGCATCCGAGGAAGGAAAGCACAGCGTCTGGCACATCTGGCTTTCTCGCCCGCAAATTGTCGATACAGCAATTCATTCCCCGCCGGAGCATGAGCGTGACCCGCGGAAGCGCCATCGAAGACGACGCTGTAGATGAGACCACGCCTCTTGTGCGGAATCACAACTTGCCATACGGCGGCGAGGACACGCCAGAGAACATTGACAAAAAGTGGAACGAGGCTGTAGCTCAAGGCGAAATCCAAACGACCTGGCAACGAGAGGCAAAGGTTCTGGCAAAATACTCCAGACCGCTTGTCTTCACTTTCGTCCTACAGTACTCCTTGACGGTAGTCTCCATCTTCACTGTCGGGCATATCGGTAAGATCGAGCTCGGAGCTGCTTCACTAGGTGGCATGTCCGCCAACATCACTGGATTCGCCATCTTCATTGGTCTGGCGACTAGTCTGGATACCCTCTGCCCTCAGGCTTACGGATCCGGCAAGAAGCAATTGGTCGGTCTGCAGATGCAGCGTATGGTCTACTTTCTCTGGCTTATCACCATTCCGATCGCCTGTATCTGGGCCGCTGCCCCACAGATTCTCACTGCTGTGCTTAGCGAGAAGGAGGTCGCCGCAAAGGCAGGACAGTATCTCAGAGTCTTGATCTTTGGAGCACCTGGCTATGCTGCATTTGAGAGTGGCAAGCGCTATGTTCAAGCTCAAGGTCTCTTCCACGCTACGCTGTACGTCCTCATGGCTGCAGCTCCTATCAACGTCTTCCTACACTGGCTCTTCGTGTGGAAGCTGGAGTGGGGCTTCATTGGCGCTCCCATCGCAATCGCCATCGTCGACAACCTGCTTCCGCTCTTCCTCTTCCTGTACGTTCGCTTCGTCGACGGCATGGAGTGTTGGCCTGGTTTCACCCGCCGCGCCTTCAAGAACTGGTGGCCAATGATCAAGCTCGCCCTGCCCGGTCTCGTGATGGTGCTTGCGGAATGGCTTGCATTTGAGATTCTGACCTTGACCTCGTCATATATCTCGTCGACCCACTTGGCGACTCAGAGTATTCTCAGCACGATCAGTGCAATCACCTTCCAGATCCCATTTGCCATCAGTATTGCATCGTCAACCCGTATCGCCAACCTCATCGGCGCCACTCTTGTCGAACCTGCAAAGCTCTCGACCAAGGTCTCGCTTTACGTGGCTTTGATTGTCGGTGCAAGCAACATGCTTCTCCTCATCGCCCTCCGCACTGTCCTCCCATGGGCTTTCACCAACGATTCTGATGTCGCCGAATTGACAATGAAGGTGCTGCCTCTCAATGCAGCCTTCCAACTCTTTGATTCGCTAGCGGCTCTTGCCAATGGTATTCTTCGCGGTCTCGGCCGTCAAGAAGTCGGTGGCTACGTCAATTTGATCTGTTACTATGTCGTAAGTTGCACTCTTATTCATGACATACAAACAAATTCTAACAAGCATAGATTGCCCTTCCCATCTCCTTCGCCACCGCTTTCGGCCTCCACTGGGACCTTTACGGTCTTTGGGCCGGTCCCGCAGGCGCCCTCGGTCTTGTAGCAGCCATCGAGCTCTATTTTGTCTACAAGATGGACTGGAACAAAGCCGTCGAAGCAGCAACGGCCAGGAACGAAGTCGGCTAAGCATGTCACATTTATCCATAAATATGTTTGTATCTAGCGATCAACCACATTGGTTACTAGCGTAGTATAACGGCCTACTGTAGACACATGCATAATCCCATCCTCCCCCCTTGCCCCTCCTCACTCCCCCCCCCCCTGCTCATCCCTCTACACCACCCTCCTCCCCCTAATCCTCAGCGGCTGCGGATCCTCCGGATCATTACTCGCCGGCACCGACCCCTTGATCCTATTCTGCGCCTGACAATCACTCGTACAATTACTCGCGCCCAGACTCGCCTCCGTAGCATCCTCACCCAACACGCCCCCCATCCTACCCCCGCTCTTGACCAACCACTTCGTGACGCTCCCATCCTGGTACGTCTTCGCGGCGACCTGCGGACTATCCTTCCCGAGCAACATCCCATGCCGGCCCTCCCCCGAACTCACCGCGTCGACGCCGTTCCCGAAATTGATCTTCCCCGTGACGCTGTTTTTGAAGTAGAACATCTCGGGCCCCAAGGTGTGCACGAACTCGACGTCGGACGCGAACTCGGTTTCCATCTGGAAGATGCCGCCTTGCGGGGCGTCTTTGCTTTGGATCTTGAGCTTGCCGAGCGGGGTGGAGAAGATGATGACGAAGACGTCGTCTTGCAGGTCGAAGTCTTTGATGCTGCTTGAGGAGCGTTGGGCGGGGGTGAGGGAGGGGGTTTTGGAGGTGAAGATCACCGTGGGGGATGTCACCATGCGTTCTGGTGAGGGGGCGCCGGTGAGGGTGTAGTTGTTGACGGAGAGGGTGGTGCAGTCGATGTCGTAGGAGACGTGGATGCCGCGGACTTGGATGGCGTCGCGGCACGTGGCTTTGGAGGGGGCTTTGGCGGATTTGCCGGGCGCGGGGTTGTAGGTGATGCCGTTGAGGGTGACGGCGAAGTCGCCTGAGCCGGAGGTGTTGGAGATGGTGGTGGACCCGCCGTCTTTGGAGCTGTCTTTGGTGGTGTCTTTGGCTAGGGCTGAGGTGCCGAGGGAAGCCAACACGGCGAAGAGGGGGAGGGAGTGGTAGTGCATGATGCTTGGTGTAGCTTGGTGTTGCTTGGCTATTGGGATAGTATGAGGATGGATGGAGAAAATGGGGCAGATCGTGCGAGGTGATATGTGGGTAAGGGGAGGGATCGACAGAGAATACTTATACTGAAGAAGTACATAGGCTTACCTTGGAATCACTACTGGCTTCCGCACATTCATCCCCGATCATGCTTGACCATTGTGCAGTATGTGAGGTGAACCGTTGCGTCGCGGAGGAATGCAATCTCCCCAGGCGGCTCATGAGCATAACCGTTCTAGACCTGTGAACTAGTGGCCTTGGCACGCGGTGATGGCGTTGAAGTGGCATCCCCTAACGTCGTCGCAGTGACACCAGTTCGCAGCGTGATAGGCTCATCCAACAACAAAACCTGGCACGAAAGTATGGTTATACTGATGGCTGAATAGTGGAATAGTGAAAAGGAGGCTGGCCTCGATCCATGGGTCCATCAAGGGGAGCTCATGACTTTATTGGAGGAACCCCGTGGCGTGGGCTTGAGACCTATCAATGTCGTCCAACAGCTAGCGTAACAGGTTCTGTCGCAGGCATCTTGATAATTGACCCGGCCATGAGTAGCACTGTGTTGTACGAGCCGAGGTCAGCCACGACACGGATGAGGCAGGTGGTTCTGGGTCCTGACGGTCATCGGTCAGTAGAGCCGCGCAACAGGCGGACAGAGTGTCGCGACGTGGAGCAGGATGTGCACGCCGACGTGGTGAATTAGTGATGGAACGATTTTTGCGCGCAAACACGAGGAAGAGCGGTGTCAAGAGCCGCACGAAAATGGGCCGAGGGCGGCGGTGACGGACCCTGAATTTCGGGTGTTGCACCCTTCCAGAAGCCCCACATGTTCTCCGCTGTCCGTCACCACCTCTTTCTCGCATTCACATGTATCTCCTCGTTGCAGACTAGCAATCTGGTGTATGCACACTAGTCGCCTGTCGCGAATCACTTTACCCAGACGCCCTTCACGCCTGCCGACCTTCTCATCGCCCACGCGATGTGCTAGAACCCTCTCCCGCCCTTCCACGAACCTCGAATGCCGAAGGCCAGTAATGACCGCGGCCGTCAACGGAACCACACGTCATGATGCCCGCCGGACGGAGACAATAGATCAAGGCAACGAGCCCGACCTGACGCACCTCTGCGCGAAGGTTCATGCTCGGGTGAATGCATTCCTGGATGCCGAACCCACCACAGACCTGTTACGGCGGGTGCAAGATCAGACGAGATTGAGTCTCAAGATTATCGACGAGGCATTAGACAGATACAGGTAAGATTGGAAGGGGTTGTGGTGATTGGTAGGCTGATCTTCCCAGCCTTGAAGAATTGTCTCTATCATATAACGGTGGTAAGGATTGTCTGGTACTCCTGATCCTCTATCTGAGCGCCTTGTATGGCAAGGCGCGGAAAACAAGTCGACCACTCCCCAAGGAGCTGCATTCGGTGTACATTGTGTCCGCACATCCCTTCGAGCAAGTTGAGTCCTTCGTGATCTCATCAATAGAAACGTATCATCTAGAGCTTGTCCGGTATGCGAAACCAATGCGGCAAGCCTTCGAGGACTATCTGAACGATCACAAGAGCATAAAGGCCATCTTTGTTGGGACACGGCGGACAGATCCACACGGGGCCTCGTTGAAGTATTTCGACCCGACTGACAGGGGATGGCCGTCGTTCATGAGGATCTATCCAGTGATAGACTGGCACTATACCGAGATTTGGACTGTAAGGTGTCGTCAGACAGACATGCCGTGCTCATGCTAATTGGCTGCACAGTTCATTCGGCATCTTGACATACCTTACTGTACACTGTACGATCTGGGGTACACATCACTAGGCGGAACTACCGACACACACCCGAATCCCGCGCTGAAGGTCGATGGCTCAGACGCCCGCGGGGAGATCAAGTACCGCCCGGCATACGAGCTGGTAGAAGATGAAGAGGAACGCCTCGGTCGGGACAAATAGACAAGCGAGCGATCTAGACTTGTAAATAGAAACACCTACCATTATGCCGTATCTCGAACCTGCGAAGTCCATGGCTCTATATTCCATATTCCATGGCTTCTGGCGACTCCTATCTTGATCTAGCAATGGAAGGATGTCCGTCTTTCCCTGCTGGAAGCAAATCTGGAATAGACAGAGGAGCAAATGAGGAAGTCGCGCGGGATGTCCGACCTCACTTCGTCCTTCCGCACACCATGGACTGGGCCTCACCAGCAAACCAGCAAGGTTGCAAGCTTCAAGAAACTCGCAGCTTTCGAGACTTTCCTGGTAGTTACTATATCATTCTCCTGTCTCCTTGATGATAGAAACCGTTTGCTGGATACTATCGAGCGAAGTGGTCTTATCCTCATCTTGACACACTCATCTCTCTGTCTCTTTTCCACGCCACTATACCGCATATCCGGAACAGATCATGACGTGGAAACAAAACCATGTTTGCCACTTTGTTATTTGAAATTGAGCACATCATTTTGAGTTTTACCCACAGTTCCCACCCGAGGTCACACCAGATCTGGCGGCTCAACCCGCGTTGTGGAGGAGATCTGGATGGGCCAATTGCCGCCGGTCCTTTGCTGATTTGCCCGAGAAGAGAGCAAAACTGGGTCTTGGCCGGTCGCGACATCGGGAGGAGGGCCCTGGCAATGTTCCCTCTGGGCGAGACGTTTGTGGCCATCACGAACAAATTTTCTGTCTCTCTATCCTACCATCTCACATCCTTACTCAGATCTGTAGCTATCCCACCACAGATCTGTTCCAACCGTCCACGATCTGGTCCCTCGATCTGTTTAGACAATGGCTTCCGTCCTCACCGTCGGAGAGGCTGGTATGAGTCCCCCGAAGCCCCGCAATGCCGCGGGATTGCTCACGGAAATGGACTGACACTTTCATAGTTGCACGGATTGCATACCTGAGCAGCGACGTTGTTGTATCAGTGCAGCCCTCCCTGACGAACGAGACCGAGTTCTCAAAGTTCTTTGAGACTTTCAAGAGCAACAAAGCTTCTGGTGTTGTTGCAAAGGACGGCGCTGAGGTATGTTTTTACATTGCGAAGAAAGTGCTTTGCTGACCTTGACACCAGATCATTCGTGTCCGGCACAATGCTGACCCTCTCCTTTCCGTCTTTGAGCCGGCTCGAGCTGGCAAACTCGTCTCCGTCTCAACGCCATCCTCCATCCTCGTAAAATCGATACCACATCTTTACAAACTCGCACAATACCCTGTAGTGATACACACCTCATTACAGCCGACCGCACATCCAGACTACTCCGACATCACATCGATCAGGCAGTCTGGATTCATTTTCCTCCAATCTGAGACCTTGCAAGAGGCACAGGATATTGCCCTCACAGCACATGCACTTGCCATCAAGTCTGGCAAGGGTGTTATTCACTTCTTCGATTCCGAGACAATTGACAAGGACTCATCGATCCCGCAAGAGAACAGAGATTTGGTTAGAAGGATACTCGGAGTGGATAGCTCGAGATCAGTCCAGGCTGCTCTCGCAGAAGAGAACTCCCTGTATGCCGACGATGGCAGATTACCTACCCGGACAGTATTCGGCAGCAACGACCGGGACCGCGTTCCCACGGTTGAATCTGGCAGCACTTCATCCGGATCAGACAGGCCAGCCCCATTACGAGCAAGCGACCTCGAATCGTCCGTAGCAACGTCTCCTGAGCGCAATACCAGCAGCGACAGTGCTTCTGTCGGATCATCCGCCGCGACTTCAGTGGAATCCGTACACCAGAAGCCTATCTCGTCCGACGATATTGATGCGTACGTCAATCAGATTTGGTCGGAGCTGCAGAATGCAACTGGCCGTGCATACCAGGCTTTCGAGTACAGCGGTCCTTCTGACGCCGAGACTGCGCTGTTTGTTTTCGGATCCGACACAGCTTTATTCGGCAAGGAGATTGATCAAGCCACCTCGCAGGATGAGTTTTACAATGCCGCAATCATTACGCCACGCCTTTACCGACCCTGGTTGGGCATCAAGCTTGCGAGGGCTGTTCCGAGGAGCATCAAGCGCATTGCTGTGCTCGAGCAGGTTCAGCGAAAGACTACCAAGTGGGGTCCTCTCCTGTTGGATGTTCTGATGTCTCTGAAGGCCGCCAACACTAGTGGTCCCACTATCGTTGGCCACCAACTTGGGTACATCGAGCCGTCGACTGTCAAGCAGGCTCTGCGCGGCATCTTCCAGAATCTCAAAAGCCCATCCCCGATTCAGAACCTGGAAATTGGCAAGCACGAAGAGAAGGCTCCGCAGGGAAAGGAATATACCCTAAAGCAGCCCGATGCTGAGAATGCTTACATGAAGATTTTGCGTCAGACCTTCTCCGACAGACTCTACATCGCCAACCGTCTCAAAGCTGACAACGCCGGCATCAACTCGGAAATGTCCGCGAACCCAGAGTTTGGATTTGGCTCACTTTTAGCTCGTTCGGAGCACCGCCAGCGTTTTGTGGAGGAAGTCAAGTCGGCGTCAAAGAGCAAGGAATTCATCACAACCGCACCATCGAAGTGGCTCGGCAATTGGCTGCTCGAGGCCGAGAAGGGTGGTAAGGTTGATGAGATTGCCCCAGAAGTCATTGCCAGACTCAGCACCGATGGATCATTGTTAGCGCGAGGCTTGGCTGAGAAGAAGGCATTCTTCTACAATGAGTCACAGTGGCTCATCGGCTCGGATGCGTGGGCTTATGATCTCGGCAACTCTGGCGTTCACCACGTTCTCGCGTCCGGCAAGAATGTGAACATGCTCATCGTTGATTCTACGCCGTATTCCGAGAGGGCTGCTGCAGATGCTGCGCGGAGAAAGAAGGACATTGGTCTCTATGCCATGAACTATGGCAATGCCTATGTTGCCTCCGTTGCAGTCTACAGCTCATACACTCAAGTCTTGCAGGCCATGATCGAGGCGGAGCAGTTCAATGGTCCTTCGGTCATTGTTGCTTACCTACCTTACCACAAAGAGTCAGACTCACCTTTGACCGTTCTCCAAGAGACGAAGAAGGCCGTCGACATTGGCTACTGGCCTCTGTACCGATGGGATCCGAAGGCCGAGGAGCGTGGCGAGGACAACTTCCAGCTCGACTCGGAGCGCATCAAGGACGAGCTCAAGGCTTTCCTCGCTCGTGACAACCATCTCACTCAGGTCATGCGGAAGCACCCTCAATTCCACGCCAACCTGTCAGAGTCATATGGTACGGAGGTTGTAAAGACACAGAAGCGCATGGCCAAGGATGCATACACCAAATTGCTCGACAGTCTTGCTGGTGCCCCAATGACTGTCCTTTTCGCATCTGACAACGGCAATGCCGAGAATGTCGCCAAGCGATTGGCCACCAGAGGTCGTGCCCGTGGTCTCAAGAGTATGGTCATGGCTATGGACGACTACCCGGTCGAGGATCTTCCCCATGAGGAGAATGTCGTACTTGTCACCAGCACAGCCGGTCAAGGTGAGATTCCTCAGAACGGCAAGAACTTCTGGGAGACAGTCAAGGGTTCCACCGACTTGGATCTCGCTGGTGTCAACTTTGGTGTGTTCGCCCTTGGTGACAGCCACTACTGGCCACGCAAGGAGGACAAGCACTACTTTAACAAGCCCGGCAAAGATCTTCACAACAAGTTCCTCGCTCTCGGCGCGAAGATGCTCGTGGACGTCGGTCTCGGTGACGATCAGGATCCTGATGGATACCAGACCGCGTACGTCGAGTGGGAGCCCAAGCTTTGGGATCTGCTCGGTGTAGGTAATGTCGAAGGTCTGCCAGAGGAGCCTCCACCAATGACCAACGAGGACATCAAGATCCAGTCCAACTTCCTTCGCGGTACCATTGCAGAGGGACTGTTGGACGAGTCGACAGGCGCCATTTCTGCCGCCGATCAGCAACTCACCAAATTCCACGGCACGTACATGCAAGACGACCGTGACTTGCGCGACGAGCGTAAGGCGCAGGGTCTCGAGCCGGCCTACTCCTTCATGATTCGATGCCGCCTGCCTGGTGGCATTGCTACGCCTGACCAGTGGCTCCAGATGGATGCCATCTCTGACAACCTCGGCAACGAGACCATGAAGCTCACGACTCGCCAGACCTTCCAATTCCACGGTGTTGTCAAGGGCAAGCTGAAGCCGGCCATGCAAGCCATCAACCGGTCGCTCATGACCACCATCGCAGCGTGCGGTGATGTTAACCGTAACGTTATGTGCTCTTCCCTACCAACCAACAATGCCTACCACCGAGAAGTCTACGCCTGCTCCAAAAAGATCTCCGATCACTTGTTACCCAGCACGATGGCCTACCACGAGATCTGGCTCACCGATGACAACGACAAGAAGACCCAAGTCGCCGGCGACGCAGTCCAGGACTTCGAACCACTCTACGGTCCTACCTATCTTCCTCGAAAGTTCAAGATAACAATCGCCATTCCTCCTCATAATGACACTGATGTTTACGCCCATGATGTCGGCCTCATTGCTATCAAGGGCGATGACGGCCACCTTCTTGGCTTCAACGTACTGGCTGGTGGTGGTATGGGCGTGACTCACAGCATGAAGAAGACCTATCCGCGGACAGGGAGCATGATGGGTTACGTGAACAAGGAAGAAGTCCACATTGCTTGCGAAAAGATCATGCTCGTGCAGCGGGACAATGGTGACCGCAAGAACCGCAAGCACGCCCGCCTAAAGTACACCGTCGATGACATGGGCGTCGACAATTTCCGGGCCGAAGTCGAGAAGTACTGGGGGCGTAAATTTGAGTCGGAGCGACCATTCGAGTTCAAGAGCAACATCGACACCTTCGGCTGGGTCAAGGACGAGACGGGACTCAACCATTTTACCATGTTCATCGAGAACGGTCGTATCGAAGACACTGCAGACTTCAAGATGAAGAGTGGACTGGTCGAAATCGCCAAGCTAAATGTCGGCGAGTTCAGATTGACCGGCAACCAGCACTTGATTATCAGCAACGTTCCGGACTCGAGTCTTGACCAGGTCAAGAACCTTATGAAGCAGTACAAGCTCGACATCACCAACTTCTCCGGACTCCGCCTGAGCTCCTCCGCCTGCGTCGCCTTCCCCACCTGCGGTCTCGCCATGGCTGAATCAGAGCGCTACCTCCCCGAACTCATTAGCAAGCTCGAATCCACCATCGAGGAAGCTGGTCTTCGGCAAGAAAGCATTGTCATGCGTATGACTGGCTGCCCGAACGGATGTGCTCGTCCGTGGTTAGCGGAAGTCGCGTTCGTCGGAAAGAGCTACGGCGCATACAACATGTACCTCGGCGGTGGGTATCACGGACAAAGGCTGAACAAGCTCTACAGGAGCAGCATCAAGGAGGATGAGATTTTAGAGATCATGCGACCGCTGGTGAAGAGGTTCGCGAAGGAGAGGAATGATGGTGAGCATTTCGGTGACTGGCTCATCCGGGCGGGTGTCATTAAGCCGACGACGGAGGGCAAGGCTTTCCACGAGGACGTGAGTATAAATGACAACGAGTGAGAATGCACATATACTGACGATGGACAGACTGCCGAGCTCGAAGAGGATGATGAGTAAGACTCCTACAAAAGGAAAGAATGTCTGGGTTCTGCTTTTTTTGCATTGCACGGCGGAATACCATGAAAAGCTTTTGAAGTTGTACATAGCATTTCGGAAAAGAAATACACGAATTAATTTCAGCCACTCGCCAGTCACCAATCTCGGACATCATTACAGCGATTTTGCTTGTTTGCGAACAAGATTCAGTGTGTTCTGGAGCATAATTCTTCTACCATCCGAATATAAAGCTCACGACCATGCCACCTCTTTGTCCTCAACACACAACCACACCTCTGCATAGACAATACTCAACTACGCCTCTGCATCCACGTTGCACCAGGACGCATTTGCATCCACAATCAACCACACCTCCACGACCACAAAACTAAACAACAACACATCCACCACGACACCAGATCACACCATGCCTACCACCCCAACCCTTCACACAACCATACACCTGCCCCACCGCCCACCTCCCCCCCTCCCCACCCCTACCCCACCCTTCCCCCTCCTCCACGCCCTCCCCTTGGACCTCAAATACCTCCTCGTCGAGCACCTCGCCCCCTCCTCCCTCCCGGCTCTCCTCCTCGCCTCCCCCCTCTACGCCGCAATCTACACCACCCGACCCCCTCACCACCTCGTCCGCAGCCTGCAATCCTTCCTCAACCTCCCCTCCCTCCGTCTGGCTCTGGCCGCCTACCGCCTCTCGCACGGGGTATTCGCCCACTCCGCCGCACCGATGACCAGGGAGAGGATGCACGCCGAGATGGGCAAGTTCTTCTCCGCGCTACCTTCCGGGGAGGACGTGGGGCCTATGGCGGGGAGGGAGGCGTGGTGGGTGGTGCAAAGGTGGGGAGGGGGGATGGAGGGGTTGGAGAGGGCGTTTATGGGGATGCTAGAGGGGGATGTGAACGGGTTGGAAGAGGAGATGAGGGGGCGGATGCTGCCGGGGTTGGAGGTGGTTAGGGGGGAGGTGAAGGCGGGGTTGTGGGGGGTGGAGGTGGAGAGTCTGGTGGTGAGAGTCGTGGAGAGGGCGGGCGGGGATGTGAGGGCCATGTTGGGGAGGTGGGGGAAGGCGAGGGATCAGCAAGGGGTAGGGGAGGGGAAGGAGGGGACGATGGAGATGGTGAGAATGTGGTTGGCGAGGGTGTGGTGGACGTGGTTTTGGAGGTTGAGGGAGTCGCAGAGGAGGGTGCTGGTAGGGGAGTTTGTGAAAGTGAGAGGGGGGAGGTCGAGTGTGGTAGGAGTGGGAGAGGATTTGTGTCGGTTCATGGCATCGATGGGATTGGAGGTGTTGATGGATCTGACGAAAGAGAAGAGTGCGTCTAGGGTAGGGGAGAAGTGGATTGGGTGGTTGAAGACTGGGAGGTGGAAGATGATGTCCGGTGGAAGGCTCGACGCATACGTCGATGAATGCCCTACCAAGAAGTTGATACTAAAGGTGCTTACCGAGGAGGGGATGCCTGGGGAGACGGGTGCTGGAACCAAGACACACGGTCCTGGACAGGCTGGAAAGAGTGGATCGAAGAGAAGCAAGAAACGAGTCTTGGACATCACCTGGCCAGGAGCCTGCTTGGGTGTACGCGAGGAGTATCAGCTCCTCGCGAAGAGTCGCAAGGTGGCAACGTCCAATTGATGGGCGGACAGCATGGAATACTAGGAAAAACATGCAACGTCTTGGATCGACAAGATTGGACTTGACGCATTGGGCGATGCGCTCATACTATAGTCGATAGTAGTATACATCGATGAGCAGGAAGTTGAGATCAAATCGTGTGCGTTTGAGGCAAAAAGCACTTCCGGTAAATGGTCGCCGCACGGGTGAAAACGGCTTGAGCGGAGTAGACCCCGGGCAACAAATCCAAATCCAACTGCTAACCTTATACTCAATCTACAATTATTTTGTCCATGTATGCAAGCCAGCGTCACGCTGATATTGATTGTCTACACGCTCTCTTTGGACCGTTTTGCGTATCGAGTCGATCGATTGCCCAATGCAGGCTCAACTGGACCATGAAGCATGTCAATGATGGCATCTCCAAAGAGCGGCAGGAGGCGTTCATGTCTCTGTTTAGCATGTCGATCAATGCTCGCCCTGGTGTCAAGGCATCCCCAGGAGTCAACGGCTTGTGGGCTCTTAATTTACCTGCTGACTTCCTGTTTCACCTGTGCCTGTTCTCTTTATAGACATTGTCTCCGCTATCGCCAGCCACACTGACTCCTGTCATGCCCGCGGAGCCGCAGATCCCACTGCCAACGCTCTCCATGAGCCGAGTGACTATTCCTGTCATGGAAGAAGCAAGCGAAACCAACCACTCACTCGGTGCCGCCAACCACCAACCTGGGTGAGTTCACGGTAGTAATCCTGCAGGTCCCGTTCATCTGCACTATGCTGGGAAAAGCTGTCAAAGCCAAATAGCGCCTCTCGCTTATGATGATCATCTCCTTTGGCATGGTTCGTGATTTCCATGTCTCGCTATCACGGGACAAGCACAGAGAGCGGCATGAAGGTCTGATCGCCCGACCACGAGCACCAGTCTGCCTATATTTGAGTATCGCCCTTCCACCAGTGCGTTTGCCTGTTCATCATTCGCCTACTCAACAGAAATCCCCTTTCACAGATCAACTTGTCGTAAATTTCCGCAAAGTTTATCATGCTCAAACTCACAACATTACTAGCCTTGGCTTCATGGGCTGTAGCCGACGAGATAGTACTTGCCAGACCCCGCCAATTGGATGGCGTCTCACCAGCAGACCTGCAGACTCGATCACTGTTCCTTGACAAACGGCAAGGTTGCCAAGGCACTCGGTTCGAAAACTCATACTGCTGCTCGTCCTCGACTTACTGCTTCAATGGGGAAGTTTGTTGCAACAATGGCTTCTGCTGTCCCGGAGGGTCCACATGTCTCGAAGCGACATACCAATGCTCCGGTCGGGGTGATGGCTTTGGTACTGGCACAGCGATCCCGACTACCACGACCCGGGCGACAGCAACTAGGTCCGATCTCACTTCATCCAACACTGCCATTGCCGGCGGTGCAGACACGTACACGACGGTAGTCATTGTTCAATACTTCAGTTACTCACTCACGTACATTTCCCCGACCACTACCCTCACCAGTGAGGAGCAAACTCTCACAACGACCGTGCGGGCATTCGCCTCCAACGCTGCCGCGGGTCAAAGTCTGCTATCGTCACGCGCGGAGGACATTACAAGCTCGGTCAGCATTTCAGCAAGCCAACAGAGCAGTCGGTCCGCCGCCTTTGCCAGCCTTGCTGCGACAAGAACAACCACCAGCCGGGCTTCTTCCATTGCTAGTGGAACCAGCACTGCAACCAGCACAAGTACTTCGGTACCGGCTGGATCCTTGGGAGCGGGTAGCGCTCTCCGACTAGATTCCTACGACAGGTTGCTCGGCCTGCTCATGTTCGTCGTGGCCATGACTAGTGGTCTGGGTGCATTGCTTCTCTGAAGAGCTCAATCAGCTTTCAACGATTCAGCGCCTCCACACTTCAGTGGTACTTTGTAGTGACAATGTCAAGCTCCGCAGCACATCCGATCAAATGTCTCATTCATTGCGTGTTTCGCGTGTCAAGTAATCAATTTCGAAATAGCATTGATGGTGAAAGGGGCGAGGTGAAGTCAAAAAAAGCTTGCCGAAGGTGCCGGGCGGAAAAAATCGACACCGCAAACATCTCGGCGACCTGTCCATCGACATCTACGGTACCTGCATAAGACCTTTCCATTTGTCATCAATGCCTTAGCCGTGTATTGTTCTGTCTATGCGCGGCATCGGGTCTTTTGAGCCGACTACTTGGAGACGTTATGCAAAACTACCGGGAGCAGGGTCGTACATCCTCATCTCAATGCGCTACAACAGAGTACAGTATACGCGACAGTCACGAAAAAACGCCTTGTGAATTCTAGCGGCCGAAATTCGCAGGCTCTACCGAAGATAGTGTCCTCTTCGAATAGGTCTCATCGACGTAGACACTCTGCCTGGAAGCATGTATTACAGCACCCAGGTCTAGTCGTGGCACAACGCCTCCTCCATCAATGCGCCATGGTTACCTTGACAAGAATGACCATCAGCCCCGCAGGAGGAGTCGCCTTGACGGACTTGATCAGGAAGGTAGAGAATCTCGGGGAATGGACCTACCAGGTTCGTGTCGAGATCTTGCGAGAATGATTGAAGAAGTCGTTATGGATGACAGTCAGGAGGAATATGCTGATGGTCAGCTGAAGCTTTTTACGACACGTGCGAGTACTTTGAGGCCAAGAATCATCCATCCGTGGAAACAACCGTGTTACAGCTCCAATCCAGCTTAGTCTCCGCGTATCACTGGACATGCTTCCGGATAGAATGCCACTTCATTGGTCACCTATGCGATAGTAGTCTCCGAGACGGAACACCGACCACAACTGTCCATACTATCAAAGCATCCGACTATATTACATTGTGTAGGGTTCATCTGTCACACACGAGACAACCATCACGTCTTCGACATCATGCAGGCGATCGTGAGACTGTGGAGAAGAGGAGTGAGATGCAATATCGGCGAACGTCTGGTCACATTAATTGACAAAGCAAATCGATGCAATGTGCTCGTTCCGAATGTATCCCCCGAGTATCAAGACATTACGGAAGGTATAAGAACCACCTTTTGGCCAGGGTAAGTCGGGCATCTCTTTACTTTTCATCGCGACCTCCAAGCAGTCGCAAGCATATCAACGACATCATGCTTCTCAAGTCCTTCATCCAGGCGTGGGCCTTCACTGGTATCGCAGCCGGCCAGTCTCAGTCCATTGTTCAGGTCCGCCAGAGCGACCCAGAGTTGTCTACCACCTTGGACGTCCTCAATCGCGTCCCAGACATCGTCCGTCTTGTCACTACCACCCCTGGCCTCACCGTCTTCGCCCCCACCAACGCCGCCTGGGACCGGCTCTTCGGGCCCATCAACCAAGGCATCCCCGACCTAGAGAACCGCACCAACCTCCTCGGCGAAATCCTCCGCTACCACGTCCTCCCCTCCAGCCTCCCCACCTCCGCCATCAACGACGGCGGCGTCTTCCGCTCCACCCTCCTCCAGAACAACTTCCTCACCACCGTCCGTCCAGGCCAAGTGATCAAAGCCCTGCGCGTCCCCACCTCCCCCGTCTCCTTCAACATCACCTCCGGCGCCGGTTCCCAGTCCATCATCACCAAAGCCGTACGTTCCCCCTCCCTACCTCCCCGCCCCCGGTCATCCCCCCACTAACACCCCCAGGACATCCCCTTCGCCAACCGCGGCACAGCCCACATGGTCAACCGCGTCCTCACCATCCCCGCCCTGGTAAACAACACAGCCACCGTCTCCGATCCCCCCTTCACCACCTTCACCGACGCCCTCGACGCAGCCGGCATCCTCGACCCATTCAACAGCCTCACGCAATCCGCCACGGTATTCGCGCCGAGCAACGTCGCCTTTGCGAAATTCGGCCCCTTGCCGACGGGTGATAAGTTGCGGAGGCTGTTGGAGTACCATATCGTCGAGGGCAGGATCGTGCGGTCCGCGGATTTGAGGGTCGGGCAGTTGTTGCCGACGAAGGACGGGCGGGCGGTGAGGGTGACGGGGGCGGGGGCCGGGGCGGGGGCGGGGGTGCGGGCGGGGCCGGGGATGGTTGATGTGCCGGTTAAGAATGGGGTTTTGTGTGGGATTGATGAGGTTTTGACGCCTCCGGGGTTTTAGAGGGGATGTTGAGAGGGGGAGGGAGGGGGAGGGGAGGAGGAGAAGGCTGGGAGGGGAAAGGGGTGGTGCGGGAGGAGAGGGAGAGGGAGAGGGAGGAGGTGCTAGGTCCGTTTCAACAATGAGGGATTGTGCTTGGCGAGTTGAACCTCCTTAGTTCTCGTTTCGATACATCTACTCCGTGCGAAGGTGTATCTGATGTTGACATGATTCCATTTTGAAGATGCGGCTTGCCTCGCTCAACATCGAGGTGACATCAGATACCTCGTCGTCGGCTACGATGCTCCTGGTCCGATAAGGGGTCACCAGTTACTTGAAAAGGGGCATAGAAGAGGTCTTGTTTTTCGCCGCCACAAAGTAGTGGACAGCGCCAGTTCCATTGTCAATCCAAACCCAGCGGCAGCACCAAAGGCACTACCACCAGGCTCTCAAGTCTTAACTACAAGATTTTCGAAGAATAAGTCCCAGTCTCTCCAGTCCACCATCAGGCAGACTATATTTCAAGCCTGCCCTTTCCCCTCCCTCCCCTCCTTCTCTTGTCCCATATCTGTGAGGAAGAGATCTAGTTAGACCTCAAAAAGCACCTCAATCCCTGGGGGCAGGACCCGCCGACAAAATTGCCGGGGAAGCGCTGGTCACCGCTCAAGTTGGGCACGAGGCAAGCAGACCTGGTGCCAGCACCGGCGCAGTCGTTCTTGACGCAGCAGCCGCCAAAGTTCTGGCCTCCGACGGCGGCGCAGGCTTGAGCGGAGATGCGGGAGCCTGTTCATATGCATCAGCCACTGCGCACCACTAAAGGAAAGGGGAGAGGGACTCACCGTCCAAGTTGCTCGGGATGCTACCGCCGGTCTCGGCCTGGGCTTCACCGGCGGGGATGACGCTGGCGGAGACACGGCATGTCTGGACCGCAGCGGTGCCGCCTTGGCCGCCGCGAGTGGCTCCGCCGCCGCGCTGGCGCTGCTGGGCGAGAGCGCCGGAGGCGGCGAGGGCGAGGATGGCGGTGATGGTGAACTGCATTTTTGCTTGGGAAGAAGAAGTTGAATCTGTCAAAGATTGCGGTTTGTTTGGTAGAGTGAAAGTGTTGATTCTTGGGCGCGCTGCGCTGAAGATGTGTGAAGTGAATGAGTTGGTGGGGAGTGGAAGTGGCCTGCACTGGATTTGGATTGTTGTTTGGATGGTGGAGAGAAGGGGAGGTTGAGATGGTTGTACTTATACCTTGAGCATGCAGCTTTCTGATGCCTTTGACATGCTGTAGAGTCTTGTTCTCGGTCTCCGAGTTGATATGCTCCACTTGGACGTTACCGACATGTGGAAGCCACTGATGCTTTGCTGTTGGTAGGCATAGAGAGGCTCAGAGGTACGATCGAGATGGCTGACATGCAGGAAACAGCATCTGGGCTGAGATCGAGGCGTCGATGGGCAAAGCCTGACTCGGCAATTCTTTGCATGGGCTGGTGAAACGCTACCTTGGAGGAGACTTGTTGGATGGAAATATGGCGCATGACGGCACTTTCTGCATGTGGCTGGGAGAAAAGTCGGTTCGAGAGGGTCTGGAGGAGCAAAGAGAAGCTGAGACGCCTTCGGGGATTGTGAACCTGCAGCGGGCAGCATCAATCTGATACAGGTACAGAGCGTTGGGACTAAGGTGATGGAGGTAGAGCTGTCATTGTTGAGTGTCGGAGCCGCACAGCCGTTCGTGGAGGCGGGTAGATTGATTGTGATCGATCCCAGGTTGATGGTGATCCATCTGCTGATTGTCGATGGGTTCTTGTGAGGGAAGGCATTGCTACAGCATAAGTGCATCTACCTGAATGTGCTGGAGCGGCGACGAACAGTCGCCCAAAGAACGTCTAGGACATGCTCTTCTGCCGCTCCAGGGTATCTTGGAGGTCAGGACAGTCGATCCAAACCCTCTCGAGACCCCGCCGTCGACCAGCGCGTCGGAACCGGAGGTGATGGAAGTGGCGGTCTTCCAAAGTGGGCGCCTTCTTGCTTCTCTGGAATCATGAAGTCAACGGAGGTCGTCTGCGACAAACAATGCGGGGCGATATTAGACGATCTGGGCACTTTGCTCGATCGACGGCGATGCAGCGGAAAGGCACGAAACCGTCGTCAAAGTGTGAGCTTGTTCGTGAGCTTGTCTGCCGTGGAAGAGAGCGTCATCGCGCAGTGACAAGGAGAGGCTGAAACGACGTGGCGTGTTTGAAGTCAGCCGCCGAACTGTCGTCGGGGAACTTGACCATGAATAGATTTTTGGGCAGTGACTATGCTTTTCCAACTTCGATCATCGGCCATCAGTGAAGTGATTGTCAATACAACTTCAAACATTTGTATCAATCGGATTGTTGTCGAGTGACTTGCTGTAGCTCGCTTAGGCATATAGCGGTCACCAATGCACGCCTTTGGGCAGTGCACGCATGAAGGAGGTTTGTCATTACATCGTAGAGGCATACAGATTAATCATCGAGAAAAAGAAATCGAACAGGTCGGCGCCAGGTGCTGCCCTCAAGAGCCACGCCGGCTCTCAACGTGTCTGCTTGATCTGCTTAGGCGCCAAAGATCCGTTTAGTATGCCGGACATGGCCGCTTGACTGCATGTGAGCAGACGCTCCATAGCGTTCTCCCGCTGTTGTCGTTCGTATCTCTTCGTTTCTGTGCGATGTTCTGTATGCTCATGAGGATTGGGAGATTGCTGTGATGGATCATGTTCCGAGCCATCGACCTTGAGACCATGCCTGTGGTTCACGAGGTGTATGCTGAGCTTGGTCTAATTCGCTGTGACGGCTTTGCCTCTCATACTATTGCTGGTGAGTAATCAGTCCCGAGATGACGATGCCGAGATCGTCATACCGCCTTTAAGCTGCATGCGTGTGGTGCGAAGCCCTTTGAGTTAGTAGCCCGGTTTCGTGGAGACAATTCATGTGTTGAGAGCAGAAGTACAATGAACCGCTACATCGGTCTTGCCCTTTCCTCCACCAAAGATTGGCCAACTGATAGTATCAATGGACATCTCTTGGGCTCTCCTGGCAAGACTGTCCAAGGTCGCCGCCTGAGGATCCTCAATGAGTAGGTCGTAATTCATGGTATATGTATTAGCCTTTGAATCATATATCTCGATCTCGCTATCTCTGTTGTGGATCCTCTCGAATATCTCCAGCGTTTCTGGAGGTAGATCCATCCCTTCATCGTAGATGGCCGAGGTGAGCAGTCCGTCCAAAATAGAGGAGTAGAATGGATGACACCGTGAGCTCTCGTACAACCAGCGAACGCAAAGTGTGAAATAGTAGCGCGCATCTGCATTGCCCTTGCGTACCTCTGTGAGTAGACTGTACGCCGAACGATGAGGGATGGGGCCTACGAAAGCTCCAGCTGGAGGACTGCCCCAGACATTTCGATACTGGCGAAGAAGATAGCAGGAGCGGGTAAGGGCATCGCTGTAAAGCTCGAAGAACCGAAGATCCTCTGCGATGAAAGGTCTGAACAATTCCATGGTGAGCGAAAGAGCAATGAGGTGTGTATCAAGAACGAGTGGTGCGGAAATGGAACATTCATAAGTGCGCTCATGCTGTGTATCGTTATCGTCAGAAAGCGGAGTATCATTTAGGACACTCGATATTTTCATACGAGCTGCGCTGGACACCCTGGGAGTACCCTTCGGAGATGTCTTGGGAAAGAGAGGAAATGGCCCGTTCTCCAGCAAACTCACCAGATCTTGCACACCGCTGGAGTAAATCATTGTTTGGGTGAAGGACCCTTTCATTCGCCTGCGTGGAGCCAGAGTGTTGTCCACTATAGCTTGGCTGGACGCGTCTCTGACATGTTCGCCCGAGCGAAGTCGTTGGATCAGGTCGTCTGCTGCTGGCGTTGGCACGTTGCGCAGGGCATTGACGAACTGGCGTAGCGTGGCAAACTCATCTTGCAGCTCGGCATGCGTCCTTCCTCTTCAAAGTGACTGCACGCGTTGTGTTCTCATCAGCTTCTCAGACGCACCTTGTGCCCCGGCGTTGACAGCCAGTGCAGATTAGGCGGTCCCCATTGCACTACGGTATCGTGAGCGATGTGCAGCCAGAGTCTCAAATGTCGCCGACTCTATGTTTCCGACTCCGACATGCGTTGCAAGAGACTTTGATATGAGTCCTCTTTCTGTGTTGTTTTTGGGCTCTTCAGTATCCGGTGTCCTGCCATTCACCGAAATGATGAACGGAGGTGATGGCGGTCGGCTTCCATCAAGCGGCATCTAGCACGTAGATGAACTGCCTGGCAGACCCAAGCAATCATGCAGTGCTTGACGTGAAGATCTATGCCAGCTGCAACGGCTCAAGCGGGCACAGTGGGGTGTCGTCGTAGGGAAGACTGAAATCGAGTGGAATCTCGGTCCCGTTTGGATCACGAATGCCACCTACCATGTTGCGGACCTTTGTTGAGCGTAACCAGCTCAATCAGCTAATTTGTCAATAGAAGCTGACACAAGTAGTGATTGTGATGTTTCCGCTTGCTCAATATTGGTAGCAGTGACGACAATAAAAGCTGAAACGGCCGTCAGTATCTCTACAAATCTTGATGTCAACCGAGGCATAAGCTGGAGCGCCAAGAAGACCCTGAGTCAGTTCATCCCAAGGTTGAACTAAACACTATCTTACTATTTCACTAATCCATGATCAAATTAGATGATTATTGTCTTAATCTACTGCTATTAAGGAGTTCTTTTGATTTAGCTATCTTTTAGTACACTAGGTTAAGTATTTATATAGTTATAATCTACCTTATTTTAGTAGTATAGGTAGTAATTAATCCTTTTTCCTCCCCTATACAAGTTAATAGTTATAAGCCTAGTATAACTACCCCTATACAAGTATATTACTTAGTTGCTTTTCTACTCTATTTATTAGTTAATTCTCTACTATCTTACTTTTTAAGTATTAGAATCTATTAAGAACTGCCTTAACTATAACTACAGGATTTAGATGTTAATAAGGAGATAAATAACTATAGATACTAACACCTTAATAGCTAGAACATCTATTATTCTTGCTATATTAGCTAAATAGGCTAGCTAGCTATATATTATTAAGATAAGAGTGTTAAATACTAAGATATAGAACCTTATTAATCCCTAGAAGGCTATTAAGCTAGAAGGGCTCCTTAAGCCTTAGAGACTAGAAGTAGTAAATATTAACTTCTTAGCACTCTTCTAGATATATAAGGAGGAATAAGTATAATATAAAAAATAGTATAAGGCCTTAGCTAATTTAGCTAGCCTTATTTAGTTATTAATTATACTATAAGTTCTTACTATTATCTAACTAGAAAGGGATCCTTATCTATAGGCTATCCTTAGGGCATTAAAGAATAGATTTACTCTATCTAATATAGCTATTTAGCTCGAGATTAAAGCACTCTAGAGGAAGTAGCTATCTAGCTCTTCCTTATAGAATATAGACTATTAGCTTTAGCAATAGAAAGAGGTTATAGATAAGGCTAGGAACTATAATCTACTAGAAGCTTAAGGCTTAAGGCTATAGAGAGACTTCTTACTCTCTATCTTAAAGACTAAACTAGTATTTACTAATAAGTACCTTATTAATCTAGATTTACTAACTCTACTAACTATGCTTAAACTAATTACTAAATTTAGACAGTTTTATAAACTCTATAAGCTATATAGTACTACAAAGGCTAGTAAGAGAGCTATAGCCTTCTCTATAGCTACTAAGAATATTCTTTATAAGAAACCTAGTCCCTCTAGAGAGCCTAAATATATATACTAAGGCTAGCATAAGTAGATTAAGTACTATTACTTAAATAAGTATCTAAGGCTAGAAGGATAGACACTAAACTAGTAGACTATAAAGGAGGTTAAATAAAGGCTAAATAATAAGACTCTTAAAGAGAGAATTAATACTTCTATTATAGAGGAAGTATAATATTAAAAGGGGTTAACTCTACTAGTGTTAATTAATATAGCTATTACTATTAGATTACACTTAGTATTTATTTTAGCTACTAGTAATATCTCTAACTTATAGATACTAGATTCTAGAGTAACTAATTACATCTATAATTACACTATAAAGAATAGATATAAGGTTACTAGAATTATAGAACCTTATAAGAAGCTATTCTATAGTAATACCTTACTTAGTATTAAGAGTTAAAGAACTATTAATATTATAGCTCTTTATAAAGGAAAGCTTATAACTATCTATCTTATAAAGGTAGCCTATATACTATCGATTATAACTAATCTAGTTAGTCTTAGAAGGTTTATTAATAGTAGAGTCTACTAGAATACTTAAACTATAGAGATTAGCTATAAAGGAAAAGTACTCTTCTTAGTTATACTAAAGCATAACTAATATATTCTTAAGGATAACTCTAAAGTTCCTAATATTACTACTATAGTATTAAGGAATAATAATAATTATCTACTATTAGTATTTACTATAGTTACTATAAGGACTAATTAATCTTAGTATAAAGTTATAGGCTATCTAAGCTTAGAGTCTATTAATTACCTTCTAACTGCTATAGTTAGTAGTAAACTAACTCTAACTAAGCCTAGTTTAGCTTAACTAATTTATCTTAGGTCTCTATATTAGACTTGTAAGCTATTAAATACTTAGCAGATTATATTAAGGAGCTCTAACACTAAACTTACTATATTAAAGCTATTTAAGAGAACTACCTTTAATATTATTATTAATAGATTTACTAGCTATAATAAGGCAAGATATATAAGCTACTTTACTTATAGGACTACTAACTATTAACTAGTTACTACCTATGCTTATAGATATAAGATTAATAAAATCTATATTAAGATAATTACTTATATTAAAAGCAATTTTAGCTTTAAAATTAGATTCCTTAGGAGTAATAATAAGAGGGCCTTTAGCCTTAAATTTACTATCTTCCTAGATAGTAGAGGAATCTATTATAAGCTATCTACTCTCTATACTTAAGCTTAGAATAGTTATAATAAAAGGATAGAAGCTATACTATTAAGGAGAGTAAAGGCAATTACTATCTTTGCTAATCTACTAAGGGAATTATACTCTAAACTATATAGATTAGTAGCCTATCTAATTAATAGAATACCTCTTAAGAAGCTAGACTAGAAGATTCTATTTAAGCTAGTTTATAGATACTCTCTATTAGTTACTTATCTTAGGCTACTTAGATATAAAGCTTATACTTTAGATAAGCTTATTATAAGTAGTAATAAGCTTATACTAAGGGCTTATATTAGCTATCTAGTTAGCTATAACTTAACTAACATCTTTAGGATCTTTATACTAGCCTCTAAGAAGGTTATTAGAATAAGATATATTAGATTTAATAAAACTTAGTTCTATAAGCTAGAGGAATAACCTTAGCTAAAACTAATTAGATTACTTAATCTACTAAGGCTCCTATAGAAGATTAATAAATCTAAAAGGGTATATAAAGTAGAGGAAACAACTAAACTAAATCTAGTTTAGAATCTAGTTTAGTATCTAGTTTAGTATCTAGTTTAGAATCTAGTTTAGTATCTAGTTTAGAATCTAGTTTAGAATCTAGTTTAGTAGCCGAACTAGATACTATCTTAGACTCTAAGTTAGAACAATCTAGATTAAGAGCTAAGCTTATCTTAGTAGCTAGATAAGGGTCACCCTATTACACTAGATTAGTTACTACCTCTATTAGACTAATTAGATAAGGCTATTCTAGATCTAAACCTAGCTTAGATCTAGGAATCTTTACTAAATAAATAGTTCTTTAATGCTCTAGCCTTACTACTATCTATAGTAGTATAGCTATCTCCTCTACTACTAGGAGGAGATAAAGCTAAAGGAGATAAGATAGAAGTTTAGACTAAAGAGGTAGTTAAAGCTTAGCCTAAGTAACTCCCTTAAAGAATTACTATAAGGTTAGCTAACCTTCTTCTTAAATATATCTTTATAATAAGAAGAATAAGAAAACTAAGAAGGTAAGTATATATTACTACCCTTATATAAACTAATAAGGCTCCTAGATATTACTAAGCCTTTAATACTTATCTATTAATAACACTAACTTAGCCTAAGCTAGAATTAAGAGATAATCTTCTACTACTACTAGCTAATATTAGAGAACTTAAGGCTTATTCTTATAAGAAGCAATTTTAAGAGGCTATAAAGGTTAAATTACTTACTTTACACTTAAAACATATATAGACTATTATACTAGTAGCTTAAGCTACTAGTAAGCCTATCTCTTTAATATAGGTGTTTACCTATAGAGTTAATAATAAAGGAGAGGTTATAAAGCATAAAGTAAGAGTCTATATAAGAGATAATCTCTAATTAATAGAATCTAAGACTTATATAGTAACTCTAGCAGCTAAGATCTTTAGAATGCTTATAGTATTACTTGCTTATAAAGATATAGAGGCTATCTAGATAGATGTTATTAATACCTATATTAATAGTCCTATTAATAAGACTATCTACTTGTCACGAACTGTCTAAATATAGCCTACGCTAGTAGTCTAAGCTAAGCTAAGAACGAGGTAGTTCTACTTCTATAGTAGTATAGTACTAAGGTAAGAGTTAGAGAAGATATATCTTATAGATAATAAAGTACAATTAGATAGTATTATAAAGGCTAGCCTTAGCAATACTAGTGTTTACTATTTAGACGAGGTTAACTATAGTACTTATATAAGGTAAGAACTATTCCTATATATATATGTTCTTTACTATGTACTTTATATGCTCTATATACTCTATAGTAAGAGTCGGGAGCAATATAGAGTACACGTCCGCTAGTGACCTATATACTCTATAGTTTCTAGAGTAGAGCTACTAGAGAAGATAGAGAACTAGGTAAATATCGGGCTAAGTTACGTAATAACCTTAGTAGTTTAATTAGTCCTAACATCTCTACACTCTAGCTGTCCTACTAGTTTATAATATTACTTTTCTCCTTTAATCGAGTTGTTCTAATAAGTAAGTATACTTTCTTGTCTTTACGCGCTATGTACTAAATATGCCTTCTAGTTATCGAAGGTATAGTAAATCTAGTATATCTATACGAAAGAACCTCTTAGAGTTTATTAAATTATTTAGAACTAACATGCTATAAGCCTACTCTTGTTACAAGTTAAAAGGGCTAGACTATAAAGTCTATATTCGGTTAGGTATTTATAGCTAGTATATTGTAAGTAACTACTTAGGTTATAATATTTAAGTAACAAAATCGGAATAGTAGCGTCTCTAGTCTAAGTATATTTATTTATAAAAGGAATTAGTTATAGCTAAGGCTACTAGAAAGGAAGCTAAAGAAGCTTATAAAAAGGCAAAAGAGGCTTATTAAAGAGCTATAGGTAATAAGCTTCGCCTATGTAAAGAGATATAAAAATTAAAGAATAAGGCAAAGAAAGTAATTTCCCTAGAGAAAACCCGTATTTAAGTTCTAGAGTAAGAGGAAATACTATTATTAGTAGATCCTATCCTACTATAGGATTAGTAATTATTTATGCCTAACTCTAATTAGAGTTTCTTATTCGGCAATAATTAGGGTACTTCTATTAGCTAGGTAGTCTTTCTTAGGCGTTCTTATTTTTGTTTAGTATTAGTAGTATCGGGCCTATCTAGTTAGTTTACTTAGAATAGGTTTTTAGTCTAGTAATCTAGGATTACTTACGAGGTAAGGTGTTCCTCTAGTTCCTATATTGCCTTACTATACTAATGTCCTTTCTAGTAGATAAGATAGTAATGCTTTTCCTTTATAAATTTATAACGTAAAACTCTTTTAATTTTATACTATAGCTCTTGTGTTTCTTTATCTAGTTCGATAGGTCTAGGCACTATATTCTATAGTACTTTCTCTAATAGTAATACGTAAAAGACTAGGTAGATCCTTATATATCTAGGTAGTTCTAGTTTATATACGTTTTTGTTTTTCTTTTCTAGGATCTTAAAGAGTCCTAGTTTAGTATAGTTAAGTTTCTTACTTAGTTGTTTTATTTTAATGTTTTTACTAAGGAGGTAAACTTTCTCTCCCTCCTATAGAATTAGTCCTATAATTCTCTTCTAGTTAGTAAACTCTACTATCCTTTGTAATATAAATACTATATTATAGTATAGCTAGTCGTATAGTTTCTTAATGTTAGCTACTAATATGTTAGTATCCTTAGATATTAGCTTAATTCTAAGTATGTTATAGTATAGATCTAAGTGTATTCTATAGTTTGTATAGAATAGTAAAATTCTATTTACTAACTTTCTATTATTGATAGCAAGCTCTATAAGTAGTAATAGTGTTACCTATAAGTCTTACTTATAGTTTAGATAGCATTATAGGTACTACTCTAGTACTTGATTTACCTATTCTATTTATCTGTCTATTTATAGATAAAAGAAGGTTAATAGCTTATGTTTAACTCCTAGTAGGTCTATAAATAATTACTAGAATTATAACGTAAATAGCTTATCTCTATTAGTTATTAGGTCTCGTAGTACTCTATATTATAAAACAATTATTCGGAGGAAGGTAAAGGCTATATCCTCGGTAGTTACTATTATCTTATATAGTATAAAGTAGTAATACTTCGTAAACCTATCTACTAGGACTAGAATGCTATTATACTTTATACCTATAAGAGGTTCTTCTAATAGTAGTAGAGGTCCTATAAAGTCTATCGTAACTGATTACTATAGTTTATTTAGTAGTAGCAAGGGTTATAATAGCTTATATAGCTTGTGTCGTAAGTGCTTAGACTTATAGCATATATCGTATATAGTAATATATGTCTTAATATCGTTTCGGAGTCCTTTCTATAGGTAGTTTTATATAATAAGTTTAATAGTCTTATTAATTCTACTATGCCCTACTATTAGGTCGTTATAGTATATTTAAATAACTTCTTTCTTCTATTCTTACGTAAGCTCCTAGGTAAGGCTATATAACTACTCTACCTTCGGGTGCTTATAGACTAAAGTGTCGTCTTGCTACTTTAGTATAGAGGCCTCTATTATTGTTATATTCTTTAAGTAATCCGGTTGTCGGCTAAGAGCGTCTACTCTACTATTCTCTAATCCCTTAATATAGTAGATCTAAAAGTTGTAGCTTATAAGTGTTTCTAACTATTAAACCTATTGTCTATTAAGAACCTTAGTTATTGTCTAATATAATAGGTTCTTATAGTTAGTATAGACTTATATAGGTAAGGTTATTCCTTCTAGATATACCTTCTACTTGCGGAATGCCTCTATAATTGTAAGTAACTCCTTATTATATATATTATAGTTAAGTTTAGGTCTAGTTATTTTTCGTAAGTAGTATATAATTAGGTAGTATTATTCTTCTACGTCCTTCTACGCTAGACTTACTTCTATTACAAAGTCTAAGGTATCTATTTCTAGTAGCGCTTATTAGTCTAGGTCGAAGAGTACTAGGATAGGTACTATTATAAGTCTAAGCTTTAGCTTCTTAAAGGCCTACCTATACTTTTCGTTAAAGACAAAGCTAGTTCCTTTCTTCGTAAGGTTAGATATTAGTATAGCTACCTTAGAGAATCCTTTAACAAATTTATAATAGTAGTTAAAGAATCCTAGTAGTGCTTAAACCTCCTTAACTATAGTAGGTTCCGGCTAGTTATTTATTAACTTAATCTTCTTTAGATTAGGTTTAATACTATTAGTAGATATAATATAGCTTAGAAATTATATCTTATGTTTATAAAACTTATACTTAGAGAGCTTTACTAGTAGGTCTTTTTCTTTTAGTTTCTATAGCACCTTATAAATATGTCCTACATGTTTATTATATATCTTTAAGAAGATAATAATATTGTCTAAATATGCTAAGACAAAGTTATTAAGGTATTCTTATAGAGTATTATTAATTAACTCTTAGAAGGTTATAGAAGTATTAGTTAACCTAAAGGGTATAATAAGGTACTTATATAGACTCTATTATATCCTAAAAGCTATTTTTTACTCCTTACTCTCCTTTATTTATACTTAATAATAGACGTCTCTAATGTTAATTATAGTAAACTATTTAGCTCTAAGTAGTTAGTCTTAAAGTTTGTTAATCCTTAGTAGGGAATAGTAATTCTTTCTAGTAAGTATATTAAGTTTCTAGTAATTAATATATATTTATAACATTCTATTCTTTTTAGATATAAAAAGTACTTTGTACGTAATAGGTAATTTTAATAGTCGTATAAATCCTTTAAGTAGGTGCTTATTAATATAGTTCTTAAGGACGTTCTTCTCTTATTTCGATAGTAGTATAAGACCTTAATAGTGTATTAGGGATTTACTCTCTTTAAAAGGTATTTCGTAATTCTATAGTTTATGTTAGAGTAAGGCTATAATGTCTTTTCTTTCTTTAAATAAGTCCTCGAAGTCTTTATATTCTAGCGGAAGTACTTAATTACTTACGCTAGCAATAGCCCTAACTATTAGTTATACCTATACTATTCTTATAGTTAGTATCTATAGAGCTAATTATACTCTCTATGTTCTATAATTATACTTAGGGATTTCGAGTGTTTCTTTAATCTAGTCTATGTCTAGATTGTGTTATTAAAGCTAGTCTATACTAAGTACTATATTATACTATATGTTAACTATATTAATTAATTATTTTTCCGTATGTGTCTCGATTTTAATTATAATATTTCGTAGTTCCTAAGTAACTTTCCTATCCTTTTCTATAGGGGTTCTATCTACTATAGTAAGTAAGTAAGGTAACTCCTTTTAATATTAATAAGGTTTAAGCTAATTAGTAACTATTATAGAGATATAGCTATAGTTAGCTCCTAAATCTATTATTGCTCTTACCTTATTCTTTTATATTTTAATTTCTAGTATAAAGTAGTTTAATATATAGATCTTTATTATATTAAGGCTTTAGCTAGTATTATTATCTTGCCTTATTAGGCGACAACTAGCTAGTTTTTTGTTATTATAGCCTCTTAGATAAGTAGCTAATTCCTTCTTATACGTATCTACTATTAGTACTATACCTATTAGGCTAGTTATGTCTTGTCGCTATTCGATATAGTAAGGTAGACTTCTAGCGCTTAAGTCCCTTAATAACTATAAAGTCTAATAATCCTCTACTAATTACACTAAGTAATATTATATACCTATATTAGTATAACTATTCTCTCTAGATAGGGCTAGGTATTTATATTAAAGATAAATACGAGTTAAGTAGATTTGTCTTATTATATTCTATTCTAGTAGTAGGTATATATTATTATATAGTTTCTCTATATTCCTATAAGGTATACCTTAAGTTGTCTACCTAGTAGTAGTACGTTATTATTGTTATTGTTAGATAAATCCTTATCTATGTTATTATATTATAGTTGTTTAGTGTATTCTTTACTATATTTCTCTTCGTCGCTACTGCCCCTAGTATAGTTACAATTAGTAAAGCTACACTAAGTATATTCCCTTACTTAGCTATAGAGGATAGTACTACCTATCTCGATTACTAAGAAGTCTATAGTGTATTTAAGACTAATAGTGTCTTCTCTAAGTACATCGTATAAGTAGATAGTATAGTACTATTTGTAATTTAGATTTATATACTTCTAGAGCGATATATAATATACCTTTCCTTATAGTTTACTATAAGAGCTAAAGGTAAGACTACTATATTGTCGTATAGTACTTACGTCCTAATACTTCGTTTTAATAATCGTATATTAGTAATTATCGCTAACTACCTTCTAAGGTTAGTTAATGTTACTACTAATTATAGAGAGCTCTTCTAGGTTAGGTTCCTAGTCTAGCTATTTCGTTAGTTGCCTACGCTTAGGTAGCTTATGTAGAAACTAACTAGATCCTTACTTATCTAATAAGTAAATATAACAAGAGTTATTATAATATACTATTTATAATAGCATTATATGTTAGCTTTGTCGTTTTTTGCTATTAGTTATAGAGATATTAAGTGTAACATCCGGAGAGAATTCTCTTACCTCTCGAGTTGTTATAGACTTCTTTTATGTTTCCTTACCTACGCTAAAAGTCGTTAGGTCTTCTATAGTAGTGTTAGCCTTTTTCTCTACTAGCCTAGTAACTATTATATATAATCTATTAGCTAGCGCCTCTTATTAGTAGTCCCTAGCTCGATACTTAGGTCTTTTATACTTAAAATATAAGTTGTCTTATCTATACTTCTCTCTCTCTTTTCTACTAAGGAACTTTCCTCTATAGCTACGGCCTTATACCTATAAGGGGTAGCCTTTGCGTATAGTATTAAGTTCTATAGAGTCTCTATAGTTTCGAGAGGAACGCGTATATCTAGTATTTACCTTATATCCTCTATAATGTTCTATATGTTATTTATAAAGTTAATTATTAATAGTAATTATAGTATCTACTAGTTCTTAAAGGCTATTAGGCAGCTTAAGTATTATTTAGTCTTTAACCGAGTCGCTTAGTTCTTAGTAGAATACTAAATGTTTAGCACTATTATTCTAGTCTAGGTACATTACGAGTTATTAGAACTAGGAATAGTACTAGGCTATAGACCTACGTTGTTATAGTTATTAGATCTTTGTTATAGCGACACGTTCCTTATTAGATACGTTAAAGACTTACTTAATCTTTGCCTAGAAGATACTAAAGCTCTTAAAGATAGCCTTTATATCTAGGCTTAGGTATCTATCTAGGTAGCTACTTATATAAGGCTTAAACTACCCGAAGGTAGCGCCTTTTAGGTGTATCCTAGCATAGAGGACCTTTACTACGTCGTTAGTGTACTTATCTCTCTCTAGAGCGAAGAAGACTTTAAGTTAAATAAGAAAGTGCCTTAAGTAGGCGTAGTCCCTATAGAAGAGTTCTACCTTTAACTTAGGCTTACTCTATCCTTCCTCTATACTAAGAGACCTTCTATATTTGCCCGAGGTTAAACTAGTAATAGATATATTATTAATAGTAAGCTTTCCTAGCTTACTAGTAATTAAAGATACTAATAGTAACTTAGAGTAAGAGTTACTTATTAACCTCGTAGCGTGCTATACTATAGTAAGGGTAGTTAAAATGTTATAAACTGTCTAAATATAGCCTACACTAGTAGTCTAAGCTAAGCTAAGAACGAGGTAGTTCTACTTCTATAGTAGTATAGTACTAAGGTAAGAGTTAGAGAAGGTATATCTTATAGATAATAAAGTATAACTAGATAGTATTATAAAGGCTAGCCTTAGTAATACTAGTGTTTACTATCTCGATAAGGTTAACTATAGTACTTATATAAGGTAAGGACTATTTCTATATATATATATTCTTTACTATATACTCTATATGCTCTATATACTCTATAGCGAGAGTTAGAGGCAACATAGAGTATACGTCTACTAGTAACCTATATACTCTATAGTCTCTAGAGTAGAGCCGCTAGAGAAGATAAAGAACTAAGTAAACGTCGGGCTAGGTTACGTAATAACCTTAGTAGTTTAATTAGTCCTAACGTCCCCGCGCTCTAGCTGTTCTACTAGTTCGTAACAATATAATATAGCCTAGAAATTGTATCTTGTGTTTATAAAACTTATACTTAGAGAGCTTTACTAGTAAGTCTTTTTCTTTTAGTTTCTATAGTACTTTATAAACATGTCCTATATGTTTGTTATACGTCTTTAAGAAGATAATAATATTATCTAAATATACTAAGACAAAGTTATTAAGGTATTCTTATAGAGTATTATTAATTAACTCTTAGAAGGTTATAGAAGCGTTAGTTAACCTAAAGAGTATAACGAGGTACTTATATAAACTCTATTATATTCTAAAAGCTATTTTCTACTCCTTACTCTTCTTTATTTATACTTAATAATAGGCGTCTCTAATATTAATCGTAGTAAACTATTTAGCTCTAAGTAGTTAGTCTTAAAGTTTGTTAATCCTTAGTAGGGGATAGTAATTCTTCCTAGTAAGTGTATTAAGTTTCTAGTAATTAATATATATTTATAATGTTCTATCCTTTTTAGGTATAAAAAGCACTCCGTATATAATAGGTAATTTTAATAGTTATATAAATCCTTTAAGTAAGTACTTATTAATATAGTCCTTAAGAATATTCTTCTCTTATTTCGATAGTAGTATAAGACCTTAGTAGTATATTAGGGATTTACTCTCTTTAAAAGGTATTTTGTAATTCTATAGTTTATGTTAAAGTAAGGCTATAATGCCTTTCCTTTCTTTAAATAAGTCCTTAAAGTCTTTATATTCCGGTAGAAGTACTTAATTACTTACGCTAGTAATAGCTCTAACTATTAGTCGTATCTATACTATCTTTATAGTTAGTATCTATAGAGCTAATTATACTTCCTATATCCTATAATTATACTTAGAGAATTTAAGTGTTTCTTTAATCTAGTCTATGTCTAGATTATATTATTAAAGCTAGTCTATACTAAGTACTATATTATACTACATATTAACTATATTAATTAATTGTTTTTCCGTATATATTCTAATTTAGATTATAACATTTTATAGTTCCTAAGTAACTTTCCTATTCTTCCCTATAAGAGTTCTATCTACTATAGTAAGTAAGTAAGGTAACTCCTTCTAATGTTAATAAGGTTTAAGCTAATTAGTAACTATTATAGAGACGTAGCTATAGTTAGCTCCCGAATCTATTATTACTCTTACCTTATTTCCTTATATCTAGACTTCTAGTATAAAGTAATTTAACATATAGATCTTTATTATACTAAGGCTTTAGCTAGTATTATTGTCTTGTCTTATTAGGTAATAACTAGCTAGTTTTTTGTTATTATAGCTCCTTAGATAAGTAGCTAATCCCTTCCTACACGTATCTACTATTAGTACTATATCTATTAGACGAGTTATGTTTTGTTACTGTTTAATATAGCGAGGTAAACTTCTAGCGCCTAAGTCCCTTAGTGACTATAAAGTCTAATAATTCTCTACTAGTTATACTAAGTAGTATTACACACCTATATTAGTATAACTATTCCCTCTAGGTGTAGCTAGGCGTTAGTATTAAAGACAAAAGTAAGTTATGTAGATTTATCTTATTATGTCCTATTCTAGTAGTAGGTATATATTATTATATAATTTCTCTATATCTCTATAAGGTATACTTTAAGTTGCCTACCTAGTAGTAGTACATTATTGTCGTCGAATAAGCTCTTATCTATATTGTTATACTACTATTATTTAGTGTATTCCTCGTTGTATTTCCCTTTGTTACTACTACCCCTAGCGTAGTTATAGTTAGTAAGGCTACACCGAGTACACTCTTATACTTAGCTATAAGGAATAGTACTACCTATTTCGATTACTAAGAAGTCTATAGTATATTTAAGACTAATAGTATCTTCTCTAAGTATATCGTGTAAGTAGACACTCTTATACTTAGCTATAAGGAATAGTACTACCTATTTCGATTACTAAGAAGTCTATAGTATATTTAAGACTAATAGTATCTTCTCTAAGTATATCGTGTAAGTAGACAGTATAGTACTACTTATAATCTAGATTTATGCATTTCTAAAGCGATATATAATATGCTTTTCCTTATAGTACGCTATAAGGGCTAAAGGTAAAGCTACTATATTATCGTATAGCACTTATGTTCTAATACTTCGTCTCGATAATTGTATATTAGTAATTGTCGCTAACTACCTTCTAAGGTTAGTTAATATTACTACTAATTATAAAGAGCCCTTCCGGGTTAGGTTCCTAGTCTAGCTATTTCGTTAGCTACCTACGCTTAGATAGCTTATATAGAAACTAACTAGATCCCTACTTGTCTAATAAGTAAATATAATAAGAGTTATTATAATATACTATCTATAATAGCGTCGCGTATTAGCTTTATTATTTGCTATTAGTTATAGAGATATTAAGCATAATATCTAGAGAGAATTCTATTACCTCTTAAGTTGTTATAGACTTCTTCTATATTTCCTTACCTACGCTAAAGGTCGTTAGGTCTTCTATAGTAGTATTAGCCTTTTTTTCTACTAGCCTAGTAACTATTATATATAATCTATCGGCTAGCGCCTCTTATCGGTAGTCCCTAGCCTAATGTCTAGGTCTTTTATATTTAAAACATAGATTGTCTTATCTATACTTCTCTCTCTCTTTTCTACTAAGGAACTTTCCTCTATAGCCGCGGCCTTATACCTATAAGGGGTAGCCTTTACGTATAGTATTAAGTTCTATAGAGTCTCTATAGTTTCGAGAGAAACACGTATATCTAGTATTTACCTTATATCCTCTATAACGCTTTATACGTCGTTTATAGAGTCTATTATTAATAGTAATTATAGTGTCTACTAGCTCCTAGAGGCTATTAGACAGCTTAGGTATTATTTAGTCTTTAACTAAGTCGCTTAGTCCTTAGTAGAATACTGAATATTTAGTACTATTATCCTAGTCTAGGTATATTACGAGTTATTAGAACTAGGAATAGTACTAGGCTATAGACTCTTATTATTATAGTTGTTAGATCTTCGTTATAGTAATATATTTCTTATTAGATATGTTAAAGACTTACTTAATCTTTGCCTAGAAGATACTAAAGCTCTTAAAGATAGCCTTTATATCTAGGCTTAGTTATCTATCTAGGTAGCTACTTATATAAGGCTTAAACTACCTAAAGGTAGCGCCTTTAAGGTGTATCCTAGTATAGAGGACCTTTACTATGTCGTTAGCGTACTTTTCTCTCTTTAGAGTAAAGAAGGCTTTAAGTTAAATAAGGAAGTGCCTTAAGTAGGCGCGGTCTCTATAGAAGAGTTTTACTTCTAACTTAGGCTTACTTCGTTCTTCCCCTATACTAAGAGACCTTCTATGTTTACCCGAGGTTAAACTAGTAGTAGATATGTTATTAATAGTAAGCTTCTCTAGCTTACTAGCGATTAAAGATACTAATAGTAACTTAGAGTAAGAGTTACTTATTAACCTTATAGCGTGCTATACTATAGTAAGGGTAGTTAAAATGTTATAAACTGTCTAAATATAGCCTACACTAGTAGTCTAAGCTAAGCTAAGAACGAGGTAGTTCTACTTCTATAGTAGTATAGTACTAAGGTAAGAGTTAGAGAAGATATATCTTATAGATAATAAAGTACAATTAGATAGTATTATAAAGGCTAGCCTTAGTAATACTAGTGTTTACTATCTAGACAAGGTTAACTATAGTACTTATATAAGGTAAGAACTGTTCCTATATATATATATTCTTTACTATGTACTCTATATACTCTATAGCGAGAGTTAGGAGCAATATAGAGTACACGTCTACTAGTAACCTATACGCTCTATAGTTTCTAGAGTAGAGCTACTAGAGAAGATAGAGAACTAGGTAAACGTTAGGCCAGGTTACGTAATAACCTTAGTAGTTTAATTAGTCCCGACGTCTCTATACTCTAGCTGTCCTACTAGTTCGTAACACTACTATACTATCCCTACTAGATTTAAGCTAGTTATAGAGGATCTTATAAAGGACTATCCTAGTATTACTCTATTAGATATAATTCTCTTACTTAATAAGGCCTTATATAGTCTTAAATAAGCTCTAGCTCTCTAGTATACTAAATTTACTACTACTCTAAAGAGTATTAGTTTTACTTAGGCCCCTAAGGCTCCTTGTCTCTAGCTAACCCCTAATGTAATAATCTTCTTCTTTATAGATAATATTACTATTATATACCTTAAAAAGCATAAAGAGAAAGCTAATACTATTATTATAGCTCTCTATACTAAATATAAGATAAAGGTACTTAAAGATCTAAGCTAGTTTCTAGCTATCTAAGTTATAAGGGATAGACTAATAAAGAGACTCTAGCTTAGCTAAGCCTAGTATATATAACAGATATATAGCAAGTTTATTATAGAACTAACAAGGCTAGTGTTAACACTACTACTAATTAAGATACTTTAACCTTATAAAGGCTAAGTATTACTATAAGAGATCTACCTATATTAGTAAAAGATTAGATCTATTAACTTTGTAGTAGTTATTATAAGGCCTAATATAGCCTTTGCTACTTCTAGATTGTTAGAGCATCTAATAAATCTATTACTAACTTACTAGAGGATAGTAAATAGAGTAATCTAATATCTTTATAAAACTAAGAATTTGTTAAGCGGAAGGCACGTTTAGAGGTAGAGTATTATATAGAACCAATCCGTACACTAGTTAGGTGATAGACGAGTTAATTGATTAAGGAGTCTATCTACTAAAAGAAAGAACAGCTATAAATCCCTAGGGCTTAGTATTATATAACCTATAGTTATATAACCTTCGGGCCTAATTATCTAGAGAGAGCTATATTCTTAACACTTCTACTTAGCTCCTGTAGATAAGCTATTAGGTTGATAATAAACTAAGTTGCTTTATAAACCTCGTAAAGTTCTAACCTTGTAATAGCTTAGTTAACCTATTAGCTACTATGTCTACTGTCCTTACAAACTTAACCTATATTCTCTAGTCCCTCTATAGCCTCCTAACGTAGTAGTAAGCAACATTAATATGTTTTGCTCTTTTATAAGTATATAGCTCCTTTATAAGTAAGAGAGCTACCTAGTTATTACTATTGATCTTAGTAGTAAAGAGTAATCTTATTATTGCTTTCTAAGACTCCTTTATAGTTAGCTTCTAAAGTGATTAACTAACTATCTTATAACAGCCTATATCTCTTAGTAATTGAGATAGGAACTGTAATCTCTTTATATAAGAGTATATTACTATATATTTAGCCTCTATAGTAGAGGTTAAAACAGACTTCTACTTCCTACTTATCTAGCTAATAGGACTACCTATAAGCATAAAGACGTATCTAAGAATAGAGACTTTGTCTGTCTTGTCTAAGGCATAGTCTAAATTAGAATATCCCTTAAGAGTCTTATTACTATTCCTCCTAAACACTATACTAAGATCTTTAGTTAATCTAATATATCTTAACATCTTCTTTATCTTAATAGTATAGCTGTCTATTAGATCTACTATGAACTAACTAAGCCTTCCTAAGGCAAAGGTAGTGTCTAGTCTTATTAGAGTACTAAGGTACATCTAGCTTCTAATAGCATATAAGTACTTAGTTCTACTAAACCTTATATCTTTAGTCTAAGCTCTCTAAGGGAGCTTATTATCTATTAGCTGCTTTATTAGAGTAGCCTTGTTAGAGGTCATGTTAAGCCTCTATAGTATATTATCTATATAGTAGGTCTAGTTAAGCCTTAAGGTTCCTTATTGTCTATCCCTTATAACCTTAACCCTAAGAACTTTACTAACCTTACTAAGATCCTTAATCTTAAAGATTCTACTAAGCTCTTACTTAAACTACTAGATGTTCTTTTTGCTTTGTACTATAAATGGTATATTATTAACATAAACTAAGAGAATAATCTTCTTATTATAGTATATAAGAAGATAGGGATCTACTTTGCTCTAAGTAAAGCCTAGCTTTAAAAGCTTAGAGATGTAGTGCTAATTCTAATCTCTAGTAGCTTACTTAAGTCTATATAAGCTCCTAAGAATACGGAAGGTAATACTAGGTTAGACCTTAAGTCTAGGTAGTAGCCTTATATAAATTACTTCCCTAAGGAATAATTCTATAAAGGCATTATTAACATCTACCTAATAATATTTAAGGTCAAGTATATATATAATAGCAAAGAACAGTCTTAGTATATCTACTTTAACTATTAGTATAAATGTGTCTTTATAGTTAATGCTATACTTCTATAAGAAGCCTCTAGTAACAAGTCTAGCCTTAAACTTCTTAATAGAGCTATCCGTGTTATACTTAATATTAAAGACCTACTTAGATGTTACTAAGTTTAATCCTTTTAGAGGGACAACCTCTTCCTATGTGTTGTTTAATCCTAGAGTATTAAGCTCTATATTAATTACTTCCTGCTACTTACTTCCCTAAACTAGATTAGTAACAGCCTTATAGTAGTCTCTTAGAATTAGGATATATTACTTGATAGAGGCTGTTATAGTAATCTTATTAACCTTATCTTGCTAATTAATATACTTAGCAATAAATACTCTATAATACTTTACCTTAGGCTCTTTATTATTAGATTCTTTATCTCTTAATCTCTTAAGTAATTAACCTATATAATTAGGTAATGTAGATTAAACTATTAGCTCTTCTCTATGTTAGAATTCTATAAGGTTAATAGGGTTAACCCTTAGGATCTCGATATATAAGAAGATTCTCCCTATAGGCGCTTCTTACTAAATAGGCTAATCTAATTAGTCTACCTTAGGATTAAGCCGGGGTCGGATCTAGGTTAGTCTACTAATTAGTCTCCTAACTAGTACTTAATTGCTTGTAGTGCTAATCTTAATACTAAGATTAACATTTCTACCTTTCTTAAATTTAAAGAACTTAACATTTAGTAATACAATTACTGCCTTCCTGTTAGGTGCCTATATCTTGTATATCCTGTTAGTTCTATCTACATAGCTAAGGAATACTCCTACTCTCTCTCTATCTATAAGCTTATCTTTTCTTCTATGTATAGGAAGGGACTTTAGGTTTATATAGGTATATACCTTATAGCTCTAGACTCTAATATAATTAACTAATAGCTTAATGCCTATGTAGGCCTTAATTAGTGTAACTTACTTATTATTAATTATAGGTCTAGTTGCTGTCCTGTTCCTTAGATATACATCTACCTAAACTGCTTTAGGCTAGAACTTATTTAGCATCTTTAAGTCCTTAAGCATTGCTCTTATACTATTCTCTAAGGTTTAGATGCCTTTCTCTACTAGTCTATTCTAGATTAAATTATATAGCTTAGTAGTTATGTAATAGATGCCTTCTTAGCGCTTCTACTGCTTTAGGATCTTGTTAAGCTTACTAGTATTGTCTAATCTAGTGACCTTAACTTTGGTATCACTTTCCTTCTTAACCTTTAGCTTCTACTTAATAAGCCTCTATAGGGCTTTATCTCTTATCTTAAGTAGTATAATCTATGTCATTCTTAAATAGCTATCTATAAGCTCTAGGAAGTATCTAAATCCTTCTCTACTTGCTTTAATTAGGCTATAGATATTAGTATAAACAAGCTAAAGAACCTCTAGTCTTCTCTATAAAGTTTTACCTCTTCTATTCCTTATCTTTATTAAGGAATAGACCTTATATAGGATTAACAAATTATAGTTTAAATTAATAAGCTTCTTAAGAGTTATAACCTTATAAAGATCCCTAAGCTTCTTAACTCTAAGGTAAGCAAATCTCCTATGCTAGAGTTAGTACTCTATGTTAGAGTTGTTAGGTCTTAAATTAATAAGATCCTTATATTACTTATCCTAGGTTAGATGTGCATACTTAGTGTGTAATATAATTATTAGCTAAGTAGTAAGGAATGCTATGTCCTAATTAGCTAGATCTAGAATTAAGCCGGGCTTAGATCTAGAATGCGGCTTTTAATTAGCTAACTACTTAAAGAGGGATTAGATAATATATACCCCCCCTCGAATTCTAGCTTTAAGCAGTAGCTGCTTTTATAAATTAAGAACAAGAAAAGAATTTAAATTAAGAACTCTAGAAACTCCTAAATCTATATATAGCTTACGACAGAAGACTAAATTAACACTAAGATTAGGTATATAAAGAGCCTATACCTTTATCTTATCTCCCTTCTTAGTCCTAATAACTATAGTTCCTATTAACTATAACTAAAGGTAACCCCCCCTAACCTAGATCTATTAAGTACGTATCTTGCTTAATAGGCCCCTAAAGAGAGTTAGCTTGTCTATTATATAGTTAGATACTCTAGAGTTAAGCATCTACTAATGATGTAGAAGCTTACCTTATACCTCTAATATAGAGCCTATAGTCTTAAGTTCCTCTTTACCTAATAGAACTTTAGGTAGTAGAGTTAAGATTAGAGAGGAAGGTTCGGACTAGCCTTTAGTAGTAGTAAAGGCTTTGCTTTTCTTTGACTTAAATACTGCTTCTAGTCTGTTAACCTTCTTAGTAAGATGCCTAATAAGGGTAATTAGATCATTAGAAGCTAATAGAGATCTTCTCCTCCTTAGTAGGCTCTTAGTAATCCTATAGGAAGGCTAAATATGCCTCTATGCTCTTTAAAGTTAAGGGCATCTAGTTACGGTGTAACTAGCCTATAAGCAAAGGATATATATATAGCTTGTACTTCTACTAGGTCCTTGATTTAGTCTCCCCCTAGCAAACATAGCAATTTTATACTTACTAAGGCGTCTCTCTTCCTTCTTAAGAATAAGAAGGACCTTATCTATGTTAGTTAATCCCCTTGCTTTAATTGCTTACCTTATAAACCTATAGTCGTTAGGAAGAGAAGAGAGAAGCTACTATAATCTCTCTACTGCCTTCTAATAACCCTTGTCTAGGTAGACAATAGCTATCTATCTTCCTAGGCTAGTAAGGTAGGACTAAGCTTTATTAATAGTGTTCTGCTTATCTATCTTATAGTTCACAAATTAGATAACTAGCTCCCTTACGCTTGCCTTAAGGTTTGTTTTATACTTAGACTTAAGCAATCTCTAATACTCTAATATAAGCTCTTCCTTATATAGCAACTCTTTATTATCTTATAAGATACACTAGACAACCTAGTACTTAGTAGTTGTATTAGCCTTTTGCTAGTCCTTTAACTTAATAGGTAGGACTAAAAAGGAGCTAGAGGTGTTATTAGATAATAGTGTTACTAAAGGGGTAGTCTAACTACGAATAGTCTAGAAGGCATCCTTACTTATAAGGTATATTTCTATCTAGTAGAACTATTCTCTCTAGTTAAGTCTATTAAGCTTAACAACTAGTCTTCTTAAAGATAAGGACTAATCTTCTATAGTTAGGAATTGAGTTCTCTAAGGAGAAGAGAATTAAATAAATAGATAAAGGTTAAGTTTAGTTAATAACCTCTAGTTAATAGTTGTCTATAAGGCTAGCTAGGCCTTAGAGGAAGTTAGTAAATCGAATATGTTTAGTTAATCTAGCTAATAAACAGCAGCTATAGTAGAACAATTACAGGAGTTAAACCTATGCTAAACAGAAGTGCTATTCCTGCTTGTTGTCCTAAGTAGTATAATCTTTCACGACTTATAGTACAGTCTACTAGGCTTACTAAAGGTATCTAGATAGTTAACTATAAGGCGGTAGGGATATTGTAATTCCGCTTCCGTTTTGTTTAAGTAGTGGGCCAACTACTATATATACAATCCTATACTTGTGCTATAAGCTCTAGGCTTATAACCTGTTAAGCAGAAGGCACGTTTAGGGGTAGAGTATTATATAGAACCAATCCGTACACTAGTTAGGTAATAGACGAGTTAATTAATTAAGGAGTCTATCTACCGAAAGAAAGAACAGCTATAAATCCCTAGGGCTTAGCATCACATGACCTGTAGTCATGTGACCTTCGGGCCTAATTATCTAGAGAGAGCTATATTCTTAACAGAATTTAGCTTTTACCTTTAATAGCTTAATGCTACTACTAATCCTTTAAGCTTTATTAGATACTAGCTTTAGTAGCTACCTAACAAGGAAGAGCCTTTAAAGCTATTTCTTTAAGATGTTTCAAGGATTAATTAACTAGAAGGCTATAAAGTAACTAATAGTTACAATATTAACTATAGAGGCTAAGCTACTTACTCTTATAGAGACTACTAAGTAAGCTATATAGTAGAGAAGGCTAATAGCCTCTATCTATCTCCTTAAACATGTTAGTATTTAGTATAACAATTAGCAAACTATTAGTCTTATTACTACTCTAATTAAGAAGCTAAATATATATCTTTACTATATTAATATTTATTATTATTAGCTAAAACAAGAAATTAATTAAGCTAGAGATCTATTTAGTTCTATCTTAGTTATATAGACACTATTAGTAGATACACTAGCTAATAGATTTACTAAATTATTGCTACCTAGGAGATATAAGGCCTTCTTATAATAGCTATCTCTTAAGTTAGTAGTCTACTAACTAGCTATTATAGAGTTATAGCTATTTAGTAAAGGGGTGTGTTAACCGAGGTATAAGCTAGAGCGCTAAGAAGACCCTAAGTTAGTTTATCCTAAGGTTAAACTAAATACTATCTTACTATTTTACTAATCTATAATTAAATTAGATAATTATTGTCTTAATCTGCTACTATTAAGGAGTTCTTTTAATTTAGCTATCTTTTAGTACACCAGGTTAAGTATTTATGTAGTTATAATCTACCTTATTTTGGTGGTGTAGGCAGTAATCAATCCTTTTTCCTCCCCCACACAAGTCAACACTTGATCCCAGTCACGTGGTAGCTGCGCCACAATTCCGTCCCTCGGAGTATTTCCGCGCCAGTGCATGGGATGCGGGGGGCGGCAAACGTGGAGAAGCAATTGCCAGCACCAAAGGGACCATCTATCCTCTACAGTCCGAGCCAAGTGCGGAATCGAGGGAGGCTTTTCCAATGTAACCTTTCCACTGAGAGATTCTTGTATATGTGAATCTTTCTTCGTCGAACAGGTAGCTCGCAAGCAGGGATAGGACATACTTCGTGGGTCGACACAGGCTGCATCTCAGACTTGCAAAAAGATACCCTCGATAGACTTATGCACAACTGGAGGAGAAGGTCGATACCATGATCGGATCTACAATCACTCTAATCACCACGCAGCTGCTAGAGCATCCGCTCCGCTCAGCTTTCATATCCCTACTCCTCATTCCCCTGGGTTACATCCTTGCAAATGAGGTCGCTCGATCAAAAGCACGCATCCCCTTCTTCAAGGGACCTCCTGGCATGCCCCTGGTAGGCAACATTCCGGACATCAAGTACAATGCAGCAGAGACCTACCGCCTATGGTCGAAAACGTACGGGCCTGTCTACCAGATTCAGCTCGGCAATATCCCAGTAATTGTCGTCAACTCTGCAAAATCAGCAAAGGACATCTTTGGCGGCTTCTCTCAAGCTTTGTCCTCACGACCTGTCTTTTATACGTTCCACAAAGTCCTCAGTAATACTGCTGGTACCACGATTGGTACATCGCCATTCTCGGACAGCTTAAAGCGGCGAAGGAAGGGTGCCGCTTCGGCTCTGAACAAGCCGAGCGTGCAGTCTTATCTCGACCACCTTGACATCGAGTCTCTCTCTTTCGTCAAGGAAGGGCTTGAATATGGCGAGGGTGGCAAGAAGGGCGTTGATCCAATGCCCATGATCCAGCGTCTCTCCCTCTCGCTGGCGTTAACCCTGAATTGGGGTACCAGAATGGGAAGCAGAGATGACCATCTCTTTCATGAAATCACCGAAGTTGAAGAAGAGATCAGCAAGTTCCGTTCCACTACTGGCAACCTTCAAGATTATATTCCCCTGCTTCGTCTCAACCCTTTCTCCGTCGGCAGCAAGCGTGCAAAGGAAATGCGAGACCGTCGTGATATCTATCTCACGAAACTCAACAGCGACCTCGACGAGAGAATGAAGAATGGCACCGACAAGCCTTGCATCCAGGCCAACATCATCAGGGATGAGGAGGCAAAGTTGAACAAAGAAGAACTTACAAGTATCAGTTTGACCATGCTGAGTGGCGGTCTCGATACTATCACCACTCTCGTCGCATGGAGTGTCGCCCTGCTCGCCCAGAGAAAGGACGTGCAGGACAAGGCTATTTCCGAGATCCGCAAGATGTATCCCGAGACTCAGCCTCTATGTGATGTCGAGGATGACATGAAGTGCGAGTATGTCATGGCTCTGGTCAAGGAATGTCTCCGGTAAGTGATCCTACGATCGACCAAGCTGATCAGGAACTGACTCTGCCAGCTTCTACACCGTCCTCCGCCTCGCACTCCCGCGTGCCACAGTCAAGGACATTACCTACGAAGGCAAGCTCATCCCAGCCGGCACCACCATCTACCTCAACGCATGGGCATGCAACATGGATCCGGATGTCTGGTCGAATCCCAAGTCTCCCCCAGAGATCTTCAAGCCAGAGCGATGGCTCGAGCAGCCTGACGCCCCCCTATTTACTTATGGTCTGGGCTACAGAATGTGCGCCGGATCATTGCTTGCAAACAGGGAATTGTACCTGGTATTCATCCGCATGTTGGCCTGCTTTGAGATTGAGAAGGCGACCGAAGTTGAGGTGGACCCCGTCAAGGGTAGTGCAGATCCGACCAGCTTGGTGACTATCCCTGAGCGGTATGAAGTGAAATTCAAGCCGAGGAATGAGAAGATCCTTAAACAGGAATTGGCGAAGAGGGAGAAAGATCTCGTGGCAGCAGATAGCTAGATATCCATCCGAACGGTAGTCGATTGCCAGACAACCTTCATGGTCAGGCCAATGTGCTTCCCCCTCACCAAATGGTTATCTTCTCTCATCAATCAAGATGATGCTCTTCCCATCGACTACGAATGTAGATACCAGACAGTAAAAACTAAGGTATCACTATTGCGGCGACCTCAAAATTTCCTTCCCCCCGCACCTCACCACAGCTCCATCTCTTCACACATCCACCTCACACCTCACCAACACAACCAACAATGCGCCTCCCACCCGCCATCATCTCCCACCACGCAATACACCCCCATCAATAACCCCACAATGGTCCGCATTAAACACCGCTACCTCCTGCTCCAGCTCCTCTACCCTTCTGCGCCCTCCTCCTCCTCCTCCTCCTCCTCTCCCCCCTCCTCCGACCCCCACCAATTCACACTCCACCTCTACGCCCCAACCCCGGACACGCTCACCCCCGCCCTCCTCGCCCGCCTCATCCGCGACCAAGTCTCCCTCCTCTTCGGGGACCACGGCGCCGGCCTCGTCGCTTCGGGCTTGAAAGTCATGTACCTCTCTGCGCCGACGAGTACGGCGATTGTGCGTGTGGGACGGGCGCAGTTTAGGTTGGTGTGGGCTGCTTTGACGATGGTGAGGAGATTGCCCGGGACAGGGGTTGGAGGGGAGGGGGCTAGGGGAGGGAGGGGGAGGGGGTATGCTGGGCAGAAGGGAGAAGGGGGGCGGGAGGATGGGAGGGAGGTGGTGGTCAGGGTTGTGAGGGTTAGTGGGACGGTGAGGAAGTGTGAGGAGGAGGTTATCAGGAGGGGGACGGAGGTTGTGAGGAGGGCGAAGAGGGAGGGGAAGGAAGGGGGGTTGGGAGGGTGGGGGGAGGAGAGGGTGGAAGGCGAAGGGAGGGGGAGGGGGGGAATTGTGGACGATGAGGAGGATGGGGATGAGGATGAGGATGAGGATATGGGGCTGGATTATTGAGGTTCGAAGGCAGAAAAGGGTGACAGTACGAGAGAAAACAAGGCATAAGGGACGATCAGGATGAGGTTGTAGAGGTGCATTACAGAGGACTTGGAAAAGCCTGCATGGTCGGCGTATGGGATTTGTATTCGAGATACCCAGTCTGCGATGAGCAGATACGCGCAAGAAATGCGCGAAGCATGAATTCCTTCCTCCAACTCCTCGCTGAAAATTACACCAAGCGCGGCCATGATTGACCATCCATATCTCATGCTTTCCCTTTAGACTTGAGATCCGAGTCTGACACTGCTCTGATATACACCTTGACCAGCTTGGAATCGATCTCTTCCGTGCCATCTTCGAAACCTGGACTCGTTCCTATCGCCGCCACAGTCCCATCTCCAGCCCATGCCATCGCCTGCACACCACTCTCCAATCCAGGGAATGCCCTAATACGTCTCTTGTTCGCGCCGTCCCAGAGTATGACCGTTCCGTCGCCTCCAGCACTGGCGAAGACATTGGTCTTGATCGGGTGAAATGCCAACGCGTTGACAGGGTATACGACATCTTCTTCTTCTGTACTAGTACGGTGACACTTGAAAGCGTATTTCTTCATCTGCGCCTCTTCTGAGGGGTCAAACATCTCGACTCCCACACGACCTTCGATAGACGAAATGGCGAAGCCTTCGTCGTTGGGCATACATGCTACGGCTCGAATCATGTACTTGAGTGCTGGTTCACGCTGCTGCCATGGCTCGATCACCAAAGGGATAGTCGAGTTGTCTGAAGTCGGCGCACTTTGCAATGTAAGCTGTTGGAGTGTCGCAAGGTCATAGATGTAAACTTGTCGAGAAGCCATGGCGACCACCAGCTTCGTCGGCGAGACGGAGATTGCATGAGGTACCGAAGGTATCGAAACTGACGAAGGAGCATGAGTGAGGGCGCCGTTCTCCAACTCGACAATGTGGATGTGGAGAGTATTATCCCAGCCTGATGAAATCAAGATGTTGTGTTCTGGAGAGTATACCACATGGCGGGCAGGCTTTTCGTGTGTTGACAATACCGTCTTGCGTCCCGTGTCGAGGTTGATATGAGATACATCATGGTCGAGTCCAGCAGAGAAAGCCGTGTTTCCGTCAGCTCCAAAGCAAATGTCTAGAACCGGTGCGCGATGCTCTATGCGCATTTCCAAGAAGCTGTCGGAAGACTCGAGCGGTGAAGGCGTCTCGTAGAGGTAGATGTGGCGGTCCCATGACGAGACGAGGAGACGCGTCGAAGAGCCCGGTGCAAACTTGAGGGCAGAGATCACGTCCGACGGCGGTTCGGAGAGCTCGTACTGTGATGACATGGTCAGTATCGACGGTTCGAAGTGATGCAATGTGCGGCCGTAGCGAGCAGAGAGCAGTCGTGATTCGAGCAAGTTGTCGACGTCAGAGAAAGGAGACGACCATGTAAACAGCTTCTGACAATTCTGCCACCAAATCTCACCGCCTTTCTATACCATTGCATGTCATGGTGGGGCACATGGATGACTACATGACATCTGATACCAGATACATCTGAATGTCTTCGACTTTGGGATCACTTTATCTTCAGTCCCTAGCCACTATATAGCTCGCCCATCGCTTCAGTCAGCTCGTAATCAGCGTCGAGACATCCTCACTCCAGCACTTTCCTACTGAAGGCCACCACCGAGCAGTTGGAAGTGGGCGCTTACTCGTTCCAAATCTCTGGGTAGGGATAGACTGTGCCAGTACATGCTATGCCCTTCGCACAGCTCGTTATAGGGCCGCCTGGATCTGGAAAGTCAACATACTGCGATGGAGTACAGCAATTCTTCAATGCCATCGAGCGGAAATGCTCGGTAGTGAATCTGGATCCGGCTAATGACCGGACGAGTTATCCTTGTGCGTTGGATATACGAGACTTAGTACCACTGGAAGATGTCATGGAGCAAGAACATCTTGGTCCGAACGGTGGCGTTCTGTATGCACTCGAAGAACTGGAGCACAACTTCGAGTGGATGGAAGAAGCGCTAGACACCATGAAAGGTGAGGCACTACTGTTGCTGACTGAAACATCGTCTAACAAACAGAAGAAGACTACCTCATCATCGACTGTCCCGGCCAAGTCGAGCTTTTCACCCACCACAGCTCCCTGCCCACCATCTTCCACAAGCTCGAAAAGCTCGGCTACCGCGTACGCTGCTTCATCTCCCCTGCTCTCCTCTCCCTCTCACTAACCCCCTCAGCTCATCATAATCCAACTCCTCGACTCCCACACCCTCACCCGCCCCACGCTCTACATCTCCTCCCTCCTCCTCTCCCTCCGCTCCATGCTCAACCTCCCCTACCCCTGCATCAACATCCTCTCCAAAATCGATAACCTCTCCACCCTCTCCCCCCTCCCCTTCAACCTCGACTTCTACACCGAAGTGCAAGACCTGCACTACCTCCTCCCCCACCTCGAAGCCGAACAAGCCGGCATCTCCCTCCCCACCCTCTCCTCCGACCCCACCGTCGACCCCGCCTCCGTCCTCGAAACCATCCGCGCCCGCGACGGAGGTGACAACAAGTGGACGCGCCTCAACGAGGCCCTGATCCAACTCATTGAAGACTTCGGCCTCGTCTCCTTCCAGCCTCTCGCGGTGGAGGACAAAAAGTCCATGGCGGCAGTGGTGAGGGCGATCGACCGCGCGTCTGGCTTCGTGTTCGGCGCGGACGGTAAAGGGGGTCTGTCGAATGAGGAGAGCGTCTTCGCGACGGCGATGAAGGAAGGGTGGGGACAGATGGAGATTCGTGATGTGCAGGAGCGGTGGATCGAGAGGAGGGAGGAGCTGGATGAGGTGGAGAGGAAGGAGTGGGAGGAAGAGGCGAGGGAGGCGGGGCAGATGGCGGAGGTGGGGACTGGGGTGGTGACGGTGGAGGGGAAGGGGGAGGGGGAGGTGCCGAGTGTGGCGGAGGTGGGGGCGGAGCTGGCGAAGAGGGGAAAGAAGCAAGGGGGATTAGGAAGCGGGGATGAGGACGAGGATTTGGAGAAGGCGCAGGAGGAGTTCTTTCGGCACGGTCAAGGTGTGGGAGGGACGAGGGTAATGAGGCGGTAGGGGGAAAGGGGGGTGATGATTTGATGAAGTCTATAGACATGATACCCAAATTGCTAAACTATGCTAGACGAAACGCAGCACCTGGTGTGGCCCTTCAACCTGCCAGCTCCCTCTTGTCCTCCTTGTGCTATCCGTATGCGTGGTCATCATGGAATTCCTCGAGCTAGTTACTTGCTCCGGCTCCTTCTGCCTGAGATCATATGGGTCAAAGTCGTCCAACGCTTCTCCGTCCTCATCATCGCGCATAGCCCTGTTGTGGAAAGCGTTGATACTCCAGACACTGTTCAGCCCGGCATCAATACCGTATTGGCGCGGCTCTGGTCGTGGATAATACGCTCCATTGGATTTGTCCGGGACGAAGAACGATTGATCGACGCGGGAGATGAGCCACATGTAGACTACAAAGAGCTCGGTGACAAAGTTGAAGCAGTAGAAGCTTTCTGTGCTGAGATACCATGGTGGTTCTTGGGCAATTGGACCGTCTGGTCCTGGTGGACCTGGGAGGTAGACAGATGTGGGTGGTAACCAGCCGGTGCCGGCTCTGAAGGCAGCTCCCAGGGTGAGGATGCATGCAGCGATGATGCATATCCAGATCTTTGTTCTCATCCGTCCTTCTCCGAACTTGTCTGTCGGGTTGGTGAGGCGTTTCCTTTGAATGCTTGGGAGGAGTCCGATAATGGTGCTGAGTAGCACGACAGGAGCTGGGAGGAAGGCCATGACGGCAAAGCAGGTTGAGCCATACAGTTGGATGCTTCGATCGATACGATGGATGTTCGGGTCCAGGGTGAAGAAAGATTGGAGTACAGCTACGACGACAGCTATCAGAGTCAGGACGACTATGGCAAAGAGCAGTGCGAAGGCAATCTTGAAGCCTTTGGCCCAGCCGAAAGTAGGATGTTGTGCTCGTATGATTCTTTGAGCGAAGATAAAGTTGATGCCGAATAGTATAATTGTACCAGCATAGACGAAGACGGTGCTCGCAAGTCCAAGGTTGACCGAGCGAGGGAAGCAGGCCCACGCTATACGTAACGAGAATGTCCCAATCCGTATCTTGCCAAAGCCGAATAAAGCACCATTGATGACAAATTTGTGCCCGCTCTTCTTGTTCCGTATGAAGATGGCGAAGCTGGTGACTCCGGCGACTAGGAAGAGGGCCAACAAAGAAGCTGAAACAGGTGCGTCTGGCAAGACGCTAGGTGTTCCACCCAGGAGTTGAGTATCTGGTGCGTACGGACCTGCACGTCTGGAAAGACCCATATCGAGTTTTGTACGTGACCTTTGGCAGAGTGAGGCTACTTCGTCTGGCAATTCTTGTGTTGAAGATCGACCAGGTAGTCTCTCGTACGTTGCTCTTCGTCAGCAGGATCTGTACGACGTGCAGTTGCAGGGAATCTGGCTGCTCGCCAATGATATCAGAGGAGGTCGGCACAACAATGCCGCCGACGGCCTTGATAGTTCGCACGTGAGATGTGCCAGATCTGGTGAAAGAGCTACGGTAGTGAGCACCGATGCGGATCAAGGATATTGCTCATCCATTCATAGAAGTCGAGTGGCGTCTTTTCCGTGACCCGCTGACGTCTTCTGCAGGAAGAGAGGTATCATCATTACCTCTTTCTGCAAGCTGCCGCTGGCATGCGATACGCTTCCAAATGCGCTTACGATTTTGGCTTACATATGTGAAGCTGCACGCGGCTTCGTCTCAAGATGCATTACATGCAGTGCAGTCCACGTCCGTTGCGAGAGAGAACAAAGACCTCGGAGCTTTTGCAATGATCATCATCGCGCCATTGCCCTTGTGATTCTGCTGATACCTGAAAGCTGGACGTGCTGCTCCTTGTCGTGAGCTACGGAGAAGTTGGGGCCGCCGTGCGACGTCCGGAGGTCAAGGATGTTTCCATCAGTAGACCAAAAAGAGCCGCTACCATTCATCCCGTTCCAGATCGTTCCGTCCGACGATGATCCATCGATCCATGAGAGCGCCGCCTACAGTAGCTGAGCAAGATAGATGAAATTTGTAAGGACACGAGGAAAAGCACCTGCAGAGGAGAAGGCGAGGCATCAGTGAAGGGAGTAAAGTCGGGTGGGGATTTTCAAGGCCTGTCACGTGGCATGTTGCTAGCTCCACGTTTGATGATCCGCCCATCATTTGTCGGCGCTGCTCGGAAGATGTGTGGGAAGGATGTGTGGATTGCAAATCTCCGTTCCATTCCTAATTCATTACTACGAAGCCGGTCCCAAAATGATATTATCGATTAGCCGGACGGCAATCTTCCCGTCACCCAGCCCGCAGTTCTCTCCTGGATTCGTCTCATCAAGGGGCATCATCTTGATGGCCCCACTAAGTATAGCACCCCTTGCAGGATCTACAAGCTCTACCTCTTCCAAAGTCTCTGGGTCTGCGAGTGATAGGTAGTCGACATCAAAAAGTGCCCGCTCGGTTGGTGCCAGCTCTTCTTGCTCTGCTCGGACCCGCATGGCAAGCTCATTTGCCATCCACATGATATCAGCCCGACTCGTCTTGCCTTTGTCGAATTGGCTCTCTGCTGCCTTCAGCGCTTGTGACAAAACCAGTCCAACTTTGCGCCTGCGATCGCCAAGATAGACATTCCTACTACTCATAGCCAAGCCATCCGCTTCCCTGGCCGTTGGACCAATCTTGACCTCCATGTCGAGGTGGAAATCTTTGACCATGCGTTTGATTACGATAGTCTGCTGGACATCCTTCTGACCAAAATAGACCCTATCCGGTGCGACCAGGTTGAAGAGCTTCATACAGACTGTCGCCACGCCTCGAAAAAATACTGGTCGTGAAGCACCTTCCAAGACTTGACCTATCGGGCTTATGATCACAAAGGAGCCAACACCAGGAATCGAAGAGTCTGGTGGCAAAGTAGGATACATGACCTTAGTGGTTGGTGCAAACACAGCTGTGATACGACCCGACCTCGGATCAGATGCAAGCTCTGCATCCAGTTGCTTGAGCATTGTCATGTCCGCGTCCCACGTTTTCGGGTAGCTGTCCAGGTCCTCGTTGACTCCGAACTGTGTGGGATTGACGTAAATGCTGACAAAGACTTCGGCGTTTTCAGCTGCGGCTTGTCTCACAAGTGAGAGGTGTCCTTCATGGAGAGCTCCCATAGTTGGTACCAGGCCGACCGACTTGTTTCTGAGGCGAAGATCTTTGCGGTAGGCGCGAAGAGGAGGAACATCTCGGAAGACATGGAGGCTTCTATAATCTATCCCGGAGCTAGACTGGAATCTCGCATTTGCAGGCTGCTGAAGGCAAGATCGTATCTGTAGCTTGTTCTGTGATGGACCGTACCGGCGACTAGTGATCCGGGGGCATGGAAGCAATTTGCGGAGCATGGCGAGCAAATGTTTCAGAAGAGAATGATGCGAGGTGCACCACTCCCAATCGTCTTCTGTCACTCCATGTTTAAAAAAGAAATTGCTCGCTCAGGGCCTGAGCAGCTTGGGGTTGGTGGTGTGAAGCAATGTTAAATATTTTAAGAAGCTGAGTGAGCTTCGGAAGTTTGACCCATAAAAGATCCATGTTCCGGGGGGTCTCACCCGCAGAGCCGCACTATAAAAAATGGATGCGGGGCAAAGTCGGCCATAGTTTTCTGAGCGCCGACGTGGTGGACTTCTCATCTTCACCGCATGACAAGCGCTGTCGCAAGGAGACGATAGCCGTTGACTGCAGAAACATCATGGCCGACGATGGTATGCTTCTCAACCTTGCACCGGACCTCAAGTGGGAAGCGAAACCGGTCTTCAAGGGTGGACGGTGGAAGGACCGCTTGACGGCGAAAAAGTCGGCAGAATATGGAGCGCAAAAGAGGAGAGAGAGAGCTTCTGGGCAGACTGAGCCATCGGGAGAGGGTGATCAAGCGCCCTCCCAGGATGACAGGCCTGCGAAGAGACAGCGTACCGAGTTTGTCAGTACCAACGGGCAGACACCTCGCTTTACCCCGAGCAATGATAGAAAGACGTCTGGTATACAGCAAAGGACACCGGCACATTTGATGGGCAAGCCCGGGCATAAAGAAGTCATTTCCTCGCTGTTCACATACAATCCAGAGTCGAAGGCCACCAAGGACGAAGAGCCAGTGGGAATTGAGGAAGAGGCGGTCGAGGCCTCCAATGCGCCACTCTCGCCAGAGATGGAGACCTTTACAAATTTAGGACTGTCGAGAAGCGTGGCAGCTCATCTTTTGAACAAGATGGCCATAAAGGCACCGACTTCTATCCAGCGAAAGGCTGTTGCACAATTACTCAAGGAAGACTCTGACGCTTTCGTGCAAGCCGAGACTGGATCTGGAAAGACTCTGGCATATCTTTTGCCTTTAGTGCAACGACTGTTGGACCTTTCGCAGAAGCTGAAAGACTCGAATGGGCAGCGTATGAGCAGGCATTCTGGGCTTTTTGCGATCATTCTTGCGCCAACGAGAGAATTGAGCAAGCAGATCTCGACCGTACTCGAATCGCTACTAGGATGCGCACACTGGATCGTTGCTGGAACTGTCACTGGTGGTGAGAAGAAGAAGTCGGAAAAGGCACGGTTACGGAAAGGCATCAATGTGCTTGTGGCAACACCGGGTCGTCTGGCGGATCATCTGAATAATACTGAAGTATTGGACGTCAGCAAGGTGCGGTGGTTAGTCATGGATGAGGGGGACAGACTGATGGAGCTTGGTTTCGAGCAAGATATACAAAAGATCGTGGCCACATTGAATCTGAGGATGAGGGCTGCGCAACAGGATGACATTAGTCCGCTACTACCGACCAAACGAATGACGGTATTATGCTCGGCTACTTTGAAAATGGACGTCCAGAAACTCGGGGAAATAAGCTTGAAGGACGCTGCACATATCGCAGCAGACCAGAAAGAGGAGAATGGCGCCGACAAGGACACTGAAGATACATCATTCCAAGCCCCCAGCCAACTGAAGCAATCCTACGCCATAGTCCCCGCCAAACAACGCCTGGTTACCCTTGTCGCCGTCCTCCGCCGCGCCTTCGCCCGCAAAGGCTCCACGATAAAAGCCATCGTCTTCTTCTCCTGCGCCGACTCAGTCGACTACCACTTCTCCCTCCTCACCCGACCAGATCCCACCTCCGACTCCACCTCCGAAACCGCCCCGGCGCCCCCCTCCACCGTCCCCAACCCTCCCACCCCAGCTCCCCTCTCCACCAAACCCTCCATCCCCCAAGGCCTCCTCCTCCCCCAAACCCTCACCTCCGCCCCGACCCCCACCCTCTCCCCGCCTTCCTCCTCCCCCCTCACCCTCCACCGCCTCCACGGCTCCCTCCCCCAATCCCTCCGCACCTCCACCCTCTCCAGCTTCTCCAAATCCCCCACCCCCTCCATCCTCTTCTGCACCGACGTCGCCTCCCGCGGCCTCGACCTCCCCCACATCGACCTCGTCCTCGAATACGACCCGCCCTTCAGCCGCGACGAACACCTCCACCGCGTAGGCCGCACAGCGCGCGCAGGCCGCGACGGACGGGCGATGATTTTCCTCCTCCCCGGTTGCGAGGAGGGGTACGTGCCCATCCTGCGGGAGAGCCGGCGCGAGGGGCTACGGGTGACGGCGCACAGCGCGGAGGAGTTGTTGCGGCGGGGGTTCGGGCCGACGTCGGGGGTGGTGGATGGGAAGGGAGGGGGGTGGGAGGGCAAGGCGACAGAGTGGCAGTTGGACGTGGAGAGGTGGGTGCTCGAAGATAATGGGCGGCTGGAGATGGCGAGGCGGGCGTATCAGAGCCATGTGCGGGCGTACGCGACGCATGTGGCGAAGGAGAGGGGGGTTTTTGATATTAAGCAGTTGCATTTGGGACATTTGGCCAAGGGGTTTGGACTTAGGGAGAGGCCTGGGGGGATGAAGGTTCCGGGGATGAGGAAGGGGGTGGGGGAGGTGAAGGGGGAGAGGAAGAGGGCGGGGGCTGGGAAGGGGGTTGGGGACGGGGTGGAGAGGGAGGAGGAGACGAGGGAGGAGATGGATGCGAGGGAGGCGAGGAAGAGGATGAGGGTTAAGATGAAGAGTTTGGAGGGGGCTGGCGAGTTCAATCTTGGGTAGCTAGAATACGTCCCATAGTGAGATGCGGCCGTCTTTGGAGCCGAGGGCTATCCAGTGTGTTCTTTGGACTTTTCTGGCACGTTGTTGTGCTGCTGTTGGACGCCGGGTGACGTTTGTGGTTGATGTCGCGTCGCTCGCGGTCTCTTCTGTCTCTGAAGGCAGGATTTTGGCAAAGTCCAGAGCGTAGCAGCCTTCGGTGTGGTACTTGAGCACTGCCAACTCCTTGATATCGTTCATGTTGCTGGCGCTGTAGACACGTCCCCTCCCATCCCATCCTGCTGTGGCAAAAATCGTTCCATCCGATCTGATGCGCAATGACTGTTGTCCTGAATGACCAGTCGGGAATCTAGTTGCAGCCCTCTGGTCAAGACTCTCAGCATTGATAGCCTGATCAGCGCCAGAGTAGAAAATTATCGAAGGATTCGACAGCCATACGTCCACGGAAAGGACTGGTTGTTTCGGGTCTGGCATGCCAGCTGCATCGCATCTGCGGATCCTCCGCCACGTTCGATCTTCTTGCTCGCTGTACACAGCGACCCATCCAGCCTCGTGTCCGGCTATAATTGTAAGACGATCCTGGTGGTACAGGAGCGACAGTGCCATGATCATGCCGGTCTTGTCCTCAGGTACGGGTGGGACGGTGCCGAGAAGAGTCTCAAAGGGTAGCGACCAGAGGATGATAGCTCCATCGCTGACGCTGGGAACGGCGATGAGGAGATTGTCAGACCCTCGTGCAGGCACAGATGCGAAAGAGCAGAAGTTGAGTGTGTGGACATCCAGACTGTGCAGGAGGCGTGGTTTCGGATGGTTGGCTTTTTCTTGGACGGAGTATGCTTGTGAGAGAGTGTGCTCGTCTTGTTCGCGGACAAGCCACACGTGCAACTTACTGTCTCTCCCATGCCTGCGTCACAAATCAGTACCTACCCTTTGCCTCATCAGGTATGTACACACGTGATGATTTTGTCGTCTCCCCACGAGCCCAGACCGAGGATCACAGCAGCGTGGGGTCTCCATGCGGCCGCGGGTCTCCTGGTGATCATGTCCCAGAGAATGGTCCATCCCTCGGCATCTCCAGTGATCAGGCGGGAATTATCTCGGAGGAAGTGCACCGCATGTATTGGCGCCGAGTGACCTCGAAAGACATAGCTTGGTTGTAGCGGAGCTGTTGATGACATTGTGCATGGCGGTAGCGAGGTGCTAGCAGTACTAGGAAGAGACTCTCAGACCCGAATGGCAGGATGACAGAAATGACTCGCTCGAGGCGGACTGAAAAGCGCTAGTACCGTAATATCGGGACCGACTACGGCCAGTGATTCGCGTGGTGGGACGAGGCTAAATAGATGAATTGCCATGTGTGATGATTGCGTGGCTGCAGCTGGGCTTTTGGAACACGAGCTGTCCTGTCACGGGATTGGGAGGAGGAGAAGCGAGAGGTGAGCGCCAACAGACATGATGACATGAGTGAAGCATCAGAGCCCTAAGTGCAGTAAATAATTACCTGACACCTGGACAAGCTCTACCTTAAGAGACCCAAAAGGCTGGAAGTACTGTAAACTGTGCCGATCGCTCGTTTCTGGTTGCTGTCATGCATATTCCCAAAAAAGGTGCAAGCTCGGTACAGGTTGCTTAACGGCCAATAACAGCATCACCAGTGCCTACTCCTGTCCATATCTTGCTCGCGTAGACCATTTGTCGCGGGTCTAGCACCGTGTAGCTTTCTCTACGCTCTCGACATTGCAGTAATCCGTTGCGAGAGCGGTGCACAAACGAGAAACAAATTGTGGACAAAGGGCATCCTCTTCGGACTCCAAATCACCATTTCTCGCCTCTGACTGCCCTTGCTCCTAAACCTGCCCTCCTTCTTCTCACGTCCCACGAGTTCCCTCCCGGTTCGAAACACTGTAGAGTGTAGACAAACTTTCGTGTCGAAGCAGAGTTCTTGGACCTCACAAGCTCATCCTCGAAACTCCTCCCTGGCCTCGCCCTCCCCGTACAGTCGGATCCCACGTTCCCTTTCCGTCATAGCGGGCTACACTGGCGGCTTGTCCCACAGGTCGATCATTCATTCTCGTCTCAGTGGCTGCCACTTCTCGGCCTGCTCCTGACGCGTACGGCCCCCGGCATCTGCGGCTCGCACATCATCCGATTCAAGATTGCTGAGCTTTATTCGCAGGGACATGGTCATTTGGAATTGACCTCGTCCGAATCAGCTTCCCTGCCATTGATCACCAGGATTGTCTCCGTTCTTGGTTGCAGAAGCTTCATCTCGAACACCATCTGTCCGGCGTGCATCATCTCTGTCCGTAGACAAAAACTATTCGACCTTTACGCGAGACGCCCCGTCAGCAGGACTTTTCAAAGAGCTTGGTAATAACAGGGTGACACACCGAGAGCTTTTCGACCTCCCTTCCAGACACTCCAGGCGCGCGCGCCTGGAGCTATTCTGATGACGGGACCCGACGCCAGCATAGAGCCCTCGCTGCAAGAAGCTCCAGCCCCGGTCAGCAAACCAAAGAGAGTCAGAACAGGATGTCTGACATGTCGCGAGCGCCATTTGAAGTGCGATGAGGGACTTCCAAATTGTCAGAATTGCAAAAAATCCAACAGAATATGCAAGCGAGGTCTCCGACTGAATTTCATTGACACACAGACACACCAGCCGCCTCGCGTCGCCTTCAGCAACGAATACAACATCTCCTTTCTCGACGAGTCACGAGAGATCGCATCCGAGTATCAAGGCGGCGTCGAGCGATATGGAAAACGCGGTCGTCAAAGCATTGGTGGGCTACAGCAACCACCGCAGCATCTCCAACACCAGCAGCCGCAGCATCATCATCATCACCATTCGCAGTCTCACCAGCAACATTCTCATATCATGAGCCAGCACCACAATGGCATGCACCAGTCACACATGCATGATCAGCAGCGCCAACCTCAGATCGATCCAAGCTTGACTGCTTACGATCAACAAGCCGCTGCTCCTCCAGCGCCCTCCATGTCATACCAAGAATTGCCTCCTATACAAGGTATCTTACCCGACTCAGGCTACTCGGAAGATCCGAATGCGATGACCAACCAGATCAAGTTCGACGCTCCTAAGTACGACCAAGGGTCCGACTACGGCAACAACTTTACTCGACAGCAATCCACCACCCAATCTCCCTTTTCGAACCAGCACCTTACACACCCACCGTCCTCGAGTCATGGTCAACAAGAAGCCGAAAGCGACACCACAAACGAAAAGCGCGACTACCTTGAGAATCCCGAAGAGGTTCTGTTTCTGCAGGTGTTTGTGGAAGAAGTAGGGTTATGGATGGACTCGATGGATGCACACAAACATGTAACATTGCGACGTCCTCTTCATACGGCGATACTGACAACAGCAGTTCTCAAGACTTCTTCCCTTTCACTCTCTCCAAGAGCCAATGCTGCTCAATGCCTTCCTCGCCTGCGGTGCACGACATCTCACTCTCATTAATCCGATCTATACCGAAGAAAAAGCACTGTACTATTATGATACTGCAACTCGACATTTACTCAAAGCTCTCCAAAATCCGAACCGCGATACCGTCATCTGTGCCACCACGGCTGTAATTCTTAATGTCTACGAAATCATGAGCGAACGAGCGCTACAGAGGATGAACCATATTGCAGGAGCTCGGGCGTTGATCAAGGAATGTGGCTGGAATGCGAGAGCTACAGGCATTGGCTCCGCTTGTTTCTGGCTCAATGTTGGCCTCGAAGTCCTGAGCTGTCTTCACTTCAACTGGCAGGTCGCTTGGGACCCGGACGACTGGGGCGTCGACATGGACTTTACGAGGGAGATCCACAACGGACGAGAAGAGAATTGGACACACCGGATGTTGTACATTGTCGCAAAAGTATGCAATTTCAGGGCCACGATACCGCGATTTCAAGAGGCGGATCCCAGGGATGAGGAGATGCGTCGTCAGAACCGCTACAGCGAGTGGCAACGTCTGAAAGGTTGGGCGGATGCATGGAACGACAACATACCAAGGACGATGCACCCGATGGCGTATGTTCACTCTCATCAGACGACATCAAAGTCGGCGTTCCCCGAGGTCTGGCTCATTAAGCGATCGACCATTGTAGCACGCTTGTTCTACCACACAGTCATGCTTCTCCTGGCTCAAATCCACCCGTACATGCCTGCGGACAATCCAGACATGTGGAGCATGCAAAAGCAGCATTCTCAAATGATTTGCGGAATTGCTGCACATGTCAAGGATCGGTAGGTCCTTCGACTCTGTACTCCATGCCCTCGCTAACAGATTTACAGTGGTGTCGCTTCAGTCGCCCTCCGATCCCTCGCTCACGCAGCAGAGTGCCTTACCGACCGCAGGGAGCAAGAAGAAGTCCTGCAGATCTTCACGAAGATCAACAAGGAGACCGGCTGGAGGATCGCCTTTGTCTTCAAGGAACTCAAGGAGCGATGGGGCTGGAAGGACGAGCAGATGCCGAACGTACACATTACCTCCAACTCGGATCCCAAGGTTCGCAGTGTCGGTCACAACCAAGGCAGTGCTTCTTTCGCCAATTCCAGTCCTCAGACATATCCGCAGACTAGTATGCAACCTTCACCTAACCAGAACTTTGGGTCGTCAAGTGGTCAAGGGAAGTCGGCAGCGCCTCCATCCGGCTCGACGACAAATGTGGCAGCTCCTACTCCACGACGACCACCATCTGGTATCGTCAACCCCATGTTTGCCACCGCGGACTTCAACATGCCACAACATCCGTACCAGAACGTGTACGTGGCACCGAACCATGCAGGGCAGCATCAGACGCAGTGGGGATTTGCGAGTGGAGGACACGGTGTCGGGGTCGGAAACAACAATACGTACTACTAGTGGAGTGATGGCTCCCTTTTTGCTTGTAATTCTCGATGTTGCTATTTGGCATGGCGTCCAGGGGGAGCACAAAAGACGGACAAAAGGCCATGTCCGTGAGGGAAAAGTGCAATGTCACGGCCGCTTAGGGCAAAGGGGGGGAGATGTGCGATGTAATAATGAGGACACGACATGATCTGAGGGGCCACGTTGCGATGTAGCATTTTAAGCAGAGAATCGAAGAGTAGCGAATGAATTCGAGCCGAGCAGCATCCGGCTTTGCATGACCATCTTCTCCCCACCTCTCCCCTCAAGCTCCACCTCTTCTCCCCTCCCTTCTCCCTCCACCTCTTCTCCCTTCCCCTCTTCCCTCCCCCCGGCCTCTGACTCAAACCTCCACCAACCCCCCCATCATCAACCCCTCCACCACCTCCCCCTCCCCCACCTCCTCCCTCAACGGCATCCTCAACAACGCATTCGCCCCCTTGAAGCTTCCAATCCTACTACTCCTCTGGCCCCCCGTCGTCCTCCCCACCACCACCCCGTCCCTCCCCACCCCGACAATCGCCCTAACGTACTCCTCCCTCTTCGCATCCGCCCTGACCATCTCCCCCAACCTGACCTTGACCCTGGGCAAACCCCTGGGTTCCCGCCCCATCATGCCATGCAGCGCGGGCAGGACGAAAAGATGGTACGTCACGACCGCGCTGGCGGGGTTGCCGGGCAAAGCGAAGACGACTTTTGTCTTTGTCTCGCCCGAGTTGGTCTTGACGGGGACGGTGGCGAAGGTGGTGGGTTTCCCGGGCTTCATGCTCACGCGCCCGAAGTGGATCGTGCCGCCCAGTGGGCCGAGGAGGGTGGCTTTGAGGAGGTCTTTTTCGCCCATGGAGACGCCGCCGGTGGTGATCACCACGTCGGACTGGCGGAGTGCGTTGCGCAGGGAGGTCTCCAGGCCGGTGGGGGTGTCTGGGGCGATGCCGGCGTCGGAGCAGGAGAAGCCGGTGGAGGCGATGGCGGCGAGTAGGGAGGGCCGGTTGGTGTCCCGTACTTGACCGAGGAGTAAGGGCCCAGGGGAGGTGTGCGGGATGAGTTCGTCGCCTGTGGAGAGGACGGAGATGGTCGGCCGGTGGTAGATGGATAGGGAAGTGAGGCCTGTGCTGGCGAGGAGGGCGAATTCGCCGCCGAGGGCCGAGATGCCTTCGCCTTTTTTGAGGAGGAGGGATCCGGAGGGGACGTCGGAGCCGATTTCGCGGACGTTTTCGCCGGGAGTCACGTCAGAGGTGAGGATTTCGATGGTGGCTTCTTCGGTGCCGTCCGGGGTGGTGGAGACGAGGCGGGTGTCTTCTACCATAACGACGGAAGTGGCGCCGGGAGGCAGAGGGGCGCCGGTGGTGATGCGGGCGACTTCGTTAAGGCTTAGGGTCTTGGGCTTGGTGGAAGATAGCTGGGCGTGGCTGATTTGGGTGACGGGGTAGATGCCGGCTGTGTTGGTCTTCGCGTCCGAAGGGATGGAGACGGCATATCCATCGACGATGGAGGCTCGGAAGGCTGGGACCGCAGACGGAGCATATGCGTCTTCGGCAAGTACTGATGGTAAGATGGAGTTGTCCAGAGAGACCGTCTCTGCAACTGGTCGAGGGACGTGTTCAGCTATCAGTGACAAGGCCTCGTCTACCGATATCATCGGGTAAGGAGATGAGCGGGCGCGCTGTGTCGGATTTGCCGATGGGTCGGGGGTAGGTCGATCAGCAGGGTTCGTGTGTGGCTTTGGTCCATGATGACCATGACCATGACCGTGGCTGTGTCCATGATGGTGATGAGTATGCGAGTGCGATGCAGCGCCAGACGTGACTCCTGCGTCTTGTTCAAGCTTCTTGACACCACCCGCATGCAAAGTGCGAGAGTCAGCTCCGGCAGCTTGTTGGCATGCGTGAGCGAGCAGCTTGATGACAGCTTCAAGGTTCTCCTTCGCCCCTTTCGGTGACCCGGGTAAGGTCATTATGAGTGATTTGTTCCGAACGCCAGCTACTGGTCTGGCCATGACAGCGACTGAAAGAATCAGACATGCTCTTCATGAGTGTTCTCATGACTTACAGGGTGTGACTGCCAGCGAAGATGCGAGCATGCCATGACTATCAAACAATGAGTCGTTGTCGTCGCTCCTAGCCTAGTGGCAACTCACACCAGTCCTGGAGCGTGCTTGTGCAGCAATGGGGATACAGCCTGTCCGAGATATCAGCATACTTTTTAAGATGCCAAGAGGAGTAGATGAGACTGCTAGAGCGCGAATCGAAATGGGCTAGGAGTGGTGCAATGGCGACCTACCTCGGGTGTGACATCCTTGCCTGTGAAGCCTGTACCACCGCTGGTGACAATGAGATTGACATAGTCCTCGCTGTCAGTCCATCTTGTTACAGATCGTTGAATGGCAAGTATATCGTCCGGCACGATAGACACGTCGGCCACGTCCCATGCAATTGTCTCTGATGAAGATTTGTTGAATACCTCTCGTAGGGCAGGTTCACACTTGTCGGTCGAGGGATCTCGAGATGCTGTTTCTGAGACAATGAGCACAGCTGCTCTCAATTTCCCGCTCATGCTAGTGTTGGCAAGCGGAACTGTTGAGGTCGTGTTGGGACCGGAATGTAGGACGCACGAGCGAGCATGAAAGTTCGGTATAGACATCTTGTAGGATGGATTGTCTGGACCAAGGCAGGAAGTGGTTCTGTACATTGATCACTTTTACACCTGAAACCCGCGGGCTATGCTACATTATTTCTAAAATTCAGAGACCTCTCCTCCTGCTGATATCCCATCAAAGTACGACCAGGCCTACAGAGGATGATGGTCTGCGCCTGTGGATCGTTGCAAATATCGTGGTGTGACTGCACTACCGTCCTACCAGGCAGATAGAGGACCTTCCGACCCCTCAACCATCCTCTGCCCATAGAGAATCCGTTACTTAAAGTCTGGCGCGCTCGATGAAGCAAGCAGTCCGATGATAAGCCCAAACAGACCAAGGACCGAGCTGAAGATCTCAATGACCAGGATCTTGACGAATCTAGGAATAGACGTTAGCCCGCATCTCCATTTTGTGTTACGGAAGAAGCATACAAGCTGGGATCAGCAGCATCAGCGAGGGCCGCACTGCTTCCATTGATGCCGACCGAGATACCGCAGATCATATTGCATGCGCCGACCAAAAGGCCAGCCCAGAAAAGCGCAAAGCCCGTGAAGTAGTTCGAGGCTGTGTGTTGTGCGTCTCCTGATACGAATCCCAGCTTCGAGGAGAAGACAATCGACATGATGACACCGTAGATAGCCACGACTTCGCAGAAGATGATGGAGATCAGGTTCTTAGTTCGTATCCGCGGCGCTTTCACACCTCCTCCGAGAATTGACGACCCTGTGATGAAGATGCCCCTAGGTTGTCTTAGCACAGCTCTTGCTCACATCTTGCATCTGACTGACCATGCTGCTCCTACTACTGATAGACCCATGCAGAGTCCGATACCAGTGCTCGCCCAAGCGGATGGTGATACGCTCTCGAGGAAATGTCCGACCTGCGGCAATCTCAGTATTTGCTGCCCGTGCTTTCACTTCATGGTCTGCGTACATTGAATGCTTCACCTTCGCCATTGAAGAGCATGTCTGCGACGGAAGTTAGCCCGTCCTCCTGTTCCTCGCGTGGGCGACCACGTACACAGCCCGATGACCGTGAGTGCTGTACTGGCACCGTAGGTGCCATATGTGAGTCCACCCATGACTGCAGGTATATCTAGGAGCTGGGAAGGTCGTTGTTGTCGCAAAGTCGATGCGAAGGCGAGGCTTCATCATTAGAGCTAGATCGCCAGATGCCAAGATATGCGGCTGACTCGTCCCGAATGCGGCTCTGCTGCTGACTCAACTTCCGACTGTTTCAATATCTAAGGCATACTCTACATTTACAATTCCATCCTCCTGTCCTCTCTACTGCAAACTCCTCTCTACTGCAAACGAAGAGGAACAGCGTCTGCCCTCACCACTCGCTATAGAGCTCGGAACTACCCGCTCATAACATCATGGCTGAGCCACAAAAGTTCTACGAACTGTACAGGGGCACAACGTAAGTGGCGATGCGACAAAGCATCACTTTGAAGCTCACTTTGTCACAGTCTAGGAGTGACACTGGCGGACACACTCGATGATTTGATTAGTAGTCGAAGGATCGAACCACAACTCGCCATGAAAATTATGGCAAACTTCGACCAGGCTATAGCCCAAGTCCTGTCAGAGAAGGTCAAGGCAAGGATGAGTTTCAAGGTGAACAAATCTGGGATGATGGCACATTACCCAAGCTCATTCATCAATCAGGGTCATCTGGATACGTATCGCTTCTGCGACGAAGTCTGGACCTTCATCATCAAGGACATAAAATTCAAACTCGACAACTCACAACAGATCGACGTCGAGAAGGTCAAGATCGTCAGCTGCGCTTTCAAAGACAAGGCCTAGAAGTGCTCTATGGGCCCAACTCAATCGAAGAAACCTTGTGGCACTCTCTTTTCGAATGTCCACAACCACAAAAGTCGCTACTTATGTCCCCTCGAGGACAAAGCTAAAAAGGCTCCCAATCACAAGCAAACGAAGCTGAGATGGCAAGTCGTGAAGCCGGAGCATTTCCGGCATCCCAAGTCAGACAAGTCTGAACATGTTTCGAGATAGCGGTGCTTAGGATGCGAGAGACAGTCAAGTGTTGCAGATATCGATGTTCGTTTGGCAGGAATACAGCACTGCGGACGGCGTTCATGGGCTTTTTGATACCCGCATAGCATGGGGAGCACTCTTTGAGAACGAATGAAACTACTTTGACCACACCCGCTTGCTGCACGTGCAGACCTGCGGCTTTGTCTCTGACATGTGAACGTGCGGCTCCGCATCGCGAAGCAAGCTCCAGCTCCGCAATCCTGTCATGCGACACTCCATCTACTCTTCCACACAACACACGCCAATTCCATGGCATCCACTCGCTACAAATGGCTCACCTTCGCCATAGCCTCGGGCGCCTGCGCCGCCATCAACGGCACCTTTGCTAAGCTGTATGTCCCATCCTCAACACACCCCTCCTCCGCTCTCCTTCTCTCTCCTTCTCTCTCCTGCCCTCCCGTCCTCTTTCTACCCTCTCCTTATCCCTCCATGACCTCTCTCTCGCCCCCAGTCACTGATGACACGCAGAACCACCGGCCCCTTCACCTCCTCCCTCTCGCACTCCCTCGCCCTCACCCTCCACGTCCCCGAATCCCACAGCCAAATCTTCGAGTACATCCTCCGCGCCCTCTTCTTCGCCCTCAACCTCTCCTTCGACGCCCTGATGTGGGGACTCTTTACACGTGCGCTCACGCTTGCTTCGTCGACGGTGCATGTCTCGGTGCTGAACACCGGGACGAATTTCCTCGTCGCGGCGACGGCGGGATGGGCGGTGTTTGGGGAGAAGTTGCCGGGGTTGTGGTGGGTGGGAGCGGGGATGTTGGTGGGTGGGTGTTTGTTGATTGGGAGTCGGGAGGGGAGGGAGGGGGAGAAGAAGGGGGGGTATGTGAGGGTGGAGGGTGGGGATGGGGAGGGGGACGGGTTGGTGTTGGGGGATGTGAGGGGGGAGGACGAGGCGGATGATCCTTTGCCTGGTGTGTCGCTAGGTCAGGGGACGGGACTGAGGGCGAGGAGTAAAAGTCCTTATCGGGATGATAGTGAAGGGGAACGGTAGGAGGAGTCAAGCGCTTGCGTGTTGAGGAAGGCTGTATGATACGCTCGGCACAGGGACACGAGGCATGAACGCGATGGAGGATAAGTGGAATGATGTAAGATTAATTCAGAGTTGCACATCAAGCATAGCGAGGCATAATTCGTCCTTTTTACCAAATCCGGCGCCTGTTTCTATTCTACAATATCCATATACTAATTGCACTGATGTGCTCATCGTTCATCCCAGAATCAATCGTGTCTCTGCACCTTGTTGTCACCCTGAATGCTCTCCTGGTAGGTAGGCGGCGCCTGCTCAGGCTGAGTGCTGCTCCCGGGAAGCGGCGCATGCTGAGGACTTGCGTACTGGCCCTGCGGGTTCTGTGCAGGCTGTCCTCCTTGGTTCACTGTGCCGTAGCCTCTTTGTGCCGCCTGTCCTTGTTGGATGTAATAGTACGTCACTCGTCCTCGTTCGTTCTCCGCCTCTAGCTCCTCGTAGGTTGGATCCGGGTATGAAGCGATGATGTACCAGCTGTGGATGAGGCCGGGTAGGAAACCGAGCAGGCAGAGCGCAAAGTTGATAAGGGAGTCGGCAGAGCAGATACCGCGCTTGACCCAGACTGAGCGGTGTTAGCATGTGTCGACAGTGTGGAAATCGGCGGCGTCTAATTCTGGCGCCTGGAAGAGCAGCGGGGACTCACCTGGCAGTGGAGGGAAGATGATGGCGAGGATGCCGAGGAAAATGTCGGAGCCGCACATGATGTTTGTGGATGTATAGAGAAGTGTCTTTGCAGTGTGAAGAGGTAATTATGTAGAAGGAGAGTGTTGCCTGAGAAGCAGCTGGAATTAAAGACAAAGCAATGACGCTATGCTGTCTCTGGTGATCACAAGCGCCGCGCCGCTGTGGCGGTGCAGCATGAACCGCTGTTTGCCGCCGAAGCTCACTTTTTTGCCCAAGCCATCGATATACAAGTATTTCATGCAAAGTTATGTCTCCATATTTTGTAGATGACATTGTTCTCGCACATTCGACGAACACGATATAATAATGCAGCCTGATCCATCTGCCACAGACGACAGAACGAACCATAAACAATCCTGATGCCTGAGTCTGACATGTTTCCCGTCCACCCAAACCACCACGGCAAGTACTCCTACCAAGTATCATGCCTCTCATTCTCATCCTCCCTTCCATCCCTCCATCCCTTCCATCCCTTCATCCCTCCATCCCTCCATCCCTTCATCCCTCCCCATACCACCTCCCCTCTCTATACCTACCACAATGCCCCCACCCCTTCCCCCCGCCCACTCCCTCCTCCCCACGCACCCCCTCGACACCCCTCTCCTCGGCCAATTCCTCTCAGCCTCCAAGCTCCAACTCACCATCAACCGCTTCATCTTCAAATCCTGGCCCAACTCGGAGAAACAACTCGCGCATTACACAGCCCAAATCGAGTCTGCGCACGGAGACTCCCAGATCTCGTCGTTCAAGGTGGTGCATGATAAGTCGGGGGAGGTGGTGGGGCATTTGGTGCTGACGAGGGAGGGGGCGAGGGCGGGCGGAGGGGGGGATGATGACGAGGGGAAGCGGGAGGAGGGAGAGGGGAAGGAAGGGAAGGAGGGCGATGAGAAGCAGGGGAGGCCGGAGGTGCCGGAGTATCTCGTGCCTGAGGCTTTCTTTGCGGTTCTGGACGCCGCGCAGGAGATTGAGAAGGAGGTGCAAGGGAGGGAGAGGCTGACGTTGACGTGGATGTACGTGAGGTCCGAGAGTAGGAGGCAGGGGATTGGTTCGGGGCTGGTGGCGTTTGCGTTGGAGACGGCGAGGAAGGACGGGCTGCCACTCGTGACGGCAGCGGAACCGCAGGCTTATGAGTTTATGAAGAAGCAGGGTTTCAAGGATACCAAGCATGTTGACTTTGATCTGGCAAAGTGGGCGCTTCCGAATTGTGGGTACGGGGCGTTTCGACTTTCAGGGTTGATCGCTGAGTGATGCTATGTGTCCTGTATTCCTGTATGGCTACCGAGTCTAGATACGCTTGATGCAATGATGATAGATCTAGTTCTTCCCCTCTAGCCATTTGTACACTACTGAAAAGTCTTTGCCTTTCAGCTGTGGGTTTGCTTCTACTGAGCTGTAGATCTCCTGAGCGATCGGCCCGAGTCGTGGCTCTACGCCGTGCTCTTGGGCAGCTTGCATGGCCAATCTCAAGTCCTTGTTCATGAGCGCGGTGCCAAAGCCGCCGACGTATTCTCGTGAAGCTGGAGCGGTCTCGACCACGCCTGGGACAGGATTGTTGATCTCGCTCGGCCAGCACTTTCCGGTACTGATGTTAATCATATCTGCGAGTGCCTTTGCATCCAGACCCCATGAGATACCCATATTCATCGCTTCTGCAGTTGCAATGTTGTTGATCGCGAGCAAGTAGTTATTTGCCAGCTTGCCCTTCAATCCTGATGTTTGTGGTCCAAGATGAAGGACTCGCTGGCCCATCATGGAGAGCACTTCTCTAGCGCGATCGACTATTGAGTCGGAGGCACCGATCATGAATGTGAGCTTTGCATTTTGAGCACCTACAACACCACCGGACATGGGGGCATCCACGAACTTGCCCTGGCCCGAGGAGTGTGTGGCATTCGCGACCTCGGCTGACGACATTGGATCAATCGTCGAGCAGTCGATGAATAGCCGTGGCTTCGCGGCTCCTTCTGAGAGCAATGTAGGGGGCTTCAACATGGACATGTATACATTCTTAACGTGTGATGGCTCGGGCAGCACTGTGATGATTGTTTCCTGGTTATACGTCAGTCTTGTGTCCACCCAACTCGAATTGCTTAATATGTGTATGGTCCAGGTATGTTTCAGAGGATTGGCTTTGATATGTAAGAATCAGAGAAAGAGCTGCCGAAGCAGCCCCCAACTTAGATCATAGATAGAACAATTTGGTTCATCTTGTAGTAGGGAATGTGAAGCAATGTGCAAGGATAAAACGTACCGACTGGACTGCTATGTCCCGTACTGACGGGGCCACCTCTACGCCTTTATGCTCGCTCTTGAATTTGGAAGTCGCGTCACTGTTGACATCGTAGACGATCAATGTGTCTGTCGAGGGGAGCTTCGCGCGGAGGTTGCCAGCCATGGGATATCCTGCAAATGTGTCAGTAGCTATCCCGCACAAGAGCAAAGCAAGACCTACCCATCCGGCCCAATCCTATGAAGCCATACACCGCTTGTGCAGACCTCGTACTCGAAAAGTGTCGGACAGAACCCGGACCAGCCAGGAAGGAAGAGGCATGCTGCCTAACAGCTCTCAAAGCAGCCATCGTCACCGTTCAGAAAGGTACATAGTCCAATGCCTCGTATGCCAGCAAGACGGAAGAAGTGCAAGAAGAGCCTCACACGACCAAACGAAACGCATAGTGGTCCGCCACGCCTAATCGCATAGGATCGGCATTGATTGGAGATGAATTGGTGCCGAGGGAAGAGGTCCACGGTCCGCTGTCATCACAACCCGCGTTGGCCCGATGTGAGAGCGGGGGAATTTGATTGCCTTCTCCACTTGTGCTCGGTGAGCCGGAGATCAAAGCGAGCAGAGCCGCATATGCTCGCCCACTGGGGGAATGCTGTGTCAAAAGTAATGATTTGTCCTTGAAAGCAGTCTATATTGGTATCATATTCGTAGCCGACGCCTGTCATCATGCTTGTTTCCCGGAACGCCATTGATATCATTCCGCAGGGAGCTCATCCACCGGATCTGTAATGTCGTTGCCAACCGCGATTGCCTCTCGTTGCTTCTTGGTGAGAGGCTTCTTCTTTCGCCGACCGCCAGGATCATTCCTCGGAGCACTTATCGCGTCCAGGTACTCCTCATTACTCATGTTGGAGTGCAGCTTTTCGACAGAGTCTGTGTCCTTGACAAACATCTTGGTGTTGTATGCCTCGTACGATTCGCCATCCTGTCTTTATCAGCAATCAGCAGTGCATCAATACTGTTGTACCCACATCTTCGTCGAAGAAGTTCATTCGTGTCCATTTTTCCTCTTGCGCGACTTGCATCAAGCTCTTCGACTTGGATGATGCATCATCCTTGGCTGACTTATATGTCTGAGTGAAGCCGCGGGCTTGAGCAGGCCTTGACTCGTCCGTCTCACGTGCGGCACTGGCTTTCTTGACGTGCTCTTCAGCATCCACATGATGAAACTGTGGCCGCATCTGTGCCATGCCATCGACTTTGGTGAGGTGGAGCTCCTTGCCCCTGAAAGTGCCGAGCATGTACTGAGGCTTGCCCTCTTCTGCAGACGAGATCTGACCACCCAGAGTCTGTTTCCGAAAGACTTTGCCGTTGTTCATCATGGTAGGGAAGTAGTTCACCTCAGAGCTGTACTCGTCGTAGCGACTGCCCCGATGCCCCGAGGACTTGATCGCCCCGGGTCCAAATCCAGCAGAGGCTCCAAAAGTGGTCAGACCTGATACTTTGGCTTGTTGCATGGCTTTGCCCCATTCGATACCCCTAGCTTTGTTGAAATTGATCTCTGGCTCCATTTCGATGTCCACCTCGATAAAGCCAGATTCCTTCTTCATTCGCATTTCTGTCGGAGCACCTCCATTCCGACGATTGTACGGTCTGCCAGCGTTCCGTAGAGGGTACTGCAACATGAAGATCTCCTCGGCCACTGCTGGCGTGATGAAGATATCATACTCCGACACGACCGGATCCTTGTCCGGATCATTGCGGGCTGTCTACAGTAAGGACAAGCATTTGCAACGGAAATCACAGCACCTACGAGCCATGAAGAAGAACAGGTCTGTCCGGGAATGCGAATGTGTGAATCATGAGCAGTAGACAAGTTTGAAGTGAAGATTTAATGCACGGTGATTGTGGGTCCGTCCGGTAGGCTTGGCGAAAGTTGTGAAGCTCATGCAGGTGTGAACTTGGAGTCAACCTAACACAAGCCTTCAACTTTTGCGCACCACACCATCACAACTTTCTTGGATCAGAGGTGAGTCCAATCACATTACAGCTGAGCTGATAGCGTTCATGATCTAATTTTGAAACTACCAGAACGGCGGGATCGAGGACTGCATACCAGCAGTGCCTTGATGAGGCTGAGGCCAACACAAAAGCGCCACCCTGCAAGCTGCAGCCGTCGAGCTGCATTACTTTGCCTAAAATTCGCAAATTTCCCCCCTCTACAACGACCATTTCATTGCCTTGAGGTCCCGCAATGCAGCTTGGTTCCACTACACTTCCGATCACTCGTGTTTCAGATTGCGAAGGCTGGATCCTCCTCGGTGCTGCTATCTGCACACATGCCTTGGCCTTCAGTTTTGCAGACGAGGATGCGTCGAATCAGCTACTCTGTTGATCACTGGACTGCAGTTCAAGCGATCATGTCCCGTACCCACACGTACGAAAGCTCGTCTACAATTGCTGTTTCCTGATCAGCCGTGATCTGGAGAACCGATACCCGAATAGAGCAGTCACAGCTGTGGCTATAGTCATGCACGCACTACATTGCCGTCGCTGACAATGCCTTCTCGTAGGCAGTATGTCCTAAATCTGATCAGCTCCGTCCTTCACCGAGCGTGACCCAATGTCAAGCGATGCTGCACTATACTGCACTGCGCCTTCGTTGCATTGGTCTTCAGCTGTATGTTCTCAGGTAAGAAGCTGACTTGCGTAATGTGTCTTTCGTAATATAAGTACGGCTTCCTCCTACTCGAGCTCTTCACACAGAGCACAATCCACAGATACTCGGTAACCGCAGACATGCACTTCTTGACATTGGCGACTTTGTTCTCGATCACTCTGGCCTCTCGAGGCATAGATTATGATCGTCTTCCTTCACTTACAGCAGCCGTGAAGAGGTCGGACCTGGATAAGCGGACTACCACCATCGAAACCAAGACCTCGGCAACGTTCAGATACGTCGATGGTATGGATAGGGAATCTCGAAGCGGGACGTCCAATTGACTTGTCCCAGATCAGCGCGCGGACGGCACAACATTCTACTCAGATGTCCGAGTAGACTCGCCAGTACCTATGCTCATCCTTGAAGAGTACGACCACCTTTTTCACCACATGGAATGCTCGACTTCGACCATGGTTCTACATTTCTCAAGCGGAGAGGCCTTCGGACTTACGAAGATGCTGGCAAATAAACTTGTCGGCGGACTCGTGGTGACATCACACGCTGAATGCGCCGATTATCATGCTCGATCGCTCTTTCGCATTGACGGCGCTGAGGTGCACGAGGATGTCTCAAAAATGACTTTTCAGGGTCGGCCTGTGGAATGGGAGGATGCCTTTTCCTCCATGCAAGTCCAGCATGGCCAGACGCAAGATGAGCACCGAATTAGGCTCCGTGCACGCCAGAATGCGGTCTCATCACCGAGCAAAGTACCAAACCTTCAAAACAACTACACTGGACTGGCACCAATTGAGAAGCTTCCCAACAGAACTTACCAATACCTCGAACTCACGCAACCCTCTGCGATCGATACAAGCTTTCCAATGCTTTCTGACATATTGAGTCTACCAATTGCTGCGGGATGCAAGAACTGCTCAGTCACTGGCAGCCTGAATCTGACAACGAGCAACTTCACCTTGGCCAAGCCTTCCAGTGTACTAAAGGGTGCCTCGTCTGCCATAAAGAATCTTCTGAATCCAAAAGGTGAGAAAGCCTTACGAGCCCAGAATGACACCTTGGTCCTTGGCACCGGCATAGTCTCTCTCAAGATGAACAGCTTCTCCACCAAAGTCGAGCTATGGATCGAGCCTGCGAGCAACGGAGAAATCGTCCACACACTTGCGCAGTACCCTATGATGGGATATGCACTTCCCAAGATTGGCAGGGTAGGCGTAAACTTCGTACCGGAGCTGAGGTTGAATTGGGCCATCAGAGGAGGGCTTCGAATGTCCTACGGATTCGAGATTCAAGTGCCAGATAGCACAATAGTGGTCGACCTGGCGAACAATTCGAGATCTAGCATATCAGGTTTCGAAGGTGCCACCATCACACCTCTACCATTCCAAGCGAACATCACCGACCTCTTCGTCGAGCTTTTCTTCACCGTCCGACCTCGAATCTCCGCCGGCATCCTGATTGGAGATGGCGAGACCTTTAAAGCAGAAGCGGGCATCTTCCTCGACGCACCGGCCCTGAACGTCACAATTTCCCAGATATCCTCCAGCGAGCACGACAGCAATTGCGAACCGCGTGCTGCAGACGCAGCACTCCCGGAAGCAGATCAAGTGGTACTGTCAGAGTTCCCAGACTTGACGCACATCGTTGGCATCGCGCAGACCGGCGCCGGCGCAGACATCGGTTTCGAAATCGACCTGCCGGGATCCGTCGCTGATCGCTCGTTCAACCCCGAAATCAGCCTTGCAAGCGTGGAAGCCCAGGTCGCCACCGCCTGCTTGGTGTGGAGAGATGCACCATCTGCGGCACCTCAGGTCTTCGGCTCATCCACAGCGCCGGCACCAACAGCGACGTATGCAGCGGCGTCTGAAGTAGTGGCTGAGACTAGCTCTGCTATCGCTGCGTCGGTCGCCGCTGCCAGCGCGAGTGTTAGAGCTACCGGTGCTGGTTCTCAGTCTGTAGGGTTGCCGAGATGGGCTGGTAGTTCTGCTGTCGCTGCCGTGGCTGCAGTCGCAGCTGCTATGGTGATGCTGTAAACAGGTATATGCAGCAGCTATTGGACTGGTAGGAATGTGATGGAACGGCAGACATTGCGGTCATTGAAATTGCGGTTTGACGGAGCATAGGATATTTCATGGTCTTGTACGGTGATTGCGTAGCCACATGTCTTTATTCGGTCGTCTATTGCAAATCAAACGTCTTCATTTTGCAAGCGGTCCAGTACAACCTTCAGTAATGCCTGACCTGGCCAACTGGATCTTGTTACTTACCTGTCACCCTTGAAGATTATTGTGGACGTGAATGAAGGAGATGAAGTGGCGCGTCATTGATTGCGGAGCTTCGGGATGAAGAGCTTCACGCATTGGTTCAACATCGCATCCTCCCCACCATCACTTCTCATCGAAATTTTTGGTTTTAGGTCTTTCCCTGTCTCAAGCATGCGAATATGGCGTATATAGCGTCTATCCATCGCCCAAGCAGTGTTCGGCATGCCATCAAGATCAATTTCTTGGACGCCGAAGAGGATACTCTTGTGGTGGCGTAAGCTTATACGCCACTTCTGCGACAATCGACACTGACAACTCACAGCAAATCAAACCGGCTTGAGTTTTATGCTCAGACGGAAGATGGATTGGTGCTGAGGCACTCAAAGGCCATCTATGGCAAAGTCATACTGCTCAACAAACTCCGGCCGGCGAGTTCAACAACAGACCACTTATTTGTCGGTACAGATCGATTCATGTATTTCGTGTTATCATGGGATCCTACCACGAAACAATTGAAGACCGAGAAGACCTATCAGGATCTGGCAGACAATTCATCCCGCGATTCACAGACTGGCGATCGATGTCTGATTGACCCCACTGGACGATTCATGGCATTGGAGATCTACGAAGGCATTGTCACCGTCATTCCGATTGCAACGGAAGGCAAGAAGAAATCAAAGGACGAGCCTGGCACACTTCGCGACCCCATTCCCACCAGAATACCAGAATTGTTTGTGCGGTCTTCGGCCTTTGTTCACCGGCGGAAAGAAAAGGATAAGCCGCAGCTTGCGCTTCTTTACGAGGACTCCACAGGCAGTGTCAACCTTCGGATACGAGAGCTCGACTACTCACCTGGTCTCAAGGATGAGGGAAGTGCTGAATTCGAGAGTCCCATCGAAGTGGAGGGCGATGTCGGTCTCGGCGCCAGCCATATCATCCCATTGGGTGCTCCTGCCTATGGACTTTTGATCATCGGCGAGACATCGATCTCATACTGCGACGAGTTTGAGCACAGTCTAGACACGAAGGCATTAGAGGAACCAACCATATTTGTCGCCTGGGCACAAATCGACTCTCAGCGATTTGTGCTCGCAGACGAATATGGGAAGCTATACCTTCTGATGGTAGTGCTTGACGGGCGGAATGACTATGAGCGCTGGCAACTGGATGTCCTGGGAGAGACTTCGAGAGCTTCAACGTTGGTCTATCTAGACGGAGGGCGCTTGTTCGTGGGGTCACATCAAGGCGACTCGCAGGTCATCCAAATCAAGGAGCAGTCGTTGGAGGTACTTCAGACATTCTCAAACGTGGCACCCATCTTGGACTTTTCTGTCATGGACATGGGCAATCGAACGAGTGACGCACAAGTCAACGAATATTCATCCGGACAAGCTCGAATCGTCACTGGCTCAGGCGCCTTTAAAGATGGCAGTCTGAGGAGCGTACGGAGTGGTGTTGGGCTGGAAGAGATCGGCATGATAGGAGAGATGGAGCACATTACTGATGTATTCAGTCTGCGGACGAGACCTGGCTCGCAGTTCTCGGACGCCCTCGTTGTCTCCTTCCTCACCCACACAAGAGTCTTTGTCTTCTCACCAGAAGGAGAGGCCGAAGAAGTCGAGAGCTTGAACGGCATCGACATGTCGCGGCAAACCATACTGGCGGAGAATCTTCAAGGCGGAGAGATCCTGCAGGTCACCTCTTCGACAGTAGCGGTGGCAGACCCGGAAAGTGGCATGACTTCAGCTTCTTGGTCAACAGAGTCCAATGGCGAGATCACAGCAGCGTCCTCGGCGAGAGACCAAGTCCTCATTTCCGTCAGCGGCACGGGTCTGGTCCTGCTGAAGTCAAGTCCGCAAGGCTTACAGGTCGTTGGGCAGCGCAAATCGGACGAGGGCTCTCAAATCGCCTGTCTGTCACTATCCTCGTTGTTCCCGAACGTTGCTTTTGTCGGATACTGGAAAGCCTCAAGCATCACTCTTCTCGATCTGCAGAATCTCCAACCACTTCACTCCGAGACTGTGTACGAGGAAAGTATTGTAGTACCGCGCTCAATCGTGGTGTCTCAGGTCCTGGCTAACTCTTCGCCGACGCTGTTCATTGGCATGGCTGACGGGAATGTTGTCACGTACTCGGTCGATCCCTCCAGCCTCCAGCTCGGGGCGAAGAAGAGCATTATCCTCGGAACTCAGCAGGCTAATTTCAAGGTGCTCCCGCGAGCCGATGGTCTCAACAATGTATTTGCCATCTGCGAACACCCCAGCTTGATCTATGGGTCCGACGGAAGGGTGGTCTATTCCGCAGTCACAGCTGAGGATGCCCGATGTGTGTGCTCGTTTGACTCGGAAGCATACCCTGGAGCCATCGCGATCGCTACCGACGAAGGATTGAAGTTGGCACTGGTTGATGAAGAGCGAACGACCCATGTTCAGACTTTGCCTGTCCACGAGACAGTACGAAGGATAGCATACTCGGCTGATCTCAAAGCCTTCGGTCTCGGAACGATCAAGCGGACACTTGACGATAACGTGGAGAATATCAAGAGTCATTTCAAGCTTGTGGACCAAATTGCCTTCCAAGAGCTCGATACATATGCACTAAACCCAGACGAGCTGATCGAATGTTGCATCAGGGCGAAGCTTGATGATGGTGCAGGCCAGGGTCAGCTTGCGGAAAGATTCCTCGTTGGCACTTCGTATATGGACGACGTCAATGATCAGAACGTCAAAGGCAGGATTCTCATATTCGAGATCACCGAGGAGCGAAGTATCAAGCTGATTGCAGAGACGGCACTTAGAGGTGCATGCAGATGTCTGGCTATGTGCGAAGGGAGGGTGGTGGCTGCACTGATCAAGACGGTGAGATACGTGGCCCATTGATGTTGGCAAGCATACTGATGAACCTAGGTCGTCACATTTACATTTGAGTACGAGTCGGGCAGTCTGCCCATGCTGCTGAAATCAGCCACTTACCGCACTTCAACTGCACCTATGGACATTGCTGTTTCTGGCAATGTAATTGCTATTGCAGACCTAATGAAGAGTACCTCCGTTGTCAAATTCACCAAAGCACAAGACGGCGCCAACGACAAGCTGGAAGAAATCGCACGCCATTACGAAACTTCGTGGAGTACTGCAGTCGCTGAAGTTGCGGAACACACGTACCTCGCTTCTGATGCGGAAGGCAATCTGGCTGTGCTCAGTCACGATGTGGGAGGCGTCTCTGCTGAAGATCGACGTCGTCTACGGGTCACTAGCGAGATGCTCCTGGGTGAGATGGTCAACAGGATTCGGAGAATCGATGTACAGCCAACAACTGGTGCAGTCGTCATCCCTAGAGCTTTTATGGCGACAGTGGAGGGTTCCATCTACTTGTTTGCTTTGATCGCAAAGGACAAGCAAGATTTCTTGATGAGGCTGCAGGAGAGAATGGCAGAGTTGGTACAGAGCCCAGGCAATGTGCCCTTCAACAAGTACAGAGCATTCAAGACGTCTGTCAGAGAAGCAGAGGAGCCGATGAGATTCGTGGATGGCGAATTAGTGGAGCGGTTCCTGGACTGTGATACAAGTGTGCAGGAAAGGATCGTCGAGGGCTTGGGCGTCGATGTGGAGGACGTGAGAGGCATGGTTGAGAATCTCAAGAGGCTGCATTGAAATGGATAAGCAAGGTATTATCGAAATACGATGGCGATCTTATCATGTAGATCCTGCACGATGGAATAATGGAAAGGACAAACAAGCTCTCACATGCTCTTCACATGCTCTTCACATGCTGCTCCCCTCTATGCAGATCAATCATTTTGCCGTTTTGGGACGTGTCAGTTCCGCGTTTGGCGGACGACTTCACGTCATAACTTCACCTTCCTTTGACTCGCACCTTCCGTCGCATACAGCACATGATGCAATGGACACCGCTCACGAGGTCACGGACTCTTCAGACTGGCTCAACACGACACTTCCGACTTTTTCTCAGCTAGAAAACTCACTTCGATGTCAAGTCTGTAAGGACTTCTTCAACAACCCAGTCATAACTTCTTGTTCACACACTTTTTGCTCACTGTGCATACGGCGATGCATCTCTTCGGACGGGAAATGTCCCACGTGTCGTTCAAGCGATCAGGCTAGCAAGTTGCGTCAAAATTGGGCAATAGATGATGTTGTTGCGACATTCAAAGCAGCAAGACCAGATGCCTTTAAGCTTGCCACAGAACGAAAGCAAGAAGAGGATGAGATTGCGGCCCGACCGGCCAAAAGAAGGCGAATTCAGGAAGAAGGAACACATACACCCCCTTCATCACAGCGACAGACAAGAAGTCGGACAAAGACGCAGCCTCATGCGACAGCTGAGGTGCTGGTGGTGGACGATGACGAGGGGGACGGTGACTACGAGGAAGAGAAGGAGCCCGAGGATGGACTGGTTGCTTGTCCGATCTGCGGCGGAAGAATGAAAGAAGAGACAGTGTTTGCTCACACAGATATATGCGACGGCACACCACCGGACAGGAAGAAGAGTCAGACTGCAGTAAATCCATTGCAGCAACGGCCACCCGCCAGGCCACCTTCGCAACCTCAAGAGAGAATAGCGGAACTCAATTACTCCATGATGACGGACGCACAGATGCGGAGGAAGCTCAAAGATATTGGCATCTCAAACACAGGAAACAAACAGCTCATGACGAGGAGGCATACCGAATGGGCTAATCTTTGGAACTCAAACTGCGATGCATCAAGACCGAAATCAAAGACACAGCTCTTGAGCGAGCTGGCCATGTGGGAGAAATCTCAAGGTGGGCAAGCGAGACCTTCTCATGGCAGTGTGAATGGAATCATGAACAAGGACTTTGATGCAAAAGCCTATTCGACCAGCAATAGTGACGACTTTGCGAGACTCATACAAGAAGCCAAATCGAAGGCGAAGGCAAAGACTGCAGTTGCAGAATCGGAAGGACAGGCCGAGGCGAGCAGTACTTCAGCACCTACAACGACTGGCGCTGATCGAATTGCTGTGGCGAACAAAGATGCTACGTCACCGGGTCAGACCGCGTCAATTCAGACACCCACGACGACAAATGGCAGTGGACACGCAGAACAACGGCCAAGCACAGCAAGCAGCAGCCAACCTCATTCAAGCGCTGTCTCACCCGCCTCGGCAACACAGAACGAAGCACTCATGTCCAAAGCGCGCTTCGGACCAGATACGTACCCACAACATAGACGAGGCTCAGACAGCATCGGAGCGCGCTTCGCCACTCAACCGACAAGAAAAGTTCCCATGTTCTCTGTTTCATCACAACCCGTCGCAGATGTAGATATGAGCATGGATAAGCACTGATGTGACATGCATTCGCACGATTCGAAGAGAATCTGTACAAAGAGCTAGGGGAAGGGAAGAACAGCACCGCATCCATTGAGCAGGGTATATATAAACTCCATCATGTGTATCGATGTCCCAGCCATCTTCCGTCAATCATGTCCGTCGGCCATCTATGTGAGCGTGCTCTGTGTCTGCATGTATCTCACTGCGCCATCTCGTTCGCCTCCTCAAAGTGGTCTTCTTCGTCTTCCTTCGCGCCGTGCGGCTCGCTCATGGGTACATCGATGCCCTCGAGACGCTTTCTGAGAGCTTCTTGCTCGGCTTGGTCTGTCGCTTCTTTTTGAGCACGTTGTTCCACCTCGATCGCCTCCCTCTGTGCTCGCTCCCTTGCCTCTTTCTTCTCGCGCTCTTCCCGCTCGAGCGCTTCCAGTTCGTCGTCAACTTCGCCTTCGTCAATGTTGGACGCAGCGCCCTCGTTGATGACACTCGTGACATCTTCCGTGACATCCATTTGTTCTCGTAGTCCCTGCATGACGTCCTCGACAGCTTCTGTGCCTCCGACTTTGTCGTTCAGACTTCTGAGGATGTCCCGGCCTTCTTTCATGGCCTGTACGATAGCCACATTGTCGCTCGCAACCTCGATGCTTCGCCATGTCGTCTCCAGTGTCTCCAACATCTTGCTGCGCTCCTCGAGCATGCTTTCTGCCGCCTTCTTCCCTCTAAGCGCCCTCTTCGCCTTGACATTCTGCCCCTCCTTGACCGCTTCTCTCGCCTGCACGTTCAACTTCTCCACCCGCTCCGTGAGCTCCTCCACCTGCGTCCCTAGATCCTCAATCAAGCCTTTCATATTCGCAATCCCCTCGTCCTCCCTCGTCACCTCCTCCCTCCCCTTCGGCCCATTAACCTTCACACACCCCTCCGAAAACGTCAACACCCCCTTATCCCTCTCCAAATACCTCAGCAAAACCGCCATATCCCTTGCGCTCATCTCCGCCCCCTCCCCCTTCTCTTTCAGCACCCCCTTGAACCTCGACTCAAACTCCACCCGCGGCATCACCCTCTCCGTCACACCCCCCTGCTTCAATCCCAGCAACACCCCCTCAACCGCCCCCGCGACCCTCTCCACCGTGTCCTTGACCACAAACTCCCCCGCAACCAACACATCCCCTTCCCCTCCACCCACCAACCCCAACTGCCTCAGTCCCCACCGCACAACCTGCATGGCGGATGGCACCTGCACCTGCACCCCCCACCCGTCGCGGGAGTAAATACTCCTCTCCCTCCCCTCCCACTCTGCCAGGGGAATCAGCTCCCCCTTCTGCACCGCATCCGTGATCACCGCCTGGAGGGAGAGGGGAGGGCCAAACTGCGGCGTGGCGAGGGCGGAGGCGAGAGCTGGGCCGGAGGAGAGGAGGAGGGAGGAGGGGCCGGACGGGGAGGAAGGGAGGAGGTCGTGTCGGCTGAGGAGCGTGAGGGCCGAGAGCCAGGTTGTGGTGTTGGCGGTGTAGCCGTCTGGGTTGAGGGTGCGGAGGGGGGTGAAGGAGGAGTACAGGCTTGAGAGGCGGGGTGGGGAGCGGAAGGCGGGGAGGTGGGTTTGGAGGAAGAGGAGGAGGGGTGGGGTGGGGTTTGTCATTGTTGCATGGTTGTCCGGGTGTGGTTTGTGGGTTGGAGGTTGTGATGGTGGAGGGGTGGGAGTGTTGTGGGTGAAGCGCGTGGTGGGGGGAGTGGTTTTCACACGTGAAGGATGGCAAACAAAACACGGGGGAACTTTTAAAACTATGACTTGCAGGAGGTGATTGGTGAACGTTGGGTATATTTTATGAGGATCACTCGTCTGCTAGACTTACACGACCACGCGCGTTTATATCGACCAGCCGCTCTGCTTCTTGCTCGTTTGCACCCGTGGAGTGGATGATGACTTCTCTTCCGAGAAGCCCAGAGGCTCGAAAGCGAATTGTGCCTGCTGGCCTGGCCTCCAAGTCGTAGCCGCTTCATCCTCTTGGAGTTCAATTTCGCCGTCAGCCGGTGCTTCATCCGGCACAGCATCGTCCTCCACTTCCTCTTGGTCTTCCTCCTGGCCTTCCTCTTGATCTTCTTCGCCTTCCTCGCTTTCCTCGCCCTCGTTCTGGTTGCCACTCTCCTCTTCTGTGCCGTCCCCACGGCCGACAGTCTCAATATACCGATCGAGATCCTTTGCCATCTTCTTGTTGAAGCCAGTAGCCTCCACTTCCACATCCAATCTCGTCGTCTTGTCAGATTCCTTGATCGCATCTGCAAAGAACGGACCAGGCTCTGACGTCTCGAACTTGAATCGCCGGAGAAAGAAGCGTTTGATGCACGCCACATCTCTGTCAAAGTAGAACTTTGCATTTTGATGCGTGATGGACAGCATTTGCGGAAAGTCGATGAGGATAGGTACAAGTTTGACCTCTCCATTTGCTGATGGGACCTCCTTGATCAGTAGGTTGAATTCGTTGTAGTCTCCGTGGATCAGGCCTACCCTCGCAAGCTTGACAATTATCTCCATGAGCTCAGCGTATAACGATGCGGGATCTGGAACACTGTCGATTTGCCGTAAAGGAAATGCATCAATAAATTCCATGACGATTGTGTGGCGACTCTGTCCAAGCGGTTCCGGCACCGGGAATCCTTCACGCCTCAGGGCTTGCATGAACGCGTATTCCTTCATGGCTGCTAATCGACTGAGGTACATCCAGGATCCCGTTGAGCGATTCCGGAGGTAATCTCTGTTGGCCTTGACCGTCCTGAAAGATATTCTGCCTAGCCTATGCACTTTGAGCACACATTGTCGGCCTGATTCGGCTGCCACAACATAGATGTCAGACTCCTTGCCGACGCCAATTTGATTGCCCAGACTGTAGACGGTGGAACTTTTCCGATGCGAGTTGAGTGCTAGATAGTCCAGTCCGCCATAAGTGAGTCTGTAGCCATCATCTGCCCAACTGATCAGCAAAGTGCTTCCATAAAATACCCTTGAGCAACGGACATTTGGCATTCTTGACTTTTGCAATCAGATTGACTTTGGCAAGAGCTGAAATACTCTTATGCACACCACTTCCGCCTCGGAGCCCAGCGAGCTGGGTGATCAATGTAGTTGGGACGACCTCATGGTTCCTACTTCCTGTCTCAACCTATCGACATCTTATCAGCGTCAGTCGAGATCTTGACGAAGAATTCATTTTACTTACAGCTGTGAGCACTCTCCAGTCTTCAGAGGTAAGGTACCGAATCGCTTTTGGATTCAGCTTCATGATGAGTACTCGAGTAGTGGAATGAAAATATTCACAATGTCTTCAAAGAATCATTTGGGAAATAGTCTGACAATTCAATCTTGGTGGCGAGCACTTTTGCAGAGACTGACAAAAAATGCTGCCATGAAGTCGTGACCATGATGGTTATGCTCCGAAAGCGGTGAGCGGCGGCAGAAAGTGATGCTGCTCGGAGCTCTTACGTGAACGAACGACATCGCGCGCTTTCGATGGAAGGACAAATCATCATCCTCCATCGCCTCGCCCTGCACCCAACCATCTCTCGTCGCACCTCCAACAGCTTGCATCATTCACTCTAAATCAGACACCTACATATAGCCAGCAGTTCCTAGCGACCTCGTCAACTTCTAACAGTCTGTCCGGCGACACAAGCAGCTCCGAAACTTTGCTTGAGGCGGTACAGCATGGCGAAGGAGGACAAGGCCGCGGAGTCGAGCAAGAGCAAAGGAAAGGAGCCAGTGAAGGATGATGTAGATGGAGCGAACGGAGTTGAAAAGGGCACAGATGGAAAGGACAAGAAGGACGATCTCCAGCTCGCACCAGGTCGGTCATGCGACTACAATCCTGTGCATCGAAATGCTGATTGGCAACAGAGGAGCTCAATGAAGAGGACCAAAAACTCAAAGATGAGCTTGACATGTTAGTGGAGAGGATACTGGCATGCATTTCCACCACCCCATGGGCGCTTTCAGCTAACATCTGACAGGAGTCCGACTCCACCTTGTACCAAGCCGCTCTCGAAGCCATCAAAGATTCAATCAAGACTTCGACGTCATCCATGACCGCAGTACCGAAGCCGCTAAAGTTCCTGCGACCACACTATGAGAAGCTTGAGCAGGCATACCAGTCGTGGCCGGAGGGTGCGAACAAGGTTGGTCACAAGTAGGACAAAGGCGCCGAATATCACTGACCGGTTTAGACATCGCTTGCCGACACTCTCTCTGTCCTGGGAATGACCTACTCGGACGAGGACCGCCTTGACACACTCAAATACCGCCTATTGGCGCCATCAAAAGATCTGGGTTCTTGGGGTCACGAATACATGCGGCATTTGGCGCTTGAGATCGGCTATGACTATCAGAAGAGGCTGAATGAGGACAAGGATGCTGATGAGCTGACACAGCTTGCTTTGACTCTCGTCCCCTTCTTCTTGAAGCACAACGCCGAAGCCGACGCAGTGGACATTCTGAGCGAGCTGGAGATGATAGAGCAGGTCGGAGAACATGTCGACAAGGACACATATGCCCGAGTTTGCCTATACATGGTCTCCATGGTACCTCTTCTCACATATCCGGACAACGATCGCTTCCTGCGAACGGCACACGACATCTACAAGAAGTACGATCAATTAACGCAAGCTTTGACACTTGCCATACGACTCAACGACATGGACCTCATCAAGGCAGATTTCGCGTCGACCAAGGACAAGTCTCTAAGGAGGCAGCTCGCATTCATCATCTCACGGCAAAGGCTAAATATCGAATTGGAGGACTCTGAGAAGGAGGAAGATCCAGAACTGGAGGATTGCCTGAACAATGTCAAGCTGCCTGAGCATTTCCACGCTCTTGCAAAAGAGCTCAACATCCTCGAGCCCAAGGTACCTGAAGACATCTACAAATCACATCTCGAATCCAGCCGGACAGCAGGTCTGACAAACACCGACTCTGCTAGACACAACCTTGCAAGTGCATTTGTGAATGCATTTGTCAACGCAGGATTCGGTGACGACAAATTGATGTTGCAACAAGAAGGTGGAAGTAAGCAGAGCTGGATCTGGAAGACAAAGGACGAGGGCATGCTTTCGACCACCGCTTCACTAGGTACACTCATGCTGTGGGACGTTGAGACGGCTTTGGACAAGATCGACCCTTACACTGGCGTCAATGAAGACCAGATCAAGGCTGGTGCTTTCCTCGCCTACGGTATTGTCAATTCGGGAGTCAAGCTAGAGGCAGATCCAGTGATCGCACTTCTCGGTGAAGAGCTGGACCCGAGCAAGCCCAAAGCTGTCAAGGTGTCTGCTTTGATGGGTCTTGGTATGGCATATGCCGGCTCGGCGAGAGAAGAATTCTTAGAGCTCCTCATCCCCATGATCGGCGATACTAGTCTGGAGATGCAGCTTTCGGCTGTTGCTGCGCTGTCTTTGGGCTTGATATTTGTCGGTACTGGCAACTCGGACGTCAGCGAGGCTATTATCCAGACTTTCCTAGACGAGGATCGCAACAAGCAGCTCAAGGACAAGTGGACGCGCTTTATGGCACTTGCCCTGGCCCTACTATTCTTCGGCCAGCAGGAAGAGGTTGATGTCATTCTGGAAACTCTCAAGGCTATTGAGCACCCCATGTCTGCTCCCACCTCGGTCCTGGCCGATGTGTGCGCGTGGGCTGGTACTGGTGCAGTGCTGAAGTTACAGTCGCTGCTTCACATCTGCAACGAGCCTATCGAGGAAGCCGACGAAGACAAGAAGGGCGACGAGCTGCTGCAGACTTACGCTGTGCTCGGTCTTTCCCTTGTCGCCATGGGCGAGGAGGTCGGCCAAGAGATGGTTCTCCGCCAGTTTGGTCACCTCATGCACTACGGTGGCCCGAACATCCGGAAAGCTGTACCACTCGCAATGGGTCTAATCTCGCCCTCGAATCCACAGATGAAGGTCTACGACACGCTGAGCAGATACTCCCACGATAACGACAATGACGTCGCTATCAACTCCATCTTCGCTATGGGTATGCTTGGAGCAGGCACAAACAATGCTCGTATCGCACAATTACTCCGCCAACTTGCTTCGTACTACCACAGGGACCCGAATGCCCTTTTCATGGTACGGATAGCACAAGGTCTCTTACACATGGGTAAGGGAACTTTGTCCCTCTCTCCATTCCACACCGACCGCAGCGTCCTCTCCAAGGTTGCCACTGCTGGTCTTCTCACAACAATGATGGCATTGACTGACGTCAAGTCGTTCATCTGCGCCGACTCGCATTACCTCCTCTACTACCTCGTCACCGCCATGCACCCACGATTCCTGGTCACTTTGGACGAAGACCTCAAGCCGTTGACCGTCAACGTGCGCGTAGGTCAGGCAGTCGATGTAGTCGGACAGGCCGGTCGACCAAAGACAATCACAGGGTGGCAGACACAGAGCACGCCAGTACTACTAAGTTATGGAGAGAGGGCGGAGCTAGAGGATGAGGAGTATATCAGCTTGACCAACACACTGGAGGGTCTGGTCATCCTGAAGAAGGTAAGTTCCCCTTCTACTACCGGTCTAGTCCTTGCTAACATTATCCAGAACCCGGAATGGGAATCATAATGCATCAAGGAAAGGCACACATCCATGTAGAATAGCATGAGGAATAGAAGCATGTCTATGAAGTCTACCGCTACGTTACTGTCGTGATATCTACACGGGCACTCAGCCCTCCAAGACAAATTGCAGAAACGCCTTCGAAGCCACAATGCCATCATGCTTATTGCCGACCCGGGACATGGCATCGTTGTAGATGTCATCCTTGAGCACCCCGAGATCATGCCGTACGTCCAAGATCGCAGATGTGATGAAGTTGTTGAACTCGGGATGTCCCTGCACCGTGATCGCTTTGCCCTTCATGTACCATCCCTGCGTCGAGCATTTGGGTGAATGCGCCAATGGCTCGACCCCCTCAGGGTACTCGTACACGATGTCCTGGTGCATCTGGTGGATGTACTGTATAATGTCAGCCTTCTGCCTTGTCCATCCGCGCGCATCTCTCTCTTCCCAGCCAACCCATCCCGACTCAGCCCTTCTTCTGTGCCCTTCCCTCCTCTTCAATCCCCTCGACTGACCAGAAACGACGGTATAGTAGGAAAGGGACTCACCATCTCCCCCCTCCCCAGCCCAAAAACCTCCTCCCCTTTCTTCGTAAGCTGCATAGGCGTCACACTAACCTCCCACCCCTTATCGCTCCTCGCCACCTTCGCCCCCATCGCGCGACCTATAATCTGATGCCCAAAACATATCCCGATCAACTTAACGCGGGACTGCTCATACAGAATCTTCATAGTGAAGTCCACAAGGCGCAAGATCCACGGATCAGAGTCGAACGAATTATGCTCTGCCACAGTCAACACCTATCACCCACCACCAAGCCCCCAAACCCAACACCAAGTGTTACTGCCGGTGCGGCTGTGTGGGAAAGAAAAAAAAAGACTCACTACTCCCCGTCAACAGCACAGCGTCCACGGACTCGAGATCCGGGTATTCCTCTTTGCCCACGACGTCCCATTTCGTGATCTCCAAGTGTACTTCTTTGCCCGTCTCTTGCTTGAGGAGGTCCGCGCCCGAGGTGAGCATGGTTTCGAAGATGGCGCCGTAGGGGCCGAGTCGGGCTGCGACGGCGGGGACGGGGGTGTCGCATTCTAGGACGGCGATGCGGAGGGGGGTGGCCATTTTCGGGGTGGGGGAAGAGGGTGAGGATGGGTGGTGAGGAGGTGGAGTGTAGATGTGGGAGTGGTGGTGGAGGGGCAGAGGTGGGTGGTGGGGTGTGGGGATATCTCGGGGATATGTCGATGTGGTGAACCCTGGAAGATTAGTTGAGGAGGACGATGTTGCATTGATATTCGAGTGGTTCATCATGTTTTCATTCAAAGCCTGTAAAAGACTCGGGTATCTTGGTCTAAATGTACATCTCCCTTGATGGTTGCTGACCCACAACCGACCTGAGCCTGGCCATGCCCTGTTTATAAGAAGTAGTCCCTGATCGGATCATTGCCCGCATGCTGTTGTTGCTGCTGGGCTTCCAATCGATGCTCATCGTTCTCCGGCGCTGCGTCAAAGACATTCCATAATCGTTCTCCACCAGGACCGACTTCTAACACGCTCGCTTTGTTGCCACATCTGTAGCAGTAGTTTGGTGCGCTCCACACTGTACTCAGCCGGTCTTCGAACATGACCATGTACCCTTCATTGCAGAGCTGATGAGCGCGGAGGATGTGGTTCATGCTGTTGACCTCTAGAAACTTTTTGACCACCTGGGCGCCGAATGTGTATCCTGCTCCTCTGGGCGAGAGCGAGAACTCGTCGCGGTCTGCATCTGGATCGCTCCACACCAGATCCGCCATGGGTCCTTCATGGGGTATCTCTCTGAAGCGATCGATGATCTTGATCTGGTCTATGCTGTGGATGCTGGGACTGAGACCGCCGTGCACGCAGAAGATCTTGTCGTCAATGACACAGGACAGCGATAGATAGTCGAACATGTCCGTGAAGTAATGCCATACTGCTGCATTGCCGTATTTGCGACTGCACTCGGTGTAGAAGCCGTATGACTGTGTGACGCCTCGAGATTCATGATTGCCCCTGATCAGATGGACCCGTTGAGGATATCGTAGTTTCAGGCAGACCAGCAGTGAGATTGTCTCGACAGAGAAGAGGCCCCGGTCGACGTAATCACCTGTGGCGAGTTAAATCTCCATCTGTATAGAGGTCGTATATGCAAGCTTACCGAGAAAGAGGTAGTTGGTATCTGGACAGAAACCTCCTATCTTGAATATCTCAATCATATCAAAGAATTGGCCGTGTATGTCCCCAACCACAGTGACAGGCGCCTGGACGTGTACCACATTGCTCTCCTTCATGAGAAGCTCCTTCGTCTTTGCGCATATTGCCTCTATGACCGAGTCTGCCAGCAGCTCTTTCTTGTAAAGTCGGGCGATGCATTCATCGAGATCGATGCTGCCTGCACTTGTGTCAGTCTGAGGCCTCTACTCAATCCTGTAGCGCGTACTCGGCAGTCCAGGCATACTCGGCTATATGCAGGCCTCAGAGCCTTCTCCTTGGAGTTGGAAAGAGGTGTTCGTCAAACAAAGGTGAAGTTCGGGATAGCTGTGCGACATTCATGCTTGCCCTGAGACTCCATAGAGCTCCTATTCACGCCATGCCAAATGCAGTGTGATGAGCGTCCTTGAAAGTGACGAAATGTCGTCCGAGGCCTGGCGTCTCCAAGCTGCCCGCTGGTATGCGGCGTGCTGGTCTCTGATTGGCTCGGAACCAGTCCGAGCGCCACCAATTACTTTTCAACACCAAAGTCGCACACGAAAGACGTGCCAGAATTCTCCTTCAACATTTCATCTCCCTACATGGCATTAGGAAACGACAGGCATCAAGGTGTTGTAGGCAAATTGCCAACACATCGGTAGCTGCTCTCCTTTACATTCTCGACCTTCCCTTTGCTACCTCATTGCCTTTAATCCTTCTTACGCCTAACAGGCAACGTTACACAGTCACTCCAAAAGAAATCATCACGAACCTATCAGGACTCTCGACACTGCTGCTCTGCTACTAATTGGCTGGCTGCTGCTCGCTATCGCTTTTTCTGTCTTTCTTTCTTCAATGTGCTCAAACCTTTGAGGTCCTCTTCTTACGGAAATATTAGACAGGTCCATCATGCTCCCCTTCAACGGCCATGCTGCGCAGGGTCAGCAATACGCCCAACAACCTCCTCTTAAGAAGCACAAGACAGGCGGTGGAGCTGTCGTCACCCACTATCCACCACCGCCGGGATATGTTCCGCCACCCAACGCCCAAATTCATCCCACGGCATGGCAGACGGCACAGCAAATGTACACCCCAGCCCAACAAGCGTGGATGCAACAGTACTATCAGCAGTATGCACAGGCTTACCAGGCATATCCGCAAGCAAATGCCTGGCCTCAGCAGTACGGTTATGTCCAGCCTCAGTTTCAAGCACAACCATTCCCGCAGCAGCAATATCATGTTCCGGCCCTTCAAGGCTATCAGGGACAACCTACTCCTGATCAGCAGTGGCATAGTCAAAGTCCCCACAATGGACCTGCTGCAGCTTCTCCTCAAAATTCTTTGCAGAATATGAGTCAAGGCTTCGCAAAGCCGGGTCCACCCGCTTCAGCAACGCAAAGTCAGCCTGGACAGCTGTCCCGTGCCATGTCGGCCACATCATCCACTGCAGACAACACCGACGTCAACCCTGAGTATAAGCTGGCACATCCATTCGATGAAGAAGATTATTGCAGAGAATCATCATTTGCCAAAGATGGCGAGTCCGTTGATTCAAGATTTAGCTTGGGAAGCATTCGTAAATGGCATGCTTGTTGCTCGTTATACCTCTGCTAATTCTTCTCAGTCCATGTATCGGCTCATGCCGTGCAAACTGTCTTACCTGCAACTTTTCAAGAAGCCGAGCTCGAACTCCTTGCACCCAAAACTCGTGACCACGAGGATGAGTCCATATCTCAGTACTTTGTGAATCACAAGCTTTCAGAAGTGGAGTTGAGCGTTCGCCAGATCGAGGAGGAGTGGGGCATTGTCAAAGATGACATGATTTTTCGCGAATTTCCACACAGCAATATCGCGAAGTACGTCACCGTATCAGAAGTCAAGGCGAATCGCGACCGACCGGATCCGCACCCAGAAATACGGTATCCACCTCCAGATGAGCCTGAACCAGCAAGGCCCCCTACGCCGGAGGTGAAGGAGGAGGTCATTCAAGAAGTCCAGCAAGCCCCGGAGGATGAAGAGAGCAGCGGCGAGGAGGATGCAGCCATGGATCTCAGCTCTGACAATGAAGACGAGCCTGGGGTACAGCCTGAAGTGAAGCTTGAGGTGGAGGCTCAGCCTGAGGAAAAGACGAACGTTCAGCAGGCCCAAACTTCACCAACAGCTGATGAGCAGAGAGTCTTGGCATCCATCAAACAAGAACTCCAGCAGCATGACAGGCAACACGGTTACGGACAAGACCAGGAGGGCAGTCGAAGGACATCTTTTGGTGCATCTGGAAGCCCCATGTCGAATCCACATTCGCATAATGGCACACCACCAATGCACCAGGAGCAGTTTCAGAGATCAAGTCCTCGCCGCAACGGGCCAGGGAATTATCGTGGACAGAATCATCAGGGACAGCCCCATCGCAGATTCGATGACCGCCGAAGGTCGACTGGCCCTTCGATGCAGTATGGACCTCATAACGTTCCCCCTCCTCCCGAGGCCGTCGACTACGAAAACCCATGGAGAGGCCCAGACATGATGTTTGAACGTAGGGGCTCCACCGGATCCGACACAAGCCAGCGTACTATCCCAGGTGGAGATTTTGAGAATGGTGATCGCGACAGGACACCGCAGCACAGACCACAGAGCAGACCGCAGCAAGACCAGAACGGCAGTGGCAAGAAGCGTGGCTTCGATGAAATGGACCGCTCGAATCGCAACAGAGGCAGTCGCCAGCAAGATCAGCACGAGCCGCGTCGTCACCGATACAGGCCCAAGGTATCGGAAGCTTACAGGTACTGTCATCACTTCCTTGAGACTCGAGCAAAACTAATACTTTCAGCCGCCGCTGGTGATGTTCCTGTAAAGCTTCCAAAGTCACGAAGCCGTGGGTGGCCTTTTCTGTCTCCTCTGCGAACACTTGAGTTCAGCACTACACTTCTCCTATTGTACAACGAATTTCCTTTGTTCCATTGATCAATCATTGATCATCACGCTGCGAGCCTGGCAGGTCAAGCTGGGAGCAAAAAAAGTGGCAATGCATAGCGAGGCAGGAAGGACATGTCCGGATGGGCATTTAAGGGAGTCATGGTCTGACCCTTTCCTTCATCTGCTTCTCTACCTTTTCGGTCCCACAGTTTAACAAGACATTATCGTGATATTCGTGCCTGCCTTTCTCTTACTTATTACCATGTTATCTCTACCTGTCGTGATTGATGGTTCGTAAGCCACAATCGCGATACAAGTTGTCCATGACTGATCTTCTTTGTGCCATGTATTACACCCACACCACAGCGGCTCCAGGCGTTCCTCTGATCTTCCAAGCACGTGCGGCTCTTGTGATTCGTCCTACGCCCTACTCTGCGCGACAAGCTTGTGGGGCCAAGGCGTCTTGCAACTCCTGCCACAAGACAACCACATTCGCCTGAAAGCTCGATCTTGCCTACTTAAGCACGTGCACGAATGCGGACTTTTGCGGACCTTACATGTCTGAAAATGTCTTGCTTGGTTCAATTGACAGACACATGACAGCTGAGACGACCTGAAGACATACACTTTTTTTTAGTATGCCCTGGAATAGAGCTACTGACGCAACGCTGCATGAACAGCAGCTGCCGACTCGATGAACCAACGATCTTGTTTGAATGAACTCGAAGTTTAGCTTCTTCGCGGGAGGTAGGTATGCGGACCTTGACCATGTCCGGAGTGTCATCTGCGAACATGGGTAGCTCTTAGCATCATGAGCGAGCAGTTTGATGTAATGACGATGATCAAGCTAAATCGGCGCATCGACATTGTGATGCGATGGTCATTCAGCACATTTCAATAACGATGACTTGTGATGTGCATATACATTGGGAAAGGTACTGGCAAACGCCGCAATGGATATCCACAAGATGGTGTTCTCAATATGAGAGATGGACACAGTCGCAAATGCAGCATGACGGAGTCCTTCCCCTCTCGTTTCCAGTGAAGTTGCAGCCAGCAAATCCTGGCCAAGTCTGGGCTAGCTGGTAGTTCGGTAGCGGGATCGTCAGCCAATGTATTCGATTGCCCAGCATGGCAGATGAAGCATGTGGTGTGGTCCGCGGTTGCTAATCGGACATTTTCTCACGAATCGATCTGCCATGCACTTTGCGTAGGAACCAAGCAAGTAGAAGTCGCTGCACTTTTTTGTCACGCACCTCAGTTCACGAACCCTGCGCCAGATGCGACTGGATGCCGGCCAGACTGCTGGCTGGCATCAAGGGATCGTCGATAAGGGACTGGTTTGATGGTGGCTTGTAAATCGGAGGAGCGAAGACGTGGTTTGTGTTGTTCAAAGGCACTACTCCATTGGTTCGCCGGCTTGCAGAACACTACTGCACTCTTCGCAGGATACAATCTCCTCTTCCATGCCTCGCAGGTGTCGAATAAACAGAAGAATCACCGCGTCTGGCACTCCGGACAGGTTCCCCTCGCGAGGACCTTCCGTGCACACCCTGTCGATCGGGGGGGGGGGAGCAAAGCAGCCGCACTAGGGCGCTCTTCTGGTTCACACGCTTGAACGCCTGGGGTTAGTCTCAATCCTTAGTGTTTGGCTACGCGGGGAAGATCTGCAGTAGCGCTGCATTAGCCCTGGTTTAGCAGCTTGTCAGTCGCAGCCGTTATCCGTGCTCCGCTGTGCTTTGCGGTGCTTTCCAATTGCACCTCCAATCCACGCCATGATAGCCCGTCTTTGTTGAGAGGACGTCTTCTTGTCCTCCTCACTGTTTCTCACACGACCACTCGACCTGTTGTGTGACCTGGATACTCTCCAATTCTTCGAGTCGATCGTTCTCACACGCTTTTCGTATCTGCTTCTCGCGTCCTGCCCTTCCATAACCGCCGCCACGATTATAGCATGGCTGGTCAGTAACGTCTGGCTGTTTGAACATTTCCCTACCCGCATCGCGTGCCACGACCTGACGACGGCATACGATACCTGGACGAGATACGAATACAGAGATCAATCCATTGCTCACGACAGTCTGTTTCCCCAAACTCAATTGCTGGTGCTCAACTCGAATTCATCGAGTCTCGACTCCGCCAGCGCTTAACGATCAACCATGAGCACCATCATGGCTACGGTCGTGACCCGGCCAGCTGCTCTCACAAAGTCGACCTCATCACCCTCAACTTCACTATCACTCAATACCTCGATCCGCGGCACTCCGGCTGCTGTTCCCAACAAACATCTCCCCACTTGCTCACCCGGACCCCGCCCCGCTGGTCACCGGCTGTCCTCTCCAGCGACACCCACTTCACCAGCACCCGTTCTCGAAACATCTTCGCTTCTGTATCCGCCAGAGAAATACTCTAAGCTTTCTTCACGACCTATTGTATATTCACTCGATTCCGCCCAGCTCCACCATGCTCTCGACCATGCAGCCTCGCAACCCCTCCCAGATCCCAAGCTCGTCTTTCCATGGCTACACGGTCTCCACCCCGATAACTCCCTCCAACTCGCCTTCTTCATCGCCCGCAAAAAAGCCCTCCGTCGTATCCCCCGCTGCATCCGCTCAGTCACAATCGTCAAAGCTGGCGGCGACCTGAGCTGCTCAAAGATAAGAGGGGCAATCACTCCGGAAGAGCTACTGCTATCGGGAAGAATGAGCGAGGAAACCCCACAATTCATAGATGCGGATCCGAGAGATGGCTTCAGCGTTAGGAACTTCCAGATCCAGGCTGCGAAGTTGGCTACTGTCAGTGATATCGTGGTGTACGGGGATGATAATACGAGCAAAGAAGAGGTGAGGAGGTTGGCGGAGAGGATAAGCCGGGCACAGAAGGCTTGGAGGGAGAAGGATAGAGAGCAGGGAGTGGAGAGGCCGGTGTTCAGCACATTTGTCATGACAGGTGGGTATCTTCAAAATGGACAGGAGGGACGTAGGCTGACTTGACCAGATTCATTCGCAAAGCTGGAGCAAGATCATAATGAGATTGTGGCCATTGGGAGCAATAATTGCTTGACGGGCAATGTCATTGATTTCTGTAAGTTTGACTGGACATCAGCTCAAGATTCATGCTGATCACACTCCAGTCCACCAAGAAAGAATTGAGATGTCGACCATGTCAGCGGCATCAGAGATCGCACACAATGTCTGGTTGGGCCCAACACCAGATACAGAACTGAACGAAACAGCGACTTCGGCAGCCGAGGATGACACTGCACTTCCTTACGACATTATGATTGAATGCAATGAGATTGCTCAGGTACCCAACCGAAACGCTTTCAAAGTGCTTGAAAGCCTTCTGGCTTGCCCTGATCAGACAAGATCAGCCATCCCTCAGCTAGAGTTCCCAGGCTCTGGATCTATCATGCCGCCTACTTGGTCCCAACTAGAAGCCGATGGACTCATGTCGACCATCAGCTGGATCTACTCGCAAGCGAACACACCTTGTGCCGATACCGTTTCCGGTGCCGAAAGAGATTCTGAGATGCGCAAGCGAAAAGACTCCAAGGTTTCCTTCACGCCACCTCTTGACTCGGATGGCGACAGCATCATGCTCGCCCCAGAAACGTCATCAGGCCGGAAATTTCTGCTTCACTGCTCAGATGGCTACACCGAAACCACACTCCTGGCCGTCGCATACTACATGTACTCTCACTGCGTCCCTCTCCACCAAGCTTACATCGAGCTCCACAAGATCTACAAGCGTAACTTCTTCGCCTACCCGACCGACATTGCTCTCTTGACCGCTATTCAGCCACGCATCCTCTCTTCCTCACCGCTTGCGAAGAACGGTCTGTGCCTCGAACGTCTCGCCCCACAAACACCAAAATGGATGGACAAAGTCGACGGATCTCTTCCTAGCAGAGTGACCGACTACATGTACCTAGGCAACCTTAATCACGCCAACAACCCCGGTCTACTCCGCGAGCTCGGTATCGGACAAGTACTGAGCGTAGGTGAATCCCTTGACTGGAACGAGAGAGATACCCAGGCGTTCTGCAACGGTGAGGAGTTCGAATGGGATAGAGAAAGCAAGGCCGGCCGGTGGATGTTTGTCGGTGGGGTGCAAGACAATGGCGTCGATCCTTTGACTGAGGAGTTTGCGAAGTGTCTCGAGTTCATTCGTACGTCCCCCCCTTTCTTGATCTGAAGGGACAATACTGACCATATCCAGGCAAAGGCCGAGACCGAGGCGTTGCTACCCTTGTCCACTGCCGCGTCGGTGTCAGCAGGTCAGCGACCATCTGCATCGCTGAAGTGATGAACGAATACGGATTGTCGTTTCCGCGAGCATAGTACGTCCCTCTCCCTATCTCCCTTTCCCCATCCCCCCCCCCTCCCCTACTCTTCCATTTCCCTCCTCCCAATCCCCTCAATGTGATTGATCTGCTAACACCCCAAAGCTGCTTCGTCCGCGCCCGCCGCCTCAACGTAATCATCCAGCCCCATCTCCGCTTCAGCTACGAGCTGCTCAAGTACGAAGAGCACCAGGCTGTCAAGCGGGGCAGGACGTTCAGGAGGGAACTTGAATGGGCTACTATCGCGAGGGAGATTGCGGCTATGAATAGGCCTTATTCGAGGCAGTAGGGATGTCTTGGGAGAAAGGGAGGTGAGGTGAGGGCCAAGAAAGAGGGGGAGCGGAATGGAAGTGGTGGACGGGAGGGAGAAGGAGGAACATACGAAAGACAAAAGGAGCAATCTGGATCTCACCCAGGTGGACTCGTGGAGGGCGAGGCAACTGCAGTGCACCGTCAGCATCCGGCATTGGATCTGCGATTCTCACTCCTGGCCGCACTCACTCTCCTGGCAACGACCCTCTTGACAGTCAGCTGTATCTCTGAACACCCCCGCCTACTCCCGCTGGCAACGCCAGACTCCAACACCACCTCCCTGTTAGATGTACTGCACGGAAACGAACAACGAAAACGCAACCAAAAACGAAACGAAACGACGACAAACGCCTTCGGACTCGCAGTCCGGACCACGATGGAATCGCACACTTGATGACGGAATGAAATGAGAGCATGGATATGCATGGCGTGTACTTGATTCGGAACGTTTCTTTGGTTCGACATGGATATGGAAATCGGGGCATGACTTTCTGGGATCTGATACGGTAGGATAGCCGGGATGATAACCCAGCGAAGGAGAGGGTTAGGAATAGGGTAGTGGTATTCATCTATCTACCGTGTCGTCTCGCTGCTCTATCTGCTCCCCCTGTGGTGGGATCCCTCTCGTCGGGGCAACGTGTGCGGTCTGTTCTCTTCCTCCATGGTGTCCTCCGAGTGAAGTTTGATGCACCGGGTCTGGCGACGCGCGGGAGTGGTCAACTGTGTCGAAACATTTGGGAAGGGAAAGGCCGACAATCCAGGTACGTTCTACGGGGCATCTCCTATGTTTCACCGGATACAAGGGCAGGGACGTGAGCAGGAGAAGAGTCCTTTTGATTGTCTTTGATCAATACAGACGGAGAAGTGAAAAGGAGCAACTCATCCTTCGCTACCGGGCGTCTCGAAACTCGATGTAGCATTCCCCCAAATCTGCTCAATATCTATGCTTCATCGGCCCGAGCGCCTTCAAGCCAGCGCGGCGAATGTAGATCTGCTGTATATCTATGCTTCATATTCCATGCTTCGTAAATCTTCTTAGTCGAGCCATCCGCCACGATGCCTCCCATCCAAAACCTTCTGGTAGTCAGCAGCGAGTGAGCATCGGTTCTCGGTGATGACTAGATCCTTGTCACCAAAGCGCATCACCTGCCGATGGCACCTAGACCGTCCATGTCATCCACCACTCCGCCGGAAAGCGTTGACGCACTATCATCCTCTATCTCCGGTTGCTGCTGTGGGTCTGGCGTCTTCGGGACATGCATACCGGAACGTCTGCCACGGTGGTCGGTGCCCGGAGCCGGGCGCTGAGATGCGTTCGACGATGTACGCTGTGACGATGCTGCGCTGCCTGGCATTCTTTCACCTTCTGGAGCGTCGTTCGTTGTTCGGGAGAGGTCTGGTCGAAGCCCTAGTTGAGACGGTCTGCCTGTTGGCTTCTTTTGGGAGCCTCTACCGAGCTGACTTGACGATCTAGGTATACCTTTAGCAGAGCGGCCAGGATTGCCCTGTTCTCCTTGATGTGGGGTAGGAGCGGTCTGACTAGCAGACGATTGTTGACTACCGACAGGAGGAGCACTTGACGAGAGAGCTGTAAAGGCACTCTGCGCGGATGACTGTGGCGTTTCATGGTAGTTGCGACGGGATCCTGGCCCTACAGCGAAGCTGTCGGAGCTTGATGGTGTTGGTTGGGTGACTGCTAACTTGAGGAAATCCATGAGCTGCTCCTGGGTGATTCCGGTGCTGGCGATAAGTTGAAGACCCTTGATGATATCTGCATGACCTGGCGTAGGAAAGCTTTCCGTGACAGCACTCGGCTTTGCGACTGTCGGGAAGTTCTCTCCTTTCATGTCCATTTCGGGGGCTAACGTGTCGTCCTGGAAGGACAGTCTAGCACCGTGGGGTCGTGAGATTTGCTCCTGCTCTGTCAAGCCTTGACGTGCACGGTTGTCAATACTCTTCTCTCTTTGAGGAGCAGAGGTCCGAGCCGCTGCATTCACGTCGGCGAGATCCAGTGGAACATTCGTCTGATCAGCTGCGACCTCTACTGTATCGACGCCGTCGATCATATCTTCAAGCGCGTTGAGGTCGTCTGTAGGAGTAGTATCATCATCCTCGTCATCGAGGGCGGCCTCGTGCTCGTTCATTGGTTCTTGAAAGTCATTGGCTTCATGCTCTCGATCGGTTGCTAAGATTCCGTCCTTATTCTGACTGACTTTGGCCCGGCCAGCGGTGTCGTCCTCTTCCTGCTCATCTTCGGGGTCATCTTCTGTCTGCGACCTAACGGGAGAGCTTGTTATTGTCACGGCCGCGGTAGCCCCAGCTCTCCTGCTGTCTTGTGCGTTGCCAATCCTGTCTTGTGACAGCTGCGAGCCACGCTTAGCCCGTTTACGAAGAGGCTCCTGCTCCGGGATGGTTTGGTCGCTTGTTTCGAGATCGTCTTCCACTGGAACTTTCGACAATCTCGAAGGAGTGCTGTGCCTCGTCTCGTGCGTGTCTTTCCGTTTTTTCCTGCCCGGCAGGTATTTGTCTTGTGGATGATGCTTCCTACTATAGTTATGGTACTTCTGCGCAGCCGCCCGTGAAGAACGCCTTGTGGCATTTGCATCTGGCGAGCGTGAGGTCGGCATTTCCTCATCCGAGTGTTGATCCGTTGGAGGCGTATCACTGACAGAATCGCCATCGTCGCTTACGTCGGAATGGTTCGAAGAGGAGGAACGACTGGAGACATCGCTCGCTGCGCTGGAAGAACGCCATGACTTGGGCGATGGACGAGGCAGATCCATCAACTTTGCGTACTGTGTTGGCTTCATCGCCTTGTCGTAAGACGGATGCAATCGCCTGTCGTAGTTGATATGCTTGCCCTCGTTGCGGGCCGAGCGACGAGGACCGCTTTCGCATGAAGATGTATCGTCAGGACCTGGTGTAGACATATCTGCCTGGTTCGAGGATCGCGAAGGAGGCATGCTGGTGGTTGTGGAGTCATGCAAATCTCCTACCAGGATGTGTGAAAGATAGAAGTGCTGTGTTTACCAAAAGTGAGGTGCTTTGCGAATCGGCCATGTCGCGACGCGACTGAATCAGGCATCAATTGCGTCCATGTCACGCCGATCACGTGCATGAAGCGCGAGAGCCGGGGTCGGCGGTAACGACAGCCGCGCTGGAAAGACGTCGTGTTGCAAGGGCGACTTCGAGGTTCTCACCGAATACGGCTTAGTCCAGTCGTGAACTGCTTCCGTGTTTTCTAGCAAATTAGTTGTGCCTCATTGCTGGCTGTGATATGTTCAGTTGAGTGAGAGCTAGGGAAACCAAACATCATTGAGACTTTCTTGCTGTAGCGTAGCATGAGTGAGATGGGCTTGATTGCTTTTGATTGTTGTAGAATGTAAAGCGCTATGGCCAAAGCTCGTCCTCAGACCATGCGCCAGTCTTTGAGTCGTAAGTGAATTTCTGCCTCCGTGACTTTTCAGGATCACTGAGATCAAGTTGCTCGACCTCCTCTGGTCTGATGACAACGACGCGAAAGTGCTTTCTCGCCACAGGATCTTCAAGGTCCTCAACTTTGGTACCGAGCTTCAGGTTCTTGTCATCGTACGGCTCAGATGTCGGCTGGCCCGGCGGTGGCGCCTTGAAGCTGCCTGTAAAGTGTCAGGTATGGGCCAATTGGGACCATGAATGTCGCGAACAAACCTCTGAGACCTGGAGAATTATTGCCAAAGTGTGCTGTCAGCTCTTTTGACCAGCTCCAACCATCCTTTCCGTCCTCCTTTACGACTCTCATCCTTTGTCCCAGCTCACTCTTGACTGTCCTTACGCCACTGCTCTCTGTGGCATCATCGATATCTGGACCCACGATGAAAGCCTCGCCCTTCATCCTCCACTGCGTCATAGTATCCTTCACCCACCATACCGCCTCAACTGGGCCTCCTCCTCCACTACCCTTTGTCTGCTCTGGCTTCTCGGCGTGGCCGTGACTGCTCACAAAGATCTCCGGGACCTTCATCATGCGGACGTCGGACGTAAATGTTGGCAGCTCGCTCTCATATACCCGCTCATTCTGGGGTGCATCATTGTGCTTGTTCTCTGGTAATTCCGCCCAGAAGCCCCTGAAGATGCAGTATCTTGCTCTCGGGACATAAGGTGTGGGAGCTCCCGCAGGAGCAGTGTGCAGGGACGAGAAGACGAACTCTGGCGAGTCCATCTTGCCCAGATGGTCAAGGAAGGCTGACTTCCATGGAGCCGGCTTGGGTTTGTCTGAGGTCGAGACTGAAGCCATGGTGCGGGATCCAAGGGCACGATTGACCAAGGATAGTCGTCGACTGATTGTTTGAGAAGCTATGTTGGGCGAAGTAGCGACTGCTTGGAGGAGAAATGCTTGGTAGGAATGGGCACAGCTGTCCTACCTGAAGTCAGAGTGTATTGTCAGGGGAATTGCAGGTGAAGATGGATGTGTACCACTTTCAACATGACGGCATAGCTGCGACACTAGGAAAGCGAATCTCGGTGCAGCCGATCTCAGATCTGATGCGGCTCTGCTCTGCGAGAGGCTCGAGCTTCTCTCAAAGACGCATGTGGCTGCGTGGCAGTCTGGCTGCATGACATCTGCGGAAGAGGCGTGCGGAGACACGAACTGCATCCTTCTTCCATCAACCATGGCTACGCTCCAATCGTCAGCAGCGTGCTCTGAGGTGCCGTGTGGCGGTCAGACAATCGCCAACCATGCCGCTCTGGAGTTTGCCGGATGTGCAACCCCGCATTGACATGAGGCATCCTTGCGATAAGTACTTCATTGGAGGTTTCTATCAGGCTCCGGAGGAACACGCGGTCACTCCGGATGGCCGCATTGGAAGCGAGCACAGGACGATAGATCCATTACAGAAGCCTCGAGCAAGCAATCGTTTGTGTACCATTGGACTTATCAGAACGCTACATGCCCTTCGGTCTGCCAGCCTGATCACAGATTTGACAGTAGAGCTCGACACTTCACTGCTGCTTCATACGACGACGATAGCTCGATATGATGTGCGCTGTCAGACACGGCCATCTCTCGGCCTGAACAGGGCTGCGTGATATCACGTCCAAGCTCGCCATGAAATTAGTTCAGGTCGCTTAGCCTCAATTCGCGCCAATCAAAGAAAAGCTCATTTGCGGCAAAGCCAGCATCCTCTCTCTTCCGTCCACGCCATCAACGCAAGCGGCATTTTGACAGCTCGCCATGCAGTAAACTAGCTCCAAACCTGCAGCTGTCAAACATGCTATGCCGAGATCAGTCAAGACTGCCATTCTTCTCTGACCTGCTAAATTGCATACTTTTGTCTCATCACGGCTGATCTGCTTCTGTATGGAAGGCCAGGGAGAATTCTTCCTGCAGATCGGGATTCGTAGGCTTGACTCGTCTCAAAAAGGTCTGACCGCCCTTGCGAACTCGATAGGTCTCTTCGTTTAATTTACACTACTGGGATCATCAACGCCGCCATGCCTGGATTCAACGAAGAGCCATTAAGTCATGAAGAGTCCATGCAACTCGTACACTCGAAAATTGATGAGTGGACCAGATCACTGGAGAGGATCAACAGCACAGTGCAGCGATGGCGGGAATACCTCTCAAAACATCAAGAAAGTGAAGCACGTGACCAAGCCCCTCGCCTGACACGAACTCGGTCAGACTCATTGCAGTCTATCAATGAAGAGAAGCACCACTTTACAAAGTCTACACAGATTCGATTCGAAGATACCCGATCAAGACGGCAGCCGAGTCCGACCAGCAGAACTCGTGAAGTGAAGCAAGTGGTCTTTTTCGATTCAACTTCTCAGAAGCAATTCGAGGAACTGGTCAAGAATGTTCAGTACGTGAGAAGCCGAGTACTCAGAACAATCGCCGTCAGCGAGCTCGCCGCCACGTCGCAATCAGTGAATGCAAAGCGCAGCGTTTCGAAGACTCTATCCCTCAGGACCGGTGGCACCACATCCAGGCCTGAAACGGTCAAGGAGGAAATCAATCCGCTGGACAAGGATGTACGGCGACTCGAGTACTTGCTCAAACAGAGCATGGACCAGTGCGAAGAAGCAGCATATCAGCTTCTGCGGAAAGGAATTTGTGACGTCCAATTTCAGAATATCAGGAGACGGCTGAAAGAATGTTCGGAAATTGTAAGGAGTCACGTGGTAGCACTCACGCCACCCCGGGCATTGTCAACTCGATCTGGCACTAGTCCGTCCCGGCCACCTACACAAAATGCAGCCACATCCGCTATAGAAGTACTCGAGGTCGACGATGAGGACGATGACAGTGGCGATGAAGGTGAATTGGATGCTAAGCTCGACGCTCTGAGGCTCAAGTCGAAACAGATGGCGTCGAGGGTGCCCACGTCAGGATAGTCAACGTCGTAATCTATACATGCTGTGAGGTATCTACTTCGTCCTGACCTGCTTGAGCTTTCCCGGGCTGTGCACAAATTGAGTCGCGTATGCCTTGGGAATGATCCTCCTCTCGTTTGGCTCCTGAACGAAGTACTCGTATCCTTGCTTCTGCGCAAATCTGATCGCATCGTCCTTGGAAGCAAAGCTGAGATGTGTGCCCTGCATGAAGTCTGCCGATGATTGCCAGCCCATCAAGGGGTTCTCCCATCTGTGTCCCTTTGATAGAATGTCCCAGTCCATACGCCATTGGTGGCCGTGCCAGTCCCCAGATTGCGTCGCGGTCTTAGCAGGACGGAAAATGCTATGATCAATATCAGCTACTGAGCTCGGTGAGGTTGGGAGGGGAAACAGACCGGACTGTGCGAGCTTGAAGGTCGGTTGGTGCTCCAGACAGCACAGCGGCTGGTACGTTATCGCCTGGCTCGCTGCCATCCATCACACGCATCGGTACTGGCGAGAAAGCACTATTATCGTTAGTCCCACCTCAAACGATGTCCGCTCTTCCACTGACGATGTTCGATAGTCGACTGCCACATTATAGTCTGGCGAATGCTTGGCCGCGCCCTCAGCTGGCCCCTCTTGCCTGATCAGAGCAGCCGATCCGGGCTTGTATCCAGGAGGCTCGGATGTCGAGGCGTGAGGTCGGTCTCGTTGCCCTCCTTGAGATGCGGGCGGGTTGTGTGCTTGGGTCTCCCATCTTACGGCGATGGAGCTGGTGTTGGCATTTGTACCTAGACGCAGTCGCGACGGCAGCGACAGTAAGCCCGATCGCAGAGGTCGAATGGCCGCCATCTCGAATCTGGAGAGTGTGTGCAGTGCAGCTCAGTGGTAGTGAACATGGCAATCGAAGTTCGAGATCTTGGCTTCCACGTGATCTGCACAGACCAACGCCCTAATCAACCTCATCACTTCTTCAAGTCTCATAGGCACAGGAAACACTACGACCAAGCTCACACATCACCATGGTGTCAACACTCATCCCTCCAAAGGTATGTTTCTATTCAATTGACACCCACGCGACACCAGCTGACCCAATTCAGATCGCCTCGCCCAGCGTACGTACATCTCGAAATCTTCAACTCCCGAACCTCCCCGAATAGCCGTAGCATTGCGACATGACCACCCAAAGCATCCACACGAGACCACAATATGGAATTTGAGCTCTGACATGGATATTACAGGGCATCGGCGCCGCTAAGGACACCGCGCGCATGCAGCGGATAGTGTCTTTCTATGAGAGACTTCCCCGTGGACCCGCTCCAGAGGCTAAGCCACGAGGACTGCTCGAGAGATACCAGAACCGATACATGGGCAAGAAGCCATCTGGCATGCGTGCGTAGACAGACATGTATCAGAGATTGGAGTATTACTGACGCCGACACAGCCCTCGTTCACCTGATCGGCGGTCTGCTTGTCCTCGGCTATGCCCAGCAGTACTACTTCCACTTGAGTATGCGCCAGAGTTTCCCACAAACTTCCGAACGTGGCTCTGACATGATACAGGGCACCACAAGAACAACGCGCACTAGATGGATGCATGGGGAGTGTTTTGACAGGAGGCAAACATGTATAGGATCGAGAAAGACTCTCGGCACATGCCTGAGACCGATAGACAGTTCTCAAATGCAGCAGCTTGTTCTTAATCAACCAATGTGGCTTCTCTAATCCTATGCACTTGTTGTTTTCTTACAAGACTTGAGGTGGAATGAATCATGTGGACGTCGATTTATGATCATGGTCATGGTATCACAATCACGAGCCTACTTCGTACTACCTACTTGTAACATATAGTCCATGTAGCGAATGACTGTTTCGGCAGCCCTAAATACGTTCCTTGTATTGCCGCGCCTGATGCGACAAAGCTGTGATGACAGGATTCAGGCGTGGCCCGTGCACCTTCAAAGCTTGGCCGGCTGTCATTCAGCAACGTCCTCCCTACCACAGCGACGGCCTTTGTCCTTGAGTCACACCTCACACTGATCAACCTCACCGAAGGGATCACATATCTCGCAACTCACGAAAGCTACAAGCAAATTAGCGACAAGGCCGAAGAGCCTCAAACCCTTCTAGCAGGCAAAGCGATCAGCCTGCGCAACCAGGTCCTAGACCAACCCTGAAGGCGCGATTCCATCACGCTGGATCATTCAACGGGATAAGAGAAGGTGTGTACAATCTTGACAGCTCGGACGAGACATCTTCAAATCTCAATTCCAAGTCTTTGCGCGACTGGACATCTTGCACGGCTTTCCACCTCAGCCAGGGCTTTCAGCTGAACTTTACTGACAGCCACCTATAGTCAAACCTGTTATGGCCTCTTCAGACACCCAAAATGTGGTGGTAAACTCCCAGTCGGTGGACGCTTCGTCCATCGACGCGCATGACAAGACATCCAATACTGCTTCCGCCGTCAACGGCACCTCCGAAATCTCCGCGCCCGCCGTACAAGAGCCCCCGAACACTGATACCGCCGATCTGAATGCGAACTCGACACTTGCAAATGGGAAGCTCTCCAATCCTTCACAGTCCTCGGACTTATTAGACGCACACGTAAATGGGAATGGGCAGCATGCAGATCATCTGAGCGTTGCGGACACAGCTTCGGTACAGGGGTCGGTGCCTGATTTTGACTCAAGAGATGCTGGGAGTGTCGGAGATGCGGCGATATCAGATACGGACAGTCGTGGTGACGCGGGCGAGCAGGGAAAGGATACGAATGGAAACATCAAATCTGGAGCTGTGAAGAAGCCGACTACGTTCAAAGCCGTCTCGGTGACCAAGAACTTCCTCGCCAAGACAGCGACCTCGACGCCTTCGGTCAAGGTGGGAGAGAAGCGTAAGGAGATATTCGGTCTAAGAGGGGCGGACACGAACTAACAATCATAGTCACGGCACCCGCAGTGAGCTCACCGCAGACTATGGCAAGACCTCGTCTGGTCGCAAAATCGGGCAGCGGTCTCCGAGATAGCCCTCGACCACGACCAGGGGCAGAAGGACCTTCAGAGGGAAACACGGTGTGGAATAAGAACCGACGTACGACTCGCTCTGGGCTTTGCGTTTTTGGCTACTAACACATCTCAGCCGCACCACCACCCCCTCCGAAGCAATTCACGGACGAAGAACTCAAGCAGCAATACGGGATTCATCTTGCATCACGCATACAAGCCGATGATGAAGGCTCTAAACAATCCAAGTGGGCTGACATGGAAGATGAAGAGGATGACTGGGCGCCAGAGACGATCGAATGGATGGACGGGACAAAGTCAAAGACGAATCCTGAGCCGGTACAAGCATCAAAGCCAGCAGAAGAGCCTCGACCTCTCGAAACGAAGACTAATATGACTCCGCTGAAACGACCAACGCCGACTGGACCCCCAAAGACCATTCTGCGACCCGGAGCTGCTCAACTAAGCAAGCAAGATGCATTGGGCGGAAAGGATACGCCAGAGCAGAGGGCTACCTTAGGTTCAAAGGCTTCTGCTGCTCCGCCTGTGAAATCACCATGGGCGACATTACCGCCAGTCGACAAATCGGTTCCGATGTTTCAACCACCACCTCCACCAGCACCAGCCTCGAAACCAGCTTTTGGCTCACAGGATGCTAGATTCATGGATGATGCGTCATCAGCAATACGCCATGAAATTGAGGCGGATACCTTCGACCGTTCCTGGCGGGATTCCAGCGGCCCACGAGAACTTTTCAACTCGCAATCAGGTCGCTATGAGCCAGCTCCTGAAGGTGGACGACGTGGATCTATGCGACACGATCAAGGATATCGCCAACCAGCAGTCTTGCAACGACCTTCAGAAGAGGACGCTTCATCGCAGCCAAGGTCACAAGCGGAGGGCAGTCCTTGGAGCCGCCGACGGTCTAGTGTCAGTCATTCAGTGCAGAGTTTCGAGAGGCGGGTGTCGATTCCACCAAGCACGGATGCAGTCACACCATCGGAGAATCGCACTGGTATTGTCATCGGCCATGACATTGGACCGCAGGGCAGGAAGTCTTCAGATGCAGCACAGAAACTTCAACAGCAGATCAACGATCGCAATGAGGAATTGGCAAAGCAGAAGAAGATCATGCAAGAGAAGCGGGAAGCGGCAATTCGTCGCCGGCGTGAGGAAGAAGAACGTGAGGAGGCCGAGCGTCGTGAGCGCATCCGCATCAAGCTCGAATCTCTCGGCATGTCGTTGCCTGACAAGAAGGAGTCAGAGGTGAAGGCCGAAAATGCGGAATCCCCGCAACAACAGGTTTCAACACCAGCCCCCTCACAAGCTATTTCGTCACCCGCACCTCCTGGTCTATTGTCACAACAATCGGAACAAAAGAACCATGAGCGACCTCACACCAGCCCTCTAAAGGCACAGCCACTTGAGAATGTGCGCTCGGACCCCGGCACTCAACATATACCTCCCCCTCAACAACCTCCTTTTGCAAACCAGGCAGTCCGTCCGACAGCGAATTTACCGAGCAGGAATTTCCAAGACACTTCTGTCCCGGTCTCTTCGTACTCTTCTCCTGGCGAACAGAAAGCTCAACCAGGTTCTTTCAAATCACCAGCTCTCGTCGCAGATTCGTTTGCTACGTGGGGTACTCGCACTACCTCGGGTCACGCCTCGCCTGCATCCAACGTTTGGGGACCTCCGGGCGCAACAAGAGGCATTGGTAACGGCGCTTTTGACTCGAGCTTCTCCAGAATCCCACCACGTTTGCAAAATCAAAACATCATGGGTCAAGCATTTGGTCCGCAGAATAACCGCAGCCCGTCAGCCGGCAACCGCCAGCAGGAAACTTCACCAATGCGTCATCAGCAGATGCTGTCAGACCAAAATCTAGCTGCGCTTGGCCTGGTCGACACCCCGACTGACAGCTTCCCATCAGCACCTTCTGCCGGGCCATCACCTATGCCTGCGCAAGCTCAGCCCGTCGCACTACCTCCGATCGGACCGCCTCCACACCGCCAAGTCAGCCAGCCATTCCAGCAGCAAGTTCCACCGCGCGGACCTGCATCTTGGGGTCATTACGCAGCTACGGCAGGCACTGAGCACCGTCCAGGCTACCCGCAGGCTCCCCAGCCTACCCACACCGGACCTGGACAACAGTGGAAGGAAACCTTCAAGCAGACCAAGGTCAGCAGCTGGACCGGAGCAACTCGCAATGTTGTGGTTGCCGAACCGGTTATCCACGCACAAACACAGGCTGGCCGGTCCGCACCGAGTCCAGCACCACCAGTTTCGCAAACTCAGCAACCAGCTGGCGCACAGGTTGCCGGGGATGACCAGGAGAGCACCGTCCGCCTTCCTACTGGCCCTGCTGCGTTCAAGAATCAGCCACCACAAGCGCCAATGCAGCAGCGTACTATGCCGAGCCTGCCGGCCCACCCCGTTGGTGGACACCAATCACGATTCTTCCCCATCGCCATTCAATACGGGTCGCCACCGCCCGAAGAGGCCAATCACCCTGCTCAGAGTGGTGACAAGGTCCATCCCAAGGTCAACTTGCCGCATCCCAAGCCAAAAGTCCGCCTGCCACAATCAGCTTCGCCGGCAGGTGTTCCAGGCGCACAGCCAAGTCCGGTCATCATGCCACAGCGCACACCGTCATACCGAGGTGTTCAGCCCCTCGTTCAGTCTTCCGACTGGCAAGCAAGGTTCAACGGACTATTCGGTAGAATCAGCACCACTACGGCTACTCCTCCATCGCCGCCCAAAACTCCGCCCAAGATGGACGCTATGCCATCTCCGGCTCCCATCTCGTCGTCCAAGGCGGATGTGTTCGAGGCTCCGGCGAACTTCTCGGCAACAGTCTCTCTACCAAGCAAACCTGGTGATGCAGCGCCTCAGCCTACCGGGCTGATTGTCAAGCCTTCTGCGGATGAGCTATTCGACGGCGAGTTGTCTTTCGGTTCTACTCCAAAGATCGTTGTCCCTCGCAACCCCAGCTACGAATTCGGCCCCGAGCGCAGAGGAATCCACATCCTGCGCATGTACCCCAATGCGAAATTTGATCGCCGTGTCATCTCACTTACCAAGGACTCGGACGTCGACAGCGATGACAATGTCACAGTCGCAACCATCAAACTATCATCGGAGGCAGACAGCAAGGAGGTTCCTCTACCACTGGCCATCACCAGGTCCAGGTTCAACGAAAAGCGCAAGCCATCAGGCAAGTTCGCCAAGTCACCCAAGATCGGATCAGAGAAGGAGAACGATGCGAGCCCCATCACCACACCCGTGAAGCTGGCAGATAGGATCGAAAAGACCAGACCCAATCTCCAGAACAAGCCGACCCGCGGACCAAAGAGCTTCAGCAAAAGGGATGGTGAGCTCAAGTGGGCGCCCAAGACAGGCAAGGTCAGTCCAGCTCAGGCGACTGGTACACAGCAAGCGGCTTAGACGGCGGTGGAGCTGAAGATGAATATCGAGGTGGAGATTGGGACGGTGTCGCCGTAAGACGGCATTGAGGGTGGATGTAGGATACAGGAAGGGATGGAACGCAGTCGCAGAGATCATGGACGTCGTTCATTGAGAGAGGAAACACTCATGTATGCAGGAGAGGAGTCGGGTCGCCACGGTCAGTAAACATGCACTTGCCGGTGTTACAGCGGAGCGGTCATTAGCGATCTGGCACGATCGTAGTAGCGCAGATTTTGAGAATTGAGAGAACAATCACTGCAATTATCTTCTTTATCAAGCGTGACATGATTAAGTGCTGAGATGGTGATTCCAAATTGTGACGCTGACCCTGCGGCTCCGAGCTGGGGTGTATTAGGTGCGGAGAGATTCCGCACTCCACAGATGGAAGTCTGTTTTGTTTACACCTCCGCGAGCCCAGCTTCAACTTCACCATTCTTAGCATTTCACGATTCACGACAAGACAGATCGATAGCGCGACATTCCTGGCGGCACAATAACTTGCGGCACTCTAGATTGTGTGAGATTTGGTCGAGCATAAAAAGATGGCATATAACGGGCGCATGAGCATGGCGCGCAGCTCACAGCAGTCCTCGCAGGGACGGAAGAAGGAAGATGACAGCGACGCTTTCATGACATTGGTACGTTGATTCCGCCGTCGCATGGTTTGACCTCGCCATTGGAATTCGTTGCGGTCGCATGTGCAAATGCCTCATATCTCCCGCACCCAGCGCAAGCATTCTCTACTACTGATCCACTCCATGATTCTGCCAGGTATACTGACATCGCCAGCCTGATCGCGAAATTGCTGGCTGCATATCCGACATTGGCATTCCCTTCAGTGTCTCAGACCTCCAGAAACCAAATCCGCAACAGATCCAAAAGGTCTTTGAATGGTTCGCCGAACTCCTCCTCAACACGACGCGAGAAGTCGTTGCGCCAGGCATGTCCGCCGCAGCCTTTGCCATTTCCGGCGACGACGCAGACAGGATCTTCACGGCCGATACAAGAGAGCTGATGGGATTCTTCGTGATGCTGAGGAGACTGTTGGCCGAGTGTGGTGTCAAGGACTTTACATTCAGCGACCTCTACAAGCCAACGCATCCTCGCCTGGTACGAGTTTTTAGCTACATCATCAACTTCATTCGCTTCCGGGAATCCCAAACCCCAGTCATCGATCGCCACTTCAACAGCCTCGACGAGACCAAGCGCCGCATCGAATCTCTCTGGTCCGAAAACGAATCCCGCCGCGACACGCTCGAAGACATGGAACGCAACAAAGACCGCCTATCCGAAGCCATGCGCGAGAAGGAGCGTCGCAGCCAGGACCTCAAAACCCGCCTCCTCGAACTCAAAAAAGGCCAAGAACGCGTCGCCGAAAAGCTCGAACGCGCCCGCGCCGAGCAATCCCGCCTCAAACTGGTCCTCGAAGAGCGCAACACCGACCGCATGACCATCCGCAAAGAAGTCGAAAAGCTCCGGCCCTACGCCAGCCAATCCCCCGGCCAACTCGAACACCAACTCCGCGAGCTAGGCGACCAACTCGGCCGCGAGCGCGGCGAGATCGAACGCCTCGAGCGCCGCGACCGCGCCCTGAAAACCAGCCTCGACACGTTCGTCCTCGTCCACGCCGACGTGACGAGCCTCACGCGCCTGGCGACCGACGTCGCGGAGGAGTTGCGCAAAGAAGAAGAGGAGCTGTCGCGGGCGAACCGGGCGAGGGACGCGTTGAGCGAGCGGAGCAACAACGTGCGGGACGTGGAGCGGCAGGAGAGGTTCCTGGGGAAGCAGTTGCAGAGTTGGAACGAGCGGACGGAGAAGTTGAGGCGGACGGCCGAGGAGAAGCAGGAGGTGGCGAGGGTGAGGGTGGAGGAGTTGAGGGGGGTGCATGAGGGGTTGGGGAGGGAGAGGAGGGTGAGGGGGGAGGAGGTGGAGAGGAGGAGGGTGAGGATTGAGATGGTGGAGAAGAAGGTACGTCTTTGTTTCTTTGTCACTTTGGTGAACGGGGTTGGGGAGATGAGACATGGGATCGTGCTGACTTGTTGCAGATGGCGGATTTGAAGGATAATATCGAGAATGAGGTCCAGAGTGCGAGGGAGGAGTACATGAAGATGGAGAGCCATATTAAGCTTTATATCACGGAAATGGAGCAGAGTCTTGTTTGAGACAGGGCGAGAAGGAATGGTCGGTTTCGGTTTTGGTTTTGGATACCCTTCTTCGCTAGTATTTTCTCCCACAGACGCTATGATTCAACGAATTCGCACCATTTTCCGGCTACCTCTCGGATACTGACTGTTCGTCCTTGCCAGCCTATTTCTCTGCTCGCGGCACCTTTGGCTTTGACGTTGGTGATGGGGATTTGTTCGTCCCATGGCGATGGCGTTGCTTGTCGGTTGGTAGCGTCCTCGGCTTCGGCGAAGAGGTCGCCAACGTAGAGCGCTCGAGGGGTTTGTGGGACGCGGCACTCGGCGATGATCAGTCTTGCTCCAAGGTCATGCGCTGTTGAGACTGCGGCTGCGAAGAACCTGGTGAGTCCTTGTGCGGAGTAGGATCGGGTGCCGTCGTGTTGCGTGATTGGGTTTAGTACTGCGAGAAGGGGTGGGCCTGGGGAGTCGACGTTGCTGGTGGAGGAGGAGTCGCGCTTCAGTGGTAGTGAGGCGAGATATGCCAACGTGTGAGGTGTGCTTGGGCAGAAAGCGACCTTGAGTTTGCTGGCGGCGAAGAGCATATACAGAGTTGGTTGTAGGAGAGGGTGCTCTGCCAGTCTGCTTCTGTCTGCCTCGTCTTCGTCGAAATCTGGGTCGTTCATTTCGATGTCGATAGGCTGGTCTGCAGTGCCATGCTGCTTCGACAGCTTGTTGTCCGTCACGATGGCGTTGTACAGGAAGTGCATGAAGTCGTCTTTGGAGCTGCAGACGACCAGAGTCGACGACGATGTAGCATGTTTCACTAGGCTTTCCAGGACTCTGATCAAGGACGCGTCATCGAGTACTACGGACGCCGTGGTGTTCCAAAGTGACGTGCTAGCCATTGACGCATGTGGGAAATGTCCGAGTGAGCTGCTCCGACATTGTGCATCAAGATGGACTACTACCGAGCTGGGATAGCTACAGTATTTTGTTCAATAGCTTTCGTATGGTACCTTGCTTTCCGTATCGTGCAAAAGAGGACATGACATGAGTGTATGATCGATGTAATGGAGGGGATGATGTTGTAATGGAAGGCTGGTACAGCTTCTCTGGTACTGAAGAACTGGCACTGATGAGTCAGCGCACGCACAGTAGATAAATCGGTTACTGTAACTCTCTGAATGAAACACACGTCTCTTGATCCGATTTGCTAGTTATAACAGGTTACAAGCCCGGCGCTTCTATAAAAGCACTTAAAGCTGTAGCAAATTAAGCGTGTTATTATTAAAAGGATTACTAAGCTGCCTATACTAAATTCTAGACTAGCTATATTAAGACAAACACTTGTAGTAGCCTGTATTAACCCTTTAATCTAATAGCTTAAACGGCTTAAACAAGCTAATTACATTAATTAAATTAATAAGCCTTTAGCTAATTACTATTATTATATCTAGATTAGCAAAAATGCTTAAGACTTAGATTCTTAAGAGAGAAAGTAACTATAATACTTAGAGATTAACTCTTAAGGTAGCTCTCCTTAAAAAGGATATACTTAGATATACAATTTATAGCATCGACTAGATACTAGTAGTTATAAAGCCTAAAGAACTAGCTCTAGATACTAGTAGAGTAGTTTTTAAGTTAGGTTAGGTACTAGAATTACTACCTATAACCTAACCTATAGCGATACTAGTACTTAAAGCTTAGTAACTGTAACTCTCTAAGCCTTAGGTAGTGTTACTTAGCCTTAGGTATATAGTTAGTTATAGTGTTACTTATAACACTACCTAATAGTACCTATAGGTGCCTAAGAGTTAAGGAGTAGATATATATCTTAAGAACTTAAGATTTAGAAATTAAAATTTAAAAGTTAAAGGTTATAATTACATTTATTAATTACACTAATCTTGCTAGTACCTCCTATCTACTCTTATAGCCTACGCCTTACTTACTTATCTACCTTTATAGAATAATTGTCCTTACTATAAACTATCTAATTGTCCTAGTTATATATATTAAACTTTGTATAATAGCGACAAGTAAGCTATAAATCTTTCTAGTTAATAGTAACTTACTTAGCATAAATACAATTAAGGTTCATATCTAAGAATATTAGTATCTATAATAGCATTAAATTTAAATAATAGATACCTTCTATATACCTAATAATAAATGCCTCTATTGCTTCCTAAAGTGCTTTAAGAGCTTTAGATTAGATATAAAAGCTTTTACCTTAATAAATATAGTCTTTAATAATCTTATAGACAAGGTAGCTAAAGAGAAGCTTATAGTAGAGAAGTTTAATTAACTTCTAGTAGTAATAAATCTCTCGGAGAGCAATAGCTATATAGTATTAGTAATGTAACATAATAATTAATTGTAATAATTATACTACTAGCCTTAAACTTGTTCTTCTTTCTAGAAGCAATAGTTATCTTATAAGGTTACTTAGTAGTAGAAGCCTTAGGTCTACTAGACAACTTACTCTTATAACTATAACTATAGGTTAGTACTATAGTACCTCTCTTAGGAGGTATAGTTACTATTACTACTAAGGATAGAGTCTTAGGAGGTACTTATAATATAAAGTAATCTTATAGTAGTAAGGGTAAGGTAGTAGAGGGTATAGAAAGTAACGAGGTAGATATAGTAGTAGTATAAAGGAAGATAAGTAGAAAGAGAAGAGGTAAAAGGGATAGAAGAAGAGAAATACGTAATAAGAAGAGAAATGTATAATAATTTAGTAGCTAGTAATAGCATAGCTAACAATAGGAATATAATATTATAATAGAAATATAAAATTAGTAAATTAGAAATATATAGTATATAGAATACTTACTTATTATAATATTATTTATAATAGTAAAGCATATAATATTAGATTTATTTAAACGCTTAGAAGAAGAGGAATCTAGACATTATAGAGTACTAATAATAAGTATATAATAATCTAGCGTAATAATACAATACTAATTTAGTATACTATAATTCTTAAAAACCTTACATTTTATATTTTATATTCTACCCTAGCTACCTTATTGTTACTTTATACATAGTAGAAGGCTATATTACTCTTCTCTATTCTTCTTCTTCTTCTATTAACTTTCTTTTTTCTTGTCTCTATTGCCTTTTTGTTTCTACGCTCTTAAGTTTAACTTTTATATCTTATTTTACTATAGTAACCTCTCTAGATACTTCTATAGCTAATATACCTTCTAATACTTCTCCTAGTAGCTTTCCTAAGATTAAGGATAAGTTTAATAAGTTTGAAACTATAATAGAGATAATTATTATAGTGTTTTATTACGAGTATTAAGCTAATAGGTATAGGGCTTTAGGTCTAAGTAGGCTAAAATCAAATACTAGATCCTTTAGTATAGTTAAGGTAGCAAGGCATATCGTAGTTGTCTAACTAGTTTTAAAGCAGGTTTAAGTAAGCCTTTAAAGTAGAATATTTAGAATATTATACGCTAAGATAAAGATACTTAATAGTTAGCTAAGGTTAAGGCACTTAAAGTAGCTAGAGATGCTAATTGTAGTATAAAGAGGAATTTGCTTAAGAAGTTTAATATAAATACTTAAGTCTAGAACCTTAGTAAAGAAGCAAAGGTAGAACTCCTTATAGAAAAGATTAAGGAAATAGAGTAGCGCCGTTTCGACGCCTAGTAAAGCTATATAATTATACTACTATATTATCACATTTAACACTAATAGATTATAGATAAATAGCTATCTAGCAAGTTTAGAAAAGTCTATGTTAAATAGTAGCGCATTAGAAAATTTGCTATATGTTAAGAGTATATAAAAGTCCTTATAAAGGCAAAGGTAGCTTATACTACTAAGTCTAGCAAGGAGAATAACATGTTAAGAGTAGCTAAGTAGATATATAGTTCTAGCGGAATTCTCGAGAAGCTTAAGTATAAGATCTATATAGCTAGCGCTACTAAGCTTACTATTAATAAAGGTACTAATAAGAATACTAAGAAGAAGTACTTAAAGTTTGTCTAGAAACTTAGTAAGGAGGGTAGGCTTACTACTATCTCCGATCCTAACTAGTAGTAAGTTCCCTATTATTATTATATATTATTATTACATTAGTATACTAATAAATAGCAGAGCTTATAATTCTATACCTCCGGCTAAGTATTAACTACTCGAGCTAATCTATCTTATAGATAAAGGTAAATATATAAAGCCTAATAATAATAACAAGTGTAAAGAAGTATATAAGCTAGACTATAACTCTAAGATTAAGAAACTAGCTAATAAGTATAAGACAGACAAGTAGTATATAGAGTTTAAGAGGTTTTCCTCTAATAAGGATAAGATTATTAATAAGAGAGAGAGGGTTAAAGCAGAGAGTTCTTTAGAGAGTAGAGATAAGGAGAAGAATAATAATAAGAATAATAATAAGAATAATAATAAGAATAATAATAAGGATAATAATAAGAATAATAATAAGGAAAGGGATAAGGAAATAGTCGATGCTAAGGAAGATAAATTTACTAGCTTTAACTAGTAGATTTTCTATACTATAATTAACTACTAAGTAGTTTAATCTATAGTATAGTCCGGCCCTTTTATAGATTTAAGTTTTATAATAAGATCTTTTCCTATCTAGCTACTATTGTTATTTATGCTTCTAATTGTTACCTCTAATAATAGTAAATTATCTATATTATTACTTCTAACAATAGATTTCTATTACTATTGTTACTATAAACAATAGGAGGTACTAGATATATATACTATCTCGTTCCTATTTATTCTTTTTTCTAAAACCTCTCTTTCTTATTATTATAGCTTCTCGCGTATAACTCTATTCTAACTTAGGAGATCTAATTCTCTATTAGCCTTATACTATAACTTATAGTAACTACGCTAGGCTACTACACTTACGTTAGTATAAAGCTTATATCTACTATATAACTAAGTAATTTATTAATAGTAAGGAAAGGTAGACTACTTATATCTATAATAACAATAGAGGCTCCGAACTTTGCTATAAGGCCTATTACTCTTATAATACTCCTTATAACTTTATTAGTATTCCTAATCTAATACTACTATATTCTCTAATAAGTATTAGTACGACAGCTTCTAGACTAATAATATTTTTAACCTTATCGACATATAGCGTACACTTAATCGTTACTATCTTAATCTTATCCGGGATTAGATTATAATCTTTAATATACGCTATAGCGTTAAACGCTAGTAGGACAAGCTAGATAATTCTAAATCCTAAGGATCTTAATAGTTCTAATTCTTCTAGTAACTAGTTTAGTAGTATAATATAAATAAAGCGTTAGCAGGCTAATAGCTTTAGTAGGTTTTTTATAATATAGATATGCCTTTAATTTTAAAAATTTTCTACTCTACCCTAATATAGACATGCCTTTAATTTTAATTATGTTACCTATTCCTTAGCCCCTATATAATATAAGTCTAGCCTATAGAAATTAATATACCTCTTACTTTAAAGTTTCTATAGTATAGTATAGAATTTATTATTACATATTATAAACACGTTAATAAATATTCTATAATAAGTTATCTACCTTTATTAAATAATATAATCTATACTAATTAACATATCTAGAGCTTCTAACTCTAAGTTGGTACTTAACCTATAACTTAGAGATACTATATATTTCTCTCTAGCTATTCTAGCAGAATTACGTAGCTTTATAATCTCCGCTTAGAATGTTAGACGCAATAGTAGAATATAACAATTATAACTCCTTAAATGCCTGCCTTTTTAATCTAGTAAGAGATTTAAGAATTAACCTCTATAATAAGCCTAGAAAGACTAGTAGAGTCGAATAATTATAGTATCTATATATAAAGAAGGCACGAAAATTGTACTAAATTAGAATTCTAAAGCACGTTCTAGAGGTCTATAGGCAAATATTATAGAAGCTACTAAGATTTATAATAGAGAACTATAAGTTATTTATAATAGGTATAGTAATATACTTACTTATTCTACTTACTGTTATACTAGTAATAAAGCAATAGAGAGACATCTTAAGTCTTAGAAATACACTATAGTTGTTAAGTACTGCTATAAGTAAAGCTCTACCTAAAAAGCTCTTAAGCAATTATAATAGTATATAAAGAGTATTTACTAAATTATCTCTCTATTCTCTACTAATATCTTCTACTATAAGCTTATTCGTATAGTTACTAACTATAACTAGTCTTTCCGCATAGTTAAGCGTTCTACCTTTAGCTAATTCCTCTACTTCCTTCGACCTGATATTACTATACCTAGCTAGACTCTTTTTTAAGTAACACTAGTAGTATAATTTAAGAGGTTATAAAAATTACTACTCTCTAACCTCGGTAAGAACACTAAGCTTTTAATAGCGTTAGATAGATAGTCTACTAATAACTACTTAGGGTTTATTACAATTAAAGGCTATTTTATTAATAACTAATAGCAATTGCAAGAGCGGCTCCTAGAAATAACACCCCTTTAAGGTTGCTACACTAGTAAAGCTATAGTAAATAAGGTAATACAGGTACTAAAAGATATATCGGTTAAGTAATAACTACTTATAGTTATAGCAGATAATGTATTAAATAATAGAACACTCCGAGAGTCTCTCGAAAGAAGCCTAGGTACACTAGATATTAAGTAGAATATAAAGGAGAACATAATTCTATACCTAGTATATATTATTAATCTTGTTATATAGGACATTATTAAGCATCTAAAACTTAAGACAAGCAAAGAGATTAACATAGTAGAGAGGTTATAAAACTACTATATCTAGAATATTATAATATTAGTCTCTGTTCCGAATTTACTATAGAAGGTATATAACATTTATTACATTGTTTTATTACGTTCTAATATTAGTAAGCTCTATATAATATATATTATAATTAATAGTTCCCTATAATAGTTCGAACAATTTATAGACCTCTAGAAGTATCTACTACCTAAGAAGAGGTACTAAGTTATATATAATGTTAAGACACGCTAGAATTTAACATATAATATATATAAGCAAGTATTAAAGCTTAAACCTTTTATTAAGAATTAGCTCGAGAATAAGACTATACTCTAAGTACTAAGAACTTCTTCTAAGGTATTAATATCTAAACTGCTCTCTAACATTGACAACTATAACTTTACTAAGTTATTACTTAATCCGAATAAGTAGTAGTATCTTAAATCTATTATAGTAATACTAGAGAACTTTAAGAAAGTAATAACATAGCTAAGTACTAGTAGCTAACCTCTTCTCTAGCATATATAGACGATGTATAATGTACTCTTTAACTTCTTAGATAAAATTAAAAAAGGCCTAATTAGCACTAAGAATTATAACAATCTACCTATATAGCTAGCTACTATATAAAAGGTAGTAGTAAAGGGACAAGAGAAGCTTAAGAAATACTATATATAAACTAAGAATAGGAAGGACATACTCTATAACTCTATAACAATTCTTAACCTCTCTAAGAAGCTTATAGTATATAATATAAGCGCCTATAGTCTTTCTAGTAAGTAGTAGCTAATAACACTTAGGACATAGAGACTTAGAAACCTTACTATAAAGACAACTATTATAAGAAGTTCTTATAGTACCTTTATTAGTATAATAAGATAGACCCCTTAATTGCTTTACTAGCCTCTACCTCTAAGCTATTACGTCACTAGTAACGAGACTAGTTTAACTAACCGAAACAAAAGAAGTAAGATTATACCCTATTACTATAAAGCGATAGTCTATGCTTCTTATTTATTCCCTCGAAGCGTACTATAGTTAAAGAAGGTAAGGACTACCTTACGACACTACTAGTCTGTATTTAGAAACTCGATGTCTTATAGTAGTAGAAAGAGAAGGAGGAAGAATATCTATTACTATTATGTATAGCAAAAGATATTCTAGTAATTCTAATTATAGGGGTTAGAGTCGAGTAAGTGTTTAACATTATAAAGAATATTATTAGTGCGCGGAGGCATAAATTAGTAGCCTAAACTATTTAGTAGCTTATAATGTTAAAGTATAAGCTTAAAGCAGCTTTACTATTAGGATAAATTAATATAGAACTAGAGATAGAGGATAAGGCTACTAATACTAATAATTTGCTTAAATTGTTATTAAGGACTAATATAAATTAACTAGACAATATTACTATAGTACTAAGCTATAGTAATAATAACTACTCTAAATTAGAGAGAGAAAGAGTATAGGGAAGTTAATAGTATTCTAGTAGAAAGCGTTAGTAGATTTACTAGCTAGATTATATTTGTACTTCTAGTATAATTTGTATATTTTGCTTACTACCTCCCCTTACGTAATAAAGTAGCGTAATAAAGTTAGGCCTAAAAATTTGTAAGGTATAGTAACGCGCTAAGCTATAGAGTAAGCGCTTTAACTACTAACCTATTAGGTACTATTAGGCAGGTACTAGGTTAGGTACCCCCCCCCCTAAGGGCGACACTACAACTATATACTAACCCTACCTACCTTAGTATAGTACCTAACCTAGAGCAACCTCTCCCTGCTAAGCTTTTATACCTAACCCCTACCTAATATAGTGCTATATCTACCTAAAAACCACTCTAGATACTAGTAAAGGCACTAAGGTAATCTATAAGGTTAGGAATAAGACCTAGTACAAGAATAATAGAATTACTTATAGTATTATTATAATAAGGATTTATAAATCTATTAGACCTTACTATAGTATAACTTAGAAGACTTTAAAGGAACTTCTAGACACTATTAAAGCCATATTTAAATCTGTTGTTTTATATAAGCTATATATAGCTATCTATAACCTTAATAAGGTAATTATAACGAGTTATAACACCTAAAGGTACTATAAAGATTTTATAAAGTACTATTATTAATACACTATTACTATAGAGTAAAGAGCAAGCACTATTAGTGCTAAACTAGATAAGTTTAGGCTCCCTCTATACTATATTAAGACTATATTTATTATAGGAATAGAGACTACTAAATAGTTAAGGAGCTAGAGATCTAGCCTTAACTATAAGAAGAGTCTTAAAGAAATAATAGGCTCTCTTAGAATATAGAAGCCCCTATATAATAGAAGAACTAATCTAAACCCTATTTATAGAGTAGCTAGTTATATTAAGAATTAATACACTTAGTATACTTATTATATCTACTCTAATATAGATTACTTTAAGTAGTACTCTAAGAAAGCACTAAAGAGTTAAAGTAAAAGAGATAATAAAGACAAGTTAAATAATAAAGGTATAAAGGCTAAAGGTAAAGGTAACAAGTTAAAGACTAAGAAAGTTAGAGGTTAAGTAGCTATTAAAGAATCTAGAGAACCTACTAAGGTAGGTAAATTAGATAAATACTCTAACACTAATATTAATATTATTATACTAGTCTATAGAGTAGTAGTAGTATCTACATTATTATCCTTAACCTATAGTAAGAATAGAGCAATCTATAACTCTAGTATATTAAGGTACTTTATTAAAGACAAGTTATAGTTCTTAATAATTAAGGTATATAAAGGTATTCTTAAGTTTAAATAAGCTATTAGTATAAAGAAGCTACTTAATATAGAAGTTAGTATAGTTAGGCTTACTCTAACTAATAGTAAAGGCAAGAAGTTAATTATTAAGCTTTATAATTATATATACTTACTATTATTACTAAACACCCTTATATCTAATCTTTAGAACAAAGAGGAACTTAGTATCTCTATAGCTAGCAAATCCTTAATAAAGGATAGAAAGGAAGTTAGCCTTATTAAACACTTTAAAAGAGTTAAATAGCTTAAGAACTTTAAAGTCTATAAGCCTTAGAACTATAAGGAATTACCTATAAGGCTAAAACTATAGAAGCTATAGGCTATAAGAGCAAATCTAGCTATTATAACTACTTAAAAGCTAACATTAGAAAGATAGTACTAGAGGTTAGGCTATATTAGTAATACTATTCTCTCCCTTACTAAAAGTTAAGCTATTAGATTAGAAGAACTTTAAATATTAGATCTTAGCTACTATAAACTATATACTATATTAAAGGCATAGAGAGTAGTATTAAGAGAACTAAGAGATATACTAAAGTACTTACTAGATAAGCTCTATCTAGACCTTGTTAGTCCTATTAAACTATAGTTAAGTAAGGGCTATAAATACCTTCTCTTTATAACATATAATAAAAGCAAGTACAAGTTTGTTACTATTCTCTTTCTTAAGAGTAATACACTAGTAGTAATTAAACTTATCTATACAAGGAATAAAATAGCCTATAATAAGCTTTTATTTATCTTTATCTCTAATAGAGGAGGTAAATTTAAGAACTATAAACTAGTAATAGCTATTTATCTTAAAGGGTAGAGATAGAATATCTCTATACCTAATACTTAATACTAAAATAGTAAATCTAAGGCCACTAATAAAGTAGTTATTCTTAGGATAAGGTATATCTTTGTTAATTATAGAGCACCCCTTAAACTCTAGTATATAGTTATAGAGTTTATAATCTATATTAGTAATAGAATTACCTATACTAAAACTAAGAAGATTCCTATATAAGAGCTAAGAAAGGATCTTCTTAATAATAATAGGCTAGTCTTATTAACTTACATTAGACGCTTTAGCTATAGAGCCTATATCTATAACTAACATGTTTCTAAATTATATAAATTCTAAGCTAGAGCACTACTTAGTTAGTATATTAGCATATAAAATAACTTAACGACTAATTACCTTATCTAGATACTCTATTAGTATTATACTTAGTAAGTCTAGAAGGAAAAGATTATTATATTACTCTATGTAATATTTAATAAGAATATAATCTATAAAGACTAGGTAATATAAGTTATTAAATAGCTATATATCTTATAGGTATAATAACCTAAGGCTTTATAGCTTTAGGGGGAGTAGACATTTAGTAGTAATTATAATTAAGGCTATAGCTATAATTAACTACCCTTTAGTTATAAGAATCTATAAACTACTTAGGCTAAACAACCTTAAGTTAAATAACTAACATCTAACTACCCTTTAATCCCTAGATATAAATAACAATTATCTACCCCTATTAAAGAATAGAAGGAGTAATACTAACATCCTAAACTAGATCCTTAACCTGTTAATAAACAGGGGGAGTAACTTAATATTGCTAATTATAAAGGTAAAGACCTTATAACACTACTACCTAAAGTTATTAGTAAACTATATTTAACCTTTAATTCTATAGTTAATATTAATTAACTACTAATATATATATAGAATAAGGATATTAACTTCCTTATTACACTATTTAATATATAACCTCTAACTAGTAAAAGAAAGAGATCTCTCTTACTATAAGAAACTATTAGAAGGTCCCTTAGAACACATTACTAGATTAATTATAAGAAACTTAACAATAGCAAGATTATTAGATCTATAGCTATTAATTTTAAGCTAGACCTATAAATAGTAAGAGATATACTATTCTCTCCTAAAGGTTATTACTAGTAAGCTATAATAGAGGCAGAGTAGAAGGCTCTAACTAACTCTAAAACCTTTTTAATTATTAAGAAATTATAGGCACTAAGAGGTGTTAGGCTAATAATAGGCAAATAGGTCTTTAAGACTAAGAGACTTACTAATAGTAAAGTTAAAAGATATAAGGCTCGTTAGACTATAAGGGGCTTTACTTAAAGAGTAGATATTAATTTTGTTAGAACCTTTATACTAACACTAAGAGCTAAAACTAGAAGAGTAATCCTTATATATACTCTTTATTATAACTAGGTTATTATAATAGTAGATATAGTTACTATATTCCTTAGACTAGACATTAATATTAAGAACTATATCTCCTACCTAGAAGGTGTACTAATTCCTAGTAAACAGGACAAGCTTATTGTTCTTATAAAGGGCTTATATAGGCTTAAGTAAGCTACTGCCCTCTAGTATAATACTATAGTTAAGGCACTTCTATTACTTAGTTTTATTAGATCCTATAGTAATACCTGCCTCTTTATTAATAAGTATTATATAGTTCTTATATATATTAATAACTTTAGGATTATTGCTACTAGGTAGAAGTATATAGATAAGCTAGTTAAAGATCTTTATCTTAAATTTCTAATGAAGATTATAAACTTAAACCTCTTCCTTAGTGTTTAACTTTATAGAACTAAGGACATAATTAAGATTAAGTAATTACACTACTTAAAGGAGAAGCTTAAAGGCTATAATCTTTACTAAGTAAGAACTATAAAGTATTTTATTAACTAACTCTATAAACTAACTAATAGCTAAGTTAATACTTAATACTATAAGACATTTAATAGAATTATTAGTAAATTGTAATATCTAGCTAACAATATAAGGCCTAATATTAGCTATGCTACTAACTACCTAGCTAAGTTCCTTTAGAATCTAACTATAGCTTATGTAGTTATAGCTAAATAGATCTAGAGATATATTAATAAGACTATTATAAAGGGCTTTACCTTTAAGAAGACTAATAGACTATTAGTTAATATAATTAAGGCCTACTCTAACTTAGACTTTGCTAGAGATAGATTAACTATAAGATCTATATCTAGTACTATTATTTATATACTTAGTACACTAGTTATTTAGAAGTTAAGGCTTTAGAAGATTATTATGTTATTAAGTACTAAAGCTAAATACCTTACTCTTACTAAGACCTATAGAGAGATTAATTAGTTAAGAAATCTTATTATTAAACTTAAGCTACTTACTAATATTTACCTTAGCCTAACTATAGTTCTTATTAATAACAAATTAGCTATTAAACTTATAAGAGATTATACTAACTTAAGGAGATCTAAGTATATTAATCTAAAGAATTATTACTATAGAGAGTAGTATAAACTTAGAGTAATTAAGCTTAAGTACATTAATATAACTTAGTAATTAGCTAATACACTTATAAAGCCTAAGTCTCCTAATAAGATCCCTAATTAATTAGTAAAGGCTAATTACTTAGTATATATCTATACTATATACTTATTTAGATTTTATATATATTGTTATTCTAAGTATATTATTTATGCTACTACTACTTATTAAGCTATCTTATTTGTCTAAAGCTTAAACTAAATTACTTTATTATTAAGAAGAGAGAAAGGAAAAGCTATTATAACTCTATTACTAGCTGCTTATGCCTAAGCTATATCTACTACTTAGTACTATTATTACCTTTAATAATCTCTACCTATCCTCTACCTTAAATTACTTCTTTATAGAAGAAGAACTCCTTCTCTTATTACTACTAGTAGACCTTATAGAAGTATTAGATCTAGACCTACTATGCCTTATTAGTGCTAGGCCTAGTATAAAGGCATAAATAGGAGAAAGCTAACTAGAGTAGCTAGTAGCTATAATCCTTGTAAGCTCTACTATATAGTTTATTACTATAGTAGCTAAGTTATAAACCTTAGTAGTAGTTAGGTTAGTAGAATCTACAAAGTTTATAGGGACTACTATAAAGTAGTAAGAGTTAGTATAAGTTATCGAGGTGTTAACTATACCTAATAATGCCCCTAGCATATAGGCCCTTAGTAAGAACCTCTAAGGCAAAGCACTACTAAAAGAGATAGATCTAGGAAGCTCTATTAGTAGATATATTAGGCTATATAGAATAGGCTAGGTAATAACTCTTAAGCTACTCGAGGTCCTTATAGGTTTAGGAGAGCTAATAGGCCTTAGAGTTAGAGTATAGTTAGCTAAGGAATATCTAGCATATTAGTTACTATAAGCATAGCAAGTGTAAGCCTTATTAAGCTAACTAGGCAAAGTAATACACTTACTAAACTTACTACTTCTACTCTTACTCTAATTATTACTAGAGTTAGATCTCTAACATTTAGTGTAGCGATTAGTGCTATAGTAGACTACTCTACTAGTAGTACTAGAAGCTATTAAAGTAGTAGAGTAGTTAGTAGATCTAGTAAGGTTAACTTACTTAGTTAGATCCTTAACTAGAATAGGATTAGTAACTAATAGGTGTATACTATAGGTACTAAAGGCCTAGACTACTATAGACCTCTAGATAGAATATAAGTTAGTATAGTTGTAATAACTAATTATCCTAAGCCTAAGGAGAGTATTCTAGATTATGTCGGCTAACTATTAAGTCAAAGTCTAAGTTAATTAGGCTATTAATGTTAGCTTGTACTATTAATGCTTTATAGCTACTTACTAAGAGTATTAAGACAAGTAATTAGTCTTATAGTAGTATTATAATTAATATTAGAAGTACTAGGCAACCTTAATAGAGGATTTCTCTTCTTGCTACTACCTCCGCTACCTAGTAGACTACTTAGAGCACTAGCACTAGTAGTAATACTACTAATGCCTAGCTATTACTATACTATAGCGCTTATGTTATAAGTGTTATTAATATAGTATAGTAAGAAGGTAAAAGTATTATATAAAAGAAAATAATTACGACTAGCAAGATAAGAGGTTAATTATGTCTATTCGTTAAGATATTAAGACTTAGAAGAAGAAGAAGAAAAGCTAGTATATAAAGCACGTATGATATTAAGGGCGGAGCAGCCGGAAGCCTAGGCCGCGATGCTAAGATTACGTAACTAATCTAAACTAGATCCTAACTAAATCTAGTTCGTATCTATCTTATATTACTACCTCCTCTCTTAAGCGTATTTACCCTTAAATACTATTATATATTATTTATTAATCTATTTTAGCCTTAGCTTATCTATATAAGAGTTTAGATAGTTATATAGCACGTCGGCTACTCCTTTAAGGTTGTTAATTAGCTACTAGGTAAGATCCTTTAGATAACTCTTCTAGCTTATATAAGTAACTAGCTTCTCTCGTAGTAAATATATATTAATTATGTTATTTACCTTATACTTCTCTTTACTATTAACCTCTATCGGAGGTAGTTCTTTAAAGGCTTAGCCCGGCAAGGGGTTATTTAGGTGTTTAGTAAGTAGGTCGGCGTAAAACACTAGATAAATCCTTTATAGAGAGGCTAGTAAATCGAGCTTATATACTAGTAGTAATTGTTTCTTAAGAATCTTATAGAGACTAACATACTTTAGTAGTAGCTTTAGATTGCCTTATAGCTAAAGGTTCTTCGTCGATAGCTAAACTAAATCGCTAGCCTCGAACTCTATTAGCTAGCAGTGCTTATTAGCTTATTCTACTATCCGTAACTACGTAATAGCAAGGTTAGCCTTAGTAATAGCTAGTGCCTCTTCTAGTTGCTTAGCAAGTGTGCGGATGTCGACCTTATTTAGCTTAGCTCTTGTTAATAGTACATTAGAAGGGAGCTAAAAGCTTAGCCTTAGCTTATACTCTCTAGTAACCTTAAATAGTAATAACTTAGTACTCTCTAATAGGTTAACGTTAGCAGAGAAGTCTACTACTAGTAGAACAAGTGTCTAATTACTAAAGCGTGTAGCGTATAAATAGATAACTCGCTTAAACTTGTAATTTATAACTTCTAATTAGCCCGTCACGAAAATCCTAAGCCTAGAAAGCTAGAACTACTAGAACTGCTAGAACTATAGAGTATTTCGCTATTATCGTGCTAGGAGATCTAGTAGTTCTAGCTTTTCTACGCCTTGCTAGGCCTACTAGACTCGCTAAGTGCCTACTTTAGAACTAGTTTGTCTACGGAAGTAGGTAATTTATAGACATAGTAGGCCTATAAAGGTTCTAGGTTATAGGTTTCTATATCGATCTACTTTGTTAGCCGAATTAGATAGGAAGATTACTATATAAAATCTGTAAGACTAGCACTATATAACTTAACTAACCTAGCTATTCTAACGTTAGTTATGTCTTTAGCTACCTTGCTTCTTCTACCTCTTTAAGCTGTTTCTCCTCCTACGCCGTATTCTAAAGCATGTTATATATATTAAAATCTGCTATGTTATTAATAAACTTAAGCAAGGAATCTTTAGGGGTATCTTTATCTACTAGTATAACGTGTATAATTAAGTGTACTTACGTTAGGGAGTATATCCGCCTACCTCTAAGCGTCCTACCTCTCCCCGCTATAGTTGATACCTAGGGCTTAATTACTATTATACTGTGTATATAGTCTGCCTTACTATTATGCTTATAAGGCAGAAAAAGGTCTATAAGAACACCGGTGTACTATCGGCAGTAGAGTAGACTAGTACCCTTAATGTCCTCTACTGTTAGTATATAGCATAGCTTTGCTAGTAACTTACTATCGAAAGCTAGTAACTCTCTCGTCTACTCTTACGAACTAGGTGTTAAGCTAGATTACTATTCCTATACCTAGAGCTAGTTATATCTCTAGTTTCCCGGCCGGTTCTACTAGTGCTTAGCGCAACGTATAAACACTTACTCCTTAGCGTTAGGATTGTTAGTATTATTGCTAGATAGCCGATACGTTTATACAGCTATATAGAGCTTTACTCGTAATAGTAGAGTCTACTTCGAGTCTACTTCGAGGCGGTCTAACCTATCTAAATTGCTAGTTTATACTTCTCTAATGTCTTAATTGTCTTAACGAATAGTTTAATAACACTTCTATAGGAAAACTACAATTATCTAGGATAGTAACGAGCCTTTTAGTATTAGAATAAGCCTCTCGAGCTCCTCTACTATTCGCTACTAATCTAGGCCCTTTAAAGGCGTAGACTAATCCGAACGAGCCTATCTAAACGCTATCTACACGTCGACTAGTATAACCGTTAGGGCGGGGTTAGCCCCTTTAGGTTTAGTACTACACTAGGGTTTAGGTTAGCCTCTAGCTAGCGTAGTGCTACTAAGGGCTTAGTAGTACTAGCACTAGCTCCGTACCGTAGCTATAATAGCACTACACTAGTACTAGGTATAGGTTAGGTCGTATATATTCTAGACGTAGTATAGTACTAGGTTAGGTCGGCAGATAAGTAGTGTAGTGCTATTAAGTCCTTAGCGTACCCTTACTAGCACCGCACTAGAGTTACTATTCTTATAGTAAATTCTTATAGCAACTGCTATGTCCTATAACTCTTGTTACTTTTCTACTCTAAATACTTAAAGTTATAGTAGGTAAAGGATACTAGAGAGAAGCAAAAGTTATTAATTATTAACTCTTATATACAATTACGACCTAATAGTAATTTATAGAAGATTAACCTAATTAACATTATCTATATAACCCCTATAAGCCTATTTTATATACTTAGCTAGTAAGCCGTATACTACCTAGAACTAATACCTTATTATCTTATTATCTACTTTATCCGGAGAATATTCTATTCTTAGTAAGTTTACCCTTATATAAATTATAACCCTTAACTAGTAAACTAGAGTACTAAAGCTATTAGGCAGAGTCTAAGACTAGAATAATTAGTTCTAGGCAGTTTAGCCTTCCTACTAACTTATAGTACAGTTGCGGATTGCCTTAATGCTATTAGATTACTAGTTAATAGTAAGTATAAGGCCGTCTAGGGCCTTAATCTCTGCCTAAAGGTTGTTAATAAATTTATAATAAGTAATATTAGCCTAACGAATAATAGAGAGGCAAGTAGTAGATATAGTAGTAGATTTGCTTAAATTCTAGTAACTATTAGTATAAGTTATGCTATAGCAATGTAAAGGCATACTAGATAGTTGTTTAAATGTTCCTAAGGAGAGAAAGAAGTAACTTAGCTAATAATCTACTTATATCCCTTAGTATAACAATAGCTATTATTTAATAATAGCTATTGTTAGTATTGTTGTTTTTTTATAATAGACAATAGCTATTGTCTATATTGTCGTTCTTATAATAGGTAACGCTAGATATATATACCTTTTAGTTGCTATTTCTTCTTCTTCCTCTTAAATCTCTCTTTCTTGTCGTTTAATACCTCTTTCTATAATGCCTCCTTCTTATACTTAACTCTACCCTAACCTAGCAGATCTAATCCCCTTTTAGCCTTATAAGATAACTCCTAGCAACCGCACTAGGCCCTTATACCTACGTTAGTATAAAGCCTACATCTGCTATATAACTCTTATATATCTTAACTTTAATAACAACTACAAAATCTAAGCCGAACGTATCTATAATAACTATAGAGGTTTAGTACTTTACTATAAAGCCTGCCGCACTTATAATACCCCTTATAACTTTATAGGTGTTCCTAATCTAATCTTTCTCTATAATCTAACGAATATTAGTATAATATCTTATAGACTAATAACATCTTCGACCTAATTAACATATAGTACACTATTAATTGTCTTATTCTTAACAGAAGAGCAGATCTACTCTTACTCTTTGCTATACGCTATAATATTAAACGTAAGTAAGAGAAGTTAAATTATATCGACGATAGTAATAATAGTGTTTCTTCTAACAACTAATCTAATTAAAGTAGCGTAGTTAAAGCGTTAGCGGGCTAACAGCTTTAGATAGTTGTTAATGATATAGACTTATACTTTATAAAGACTTAATTACGTTACCTCTTCCCGTAAGTAACTAAAATTAACTATAATAACGGCATATATAAGCTCTTAAAGTAGAAGTGTTTATATTACCTCCGGCTATACTAGTAGTCGTATTACTACCCTAGGTAGCACTATTAGTACTAGTAGTAGAAGCACCTCCCTTGTTGTCCCTTTTACTATTAGTATTATCCTAGAAAGTAACCTAACTATTATTAGGCTTAAACCTAGTAAGGAAGTTAGGAGTATAATAAGGTAGATATTAGTAATAGCATAGAGAGTAGCGTTAGTAATAAGTTAGCTAAGGTCGTAGGTGCTATAGCAGGGGTAGTTATCGAGGTTAATAATAAGGAAAGTAGCGCGGAGATTAGTTATAGCTTTAGCCTTTATATTATAGTCGATCTATACAATTTTCTTATTAACGTTTTTGTAAGTGAATCTAGTATAACTAACATAGATACGAATATAGTTATATTAAAGATACTAGCGGGCAAGGGAACAAGCTTCCTTAGGGTAGCTAACGAAGGAAGACTATTAGTATTAGTAGGTAGAATTATATATAGTAACAGAGAAGGTATACGCGGAAGTACTTTAGGGTAGGTGTTAGTATAGATACTATAAGAGCGTTATTACTTAGAGGCTATTAACTAGATACGCTTAGAATACTAGCCTCTAACCTTAGTAACGTTATATAGTAGATCTTTGTCCTTATTATACCCTTCTTCCTCGTTAACCTCTTTGTTACTTAAACTATAAGTAGTAATATCTCTAAAGTTATTACTTATGCTATCTATCCCGCTATTAGTATTATTATTAGTAGTAGTAAAATTGTCCGTCTTAGCTAATTAAATATTTTAAAGATTATTTTCTACTAGCTTAGAGACTATAATTTGTTAGATTATCTATAGAAGTAGTCTATACCTTTAATTGCTAATAATATTCTTCGCTATATTAAAAACATATTTAATATCTACACCGGCGATTAGTATTATAAAAACATTATAAGTAATATAAGCTAGTTATAGGAATAAGTGCTTATTTTCTTTCTACTAAGAAAGAATATTAAATTCTAATATTTCCTATATAGGCGAAGTTCTAAGGTAATTCTCCTCTTCTATTCTTATTATATAGACGTCGCTCTACTCTTATAAAAGTATATTATCTTAGCTAGATACTAGAGGTATAAAGCTACTCCCCGTGTTTAATAAGAAAGGCTTCTTAAACTAGTAAGTAATAGACAAGACTAGTAGAGGAGGTAGGAGAGTAGTTTAAGAAGGGTAGTTATTATTATAGTAATTAAGATAGTTAAGGAACTATTTATAGTAAAGTAATTTAAAATATAGTTTCTATAAAGCATGCTTATACGTACTAAGTTTCTAAGTTAGATCTAAGATTATACTATAATTAAACAAGAAACCTTAACCTCTACTTATTCACTTATAATACTTAGAAAGCTTAGTATAACTAGCTTTCGCTACATTTTACACGACTAATAGCTAGTCTAAGTTGTCGTCCTCTTCCTAAGTAGACTTAACTATATTAAGGAAGTCGAAAAGAGTATTATACATAAGCTATATATATTATACTAATAGCGTATAAGACTAACTTAGCTAGTTAGTTATATCCTTAAAATTCTCTAGTATTTAGATAACAATCTTTAGATATGCCTATTCGGCGTAGCTAAGGTAAAGACGTTTTATATCTATATAATCGATAGATACTATATCTTAATTAGCTAGCGCTTCGTTAGTTTAGGGCTTATATATAATTATAATCTCCGCGTTAAGCTATTTATCGATAATTAGTTAAAGTTTAACAGCTCGCTTATATATATTATATGTTAAGTTCTAATAGGTATAAACGTCCCGAATAACTAAGAGTCGTTTACGAGGAGGTAAATATACTTAAAGGGATTTAAAGTATTAGTAGCGTTAAGGGGATTAGTTAATTATAATACAAATTACGTAGAGCTTTAAAATTAGTTAAAAAACTATAAGAAAGAACTATAAGAAATATAACTTACTTTATAGAGAGAATTCGGAACTAATAGAGTTATTTAAATATTATAGAGATACTACTTCTTAAGCTTATTAGCTTTCTTATTGTCCTTGGTAGTTTCTAGCTATAGGGCTTAAATAATATCTTATATAACAAGATTAATTATATAGGCTAGACATAGAATTGTATTCTTAATAGAGAACTAGTATATACTCTTCTTCTTAAGACCTTATTATACTTTAGATTATAGAGTGTTATTGTTACTTATATTATCTACTATAATAGTAAGAAGGCATATGTTAATCTTTTTTTCATTTAGAACTCTTAGTAGTTCTATGCCGAGCGTAACTCTAGTATACCGTCTACTAATTAGTACAAAATCTAGTAGGTACTTATATACTTACTAGTTATTATTAATATAGTATACCTTTATAGCTATAAAACTTAGATAGTTATTCGTAGACTAGCTGTCTAGTATAATTAAAACTTTTGTCTAACTACTAAGATTAGTAAGAAGATTAGACTAAATGTCCTTATAGTGCTCTTTTAATAGCCCTAAGGCCTATGTCCGACCTAGAATATTAGTATACGGCTAGAGGAAATATATAAATCAGAGAAAGAAGGAATTATTAACTATTTAGAATAACTAATTACAATTAATAAGGACCTTAATAAGCTCTTTTTTAAATTGTTCTAGAGAGAATTATAGTATATAAGATATAGTACTAGTAGCGTTTGCTTTTAATTATGTTAGAGCTATCTAAGCCACTAATTGTTTATAGCTAGGAGATTTTATATTCTAGTAGCTTTAGCGTCTAAGATGTTTTATTAGGTGTTTATTACTAATCAAGTTTATTATTAGGTATTATAAAGCTCTACTATAGTAGAGACAATACATAAGAGGTATTCTATTAGTAAGCTTAGTACCTTTATTAAAGTTAGCCTAAATAACTCTATAGCGGGTTATAGAATTCTAGTTTAGTAGGTTTCGTATTCCGCTAACCCTTGATTTACTACCTATTAATGTTATAGGCTACTATGTTTTTTAGGCTTATATAGCTAGCTATTCTTTAAGTAGTATATTTAGTTAGTAGAGTAGATAGCTAACAATTTTAATAGTTTTATAGAATTAAGTAGAGAATAGATTATCCTAGTAATTAATATAGAACTCTTTAAGCTCGTAGGAGAGAGGTAGTAGTAGCGTAACAACTTCTAAGAGTATCTATAGTTAAGGATTAACTAAGTCTTTATTAAACACTAATATTTTAAGAGTAGAGATATAGAATATTACTAGCTATATAACAAGGAGTAGAAGACTATAAGAATGCTCTATAAAAATCTATTAGCTACTTTTAATTTATAGATTAAAAAAATTTTAATAGTGTAGAACTAGAAAGCTACTAAAACTATAGTCTAATTTTCCTAACTTAAGGTTAATCTATTTATTCTTATCTATGTTGTCCTTACCCTTACTCTTCTTATTATTATTACTACTCTTATCTATTGCCTTATTATTATCTTTATCCTAATTCTCTTTATTAGAATTGTTAAAGTCCCTAGTAGTAACTACTTTATAGTATATTTTAGCTACTTCCTTAGTCTCGTACTTGTCGGGTTCCTTATTAAGAAGGTCCTTAATCTTAGAGTCGTTCTTAACTTCTTCTTTAACCTTATTATTACTATACTTAATATAGTAATTATTAGATTTAAGTAAAATATTGTTATTCTTGTACTTAAATTCTAGTTTAGGAGTAGGTTTATATTTGCTTCGATAGATTAGTATATAACTATAAGAAATAACTATAAGAAATAATATATACCTAATTATTCGCTTATACTACTTAGAGTTTAGTAGGTGTTATATTCTTAATAAACTTCTTAAACTTAGCTTAGTTACTATTATTGTAGTTACTAGTATTATATAGTAAGTTAATACTATCGTAGTAGATCTTATAGGTCTATTTCTTAAGAATTCTACTAGTGCTAAGAAGATGTTTTACTTAGCAATTCGAGAATATATTTGTCTCGTTATAGAGCGCCTTCTTTATATAATTAGTAAGGAGTTACTTATAGCAAAGAAGAGTATTAGCTTTATAGATACTACTCTATTTTTAGTAGATAGATATAAACTTATTCTCTAACTATTCCCCTATATAAAATTAGTAGATATACTATAAGAATATACTATAAGAAATATACTACTCTACTAGGTATAATAGCAAGTCTCTACTATCTTCTTATATACTATATTAAAGGTAGCTTCTTTTTCCTTATCGAACATTACTTAGAATTCTTTAGAGTTCTTAAGTTTTGCCTTAAGTATACGTTTTATAGAGCAATTAGCATTACTAGTAGTAGTAAGGGCTTTCTCCTCTATACTAGCTTATATAGCGTAATTTCTTTACTAAATAGCTTACTAGGTATTACTAAGCTATGCTTTCTACTATAGAATTCTAAGGGGGTAGCTATAGTAAGGAGTTCTAGTATTCTAAAAGCGATTTTTAATCTAGTATTTAATCTTATTAGCCTCGGAATTAAAACTCTATAGTCTAGTTAGTATTTAACTATAAGAAGCATCTATAAGAATTACTTCTATTATAGTAAGGATTACTTCCTCTTCCTTAGTTATTTCTTTAGTCTTAATTACTAGAGTATTAGTTATCTCTTCCTCTTTACTAAAGATTTACTAATCTATAGGATTAGTAGACATTATAGATTAAGAATTAGTAGTAATTTATAAGAGAAGGTAGAATATTAAGTATAACAGGGAGTAAGATATAAGATATAAGTTTTATAAGGAAAAGATAAAGAGAGAAGAATTTAGCATTTCTTATACATATAGTAAATAGAGTAGCTAGAAATATAAGTAATAATAGGTATTAATCCTATTGTTGTACTAATATAAAGTTGTTAATATTGTTAATATAAAGTCGTTATAGTAGAGAATAACAATACAAAATTCATATTCTATATGCTATTATAAATTCCTTAATAAGGCTTAATATCTTACTCTTAGTATTTTTGCCTTACTCTTCTCTACCTTTATAAACAAATTTTAACAATTAATTTAACAAATTTATATAGCTATAGCTTATAAGAAGCAAGTAACACCTCTAAAAAGGGTAAAGCTAAGGAAGTAAGGCGCTAAGAAAACCGCTGCTAAAAAGCCTACTATAGGTAGTTACGTAACAAAATTTAGACTAGTATTAACTAGATAAATTTGCTAGGTAAAGAGCTATAGGTTTAAGCTAGACAGTTAGTTTCTTATAGTAAATTCTTATAGTCTTATATCTAATATAGTATAGCTATTACTCTCTAAGAGATTTGTCGCTACTAGAAGATAACTAAACTTCTTATATATAAGCTTCTCTTCTCCTATGTTGTTTATAACATTACGTAAGATATTAAGTTAACACTTATAAGTAGAGATTTACGCTTTACGCTAGATGCTATTAAGTATCTCTAGGAAGCAAGTAAGGTAATACTAGTAGGATATTTTAAAGGTATATTAACTATGTATTTAGAATATATAATACCTTATACTAATAACTATAGTAGACTATAATCTTAATACTATCTATGCTAAGTATTATACTATTATATAGAAAGACTCTTAGCTTACTAAGAAATATTATAACAAGTACTACTTACTTACTTTCTCTAATTAGTAAGACCTCTCCTCTATAATACTATAAGAATAGACTATAAGAAATAGGCAGGTTTATTTTTACATAGACTAGACTATTAAATTTCCTTTCTATAGACTTATTATAATACTAAAGTATAGTATAGTAGCTATAGTTGCCTTAAAGCCTAACTAAGGCGTAGTACTATAACGTAGTATAATACTAGGATTTAACTCCGGTACTAATTTAGTATAGTGCTATTATAGTGTAGTATAGCGCTATTATAGTATAGTACTATTCTTACTTAACTACGGTGTAGTGCTAGTGCTAGTGTAGCTCGGCGTAGTACTAGTACTAGTGCTAATATAGTAGAGTGCAGAGCTAGTGCTATTTAGTTTAGTACCGGGTGCTAACCTACTAAGAACAGCTTTACACTAGTACTAGAGTCGGCCTTTAGCCGCCCTAACCCCGCCCTAATAGTTACACTAACGTCGATAGCCTAAGTTACTATAATAGAAGCTTCTAGCGCCTCTCTTCTATTAGCTAGAGTTAATATATATAGTATAAAGCTGCTATCGAAGGCTAATTTAAGGCTAAGTAGACGATAATTATATACTATAACTTAGTCCTTCTATCTGTTCTTCTTGTTTATTAGCTTAAATAGGTTCTTAATAAACTTAATATAGTTATACTTAGCATGATTAGAATCGAGGTTTAGGGCTACACTAAAGCGTTAGATAGCTTACACGAAATGCGTTATAGCGTGCTACTTTAGGAAGTTAAAATAATCTACTTTGTCTCTAGTTTAACTACGATATAGATAGTAAATTTCCTTATATTTATTTAGATAGAAAAGGGCGAGATCTATATACCTTAGCGTATCTTTATTATAGCTCTTATACATTACAAGTAGTATAAAGTCTACTAATGCCCTTAGATAATATATAGCTTTCTCTATGCATATCTTAGCTAGGAGAGGAATAAATACTAGTAGAAGTTAACGGAGTAAGCTTTTTTACTCCTTTCTAGTCTATTGCTTAACAGTAGAGAAGTAGCTAAACCTCCGTAGGCCTAGATACGCTAGAATGCCTATAAAACGGCGATTAATAATATTAAGCATACGTTCGATAGAGGAGCGCTTATGTCTAGTAATCCTAGCCTACTCCGTAGCTGCCTTAAAGTAGCGTGTTTCTAGGGTAGGTATTCTGTCCTATAGCATTAAGGTTGTCTATTCGACGACGTATATAAGTACGCCCTTTAAGAGCTAATAGAGGATATCTAGCACTATAGCCTCGTAGATGTTAGTCTACTTATAGCCCTATACGAAGTAATCGACATTATATACTAAATCTACACTTGCTATTACGCTCTATTACTATATTTAGATTTGCCTCCGCGTTAATATATAAGTATATAGCTCTACTCTCGCCTTAAGGTCTTCCCTTAGTTCTAGCTTAATTAGGCAAGTCGTGCAATAGTAAAGAGACTTAACGCTAGTAATCTTAACCTACTCGGCATAATCTGTTATAATAGCTACTATAATTAGGAAATATCTTCTAGTACTACTGTCCGAATAGACAATATTAATACCTTTACCTCTAACAATTTGCTTAATCGGATCGAAGATTCTCTTTATATACTTATAATAAACAGTTACCTTCTATATTATATCGCTATCCTTTATAATAGGTAAGAGCCTTACTAGAAGCTAGCTAGGCTAGGTATTTCTATTATAGATATATAAAGGCACATTTCCGATAGAAAGGTAGATAGTATAAGTAGTAAGGTCTCCTTAATAATTAGTTACCTAAGTTTAATCGCTTACGAGGATAAGTAGTATAATAGTAGCACTATTAATATTTATACGCTCTTAAGCTTCCTACTACTAGTCTCCTAAAGCTAGGTTATTAAAAATTCACCTAGAGAATTTGTCTTCTACTACCTCTATAAACGTTTAAAACAGGCTATATACTATATCGTCCTTAAAGCTATAGTGCTAAAGAAAGAATTATATTATATCTATTACATTTATATAGTAGAGAGTATAGCCTATAGCTCCTCGATTTATAGGTAGTTAGAATAAAGTCTTTATCTATGCTTCTATCTCCGAATAGTTATCTAATTTGTCTATTTAACTACGAAGTTTGTCTAATGTCTTAAAACTAAGCTAATCGGTTAAAGGCTAAATGTATAAGTTATATAGGAGATAGGTAATAGTATTCTTACTAATCTTCTCTTCGAAGAGCTATTAAGTAAACATAGTATCTATTTCGTTTCTAAAAACATAGCTATAGTCTAGATCGTCTACGAACTAGACATCTATCTTAGCGGACCTAGTCCTATAAGGGATTAGTGTTAGGAGTGTTTATATATGCTCTTTATAGTGCCACCTATACTTATAGTGCCTCCTCTACTCTTTAACTAGTGGCCTTCTCGTACGTATATATAAAGTAGACTAACCTTCCTAAAGAAGATAGCTAACTCTTCCTTATTAAGTTCGCTAATAAAATAGAAAGGGCAAAGGCCGAGATATACCCTTCTATCTCCTTCTCCTTCTCTCTTACGTAGTTCTCTCTGTCGATGCTATACTAGGGGCTAATAGTAGCCTTATCTACACGTGTAAAGCCTCTATCTACTTTAGCGTTGCTCTTATTATTAAGGTAGACACCTAGATAAAGAGAGTCTTATACTACTCTTTCTTTACTTTGTTTATCTATGCCTTCTATCTATATACCTTCTTCGCTGTTTAAAGATATCTCCTCCTTAATTACGACTAGTAAGACAAGAGGTTAATTACGTCTATTTATTAAGATATCGAGACTTAGAAGAAGAGGAAGAAAAACTAGTATATAAAGCATACGTAATATCGAGAGCAAAGCGGCCGGAAGCCTAGGCTACGATACTAAGATTATATAACTAATCTAAACTAGATCCTAACTAAATCTAGTTCGTATCTATCTCGTATTACTACTTCCCCTCTTAAGCGTATTTACTCTTAAACGCTATTATATATTATCTATTAATTTATTTCAGCCTTAGCTTATCTATATAAGAGTTTAGATAGTTATATAGCACGTCGGCTACTCCTTTAAGGTTGTTAATTAGCTACTAGGTAAGATCCTTTAGATAACTCTTCTAGCTTATATAAGTAACTAGCTTCTCTCGTAGTAAATATATATTAATTATGTTATTTACCTTATACTTCTCTTTACTATTAACCTCTATCGGAGGTAGTTCTTTAAAGGCTTAGCCCGGCAAGGGGTTATTTAGGTGCTTAGTAAGCAGGTCGGTATAAAACACTAGGTAGATCCTTTATAGAGAGGCTAGTAAATCGAGCTTATATACTAGCGGTAATTGTTTCTTAAGAATCTTATAGGGACTAATATGCTTTAGTAGTAGCTTTAGATTGCCCTATAGCTAGAGGTTCTTCGTTAATAGCTAAACTAAATCGCTAGTCTCGAACTCTATTAGCTAGCGGTGCTTATTAGCTTATTCTACTATCCGTGACTAGGTAATAGCGAGGTTAGCCTTAGTAATAGCTAGTGCCTCCTCTAGTTACTTAGTAAGTGCGTAGATGTCTACCTTATTTAGCTTAGCTCTTGTTAATAGCGCGTTAAAAGAGAGCTAGAAGCTTAGCCTCGGCTTGTATTCTCTAGTAACCTCGAATAGCAATAGCTTAGTACTCTCTAATAGATTAACGTTAGCGGAGAATTCTGCTACTAGTAGAACAAGTGTCTAATTACTAAAACGTGTAGCATACGAACGAATAACTCGCTCGAACTTACGATTTATAACCTCTAATTAGCTGTCTATTTATAGATGCTCTATAGTAGATAGTTTAGTAGTAATCTTTAGGATTTAGTAGAGCCTCTTCTATACGTCGCTAACGAACTAAGGGCCGCAGTCCGAGGTAATACTATCTAGTAGACTATATAGTTTCTACACGTAGAAGAATAATAGCTTAGTAGTCTTAAACGCTAAAGTGCTACCTTCTCCGGAGAAGTATAGAATTAAGTACTATTCCTTAGATAGGTAGTCGACGACATAGAGCACTACGTTATAGCCGTCTACTAGAGGTAGACTAGTAATAAAGTCTATAGTAATGTGTTGCTATAGTCTTACTAGAATAGGCAATAGCGATAGGAGGCTAGCTAGTAAGCTATAGCGAGCCTTTAAGCACTTATAGTTATAACAGTTAGCGACGAACCTCTTAACGTTACTATTATATCTAGGGATATAGAAAGTAGACTTAATTATAGTAGCCATTTTAGTAACTCCTCTATGTGTATAATCCTTCGATGTATAGACTCCTTAGATAACCTTTACAGCTATAGAGAAAGACACGATTAGTTAGCTATCGGCCTATAGTATTCTCTTTTTAATTGTAATATTAGTTAATAGTAACTATTTCCTCTTTAGGAAGGCTCCTATTATATAGTAGATGCTACGAACTAACTTAAAGTTAGAGTCTCGCAAGTTAGCTCTAGCTACTTTATCGAATAGTAGTAAAGGTAGCTCTTCTAAGGCTAAGATAGGTGCTACGTAGATGCCTAGCTCGCGAGCTAAAATAGGCAGCGAAATAGGAGGTGAAATAGGCGGCGAACTAGTTTACGAACTAGATGCTAAACTAGATCTTAGTTTAGCTTAAATTAGTAATTAAGTTTAGATACGACCTAGATTTAGTTCGTTAATAATGCGCTAATCTAGCACCTTGTATAGTAATAGCGTCTAGCGTAGATTAGGGTCTTCCTTCGAGCGTAGTACGTCTCTATTCCTTCTTATAAGTGCGTCGGCCTTACTATTAGCGGCGCTAGGCCTATATATAATCTTAAAGTTAAATTATGCAAGGTAGAGGGCCTAGCACACTTAGCGGCGTAATAGTTTCTAAGTCTTTATAAAGTGTATTAAGGATTAGTAGTTAGTAAGAACGTAGATAGCCTTATTAGATTAAGTACTTATAAGCTCGAGAGCCTACTCCTTAAAGGCTTAGACAATAGCTAGTAGTTCCTTGTCGTAGATAGTATAGTTACGTTCGGCTTTATTTATAGATTTACTAAAAAAGGTAATAGGCTAAAGAATATTAGACTTGTTATATTATAATAGTTATATTATAATAGAATTCCGGCGGTAGTAGTGTCGAAGGCGTCTATCTTAAGAACTATCTATTTCGAGCGATCGAAGTGCGCAAGGATAGGCGCGCTTATAATAGTGTACTTTATATAATTAAACGTAGTAGTACACTTATCGTTCTATAGTATAGTGTCCTTCTTAAGTAGATCGTTTAGCGGCTTAGCGATAGTACTAAATCCCTTAATAAAGCGACGATAGTAGCTATAGAAGCTAATAAAGCTCCTTACCTAAGTAGTGTTACTAGGGGCTAGCTATTTCTACGCTTATATAGCTTCTACCTTCTTAGGATCTATCTTAACTCTATCTCGGCTAACGATAATACCGAGGTACTTTACCTCTATTAGGTAGAACTTGCTCTTCTTAATATTAGCGTTTAGGCCTAATTCGTAGAGCCTCTAGAGTACTAACTTAATATGCTTAGCATGTTCTTAGTAAGAGCTATTAGTGTAGATAAGGATGTTATCGAGATAGATTAACACGAAGCGCTCTAGTATATCAATAAAGTTGTAATTTATAAACCTCTACTATATAGTAGAGGCGTTAGTAAGGCCGAATAGTATTACTAGCTACTTGAAATTTCCTATGTGTATAAAGAACATAGTAAGGTCCTTACTATCAATAGAGTTACGGAGGTAGTAGAAGACTTAGCGAATGTTAATCTTGCTAAACTACTTAGCTTTACTTACGCGTATAAGCGTTTCTTCGATAAGGGGTAGTAGATAGATATCTCGCTTAGTTACCTTATTAAGGCTATAGTAATTAACGTAAAGATAGAGACTACTACCTAGCTTATAAACAAAGAGAATAGGCAAGGAATAGCTAGCCGAGCTTAGCGTAATAAAGCCTTTATTAAGGTACTTACGGATAAATAGCTCTACTATGTCGAGCTCCTCTAGTAATAGGTAGCGAAGGAGTTTAGTGCGTAGTAGTTTAGCTCTATCCTTAAGTGTAATTCAATTGTCGAAATCTAGCCGATGTAGAGGGAGCATATTAGATTACTCTTTAGAGAAGACGTTAGTAAACTCTCGTAGCTTCTCTAGGAGAACTACTATAGAGTCTAGTTTTAGCTTAGAGGCTATCCGGCAGTAGTCCTTAATATTCTTTACTAAGATTATAAACACCTTGTTCTTTTAGTATTTAGCTACTAATATAAAGGCAGTAGCGCTAATAAAAGCAATAGTCGGCTCTTCTTACTTAGTATTACTTACGTAGGCAAGTATATAGAAGAACTTATACATTAACTAAGTGCTATAGGAGATTAGCTTAAACTCTCTCTAATTTAGCTTAAAGTTCGACCTAAGAGCTAGTAGTCGATATAGTCTAGTTCGTCCTAACTTAGTAGCTAAGCTAGAACCTAGTTTATAAGTTAAACTAGAACTAAACTAGTTCTAAACTAGAGTAGCAGCTTTGCCGAGTTAGATTCCTAGATCTAAGCTAGACTTAGACCTAGATCCTAGCCTTTTAATTAGCTATAGTAGCTCCTACTTAACAACGACTAGTGAAAGCTCTTCTTTGTACGTAACTTAGCCGTGCTTATAGTCGATAGTAGCTCTATTAGCCTTAAGCTAGCTAAGGCCGAGAATAATGTTAAAACAGCTAATATCTATAATATAGAAGGTAGTAAGAGCGTTTAGCTTACCGGAGACAGTAGTAGTAAGAGAAACACTATAAGTAACTTACTCTATTAGAACACTATTATAAGCCTAAAGCTAAATAGGGCTAGCTAACGCTATAGGGTAGCTAAAGCTCTTTAGCTTATTAAGGACGTTATAATTGACTACGGCGCTAATAAGCGCGCTAGTGTTAATAAAGGCTTAGAGCGTAATAGTATAAGAGTAGTTATAAGAGTCGTAAATAGTAATAGGAGTTATAATAGCGGGGATATAGTAGCTAACGACGCTATTTAGTAACTATATACCTCCGGATCTATCTCGAATTACTCTTATTCCGCTAGAGAATAAGACTTGTTCTCTAGCTACTTATTTCTCTAGTTAGAGAGGTTAGCAGACTTATAGTCCACTTCGGGGTTAAACTAAGGCTAAACTAGATCTAGTTTGTAAGCCGAACTAGTGTCGACTTAGTTGCTTAATTTAGCTAAGCGATTCTAGAGCTGTTATATCTCTTCTATAGCGCTAATACGTGTAGGGCGTATAGCAGCGTAAGTAGCCTTCTCTAAGGCGCTAGCTATACACTTAGTAGAGATATAGCTGGGCTTATCGCATCTATAACAGGTAAGTGCCTAAGTTAGATAGAAGAGCTATAGGGCTCCTCTAGTAATAGAGTAGAAGGTAGCTAGAGCGGCAGGTATAGAGGTAGAATAAGATATACAAATTAGTGCTATAGTAGTGTAGCTTATAGCTAGCCTAGCGCGTAGAGCTTAAGTGCGCTTAGTAATAAGGTTACTCTACTAAATGTTATAGTTAGTAGTATAAGCCTTCGCGATAAAGGTAGAGAGGTTATTAGTGTCGAAGTTAATAAGGGTAACGCATAGCTTATTAGATATTTTCTAGTATAGCTAATAGAGCTATTTATCCTTAGCGATCTTAGCATAGAGAGCGTACTTATTAAATTCGCTAATAAAGGAGTTAAAAGAGGTATTACGCTAGAAGAGGCTAGTAAACTAAGCGCGTATAGTAGCCTTATAGTTTAAATCCTTAAAGCGCTAGGCTAAGAGACTAAAAGCAGCTTTAACATTAAGAGTGTCGTTACCGGCGAAGTCTATAATAAGAGTATATACTTCGCTAGAGAGACGCGAATAGAGATAGGTAAACTAAGTAGCCTTAGTAAGGAAACAGTTAGTGTTAGCGCGTATCTTATTCTTTATCTAGTACTTAAAAACCTTAAACTGTTCTAGAGTACCGCTAGAGAAGATAGTAGAGTCTAGTATCTTCTCTAATAATATAACGCTATATATAGAAGAGGCTAGTATAGCGCGTTCTATCTCGGCTCTTAGCTAAGCTAGTTCGGTTTTAAGTTTACTAATATTAGCGAGATAGTACGCAGCCTAGGTAGTAAGATTATTAGTTATCTAACTAGTTATATAGATTAAGAGTATTAGTATATACTAAGTTACACGTAGTAACCTATTTATTGTAGGTAGACTTAATAAAGGTAAAGGCCTTACGTAGAGTAGTTATACTATCTATCTCTTATAGCCTCTTCTTAAGGTTAGTATCGCTAAGGCGAATAAGGTTATAATAGGCCGATTAGACTAGTTCGTTATTATTATTAGCAGGGAGTAGAGGAATCTTACTTACGTAGTAATTGTCTTTACTATAGTTAGAACGAGCTATACTTAGCATAGTTAGTTGTAAATAAATAGTGTAAAAAGTTAACGCGTAACAAAGGGAATATTAAAAATTTTAGCTAGCGGCCTACTTCCTTTAAGAGTTATCTATAACTTAACTTATTACCTTCTTCTTATATCTTCGAGGTTTATAGTATTAACCTATATAGTAGCAGCGAGGATCTATTATAGTGTACGCGGGAACTATAGTTGTAATAGCTTCTTTTTTAATTCTTTAATTCTTTATAAGTAGTAGTTATTAGTAGTTACGTAAGTAGTAGAATAACTAGATAATTTAATAGCTCCGTCGCTTAGTTATAGTCGTTTCGAAGTCTCGATATAGTAATTATAACTAGTAAGACAAGAGGTTAATTACGTCTATTCGTTAAGATATTAAGACTTAGAAGAAGAGGAAGAAAAACTAGTATATAAAGCACACGTAATATCGAGAGTAGAGTAGCTAGAAGCCTAGGCTACGATACTAAGATTACATAACTAATCTAAACTAGATCCTAACTGAATCTAGTTCGTATCTATCTCGTATTACTCCTTCTCTGTCTAATATATCTATAGTATTTGTCTTATACATTAGTTAGATAGTTTAGTATGTATATTACTAGCGTTAATATAAGGATACCTTAGCCTAGCCTAAGCTAGTATAGAAGATTAGAAGGAGAGTCGAGGTAGTCTTAAAGTAGATAAGAGAGAGAGTAGAATATCTAGCTACTGCTACTATAAGAGTAGCTTAGTTAGTATAGCTAGAGTAGAGTTAGAGAAGTTTCTAATACTAGATTTTTCCGTGCTATAGCTTTAGAGTTATTAAAGTATCTTTCGCTTATGTCGATAGTAGTAGAGAAGGTGTCTATAGTATCTAGATAGAGTTATATATCTCTTTCTACATGCTTTATATTTACTAGTTGCTACTATTATAGTTCGTTCTTGTCGTAAAGAAGAGAAGAGAAAAGTAGTAGGTTTTATAGTATTTATCTCTAACTTCTACTTCGAGCTAGTTTAGCGTTAGTTAGCACCTAGGAGTAATCTACTTCGTTATACATGTAAATAATCTAATCCGAAAGAGGCGAGTAAGATATCTTACTACTATAATAAAATCTATTCTCTTAGTATATACTATACTAATCTTAATTAATCTCGATAGGCACTACGCTCTTTAAGTACTACTCTTAACTCTGCTTTACTTTCTTAAATATCTTCTCTACTAACCTATAATAAGAATTTATCTATTTATAGACGTTATAGAAGAGGAATATCGAGATAAGTATAAAGGCCTTAGTAGTAGTACTTTTCTAAGACTCTACGTTTCTATAGACATAGCTAAGACATTATATAATTTAGCGCCTAAGATACATCGTGTCTAGACCGATTATAGCGTTAAATCGTAAGAGGTTAAGGCTAGTCTTAATATATGCTCCTTAGGCAACTAATACCTTTAATTCTTCTTTCTTGTCTATTGCTATATTAACTATCTCGCTATACTTTTGTTAATTACTAACCCTACTTAACACAAGATAGATATTATAGTTGTTAAAGTAAATAAGCTTAGCCTCTTTACTCTCTTAGTACTAGGTAATATACTATATTAGTTAGTTAAAGCTATAAGGGCTAAAGAGGTATAGGGACTTACTATATATGCTAGTATAACTATTATTAGCTTCTAGCTAAAGACTACTACTTGCCTCTTAATCTTCTTATTATACTTAGTATTTTAGTTAGTTATAGCTACTAGAATTACTACTAATACTTTTATCTAGAGGCTTTTATAGAACTTATATATATACTACTAGAGAGTACTATTCTTTTCGGCTTTATATAGAGTATTAGCGTGCCTTATATTTATATTACTAATCTCTTTCTTAACCTCGGGGTGTTTATTATAGATATCTATTAGAGCAAGGAACATAGATAGTACTATAAGCTTATTAACTATATCTAGGAAGGATATAGCTTTAGCTAGGCTCTTAAAGACCTTAACGATGTTAATCTCCTCCTTGTCTACTATTCTCTCTTCTCTCTTAAGGCGCCTCTTATTAATCTTATCCTTCTAGGCTTTTCTAATCTTGTCGAAGTAGTTCTTATAGGCGTAGCTAAGATTCTTGTCGTACTTAAAGTCGATTTAGATCTTAAGGTTATATATTGTATATAGAGGGACACTTATAGTAGATAATTCTAGTGCTTCCTTAAATAGTAACTATACGTGTCTAGCGCCGACTATTAGGATAACCTCCGCTAGTACCTTGCCCTATTCTTAGTATAGCTAGTAAGTCTCCTTATCTATATCCTTCTTAGTCCTAGAATTATAGTTATTAGCGAAAGAGAGTATAGACTAGAAGTTGTTAATGTTTCTTACCTATAACCTAATATGTATAAAGTTAAGCTTGTTTAGAATACTCTTTCTCTATGTCGAAGTACCTTCCTTAGGCACTATAGCTAGGTTGTCGGCTTAGTGTTTAGAGTTCTAATCTATAGCCTATACGTAGCTCTTCGTAGGCTCTACTACTTTCTCTCCTTTATTGTTAACCTTATATAGATTATAGTACTAATACGTAGCATAAATAAAGCTAGCTACAATGTTTAAGTATCTAGCTACTAGTATACTACTTATATATAACAGGAGAGAATTGTTATAGAGGTAGGCTAACTTCTACTATGCTAGCGCGTTATAAGATATAATAGAATAAAATTCGTTAAAGACAATAATTAAAGCTACAAGTTATATCTATAAAGAGGTGTTATTAACTTTATATTTTCTTAACTAATTCTCCTCGAAGATAACGTATATTAGACAGTAGTAAATAGTTCTAGGTATAACAAAGATATACTAGTTATTTAGCTATTTACCTCGAGGGAAGTTAGATTTAGAGTTAAGAAGTCTCTTAGTAGTAATAGTAGCCTTCGGGGTACTATCCTTGTTCTTTAGCTAATAATACTACTTATAGTAGCTCTCCGGCAAGTTATACTCTATAATAGTCTTATTTAGACTATAAGTATAGTTACTAAACATCTAAGTAATCTTTAATATACTTATTAAGCTCTAAGCTATAATAGTCTTCTTCCTCCCTACCTACGTAAACTTAAATAGCTTAAGCACCTACTACGTAAGTGTATTAGACTAGGTAATTATAAGGTTTAGTCCGAACCTTCTTAGGTCTAAGGTAGAATATCTTAGCTCCGGTACTAGAGTTATTACTTTACTATATACCTCTTATATCTCTAGGAATAGCTTCTTAACTTCTCGAGTCTCTTTAAGGTTACTAAGTATATTAGCTCTTTCTATAGTTAATACTAAAGCTATTACTGTCTTACTAAGACCTATCTCGTAAGCAAAGACAATAATACTATATCCTTTAAGGTCTTACTTTAAGGTATAAGTAATAGAATATATCTAGAGAGGGAGGATTAAGTATCTCTAATTCTAGCTAGTAAAGATAACTCTAATAGTTAGTAGATCTACGTCTAGCTTATAGCTAAAGAACTTATAGGTGTAGTTCTATAGCTCTTTACTATACTAATCTAGGACTTGACTTTTAAGGATAAAGCTTTACTAGTCTAGAGCTAGTTCGTTACTATTTAGTTTTATAACGTCGGAGCTAGTAAGGAACTAGTTAACCTTATATGTTATAATAGTTAGTAGTATAGAAACTCTTAGTGTCTCTCTTATAGTAGTCCCTTTTATTATTATTTTCTCTAGTAATAGCTAGACTATGTATAGATACTTCTCCTTATCTGCTTTTTGTATTTCGATTTATTCGGGTATAATAAGAACATCTACTAGGACGTTTATAATGTTAGTAATGTCTTTGTCTTTAGCCTCTTTCTCCTCTATATCTTTTAGCTCTTCTACACCTATAGTCTTTATAGTTTTAATAACTCCTATCTACTCTATAGTTTTAACATCTACTTTAGGAATTATAATATCTACTTCGAGTTCTATATCGTGTTTAACCTTAGGTTAGGTTAGTAAAAGCAATAGCTACTTAATATCTAGAGGGAGCTAAAATTTATTATCTAGAGGAATATAAAATCCTTTATAGTACTTACGGATATTAACTATTAATATTAATATAGAAATGTATAACGCTAAGTATACTTATAGAGGACATCGAGTAGTACTTATTTAACAATAGTAATGTCCGTATAGATAATAAAGAATATATCGAATATACCGACAGGGACGTAAGATGCTAGACCTAAGATAGTAGCGTCTATATCGTATGTGTCTTTAATAAGTATTATATCGAATAGTTCGTTAAAGTCTACGTAAAATAGTTTATTATTCTCTTTGCTAAAATTCTAACCTTTAGCTAGCGTCGACTTTAGAGCCTCTAAGCTATACTAGTAATGTCTAGATAATAAGTCTAGTTCTTTAACTAGTATCGACTATGCCTTAATTATACTTAGACCTCTAGGTTAAACTTTAAAGACCCTTATAACTATAATATTAATATTACTAACAAGTTTATTAAAGGCAAGTAGCTAATAGAGGCAATTAACTTACTACTAGTATTTATAATTATAGTTGCCTACGCTTATATTTATACCTAATAGTATAGTATATAAGGAGTTCGGAAAGGAGTATTAAGAATTATTATTATTAGCCGAAGTTCTAGAGGTACGTCTATATCCTAGAGGCTAGGAGTGTTACTAGTAGTTATAGTCTTCTTCTCTCCTAAGATCTCGCTACTTAGTATTCTTTACCTATAGAATAAATTTCTATATAGCGTATTTGTTATTAAAGCTATTAACTCTACTTAGGGCGTATTCTTAGAACTAGGTACAATTATAGCAGCTAGGACAATTAACAAAGAGATTTTTGCTTAGTCTAGTAATAAGCTTCTACTCGACCTAAACTCTAACTATCTTCTTCTAGGAGTTCTTATTAATGTCTTTTAAGGGATCGAAGCTTAGCTCTCTATATATATTACACTATATAGTTCCGGTATGCTTTATTACCTTCTTAAAGTTATCTATAGACTAGTTAAAGATGTTAGTAAAGCATCCTTTAGTTAGTAGTAAACCCTTTACTAGGTATATATTAATTTTGTCTATAGTCTATTCCTTAGCTAGCTTTTTACTAAAGTTATTAGAATAAGAATTTAATGCTATAATTATATAAGCTTACGCCGTAGGTAAATCTCACAACGGCTATAGTTAAATGATAGATAAACAGCTAGTATACTTAATTATATATATATTTAAGAGGTATTCTTATAAAAAGCAAAAGTAGAGTAGAAGGTTAAAGATAATAAATAGTAACTAGTAAACAAAGAAGATATACTTAGGAGGTTATATAGCGGACTATATGTTATAAGGTCTTTAATTTAGGGTGGTTAAGTAGGTAATTACTATACTCTAAAGAGTATAGTAATTACAATATAACTTTTCGTAAAATTTTCGTGTTTTTTGATATTTTAACGTGCATTAGTAAGCGTATTTTACTGATAAAGATATTTTGTCTATACTATCAGAAATTCTGCATTTTTTAGTACTATTTTTGCTTATGTAATCTTAGATCCTGATTTTTAGTAGTGATTTCAAATTTCTTTCTTCTTCTAAAAATCAGGATCTAGGATTACGTAAGCGAAAGTAGTACCAAAAAATGTAGATTTTTTTATAGTATAGAAAAAATACTTTAGATTATAAAAGAAGCTTACTAATACACGTAAAAACATCAAAAAACACGAAAATTTCACGAAAAGTTACATTGTAATTACTATACTCTAAAGAGTATAGTAATTACCCACTCGACCACCCTAGTCTTTATTGTTTTAGGAGAAGAGCCGTAAGCGGTTAGAAAATCTATATAAAAGCTAGCTCGGCTACCGAAATAGACAGTGACCTACGTATAGCTATTAGCTATAAATTTAAAAGGTATATAATAGAATATATCTATTTTGTTATATAAAGTAGACAGTAAAGTAAGTATAGAGTAAGCGTCTAAGTTAAATCTAATTACTAAGGTAGTTAATGTAGTTATAATAGTAATAATAAGAGAGTTAAAGGAAGAATATAGAATTGCTAATAGCTTTATACTATAGTTCTCTACGCGTATAGAAAGGAGAGGCAGTAGCGATAGAAGCTAGGAGAGTAGTGTACTATAGATATACCACAGCTAGAGTGCAATTACGACCTAGCTTGCTCTATAGTCCTATCTAGATTCGAAGTAGATATAAAAGAGAATATAGAAAAGATAGACTATAACAATACGTAGTATTAGAAGATACTATATACTAGCTACGCTAAACCTTATAACATTTATTATATATAGCAATATCTACTAGGCAGTATAAGCTCTATTACTACGGTATATAAGTACTAGTTAGAGCGTTAAGGTCGACTAGACAAAGAATAATATTTCTAGTCTAGGCAATTACTAGCTTAACTAGTATACTATCTATTATCTATAGCCTCTCCTCTCTACTATAGGTATACTAATCTATCGGTAGAGCATAGTATAGCTAGAGTAAGTATTCTATCCTACTTCTCCTAGCCCTTCGAGTTTACTATATTATATGCCTTCTAGTCTATATATATTTATTCTCCTATCTGCCTCTTTCTAGAAAGTGTAGGCCTATCTAGACGAAGGTTAAGTAGAAGTAAATAACAAAGTAGGCGTCGAGCTATTAAACTAGACAGCCTCGTAGTAATATAAATAAGAGTAAGTAAATAACTTTTATAAGTTTCTTTTATTAGGTATAACCTTTTACTTAATATGGAAGAATAGCAATAATAAGTAATAGTTTAGGTAATAATAGAGCCTTAATAGATAGTAGACAAACAATTAAGGCAGGATATAATTATAAATTAGCTAAGTCTAATTAACATTGTACTTACTCTATAACTCTACCTTCGCTATAAATCCGTTTACTTTACCCTTATACTCTCTAGTAGCTATTATCGGCTATAGACATGCCGAGTAAGATTAAGCTACGTAGTACTCTCTTACTACTCTAAATAATTCTACCGCTTTCTCCTTAGCTTTAATAGTAGCTATAACAACTCTATTCTATCGAGACAATTAAAGACAACCTAGGCCTAGACGACCGAAAGTATAAGAAGATATATAGCTTAATTAAGACTATTATATCTTAAAAGAGAATTATCGGAAAGACATTTAGATCTATATTAAACAAGGCATAGATCGAAAGAGAGATAATCTTATTAGTACTTAATATATGCCTTATAAAGATAAAGTTTCGTAGCACTACTAGTTATATAGAGATAGACAATAGGCAAGTAGTATTCTAAGCGCTTATATATAAGATAAGCACGAACTTTCGACATAGATAGTAGTAATAGTACTATTATAGCAACTAGCACGACATCTCTTTCGTCCCCTACTATAGTAGAACTAGCGATATATTAAAGGCTGTCTCTTCTAAAGGCTTATATTCGCTACCGAGATCCCTCGAAGATTAACTTAATAAAATATTACTCGTGATATAGAAAGATAGAGAAATATGCCCTGTCTACTCGCTATAAGATATTATAGAATATATATTATCTAGAATTAACACTAATAGCACCTTTAATCTAGACTAGCAAGTATTCTCCTTAATACTTTTAGATAACTATTTTTTCGATTGTTAGGAAGATAGATTAGGCTAGGAGAACAAGTAAACGCTCGAATTTGCCGTCATTAAGAATGCTATATAGCTTAAGGTAGTTATTCTATCGAAGTAGTTATATAACTAGCCTTTACTTATCTATATTAAAGCTAAGAGCGATAAACATTAAAAGCCGCTATAGACAAGGTATATTTATTAAAGACATAGAAGAGCGAGATAACTATATATATAACATTACTATAGCTAAACTAGATCGATTCTATCTAGTTTGCCTTTCTTAAACCTAGGATATCTTAACCTACTAAGAGCTCGTTAACTTCTACACTATCTAGCTCTATATAGAAGCTATAGTTATAGCTACCTCCTACTCTTTGCTCCTATTACTATTATAGTCTAAGTTATATTTTAACTGCTCCTTTACGTCCTTAGCTACGCTCTTAAGAGAGTTAAAGGTATAGTGTCTACTACTAATAGTATAGTCTATCTTGTTATTTAGAGCGATAAAGTCCTTTATACTAATACCTCTAGATCTAGAAACGTCGCTTAGGCTTCTATACTCTCGGTACTATATTCTTAGCTACTCTAAAATCATGCCGAGATTAGTTAGACCTTACTTCTTAAGGTACTCTTTAGTAGCTTTAAAATGTATCTTCTAGTGCTACTACTAGTAATCCTCCTATCTATTACTAGGACTTACATCCGGATAACGTTGTTTAGGACCTGCCCTTTATACTTGCTATGACTTAAGGTAACCTAAGATTACTAGGCGTTAAAGAAGCTATGTCTTATACCTCCCTTACTAACCCGGCTATCCCTCTTAAGGTTACTAACAATAGAGTTATTAAGATTATTAATGTACATCTACTCTATCTACTACTAAGTGTCTACTAATATAATATAATAGTAGTTCCGTTTAAGTGTACTAAGTAGCAAATTCTTACTACTATTAGTTACAATACTTGTGTCGTTTATTAGCTATAGAATAAACCTTTCTATGCTATTTATATTATTATACACTACATTACTAAAAAGACTAACGAGGCTTTTGTTAAAGTAGATAGTAAGGGGCTACCTTACGCTAAGGCGGATAAACATCTAAAGATTTTTTAGTATTTACTTCGGTATCTACTTTAGCTATCTAGTTCGTACACCTCCCTAGAAACTAGACAAACTAAACTAGGTCCCTAATACATATTACTAAGCTAAACACCTAACTCTATATATAGTTTTCTTATATATCTATTAAATTCCTATACTTATAAAGGTTTAGTATAATAGGCTAGACTTTATAAATTACTTATCTACCTCGATTTATATATATAAGGATAGACGTAGTTCCTAATAACGTTTAGTATATACCTCTTTCTAATCCTATAAGCCCTTATCTAGGTTAGCTAGGATATATCTTACTTTTTCTAGACAAAGAGAAGAGTAACTAGGGTAGCTATCTCCCCTTTCTAGCCTCTAACCCCTCGCCTATATAGGATAGTACTAATAAGACAGGTTACTAATATAGGGATATAGCTCCTCCTAAGTTCTCTAGCGTTATCGAGGCTATTTAGGTACACGAGGAACTACTATAAAGCCTTATATAGAGGCTTATTAACTTAGAATAGCGCCTGTATATCGTAGTAGAGAGTAGCACTTATTACTCCGAAGTGATATAAGATAGATACGAACTAGATTTAGTTAGGATCTAGTTTAGATTAGTTACGTAATCTCGGCATTATAGCCTAGGCTTCCGGCCGCTTTACTCTCGATATTATATATGCTTTATATACTAGCTTTTCTTCTTCTTCTTCTAAGTCTCGATATCTTAACGAATAGACGTAATTAACCTCTTGTCTTACTAGTTGTAATTACTATATCGAGACTTTATAACGACCGTAACTAAGCGATAGAGCTATTAAATTATCTAGTTATTCTACTACTTATATAACTACTAATAACTATCACTTACGAAGAATTAAAGAATTAAAGAAGAAGCTATTATAACTATAGTTCCCGCGTATACTATAATAGATCCTTACTACTACTATATAGGTTAATACCGCGAACCTCGAAGATATAAGAAAAAGATAATAAGTCGAGTTATAGATAACTCTTAAAGGAAGTAAGCTACTAGCTAAAAATTTTAATATTCCCTTTATTACGTATTAACGTTTTACACTGTTTTATTTACAACTAACTACGCCGAGTATAGCTTAATCTAACTATAGCGACGAAGAGCGCTACTAAAGTAAGCTACCTTAACCTATTCCTAATAATAATAACGCTTCTATCTACTCTCTCTACTATAATCTTTTTACTCTCTCTGTTAAGAATATAGCTCTCTCTAGATAGTTAGGCCAGGAAGTTACATAACCTGTGGTTATGTAATGCTAAGGCCTAGGGATTTATAAGCTGTTCTTTCTTCTAGTAGATAGACTCTTTAAGAAATTAACTCGTCTATTACCTAACTAGTGTACGGATTAGTTCTATATAATACTCTACCCCTAAACGTGCCTTCCGCTTAATAGGTTATAAGCCTAGAGCTTATAGTATAAGTATAGGATTGTATATACAGTAGTTGGCCTACTACTTAAACAAAACGGAAGCGGAATTATAATATCCCTACTGCCTTATAGTTAACTATCTAGAGACCTTTAGTAAGCCTAGTAGACTATACTATAAGTCGTAAAAGATTGTACTACTTAGGACAATAAGCAGGAATAGCACTTCTATTTAGCATAGGTTCAACTCCTGTAATTGTTCTACTATAGCTACTATTTATCAGCTAGATTAACTAAACATATTCGATTTACTAACTTCCTCTAAGGCCTAGCTAACCTTATAGACAACTATTAACTAGAGGTTATTAACTAAACTTGACCTTTATCTATTTATTTAATTCTCTTCTCCTTAGAGAACTTAATTCTTAACTATAGAAGATTAGTCCTTATCTTTAAGAAGACTAGTTATTAAGCTTAATAGACTTAACTAGAGAGAATAGTTCTACTAGATAGAAATGTACCTTATAAGTAAGGATGCCTTCTAGACTATTTGTAGTTAGACTACCCCTTTAGTAACACTATTATCCGATAATACCTCTAGCTCCTTTTTAGTTCTACCTATTAAGTTAAAAGACTAGTAAAAGGCTAATATAACTACTAAGTACTAGGTTATCTAGTGTATCTTATAAGATAACAAAGAGTTACTATATAAGGAAGAGCTTATATTAGAGTATTAAAGATTACTTAAGTCTAAGTATAAAACAAACCTTAAGGTAAGCGTAAGGGAGCTAGTTATCTAATTTGTAAACTATAAGATAGATAAGTAGGACACTATTAATAAAGCTTAGTCCTACCTTGCTAGCCTAGAAAGATAGATTACTATTATCTACCTAGACAAGGGTTATTAGAGGGTAGTAGAGAGATTGTAGTAGCTTCTCTCTTCTCTTTCTAATAACTATAGGTTTACAAGGCAAGTAATTAAAGTAAGGAGATTAAATAACATAGATAAGGTCCTTCTTATTCTTAAGGAAGAAGAGAGACACCTTGGCAAGCATAAGATTACTATATTTACTAGGGGGAGACTAAATTAAGGACCTAGTAGAAGTATAAGCTATATATGCATCCTCTACTTATAGGCTAGTTATACTATAACTAGGTGCCCTTAACTTCAAAGAGTATAGAAGTATATTTAGCCTTCCTATAGGATTACTAAGAGCCTACTAAGGAGGAGAAGATCTCTATTAGCTTCTAATAATCTAATTACCCTTGTTAGGCATCTCACTAAGAAGGTTAACAGACTAGAAGCAGTATCTAAGTTAAAGAAAAGCAAAGCCTTTGCTACTACTAAAGGCTAGTCCGAACCTTCCTCTCTAATCTTAACTCTACTACCTAAAGTTCTATTAGGTAAAGAGGAACTTAAGACTATAGGCTCTATATTAGAGGTATAAGGTAAGCTTCTATATTATTAGTAAATACTTAACTCTAGAGCATCTAACTATATAATAGACAAGCTAACTCTCTTTAGGGGCCTATTAAGTAAGATATACACTTAATAGATCTAGGTTAGGGGGGGTTACCTTTAGTTATAGTTAATAGGAACTATAGTTATTAGGACTAAGAAGAGAGATAAGATAAAGGTATAGGCTCTTTATGTACCTAATCTTAGTGTTAATTTAGTCTCCTATTATAAGCTATATATAGATTTAGGAGTTTCTAGAGTTCTTAATTTAAATTCTTTTCTTGTTCTTAATTTATAAAAGTAGCTACTACTTAAAGCTAGAATTCGAGGGGGGGTATATATTATCTAATCCCTCTTTAAGTAGTTAGCTAATTAAAAGCCGTATTCTAGATCTAAGCCCGGCTTAATTCTAGATCTAGCCAATTAGGACATAGTATTCCTTACTACTTAGCTAGTAATTATATTACACACTAAGTATACATATCTAACCTAGGATAAGCAATATAAGGATCTTATTAATTTAAGACTTAATAACTCTAATATAGAGTACTAACTCTAGTATAGGAGATTTGCTTACCTTAGAGTTAAGAAGCTTAGGGATCTTTATAAGGTTATAACCCTTAAGAAGCTTATTAATTTAAACTATGATTTGTTAATCCTATATAAGGTCTATTTCTTAACAAAGATAAGGAATAGAAGAGGTAAAACTTTATAGAGAAGACTAGAGGTTCTTTAGCTTGTTTATGCTAATATCTATAGCCTAATTAAAACAAGTAAGGAAGGATTTAGATACTTTCTAGAGCTTATAGATAGCTATTTAAGAATAACATAGATTACACTACTTAAGACAAGAGATAAAGCCCTATAGAGGCTTATTAAGTAGAAGCTAAGGGTTAAGAAGGAAAGTGATACTAAAGTTAAGGTTACTAGATTAGACAATGCTAGTAAGCTTAATAAGATCCTAAAGTAGTAGAAGCGCTAAGAAGGTATCTATTACACAACTACTAAGCTATATAATTTAATCTAGAATAGACTAGTAGAGAAAGGCATCTAAACCTTAGAGAATAGCATAAGAGCAATATTTAAGGACTTAAAGATACTAAATAAGTTCTAGCCTAAAGCAGTTTAGGCAGATACATATCTAAGGAACAGAATAGCAACTAGACCTATAATTAATAATAAGCAAGTTATACTAATTAAGGCCTACACAGGCATTAAGCCATTAGTTAATCACATTAGAGTCTAGGGCTACAAGGTATATACCTATATAAACCTAAAGTCTCTTCCTATACATAGAAGAAAAGATAAGCTTATAGACAGAGGGAGAGTAGGAGTATTCCTTAGCTATATAGATAGAACTAACAGGATATACAAGATATAGGCACCTAATAGGAAGGTAGTAATTATATTACTAAATGTTAAGTTCTTTAAATTTAAGAAAGGTAGGAATATTAATCTTAGTATTAAGATTAGCACTACGAGTAATTAAGCACTAGTTAGGAGACTAATTAGTAGACCAACCTAGATCCGAGCCCGGCTTAATCCTAAGGTAGACTAATTAGATTAGCCTATTTAGCAAGAAGCACCTATAGAGAGAATCTTCTTACGTATTAAGATCCTAAGGGTTAACTCTATTAACCTTACAGAATTCTAACGTAGAGAAGAGCTAATAGTTTAATCTATATTACTTAATTATATAGGTTAATTACTTAAGAGATTAAGAGATAAAGAATCTAATAATAAAGAGCCTAAGGTAAAGCATTATAGAGTATTTATTGCTAAGTGTATTAATTAGCAAGATAAGGTTAATAAGATTGCTATAACAGCCTCTGTTAAGTAATATGTCCTAATTCTAAGAGACTACTATAAGGCTATTACTAATCTAGTTTAGGGAAGCAAGTAGCAGAAAGCAATTAATGCAGAGCTTAATACTCTAGAATTAAATAATACATAGGAAGAGGTTGTCCCTCTAAAAGGATTAAACTTAGTAATATCTAAGTAGGTCTTTAATGTCAAATACAACATAGATAGCTCTATTAAGAAGTTTAAGGCTAGACTTGTTACTAGAGGCTTCTTATAGAAGTATAGCATTAACTATAAAGACATATTTACACTAACAGTTAGAGTAGATATACTAAGACTGTTCTTTGCTATCGTGTGTATACTTAACCTTAAATGTTATTAGGTAGATATTAATAATGCCTTTATAGAATTATTCCTTAGGGAAGTAATTTATATAAGGCTACTACCTAGACTTAAGGTCTAACCTAGCATTGCCTTCTACATTCTTAGGAGCTTATATAGACTTAAGTAAGCTACTAGAGATTAGAATTAGCACTATATCTCTAAGCTTTTAAAGTTAGGCTTTACTTAGAGCGAAGTAGACCTCTATCTTCTTATATACTATAACAAGAAGATTATTCTTTTAGTTTATGTTAATAACATACTATTTATAGCATAAAGCAAAAAGAACATCTAGTAGTTTAAGTAAGAGCTTAGTAGAATCTTTAAGATTAAGAATCTTAGTAAGGTTAGTAAAGTTCTTAGTGTTAAAGTCACAAGGGACAGACAATAAGGAACCTTAAGGCTTAACTAAACCTACTATATAGATGATGTGCTATAGAGGCTTAATATAACCTCTAATAAGGCTACTCTAACAAAGCAGCTAATAGATAATAAGCTCCCTTAGAGAGCTTAGACTAAAGATGTAAGATTTAGTAGAACTAAGTACTTATATGCTATTAGAAGCTAGATATACCTTAGTACTCTAACAAGGCTAGATACTGCCTTTGCCTTAGGAAGGCTTAGTCAGTTTATAGCAGATCTAATAGATAGCTATACTATTAAGATAAAGAGGATATTAAGATACATTAGATTAACTAGAGATCTAGGCATTATATTTAGAAGAAATAGCAACAAGACTCTTAAGGGATATTCTAATTTAGATTATGCCTTAGACAAGACAGATAGAGTCTCTATCCTTAGATATGTCTTTATACTTATAGGTGGTCCTATTAGCTAGATAAGTAGGAAGTAGAAGTCTGTTTTAACCTCTACTATAGAGGCTAAATACATAGTAATATACTCTTGTATAAAGAGATTACAGTTCCTGTCTTAGTTACTAAGAGATATAGGCTGTTATAAGATAGTTAGTTAGTCACCTTAGAAACTAACTATAAAGGAGTCTTAGAAAGCAATAATGAGATTACCCTTTACTACTAAGATTAATAGTAATAATTAAGTAGCTCTTTCACTTATAAAGGAGCTACATACTTATAAAAGAGTAAAGCATATTAATGTTGCTTACTATTACGTTAGGAGGCTATAGAGGGACTAGAGAATATAGGTTAAGTTTATAAGGACAGTAGACATAGTTACTAATGGATTAACTAAGCCGTTATAAGGTTAGAACTTTACAAGATTTATAAAGTAACTTAGCTTATTATTAATCTAATAGCTTACCTATAGGAGCTAAGTAGAAGTGTTAAGAATATAGCTCTCTCTAGATAGTTAGGCTAGGAAGTTACATGACCTATAGTTATATAATGCTAAGGCCTAGGGATTTATAAGCTGTTCTTTCTTCTAGTAGATAGACTCTTTAAGAAATTAACTCGTCTATTACCTAACTAGTGTACGGATTAGTTCTATATAATACTCTACTCCTAAACGTGCCTTCCGCTTAACACTCTCTAACGCTATACTCCTTAAGAAGCTATAGGAAGAGCATAGTATATAGGCACTAAGAGACGTATTTAACTATATTAAGTCCTTCTATAATAAGTAGACTACGTAGGTAAAAGGCACTTATACTAACGCTCTCTACTATTACTACAAGTTAGATACTACTTAGGCTTAGCTCGGTAACCTCTAATCCGAACTAGACGTATCTTAGTCCTATACTAATAGCGTTACTACCTAAGCTACTCGCTACCTAGACAAAATCTAAGAGCTTAAGGCTAAGGTAAACTAACTAAAAAACGAGATAGGGCGTAGTATACTAGCCCTTTCTATACGCGGCTCTACCTTATTAGAAAAGATACTAGACCTTGCCGTCTTTAGCATAGGTACACTAGAGTAGTTCGAGGTCTTTAAGTACTAGATAAGGAACAAAATACGTGCTAATATAGATCGTTTCTCTACAAGGGATACCTAGTTTACCTATCTATACTTACGTCTCTCTAGAGAAGCCTATACCCTTGTTATAGACTTAGCTAGTAACGACGTTATTAGCGTCGAAGAGGTCCTTACTCTCCTAGCCTAGCGCTTCGAGGATCCTAACTATAGAGCTACTATACGTACTTAGTTCGCTAACCTCTTTTAGTATAATAGTACGTTTAACTCCTTTATTAGCAAGTTTAACAAGTATGCTCTTTGCACTAAGATTGCTAAAGAGGAGTAGCTATACTAGATCTACTAGAAGATATTTAATAAGCTACGTAATACTCTAGTTAACTATAACACTAACAACCTTACTACTTTTATTACTAAGGCCTACGCTACTAACTATAACATCCGATAGAATAACCTTATTACTAAGCGCACTTAGGCTTTACGTTCTATGCTAGCTATAAGCTACGCCGCTACTATACCTACTTATATATCTTATTCTACCTTTGCGCCTATAGCTCCGCCTACCTTTCGCTCTATTACTAGAGGTGCTCCGTAGCCTTTCTATCTAGCTCTAGTACTTATCTATTATATATGTAGTAAGCCTAGACATATCTCTACTAAGTGTATAGCTAGCGCCTTAGAGAAGGCTACTTACGCCGCTACACGCCCTATACGTATTAGCGCTATAGAGGAGATATAGTAGCTTTAGGATTACTTAGCCGAATTAAGTAACTAGGTCAACACTAGTTCGGCCTACGAACTAGATCTAGTTTAGCCTTAGTTTAACCCCGAAATAGACTACGAGTCTACTAGCTACTCTAGCTAAAGAAATAAGTAGCTAGAGAACAAGTTCTATTCTCTAGCGAAATAAGAGTAATTCGAGATAGATCTAGAGGTATATAGTTACTAAATAGCGTTGTTAGCTACTACATCCCTGCTATTATAACTCCTATTACTATTTACGACCCTTATAACTGCTCTTATACTATTACACTTTAAGCCTTTATTAACACTAGCGCGCTTATTAGCGCTATAGTTAATTATAACATTCTTAATAAGCTAAAGAGCTTCGGCTACCTCGTAGTACTAGCTAGCTCTATTTAGCTTTAAGCCTATAATAGTGTTTTAATAGAGCAAGTTATATATAGTATTCCCCTTACTACTACTGTTTCTAGTAAGCTAAATAACCTTACTACCTTTCGTATTATAGATATTAGCTAATTCGATATTATTCTTGGCCTTAGCTAGCTTAAGGCTAATAGGGCCACTATCGACTATAAGTATATCTAAGTTACGTATAAAGAAGAGTTTTTACTAGTCGTTATTAAGTAGGAGCTACTATAGCTAATTAAAAGGCTAGAATCTAGATCTAAGCCTAGCTTAGATCTAGGAATCTAGCTCGGCAAAATCCCTGTTCTAGTTTAGAACTAGTTCGGTTCTAGTTTAGCTTACTAACTAGATTCTAGCTTAGCTACTAAGTTAGGACAAACTAGACTATATCGGCTACTAGCTCTTAGGTTAAACTTTAAGCTAAATTAGAGAGAGTTTAAGCTAATCTCCTATAGTACTTAGTTAATACATAAGTTCTCCTATATACCTACTTACGTAAGTAATACTAAACAAGAAAAGCCGACTATTGCCTTTATTAGCGTAGCTGCCTTTATATTAGTAGCTAAATACTAAAAGAATAAGGTGTTTATAATCTTAGTAAAGAATATTAAAGACTACTACTAGATAGCTTCTAAGCTAGAACTAGATTCTATAGTAGTTCTCCTAGAGGAGTTATAGGAGTTTACTAACGTCTTCTCTAAAGAATAATCTAATACGCTCCCTTAGTATCGGCTAGATTTTGACAACTATATTATACTTAAAGATAGCGCTAAGCTACTACGTATAGAGCCTTTACGCTACCTATCGCTAGAAGAACTTAACATAGTAGAACAATTTATCTAAGAATATCTTAATAAAGGCTTTATTATACTAAGTTCCGCTAGCTATTCCTTACCTATTCTCTTTGTTTATAAGCTAGGTAGAGAACTCTATCTCTACGTTAACTACTATAGCCTTAATAAGGTAACTAAGCGAGATGTCTATCCTCTACCCCTTATTAAAGAAACACTTACGCGCGTAAGTAAGGCTAAATAGTTTAGTAAGATTAACATCTATTAAGTCTTCTACTATCTCTATAACTCTATTAATAGTAAAGATCTTACTATGTTCTCTATATATATAGGTAACTTTAAGTAGCTAGTAATACTATTCGGCCTTACTAATGCCCCTATAGTCTAGTAGAGGTTTATAAATTACAACTTTGTTAATATACTAGAGCGCTTTATATCGATCTACCTAGATAATATTCTTATTTACATAAACGGCTTCTACTAAGAGCACGCTAAGTATATTAAGCTAGTACTCTAGAGGCTCTACGAATTAGGCCTAAACGCTAATATTAAGAAGAGTAAGTTCTACCTAACAGAGGTAAAGTATCTTAGTATTATTATTAGCTAAGATAGAGTTAAAATAGATCTAAAGAAGATAGAAGCTATATAAGCCTAGAAATAGCTAGCTTCTAGTAACACTACTTAGGTAAGAAGCTTTATTAGTTTCTATAGCTACTATTACTACTTTATTAAGGGATTTAGCACTATTACTAAGCTGTTAAACGACCTACTTAAGAAGGATACTACGCTATAGAACGACAAATACACTGCTACTTTTAACTATATAAAGCACACTATTATAAGTGTGTCTATCCTTACGTATTTCGATTGCTTAAAGTAGATAGTCCTCGAGACTAACGCTTCTAATACTACTACTACGGGAATTCTATTATAATATAACAAGTCTAATATTCTCTAGCCTATTACCTTTTTTAGTAAGTCTATAAACAAAGCTAAGCGTAACTATACTATCTACGACAAGGAGCTACTAGCTATTATCTAAGCCTTTAAAGAGTAGGCCTCTAAGCTTATAAGCACTTAATCTAATAAGGCTATCTACGTCCTTACTAACTACTAATCCTTAATACACTTTATAAAGACTTAGAAGCTATTACGCTACTAAGTACGCTAGGCTCTCTACCTTACATAGTTTAACTTTAAAATTATATATAGGCCTAGCGTAGCTAATAGCAAAGCCGACGCCCTTATAAGGAGGAATAGAGATATACTACGCTCGAAGGAGAACTCTAACTTACGCTAGACGCTATTACTATATAAAGTGCTTAATTAGTGCATTATTAACGAACTAAATCTAGGCTGTATCCGAACTAGATTTGTAACTTAAGCTAAACTAAGAACTAGTTCGTTATCTAGTTTACTACCTATACTACTATCTAGTTTAGCTTCCGAACTAGGACCTAGTTTAGGAACTAGTTCGCCGCCTATTTCGGCTTACGAGCTAGGCACCTATATAGTACCTATTTCGACCTTAGGAGAGTAAACTTTACTATTGTTTAACGAAGTAGCTAAAGCTAACTTATAAGACTCTAACTTTAAAATAGTTCGCGGCATCTACTGTATAATAGGGGCCTTCCTAAAGAGGAAATAGCTACTTTTAACTAATGTTACAATCGAGAAGGAAATACTATAGGCCGATAGCTAATTAATCGTGCCTTTCTCTATAGCTATAAAAGTTATCTAAGGGGTTTACACATTAAAAGACTATATGTATAAGGGAGCTACTAAGACATCTACTATAATTAAAACTACCTTCTATATTCCTAGATATAATAGTAACATAAAGAGGTTTATTACTAACTACTATAACTATAAATAGTTAAAGGCTTACTATAGCCTACTAGCTAGTCTCCTCTCTCTATTACCTATTCTAGTAAGACTATAGTAACATATTACTATAGACTTTGTTACTAGTCTGCCCTTAGTAGATAGTTACAACGTAGTACTCTATGTCGTTAACTACCTATCTAAGAAATAGTACTTAATCCTATACTTCTCTAGAGAAGGTAGCACTTTAGCGTTTAAGACTACTAAGCTATTATTCTTCTACGTGTAGAAACTATATAGTCTACTAGATAGTATCACCTCGGATTATAGCTCTTAGTTCGTTAGCAACGTATAAAAGAGGCTCTACTAAATCTTAAAGATTACTACTAAACTATCTACTATAGAGCATCTATAAATAGACAGCTAATTAGAGGTTATAAATCGTAAGTTCGAGCGAGTTATTCGTTCGTATGCTACACGTTTTAGTAATTAGACACTTGTTCTACTAGTAGCAGAATTCTCCGCTAACGTTAATCTATTAGAGAGTACTAAGCTATTGCTATTCGAGGTTACTAGAGAATACAAGCCGAGGCTAAGCTTCTAGCTCTCTTTTAACGCGCTATTAACAAGAGCTAAGCTAAATAAGGTAGACATCTACGCACTTACTAAGTAACTAGAGGAGGCACTAGCTATTACTAAGGCTAACCTCGCTATTACCTAGTCACGGATAGTAGAATAAGCTAATAAGCACCGCTAGCTAATAGAGTTCGAGACTAGCGATTTAGTTTAGCTATTAACGAAGAACCTCTAGCTATAGGGCAATCTAAAGCTACTACTAAAGCATATTAGTCCCTATAAGATTCTTAAGAAACAATTACCGCTAGTATATAAGCTCGATTTACTAGCCTCTCTATAAAGGATTTACTTAGTGTTTTACGCTGACCTACTTACTAAATACCCGAATAACCCCTTACTAGGCTAAGCCTTTAAAGAACTACCTCCGATAGAGGTCGATAGTAAAGAGAAGTATAAGGTAGACGATATAATTAATATACACTTACTATAAGGAAAGCTAGTTACTTATATAAGCTAGAAAGGCTATCCGGAGAATCTTACCTAGTGGCTAATTAACAATCTTAAAGGAGTAGCTAATATGCTACGTAACTATCTAGACTCTTATATAGATAAGCTAAGGCCGAAATAGATTAATAAATAATATATAATAGCGTTTAAGGGTAAATACGCTTAAGAGAGAAAGTAGTAATATAAGATAGATACGAACTAGATTTAGTTAGGATCTAGTTTAGATTAGTTACGTAATCTTAGTATCGTAGCCTAGGCTTCCGGCTGCTCTGCCCTTAATATTACGCGTGCTTTGTATATTAGCTTTTCTTCTTCTTCTTCTAAGTCTCGATATCTTAATAAATAGACATAATTAACCTCTTGTCTTACTAGTCGTAATTACGAAGAACAACTAGTATATTATAATAGAGTTTGCTAGCTGTATAATCTAACACCGCTAGTGCACTACTACTCTGTCTATACGTTAGAGAAGCATTTAGCATAGTACTAGGGAAGTAGAGGATAGGCTAGAGGTTAACTAAGAGTAGGTTAAGGAATAGTATAAGATTAAGCTCTACAAACTAGATATCTTACCTAGATCTAGTTCGGCTCTAGCGTCTAACGTCCTAGATAAGCTTATAAACGGGCTCCTATATAGTACTAAGTCCTAGAATCGAGTAGAAGAGTTAATATAGAAATAAGTATCTTATAATGTAGTATAGCCTTCTCCTATTTACTATAAAACGCACTATTATAGTCCGATACTATCTAAGCTATTAGTTAATGTCGCTAAAGCCTATACTATTTTAAAGAAGTAAGAAGATAACTAGTAATTATAGTAGCATTAGTAATATAATTGCCCTTATGCTATTACGCTAAGACTTAATCTATTTCGTAAGGCAAAGTAAATACGACAAGCTAGTTAGACTAGAGAGAGAGCACGACAGCCTTATAGTATAAGATTAGCTAGACGTAACTACTATCCCTATATGTGGATTTAATAACTCTATTAATTAGAGAGCTACCGAAATTATTTATAGAATAAGCTATTATACTTTTGTCTACTATTAAACACTACTAATAACTATAAGTAATTATATATAACTATCTTAACTTACTAATGTGCGTGTCCTACTAATCTAACTACTATAGCTAGATATTTAGTTATATCTAGCAAAAGACTAAGCAACGACGAAGAAGAAGATAAGAGCTTTTATAATTTAACCTTAATAGGTAGTTTATAATAGGGAGAAACGTAAGCTTATCGCTGTCTTTCGAAAGCCTATAGCTAATAGTATAAGAATAATAAGCACCTATAGCTACAAACGGCAACGACCTACTACCGATAGTAACATCGACTCTCGTCTTTAAACCGAAAGCCCCTATAATCTATAGGTAGAAGATTTAGGGGAGATAGATATTAACACTAAGTTTTAAATCTCTACTAGTATACGAGACCTTACTATTAACACTATTGCTCTCTTAAATACAGTTACTACAACTAGAGTAATAAGGTATAAGAATATAAACCTAATAGTAGACGAAGAGTAGTACAAGTGTAGTATTATCTACTACTAGTAATAGACTAGGACTTTATATATAGAGACTAACTCTAAGAAGAAATATCTATTAGTCCTTTCCTTAAAAGTTATAGAAAAAGTAAGTCTAGTTTATACTAAGGTATAGTAGCTAAATAACGAAGTAGATTAGGAAAGCATTATACAAATATTATAATAGCACTATAGACCGTATTAGGAGAGCTATAGAAGTATAGCTAGGGAGTTAAATACGGAGCTTAACTAAGACAATAGAATAGGCAAAGGAGTAGCTAGAGAATAGTAGCTATAAATATAAGAACGAGAAAGTAGTAAGTATATTCTCTACTTACCTTAATACTAGGTTATTTAGTAGATTAGAATAGAAGATATTTAGGTAGCCTCCTCGTTACTACCTTCGGTACTACTTACTATAGATATTATAGTCCTATACTACCTCTAAGAACAAGGTAGTACTTTATCTCTCCTTCTGTTTTTCTTATTATATTACTCTTAGTAACTATCTATAATGTCTTATTTATTATATCCTAGAGATTCTCCGGCTTAAATAAAGATCTCTAGCTAAGATATAATTGCTATTACTTTATTAATCTATATAAGCTCTTCTGCTAAATCGACTATGTCTTTCGTTTATAATATAAAGGTCAAAGATTAAGGCTTATATAGAAGCTAGGTCGAAGAATAAGTAATCTAGCCGACAGTCGATATAACCTGTCTTAGAGGATAATTATCGAGAGTAATATTACCTTATACGCTAATATACTTAATAGACTAGAAGATAACAGCGAAGAAGATACTTCTATACCGTCTTAGACAGGGCTAAAGAGGGTAAAATACACAACTAACGGAATAGATAAGACAGGGCACGTATTAATAACCCTTTAACATAAGTAACAATATAGAAGGTATATATATCGACTTATATAATAATAGTGCCTTATATAATATCTTAACCTACTTCGCTTCCTAGACAAGCTAGTTCGTATATCTACTTCTTATCTTAAAATGCTAAGTAGTATAGGTAGTTCGTCTAGCATATAGATAGGCCTACCTATAACAATAAGCACCCCTTACTAATCTACTTCGCTACTAATTAATTCTAGTTTGTATTACTATCCTCCGACAATATAAGCGCTAAGTAATTACAGAATTACTATCTAATAAGAAGTATAGAGAGATAGGTTTAAGTAACCTTAGACTAGCTAGTAAGTTCTATACCGAGTTTATAGCCCCTAAACTACGCTTGCTTATTAGGATAGCCTTAGTTACAAGCACGGCTACTCCTATAGTAGCTATAGATAAAGAGTAAAGACAACGTAGAAGACACATAGACGGTGAATTAGAGGTAATCTACCGTATAGTAATAAGTATAATATCGAGAAAGTTATAGACTACTATCTTAACTATAGTCTTAAAGCGACTTAGCCCCGTAGATAATCGCGTGCTACTATAGTATAAGGTCGAGAGAGATAGAGGTAGAGGAGATTAGATAGTTAAATAGAGTAATAAGGTGTTTAATAAGCTAGTCTTTAAGGAGCTAGTACGCCTATAACGCCTCGTAGGAAAGAGTAAGCTATTTATGTCTATAGAGCGTATTAGCGATAATATATACCGCTCCCTAATTAACAATTAATACTCTATATTATCTATCTACGTCTAAGACTGTCTAATATAGAACAACCTCTACACTAAACGTGTTAAGTCTATAAAATACTAAGGCGAAGTAGATAATTAGCCTTACGAAGTAGGTAGCTATATATTACGCTAGTACTAGCTATAATATAGAATCTATATCGGCTTATAAAGTAGACCTATATTTATGTCGCTATAATAGCCGACCTAGTTCGGTTAGTATAGTCTACCTTTTATAACTTTATTTACACTTTTATAGCTCTTAATTACTATACGTAGCAATATAGATAGTAATAACAAGGACTACTAGTAAGACTAGCAAGCGCTAGGGCGATTAGCGAGACTAGCGATCGCTAGGGCAATTAGCAAGACTAGTAATAGTTAAGACATAGAGCAAGCTAGAAATGCTAGAAACGCTAGAACTACTAGCGATTACTAGTAGTTCTAGCGTTTCTACGCTCTAGGATTTTCGTAACGCTATCTATTTATAGATGCCCTATAGTAGACAGTTTAGTAGTAATCTTTAAGATTTAGTAGAGCCTCTTCTATACGTCGCTAACGAACTAAGAGCTACAATCCGAGGTAATACTATCTAGTAGACTATATAGTTTCTACACGTAGAAGAATAATAGCTTAGTAGTCTTAAACGCTAAAGTACTACCTTCTCTAGAGAAGTATAGGATTAAGTACTATTTCTTAGATAGGCAGTTAATAACATAGAGTACTACGTTATAACTATCTACTAAGAGTAGACTAGTAACAAAGTCTATAGTAATATGTTGCTATAGTCTTACCGGAATAGGCAATAGAGAGAGGAGACTAGCTAGTAGGCCGTAGCGAGCCTTCGACTATTTATAGTTATAGTAGTTAGTAATAAACCTCTTTATATTACTATCGTATCTAGGAATATAGAAGGTAGTTTTAATTATAGTAGACATCTTAGTAGCTCCCCTATATACGTAGTCTTTTAATGTGTAAACCCCTTAGATAACTTTTATAGCTATAGAGAAAGGCACGATTAATTAGCTATCGGCCTATAGTATTCTCTTCTTAATTATAACATTAGTCGATAGTAGCTATTTCCTCTTTAGGAAGGCCTCTATTATATAGTAAATGCCGCGAACTGTTTTAAAGTTAGAGTCTTATAAGTTAGCTTTAGCTACTTTATTAAACAATAGTAAAGTTTGCTCTCCTAAGGTCGAAATAGGTGCTATATAGGTGCCTAGCTTATAAGCCGAAATAGGCGGCGAACTAGTTCCTAAACTAGGTCCTAGTTTAGAAGCTAAACTAGATAGTAGTATAGGTAGTAAACTAGATAACGAACTAGTTCTTAGTTTAGCTTAAGTTACAAATCTAGTTCGGATACGGCCTAGATTTAGTTCGTTAATAATGCACTAATCGAGCACTTTATATAGTAATAGCGTCTAGCATAAGTTAAGGTCCTCCTTTAAGCGTAGTATGTCTCTATTCCTCCTTATAAGGGCGTTAGCTTTACCGTTAGCTACGCTAGGCCTATATATGATTTTAAAGTTAAACTACGCAAGGTAAAGAGCCTAGCGTACTTAGCGGCGTAATAGCTTCTAAGTCTTTATAAAGTGCATTAAGGATTAGTAGTTAATAAGGACGTAGATAGCCTTATCGGATTAAGTACTTATAAGCTTAGAGGCCTACTCTTCGAAGGCTTAGACGATAGCTAGTAGCTCCTTGTCGTAGATAGCGTAGTTATACTTAGCTTCGTTTATAGACTTACTAAAAAAGGTAATAGGCCGGAGAATGTTAGACTTATTATATTATAATAGAATTCCCGCAGTAGTAGTGTTAGAAGCGTTAGTCTTAAGAACTATCTACTTTAAGTAATTAAAATACGTAAGGATAGACACACTTATAATAGTGTACTTTATACAGTTAAAGGTAGTAGTGTATTTATCGTTCTATAGCGTAGTATCCTTCTTAAGCAGGTCGTTTAATAGCTTAGCAATAGTACTAAATCCCTTAATAAAGTAGTAATAGTAGCTATAGAAACTAATAAAGCTTCTTACCTAAGTAGTATTACTAGGAGCTAGCTATTTCTAGGCTTATATAGCTTCTATCTTCTTTAGATCTATTTTAACTTTATCTTAGCTAATAATAATACTAAGATACTTTACCTCTGTTAGGTAGAACTTACTCTTCTTAATATTAGTATTTAGGCCTAATTCGTAGAGCCTCTAGAGCACTAGCTTAATATACTTAGCATGCTCTTAGTAGAAGCCGTTCGTGTAGATAAGGATATTATCTAGGTAGATCGACACGAAGCGCTTTAGTATATTAACGAAGTTGTAATTTATAAACCTCTACTAGACTATAGAGGCATTAGTAAGGCCGAATAGTATTACTAGCTACTTAAAGTTACTTATACGTGTAGAGAATATAGTAAGATCTTTACTATCGATAGAGTTATAGAGATAGTAGAAGGCTTAATAGATGTTAATCTTACTAAACTATTTAGCCTTACTTACGCGCGTAAGTGTTTCTTTAATAAGGGGTAGAGGATAGATGTCTCGCTTAGTTACCTATTACGAACTATCTAAATATAGTCTACGCTAGTAGTCTAAGCTAAGCTAAGAACGAGGTAGTTCTACTTCTATAGTAGTATAGTACTAAGGTAAGAGTTAGAGAAGATATATCTTATAGATAATAAAGTATAATTAGAAAGTATTATAAAGGCTAGCCTTAGTAATACTAGTGTTCGCTATCTAAACTAGGGTAACTATAGTACTTATATAAGGTAAGAACTATTCCTATATATATATATTCTTTACTATGTACTCTATATACTCTATATACTCTATAGTAAGAGTTAGGAGTAATATAGAGTACTTATCTACTAGTAACCTATACGCTCTATAGTTTCTAGAGTAGAGCTACTAGGGAAGATAGAGAACTAGGTAAATATTAGGCTAGGTTACGTAATAACCTTAGTAGTTTAATTAGTCCTAATGTCTCTATACTCTAGCTATTCTACTAGTTCGTAACATTACTCTTCTTCTTTAATTAAGTTATTCTAATAAGTAAGTATCCTTTCTTGTCCTTATATACTATATACTAAATATGCCTCCTAGTTGTCAAAGATATAGTAAATCTAGTATATCTATATAAAAGAACCTCTCGGAGTTTATTAAGTTATTTGGAACTAATATGCTATAAGCTTACTCTTGTTATAAGTTAAAAGGGCTAGACTATAAAGTCTATATTTAGTCGGGTATTTATAGCTAGTATATTATAAGTAACTACTTAGGTTATAATATTTAAGTAACAAAATTAGAATAGTAGCGTCTCTAGTCTAAGTATATTTATTTACGAAAGGAATTAGTTATAGCTAAGGCTACTAGAAAAAAAGCTAAAGAAGCTTATAAAAAGGCAAAAGAGACTTATTAAAGAGCTATAGGTAATAAGCTTTACCTATATAAAGAGATATAGAAATTAGAGAATAAAGTAAAGAAAGTAATTTCTCTAGAGGAAACCTATATTTAAGTTCTAGAGCAAGAAGAAATACTATTATTAGTAAATCTTATTCTCCTATAGGATTAGTAATTATTTATGCCTAACTCTAATTAGAGTTCCTTATTTAGTAACAATTAAAGTACTTCTATTAGCTAAGTAGTTTTCCTTAGGTATTCTTATTTTTGTTTAGTATTAGTAGTATTAGGCCTATCTAGTTAGTTTACTTAGGATAGGTTTTTAGTCTAGTAATCTAGGATTACTTATAAGGTAAAGTGTTCCTCTAGTTCCTATATTGCCTTACTATACTAATGTCCTTTCTAGTAGATAAGATAGTAACGCTTTTCCTTTATAAATTTATAACGTAAAACTCTTTTAATCTTATACTATAGCTCCTATATCTCTTTATCTAGTTTAATAGGTCTAGGTATAGCGTTCTATAGTACTTTCTCTAGTAGAGATATATAAAAGACTAGATAGATCCTTATATACCTTAGTAGCTCTAGTTTATATACGTTTTTATTTTTCTTTTCTAGGATCTTAAAAGGTCCTAGCTTAGTATAGTCTAGTTTCTTACTTAGTCTCTTAGTCTTAATATTCCTACTAAGGAGATAAACTTTCTCTCTCTCCTTTAGAATTAGTCTCTTAATTCTCTTCTAGTTAGTAAATTTAGCTATTCTTTATAATATAAATACTATATTATAGTATAGCTAGTTATATAGTTTCTTAATATTAGCTACTAGTATATTTATATCTTTAGATATTAGCTTAATCCTAAGTATATTATAGTATAAATCTAGGTATATACTATAATTAGTATAGAATAGTAATACTCTATTTACTAACTTTCTATTATTAATAGCGAGTTTAGCTAGTAGAAGTAATAATACCTATAAGTCTTATTTATAGTTAAGGTAACACTATAAGTATTATTCTAGTATTTAATTAGCTTACTCTATCTATCTGTCTATTTATAGGTAGAAAGATATTAATAGCTTATATTTAACTTCTAATAGGTCTATAAATAACTACTAATATTATAATATAAATAGTTTATCCCTATTAGTAATTAGATCTTATAGTACTCTATACTATAAAACAATTATTCGGAGGAAGGCGAAGGCTATATCCTCTATAGTTGCTATTATCTTATATAGTATAAAGTAGTAATACTTTATAAACCTATCTACTAGGACTAGAATGCTATTATACTTTACACTTATAAAAGGTTCTTCTAATAGTAGTAGAGGTCCTATAAAGTCTATTGTAACTAATTACTATAGTTTATCTAGTGGTAGTAAGAGTTATAATAGGCTATATAGCTTATATTATAAGTGCCTAGACTTATAGTATATATTATATATAGCAATATATGTCTTAATATTGTTTTAGAGTTCTTTCTAGAGGTAGTTTTATATAATAAGTTTAATAGTCTTATTAATCCTACTATGTCTCGCTATTAGGTTATTATAGTATATTTAAATAACTTCTTATTTCTGTTCTTACGTAAGCTCCTAGGTAAGGCTATATAACTACTCTACCTTCGGGTGCTTATAGACTAAAGCGCTATTTTACTACTTTAGTATAGAGGCCTTTATAATTGTTATATTCTTTAAGTAATTTAGCTATCGGCTAAGAGTATTTACTTTACTATTCTCTAATCCCTTAATATAGTAGATCTAAAAGTTATAGCTTATAAGTGTTTCTAACTATTAAACCTATTATCTATTAAGAACCTTAGTTATTATCTAATATAATAGGTTCTTATAGTTAATATAGACTTATATAGGTAAGGTTATTCCTTCTAGGTATACCCTCTACTTATAGAATACTTTTATAATTGTAAGTAACTTCTTATTATATATATTATAGTTAAGTTTAGGTCTAGTCATTTTTCGTAAGTAATATATAATTAGATAGTGTTATTCTTCTATATTCTTCTACGCTAGACATGCTTCTATTGTAAAGTCTAAGACATTTATCTCTAGTAGTGCTTATTAGTCTAGGTTAAAGAGTACTAGGATAGGTACTATTATAAGTCTAAGCTTTAGCTCCTTAAAGGCCTACCTATATCTCTTATTAAAGACAAAGCTAGTTTTCTTTTTTGTAAGGTTAGATATTAGTATAGCTACTTTAGAGAACCTCTTAACAAACTTATAGTAGTAGTTAAAGAATCCTAGTAGTGCTTAAACCTCCTTAACTATAGTAGGTTCCGGCTAGTTATTTACTAACTTAATCTTCTTCGGATCGGGTCTAATACTATTAGTAGATATAATATAGCTTAGAAATTATATCTTATATTTATAAAACTTATACTTAGAGAGCTTTACTAGTAGGTCTTTTTCTTTTAGTTTCTATAGTACCTTATAAATATGTCTTATATATTTATTATACGTCTTTAAGAAGATAATAATATTATCTAAATATACTAAGATAAAGTTATTAAGGTATTCTTATAGAGTATTATTAATTATCTCTTAGAAGGTTATAGGAGTATTAGTTAACCTAAAGGGTATAATAAGGTACTTGTTAAGAATATAGCTCTCTCTAGATAGTTAGGCTAGGAAGTTACATAACCTGTGGTCATGTAATGCTAAGGCCTAGGGATTTATAAGCTGTTCTTTCTTCTAGTAGATAGACTCTTTAAGAAATTAACTCGTCTATTACCTAACTAGTGTGCGGATTAGTTCTATATAATACTCTACCCCTAAACGTGCCTTCTACTTAATAGGTTATAAGCCTAGAGCTTATAGCACAAGTATAGGATTATATATATAGTAGTTGGCCTACTACTTAAACAAAACAGAAGCGGAATTACAATATCCCTACCGCCTTATAGTTAACTATCTAGAGACCTTTAGTAAGCCTAGTAGACTATACTATAAGTTGTAAAAGATTATACTACTTAGGACAACAAGCAGGAATAGTACTTCTATTTAGCACAGGTTTAACTCCTGTAATTGTTCTACTATAGCTACTGTTTATTAGCTAGATTAACTAAACATATTCGATTTACTAACTTCCTCTAAGGCCTAGCTAGCCTTATAGACAACTATTAACTAGAGGTTATTAACTAAACTTAACCTTTATCTATTTATTTAATTCTCTTCTCCTTAGAGAACTTAATTCCTAACTATAGAAGATTAGTCCTTATCTTTAAGAAGACTAGTTATTAAGCTTAATAGACTTAACTAGAGAGAATAGTTCTACTAGATAGAAATATACCTTATAAGTAAGAATACCTTCTAGACTATTCGTAGTTAGACTACCCCTTTAGTAACACTATTATCCGATAATACCTCTAGCTCCTTTTTAGTCCTACCTATTAAGTTAAAAGACTAGTAAAAGGCTAATACAACTACTAAGTACTAGGTTGTCTAGTATATCTTATAAGATAACAAAGAGTTACTATATAAGGAAGAGCTTATATTAGAGTATTAAAGATTGCTTAAGTCTAAGTACAAAACAAACCTTAAGGCAAGCGTAAGAGAGCTAGTTATCTAATTTGTAAACTATAAGATAGATAAGTAGGACACTATTAATAAAGCTTAGTCCTACCTTACTAGCCTAGGAAGATAGATTACTATTGTCTACCTAGATAAGGGTTATTAGAGGGTAGTAGAGAGATTATAGTAGCTTCTCTCTTCTCTTCCTAACGACTATAGGTTTATAAGGTAAGTAATTAAAGTAAGGGGATTAAACAACATAGATAAGGTTCTTCTTATTCTTAAGGAGAAAGAGAGATGCCTCGGTAAGTATAAGATTACTATATTTACTAGGGGAAGACTAAATTAAGGACCTAGTAGAAGTACAAGCTATATATGTATCTTCTGCTTATAGGCTAGTTATACTATAACTAGGTGCCCTTAACTTTAAAGAGTATAGAAGTATGTTTAGCCTTCCTATAGAATTACTAAGAGCCTACTAAGGAGGAGAAGATCTCTATTAGCTTCTAATAATCTAATTACCCTTGTTAGGCATCTTACTAAGAAGGTTAATAGACTAGAAGCAGCATCTAAGTCAAAGAAAAGTAAAGCCTTTACTACTACTAAAGGCCGGTCCGAACCTTCCTCTCTAATCTTAACTCTACTACCTAAAGTTCTATTAGGTAAAGAGGAACTTAAGACTATAGGCTCTATATTAGAGATATAAGGTAAGCTTCTACATTATTAGTAGATGCTTAACTCTAGAGCATCTAACTATATAATAGATAAGCTAACTCTCTTTAGGGGCCTATTAAGTAAGATACACACTCGATAGATCTAGGTTAGAGAGGGTTACCTTTAGTTATAGTTAATAGGAACTACAGTTATTAGGACTAAGAAGGGAGATAAGATAAAGGTATAAGCTCTTTATGTACCTAATCTTAGTATTAATTTAGTCTCCTGTCGCAAGCTATATATAGATTTAGGAGTTTCTAGAGTTCTTAATTTAAATTCTTTTCTTGTTCTTAATTTATAAAAGCAGCTACTACTTAAAGCTAGAATTTAAGGGGGGGTATATATTATCTAATCTCTCTTTAAGTAGTTAGCTAATCAAAAGCCGCATTCTAGATCTAAGCCCGGCTTAATTCTAGATCTAGCTAATTAGGACATAGTATTTCTTACTACTTAGCTAGTAATTATATTACACACTAAGTATATATATCTAACCTAGGATAAGCAACATAAGGATCTTATTAATTTAAGACCTAACAACTCTAATATAGAGTACTAACTCTAGTATAGGAGATTTGCTTACCTTAGAGTTAAGAAGCTTAGGGATCTTTATAAGGTTATAACCCTTAAGAAGCTTATTAATTTAAACTATAATTTGTTAATCCTATATAAGGTCTATTCCTTAACAAAGATAAGGAACAGAAGAGGCAAAACTTTATAGAGAAGACTAGAGGTTCTTTAGCTTATTTATGCTAACATCTATAGCCTAATTAAAACAAGTAGGGAAGGATTTAGATACTTCCTAGAGCTTATAGATAGCTATTTAAGGATAACATAGATTACACTACTTAAGACAAGAGATAAAGCTCTATAGAGGCTTATTAAGTAGAAGCTAAGGGTTAAGAAGGAAAGTGATACTAAAGTTAAGGTCACTAGATTAGACAATGCTAGTAAGCTTAATAAGATCCTAAAGTAGTAGGAGCGCTAAGAAGGCATCTATTACACAACTACTAAGCTATATAATTAAATCTAGAATAGACTAGTAGAGAAAGGCATCTAAACCTTAGAGAATAGTATAAGAGTAATACTTAAGGACTTAAAGATGCTAAATAAGTTCTAGCCTAAAGCAGTTTAGGTAGATATATATCTAAGGAACAGAATAGCAACTAGACCTATAATCAATAATAAGCAAGTTACACTAATTAAGGCCTATATAGGTATTAAGCTATTAGTTAATTATATTAGAGTCTAGAGCTACAAGGTATATACCTATATAAACCTAAAGTCCCTTCCTATATATAGAAGAAAAGATAAGCTTATAGATAGAAGGAGAGTAGGAGTATTCCTTAGCTATATAGATAGAACTAATAGGATATACAAGATATAGGCACCTAACAGGAAGGTAGTAATTATATTACTAAATGTTAAGTTCTTTAAATTTAAGAAAGGTAGGAATATTAATCTTAGTATCAAGATTAGCACTATAAGCAATTAAGCACTAGTTAGGAGACTAATTAGTAGACTAACCTAGATCCGAGCCCGGCTTAATCCTAAGGTAGACTAATTAGATTAGCCTATTTAGCAAGAAGCACCTACAGGGAGAATCTTCTTACGCATTAAGATCCTAAGGGTTAACCCTATTAACCTTATAGAATTCTAACGTAGAGAAGAGCTAATAGTTTAATCTATATTACCTAATTATATAGGTTAATTACTTAAGAGATTAAGAGATAAAGAATCTAATAATAAAGAGCCTAAGGTAAAGCATTATAGAGTATTTATTACTAAGTATATTAATTAGCAAGATAAGGTTAATAAGATTACTATAACAGCCTCTGTTAAGTAATATGTCCTAATTCTAAGAGACTACTATAAGGCTATTACTAATCTAGTTTAGGGAAGTAAGTAGTAGAAAGCAATTAATATAGAGCTTAATACTCTAGGATTAAATAACATATAGGAAGAGGTTGTCTCTCTAAAAGGATTAAACTTAGTAACATCTAAGTAGGTCTTTAATGTTAAATACAACATAGATAGCTCTATTAAGAAGTTTAAGGCTAGACTTGTTACTAGAGGCTTCTTATAGAAGTACGGCATTAACTATAAAGACATATTTACACTAACAGTTAGAGTAGATATACTAAGACTGTTCTTTGCTATCGTGTGTATACTTAACCTTAAATGTCATTAGGTAGATATTAATAATGCCTTTATAGAATTATTCCTTAGGGAAGTAATTTATATAAGGCTACTACCTAGACTTAAGGTCTAACCTAGTATTACCTTCCGTATTCTTAGGAGCTTATATAGACTTAAGTAAGCTACTAGAGATTAGAATTAGCACTATATCTCTAAGCTTTTAAAGTTAAGCTTTACTTAGAGCAAAGTAGACCTCTATCTTCTTATATACTATAACAAGAAGATTATTCTTTTAGTTTATGTTAATAACATACCATTTGTAGTATAAAGCAAAGAGAACATCTAGTAGTTTAAGCAAGAGCTTAGTAGAATCTTTAAGATTAAGAATCTTAGTAAGGTTAGTAAAGTTCTTAGTATTAAAGTTATAAGGGATAGACAATAAGGAATCTTAAGGCTTAACTAAACCTACTATATAGATAATATGCTATAGAGGCTTAATATAACCTCTAACAAGGCTACTCTAATAAAGTAGCTAATAGACAATAAGCTTCCTTAGAGAGCTTAGACTAAAGATGTAAGATTTAGTAGAACTAAGTACTTATATGCTATTAGAAGCTAGATGTACCTTAGTACTCTAACAAGGCTATATACTGCCTTTGCCTTAGAAAAGCTTAGTTAGTTCATAGTAGATCTAATAGACAGCTATACTATTAAGATAAAGAGAATATTAAGATATATTAGATTAACTAGAGATCTAGGCATTATATTTAGAAGGAATAGCAACAAGACTCTTAAGGGATATTCTGATTTAGATTATGCCTTAGACAAGACAGATAGAGTCTCTATCCTTAGATATGTCTTTATACTTATAAGTAGTTCTATTAGCTAGATAAGTAGGAAGCAGAAGTCTGTTTTAACCTCTACTATAGAGGCTAAATATATAGTAATATACTCTTATATAAAGAGATTACAGTTCCTGTCTTAGTTACTAAGAGATATAGGCTGTTATAAGATAGTTAGTTAGTCACCTTAGAAACTAACTATAAAGGAGTCTTAGAAAGCAATAATAAGATTACCCTTTACTACTAAGATCAATAGTAATAATTAAGTAGCTCTTTTACTTATAAAGGAGCTATATACTTATAAAAGGGCAAAGCATATTAATGTTGCTTACTATTACGTTAGGAGGCTATAGAGGGACTAGAGGATATAGGTTAAGTTTGTAAGGACAGTAGACATAGTTACTAATAGATTAACTAAGCTATTATAAGGTTAGAACTTTACAAGATTTATAAAGTAACTTAGCTTGTTATTAATCTAATAGCTTACCTATAGGAGCTAAGTAGGAGTGTTAAGAATATAGCTCTCTCTAGATAGTTAGGCTAGGAAGTTATATAACCTATAGTTATATAATGCTAAGGCCTAGGGATTTATAAGCTGTTCTTTCTTCTAGTAGATAGACTCTTTAAGAAATTAACTCGTCTATTACCTAACTAGTATACGGATTGGTTCTATATAATACTCTACTCCTAAACGTGCCTTCTGCTTAACAGTACTTATATAAACTCTATTATATCCTAAAAGCTGTTTTTTACTCCTTACTCTCCTTTATTTATACTTAATAATAGGCGTCCCTAATATTAATTATAGTAAACTATTTAGCTCTAAGTAGTTAGTCTTAGAGTTTGTTAATCCTTAGTAAAGGATAGTAATTCTTCCTAGTAAGTATATTAAGTTTCTAGTAATTAATGTATATTTATAATATTCTATCCTTTTTAGGTATAAAAAGCACTCTATACGTAATAGGTAATTTTAATAGTTATATAAATCCTTTAAGTAAGTACTTATTAATATAGTTCTTAAGGACATTCTCCTCTTATTTTAATAGTAGTATAAGACCTTAATAGTATATTAGGGATTTACTCTCTTTAAAGAGTATTTCGTAATTCTATAGTTTATATTAGGGTAAGGCTATAATACCTTTTCTTTCTTTAAATAAGTCCTTAAAGTCTTTATATTCTAGCGGAAGTACTTAATTACTTACGCTAGTAATAGCTCTAACTATTAGTTATACCTATACTATCCTTATAGTTAGTATCTATAGAGCTAATTATACTCTCTACGTCCTATAATTACACTTAGGGAATTTAAGTGTTTCTTTAATCTAGTCTACGTCTAGATTATATTATTAAAGCTAGTCTATGCTAAGTACTATATTATACTATATGTCTACTATATTAATTAATTGTTTTTCTATATATGTTTTAATTTTAAGTATAATATTTTATAGTTCTTAAGTAACTTTCCTATTCTTTCCTATAGGGATTCTATCTACTATAGTAAGTAGGTAAGGTAACTCCTTCTAGTATTAATAAGGTTTAAGCTAATTAGCAACTATTATAGAGACGTAGCTATAGTTAGCTCTTAAATCTATTATTGCTCTTACCTTATTTCCTTATATCTAGACTTCTAGTATAAAGTAATTTAACATATAGATCTTTATTATATTAAGGCTTTAGCTAGTATTATTGTCTTACCTTATTAGGTAATAACTAGCTAGTTTTTTATTATTGTAGCTCCTTAGATAAGTAGCTAATCCCTTCCTACACGTATCTACTATTAGTACTATATCTATTAGGCAAGTTATGTTTTGTTATTGTTTAATATAGCAAGGTAAACTTCTAGCGCCTAAGTCCCTTAGTAACTATAAAGTCTAATAATTCTCTACTAGTTATACTAAGTAGTGTCGTATACTTATATTAGTATAACTATTCCTTCTAGGTATAGCTAGGTATTAGTATTAAAGATAAAAGTAAGTTATATAGATTTGTCTTATTATATCCTATTCTAGTAGTAGGTATATATTATTATATAATTCCTCTATATCTCTATAAGGTATACTTTAAGTTATCTGCCTAGTAGTAGTATATTGTCGTTATTAGATAAGTTCTTATTTATATTATTATACTATAGTTGTTTAGTGTATTTTTTGTTATATTTCTCTTCGTCGCTACTACCTCTAGTATAGTTATAGTTAGTAAGGCTATACTAAGTATACTCTTGTACTTAGCTATAGGAAATAGTACTACCTATTTTAATTACTAAGAAGTCTATAGTATATTTAAGACTAATAGTGTCTTCTCTAAGTATATTATATAAGTAGATAGTATAGTACTATTTATAATCTAGATTTATACATTTCTAGAGCGATATATAATATACCTTTCCTTATAGTTCGCTATAAGAGCTAAAGGTAAAGTTACTATATTATTATATAGTACTTATGTCCTAATACTTCGTTTTAATAATTATATATTAGTAGTTGTTACTAACTACCTTCTAAGGTTAGTTAATATTACTACTAATTATAGAGAGCTTTTCTAGGTTAAACTTCTAGTCTAGCTATTTCGTTAGTTACTTACGTTTAGATAGCTTATATAGAAACTAACTAGATCCTTGCTTATCTAATAAGTAAATATAATAAGAGTTGTTATAACATACTATCTATAATAGTGTTATATAATAGCTTTATTGTTTATTATTAGTTATAGAGATATTAAGTATAATATCTAGAGAGAGTTCTATTACCTCTTAAGTTATTATAGACTTCTTCTATATTTTCTTACCTACGCTAAAGGTTATTAGGTCTTCTATAGTAGTGTTAGCCTTTTTCTCTACTAGCCTAGTAACTATTATATATAATCTATTAGCTAGCGCCCCTTGTCGGTAGTTTCTAGCTTAATATCTAAGTCTTTTATATTTAAAATATAGATTGTCTTATCTATACTTCTCTCTCTCTTTTCTACTAAGGAACTTTCCTCTATAGCCTTAGCCTTATACCTATAAGAGGCAACCTTTGTATATAGCGTTAAGTTCTATAGAGTCTCTATAGTTTCGAGAGAAACGCGTATATCTAGTATTTACCTTATATTCTCTATAACGTTCTATGTGTCGTTTATAGAGTTAGTTATTAATAGTAATTATAGTGTCTACTAGTTCTTATAGACTATTAGGTAGCTTAGGTATTATCTAGTCTTTAACTAAGTTGCTTAGTCCTTAGTAGAATACTAAATATTTAGCACTATTATTCTAGTCTAGGTGTATTACGAGTTATTAGAACTAGGAATAGTACTAGGCTATAGACCTATATTGTTGTAGTTATTAAATCTTCGTTATAGTAATATACTTCTTATTAGATATATTAAAGACTTGCCTAATCTTTGTCTAGAAGATACTAAAGCTCTTAAAGATAGCCTTTATATCTAGGCTTAGTTATCTATCTAGGTAGCTACTTATAGAAGCCTTAAACTACCTAAAGGTAGCGCCTTTAAGGTGTATCCCGACATAGAGGACCTTTACTATGTCGTTAGTGTACTTATCTCTCTCTAGAGTAAAGAAGGCCTTAAGTTAAACAAGGAAGTGCCTTAAGTAAGTATAGTCCCTATAGAAGAGTTCTACTTCTAACTTAGGCCTACTCTATCCTTCCCCTATACTAAGAGACCTTCTATATTTACCTAAGGTTAAACTAGTAGTAGACATATTATTAATAGTAAGCTTTCCTAGCTTACTAGTAATTAAAGATACTAATAGTAACTTAGAGTAAGAGTTACTTATTAACCTTGTAGCGTGCTATACTATAGTAAGGATAGTTAAAGTGTTATAAACCGTCTAAATATAGTCTATACTAGTAGTCTAAGCTAAGCTAAGAATAAGGTAGTTCTACTTCTATAGTAGTATAGCACTAAGATAAGAGTTAGAGAAGGTATATCTTATAGATAATAAAGTACAATTAGATAGTATTATAAAGGCTAGCCTTAATAATACTAGTATTTACTATCTAGACTAGAGTAACTATAGTACTTATATAAGGTAAGAACTATTCTTATATATATATATTCTTTACTATGTACTTTATATACTCTATATACTCTATAGCGAGAGTTAAGAGTAATATAGAGTACTTGTCTACTAGTAACCTATATACTCTATAGTTTCTAGAGTAGAGCTACTAAGGAAGATAGAGAACTAAGTAAATGTTAGGCTAGGTCACGTAATAACCTTAGTAGTTTAATTAGTTCTAACGTCTCTATACTCTAGCTGTTCTACTAGTTCGTAACATTACCTTATTAAGGCTATAGTAGTTAACGTAGAGATAGAGTTCTCCGCCTAGCTTATAAATAAAGAGAATAGGTAAGGAATAGCTAGCGGAACTTAGTATAATAAAGCCTTTATTAAGATATTCTTAGATAAATTATTCTACTATATTAAGTTCTTCTAGCGATAGGCGGCGTAAAGGCTCTATACGTAGTAGCTTAGCGCTATCTTTAAGTATAATATAGTTGTTAAAATCCGGCCGATGCTAAGGGAGCGTATTAAATTATTCTTTAGAGAAGACATTAGTAAACTCCTATAACTCCTCTAGGAGAACTACTATAGGATCTAGTTCTAGCTCGGAGGCTATCTAGTAGTAGTCTTTAATATTCTTTACTAAGATTATAAACACCTTGTTCTCTTAGTATTTAGCTACTAATATAAAGGCAGCTATGCTAATAAAGGCAATAGTTAGCTCTTCTTATTTAGCGTTACTTACGTAGGTAGGTATATAGGAGAACTTATGTATTAACTAAGTACTATAGGAGATTAGCTTAAACTCTCCCTAATTTAGCTTAAAGTTTAACCTAAGAGCTAGCGGCTAATATAGTCTAGTTTGTCCTAACTTAGTAGCCGAGCTAGAATCTAGTTAGCGAGCTAAACTAGAACTAAACTAGTTCTAAACTAGAACAGGGATTTTACTAAGCTAGATTTCTAGATCTAAGCCTAGCTTAGATCTAGATCCTAGCCTTTTAATTAGCTACGGTAGCTCCTGCTTAATAATAACTAGTAAAAACTCTTCTTTATACGTAACTTAGCTATACTTATAGTCGATAGTAGCCCTATTAGCCTTAAGCTAACTAAGGCCGAGAATAATGTTAAAACGGCTAATATCTATAATACGGAAAGTAGTAAGAGTATTTAGCTTACTAGAGACAGTAGTAGTAAGGGGAACACTATATATGACTTGTTCTATTAGAACGCTATTGTAAGCTTAAAGCTAAATAGGGCTAGCTAACGCTATAGGGCAGCTAAAGCTCTTTAGCTTATTAAGAACATTATAATTAACTACGGCGCTAATAAGCGCACTAGTGTCGATAAAGACTTAGAGCATAATAGTGTAAGAGCAGTTATAAGGGTCGTAAATAGTAATAGGAGTTATAATAGCAGGGATATAGTAGCTAATAATGCTATTTATTAAACGTATACCTCCTCTAGATTTATCTCGAATTGCCCTTATTCCGCTAGAGAATAGAACTTGTCCTCTAGCTACTTGTTTCTCTAGCTAGAGAAACTAGTAGGTTCGTAGTCCATTTCGGGGTCGAACTAAGGCTAAACTAGATCTAGTTCGTAAGCCGAACTAGTGTCGACTTAGTTGCTTAACTCGGCTAAGCGATCCTAGAGCTACTATATTTCTTCTATAGCGCTAATACGTGCGAGGCGTATAGTAGCGTAGGTAGCCTTCTCTAAGGTGCTAGCTATACACTTAGTAGAGATATAGCTAGGCTTGCCGCATGTATAATAGGTAAGTGTCTAAGTTAGATAGAAAGGCTATAGAGCGCCTCTAGTAATAAGGCAAAAGGTAGCTAAAGTAGTAGATATAGAAGTAGAATAAGGTACGCGAATTAGTGCCGTAGTAGCGTAGCTTATAGCTAGACTAGAGTATAAGGCTTAAGTACGCTTAGTAATAAGGTTACTCTATTAGATGTTATAGTTAGTAGCGTAGGCCTTTCTAATAAAAGTAGTAAGGTTATTAGTATTAAAGTTAATAAGGGCGACATATAGTTTATTAGATATCTTCTAATAGATCTAGTATAGCTACTCCTCCTTAGCGATCTTAGCGTAAAGGGTATACTTATTAAACTCGCTAATAAAGGAGTTAAACGTACTATTATACTAGAAGAGGTTAATAAACTAAGTACGTATAGTAGCCCTATAGTTAGGATCCTCGAAGCGCTAGGCTAGAAGAGTAAGGACCTCTTTAACGCTAATAACGTCGTTACTAGCTAAGTCTATAATAAGGGTATAGGCTTCTCTAGAGAGGCGTAAGTATAGATAGGTAAACTAAGTGGCCTCGGTAAGGAAGTAGTTAGTGTTAGTGTATATCTTATTCTTTATCTAATATTTAAAGACCTTAAACTATTCTAGAGTACTACTAGAGAAGATAGCGAGGTCTAGTATCTTCTCTAATAATATAACGCCGCGTGTAGAAGGGGCTAGTATAGCGTATCCTATCTCGGCTCTTAGCTAAGCTAGTTCGGTTTTAAGTTTACTAATGTTAGTAAGGTAGCGCGTAGCCTAGGTAGTAAGATTGTTAGTAGTACTATTAGCTGTATCTAGTTTAATAAGGACGTTATCTAACTAGTTATATAGATCGAGAGTATTAGTATATACTAAGTTATATATAGTGACCTATTTATTATAGGTAGACTCGATAAAGGTAAAGGCCTTACATAGAGTAATTATACTATTTAACTCTTATAATCTCTTCTTTAGGTTAGAGTTATTAAGGCAAATAAGGTCGTAATAGAATAACTAGATAGGTTTATTATTGTTATTAGTAGAGGATAGAGGAATCTTACTTACGTAATAGTCGTCGTTACTATAGTTAGAGCGAGCTATACTTAGTATAGTTAGTTGTAAATAGAATAGTATAAAAAGTTAGCGCGTAATAAAGGGAATATTAAAATCTTTAGCTAGTAGCCTACTTTCTTTAAGAGTCGTCTATAACTTAACTTATTATCTTCTTCTTATATTTGTAGTTTATAGTATTAACCTATATAGTAGTAGCGAGGATCTATTATAGTGTACGTGGGAACTATAGTTATAATAGCTTCTTCTTTAATTCTTTAATTCTTTATAAGTAGTAGTTATTAGTAGTTACGTAAGTAGTAGAATAACTAGATAATTTAATAGCTCTATTGCTTAGTTATAGTTGTTATAAAGTCTCGATATAGTAATTACAACTAGTAAGATAAGAGGTTAATTATGTCTATTTATTAAGATATCGAGACTTAGAAGAAGAAGAAGAAAAGCTAGTATATAAAGCACATATAATATCGAGGGTAGAGTAGCTAGAAGCCTAGGCTATAATACTAAGATTACGTAACTAATCTAAACTAGATCCTAACTAAATCTAGTTTATATCTATCTCGCATTAGAAAAGGCTACTACTATAAGTGTAATAAAGGAAGGAGAAATTATAAAGAGGCTAGTTAGATACTTATATCTCTTTAATTAAGACTTATAAGCTAGTCTATTTATATAAATAATAGCTGCTAGGCTATTGTTAATAGTTACTATTGTTGCTAGCAATTATAAGCTAAACTAATAGTGAATTCTTACTAATAATTAGCTAACACTAACAATTATAAGCAATTATAAAGAGATAAAGTAATAAGCTAATTACTTTACTTATATATAACAGGACAGTTCTCTAGCTTTAACAATCTATACTAGAGGGGGAGTGTTATAATAGAAGGCTAGTACAGCTTCTCTGGTACTAAAGAACTAGCACTGATGAGTCAGCGCACGCACAGTAGATAAATCGGTTACTGTAACTCTCTGAATGAAACACACGTCTCTTGATCCGATTTGCCAGTTACAACAGATGAAGTGAGCACCGGCCTTGGCATTGACATCCCACTTTACCGTCATTGCTCCGTCCCCACTTCAAGACATCAAGTTGCACACATAGCCACCATGGAGTCGATTTCGAGGGTGTCGACTCTACTGGAAGCAGGTCAGTCGATCAGTCACTCTCACAACGCAGCCATTGACCATTCATAGCTCGGGAGCTCACCCTCGAAGCCTCTCGCGATGCCTCTTCGGCGAGACGGCCACTCCGGCCTCTACCACCGGCGCAGATCCAGAAGCTGCTCGATAGCAGATCAGAAAGAGAAGTCCTGGAAGGTCTTAGAAGGGTCATCGCCATGCAGTACACCGCCTCTCTTGCGACCACGTTACCATTCTTTCCGGCTGTCCTGAAGACCCTCTCGCATCCCACGAGCTCGACTCGTCCTCTGGTCTACGCGTATCTGGTACACCATGCAGAAGCAGACCCGGATACCGCACTACTCGCGGTTAACACCATACAAAAGTCCCTGTCCGATTCAAATCCACGAGTACGGTCGTTGGCATTGAAGACCATGTCTGCTCTCCGTATGCCAGTCCTAAGTCAGATCATCTCGCTGGCCATCAAGAAGGGCGTGGCAGACATGGCACCCCTCGTGCGAAGGACAGCTGCGTTCGCGTGTGTCAAATGTATTCGGCTGGACCCATCTACCTTGCCACAAGTTACCGAGTATCTGGCGCAACTTATTGGAGATCCTCAATACTACGTCGCCGGCGCTGCTGTAGCAGCCTTCATGGAGGTCTGCCCTGAGAGACTAGATCTTGTCCACAAGCATTATCGAAGTCTCGTCAAGAAGCTCGTGGACATGGACGAATGGGGTCAACTTGCAACACTGAGACTCTTGACTATCTATTCCAGGAAGTGCTTCACGTATCGGACGCAACAAGTCCCGAGGACGCAGCCTACTCAAACAGACAAGTCGAATTCGTTCTACGATGAAGAGACGGCCCAGGACGAGAATGCAGATCATGTCTCCCAACAAGTCCTCGACTCTGACTTGTCACTCTTTCTGGATTCTACATTACCACTCTTGCAATCGCGAACATCTGCTGTCATACTGTCTGTCGCGAATACGTACCTTTCTCTGGCACCATCTTTGTACCTGCATCATGCAATCCGCCCGCTTGTGGCGCTACTGCGAGCGCCGGAGGATATTCGACCTATTGCGCTTCACAACATCGTACTCGTAGCACTCACTGTACCTCAACTCTTCGTCCGTTACCATCGTCACTTCACCCTACATCATACCGACTCTCCACAGGTCTTCGGTCTGAAGCTGGAGATACTCACGTTGATCTTTCCACACTGTAGTACTTCGATCCCAAGTCTGACACTGGCCGACTTGGAGCACTTCTCTCGTTCGCACGATGCCAATATAGTGAAACAGGCAGTACGAGCTATAGGGAGATGCGCGCAAGCTTCTTCGGCTCAAACCTCAGCACGATGTTTGAGACTACTGCTGAGACAGATCAACAGCGCAGACGATACACTTGTTGCTGAAGCCCTGGAGACCATACGACATCTGATACAACAAGATCCATCGAGACACAAAAAAACTGTGGTGCGACTGGCGAAGAAGTTGGATGAGCTCAAGAGCGACAAAGCTCGAGCAAGTGTCATCTGGCTGGTAGGCGAGTTCGCAGGTCTGGCCAAGCTGGAAGAAAGTGTAGCGCCGGACATGCTGCGCATCCTTGTCAGAGGATACGCCGACGAAGGGGATGAAGTCAAAGGCCAGATTGTATTGTTGGCAGCCAAGATCTACTGCATTTGGTGTCGAGAAGAGAACGAGAAGAAGAAATCAAATGGCGAGATCGCGAAGGAACACCAAAGAGTGGGCGAGGACTTTTCCGCAGCACTGCAAGAAGACGAGAATGGGTTTGCCGAGGCCAATACTCAGGAAGATGGCAAACCGGCGCCTGGAAGCGAGGGCAAGCACGCAGTTGAGCTTTTGTGGCAGCACGTGCTGTTACTTGCACGATATACATCCAGCTACGACCTCCGCGACCGAGCGAGGCTGTTCCGCGCTCTGCTCTCGGTATCGTCCAGCACAGATCTGGCTTCCCTGCTACTTCTGGCGCCCAAGCCAGTTCCACAGGCGCCCAGTCCCAGCGAGCGCAGAAAAGGCTTCCAGCTCGGCAGCGCAAGCCTGATCATCGGCGAAGACGCTGGCGTGCATGGGCTCAAGGGCTACGAAGCTCTACCGGACTGGGTCAAAGAAGGCGAGGAACCTGATCCACGTTTGAGGAACGCAGAAGGCGAAAGAAGAGAGTATGCGGCACCTCGACCAACGGCAGGCAGGATGCTGGATGACGCGCTCAAAGAACGAGGTAGTGGTAGCAATGCCTCGAGCTTCAAGGAGAAGGCACCGGTCAGTCTCGATGACTGGCTCAATGAGGAGCCAAAGAAGGTAGAGAGCGAGGCTAGCGGGGAGAGCGAGTATGAGACGGACGAGGAAGAGACTGAGTATGAGACCGATAGTGAGGAGGAGGAAAGTGATTCCGACGAAATTGTTGCAGAGAGAAGGCAATTGGTTAGCTAGATACCTATAGTAATGCATATGCTCGATATCAGTCGCCTGGGTTGATCAGGACGAACAGATGGCCTGCCACCCTCGAAATGCGACGCTAACAGCCGACTTTGGACTCGCGTAGCTGGAGAGAAATATAACATACAACACCCAAACCAAAGACCATGCCAACATTGCCGTCGTCGTCCCCTGTGACGATCTACACCCGGAAGTCGGCATCGAAACAAGCATCCCCGCACGGCGCTATGCAAAAGCTTCGCAAGATCGGCAATGCTTGTGTCTATCACCCTGGTATTTTCACCATCATATCCCGCCATGAGTGGATCTCGTTTCCTGCTCGGCCCTATACGCGTCGTCATTCCTTAGTGGAGTCAGAGAGGAATGGCTAATCCATATGCCGCGGCCGTTAATGCCACCTCATCTCCCCTCTTCGTTGAAAAGGTATACAAAGCATACATCTCCTCTCACGCTCTTTCTCTATACTTCTCTCTCGGATAATTCAAACAACCTCTCTCCTTCCATCTCCTCCCTCCTCTACCCTCTCCCCCACTTCCCACCATAACCACTCCTCAACCCCGACTACCGCCACCCCTCCGCCGCCACCATGTCCCCCTCCCACTCCTCTCCTCCTCCCCCACCCCTCGAATCTCGCATCCTCCGCAAGCTAGACACCAACCTCCTCCCCCTCGTCTGCGCCCTCTTCCTCCTCTCCTTCCTCGACCGCTCCAACGTAGGCAACGCCCGCACCGCCGGCATGGAACGCGATCTCCACTTCTCCCCCAACGGCAAAGGGGCACACACCTACGACTGGCTGCTCACGATCTTCTACATCAGCTACATCTGCTTCGAGCCACTGATCCTCGGGTGGAAGGTCGTCAAACCGCACATCTGGGGTGCCGGCGTCACTTTCTCCTGGGGACTGATATCTACGCTCCAAGCCGTCACGACGTCCTGGTCAGGCATGATGGCATTGCGTTTCCTGCTTGGAGCAGCAGAGGCTGCGTACGGGCCAGGAATAATCTATTTATTGACATTTTTCTACTTGCGAAGGGAAATCGGGCTGCGTATCGGGGTGTTCCTCTCCATGGCCCCCCTAGCAACCTGCTTCGCCGGCGCCCTCGCCTACGCCATCACCCGCGAACAAAGCAGCGTAGCCCCCTGGCGCCTCCTCTTCATCGTCGAAGGCATCCCCACCGTCCTCATGTCAGTCGTGGTCTGGCTCTTCCTCCCGGACGGCCCACACAGCGCTCGCTTCCTCACCGCAGAGGAGCAGGCCGTCGCGGCGGACAGAGAAGTGAGGCAGGTCGGCACGACGGCGCGCATCGGCGGCCTGAAGTGGACGGACGCCAAGGAGAGTTTCCTCGACGTCAAGTCGTGGTTGCAAGCGCTGATGTACTTCTCGTGCAACACTGCGTACGGGAGTCTGCCGGTTTTTCTGCCGACGTTTTTGCAGGAGAGTTTGGGGTTTGGTAGTATTGATGCGCAGGGATTGACGGCGCCGCCGTATTTCTTGTCGTTTGTGATTACGATTTTGACGCCTTGGGTCGCGGATAGGTTGCAGCAGAGGGGGTGGATGATTGTGTTGCTGTCGTGTGTCGGGGCCGTGGGATATGTGTTGTTGGCCACCGTGGAGGATGTGTGGGTGAGGTATTTCGCGGTGTTTCTGGCGGCGGGAGGCGTGTTCCCTGCGATTTCGAATGTGTTGCCTTGGGTGACGAATAATCAGGGGAGTGAGACGGGGAGAGGAGTGGCGGTCGTGGTGTTGAATCTGGTTGGGCAGTGTGGGCCGGTGCTCGGGACGAGGGTCTATCCTACGAACGAAGGGCCGAGGTATATCAAGGGCCATGCTATCTGTGCTGGTTTCTTGTTCTTCAATGCTTTTGTCGCACTGGTGTTGAGGACGTATTTGAAGTGGCAGAATGGAAAGTGGGATCGACAATTTGGGACGGTAGAGGAGCAGAAGGCGAGAGGAGTGCAGAGGGAGACAGTGATCGAAGAGAAGCAAGAGGCTTTGGCAGAAGAGAAAGGAGAGGAGAAGGGGGCAGTGAATGAAGAAGTGGGAACGGAGAACTACGGGCCTCTGTATAGATACGTACTATAGGGACCGCACTCAATCTCACTTCTTCTCACATGTCTTGCTCTTCCCCTGTGGATACTCTCAAGCCTTCCTCGGTCTAACCTTGACCTTCAAATTAGTCTGCTTCACAAACCAATTATTCTCCGTCCTCAACCCGCCCTCCCTTGCTACCTCCCCTACCAGCTCGTAATCAAACCTCACCACCAACTCTGGTACCAGCTTGCCTATCTCCAACAACGAGATGTTCTTTCCGACGCATGTCCTACTCCCAGCGCCAAACGCCATAAAGTACCGCTCCATAGTGCTGCTACGTTCTGCGCTCTGCAACCACCGCTCCGGTACATAGTCATCGGCATCGGCACCAAAAATGCGCTTGTTATGGTGAGCCACCCATGAGTTGACGCCGACTTCAGTGCCAGCTGGGAAGAAGACACCGGCTATGGTCGCGCCTCCTGCTGGGACGACGCGCATCATTGGGAGACCGGTGGCGGGATGGAGGCGGAGACCTTCTTTGATGCAGGCCTGGAGGTAGGGAAGTGCTTGGGCCTGTTGGTGAGTTGGGATGGGCGACAGATGACCGTTGGCGCGGGCTGCATCAAGCTCAGCACGGAGGAGAGCAAGCTTGGTAGGATTACGCAGGAGATGGTAGAGGATGCCAGACAGGGAGACGGATGTAGTGTCAGAGCCAGCGCCGATATTGGTGAGACAGGTGCCGAAGACTTCCTTTTGGAACTTCTCAGGTTCGCGCAGCATTTTGGAAAGGAAGTCGTCGCCGTCTTGTTCGGAGATCTTCTCACTGTTCGGTTGGGCGTGACGTTCGGATATATTCTGAGCGGTGAAACCAATCAGGTAACCCATACCACCCCCCGAAAGACGATTGTAGAGACCGAAGAGGTACGGATGTAGCCAAGAGTAGACACCTACGTTCGAGCCATAGATGACATACTGGTGCAATGCATGGAAGATGCCACCTATTTCTTTCCCTTCGTCGAGGAAGCCGAAGCGTTTGGCAAAGGTGATCATGCCAATCGTGTCAAAGGCATAGCACTGAAGCCAGTGTTGGAGGTCAATCACCTCGTTGGTTTGTGAGAGACGTTCAAAGTGGTCAAGCAAAAGGTTTGTGCAAGTCTCGACAAAGGGTTCCAGAGGCAGCAGGTTTGTCATGGAGTACAAATTGGCAACCTTGCGTCGCAGCTCAGAGTGGCGCTTTGGATTCAGGTCTGTGAAGAGATCGTGCACGCGATCGTCCGGGTTACCACTTGCATAGTACCAGCTGTTCTACAATGACAGTAGACTTGTTCCATTTCCAGGGGATTTCCATTCGACGTACCTTTACAAAGGCTGTACCATGCCCATAGATGATTCGTATGGCTTCAAGATCATCTACCGAGTACTGGTCCGGTGCAATCTTGACAATCGGGCCGAATTCTTTGTGTAGTGCAATATTTGTCTTTTCGTAACTACCACTCCACACGTTCCTGAGATACCATAACTTTGTGAAGCGCGCGAGAAAGGGACCGGGTACTCGGCGAAGGGGTGATGAATATGTCTTGATGAGGGTAAAGAGGATATAGAAGAAAGGAAGGGATAGAAAGAATGGTATGAGAAGTCCTGATTGTCTGATGCCGTCCAGTAGTTCGGTTACTTTTGCCATCTTGCGACAGGATACAAGCAGATCAAAGAGACAAAATAGAAGTGGACGAGGGGGAAAGCTTCAAACTTACCTTTGTACAACTGACCCTCAGAAGGATGTAATCTTGGCAGGCAAGGAACGGTCGATGGGGTATGGACCGGGGAGGATGTCGAATGAGTGGTTTCGAGCAGCGTGGAGGATGAACTTGTGTCCAACCTCCACATTGATCGGTCCGACAGTGTCTGCGTGCTGTTCCTCCATCTGTTGTCGTCTCATTTCCCTTGCCCTTGATGCCGAGATAGGTCATGTGAGACACAGACAATTCTATTGACCTGCCGTAGGACGTCTTTCTTGGGTGAAGACGCTGCCGTCCATCACACTGGTCTGCTTCCATTGTGCTTGTTGAAGACGAAGGGCTCTTCGTCGACGTTATATGGTGTGGTCTGGATGTGGAGAAACAAAACGCCACAATCTGGAGAAAATGGGGGGTATCCCGCGGGTTCCTCTCCATGCTGCCTTCACTGCAACTTCATGCTGTAACTACTACGCAAGCCCAGTGAATGGACTGCAGACAACGTGGATCCTGTAGAAGCTGCCAAAATGGCGGCGAAATATAGGGGAACGGACTGCTGTGTGGCGCGGTTCAACATGCACATTGGAGATAGACACTACCAGGCCAACGAGTGTATGCCGACGTTGCTCAGATCGACCGCGTGCTCGATATGCAACAGCTCATGCTGTGTGTTCAATGATTCGGGCCGACTATCGTATTTTCTACTTTTTCAACATGTCGAATGCTCCGGGCCGTTTGCGCTTGCCGGTCTGTCAGCCGTGGCTATGCTTGCATATTTCATCTCGTTCATCAAACAGGGCGTAGGTGAGCGGGACTACTCGACCTCCTGGATCTTCGCGCTTGAGCCTGACGCAGCGCCTTCCTTTTTATCTTCGCCCTCGAGCTCGGGCATCTCGTCGTCATCGTCATCATCGTCATCACCGTCATCGCCTGCGCCGCCAAAGTCCATGCCGTCCATGCCAGGCATACCACCTCCTCCTGCACCGAGCTTGGAGAAGTCAATGCCGCCGAAGCCACCGTCGCCGCCGCCCATACCGCCCATACCTCCCATACCTGGCATACCGCCCATCCTGCTCATGTAGTCATCGTCCTCGACGACCTCGTTCTGCTCGTCCTCATCCACCCACTGATATACTGTCAGTATAGCACACGAGTCCTATAGTCGTCACACGTACCTTGTCAAAGTTGGTCTTGAGGAAGTGTGCGCGCGACTTGTCCTTGAGTAAGCGAGGCCAGTACTCTTCCTTCAGCTCTTTCTTGCGCAAAACCAGCTCGACGTCGCGGGGAGTGTGGTGGATCTTGCTCTCCTTCGGGTCGATCTCGTCGAAGAACTCGAGCTTCACAGCATAGGTTGCCTTTTTCGTTTCCGAGTAGCCCTTGAAGTCGAGGTATGTCGGCTGAATGTCTAGCTTGATCTGTTTCGGGTCGACATCAGGTACGGAGATGGTGAGATAGACGTGATTCTTCTCGGCCTCGGTGCTGCTAGACCGTTGCGCCCAAGTTACTGCAAATTGTGAGCCGCGGGATCCTTCACGAGCTGATGTGACCTACCCTCGGGGGTGATCTGCTTGAGACCCGCAGTGTCTGTTGTATTCGTCGGTTGCTGCATGGTGAAGTGTGTGTTGTGCTGTGGGATGTGTGAGTGTGAAGTGAACAAGCTTGCAAGGTTTTAGTCGTACAATAAGCGTCGGCTTCGACTTGTGGAAGCTTTGGGAATGCTGTCGAAATGTGAGTTTCTTATCCTTGCGTATTTGTCTTTCTGGCAGAGGTTTCCTACTTTGATTGTGGAACCAAGTTAATTCAGGTCTTCTGCATCAGAATTGATATTCAATCTCTCACAATATTGTTGTATATGAGCTCGAGGCAGGCTCTTGTGTGCGGCAAACGAAAATCACAGTTGAAGCTTTGCCCGGCAAAAGTGACGTTGTGCGCCCGCCCCGCCAAGCCAAGACCAGGCATCGTTCATTGATGCATCCAACCTCCCGGGACGAACAGGTTCACATGCGTCCAGATCTTATTCACTCAAATCATGGCAACAAATCAATCATAGTAGTGCAACCATGACTGCGCCGCTACAGTCTGCGCACACATCACAACAATGCAGACCGTGAAGCACATGCTTTGGGGCCCTAGCCCCGAAGAGCAGGTCAGTGAGCAGTTCGGCGCAAACTACATGAGCTGATGTTTGTGAAGAAGAGGAAATGTAACACCCTTGTTCGCCAGAATATCCGGAAACTTGACCGCGACATCAATCAGCTCAAGCAACTCGAAGGCAAGACAAAGACATACATTCAGCAAGCCGCCAAGCGAGCAGAACGCAATCCATCGCAAGGGAAGCAGGCCGCAAAGGAGACGAGGACCTTCGCAAAAGAGTTGATCAAGATTCGGAAACAAGGCCAAAGGTTGAACACGTCCAAGGCCCAACTCCAGAGTGTCGGCATGCAAGTCAACGAAGCCTTCTCAGTACGAAAGATCGAAGGAAGCATCAAGGCGAGCACAGGGATTATGAAGGATGTCAACACTCTCGTAAAGCTGCCGGAGCTCACTGGAACCATGCGCGAGCTCAGTCAAGAGCTGATGAAGGCTGGCATCATCGAAGAAATGGTCGGAGATACTTTGGATGCTCAGGAAGGATTGGAAGAAGACGAAGAAGCCGAAGAAGAAGTCGAGAAAGTATTGGGCGAGATATTGAAGGACAAGCTACCGCCATCTGCTGCTCAAGGAGAGCTTGCCCCCGTCGAGCCCGTCGAGGCCACAGAAGAGGAAGAAGACCAGGAGGAGGTGCTTGCAGCCATGAGAGGACGGTTAGAGGCTCTCAAGAGCTGAATTTCAATTTTGGATTGTAGAGCGATCTCCCTTGCTGCTTTTGTAATCACCAGGCGGCCTTTCCAGATGGAGGGACAGAATAATACAGCAACGTCCATTATTGAAACGCTCAGCATGATGCATCACAAGGAGATGTTGCGAAATGTACAAATATTCATGTGCCTCTGCGCTTTATTGACTATGGTGTTTTGTTGTCACTCTTTCAGAGTTGCCTGATGTCAACCGAGGTATAAGCTGGAGCGCCAAGAAAGACCCTGATTCAGTTCACCCACAGTTGAACTCAGTCAGTATCTACCACAACCTTAATTCATGATCAATTTGGATCATTCTAGTGTCAGTTTGAAGCTATTAAGGAGTTCACTTGATTTATCTAACTTATAGTGCACTAAGTTAAGTATTTATGTAGTTACAACCTACTAAACTTTAGTAGGGTAGGCAGTAATTAATTCTTTTTCCTCCCCTACATAAGTTAACAGTTATAAGCCCGGTATAACTACCCCTGCACAAGCATATCACTTAGTTGCTTAGCTACTCTATTTATTAGTTAATTCTCTATTATCTCGCATTTTAAGTATTAGAATCTATTAAGAACTACCTTAATTACAACTATAGGATTTAGGTGTTAATAAAGGGATAAATAACTATAGATACTAACACCTTAATAGCTAGAACACCTATCATTCTTACTATATTAGCTGAATAGGCTAGCTAGCTATATATTATCAAGATAAGAGCTTTAAACACTAAGATATAGGACCTTATTAATCCCTAGAAGACTATTAAGCTAGAGAGTCTCCCTAAGCCTTAGAGACTAGAAGTAGTAAATGTTAACTTCTTAGCACTCTTCTAGATATATAAGGAGGAACAAGCATAACATAACAAATAGTATAAGGCCTTAGCTAATTTAGCTAGCCTTATTTAGTTATTAATTATACTATAAGTTCTTACTATTATTTAGCTAGAAGGGGATCCTTATCTATAGGCTATCCTTCGAGCCTTAAAGAACAGATTTGCTCTATCTAATGTAGCTATATAGCTCGAGGTTAAAGCACTCTAGAGGAAATAACTCTCTAGTTCTTCTCTATAGAATATAGACTATTAGCTTTAGTAATAGAAAGAGGTTATAGATAAGGCTAGGAACTATAATCTACTAGAAGCTTAAGGCTTAAGGCTATAAAGAGACTTCTTGCTCTCTATCTCTAAGACTAAACTAGCATTTACTAATAAGTACCTTATTAATCTAGATTTACTAACTCTACTAACTATACTTAAACTAATTACTAAATTTAGACAGTTCTATAAACTTCATAAGCTATACAACAACATAAAGACTAGTAAGGGGGCTATAGCCTTCTCTATAGCTACTAAGGATATTCTTTATAAGAAACCTAGTCCTATTAGGGAGCCTAAATATATATATTAAGGCTAGCATAAGTAGAGTAAGTGCTATTACTTAAATAAGCATATAAGGCTAGATAGATAGATACTAAACTAGTAGACTATAAAGGAGGTTAGATAGAGGCTAAATAATAAGACTCTTAAAGAGAGAATTAATACTATTCTTACTAAGGAAGTATAATATTAGAAGGGGTTAACTCTACTAGTACTAATTAATATAGCTATAACTATTAGATTATACTTAGTATTTATTTTAGCTACTAGCAATATCTTAAGCTTATAGATACTAGATTCTAGAGTAACTAATTATATCTATAATTACACTATAAAGGATAGATATAAGGTTACTAGAATTATAGAACCTTATAAGAAGCTATTCTATAGTAATACCTTACTTAGTATTAAGAGTTAGGGAACTATTAATATTATAGCTCTTTATAAAGGAAAGCCTATAACTATCTATCTTATAAAGGTAGCCTATATACTATTAATTATAACTAATCTAGTTAGCCTTAGGAGGTTTGTTAATAGTAGAGTCTATTAGAACACTTAAACTATAGAAATTAGCTATAAAGGAAGAGTGCTCTTCTTAGTTATACTAAAGTATAACTAATATATACTAGAGAATAACTCTAAAGCTCCCTATGTTACTATTATATTAAGGGAAGATAATCCTTAACTATTAGCCTTTACTATAGTTACTATAAGGACTAATTAATCTTAGTATAAGGTTATAGACTATCTAAGCCTAGAATCTGTTAATCACCTTCTAACTACTATAGTTAGTAGTGAACTAACTCTAACTAAGCCTAGTTTAGTAGCTTAACTAATTTATCTTAGGTCTCTATATTAGACTTATAAGCTATTAAATACTTAGCAGATTATATTAAGGAGCTCTAACACTAAACTTGCTATATTAAAGCTATTTAAGAGAACTACCTTTAATATTATTATTAATAGATTCACTAGCTATAATAAGGTAAGATATATAAGCTACTTTACTTATAGGACTACTAACTATTAACTAGTTGCTACCTATGCTTATAGATATAAGATTAATAAAATCTACATTAAGATAATTACTTATATTAAAAGTAATCTTAGCTTTAAAATTAGATTCCTTAGGAGTAATAATAAAAGGGCCTTTAGCCTTAAATTCACTATCTTCCTAGATAGTAAAGGAATCTATTATAAGCTATCTACTCTCTATACTTAAGCTTAGAATAGTTACAATAAAAGGATAGGAGCTATACTATTAAGGAGAGTAAGAGTAATTGCTATATTTACTAATCTACTAAGAGAGTTATACTCTAAATTGTATAGATTAGTAGCCTATCTAATTAATAAAACACCTCTTAAGAAGCTAGACTAAAAGACTCCTTTTAAGCTAGTTTATAGATGCCCTCTATTAGTTGCTTATCTTAGGCTACTTAGATATAAAGCTTATACTTTAGATAAGCTTATTATAAGTAGTAACAAGCTTATACTAAGGGCTTATATTAGCTATTTAGTTAGCTATAACTTAACTAACATCTTTAGGATCTTTATACTAGCCTCTAAGAAGGTTATTAGAATAAGAGATATTAGATTTAATAAAACTTAGTTCTATAAGCTAGAGGAATAACCTTAGCTAAAACTAATTAGATTACTTAATCTACTAAGGCTCCTATAGAAGGTTAATAAATCTAAAGGGGTGCATAAAGTAGAGGGAACAACTAAACTAAATCTAGTTTAGTATCTAGTTTAGAATCTAGTTTAGAATCTAGGTTAGTAGCCGAACTAGATACTATCTTAGACTCTAAGTTAGAGTAATCTAGATTAAGGGCTAAGCCTACCTTAGTAGCTAGATAAGAGTTACTCTATTACACTAGATTAGTTACCACCTCTATTAGACTAATTAGATAAGGCTATTCTAGATCTAAACCTAGCTTAGATCTAGGAATCTTTACTAAATAAATAGTTCTTTAATGCTCTAGCTTTACTACTATCTATAGTAGTATAGCTATCTCCTCTACTACTAGGAGGAGATAAAACTAAAGGAGATAAGATAGAAGTTTAGACTAAAGAGGTAGTTAAAGCTTAGCCTAAGTAACCCCCTTAAAGAATTGCTATAAGGTTAGCTAACCTTCTTCCTAAATATATCCTTATAATAAGAAGAATAAGAAAACTAAGAAGGTAAGTATATATTACTACCCTTGTATAAACTAATAAGGCCCCTAGATATTACTAAGCCTTTAATGCTTATCTATTAATAACACTAACTTAGCCTAAGCTAGAATTAAGAGACAATCTCCTACTACTACTAGCTAATATTAGAGAACTTAAGGCTTATCCTTATAAGAAGTAATTTTAAGAGGCTATAAAGGTTAAATTACTTACTTTACACTTAAAACATATATAGACTATTATACTAGTAGCTTAAGCTACTAGTAAGCCTATCTCTTTAATATAGGTATTTACCTACAAAGTTAATAATAAGGGAGAGATTATAAAGTATAAAGTAAGAGTCTATATAAGGGGTAATCTCTAATTAATAGAATCTAAGACTTATATAGCAACTCTAGTAGCTAAGATCTTTAGAATGCTTATAGCTCTACTTGCTTATAAAGATATAGAGGCTATCTAGATAGATGTTATTAATACCTATATTAATAGTCCTATTAATAAGACTACCTACTATACTATCCCTACTAGATTTAAGCTAGTAGTAGAGAATCTTATAAAGGACTATCCTAGTATTACTCTATTAGATGTAATCCTCTTGCTTAATAAGGCCTTATATAGTCTTAAACAAGCTCTAGTACTCTAGTATACTAAATTTACTACTACTCTAAAGAATATTAGATTCACTTAAGCCCCTAAGGCTCTATACCTCTAGATAATACCTAAAGTAATAATCTTCTTCTTTATAGATAACATTACTATTATATATCTTAAGAAGTATAAGGAGAAAGCTAATGCTATTATTATAGCTCTCTATACTAAATATAAGATAAAGGTGCTTAGAGATCTAAGCTAGTTTCTAGCTATCTAAGTTATAAGGGATAGACTAATAAGGAGACTCTAGCTTAGCTAAGCCTAGTATATATAATAGATATATAGTAAGTTTATTATAGAACTAATAAGGCTAGTGTTAATACTACTACTAATTAAGATACTCTAACCTTATAAAGGCTAAGTATTACTATAAGAGATCTACCTATACTAGTAGAAGGTTAGATCTATTAACTTTATAGCTGTTATTATAAGGCCTAATATTGCCTTTGCTGCTTCTAGACTATTAGAGCACTTAACTAATCTATTACTAACTTACTAGAGGCTAGTAAATAGAGTAATCTAGTATCTCTATAAAACTAGAGATCTAGCTCTTACCTTTAATAGCTTAATACTACCTCTAATCTTCTAAGCCTTATTAGATGCTAGCTTTAGTAGTTACCCTTTAAGGAAGAGCCTAAGGCTATCTATTTAAGATGTTCTAAGGCTTAATTAACTAGAAGGCTACTAAGTAGCTAATAGTTATAACCTTAAGTATAGAAGCTAAATTACTTACTCTTATAGAGACTACTAAGTAAGCTATATAGTAGAGGAGGCTAATAGCCTCTATCTATCCCCTTAAACATATTAGTATTTAGTGTAATAATTAGTAAACTATTAGTCTTATTACTACTCTAATTAAGAAGCTAAATACATATCTTCGCTATGTTAATATTTATTATTATTAGCTAAAACAAGAGATTAATTAAGCTAGAGATCTATCTAGCCCTATCTTAGTGATATAGATACTATTAGTAGACACCTTAGCTAATAGATTAACTAAGTTATTACTACCTAGAAGGTATAAGGCCTTCTTATAATAGCTATCCCTCGAGTTAGTAGTCCACTAACTAGCTATAACAGCCTTATAGCTATTTAGTAAAGGGGTGTGTCAACCGAGGTATAAGCTGGAGCGCTAAGAAAGACCCTGATTTAGTTCACCTATAGTTAAACTTAGTTAGTATCTACTACAACCTTAATTTATAATCAATTTAGATCATTCTAGTGTTAGTTTAAAGCTATTAAGGAGTTTACTTGATTTATCTAACTTATAGTGCACCAAGTTGAGTATTTATGTAGTTACAACCTACCAAACTTTGGTGGGGCAGGCAGTAATCAATCCTTTTTCCTCCCCCACACAAGTCAACACCTGAATGGAGTCACGTGAAAGAGCTAAAATGCCAAGGCCCCAACCTCCTGCCTCCTAAACTTTCTGCGCAGCTGCCTCTTCTTTCAGCTCCCATCACTTCAACAACCAAAGAGGCCGATTCAACTCCATTTCATCAAGCGCATCCATTTCACAAACCTTCCAACGACCACTTCTCCGACAACAATTAATTATTCAATTCACGAGTCGCACGACTTTGACTCGAAGGACTAGCGCCCTTCACGACTTCCTCGCAAGCACTTCACAGCAACACTCGTCGCGTCACTTCACGCGCATTTCTTCTCCAGCAGTACATTCAGTCACATCGCTCATATCGCAATGTCTTCCAAGCTCGATCAAAGCCTTGAGGAGATCGCCGGTGGCCGTCGATCCACGCGCCCGAATGCCCGCCGCAACAGGAAGTCCGGAACAGTTGCGCCTGTTGGAGGTGTCGCGAAGAAGACTGCGCCAAAGCCCGCAAAGGCCACACCAACGGGCCCGAGAGCTCCAGCTGTAGTGCCATCGAAGGGACCAAGCAAGATCATCGTGAGCAACTTGGTGAGTTTATCCGCCCATTATCCATCGCATCATCGCTGACATATTCCAGCCCGATGATGTTACAGAGCAGCAAATCAAGGTACGTTGACCGAGAGCGTCAACAACTCGACCTTTCTTCGACTGCATTTATGCGAATTCTGTTTGAGCTCCAATGAGCATGGTCGCCTGCAATGTGCACCATATCCTGTGGTCATGAACCGTCTCCTCGGCCAATCGTGTCACGCCTTCACAAGCGACGCAAAGAGCTTAATAAAGAGTCGAGACAAAAGGTTCTGGAATGAGCGACAAGCCCTGCGCATGCGCGGACTGTACGCGCGAGCGACGCCAAAGTGGTACCTCACATTCCTCACCCAGGCAAACAAAGGCATTCATAATCTCAACCGTACTCAGGACAGGTCGTCAGTGAGCATGCGATTGTATCGGCGAATACGGATCAACAATCTCTACTGGAACTGTCGCACAGGGGAAGAATGATCTTTGGACCACTTTCGTCACTCCTGGCTGCCCATGGATGGCAAGTTTCCGGTTTCTCCCATATGGCGCGACAGACGTCTGCCCATTTCCAGGCTCTCATGATTCACGTTGCTTCCGACACTGCCACGCTCGCTTTCACGTGGCTACGCGATGCTTCAAATTGGACACCGAGCACTGAATTTAATGCCTTGATGAGAACGACGTTCAAGCAAAAGACAGTACTTCTCGTCCATCGCCCTCGAATATACCTTTGCTGCTCACTGATGACCCAACTGATGTCACTGGCTGCGACTTGAACGACTTTGATCGGCATTCGATTTTCTGGGTCCGCGCCGTCCTCTTTCTTCAACGCACGCCGCGAACGGAGTTGATGAACGTCCGAATCCTCTTCTAACATTGCATCATAGGAATACTTCTCATCCACCGTCGGACCCGTCAGGAGCGCGCTCATCAACTACACAAAGACTGGCAAGAGCACTGGAGTCGCCACCATTGTCTTCCAAAAGTCCAACAGCGCCGCCGAAGCCGCCAAGGCATACAACGGTGTCAAGGTCGATAACCGTCCTATGAGGGTAAGTCTTGCCAGGATCCATAATGTCGAGCTTATCTAAAGGTCTATCAGATCGAGGTCATCGTTGATGCCGGATCCGTAGCCGCGCCGCCTGCGCCAAAGGGTCTTAAGGACCGCATCGCGTAAGTTCCTGTGCCAAATCACATACCTTCAACCACTCTGACGCTTTTAGCGCTCCCAAGAGCGCGGCCCCGAAGAACGCTGCTGCAGCGAAGCCCAAGGCTGCTGGTGGTAAGCCCGTCAACGGTGCTGCACCGGCCGGTGACCAGAACGGCCGCCGCGCGAAGAAGCCCAGGAACGCTCGCCCCAAGAAGAAGACTGCCGAGGAGCTCGATGCTGACATGGCCGATTACTTCGAGCCGGGTACTGCTGGTGCCGCGCCTGCCGCTTCTACGAACGGAGCCGCACCAGCCGCAGCCGCCGCGCCCTCTGGAGGCGAGGCTGCCATGGAGGACGAGATTATGTGAAGATTTGGCGAGGGGCACGAACACAATCGACTACAACGACGATTATCAGACTGGCATACCTAGCACGGAGCAGTACAGCGCAGCTGGCACCGACTGCTTTTTCTTTCAGCTTCTGTTTTTGTACAACACCTTGAACTTCTGGCAGATCGGAAAGGAGCAGAATAGCTAGTACCAATGATCAGGCTCACCTCCTTTTTTCCCACCTCGCTTCAAAAAGACTACTGCATACCGACAAACCATTGCTTCACCAGCTTTGAACACAAGTTCAGTATTCATCTTCAGCGGCATGCGATGGATACTTGGCTTTAGTGAGACATGCACTCGACATGGAAGCTCATACAGCAAGATGGCGCTCATCAGAAGACATGCGTTCATGGCTATCATACGCCCACACTAATGCAATGCTGGGACCCAACATATCATACACCCTCTTAATCAACCCCCGGTCCACCTTCCCACCATGCACCCAACTACTTGCCCTCCCTCGCGCTCCCACATCATTCCTCACCCGCAGTAATCCTCCCTTGTGCCCGAAGGATTTAGAGGAAATACTCGCCCGCCCTCCCCCTCCCCGCCGGCACCGCACGTCTATGATCCGGCACAGCCGAGAATATCGTGAAATCCGGCTCGAGGTCCTCGCCCAAGGTCATGATGGAAGCCACGTTGCCGCACCTGTAGCAGTAGTTTGGCGCGGACCACACGGTCACCACGTCTTGGTTTTTGAAGTGGTATTTGTAGCCCTCGTTGACGAGCTGGTGGGCGCGGGCGATGAGGGTGAGGTTGTTGACGTGGTTGAACTGGGGACATGTAAGCGTTGGGGAAAGGAGAGGGGGGATCAAGAGGAAGAGAAAGGGTAAGGGAGGGCAAGGGAGGGAAAGGGAGGGAAACGGGGCCAGGGAGGGAAACGGGTTAAGGGACGTACCTCTGTGGCCACTTTGTCCCCGAACAACCATCCTGCTCCGCGAGGAGAGACGGCCCACGTGTCTACCTCTTCGGGGTCGCTCCAGACGAGATCGCAGAAGGCGCCTTCGTGCGGGATTTCTTGCGCGCGAGCTACCACGCGGATCTGGTCTAGTGTTCTGATCTCCGGGCTGAGGCCACCGTGCACGCAGAGGACTTTACCGTCTACGATGGCTGCTAGGGCGAGGAAGTCGAAGACCTGGCAGCAGCTCTTCCATACGCTTGCGTTGCCATATTTGGTCTGGCATTCTTCGTAGAAACCGTATACTTGGGTGATTTGTCGTGATTCGTGGTTGCCTCGTACTAAAGTCACGCGGTCCGGGTATTTGGCTTTGAGGCACATGAGGAGGGTGAAGGTTTCGAGGGAGAAGTAGCCGCGGTCGACGAAGTCGCCGAGGAAGACAAAGTTTTGCTTGCCGTTGTTGAGGTGTGTCTTCTTCCGTTGCGTGGCTGAAGGCGAACGAACGTCTTCTATTCCGCTGTCAGAGTCGGTGGGGGTATCGCTGCCGCTGGGGCCGCGGTCTGCGGTGCCTGTTGAGCGGGACCGGACGCGACCGCGGATCTCTTCCTCCTCTTCCTCCAGGTCATCGGCGTCTTCGCTAGCGTTGGAGGCTGAGGAGGTGTATGCGCTGTCGTGCTGGAATCGCCGCTTCATCTTCTTCTTGACTCGAGGGTCGGTGATCTGAGAAGGGGGTTCGAGTGCCGAGGCTTTGATGGCCGCTGCTGCGGTACTGCTAGGACTACCAGCTGTGGCAGAGACGCCGGCCGTGGATGTGAGGTCTTCATCGCCGGGCATGCCGCCAGCTACGTTGAAGAGTTCGAGAAGATCATAGAATTGGCCGTGAATGTCGCCGCAAACCGTTACGGGTGTCCGGACAGGCTGTATATTTGACTCTTCCATGAGACACTCTTTTACTATTTCGCAAAGCTTTTTCATATCTGCTTCTGGGAGGTACCTGCATAGACGTGCTTGGGCCAACCACTCGTCCGGACCGGCGTTTGAGGGGAGGACAGCGGGGCCCGGCTGTGGGACATCAGAGTCGCGCGCCATTTTGGAGCTCATGGCTGGGCTTTATGGTATCGTGGGAAATGAGGTATAAATGGTGAAGTCGCAGGACCGCTATATTGCAGTCTGACGCCCAGCAGCAGGCCGGATCTCTAAGCAGTGTTTCCAGTATGGCTTCGGCGGCGGCGACGAGAGATAGCAATGCGGTACGGGTCGTCTATCCTTACATCTCCTAGCTCTCCAGCTTGGCGTGAATGTTGCGCAAGCCGCGAATATGTGAAATATTGTCGAGAGATGGTCGTGTGATCGAGAGGGGCAGTCGAAGATGAGGGTCGATGTTGACCGCCGGCAGGAAATCGAGGCCGAAGTCGAGCCCTTGCAGCAGCTTTCAAAGGTTGCGGCTTTTGCCCCACGCTCGCCCGTTTGAGGTGCAGATGGGTCATGACTCGTGTTGCGGCTCTAATCGCACTCCATCCCAAGCTTCTATTGCCATCCTCTCCTTTCACAAGTGCTATTACACATCGCTAGACTGGTTTAGATAACAGAGAAGAGACACGACGCTGTAAGATGCCGCCAAAATCGGCGAGCAACGCAAATGCGTCTGCACCGACTCCAGCTGGCATCATAAATGTGAACCCCACCACTTTACAGCCGGCACAAGCCAAATCAGCACGTCTCAAGGTCGTCGTGCGTCGCCTACCTCCTGGCTTGACGAGGGAGGAGTTTGAGACGTCTTTTGGCGAAGAATGGAAGATTGGAGGAGGCAAGATTGACTGGATCGAGTACAGGACGGGCAAGATCAGAAGGTCTCTTCAACATTCCTATGTCTAGTCCAGCACGCTGACTTCGCAGTCCCGGAAAGCATCCGGAGCAGTCACGCGCATATTTGCACCTCACCAGCGAATCTCATGTCAAGCCGTTCGAAAACAAATTTCTGGCAATCACCTTCCACGATGCAAAGGGAACACACCGCCACCCGGATCTCAAGTACTTACCACCTACGCTGGAATTCGCATCTTTACAACGTGTCCCGACAGGTAAACCTCGTTTTGACTCTCGTCAAGGCCTGATCGACCAAGATCCAGAGTATATGGCATTCCTGGAGGGAGAGACTATGGCCATTCCCAAGGCACCGGCAATCGACTCCAATTTGACCGAGAGAACAAAGGAGCATGTCACCTCAACGCCGTTGATCGAAGCTCTACGCGAGAAGAAGGCCGCCAAAGCAAAGGCTCTCGCTGCAAAAGCAGCAAAGCAGGCACCCAAAGCAGAGGAGCAGGCTAGTCCTGAGAAAGCCAAGACTGTCAAGGGGAGGAAGGGCAGAGATGAGGCGAAACCTGTGGTGAAGGATGTCAAGAATAAGGAGCTTACCAAGACCTCCAACAAAGAAAGTAGGCCCGCGCCAGATGCACAGGCCCCGGCGGCGGCAACAGCCTCGCCACCACTAGCACGCCGCCGCGAACGCGCACCTGCAAACATCAAGTCAATGCTGCAGCGCGATCTTGGTCTGGCTCCTTCACCTCGCAAAAGCAACAAGGATACTCCACAGGCAGAACTGACCCCCTCACCGGACAAAAAAGGACAGTTGCAACCTACCGAACCTCTTGCCGCGTCCTCTAGAAATGCTCGCCTGAAGAAGGACGGTCAAACAGCGGCGAAAGCTGCGCCGACAGAAGCAGGCAAAGGCCATGTTAATGCACAGGCCCCGCCACGTGCTCCTAAGAGCGGACAGGGCGCTTCTGTACCAACTCCCGCAAACCCCACAGCCTTGACGCCACAATCTGGCAATCAGACGACTCGTCCACCAAAAGCGCCAGCCAAGCCATCTCCTGGGGCAACCAAGGCCTACCTGAAGCACGCAAACGCATCTCAAGGCGTCACTGAAGAGCTCCTCAGGACAGCGCTGGCGACATTTGGCGAAATCCTGTCTCTGGAAATTGATAAAAGGAAGGGTACGGCTCTCGCAGAATTCAAGACGACAGAAAGCCTGGCCGCGGCTATGGCTAAGCGCTCTGTACCAGTCGCTCAGGGCGCAGTGGAGGTCTTAGAATATAAGGAAAAGCCTGCAGGTACGGCCAGAGGTGTAGGAAGCGGTCGTGGAACCAATCGTGGTCATCGAGGACGAGGTGGAAGCAGAGGCGCAAGTGGCGGTACTCCACCAGTGGCCGCAGCTACGGCAGCAACGGCGAATCCTGGCTGAACGATGCGTGGGATGTCCCTGCTAGTGGACAGGCAAGCACCAACCAAGATCACACTTACTGCCACGATGCGACCATCCACAGGCTCCTGAGGTGCAATAGCGGACGGCAAGACAACTGCGACGTCCAGTGTCGCCCGCTTGGCAGATTCACAATGCCTTTGTTCGAGCACCTCTAGACTGGCACGAAGATTGGCACAGCATCGCTTTGCTTACCGGCTGGTCGCTGAGCACTCTGACCTGGCTGCATTATCCTGCCCGCAGAGACTGCGACAGGGGTCTTGTCCCGTAGAGACAAGATAGAAAGAAATGAAGAGTGATGTATCCCTGGTTCTTTGTTCATTTACTTGTTTCCTGAGTCGTCATCATCTTGATCAAAGAACGTGGTCGACTTTCTCCTTGTCTCCTTGTCCACTTCCACTGTCTTTTCTTTGTTGTTTGACTCGGAAGTTGCGAACAGAAATGGCTTCCGTGTCTCATTGTTGGTATATCTAAGTCTGCAATCGCCCATCCACTAGAGACTCACCATCCCATCTTATTCTCACGACACCGCATCCCAACTCGTACCTACAGGCCCTGGTGGTCTGTTTGGTCTCTCTCTTTCCCGGTAAGTCACCGTCCCCGACTTGCTAACACAAATCTAGCCACCATGTCGTGGAACACTTCCAACTTTCGCGTCAACGTCTTCCCTCGCCCGAGCGTGTGGCCTCCTCGTCGCAATGCCGGTCAACAGATCCCCAACTTTTATGTTCCTCCTCCCCGTCCCCGACCTCGCCGTCCGGCGCTGCACAGGACCCGTCAGCCTCTCCGATCGGCCATGAACAAGGACCCCAGCACATGCCGTGTCATCCCATTCGGCGGCAACCACCCAGATACTGTCTACGCCAATGAGTTCAGTGAGCGTCTTCCTGGTGAGGACAAGGTACGCTTCCTTGCCTCGCAGGTTGACGCTGAAGGTCCCGTTCGTCCCGGTGAAGAACCACCCCAGCGTGAATGCAAAGTCTGGCCCGGATCGCCTCACTGGCGTGGTCTGAGCCATGAGTGGCCCTTGGACGAGGAATTTCCCATCGTCAACGAAGACTGGAATGACTACTGGATCAAGAAGCCTCGCTCTGAGGAAAATCCTCATAAGGGCTATCAGATCCCTGCCATCTACGACAACGTGAAGGAGTGGAGCGACATGCCCGAGGGCTTTCATTTTCCGAAAGGCGTGTACCAACGTGACCTCCTCGGTAGAACTTTGGAGGAACCAATTGTGCCCAATGCCCACGGCATCAAGCGTAAGCGTACAGCCAATGATGTTCTGCCTCACCCGCCTCTTTCAGTGGACAACTGCTTCTGCGACTCTCACGACCTCAAGGAGTATGTAGGTCTGCCCTGCAAGAAGGCTCGTCATTTCTACGAGCTCCCTGGTCACAACTGGATCGCCAAGTACGCGTTTCCGCCAAACCCGAGCGCTACACCATATGTCCACAAGACTCCAGAGGAGATCGACATGCGCGTACATTTCGTGGACAAGATGCCGGAATTCGCGCCACTACCCCCGCCGATGTACATCTTCGGTCACGTCCCCGGTGCTTTCCATGACTCTGATGAGGAGATGGACGACGAGCACAACGACAACGCTTCGGAGTCAAAAAACTCTGAAGCCCAGGCCAGCACCGGCGCCACTGAGATCCTCGGTGGGTTGACCCTGGGCGCCAGTATGAACACCGCCATGTCTGCTCCGTTTGGTACACTCGCTTTTGCAGCTGCGAACGACAACCTCAGTGAGGCGATTGAGAAGTTACTGCAAGCTGAGTATCGCGAGTCGTATGCTAAGATCGCGAAGGAAGCTGCTGACAAGGTCAGAAACAAGAAGCCTGTGGTCGCCAGGAGTGTGGAAGATGCTGCGGCCGAGAAGACCTCAGAGGACAAGGAGATGGACATGTTCAAGCTCTATCGTCACCACATTCGCAGGATCGAGGCTGATGCCGAGGTTGGTGCAGTCGACGACGGTGTGAAGAGCGCGCAGGTCCCGCGCCCTTTCTTGGGCTCTGAGTCTTCTGGCTCCCACAAGACCTATGTCACGTCAAAGCCCTTCCGTCACTACGTCCGCCGCCGCCCTATCCACCTCCGCGGCAAGACATACAGTCCCGTCACATCGGATATATCTGAGAAGTATGCGACTGCGTCCGAGGGAAAGACACAGGAACTACGCTACTTCCACAATTTTGACTTTGAGGATGTGCCTCTCGATCCTCTTGCAAGGGCACGGGCACAACAGACTAGCGTTTATTCTGAGGATCCGTTTCAGTCTCTGTCCCCTCCGCAATTGCCCTTTGCGCTGGCCCCTCCACAGTCGCCCTTTGCTCTGTCGCCTCCACCCTCACCATCTCCTCTCCCGCGCGGGACGCTCCGCCGCCGTTCCGACAGCTGCAAGGAAGAGCCCATCGACGAAGACGCAACGCCACCGGAGCAAGAAGCCTACGTTCGCCAGGTCGATCAGAACCGCCTCGCCCATCTCCGCCGCTCAGTCCTCCTCAGGGGTCTACCACGTATCAAGACCACATTCGGTCCCGCCCCCGAGCCGTTCGAAGCCCAAGACCAAGACGGCGCTTCCCAAGACGCACCCAAGCAGGACGCCCGCGACACCTCCAACAACACCGCCACCAACCCCGGCCGTGACCCGCAGGCCCCCCCTCCGGGTCCACGCACCCACCGCGCAACCCCTCTCCCCTCTCCCCTCCCCTCCTCCTCCACCTCCTCTTCCAGCAACTCCTCCAACCCCATCCCCTCCCCCATCACCTCCCCCACCCCCTCCCTCCGCCTCCTCCAAGACACCCTCTGGCAAACCGAGCACGACGCCCGGCACCTCGCCCTCGCCCACGCCTCCACCCAACAACGCACCGACCCCGCCCTCTTCGCCCGCACCACCCTCCTGTCCGCCCACCTCGGCCTCGAAGCCCAGCAACGCTCCATCGTCGCCCAAGCAGGGCATCACAACCTGCGCATGAGCCGCGGCGACATCCCCTCCTTGGCGCTGGGGATGACGGTCGACGGGGGCGCGCCGGATGATTGGTACGTCACGCAGGGGGGGTTGAGGTTGGAGGAGCACTACGCGAGGGAGGCGAGGAGGGGGAAGGTGGAGCGGTTGAGGGAGGAGAGGGAGAGGGGAGTGAGGGAGATGGTGAGGGGGGGCAGGGGGTGGGTGGGGGTTACGCGGGGGCCGATGGTTCTCCGGGAGGGGGCGAGGGTGAATCGGTTGTATAATCGTGGCGAGGATAGGGAGGTTCAGGTGGAGCTAGGGGGAGGACGGGAGCAGGTGCAGAGAGATGATGACCCCCCTGAGGATGTCATGATTGAGACGGGGAGTTTCAGCGATGATGGAGAGGTAGGGATGAGGATGTTGAGGCTGCAGGATCATGATGCTGATGCTGATGATGAGGCGGAGTAGGTAGGTCGTTTTTCCCATCGTGCATGTGGCGTCGATTGAGACGAGCGAGGTGGGTTTTTTCTACGACTGACACTAGGTTTTGTCTCGTCTGGCGCTGGCGTCATGGCTTTGAGTGGTGGAATAGGTTTGTGTGTATTCATGGTAAGTAGTAGCTTAGCGTGGACTGGTTGTGTCGAGTGGGATGGCCCCTCGAGCTGGCTTGGCTAGCTGTTTCCTTTGTTGACTAGGCATTTTCCAGGCCTCGGAAGTCTTTGATACTTGCTGACAATATGAATGCTCAAACACATAGTGCTCTCATTGGTAGTGAAAAGTGACTTGATCATGTAACTTCTTGTATTGAAAAGCGTTTCGATATCGTACACCCGTTCCTTCATCGCACTCATCCATGACAGCCTATCTAATAAGCGTCTTCTCGTCAATAAGTATACACAGCAAGAATCGAAATCAGAGCGAATATGCTCCGGCTCAAGTGACGTGCTTGGGCTTCAGGATGCCGAGCTCTTTCAACCTCTCCCAGGCCTGGTCCCTCTTCATTATCACCGCCCTGTCCATGTGAACACCGTCCAGAACCTTCAAACCATGGCAACTGCTTGCAATGAGAATCTCATGCACTCGTTTCCGGATTCTGGTATCTCCATCCATGAGCTTCCTGTGCGCAGAGTCCTTATCATCGGCGATGTCAGGCAACACATAGCGCGCCTCCTTTGCCCGCTGAACCTCTGTCATGCAGATGGATTGACCTTGCTTCGGTTGCGGTAGAGCAACAGCCTTGACGATTTGCATCTCCTGATCGGCAGTCCCAAGAGCCGGATAGAAGCCGAGGTTGATGGGATTATCCCGCACATCGACGTTCACTAGTGTAGGAAGGTGAGCTAGTGTTTCAACGCATTTTCGGAGTCTTCCGAGCCGATTGCCTGCCAAGTGTACATATTGCAGTGGCTGAATATTGAGTAGTGGCCGAATGTCCTTGAGCGCATTGAAGTTGAGGTTGAGGTAGGACAAATTCGGGAAGTGTAGACCAAAGTCTTTCGGCAGACCAAGTAAACCACATGAAGCAAGTTCCAAGTGGGCTACAGTGTTTTGCGTGGCATGCACTTCCAGCTCGCTTGGAAGCCCATTTCCGGAGAGATGTACCGAGCGAGCGTGAATCGCAGTGGAGAAGACTGTTCGCCACAAGGATTCGTCGCCATTGCCTTGTCTACGCAGGGAGATCGTATCAATGCTTTTGAGCGCATGTAGACCGGGTAGGGAGGAGATTGCGTTGTCATCCAGATCAAGGTAACGCAGAGATGGCAAGAGTGTGAGGTCCAGAGTGCTTAGCTCGTTGCTACCGGCGGATAAGTAACGAAGAGTTGACGGCGTAGAGACGTCTGCTGTGAGGCATAATTGGGACAACTTGTTGTCACCGATACTGAGCCTCTTCAAGGCGGTCAAACGCTCGATTCTGGAGCATTGTCGAAGTCTGTTTGAGCTCAGATCAAGCGTCTCCAGCTGGTCCCTATTCATAGTTAGCATCGAGCGATCTCGAGTGTGTGAGTCGACTTACCAATGACAAGGACCAAAGTCGACAGTCTCGATTTCATTATTGGAAACGTCCAGCTTCAGAAGACCTTCAACATCCATCAAACCGTCCAGTGAAGTGATCTGGTTATGGCTTGCCTTCAGTTCTCGTAGATGGATCAAGCATCCAAGACCATCTAGATCAGTGATCCCATTGTGCGAAATGTCGAGGTACTGTAGGTGTATCAAGCGATTCCACGCGGTCAGGCTAGAAAGCGCATTGTGGCTAGCATTGAGCCATCGGATAGCCAGGGGAGCACCATCCAGCTGAGACACTGCGTTTCCAGAGATGTCAAGCTGTTGCAGGCGAGTACAGAACTCTTCGAGACCATGAAGGGTATCAAGTCCTTGCTTGCTGAGGCTGAGCTGCTTGATATCCTCCCAGAATGGCTCATCCCCTTTGACGTCAGTGAGAGTCTTGACCAATTGCTGCACAGCAAGGGCATAACGATCCCCTTCTATTTCAAGACCGTGGCGAGCCACAGTTCCTGACAAAACCTGTTCCGTTGGTCCAGGCTGCTGATCAATTTCTGCTACCGTGAAATCTGGCAAATCGCTCAGGATCATGGAAGGTGAGCCATGTTGTGGTAGACTGAGCTGTTGGTCGTGGGTCTCGATCGGCCGGGAGACTGCGAAAGAAACACTGACGAGGCGCTTGTCAGGTAGCTCAGCAACCATCGACAACTCGCTTTGGTCAACATCGGGCCCGAACCGTCGTTGGCGGAATGTTTGAGCGTGGAAGGACACTTTCCTGTTGAGACCTTGTGGTTCTTGTCGTGGAGGGAGCTCTTCAACGTCTGATTCGTGCTCCCACTTTGAAGCAGTCTCATTGCTGAAGGCCCGCAGATCGGCCGGAACGTGCGCATAACGCCTCGGTGAAGGAGTGCTTTCCAATTCGAAAGGTTCGGAAATCTCGGACTGCTCGTATAGTGGCTCGTTGTGTTGCTGCTTCGGGCCATGCTCGGTACTCCAAGATGTCGCTCTCGTCTCAACCTGATGTTGACTAGAATCCAGCATCGATCGACCCTTCATGATACTAGATTTGAGAGCACTATGCTGCTGGTCATTTCCAGTATGCGGCCTTGCGAAGGTAGTGTCATCCTGTGAGCTGAAGCGAGCATGACCTCGGTCCGGGTTCGTCTTCGCTGTCGCCTGCTTCGACGATTGACTGGACTTGACTTGTTCCATCTCGTGTAGCTCATCCACTGTCAGATCGGGAATGTTTCCGAAAGGATCATCATCGCTTGTCAAGTTGCTGTGCGCGTAATGACTCAGCTTCTCCAAGCTTCGCTGTTGCTTCGGCTGCTTCTCCTTGACCCATCTGTTCAGAGTTCTGTCGAATGTCATCCCAGCGACTTGCTCTGGAATGAGATGTGCAACTGCATCTGGCGCCAGTGTAGCAACATTGTCAGACTTTCGGCTGGAAGCCGAGTGTTGAGTGCGTCCTGTGGAGAAACCAGCCGACTGATCTGATCCACCGGTTGGCATATCATCGACATCCTCCTCTCTTTGAAGTGGTCCAGTAATTCTGATCTCGGCCCTTGAGCCATCCTGAAGCTCAAAATACTCTTCCTCCTCCTCCATTAGACCGCGAAGTTTGAGCGATTGGATTGTCGTCTCTATGATATCGATATCATCTTTCTCCTGGAACTTGCGTAGTTGGCTAGCCACTCGAGAGTCTTGCTGAGGGAGGAACCTTGGGCGCCAACCTGGAGCCGTCCCTTCGCGCGAAGGCGGTCTCGATACTCTGAGCACTGACGATCCTCGTTCGATCGTGGCGTCAGGCTCGTCATCTTGCTCAACGGCACTGTGCTCATTATCCTCTTCCACGCTACCCAGACCACTCGTGGGTCGCCCTCTGGCCCGGATGAGCGACATGATATGCATCGCTTCATCGAGGAAATCCTGCGTTGTTATCGATCGTTTCCTCTCCCCAGCGTCGCTGTTCCTGGCAACATTCAGAGTGAATGTAGCAAGATCATTGGCGACTGCTTTGGTCTGGCTCACAAGCTTCATCGACCCCGGTAGACTAGACTCGGCGATTTTCTCCCTGATGGCTTGCATTTGTGGAGAACTTGTCAAAGGCTCGACCTCTTCCTCGTCTGCTTCTGACCATCTCTGCTGATTTGGTGTTGGATTTCGTGGGCGGGGCTGTGTCACGACATGTAAGCTGGCATCCGGACTGTCGCCATAGATCTCGATGGACGGTATAGGATTCTCTTCCAGTCGGGACTGATCCTGATTTTGATGGTTCAACTGAAGCCCTTCCATTTCGAGATCCAAGGCATGCAAAGTCCTTTGACGTTTGGGCGTGGGAGCTTTGACGGGGGAGTCTCGCAAGCGCTTACCCTCATCATTGGCTGAATTTCTTCGAGTGGTGCCATTCATGCCCGTTGGTGCTTGAGACCGTCCCGATTTCGCTGTGCTGCGATCTGACAGTTTCCGTTTGACACCAAACGTCTCCTGGGTCGCCTCGCTTTCCTCTAAATGAAACATGAAAGGAGATCTGGCGCCTGGGGGAAGTGCATCAGGTTCGGGAGAACCTTCGGAGGTTACTTCTGGAGAACCTTCGGGTGATTGCTCTCGTGCCTCCTGAGACCCAACACTGGGAAAAGAGATGTTGGCCTCGAAGTCATACTCGTCCAGTTCGTGCTCGCCGAAGTTGCTCAATTTTGAGCGTGCATTCGACTCAGCTTCTCCAGGTATTCGCAGCGATGCATTCGATAGGTCCTGTGAAGACTTGTGCTGATGTTTCGCAGATCGTATTGACTGGGTCTGAGCTGCCTCACCCGTACCTTCGAGTTGACTGAGCCTACGCAGGAGCTTTCCATTGGTGAACGTATCATATGCTCCAAACAGCTTCAGCGGACTCTTAGTCGACTTTGGAGTCGGCAGATCTGGCACTGTGGAGACAGCGTCGCGCTTCGGTGTTTGAGGTTCTGCGTAGCTGTTCTCTTCTCCTGGCATTGCCTCAGACGCAAAGTCCCTTGACTCAATTGTTTGCATCACCATAGACGGCTGTTGGTTGGTTGAGGCGGAAGGACTCAGTGGTCTCGTCTTGAATGAGCCATAGTTCGATAGACCACCGCGCTTAGTGTTTACGAAGCTCCCTAGCCTTGTCATGGGGGGTGTATTCTCGATAACGTTGTCTGGGACGAGCGAGCTTTCGATCAATGGGATGCTTTCTTCTAGGTTGTCGTTTGAATGTTCCTCCTGATAGATTGCGGTGATTGGATTGCTTGGCACTTCTGTTCGTGAAGTCGCCACACTACTATTGTGGAAGGCTTGGATAGACTCTGCATCCGCTGGCTTGTAGATAACCTGACCATCCATGATGTGCTTTCCCATGATAACAGGACTGAATGTCTCGTCTCCAGCATCGGTCTGACCGCTGATCTTTCGGTCGACAGCGGTAATTCTGTCGCTGCGGAAGGAGATGTCGTTCATGTTGGCATTTTCCAGAGTTTGGTGTTCGAGGTCCTCGGCTGGTATTGGGGTTCCTTCTCTTTGCTGGTCATCTTCCGCCATCAACTCCTCGCTGGGGTCAGAAAGAGACGGAAAGCTGAAGCTGCTATCTTGCTTTTTGAACATGGATGGCGGTAATGAAGGTGGACTTGATGGCGGTGCTTGGCAGCGCTGCAGTCTGCTTGGTGTCTTTGTTGCGGAGCTAGGAGGTTTGGTTGGAGAGAAGATGTTTTCCAGCGCAGAAGGTCCGAACAAATCTGTTTGGTCCCCATATCCAAGATCACCATCAACCAATCTCTTTCTCCATGTCAAAGGGGCGCCGTTCTTGTTTGGTGAAGATTGTCTTTCGACAGTATCGTATCGAACAACCGAATCCACAGAATTTACTGTGCCTGTCTTGTCGCAGTCTCGAAACGTCACTGATGCAGTGCGAGCATTCTGAGCGTTGTCGCCGAGCTGAGAAAGCCCTTTGCGGACAGAATTGGCTGAGGTGTTGTCGTTCTGTGTACGTGGTTTCGAGCTCGCGACGGAGGAGATGCTACCACTCCTCCGTGGGATCTTGCACGCGCTGGACAGTGTCAGTCTGACCACCTGTCAGAGCTTACCGATACATACACTGCTTGTTGTGGAATCCATTCGTCTGGGAGGTCGGCCAACCATGGCTGACTAGCTCCTGGCATCTTGCTCGAGGGGAATGTTTGTTGCAAGAGTTGGGCGCGTCGATCGCGGGGCTTAGAAGAATCGGATCCAGTGAAGCATCATATTTGCTTGATACTATCCGACTTGTGTGACGGAAAATAAATGTTGAGCGGCTCTTCGCTGGCAGCTTGAACGGTCGGCTTCTCAAGATCTTTCACATGCGGTAGTCTGGTTAGAGGTTAGCTGCAGTTGGACGCGGGAGTGTTTTCACCCGCGGGTGTTGCACCGAGAGATGCCCGATGAGGCTTAGCTTCAGTCCCACATTTGCCGACTTCATGCCACGACGACAGGCGGCAACCTTGATAACCGGACTAGCATTACAAATTTCAATATCCCTGGTAGTCATCTTGTCGACTCCTTCAATCCTGGATCACTGGTCTCGACGGTTGTGCGGGCGTCGCTGTCTCGGCATAGCAAATGTTCAACAATATGTGAGATTTTCACAAAAGTGGCGTGAATTCGACCATGAAGAAACATAGATGGCTTTGGCCGGCATCGCATTCGCTCTTCCTACAAAACGGATTGTACACAGATGTCGATCTGAATGGTGCTAGGGCATATAGCGATGACTTGCTGGTTCCTGGCTCTGACGACGAGCTTGACAAGGAACAACGCCAGACCAAGCGAAAACGAATCAATAGCCTGGCCAACAACTTTTTAGCCGGTCAAGGACTCATCATACCCTCTGCTTCTCTACGGGGACCTTTTGGTGAAACAAATGATGACAATTACCCTCCCAGCGAGGTGGGCATACTTCCCGAGCCTGAGGAGCTGGACACGCTGAATGATGCTATGCGGTGTGCTGAGCCAACGGAGCCAGCAGTGGTACCTGCGGACATCATCACTAGCACAATGCATGACCACTCTTATCGAGAGAGCGCTTCAGCTCGAAAGCGGAGGTTCCGTGGCGTGGAGATGGTTCCTCCAGGAATGCAAACTCCTTCACGAACCCCTTCATCTTCGCCGCCATCTGCGATCGAGGATCTTCTGGCGGCTATCGACGAGGCTGGTGAGGATGCCGTTGGAGAGAGAGAACCATCTGAGGCATCTCCGAGCATGCTGGATGGAATCATGAATGCCAAGATGCTCAGCTTTTCTGCAATCGATGCCGCTGATGTTGCGGCCGGGATTGACGAGGCAAAGCGCCTCAGTCAGGCTGCAATCGAGCTGCCTCACAGTTCACATACCCTCAGCACTCAATCACAAGACGTACACACCGGAACTCCCGCCGATCCCCACCACGCGCACAAATCACGCAGCAGGCCTGCGCCGAATAAGGGAGCCCCGAATGCATCGTCGCCATTCATGTTCCGGTACAAGAAAGGTCGGAAGAGTCGCAATCGTACTGCAACACCACCGGCTTCTGATCCCGCAGTGGCTCTACAAACAAACAAACCATCTCCGGCTCAAGCACGCGACATCTTTGACGTGCCAGTCGACGATGACCAGGATTTTGTCGAGCGGCACACCAACAAGCGGCTCAGGAGTTCCGGTCGAAGCGATTCAGGGCGAAGTCATTTGAAAGGCAAATTGCGGAAGTTGATGCGCAACTCAGGCGCTACTTTTGAGTATGACGCCGCAGCACCACCCACACCGAGTCGACGTCCATCCGCTGTTCAGGCCATGGAGGAGCCAAGCAAGCCCATCGTGCACAATGATGAGATATCGCAAGCTGAGAAACCAGGGCTAGCTGGCTCGATCAAGAATGATCGTCAAGAAACTGCAAGCAGTCCAATGGAGCCGGCAATGCAAATCTCGACCCAAGCAGCTCTTCGGGAAGCACATCGCGATCTGCTGAAGTCATCCCCGGTTGCAAGCCTTCTCTCACCCACCAAAGTGGAGCGACGGCCTGCATCAGCGGATGCATCGCAGTCACCTCCTCCAGCAGTGACACCTTTTGCCAAATTTCACCGGCGGTTCGCAGTCAACGAGCATGATACACACGAGCCAGCAATCAGCACGCAGGCAATCTTCGATGCATTTTCGCCATTCCAGATATCTCCTGTAAAGCAGTCAGCCAAGCAGAACCAAGTCCGATCGCCACTACAGCCATCACCCGTCATCAACGTGTCGAGCTTCACACCCATCAATAAGCCGGACAAAAAGTCGCAGGAGCATCTGAAAGAAGACCAACCGGAGCAACTGGAGCAGCAGAGTGTCGCCGTGATGGGTCAGGACCTCAGCACAGCCCCCGCCATCGATGCGGGCTGGTCTTTCGCTGCTTTGGATGCCTCTCCTCAGGCTGAGAAGCCCGAGGAAGAGCCCAGAGGCGTGCGTCCAGTCATGCAGCCGCGTCCCAACAAAGGCTTGAAGTCGATGGGATTCAAGGTCACCAAGGCATCATCACAGTCGCAGTCTCAGGACTCAACCCGATCGAACAAATCTCGAACAAAGCGAAAGCCTGAGTTCGTAGAACAAGAGTCTAACGCGGGAGGAGTCGTTCCGACAACTGCGTCAAGTGACCACGGAAATGACCCTGACATTGGTACGGCACCAAATGAAGTGTATCCCAAGGTCGTATCGCAAGTTGGGAGCTCTGTCAAGGTCACACAGCCACCGCCCACGACGGAGCTTTCGTCTACCAATCCCATATCGACCGGTCCCAGTCTGTCTCAGTCCAAGATAACGAAGAGGCGTCGTCGCAAATCACTTCCTGCCAATGGTACGCAAATAAAAGCGTCTCAATTGCCTCCATCTATGTCACAGCCGAGTCGATCCAGGCCCGCCATCAACAAGAGCGACATTAATCGTTCCTTCACACCGTCCCGTCCGCAGTCTTTCGCGCTCTCCGACATTATCGCGGACTTCTCCTCGTCTCATCCCTATGTCGACTTCCGCAACGTCCTTTCTCAGACATCGATAAACTCGCTCAATTCTGGTCGGCACTCACTTCCCGCTCAAAAGCGTGGCTCGGTTATGGACTGGGATGCGGAAAGCGAAGCAGGTGATAATGTCCCTTCGCAAGCAGATGCTCCCGCAGATCAGCCGGAACCTAGCAATGTCAGCCGTGTCGTCGACCCGATGGCTGTCACCGATCATCCACCTCCGCTAGCATCGACGGGCAGCTTCACCAAGCCATCTCTCCCTGCATCAAGAGTCCGATTAAGTTTCGATTCCCAATCGCCTCGCAAGACTGGCTTGAGTGCAGTCGCGGAGGAGAGCTCCGCCACCATCCGTAGCAGCAGGAAGGGCGGTCTGAAGAGCTCGCTGAAGAAGGCAAGTAGGGAGAGCTTTCAGGATGCTCAGAAGGAGACGACGATGGACATGGACACGGACTTTGATATCGACGCGAGCTTGAACGACCTGAAGAATGACGTGCTGGGAGGATGGGATGTGGAAGAGGAGGCGAGAGCGCTATGAAGTAGAGATTACAGGCGTTGGACAAGTATGCGTTTGCTCTTTGCTTCCTTTCGAGCTAGATACCCAAGCGCTTATGATGATATTTGTATCAATACCACACCTTGCACCACCATCCTCTTCCGGCCGTGCCTTTGCAACTGCATCGCCACCGCTCATCCCTCCTCCCACCCCTCCCACTTCACCCCCAACATCCACTCCTCCGCAGCCTCTACTGCTGGAAATTCATACTATACCCCCCACTCCTCTCATCCTTGACAAAATTAAAATTCTCCGTGCTCAACCCAAACGGCTTCAGCAAACTATTCCCCAACCCCTTCAGCGTCCCCATCATCTCGGCCATCTCCCTCTGCCTCGCGTCGTCCAGCCTCGGCCCCAGCGCCGCCAACGCACCCTGCACGGTGTTGCGATCTGTAGGGGACAAGCCGGGTGCGCGGAGCAGGAAGCGGTAGTCTTCTTCCGCGCCCTGCAGGTGTGACCAGGTGGCGAGTTCGGTGCGGGCTTTGGCGCGGCGGAGGAGGATTTTGGAGCGGAGTTTTTGGACTTCGGCGAGGGTGTGGCCGCTTTGGTGCAGCTTGTCGAGAGCTTGTTCGGTCTCGTCGGTGGCTTCTTCTGCTCGGCCGTCGACCTGGAGGTCCTTGTTGGTATTGCCTGTCGTGACATCTGCTTTCCCGTTCGTCCCGTGTCCTGCCTCCTTCTTGCTGCCCGCCGTTCGTGACTCAGTGACGTCTACCCCGTCCAGACTTCGTAGATTGTCCACCGCTTTGTCCGCGCTTTCGATGGCTTCCTTCCATTCTGCGAGCTTGATGTGGCAGGCCGCTATGTTACTCCGCAACACTGCGATCTCATAGTCGAGGTAGTTGGGTACTGAGGCGAGGGCGCGGTCATAGGTAGAGATGGCTTGAGAGAAGGAAGAGCGAGCGAAAAGAGCGTTGCCTTCTGATTTGAGATCGGTGGAGGTGGAGAGGAGGGAGGCTTCTTCAGTGGGGGAGAAGCGGTCCTCGCGCGGGGTTGGTCGAGGGAGAGAGGGATTGGTGGCAGCGGTCGGGGGCTGAGAGGAGGGTGACGGTGAGGGAGAGCGAGAGCGGGTGGAGTGGAAGGTCGCTGTTGAGGACGCGGGCGACGAGGGGCGCATCTTGATTGTGGTGGGGGAGGTGGGTGGTGGGCAGTGAGGTCAGGCATATGGCGGAAGGAAATTTACGGTGAGCGAGATGTATGTATGTGAGGAAACTACAGTGAGCCAGATTTTGTTCAGCGAAGCCTCTCAGACCTGTCCTTGTGTTGTATCGGACATGCCAAAGTCTTCCTGACATCAATAGTGATTGATTCGGTATCAGCCATGGCGTCCGATTCAGGGAATAGCACGCCGAATTCAAGGTTCAAGACGTCAGATATGGCGGCTGAAGAGCAGCTAAAGTCTCAGACTGTTGGCTTGGTCCATCTATCAGATTTTCGCAAACGAAGAGCAGAAGCACTTGACACGGATGGTGCCTCATCAGGCACGACGACGCCTACAGAGAGGTATGATCATTTCCCCTGACGAGTGACGCAGAGCTGAGTTCTCAAGCGCAGGGAAGGAGTGAAGTTCGCCACCAAGAGACGCAAAGCTCCTAAACAGAAGGGCGGCTTGTCCTTCGGCGGCGACGATGACGGGACCGAATCATCCCAAGCCGTATCTGCAAAGACGACACCTCGATCAAAAACACCCGTGTCTCGACAATCTCCTTTCGATGACCAAGTCCAGCCCAAAGGTCTAGCTGCAAACGCAGGCGTCAACTTCGTGGCCAAGTCAAAGACGAAATCCGCGTTAGCACGTGAAGCGGAGATTAAAGATGGCCTCCGCAAGGAATTCTTGGCCGTACAGCAGCGGGTCCGAGCGACTGAGTTTCTGGTGCCTTTCGTCTTTTACGACGGAGCGGATGCTCCGGGCGGCATGTGCAGAATGCGAAAGGGCGATCAGATATGGCGTTTTCTAGATCGGGCGCGAAAGGTCGGTGCGGGACGTGAGGGTGGCATGAAGCAGTGGGGACGGGTGAGTGTGGATGATCTGATGGTTGTCAAGGATGGGTTGATCATCCCACATGTGAGTACAATTCAGCTGTGAGGGGTATCGTACTGACGGTCGAAGCATCTGGACTTTTACTCGTTCATGTTGAACAAGGTGAAGGGCTACAATGGTGTAGAGATGTTTCCATACTCGGCAGAGCCTAGTAAGGCGACTCCTGAGACGGTCGCGGACACGGCTCCTACTGGTGGGCTGAATGTTCCGGGCCAAAAGCCTTTGGTCGAGAGGAAACCCGACAGTGCGTTCGCTGATGCTGAGCTGGAAGGGTACAATGACGATCCGGCTCTTACCAAAGTGGTGGATCGTCGATGGTACGAGAAGCACAAGCACATTTTTCCTGCAAGTATCTGGCAGGATTTCGATTCGGGGAAAGATTACTCTACGCTCGTGAGGAAGGATGCTTCTGGGAATGTCTACCACGCAAGTGGATGAAAGGTGTGGTGCCTGGATGCGATGTGCAGCGCGCTATTGAAACCTGAAGTGGATTCGAGCATCTTGGACGATGGAAGCAAGTGTAGACGGAGCGGCTGGCCTTGGTGGAGTGTGGACAGATTGTCAAAGGATCTGGCAGGGTTAATACGTTGATGAACGGCACCGGCATGTGTACCGAGACAGATGTCTAGGCGGTAATATGTTTGGTGGCGTCCCCGAAAGATGGTAAAAAGCGTGCTAAAGCATGCTTGCTTGTTTCTTGGATCGACCACAACCAGCACCTTGGAAAGTCCAGGCGATATTAGGCGAATGTGCATGCCATCTCCTCGGAGGACCCGAGGCTGCACGTGGGGGCGACTGCTTGGTAGTGAACCAGTACTCTGCGCTTTCTGAAGAGTTACTTTGCTCAACTGCGCTTCCACTTGTGCGAGATATGGATCTACTGCTGCGGCACTTTACATACAGTCGTCGCTTCAGCCAAGTCGGCACGTAGCTGCAGCCCTTGTTGGACCGTGACAAGCTGATGACTGGTACTCCCGACCAGGCAAACTATGTGGTACAAAGGCTGCATGCGGTGCTAGCCAATCTGTCCATTCTTGACGGGAAGAAAGATCACCCTCTTTCTAGATCAGCCGCAATATGTGAGTACCAACTACACGGGTGCAGGGATCTCAACAAAAAGGTACCCACAAAGGCTAAATAGGCGCATTAGCTGGAGAAATAGATGAAAGTCATGCCCGCCAAGGGCAATAGTTCATGTTCACGAGCCCAAAGAGTCGGGTGGCGTCAAGCTCTAGGAAATCACAAGGCGGGGTCACTCATCTTCTTCGACTCTTCCACCTCCGATCTCATCGTCCTCTGGACAACTCTTGAGCCGCATCTCAATCTCGCTTTTCTCGGCTGATGTATCTCATCTAACCTGCATGACTTCTTTTGGACGTTGTAAGACATCTTGTTCTGTTGGTATATGCAGTCCACGTAGCGAACGTACTACCTTATTTCACTTAGTCTGTCGTGGCACCAACGGAGAAATTCCTCGACCTATCATTCTGCCCTGGCATGTCGCTGGTCCCGACTGGTAGTTCGCTCGATATTGCTCGATTTCCAAAGGGCCCGTGTTAGACTCCAAATCCGTTCTTGACCACTTCTGATCCAGAGTGCTGGATCTCGATGCGGCTCTTGCCTGTTCAAGTGATGTCGCTATACCGGCATCATCCGTCGAGTAAGGAGAACATCCTGATTTTCACTCATGCGATGCTGATCATGCACAGTGTTCTCCTGGTGACGAGAACGAAGGCTCGTGTCCGCCCGAACCAGGCCGACGCCATGTACAGCGGTGAATCTCGTCCGGGTCAAATCATCGTGAGATGCTCTCGCTCAGTCACGACATCATACCGTACAAGCGACGCTACTATCGGCCTGCATTCGGTAGCTTCGAGCTTCAATATCGACCTGCAGCCGCGCATTGCGGCCGTCTCCTCCTGCCAGCATTGCAAGTTATCGTCCATGGTGGGCGATTCTGTTCGACGCCAGAGCTAAGAGCTACCCGCAGATAGTCACCCTCCATGAACAGTACTCATGTCGAGCCATGAGTTTGGATCGGACGGACGAGAACAGTGATGACTGGTCCCGGCTGAACTATGCCTCCCTCTTGTTGGACCAAGGTAAGATGTAGGTATAAGTACTGACCTGACATCTCTCCTCGAACCAAGAGTACGCTGGCATCTCTCGTTGAAGCCTGCTGTCCGTATTTTTGCTCCTTCTCTTGCCAACCACCCTTGTTCCTCCTTCATCATGCATCTCACCAACATCATCTTGGCCTTGATGGCCACATCGGCCTTGGCCCGTCACGTCCCTCGCCGGGCCAATGCTGTGGCTTATGCTCAGTACGACGGCTACCCGGAGTCGAGCAAGGAGCCAGAATACCCCACCACGACAAAGAAGGAGGACGAATATCCATCTACGACAAAGAAGGACGAATATCCGTCGACGACTAATAAAGATGAATATCCTTCGACTACTAGGTGAGTGATCGCACAGATCGGCCCTCATTTGGCAGACTTTTTATCTCAAGTCGGTGCACACACTCTGACAGCAGTGATAGCAAGTCTAAGGAGCCCGAGCCCACTACAGGGCCGCCAAAGGAAAGCACAACGTTCGTGGATCGATGTCTGGCTGGACGGAAAACATGAGGACTGACGCTTGGCCGCAGCAAGTCTGAACCGCCAAAGGAGACAACCTCGTATACTTAGACGTGCCCAAACACAGTGAACAGCCTTGCTAATGCTCCTGCAGCAAATCTGAACCCCCTAAAGAGTCTACAACGTATGTATTCATGCTCACTTTACGCCTTGACACCTCGCTCTCAAAACTGCCTGAAGCACTGTGGTTACCTGTTCAGCTCGACTGTTGACATTATAGATTACTACACAGGCTAACAGTCCGACAGGAAGAAAGAAGAGACGACGTGTGTCCCTCATCGTGTACTCAATTCCATCCGCTAACTCGCGAAGCACTAAGAAGCCTGAATCCACGTCAGTAGTTGTGGCTCGTTGTAAGCCTTGAAGATCACTAACCAGGCCACAGAACAAAGAAAGAGGAAGAATCGACCAAGCCACCTCCTCCTTCGACAACTCCTGAGAAATCTTCCAGCACGTATGGCTACTTGGATATTGTGGCACCACAGGTCACTCACGATCTTGCAGAACAAAGAAGGAAGAGCCAAGCACAAAGCCGCCGCCCCCATCTACAACTCCTGATAAAACAACATCCACGTAAGTTAGCGCATCCTTTGCATGGTCATTACTGACAATCTCTCAGCACCAAAGAGACCACGAGGCCTCCTCCAGAAACCACAAAGCCCGCAACCAGTACGAGCAGCGACAAGCAGAGTACCACGAGCGCCACGTCCAAGATAGAGACCTCGAGCACGTAAGTCACGCCATCTCATTTTGAATCAACCCAGGATTTGGGTATGTGACTATATATGCCTTGCATGCTTGGATCCCAGGTCAGGAACTCGAATCGTTGTAGCCCTTGGCTCAACTCATTTGCTGCCCTCTCCGAAGTCTTTGCTCCTTCAATGCGCATGATCAAAGTTGTGTCGAGGATCACTGATTATTCTTTAGCGTAAAGCCTCCGGTCACAACCTCCAAATCCAAAGAAGAGAGGTAAGTAGAACTTTTATTTCTTCAATACTGCATGGTCATGATCATACCTAGATCATTGCATGATATCTCAGGCAAGGTTGCGGTATTGGCCGATTCTAATCTGACACCATTCACCATTCTCTCAGCGCTGCTGTCCAAGTTTGCACGCTAATCATGACTAGTACACCGGCACCTACTACCACAGAGGTAAAAACTACTACAAGGTCCGTGGCAAACTATGGTTTCCGATCCGAATATACATTTCTGATACATGATGCAGCGACAAGGTCACGACAACGACTAAAAAGATTGAGAGTACAACCAGGTGAGTGTTCGATATCTGTCCTGCTGGCTGGTAATCTTCTCTCGGACCTTGCTCAGGAGTAGCATGTTCCAATGGGATCATGCCTCAACCTCTTTCACAGAACTATGCTTGGTTTCCTCCCGCATGATATCAATTCATTACACGAGGAGATCTGGCCCTATCTCTTGTAGAATTGGACTACCTTGCTGACTCAAACCTTAGTGAAAAACCAACGAGCAAGGTCACGACTACTACGTGAGTCACATCTTCTTCCCTTCATCAGTCAAGCGTGTTCCTGCCCGGTTTATCGCACACATATCTTCCTTAAGCGGGTCTTTCGTCAGGCATGGTCCCCTCTCTGAGGTCCTTTACGGAATGCTTTCGTGTCGTGGATATAGGCGATAGTTCCCCCAGCGCTGATAGATCGACAGCAAGAAAGAATCCACACCAGCTCCTACGAAAACCCCCAAGGTCACCACCACACCAGTGAAGACTACAACCCGCCCTCCAATCACCGTCACCCGATCAGTTTCGACCGAACCCGACAAATCCTCCTCTACCAAAACTTCCGAGAGCAAATCCGAGAGCAAGACGACTCCTGTGAAAACCACAGAGAGCAAAACGAAGAGCGAATCAAAAACGGTCCCCACCCCAAGCACTACCCCCAAGGTCACCACCTCCCCGTCTCCTAAGCCAACTACCACAGACGAGAAGCCAAAGACAACCTGCAAGACCCTCACGGAGACAAAGGTCGAGTACACCAGCACCGTCACGACGGTCACTTACCCGACATATGTGACCAAGACACACGTGGCGACCGTCTGTCTCCCGACGTACTACAAGATGTGAGGTGCCGGATCAGTGTTCCGCTTGACAAGCGGTCGAGGGGGTTGAGAAGGATTGAGCAGGTGGGACATGGTTGGGGGCGGAGGGAGGGTGGGTGACGGTACTACCAGTGGCAGGGGGGGGTTTCTTTTGCGTGTTGAGAGGTCATGGTGCATGGGATACGGTCTTTGATAGAGTTACGCCTGTGCGAAGCAGGGGAGAGTGTATTCACGGCTGATACTTTTGTAGCGATTGATGTGATGGGATGTGGTAACAAGGGATATTCAGTTCGAGCATCTGGTGTATTTCCCTTGATAGTGGCAATGTGGCGTGATGTAAAGACTTTTATGATTGATCTCCTATCTACAATTATTCTCCTAGGCTGAGTCGATCACCACCCCACAGCGGCCTTGATCGCTTGTGCCAATACCGGCGCCTCGGCAGCATGCGTCGCCGCATTTGGGTGGTAATCGCAACCAACATCACTCCCCTGCGATGGCCAGTCCACAAAGTACGCCTTCGTTCCATTAAGCTTCGAGATGGCATCCTTGAGTGCGTTGACCTGTGTCGTATGCTGAGCGTCTTCGACACTCGGGTACCCGTCGCTCAACATCGGCGAGCTGAGCAAGAAGAACGACGCCTTCTTATACTTTGCCGAGATCGTGCCGATGAAGTCCACGAATGCCTGAGTGTAAGTGGGGATGTCAAGGCGTTCGCGCACGTTGAGGTAGCCGAAGTCGTTGGTGCCGAGGTTGATGACGACCGCGGATGGGTTCCAGGAGGATGGGAAGGGGTAGTTGCCTGTGGCGTCGTTGGCGCCGTAGCGCGTCCAGAGCTCGGGCATGAGGGGCGACGTGTCGACTTGGCCTGAGCCATAGTTGCGGACGATGCCCTTCCCTGACCAGGCGATGACGTGGTAGTCTGCCTTGAGGGAGGTGGCGGCGAGTGCGGCGTATGTGCGCGGGTTGTCGGTGACGGCTGCGTCGTTGACGCAGGGGAGAACGCCGTCCAGACCGTAGCCTACGGTGATCGAGTCGCCGATGAATTCGATCTGACGTTTCTCGGCTGTAGTGGCGGAGGTGGGACCGTCGGCGGTGATGTCGCCTATGCTGACGGTTCCAAGGGCTGTCTCTGAGCGGCGACGCAGGGTGACGGTATGCTCACCCTTGAGGAGTTGGGGTGTGGAGATGGACGTGGTGTTGACCTTGCGGATGATGGTGGGGGCAGCATTGTCGACGAGCAGCTCGAAGCTGTTATCTCCGTTGATGGCGGTCAGACCGATGGTCGCCTTGGTGCCCTTGAACTTGAACTGTACGCCGGTGCCAGGCCATGTGAGCTCCCTTGTCGCTGGGTTTACGCGGCCCAACCACCTGAACTTCTGAGCACGTTCATCAGTCTCGACAGGAACAGAGAGAGCGCTGGTGAAGAGCAGTGACGCCAGCAGAGATTGATAGAGCATCTTGAAACAGCCGGTCGATTGGTAGATCAGGGAAAAGACTCAAGCATTTCCCATCAAGGCTTCTTCTGGCCTACCTTTATACTTGTCTGCATGTGGCGGATCACGGTGCCGGTAGTCACGTAGCGTGTGAAACCTTCCATCCCCGCACCATGACTTCCGCGCCGAATGGACGAACGGAAAGTCTTTATACATTTACCATAGTGGACGTGGGTGAAGGAAATTGAAGGTCCAGTTTTGCGGACCGCGAGATCGTCGTTTCTCCGTGCCCAAAGAGGAAGCCACGACAAGCTTTCGGCCCGGGGACTGCACGTGACCGTCGTGTCATGTCAACCGAGGCATAAGCTGGAGCGCCAAGAAGACCCTGATTCAGTTCATCCCAAGGTTGAACTAAACACTATCTTACTATTTTACTAATCCATGATCAAATTAGATAATTATTGTCTTAATCTACTACTATTAAGGAGTTCTTTTAATTTAGCTATCTTTTAGTATACTAGGTTAAGTATTTATATAGTTATAATCTATCTTATTTTAGTAGTTTAGGTAGTAATTAATTCTTTTTCCTCCCCTACATAAGTTAATAGTTATAAGCCTAGTATAACTACCCCTATATAAGTACATTACTTAGTTGCGTTCCTACTCTATTTATTAGTTAATTCTCTACTATCTTACTTTTTAAACATTAGAATCTATTAAGAACTGCCTTAACTATAACTATAGAATTTAGGTGTTAATAAAGGGATAAATAACTATAGATACTAACACCTTAATAGCTAGAACACCTTTTATTCTTGCTATATTAGCTAAATAGGCTAGCTAGCTATATATTATTAAGATAAGAGCATTAAACACTAAGATATAGAACCTTATTAATCTCTAGAAGGCTAGTAAGCTAGAAGAGCTCTCTAAGCCTTAGAGGCTAGAGGTAGTAAATACTAACTTCTTAGTACTCTTCTAGATATATAAGGAGGAATAAGCATAATATAATAAACAGTATAAGGCCTTAGCTGATTTAGCTAGCCTTATTTAGTTATTAATTATACTATAAGTTCTTACTATTATCTAACTAGAAGAGGATTCTTATTTATAGACTATCTTTAGAGCATTAAAGAACAGATTTGCTCTATCTAATATAGCTATTTAGCTCGAGGTTAAAGCACTTTAGAGGAAGTAGCTATCTAGCTCTTCCTTATAGAATATAGACTATTAGCTTTAGTAATAGAAAGAGGTTATAGATAAGGCTAGGAACTATAATCTACTAGAAGCTTAAGGCTTAAGGCTATAGAGAGACTTCTTACTCTCTATCTTAAAGGCTAAACTAGTATTTACTAATAAGTACCTTACTAATCTAGATTTACTAACTCTACTAACTATACTTAAACTAATTACTAAGTTTAGACAGTTTTATAAACTCTATAAGCTATATAGCACTATAAAGGCTAGTAAGGGAGCTACGGCCTTCTCTATAGCTACTAAGAATATTCTTTATAAGAAACCTAGTCTCTCTAGAGAGCCTAAATATATATACTAAGGCCGGTATAAGTAGATTAAGTACTATTACTTAAATAAGCATCTAAGGCTAGAAGGATAAATACTAAACTAGTAGACTATAAAGGAAGTTAAACAAAGGCTAAATAATAAGACTCTTAAAAAGAGAATTAAGGCTTCTATTACTAAGGAAGTATAACATTAGAAGGAGTTAACTCTACTAGTGTTAATTAATATAGCTATTACTATTAGATTATACTTAGTATTTATTTTAGCTACTAGTAATATCTCTAACTTATAGATACTAGATTCTTATAACAAAGGTAGAATATTAGAGCTAGAAAGACAAGTATATAGGAGTAGAATAGGTGTTATACTAGTGTACCCTCGATTATTATAAGACTAATCTCTACTCTATCTATTCTATAGATAAGAAGTATTTTATCCTTCTACAGACGTCACGAAATCCCTAACGCTAGGGAGCTGCGTTAGACTACTTCTAAGCAACTAACTTAGTCCGATTTAGTTCGATGCAATTCCCTAGTTACCCCTAGGTCCTACTTAGAAGTAACGCATTTTTTTTTGTAAGAACCTACTAAACGTAGCACACGTAAAATGCGATAGTATATAGCGCATCCCGACGCATTAGTTCGTCTTAGTTAGGGTGTCTCTTAGTTCGCGGATCTATTAGTTCGTTGTTATAAAGGCAATTAGCTCGATTTTAGACTACCTACCTCGTAGTACATATTATATATGTCTATAAAACACACAAAGCCTTATTAACTATCTATTACGTCTAGTAAGGATGCGAGATTATCGAGAGTGTATATACATTACTTAACGTTCTACGTGACGCTCCTCTTAATAACAATATATATATTATCTACTTACGATCCGATGTCCCTTCTTATTAGTTCTAGGAAAGCATCTCTATCTAGTAGTCGTCTATCCCCTTCTATCACTAAGCTACTACTACTATGCCCCTAGGCTATTTAGTACTATAACACTAGTTTACGCGATAAGCCTCCGAACTTCTTACATGCAAAGGACAAAAAATTTATCTATATCTATATGTTTAAGAAATTCTTTTACCGTGCCTCTATTATTAGCAAATCGCTATTAGGTTCTTAGGACAGTATAGCACGTGTATAATTAAGTAGCCCGTAAGGATGTCGTCGACAAGTCTATTAATCCTCCTTGTGTGCTTTAACTATAACCTAACCTAGTTTAGGAGTAGTCGTAGTTGTAGTTGTAGTTACAGCGAGGTTGTTGTCTATATTAGGCACTTACGCTAGTTGCGCTTATGCCGTAGGAGTAGCTATATAGTGTTTTAGCACTCTGTTCCTATACGCGAACTAAGTAGTACCTTAATGTGCAGCGATTAAGTGTTTATTATTAGCTTAACGCTCTTCTCTATCTATTTGTGTTAAGACTAAAAAGCCGATAGAACGATTAAGCCTACCTCGTACTAGCTGCTCGGTAGAAGTATTACGTGCCAGCGCTACGTTATAGCTATCCCCTTTGCGATTAGGTCCGCCCTTAAGCACGTAACTTCTCTATAGGTCAGTTCGAATTTAGGTAGACTAAACTAAAACAGGAAGGTATCTACGCACCTTTAGCGTATATCCTCCTTATCTAACAACCCTTCTATAGTAGCAGCGTAAAGGGAGATGTTCAATACTACTATAATAATAGTAAGCCTATTCTTCTCGACATACTTAGTAAAGCTAAGCTTTAGCTAACGAAAAATGAGAGCTTGTCTCTAGCTAATCTACGCAAGGAAGTTATTTTAAATACTTAGTCGGACATAATCGAGTTCTAAGGGTTTAATGCGATAGAACACTACTACTCCCTTAGGTAAGTAGGACTTAACACTGTTCGCTTACTTAACTAAGAGCACATAAATCGTCGCTAGAAGGGAGGAGACGAGAAAGAGTGTTAGTTCCTAGAAGTAATAGCAAGTGCCATCTATTGTAGCTAAGCCCCTATGTCCGACAAAGGCTACTCGGAAGGCTTTATATATTAAAGGACTCCTAAAGCATTTCCGCTGCTATACGTTAGTAGTTAATCGACAAGTACATCTATCGCGTACTAGATCGCCGTCCTTACATTGATATATTTGTTCCTCTAGCAGCTTACGTGCCTAATTCGGTAGCTCGCTATCCTCTAGCCCTTATATAAGCTATTCGCGCTAGAGTATCTCGCTTACCGATTGTGTAATGTTATTATAACTATAGCGGAGCACCTCTCGGAGCTAGATATTATTAGCAAGTAATCAACTTTAGCAAGTAACATACTTTGCTAGCTATAATCGTAGAAGGGTATTCGCCTATTGTCCTCTATAGATAAGCTACTAGCAGCTGCTTACGGATCGAGCGCTAGTGCCTTATAATTCGCATAAGGAGCCATCGATCACTTAACGTTAGTAATATTGTATTATAATCCTGCCTAATAGCTGTACTTATACGTAATTTGTCTTATACTACTACGAAGATGTCGCTATACTTGTTTAGTACGTCCTATAAATGTCGTTTTACTAACTAAACCGGCATAGAGGCTAACGCTAGGCTATTCTTATCGGCTTATAGCTCCCTTAATCTTAGATCGAGCGTAGCGACGTCCGATCTATACCTTCTCCTTTGTCTTCGATATTATGTTCGCGGCCTACATAGTTAGCCTAGCTCTCCTTACTAATAAAGCTATACTCTTCTTCGTCCTAGTCTACCTAACTTAAATTGTTGTCTTTGTAATAATTATTAGCCTCGTAGCCTAAGCTATGCTAACGCCGATATAACTAGGACATTACTTATCCTAATCGTTTTAGTTAAGAGGTATATAGGTATAAGAGAGTTTAGCATAATAAGCCCTAATAATACATACTATAACGGGAATAGTCGTCTTATGCGGGTTATAGTAACTTAGCGTTAGTTCAAGTTAGATAACGGCTTAGTTCGGTGTTTAGAGTGCGCGACTTTCTTCTAATTAAATCTAGTTATACCTGCCTATACCCTACGGAAATTGTAACTAGCAAGGGTATTAAATTGAACTTGTAGCTAGTTCTAACTCGCGGCGTGCCGATTATTAGAACCTAAACTAAAAAAGAAAGATACTTAAACTTACTTAGACTAAATACTTAAACTAAACAAGGTATTTGTAGTTACATTAAGTAACACTAGAGGTGGAATATTATAGAGAGAAATTGCAGATTAAACTTATACTAAGCAATCATAAACTAATTCGAGAGACTATAGGCATTAGCCCTTCTATGTATAGATAGGTAGCACGATTTATGCTATAGCTCCCTTACTGATTATACTAGTAGCCCCCCCTTTGCCGAGTAGAACGTCTTCTAAGTGTTAAAAGCACTAATTGCTCTCTACCTCGTAGTCTAGTGTGTCCGAATAGGGTACGCTAGACAGAGATACTTATTGTCTACTAATTATGTCGCTATAAGGGGCAGGTGTCAATTGGCTATTAGTAACTATACTTAGTAATAGTAGAGTAGTACTGTTAGTATAGCGCCGTGTACCCTTGTCTAATCTAAATAAGCCCCTAAACTCTCTAGTAAGGTCCGTAGAGGCGATGCTAAACCCCCGAAAAGCTTTGCTAATATGCTCCCTAAGTACGAAGTTCTCTTGCTATAGTTGTCTAATCGCGCTAGCGTTTTTCTCCGTTATTATTCGTAATTGGCCTACCTCCTACTATATAAGTGCAATGTCTTCCTCTAAGAGTTGCTATCTATTAAGCTAGTTAGGCCACCGAGTCCTACGTTGCTTTTGCTAGCTACCGACGTAATTATACTCTTCTCCTTACGTGTCTAGTAGAGAGCTTCTAAGCCGAGGCCTAGACTAGTTAGGCAGACTGTCGGAAGACTATACTTCTATACCTAAACAAATAAGAGAAGCCTACGTGCTTAATTCTATAGTCTAGATGTTAGCCGCTAAAGAAACAAGGTCGGTGTAGTTAATATCTATACTTAGGAGCCTTGTATAAGGATACTACTAGACCGAACAAATTAATTATAGAAAGATAGCTTGTACGAATAATTCTATAGGTCGATCTAGTTAGAAGGTAAGGAAGGATAAAGCGTGCTAGTTAAACTAAATCCTCGGGGTTTAGTAGTAGATACGGCTTAGTAGAGCTTACCCGCTACGTTTTAGTTTAACTTAGTCTACTACCGGACTGTTATACTTTATACTTGTCTCCGCCGGATGCTTCCCTTAATCTCGTCGCCTTATTAGGATACACAGGGGCGAACTATGTAATATCTTAGACAAGATAATAGCCTTAAACTAAATAGTATTCTCTATTGTAGCGAAATGTAGCGTTCTATCGTCCTTCTACCCTATTATATCGCTTTACCTATTGTATATATAGTAGTCCGTCATGATTGATATTACTCTTAGCTAATCGAACTTAATATCTATGTCCTTTTTAGACATGTCGGCTATAGCTTCGCGACGTACAAGTAGGAGATCTCTAATCGAGTAGACGGGGCGTATCTCTCTATCCTTACGAACTACTAATAGTATGTCGTCTAATCGATTAGAGAGCAAAGGCGCTTATAATTACAATTAGCAATCTAAGGATTTAATTAAGGCAGGCGTGTTAGTATTGTTCTATGTCCCTCTAGGCTTATGTAATCTTAAGTGTAACTATACCCGCTAACGTCTAAAGTTCGTACTTATCTTATAGACGAGAGTATAGAAGGTAGCTTAACTGTCGCTACTCTCTAACAGCTCCGTCGTATACCGAAACGTACATTAGATATTATTACTATCTAGTGCCGCCGGAAGCACCTCCTTCTCTAGCCTTCTCCTATTAAAAATCGACCTAAATGTTCTTCTAACTATGCCTTTGCTTACTATAATATCCTCTAAGAGACTATATAAGTCTCTATAGCCTTTGTCGTTAAGGGCGAGGGCTTGCTTAATAGCTTCGATCGAGCATATCGCTAGTTAATAAGAAGTAGATACAAGTACGGCTAAGGAGAGCAAAGAGGAGAGAGGAAAGCAGCAGTATAGTTAGTAGTTAGGTAGGAGTATCGCTCGAGATGAATTAGCCTTAGAAGTTGCAAGTCTTAGTTTGCGAGAGATATATGCCTAAGTGTTACTTAGTTATAATTAGTTAGCCTAAACTAAAACTTGCAAAATTTTAAAGTTCGACGTACCTAACTCTATCTCCCTACATTTATGTCGCATGCTCGATCCGTAGCAACAGAGCTATACTACATATACAATGCGTAATAACGCCTTAGTTTGTACTCTCTACCTACACCGACCTAATCGTAGACGTTAGCGTCACCGGCGTAACCTATGCTCTCCCCTCTATCCGACCTTAATAATAGCTAACTATCTATTAAAGCGACGCCCCCGCCTAGTGTACTATAATTATCTATTGTCGTATCTATAATAGCGACGTTAATATTAACTCTCCTCTCGCCGCCGCTATTGCCTCTATTAGCATTCTCTATACTAGTAGCGTAGTGTTAGTAGGATTAAATACCGTCTCCTCCTAGTAGTTACACCTAAGTAAATCTATTGTAGTGTACCTCTCTATTATACTAACTACGCCGCCGCGCGCCTAAGTATATATAGAGAGACCTCGACACCTTCTCCCCTCTCGACGTTACTACTGCCCCCTATAGCATCCTCTACACTAACAGCGTAGTATTAGTAGGATTAAACACCGTCTCTACCTAGTAGTTATACCTAAGTAAAGCTATGTTAACATACCTCCTTATCTTACTAACTACGCCGATATAGGCTTCTACGTACGTAGGAGATTTCGATAGCTCTCTCCCTTTTGCCGTCTCTACCTTCCTCTATAGTATCCTCTACACTAGCTGCGCAGTATTAGTGAAATCTAATACCGTCTCTGCCTAGTAGCTACGACTAACTAAATCTATTATAGAGCGTCCGCCTACGCTACTAACTACGCTATTAGGGGTTCTAGCATATACGAAGAGGATAGAGGAGAAGGCGTCTACTAGGGATTACCTGCCTTATAAGACAAGAATGTTTAGGAGAGGTTAGTAGAGTCACAACTAGTGTAACAAAGGGGGAGGGATAGAGGCGCGTTGCAGGTAAGGCTACGTCTACTACCTCCTACTAGATATAAGCTTATAGTAGAAGGTATCGTAGGCGGAGCTATACTAGCTACGTCCTCCTTCGCTGTTGCCTTTATAGCAGGCCTAGGTTATTAATAGCGCATTGTTGTAACTCCCTAGCGTTAGTAATGTATTTCTTTCTACGCGGACTATACGCTTATTACTTTAATTCGCCTTCTCTAACTAGTAACAAAATCTCCTTGTCTATCGTATCTAAGTATAGTATACGTCTCTTTATTCCTTAGTGTTCGTTTTGTCTATTGTCCGCTATAAAGACATTTAGATTGTCGCTTTACACAATGCTACTCTTTGTTAACACATCTACTAAATGTTCTAGATATATATAACTCTACGTAAAGCACCGACATACGCGGGAGAGATATATAAGCCTTTAGCATAGCTAACTACGTACCTTTAGTTAGACACATTTTGTTTGCTTACCTAATTTACGCCGTGTAAGATTTGTTAGTCGTAAACTAACTTAGTTTCTTTTAGTTCTAGCATCGAACTAATACTATTTACTATTATATGCTACAATTAGCATATGCAAAACATAGACTCTATTAACTTAGTTCACTTTAGGTCGAGGCCTAAACTAGTTTTTAGTTACAAATTTAACTACCTACTTCGGTATATTACATTAGATATAACCTTTACCTAATTAAAGAACTTGTTATTTACTTTCCACTTAGCATTTTAAATCCATATTAGATAACAGGTACGTATTATCACTGCCGATTGCTCTATAGCGCTTACCTTACTATCCTTAGCTTCTAGCTATATAATCTCGACCTCTCTAAGTTTACCTATTCTATATAGCGTCTTTACTAGTTAATATTCTTATAAACATTAAATATATATATTAGTACTATACTAAAAACGAAGAAGTTAACTAATACGCCTAGACCTATAGAAAAGATTCTACTTAACGAACTTACTCTAGCTATTGTTAAGAATGTGCTTATAGAGAACAATATTAGTAAGAAATCCCTCTAATTCTTCTTTAAATAGGACAACTAGGAGTACTAGACTACATTTGCAAGGATAAAGGAAATAATCTTAAAAGTCTTTACTAATTACGGCATTAAAATCGAGAAACAAGACAGGAGAGATTTACACGATAAGAATATACTTAATGTACGCCTTAAAGTTAAGACTAACCTACTAGGTAGTACGGTATAGGATATAAAGCTCTTCGTTAACTAACTAGATTAGAAAGATCTAGACTAGTTCATAGAGAACTTATAGACTATAAGTAGTATCGACGAGATAAAGGCTATATAGCGATTACTCCGAAATGTTATATAATTAATAAGGTTAGGTATTCCACCGTCGCTTAAAAGAGAGAGGACAACCTTACTAGGCGAAGGAGGCACCTAGAGTCTACATTCTTTAGCTACCTTGTCTACGTAAATGCTAATACTCTCTAAAGTAAGAATACTATCCTTAGAGAGACATACCGCTTATGTAAAGACAGGCGATAGGAGATTAGACTTGTATATACAGCCTTATTATAGGGTCTTAAGCTTTAACTAGGCGTTAGCGTCTAATCGTGTCCGGATCAATATCGAATTTACTATAATCTAGATTATAGAGGTTATTAAAACGGAATCTGTCTCGTACCTAACATCGAGAAAGAATATTTACATCTACGACTTAAGGTTGCCTAGTCCTAGCAAGGACAATAATTATTACATTATATACTTTATAAGTATACTTAGGCAGATCCTTAATCTTAAAGGTAATTTCCTCTGCCTCTACTAGATTAATCCGTATAACTCCGTATAGGTCTTCGCTATCGAAGACTCTTTCGATCTAGACGCCGCTATTACCGAGCATGTTATAGCCTTTATCCCCGGTACCTACAAGATCTTTCTCTATCTTGCCCCTTCTATAGTATCTGTTAAAGACCTTCCTAACTTTGTACGAAGTAAGTTAACCCCTTTACTGTTTGTCTATATATACTAACACTTATAGACAACCCTTATCAATATTGTAGTAGTTAGTAAGCACCTCCTATTGTTAAGACTAGTATAGAAGAGGACTTAGAAGTGCTTACTACTCCTAAGAAGCTTCGCTTCGTAGACATTAGTACAGAAAAAGAGCATAAAGGAGATTAGCATAGAGAGAAACATAGAGAGGACATCGAGATACTAGATATATAATATATATAATAGCGACAAAAACGCTAAAGGCAAGAGCAGCAATGTTATTATGTTTCATTTGCTATTATATTATTCACGAAACAGTTCAGTTCTTAACTAATAAAGTTCTCTTAGTTTATTCTGCCCCTAAGGGACTACGGCCTCTATAAAGCCTACAATATTTCTATCGTCGTTATCGGAGGTAAATTTACTTAATAGTCCTCCGACTATAGTTTAACAAATCTTAATCGACCTAGTAACTTAGTCTAGGATAGAGTCTTAGTTTACATAGCTTAAGAGAATATAGTCCCTACTTTCTCGCTATAAGAATATAGCCGGTTTAGAACGTAGCGTCGGCTACTAAGGCATCGCCTATACTTATACTACTTTTATAACTTTAAGGATACCTTAGAAGCTATCGTACACCTATAGTCGGCTATCGATCCGGACGAATATAATCTCTCGGAGCTCTCTAATGTCTCTCCTAGCTTCTACTTCCGAACTAGTGACTTCCTATATCCTGTTAGGCACGCTACGACGTAAGTAAGTAGAGAGAGCAAATCTAAGAATATTATGCTACGGGGCACTAACTACTACAACATCAATATTAAGGAGAAGATTATCTCCTTTATATTATTAACAAGGGAGACTAAGTAATGTTATAGTGCTTTTAACAGATAAGGGCATTTAATAATAAGTAGGACAAGTTAGTAGGATAGGATCTCTTCCCCTAGTAATACTAGAAGTAATTATACGAGACTTAGTCCATACTAAACTTAGTGTTAACTAAATTGAATAACAATAGTATAGTACTATTAAGGAGCGCCGAGGCGTTACTACCGATGTTATTAATATTTTACACTCTCGAGTGCTAGCGAGATTTATATATAGTATGCTCGGAAATTAATTATAGTATAGAGTCCTTGTTGACTATTATTAGTGCTAGCTACCACCTCCCGACAAATAGCAGAGTCGCTTTAGGTTAGGCCGCGCCTCCCCTACTAACTACGAACTTAACTTAGTTTAATTAGCCTTAAGCTAGGGACAGATTTATTCTATATTAGGCCGAACAAGTCCTCCGGAGAAACACTCTAATACCCTACTATCTTATGCCCCTCCCTGTTAGACAATTGCTACTCGGCATTAGCATAGCTCTACTAACTATATATATAGAAATAGTATTAAGCTTAACATTTAGTATAAGGTTAATTAGCCCGAGGGAATAGATATAAATACCCGCTAGTTAACGATAGTAGCTTCGACATAGTAGAAGCTGTTCTCTAGCTACGGATAGTAAAGATATACCTATTAGAGGAAATAAGAGAGAATAAACTAGATACGATTTGACTCGAGATTACTATATAATATAACGAGAGACAGCTCTCCGCATATGCGATAGTAATACAAGGATAGCTAGAGCCTATCGGAGCCTCCTTTTCGTAAACGGAATAGCCGCTTCCTGCTTCTAGTTCGAAATCTTCGCTTTGGTCCCTATATAGGTAGCTAGACTTTTAAACATTCCTCTTACGATATAATTTGACCTAATTGCGAAACATCTAGTAGCTATACTTACTTCCGAGGCTTATTAGGTACGAGATATTCCTAACTCTAACTCTAAAGTCTTAATCGAGGACGAATATCTTATTTCTTTAGTAGCACTATAGACACGAATTGCTCCGCGTATAAGAGCAAGTATATAAACTATAGTTATAGAGATGTAGTATAAGAAAGAGCAGTCCGAGGATGTAATCCGTTTAGAAAGTAAAAAGAATTTAGTAGTGTAAATACTAGATATTGTTACAAGCTTACTTCCTTCACCTATTCGCCCCGCTAGTATAGAAGGAACTACATAATCCGCTAACATTATAGAAGGGCTTAGAAACTTCGACAATTGCTCTATAGGCTCTCTTCGAAATGTACCCGGGGTAGAAGCGATAAACAAGTATATATGCTAGCACTATACTAGCTTAGGAATATAGGTCTTTTGTGTTATTATTCCTGAGATTATAGAACAGAATATCCGCAAGTTAAAGACTATAAAGTAGCGAATTATCGTCTATGTACGTATAACTATAGTACTAGCAGTAGCTACGATAGTTAGTTTAACCTATATAGTCTAGTTCGGTTATTACTAACTAGAGTAGAGTATTAGAGATGCCTCGAGAGACTCCTAAGAAGCTAAGTAATTAGGATTAACAAGGGCGCTAAAGTCGTTATAGTCTACTATAGAAAGACACTAATAGAGAAACGCCTAGACATTATCGAAGTAGCTATATCTAACTAATTTTACTTCGAGGAGGTTATACTAGTTAGTTTGCAACTTTAGATCGCGCTTAGTCCGGTAATACAAATAGAGTAATAGTACTTCTACCTTGACACTATAATCTTACTCGATAGGGATTCGGTTTGTAGATCTATTTATTAGGCCTTCGATAGTTAGTAGAGAATATAACATCTGCCTACGTAGATACGAAAGATGTATTTACGCTTAAACTAACTACTCTATCCTCGTAGTTAAAGAAGTAGCTTAATAGTACCTATAGTACACTAACAATAATATAGAATATTATGTATAATAATATAGCGAAGTAGATAATCGAACTAAGTATAGTTATTTAAACTAAAAAGTAAATTACTAAAGGTTATTTTATTAGTTTACTCTTGTTAAATATAGTTACGGGAAACCCGGTACTACTTTTTACCTAAAATTTAAAGTTTTAGTTTAGCGAACTAATCGCCTACCTCTAAAAGGCATAAACTACCTAACGTTATATAGCTAAAATAGGTTTACCTACCCCCTTTACTCTCTGTTGGTGGAGGCTATTTATAACCGACTTAATATACTACCGGCGACAAGTCGAGACATAATATAGCAAGAACTATAAATTATTTACTAGCTAGAATAATAGGGCCTACGTAGCACCCCTACTCTATAATCGCTATAATAGTCTTAGCTAAGCATAATAGCGCAACAATAGCTAATTAAACACATTAGCTAATATTGTTATTAGCGGAGAGCTAGTTAATAATCCCTGTCGTATAGATACACTAAAGTAAACCCTGTCGTAACAGGTCTAGTACTATAGCGAGGATACAATTTTAGCTATAATTCGTTAACGCTATCTAACAACTTAGTTCGTTTAGCTCCACCGCGAACTACAAGGACTAAGAATCGAACTAAGTAATAAGGTAGAGACAATAGTCCACGGTTAGCGCGGGGTGTCTTTCCCCCTTTGCCTACTACATAGCATAATACACCGGATAATCCCCTTAGTCTCTTTGCTAACCTTGACTATTATTCTCTAGCACGTAGAGTAGATAGCAATAGTAGTAGTAGGCTTAACTATGTCGCGCACGAGGAAGAGAAGGGCACGGAAGAGGTTATAAGGGAAGGTATACACAAGAAAGAGTAAGTAATTACAGCGAGTACAACTAGTAGTATATCTACGGGGCGGAGTGCTAGAAGATTGTCCTCGTCTAGTAGGGCTACATCCGATCGTACCACGTTTAAGATAGCTACTAGTATACCGGCTAGTAGCGAAGAGTTAGTAATAGATAGTTTATGCTTAGTTCGCGTAGACTAACATTGTCTAGGTCTCCTATATATAAGATACATCCTCCGGCCCGAGTAATCGATAAGATACAGCTTTTAGCTAGGTACTTTAATCTTAGTTTAACGCTCCGATGTCTAATAAATAGCAAGCTACTAAACGCATGAATCGCACTCGAGGAGGTCGTTGTAGTATAGGAACTTCTAGTAGAATACACTTACAGCGAACTACTAGCCCTATATATAGCGCTTTAACTACAATACTGCTACCTAAGGGTGCTAAAGATGTATTTAAATTACACGTGCGAAGCATGTAGTAGTCTAAACAACTACAAAATATGGCTTACTAGTAGGAATCTTAGTCGGCTAGAATTTAGTAGGGCTAATTGTTGCTTTGCTCTCTCTAGCTTATTATATTTAGTAGCGGTAAGTGTCGGCCGGTAGGGAGGGCTAGTAGTTTATTATATCAAACTAACAAGTTGTTAGTCTACTCTTTTGAAGTTTAAGAATGACCTAAATTTCGGCCACGGGCGACTAAGTAAACCGAAGTACGCTTACGTAATGCTATCCGGTTTTAGTCCTCTCTAAAGTGTCTTCTCGTTTAGAGACTAGTAATCTCTATAGCATTATAAACGCATCGTACACCGTGTACGTAGCGACATAGTTTTATTATAGATATAACTCGTAATAACGCCTTAGTTCGCCTCCTCCGCCTATACTAACCTAAACGTAGGCGTTAGCGTCACTAGCGTAACCTCTGCTCTCCCCTCTATCTAAGCTCGACAATAGCCGGCTAGCTATTGTAGCGACGCCCCCGCCTAGTGCACTATAATCATCCGTTGTTGTATCTATAATAACGACTTAAATATTAACTCTCCTCTCGCCGCCGCTACTACCTCTATTAGCATCTTCTATACTAGTAGCGTAGTATTAGTAGAATTAAATAACGTCTCTACCTTGTAGTTACACCTAAGCAAATCTATTCTAGTGTACCTCTCTATTATGCCGACTACGCCGCTACAGACCTAAGCGTGCATAGAGAGACCTCGATACCTCCTTCTCTCTCGACGTTACTACCGCCCCCTACTATATCCTCTACACTAGTAGCGTGGTGTTAGTAAGATTAAATAACGTCTCCACCTAGTAGTTATACCTAAGCAAAGCTATGTTAATATACCTCCCTGTCTTACTAACCGTGCCGATATAGGCTTCTACATACGTAGGAGATTTCGATAGCTCTCTCTCTTTTGCCGTCTCTACCTTCCTCTATAGCATTCTCTACACCGGCCGCGTAGTATCGGTAGAATCTAATACTGTCTCTGCCTAGTAGCTACGACTAAACGAATCTATTGTAGAGCGCCCTCCTATGCTACTAACTACGCCGTTAGAGGTTCTAGTATATACGAAGAGAATAGAGGAGAAGGTGTCTACTAGAGAGTGCCTGCCTTATAAGATAAGAATGTTTAGGACAGGATAGTAGAGTTATAACTAGTGTAACAAAGGGGGAAATATAGAAGCATGTCGTAGGTAAGGGTACGCCTACTACCTCCTTTAAGCTATAAGCTTGTAGTAGAAGGCGTCTTAGGCGGAGCTATACCTATAGCGTCCTCCTTCGCCGTTGCCTCTATAGTAGGGCTAGGCGAGGAATAAAGTGCATATATAATTTTATAGAATATACTATTAATTGCTTATTACGCGGAATATATAGCTATTACTCTACTCTGCCCCTTAGCTTCGTATATAGCAATTGTAAAGTTTAGACAATTAGATAGTAGTATATAACTTTCTTTGTTCCTTTACTAGCGTCTATAAGCTATGCTATGTCCCTTATTCCGCTATATGCTATCTAATTACATTCTATTTGTGCCTCGTATATAAATTTAGTTCCGCTACTAAAATACAGTTTAATCTATTTACGTTAAGTGCCTAATAACAATAGTAGTATCCTTAGTTTATACATTATGTAAAATAAAAGGTAACTAAGTACACGGACTATAGTTACTATTAGTTTAGTGTCTAAACTAAGTCATCTACTGTTACGTGTGCGCTGTATCTAGTACACTACCTACGTGCTTAGTTCGGGGCCTGACCTAAATCGACTAAATTTAGGTTACTACTCTTCTTACTTGTCGCTATTATTTATCTTTGTTTACCCTCTCTTAGCTATAAACAAGTGACTTATATAGTTCTTTAGCACTTCTTTAACCTCTTTAACCTCTATTTTAAGTGCTCTTAAATAGGATATCTCTTCTTTTAGTCAAGTCTTAGTCAGACATATATCACAAAGTATATAGACTTACTACGTTAATAAATCCTCTCCTTAATTCTTCTAAACTTATAAATATACTATACCTTCGTAAGATCTCTTACTTAACATCTATCGCACCTACTTAATCTGTTTACTAGACATTATTTAAAGCCTTATTTACAGTATATACTAAGCTTATAAACGTACGTAATATGTCTAAGAATTAGCCTAACGGCGCTAGCTAGGCCACAAGCGAAATTCCGCTCTACGAGAGATCTCCTATAGATATTTAAGCATAGCTCGATTAGAACATTAAGCTTAAGGCATTCTTCCTTAAATTCTTTAACTAGGACGACGACATATACACTGCCGTATGCGTAAGAGCATAGGAACTATATAAGGATACCTACACGTCTTTCGAATTAGATTATAAGGAACCTTAGACTAGTAACGCTAATATAGCTACGATTATAATTAACATTAAGAATAACCTATAGGACCCTTAGTAAGGCTATATAGAGATCTTCTTCGGGAGACTAAACTATTAAGATTAAGACTAGTTTAAGAAGAACATTAGCGTTATAAACAATATATCTAGCCGTAATGTTATTAAGGATTTTGTCCTTAGTATTAAGGCGTAAGAGCTTAGGAACGAGAAGAACTAGACCGAAGTAGACGAGAGAGCATATCCTAAGAAGTAGATTAAAAAGCGCTACTCCGCTACCTAGTCTAATAGCGGACTCTCTAAAAGATTAGAGACTTCTATACTTAGTAGTAGACTCGTAGGCATAGGTCTTAATAGCCGCACTAGTTAGCCTATGCATTAGTAGCAAATACTAGAAGACACGTCCTGTCTAGTCTAGAGTATTATCGACAAAACCATTATCGAGTTTATAAGCGTTAAGTATTTAGACGTTAGTCCGGGTATAATTATAAAAAGAGAATGTTTGTGTCGTCTATAGGCGTTAAGTCTATAGTACTATCGACGAGATAAGGACACTTACGATCTAAATACATATAGCCTTAACGAAATTAGGCTATTTCTAAAGGAGAAGAAATTAATTAGTAATAACATTATACTCGTGTAGATAGACTATATAGAGCTATATAAGATCCTCCCTATCACTGACAATTACGACCTGCGTACTGCTATTATTAACTATGTTAACTCCCTAACGGAAGGTTCTAACCTAATCTTCTTCTATCTTACGTCTAGCACGGATCTCGTTAAGAAACTTCCTACTAAAGTACTTTATAAGTTTAACGCTTAGTTTAACTCGGGTGTTTACTAACATACTTAGTCGACTCTCTCTAGTATTGTAATAGTTAGAAGCTATTAGCCCTAGTCGAGGGTAAAGAAGAAGATAATCCTCTAGCTCCTCTATCTCCGACTAAGGTTATACTACTACGTGACTCTACCCCTAAAAAGCGAATTACCCCTCTACTACTAGCTAACGATAATCCTACTATCGAGTAGCACCCTACTCGAGTAACAGAAGATAAATACTATAAGCAATGCCGAGACATGGATAAATATCTCTTTATAGTTATACTAAGCAAAGAGTCAGCTAGATACCGCATTCCGCTAGTCCCTAAGGAGCTATCTATACCTATACTAGCACTAGCAAAATGCACGTTTAATAAGACCCTTAGCAGCTCGAACTTCGTCGAACTTTACACTATTAACAACAATAACGACGAGTAAACTAGTAATGATCTAGCCTACTAGAGCTTTATCCCCGCAGGTACTAGAATCGATTACTAGTCCGAAGAGTTCTAGGAAAGAGGCTATAACTTTATAGGCTTTAAGAAAGACATTTACTTACTAAACGCTAGTGTATTTTGTTAGTATTAGAACAAGAAGTATCTAGTCGAGGCGGCATAGATGTACTTAGCGCTTGTTATAATTAAGAAGTACCTCGAAGGCTACCTAGCATTTGTGTTCGTATATAAGATAGAATTTAGAAAGACTCTAATAGGCCTCTTTATACTCTATCTCCTTTTACTCTTAAATAAAGAGGTGCTAAAGGATCGTAGATACGCTACTATGTCCGAGAAGTAATAGAGTAAGTACTAGAAGGTAACAACACTTGTCGACGACCTATAGCTAACCGTTAGTTCTACTAATACTATTAGCTATAATCTAATTCTTAGAGGATTAAACGTAATAAAATAGTAGGCGCAAGAGACACGCAAGTTTATGCCTAAGGCAAAGATCGTTCTATGCTAGAGAAATTTAAACAAAGAAGTGCAAAAGACAGAGTATAGCAACGTATATAATATAGACTCTTTAGTTTACAAAGAGGATCTGCCTAAAGGCTACTATAAATAGGAGACTTAGCTAAAAGATCGAAAGACTAGTAAGCCTATTAACACTATTAGAGTTATAGACCTTGTCGATATACGTAATAAGTACCCTAAGAAAGTATAGATAAATAATTAGTTCTTCTTTACCACTTACGACACTATAATTAACTACTTCCTCGGCGAAGACGACGTAGATACTAATAACTAGGACTTTGTTCCTAGGGGAGCTAAGAGAAAGAAGAGAGCTATCCCTATCTATTAGGCCGCCGTCATCTTCGATAAGTTCTACTAGGTCACTAGCTAGAAGACGCAGACCTAGTCCTATCTAGGAATACTACTAGGGAGGCCTTTTATACTAGGTATAAGTAGGACGCCATTTGTTAAGTGCTTAAACGTGGTAGCGTTCTTAATAGCTGCTATGTATAAGGACTTTAGGTTAGAGAAGCTTAAAAATAGAAAAGGAATAGAATAATATATTAACACCTATATCTATAAATCTAGTTAGGAGCTAACTAAGTCTAAGAACAACCTATTTCGAGCAAGGCTAAAGAAAGAACTAGATGCTACTTAACGAGCTATCGCTAACAAGCTTAACTTCTAAGAGGCATTAGACTATACCTACATAATCGACAAATAGTATAAGGCGAATAACGACTCTAGCAAGTTTAATAAAAAGGGGAGTGCGGAGTTTATAGTAGAGATCTCTATAATAGTTACTAAATAGAGCTATATCCTTACTAAAATTCTTATTAAGATAAACATAGACTACATCTAGAAACCATTCGATGCTACCCCTAGTCTACTAGCAGTTAGAGTCCTACTATATTTAATATTCGACCTAGAGATTGCTATTAAGGACAAGTATCTTTATAGTCTTATAGCTACATAGAAGAAGATCGAAAAGGATATAGATAAGAGTATATAGGAGGCAATCGAGAAGCAAAAGGACAAACCTAATAAGTCTAAAGTTACATTAGAGACGATTCTTAACAAGAAGACTAAGGAGCAAATACTAAGCCTAGTCGCGCCGCTGCTGCTTTTCTCTATGTTTCTCACTCTTATAGATATCTTCTAGGACAGCTCTACGGTTAAAGAGGAGTTTAGCAACTACACTGTTAAGTACGCCTACGATATTATACGTAACCCCTCGGCAACAGTGTTATAGTAGCACATAGACAAGATTCACGCTAGTTCTTAGATATAAGTCCTTTATAGTGTCATTTCCGAGATTATTAAGCAGAATATCTCCTACTTAAAGCAGTTAAAGAGGTAAGTAATCGTCTATGCATTTACACCTTTAGTGTTAGCAGTTACTACGACGGTTAGTTTAGACTATTTAGTCTAATTAGGTTATTACTAACAAGGGCACAGTATCTAAAATAGCTCGAGTAGCACCTAGACAGTAAAGCAATCAGGATCGATAAGGATTCTAATATAGTCGTTATCTACTGTGGAATAATACCTATACCTTCCTATATAGACATTGTTAACGTAGCTATGTCTAACGACATGATTATTAAGCCCCTAAGGCCGGAAGGTTTAAGGATCCTAATTGCTTAGGGTAGGGCGATTAAGACTAGTCTAAACCTTAACCGCTTCGACACTATAATCTTGCTTAATATAGCGTCGGTGCTGCGATTAGTCCTCTAGTGTCTCGCCCGGGTCTATAGGAATATTAAGTCTTAGAAGGCTAACTACACGGAGGCGTTTATAATAAAGCTAACAGCCCTATTCTATAGGCCTTAGGAGTAGCTTAATAGTAGACAGGGTAGGCTATTAATAGTATAGAAAGTCATCTACGAAGAAATAGAGAAGTAGAGAGCTAAGATACAGGCACGCGTATAAGCTATAGCGAAGAAGGATACGGTTAATCTAGAGAAATAATTAATATTGCTAGATAAATAGCCTAACTATATCACCTAAGAATATGATTCCTTAGTTTAGTAGACCGATTTAGGTACTAGTATATGTTAAACTATCTTTTAGGTAAACTGACATAATATAGCGCCTAAATGTCTTGCTTTCTACTATTGTTACAAATCCGAAGCGCTAATTCCAACTACAAATACAAATATCAAGCGACAAGAACTAATATGCTAAAGCGTATTACTAAATGCTCGGCCTGCGGAAAGATTATACAATCTAGTAGAGGCCTTGTTTAACATCTACCGTATTGCTAGAGGAGAGAGCTACTAATAAGCAACAAGGCGCAAGTCTTACTAGATTAATATACTAATAGATATCTCCGCGAAGACGACGCTAGTAATAACCCTCTCTTCTCTAATAGGGGAGAGCGCTTACTGTCTAATAAAGACTAACGACGTAGCATTAGTAGTAATACATAGCATGATCCGCCGATGCTAAATAACCTAGTAGTCTACTTAACTCCGCCGCTAACTATAAGGACTAAGAACCGAACTAAATAACGAGGTAGAGACAATAGTCTACAGTTAGCGTAGAGTATCCTCCCCCCTTCGCCTACTATATAGCATACTACGGCAGACGATCCCCTTAGTCTCTTTGCCGACCTTGACTATTATCCCCTAGCACGTAGAGTAGATAGCGATAGTAGTAGTAGGCTTAGCTATATCGCGCACGAGGAAGAGGAGGGCATAGAAGAGGTTATAAGAGAAGGCATGTACGAGGAAGAGTAAGTAATTACGGCAAGTATAACTAGTAGTACATCTACGGGGCGGAGTGCTAGGAGATTGTCCTTGTCTAGTAGGGCTATATCCGATCGTATCACGTTCGAGACGGTTACTAGTATACCGGCTAGTAGTAAAGAGTTAGTAATAGACATAGTTTATGCTTAGTCTACATTAACTAACGTTGTCTAGATCTCCTTAAGTGCATAATATATACACCGACACATATAATGAACTAAATTATAATTAGTTAGGCGATACTTAACTAAAGAAAGCCTTTATTAATAGCATAGACGCTAGTCTTGCCTAGTAGCTCGTTAAGGAAAAACTTAGTAAAGCTATAATTACGCGATTACTTAAAGACCTACGCATGTAACCTCTAGTAGAGAGCCTTAGTTAGCGAACTACAAATGAACTAGCAGAGAAGATGGAAAATTTAGATACAGCCGGAGGCATTAACGGCTAGTAGACCTCGAGCTTTACACTAAACACTAATTATAGGCCTAAAAGACACACGTTCCGGCATCTAGATATCCTTCTAGCGATACGCTTCTTGCTCGGTCATTGCAGCTTCGTAGTAGACATAGACTATAGCCTATATAGAGTCTTTACGGAAGCTGTCGAGAGTAAGCTACTACGACGAGTATACACCGAAATAGCGAGCGGCGACTAGTAGTAGGACGCATAAGAGCGACTTAGGATAGCTAGAGCTACTATTATCCTATTAATTGTTACAAGTGATTAGACCTAGGTAATAAACTATTAAGGGGATCTTATAGTACACGCTGTCTATCTATTATTAGGCAACCTAAAGGCAGAAGCATATAATAGCAACAACTAGCCGGGGTAGTTACTAATCGGCTTGCTTTCTATCATTAAAGACGGTAGGAATGTCGTTAAGGAGAAGACCTACTACGCTTACATAAAGAAAATCTTTAACCCCGTTGTCAATTACTACTTAAGAGGGGGCGAAATAATCTCCTATATAGATAGAAAGAGGCAGAGGTGTTTCTCTATACTCGCTGCTATACCTACGAATTACGCCGAATAGGTCACTATAACAGGTGTAAAGTCACTATATTATTATATAAGCTGCCTTATCGGCAAAGACGAGAGAGAGGACCTAGTAGTTACTATACCGTTTCGAACTTACTACTCTACGTAGCAATAATAGCGCTTATAGAGAGAGGTACGCGAGAGTTAGTAGCAGGGCGAAAAGCTAGATATAAGCTCTTAGGTTTATAAGGTTAGTTACTTTACGTAGGATCTTCCGTGTACTAATATTTACCACGCAATAGTGCTAGATATTCTGCACTAACTTCTTAAAGGCGTTTTAATACACGTCCTACGCTAGATTTAAAAATTGCTCTAGGATTTAATACCTACACACAAATCACTGCGGTATATAAGGGCTAGAGAGACTATATAGCGAATAGGCTACTAGCGCTTAGCAAAGGAGATTATACTTAATATCATCGACAAGCGCTTCGATAGCATACTAGTATTTCCTAGTATCTAACACTTCCTACACTACTTAGCTGTTAAGTAATAGACAGGTTAAGAGTAGAAGAGTATCGTACGCTAGATGCTCCCGGTATTTGTGCTATTACTCGAGGAGGTTAAGGCGCCTTAAGCTATTAAATTTATACGCGCACTAGTCGACTTTATATTACTAGCGAACTACAAGACCTATAATAACGACATACTCCGGTATATTAACCTTGCGCTCTTTAGGATAAACAAGTATAAAGAGACCTTCTAGGCCTACTATAGCGACAGGAAAGAAGAGAGTAACTTTAACTTTCTAAAATAGCACTTAATAATACATTTTTCAAAGGCTATCTATAATTTTAGAGTAGTTACTAGCCTTAATTCTAATTATTTAGAGCACAACTATGTCCGCTTTATTAAGGACGCCTTTAAACTTATAAACAAGAAGGCTAGATAGGAAGACTAGGTTACTACTTATAACACTAAACTAGTAAATATGTTAGCGGCATTCGACGACCCCTTAAAGTTAGTTAGGCCATCGGCTGCTAAACTAATTAAGATCCAGAGTATGCCGGTTAGCATAAGTAATACAGTTAACGTCACTTCTTAGTTCGGCTAGCCTAGTGCTAAGGGGGGGGCTATATAGCGTATAGTTAGAGAACTAGAGGCGCTTATTAACATACTACCTAGGCTATTATTGTAGCAAGTGATAGCGGTGTTTGTCCGCGAGGCTCGTTAAGGTATAGCCGATATAGGCTCTAGCTTAATAACTAAACACCCTAATTAGTTCGACGCTAAACTAGATCCCGACAGACTCGAACTAGATTCTTCCTAGGTTAGCAACCTCCGCGTCAAGTTCTACTATTCTTTAAAGTGTAGGAAGCTATCCGACTATAATCCTAATAATCCTAATGCGGACGAACTAAACTTTATCCGGTGCATAACTAAATAGCAAGAGATACGTAGCAATAAGAGGTAAGACTAGCTCTAGGTATAAGAATAGACAACGAACAATAAAGGCACTATCGGAGCATTACCCGATAGCCTCTAAGGTAAGTTGCTAGCTCGAATTGTATTTATAATAACTATAGAGGATAGCTTCTAGTCTAGTAGATCGGGTCGACGTTAACGCCTATACTACATAGGAGCGCTAGTGGATCTATACTAGCCTACTCGGCCGGATAGAGCAGCTAATCGAGAGCATAGTATAACACTAATTAAGCCTTAGACAAATCGACGCGACAGAGCTAGATAGAACGCACTTGCCGGTAGACGTATCTACTCTACTTTGCAAATTTACTATAGTATCCACGTCGTGCCGGTAGATAAGATAAGGCCGAATAGCTAGATATACATTAATAACACAGCCGACTTTAACACATATAATATGCTATAGAATAAGTCGTAGGAGTCTAAGTAGCTCTACCTAGCTAAGGCTTCTAAACAAGAGAGGCTAAGATCCCTAGGCGTAGTTAGCAAGCGTAAGAGGCATTAACGAAGCTTAAGCACTCCTTCCGTAGCTAGAACAGTTGTCTCTTGCATCGACTGCCTCGCCTTAGGTACGCTTAGGTCAACTACTAAACTATGTTAGGTAAAAAGGATAAGATAACATCCGTAGGTATTACCCTAGCTAGTTAGTTTACACCTGTGCGTTATTAGGTCAGTCGCTAAACTATATATAGTAGGCGGCATAAGACGCCTTATAACAATCTCCCGTTAAAGGGCCGGTTTGCCCCTGTGCCAATTACAATAGCTTAGGAAATTATAGTAAGGCGTTATAGATGTCTCTTAGCCTTTAAGAAGTTTAGGTATCCTATGCATATTTTGCAACGGCAGTAAAAAGTGTAGGTAAATAAGTAGTTATTAAGTTAGTTTCGTAGATAGACTTAGGTCGGCGATCTAAGAGGTTTACTCCTTCTCTATTATAAGTCCCTCGATAAGACTAGCTTATAAGACCCTCTCCGAAAGATACTTATTAATTTTAATATCTATTCTAGCTACGGGAAGCTTATCGAAGAAGGACTTACCTCTATAGAGAGTAATAACGCTAGAGAGTTCCTACTTGACGCCTTCTAGGGAGTAGGGGACAACATAGTACATAACTATAACTATAAGTAGCTACGTGACACAGGTATAGAGCCGCTTAAGCCTAGGAGGAGGGAAAACTTAGGCGTCATCTTCGTTAGTATAGCGAGTAGCCTCTTCCTTGTCCCCTAAAGTCTCCTCTATATCTATGTAGATTATAAGTATTTACTTATAAGATTATTAGTGCACAATATATGCGACAGATCCTGTCTATAAGATTATAAACTAGATTATCCTTATATACACTATTACTAGCTCTACTACCACTACTACTTAGTAGTAGTTATAGTAGAGTAGCGGGATGTAGTAAAAGAAAGTGTCGTTATACTCGCCTCTACGTAGGGGATATCCCTCTCCTCCCCCCTGCCCTTATCCGCGCCCTCTGCTATAGGGAGGTGCACTGTAGCCGAAGCCACCGCTACTACGTCCTCTACGGAAGCTACTACCGCTACCTTATCTACTATAGGCACGACCTTATAGCAGGTTATGCTAGGGAGATTAGTACGCTTCGAGGTAGCCTCGTCTTTAACATATAGCACTATATTTAAGGGCGGCAAGCTTAACCCGGGCGCCGCTTCCTTTACTTCTCCGATTACCGGAACTAGTACTAGATAGGCTAGCAAGGCAGGGGCTAACGCTAGTATTAAGCTAGGAGAAGGTTAAGGAGGGGAAGGGGAAGAAGCCTATAGTTATTAGTAGTTACCTCCTTGCCGGCTACATCGTATAGTAAGGTAATCGAGGGGGCGGCATAAGGATAAGGCAGCTCCCCTTAATAGAGAGTAGATGTCCCTAGTACTACTTTCTAAGCTGCTCCGAGAGCATGCCGAGATCTATTAGGCCTTACTTCTTAAGCTACTCTTTAGCGGCCCTAAAGTGCGTCTTCTAGTAGGTGTGCTAGTCGGTATTAGTCGACCTAAAAGAAGTTAGCTTAACCTAAACTAGATATCTACTACATCTCTTGCACCTGTCCGTGTTAGTGTTAATCTTCTTAGAGTAGGCCTTAACCTCGCTACTACGGCCGCTGTTAACGTAGTATATCTAGCTTCCGTCGTTGTTCTCCTCCTACATGACCGCTATAGACTAATAGCTACTAGAACAGACCTAAAGGTATATATACTCTATCTTATACCTAGCCTTAGCTATTACGACAAACTTCTTTTCTAGGAACGCTACTTTACATTTACAACCCTAGCTTAGAAATACTACTCCGTAAGGATCCTCTATACTAGCAATAATGCGGGTTACTAGGTAGTAGAACTCATAGGCGACAGCTATATAGAGCTACTTCTCGTTACGAATAAGCTTAGTCCCTAGCTAGATAGTCGCACGAAACTACTTATAGCTAACGACACTAAGCCCCTTAGTGGTAGAGCAGAGATAGTAGAGTATAATAAAACAAGGTTATTTTAGTTTAGTCTATTACTTATGTCGGAAGGTAGAGAACTAAGTAGGAAATGTCTACTTTTATGCCCTTATAAAAGCGCTTCTACGCTTAATCTTACTAACGCCTTTAACTAAATTAAGGTAGGTTTAGTGCGTTAAACTGAATTTAAGTAGGTAGGGGTGCGTTAAACTGAATTCAGGTGAGTAGGATGCGTTTATAGCGACCTAACGTAGTTAAACTTAGTCTAACGCGGGGAAACTTAATATTCTAACTCCCTACGCTTAGGGATTTCGTAACGGAGAATAGTATCTCTAGGGTAAGCTAGTATAGTATACTTACTATATTAGTTCTTATAATTATTCTTCCTCTTCGAGAGGTATACTCTTACGCCTATAAGCCTTAATAAAACCTAGAAAACCTAGTATAGGAGAAAACTAGGAAAGAGTATCTCGCTAGCGTCTCTTAGGCATAGTATACTCTTTATACATATAGCGCGCCTATAATAGCCTATAATATTCTTTATATACTAGATGTAGTAATAATAGTATAATTCTTTATATATGAAATATAGCGCTCTTATGTTATTATCTTTATATATAAGAATCTATCTATTATTATATACTACTACTTATTATTCTCCGGATTAGTCTTAGCTTAGAGTTAGATATATATTCTTCTCTTCTCCTTCTCTTCTTCTTTTCTTCTTTATAATACTTCCTTCGTATAAGTATTCTACTTAATACTAGCTCTATACTTATATAGGTCTAATACTATACTAGTAACCTATTTTAGGTACTATATAGTATAGACTAGGTCTTACTAGCCTAAGGGCTAGTAGGGGAGGCTTAGTGTATATACTAAGCCTATGCTACTATAGATCTAGCTATCGGGCTTATCTATTTAGTTGTTTGTTTACTAACCTAGTATAGCACCTACGTAGTAATTTTTTTTCCCTTTATTATTCTAGCTCTACGCTAGCTTACCTCCTATACACTTATATACTTTAATAACTATAGCTCCTAAAGTTCCTAAGGAGTAAGTATTATATATAGCACTTACGCTATACCGGCGCTAACCCTTTATAGACCTTATAAGAGCAATTTTACTAACTAGGACTAGTACTCTATACTATACTTACGCTGCGCTATTACTATTAATAAGTACCTTTAGCTTAAAGACGGTATACTCTCTATTAAGGATTCTCTCTACTAGATTACTAAGGCTAAGGCTACCTGCTATAATCGTTATAGTTATAGTAATAAATACTACTACTAGGTATACTCTACACCTATACTATATCTACTTTATACTAACCTTAGTAGCTTACTAAGCTTAACTCTAAGGATTAAGTTACTACTAAGAAGCTCTAGGACAAATACTTCGCTATATATATACTACTTTATAATAACGCTACTACTTCTAAAAAGAACATTTTTCTCCTAAAGCGCTAGATTACTACCTATACTAACTATGTATATAAGAAGGCTAGCGCTAAGCGTGTATAGAGTAAGTCTAATACTAAGGGCAAGGGCAAGGTAGTTAATAAGAGTAATAGTAATAGTATAACTTCTTTATGCTATAATAGCGCTATTACTACGCCCTCTACCCCTAAAGTTAATACTAAGTAGCTAGTAAAGGCGCTATGCCTAGGTATAATTAGTAACACTAGCTTTATACTTAAGGCTTTAGTTAATTATATAAGTCTAGAAGTGCGCCCCTATAATGCCTAAGCTATACTAACTTTCTTATAGGTAGTTACTAAGAACAAGTAAGCCGCTACTATATAGGCGATTAATAATACTATAAGGGCGCTAACTAGGTATATTAATAGTGTTAAGGAGAATAATAAGAATAAGACTAAGGTAGATAATGTAGATAGTTAAGGTAGAGAGAGCTAGAGTGCTACACCTATACTATACCCTCTTTACTTCGGTATAATTCTATAGTTTTCGCTACGCTAGCGTTCTCTCTATATAAGTTAATAATACTCTAAGCTAACCTAGCGCTACGCCTAGGTACTCTTTACTTTAAAATTTGTACCTTTAACTTATTAATCCTAAGTATGTCTAGAGTATTTAGCTAGCACTATACTTACGCTAAGCTACCTTGTATTTATATAGTAATTCCTTAGCGTTTATAAGGTTTTTTGCTAGCTCCTGTATACTTTCTTCTATAGGGTAACCCTACTACTTTACTAGGTAGTATAGTGCCTTTAGAGTGCTAGTATAGCTCTTACTAAGAATATATTTAATAATGTATTCTTCTTGCTCTTCTGTCTCTAGAGGCGGTAGGTATATACTCTTACTACGCCTATATAGCTCTAGTAGCGCAATATTAAAGACATTATAGATTAGCTTTATTTTGTCTAATAAGTGTAGCTTATACACCTATATACTAATTTGTTATATAATTATAAACAGGCTAATATACTTAGCTAATAGCTTATAGCTAGGTCTAGCGCTATAAAGGTTCTTAGTACTAAGTATAACCTTATTACTATTATAGAAGACTTTTGCTTATTAATCTCTATTATAGGCTAGCACTTAGTCTTTCTATACTTTACGTAGGTGTTAGGTAAGCTCTACACGCGTTTTAGTAATAGATTATACTTAGTTATTAACTAATAGGTTATACGCTAGCGTATAGCTAGGTAGCGCTAGCGCCTTAATGTTATTAAGTAGGTATATCTCCTACGTAAATAAGAACTGTACTAGCGTAGCGTATAGTAACACTTAATACGTGTTATTATATACGAATTGTACCTACTTAACCTAGTATAGCTAGTCCGTCTAGTAATAGTTAATAAAGTAGCGTAGGTACTACTCTAGCGTCTAGTTTTGCCTTTCGGTTTAGCTATCTATCTATAGATAGAAACTAGTACTAAGCTTATATTACGCCTTCTAGCGCTAGTATAGCGTACTCTAGAATTTACTTATAAAGATAGACTCTCTATCTAAGACTAGTGTCTTTAGCGTTCCGAATAACATTATAATATCTATTTTAAATAGATTAGTAAAGTCCCTTATATTAAGCTTAGTCGATATTAGTATATAGATACTAAACTTAGATAAGTAATAGATATATATAATAATCGTATCTATAACAATACTAGGCTAGAGCTCTACTAAAGGTAAGCTAGTAATAAAATTAAGCGACTAGTGTTATAAGGCCTTAAGTATAGGCAGGATTAGTAAGAGTTATAGAAGGCTATAAGGCTTATACCGTATTGCCTTATACCTTTAGTAGCTATTATAGCGCTTAATATACACTTTCGTAGCGACGGATATACCTAACTACTAGTACTTCCTCCTTATATTAAGGTAAGTCTTTATATAGCTAAAGTAACTCCCTAAGGGGTTATTATAATTATACTATATAAGCTCTACTCTTAAGGTAGTTTCTTCTAGGATATATACTCTATCTCCGTTCCGGAGTAAGCTATTACTAGATAGGCTCTACTTAGGGGTAGCACTATTACTAGTCGAGGTTCTCTCTTTTAGAAGTTTCTATTTCTTGCTATAAGTAAAAGTGTCTCTTTACTATACTACGTAGATAAGGTCCCGGAGCAACATAGGAGTAGAAGAAGTATATATAGTCTTATCCGCTAGTACTTACGTAGTATAGAGGTATATAATCTACTAACTCTAGTCTAAAATTATAACAGGCTTTCTACTAGAGGTGTCCTAGAGTTACATAGGTGTTATACTATCTTTATGCCCTTAGCTCTCTATTATTTCCTAGGCAAGTAGTAGTACGTCCTAGAATACTAGAGTAGATATATATCGTCCTAATTTAATATTACTAGTTAGGCTTAGAGGGAGATTTACGTAAGTACTCTCTAGGCACTACTCTTCTTACTCTAGAGGCTTTAACTCTTCTTAGTATAGCTATAGCGCTTCTAAGGTAATAGGTAGACTTATAGGTACTATTCTAGAGGTATACTAGAATTATATAAGCGCGTTATATTAGGGAGTAGTTTAAGGTATATAAGCTATACTAGCTTTATTACTGTCTTCCTAGGCTCTATTAGCCTTAGGTTTCTTATCTATAATAGATATAGGTATAACTCCTTTACTTCGTATTTATAACGCTTACTCTAAAAGGGGAACTAATATATAGTACTCTTCTTATATATCTTCTTTGTACTTATAGTAGTTAGGCCTACGTAATAGGCTATTAGCTAGGTTAGTCTTTCTACTATAGTGCTAGATAACAATATTAAACTACGCTAGTACCTTAGCGTAGTAGGCCTAGCGTTATAAAAGCTTCTTAGTAGTTAGGAAATACCTAAGGTTATTATAGTTAGAGAGAACTTTAATCGAGGTAGTAGCGCTAAGTAGGTACTAGTACTAGTACTACGCTACTTCTACAATAGTAAGAAGCTCTTTGTTATAGGTAGTATAGTTTAGTTCTATACCTTATAGCTTCTAGGACTAGAACGCTATAGAGTACTAGTGTTACGTAGGAGTATTGTCTTTATTTTACTAGGAGATTACTCCGGAGAGTATAAAATCTAAAGCGTTAGTCTCGAGCTAGAGAGACTTACCTAATAAAAAGTAGTATAGTATAGGTACTTACGTAAAGGTAGCTTTAAGCCTATTAAAGGCCTATACTATATTATTACTTTATAGAAATAGGCCTACTTACTTCCCTTAGACTAACTCTTACATAAGTATAGTTAGTAGTAGCGCTATATAAGAGAAGCTCTTAATAAATTAATAATAGAAATTAGTAAATCCGAGAAAGGTTTATAACTCCTTAAGGCTAGTAGAGGTAGGCTAGTTAGTAACGGCTTATACCTAGGGCTACTCTATTACAATACTATCGCTACTAATAACATAGCTTAGAAATACTACCTATATTACCTTAAAGATATACTTCTTTAGTTTTATATAGAGGCTATTCTTATGTAGGTAGTCTAGTATACTTCTAATAGCCTAGTAATACTCTTACTTATCGCTAGTGTAGATTAGAATGTCGTCTAGGTATATAATATAGTAGTAGTCTACTAAGCTACTTAAGTACTAATATATATAAGTCTAGAACGTAGCTAGAGTATTAGTAAGGCTAAAAGGTATAATAGTATATTTAAAGTAGCTATAGTAATAGCGGAACACTATCTTCTATTTATTACTATGCTAGATATATACTCTATAGTAGACATCTATAAGGTCTAGCTTACTAAATAAGTATACGCTCTTAATATAATTAAGCATCTCGGCAATTAGAGGTAAGGGGTAATAGTTCTTAATAGTAATATTGTTTAGCCTATAATAGTTAATATATAGACGTAGTAAACTATTCTTCTTTAGAACAAATAGGATAGAAGACTCTATAGGGCTAGTACTATACTAGAGTTAACTCGTTACTAAGCTATTATCTATATACTCTTAAAGTACCTAAAGCTCCTTTTTACCGAGGGGATAGATAGGTCCTTAGAGTAGCTATTTCTTCTCTTTAATATTAATAGAGTAAGTAAAATTGTTACTTAGTAGTACTATTACTACGCTCTTATTAAAAACATCTATATAGTTATTAAGCTAGTATAGTAGAGTTAGGGCGCTAGGTTTGTCCCGGTATATATATACTAGATAGAGCTAGGCGTTAGGCTAATTTAGCTCCTAGGAGAAGAAGAGTATATCTAGAATCGACACCTATATAGCGCTAGTGTAATACCTCTATATACTAGCGCTCTACTAAATCTCGGAGTTGTAGGATAATAGCTATAGTAGGTCTAATATAAGATTATAACTAGTTACATTAACGCTTTTAAACTACTAGTATAACGCCTATATTATTTCTTCGCTGTCCTTAATAGTAAAGGCTAACTTAGTATATCTATAGGTAGTTAATTCGTATTTGTCTAAGCTATATACTTAGTATACTACTAGGGGGTTAATAGCAATATAATAGCATATAGCAAAATACTAGCTAATAAAGTTACTATCGGCGCTACTATCTATTAGAGCTACCCCTTTAATAGGGCCTTTAGGTAGGTTAACTATAACATCGGCGCAAATTTAGTATATATTCTATATTATACTAGGGCTACTTAGAATTAGTAAACGTAAGGACACTATCTGTTTCGAAGAGTTCTTCTAGAGATAGTTTAGCGCCTAATAGTCTAGGCTCTTATAGATGTTATAAGAGTAAGTAGCGCTAGGTTAGAGAGCTATAGGGGTAGCGTTAGCGCTACTCTACTAGTTCTTTTAGCCCTTATAGTCTTCGTTATAGTAAGGCCTTTTAGCAAAAGTATTAGTCTTCTCTCTAGTATTATACTTATACTACCCCTATATAGGGTTAGAGTAGCCCGGTAGGTTCTACTCTAAACAGGATAGATGTACTAGAAGTTCTGCCTTAATTAGGGGTAGGTTCCTCTAATAGAGTACTTCCGAGCGTAGCTCTAGCGTAGTATAGGTAATAAACTATATATAGTAGACGTTGTTCGGGAGCGGCGCTATCTTAATATAGAACTTACAACTATTAAGAAACATATAGAAATTAGTAATTAACTATTCTCTATACTAGCGCGACGTAAAGAACTTTACTATATAGCTATTACTATAGTTTTTAGAACTCTAGGCTTAGTCCTAAAGCTAGGACTATATTAGGCTCTATAAGGGTATAACGCTAGTGCTCTTAGTATACAAGTTCTAATTATAGCTAAGCTAACCTTTTAAGTAGCTAGTAGCTATATAGCACTAAGTAACTTCTTTAAAGTAGATATTCGGCACTATCTTAAAGACATTATTATATATATGTATAAATTCCTTAACTCTTACTATAATAGTAGACTCTAAGGCCTCGAGGTAGTATAAGTTTAGTATATACTCTTTTACAATTTATAGGTTTATTAGGTAAATATCGTTAAGTTATACGTTATTAAAACAACTACGTAGTACTAGCGCTATAACTAGAGAGCGACTACTAAGTATATTCTTAAGCTAAGTAATATAAGTAAGAAGCGCTTTATATATAGTATTATTTCCCGTGTTAGCTATACTTCCTATAGGAGCTATATTAGCGTAGTATAGTCTTAGCACTAGCTCTTCCCTAGCCTAGTAATCTTTAATAGGAGTTATCTCTAGAGTTATAGCTAATTCGGTAAATGTCTCGCTAATAGCTAAGCTATTAGAGAGTTATCTATACTAGTGCTACTCTAGTAGTAGTTAGTTGTTTCGCTAGCGCTAAGTATAGAGTGCTATCTTATCTATATAGCTCTATCTAATAGAATATAAAAGAGATTAGAATTATAACAAAGATAGAATATTAAAGCTAGAAAGACAAGTGTATAGGAGTAGAATAGGTATTATACTAGTATACCCTTGATTATTGTAAGACTAATCTCTACTCTATCTATTCTATAGGCGAGGAGTGTTTTATTTTTCTACGGAGAATAGTATCTCTAGAGTAAGCTAGCGTAGTGTACTTACTACGTTAGTCCTTATACTTACTTACTTACTATAGCGAATAAAACCTCTATAGAGAAGAATAGGAAAGTTACTTAGGAACTATAAAACGTTATAATTAAAATCGAAATATACATAGAAAAACGATTAATTAATATAGTAGATATATAGTATAATATAGTACTTAGTATAGACTAGCTTTAATAATATAATCTAGACATAGACTAGATTAAAGAAACACTCGAATTTCCTAAGTATAATTATAGGACGTAGGGAGTATAATTAGCTCTATAGATACTAACTATAAAGATAGTATAGGTATAACTAATAGTTAGAGCTATTACTAGCGTAAGTAATTAAGTACTTCTACTAGAATATAAAGACTTTAAGGATTTATTCGAAGAAAGAGAAGGTATTATAGCCTTACTCTAACATAAACTATAGAATTATAAAATACTCTTTAAAGAGAGTAAATCCCTAATATACTATTAAGGTCTTATACTACTATTAAAATAAGAGAAGAACGTCCTTAAGAACTATATCGATAAGTACCTACTTAAAGGATTTATATAACTATTAAAATTACCTATTACGTACGGAGTGCTTTTTATACCTAAAAAGAATAGAATATTATAAATATATATTAATTACTAAAAACTTAATATACTTACTAGGAAGAATCGCTATCCCCTACTAAGAATTAACAAACTTTAAGACTAACTACTTAGAGCTAAATAGTTTACTATAATTAATATTAGAGATGCTTATTATTAAGTATAAATAAAGGAGAGCGAAGAGTAGAAAATAGCTTTTAGGACGTAATAGAGTCTATATAAGTACCTCGTTATACTCTTTAGGTTAACTAATACTCCTATAACCTTCTAAGAGTTAATTAATAATACTCTATAAGAATACCTTAACGACTTTATCTTAGCATATTTAGACAATATTGTTATCTTCTTAAAGATATATAATAAATATATAAGACATATTTATAAGGTGCTATAGAAACTAAAAGAAAAAGACTTACTAGTAAAGCTCTTTAAGTGTAAGTTTTATAAACATAAGATACAATTTCTAAGCTATGTTATATCTACTAATAGTATTAAACCTAATCCGAAGAAGATTAAGTTAGTAAATAACTAGCTAGAACCTACTATAGTTAAGGAGGTTTAAGCACTACTAGGATTCTTTAACTACTATTATAAGTTTATTAAAGGATTCTTTAAGGTAGCTACGCTAATATCTAACTTTATAAAGAAAGAAACTAGCTTTGTCTTTAACAAAAAGTATAGGTAGGCCTTTAAGGAGCTAAAGCTTAGGCTTATAATAGTACCTATCTTAGTACTCTTCGACCTAGACTAGTAAGCGCTACTAGAAATAGATGCCTTAGACTTTATAATAGAAGTATATCTAGCATAGAAGAACGTAGAAGAATAATACTACCTAATTATATACTACTTACGAAAAATAACTAGACCTAAACTTAACTACGATATATATGATAAGGAGTTACTTATAATTATAGAAGTATTCCGCGAGTAGAGAGTATATCTAGAAGAAACAACCTTACCTATATAAGTTTATACTAACTATAAGAACCTATTATATTAGACAACAACTAAGGTTCTTAATAGATAATAGGTTTAATAGTTAGAAACACTTATAAGCTATAACTTTTAGATCTACTATATTAAGGGATTAAAGAATAGTAAAGTAGACGCTCTTAGCTAATAACTAAATTACTTAAAGAATATAACAATAATAAAGGCCTCTATACTAAAGTAGTAAGATAGCGCTCTAGTCTATAAGTACTCGAAGGTAAAGCAGTTATATAGCCTTACTTAGGAGCTTACGTAAGAACAGAAGAAAGAAGTTATTTAAATATACTATAACGAACTAATAGTGGAATATAGCAGAATTAATAAGACTATTAAACTTATTATATAAAACTACCTATAGAAAGAACTCCGAAACAATATTAAGATATATATCGCTATATGTAATATATACTATAAGTCTAAGCACTTACGACATAAGCTATATAGGCTATTATAACCCTTACTACTACTAGATAAACTATAGTAATTAGTTATAATAGACTTTATAGGACCTCTACTACTATTAGAAGAACCTCTTATAGGTGTAAAGTATAATAGTATTCTAGTCCTAGTAGATAGATTTATAAAATATTACTACTTTATACTATATAAGACAATAGCAACTACCGAGGATATAGCCTTTACCTTTCTCTAAACAATTATTTCGCGATATAGAGTACTATAAGACTTAATAACTAATAGGGATAAGCTATTTACATTATAATTCTAGTAATTATTTATAGACCTACTAGGAGTTAAATATAAGCTATTAACTGTTAAGCGGAAGGCACGTTTAGGGGTAGAGTATTATATAGAACTAATCCGCACACTAGTTAGGTAATAGACGAGTTAATTAATTAAGGAGTCTATCTACCGAAGGAAAGAATAGCTATAAATCCCTAGGACTTAGTATTATATAACCTGTAGTTATATGACCTTCGGGCCTAATTATCTAGAGAGAGCTATATTCTTAGTACTCCTACTTAGCTCCTATAGATAAGCTATTAGGTTAATAATAAGCTAAGTTGCTTTATAAACCTCGTAAAGTTCTAACCTTGTAATAGCTTAGTTAACCTATTAGCTACTATGTCTACTATCCTTACAAACTTAACCTATATCCTCTAGTCCCTCTATAGCCTCCTAACGTAGTAGTAAGCAACATTAATGTGTTTTGCCCTTTTATAAGTATATAGCTCCTTTATAAGTAAAAGAGCTACCTAGTTATTACTATTAATCTTAGTAGTAAAGGGTAATCTTATTATTACTTTCTAAAACTCCTTTATAGTTAGCTTCTAAGGTGATTAACTAACTATCTTATAATAGCCTATGTCTCTTAGTAACTAAGATAGGAACTATAATCTCTTTATATAAGAGTATATTACTATATATTTAGCCTCTATAGTAGAGGTTAAAACAGACTTCTACTTCCTACTTATCTAGCTAATAGGACTACCTACAAGTATAAAGACATATCTAAGAATAGAGACTCTATCTGTCTTATCTAAGGTATAGTCTAAATCAGAATATCCCTTAAGAGTCTTATTACTATTCCTTCTAAACACTATACTAAGATCTTTAGTTAATCTAATATATCTTAATATCTTCTTTATCTTAATAGTATAGCTATCTATTAGATCTGCTATGAACTAACTAAGCCTTCCTAAGGCAAAGGCAGTGTCTAGTCTTGTTAGGGTACTAAGGTACATCTAGCTTCTAATAGCATATAAGTACTTAGTTCTACTAAACCTTATATCTTTAGTCTAAGCTTTCTAAGGGAGCTTATTATCTATTAGCTGCTTTATTAGAGTAGCCTTGTTAGAGGTCATATTAAGCCTCTATAGCACATTATCTACATAGTAGGTCTAGTTAAGCCTTAAGGTTCCTTATTGTCTGTCCCTTATAACCTTAACCCTAAGAACTTTACTAACCTTACTAAGATCCTTAATCTTAAAGATTCTACTAAGCTCTTGCTTAAACTACTAGATGTTCTCTTTGCTTTATGCTATAAATAGTATATTATTAATATAAACTAAGAGAATAATCTTCTTATTATAGTATATAAGAAGATAGAGGTCTACTTTACTCTAAGTAAAGCCTAGCTTTAAAAGCTTAGAGATATAGTACTAATTCTAATCTCTAGTAGCTTGCTTAAGTCTATATAAGCTCCTAAGAATGCGGAAGGCAATACTAGGTTAGACCTTAAGTCTAAGTAGTAGCCTTATGTAAATTACTTCCCTAAGGAATAATTCTATAAAGGCATTATTAATATCTACCTAATGACATTTAAGGTTAAGTATATATATAATAGCAAAGAACAGTCTTAGTATATCTACTCTAACTGTTAGTGTAAATGTGTCTTTATAGTTAATGCTATACTTCTATAAGAAGCCTCTAGTAACAAGTCTAGTCTTAAACTTCTTAATAGAGCTATCCGTGTTATATTTAACATTAAAGACCTACTTAGATATTACTAAGTTTAATCCTTTTAGAGGGACAACCTCTTCCTATGTGTTATTTAATCCTAGAGTATTAAGCTCTATATTAATTGCTTCCTGTCACTTACTTCCCTAAACTAGATTAGTAATAGCCTTATAGTAGTCTCTTAGAATTAGGACATATTACTTAATAGAGGCTGTTATAGCAATCTTATTAACCTTATCTTACTAATTAATATACTTAGCAATAAATGCTCTATAATGCTTTACCTTAGGCTCTTTATTATTAGATTCTTTATCTCTTAATCTCTTAAGTAATTAACCTACATAATTAGGTAATATAGATTAAACTATTAGCTCTTCTCTACGTTAGAATTCTATAAGGTTAATAGAGTTAACTCTTAGGATCTTGATATATAAGAAGATTCTCCCTATAGGCGCTTCTTGCTAAATAAGCTAATCTAATTAGTCTACCTTAGGATTAAGCCGGGCTCGGATCTAGGTTAGTCTACTAATTAGTCTCCTAACTAGTGCTTAATTGCTCGTAGTGCTAATCGTAATACTAAGATTAATATTCCTACCTTTCTTAAATTTAGAGAATTTAACATTTAGTAATATAATTACTGCCTTCCTATTAGGTGCCTATATCTTGTATATCCTATTAGTTCTATCTATATAGCTAAGGAATACTCCTACTCTCTCTCTATCTATAAGCTTATCTTTTCTTCTATATATAGAAAAGGACTTTAGGTTTATATAGGTGTATACCTTGTAGCTCTAGACTCTAATATAATTAACTAATAGCTTAATGCCTATATAGGCCTTAATTGGTGTAACTTGCTTATTATTAATTATAGGTCTAGTTACTATCCTATTCCTTAGATATATATCTACCTAAACTGCTTTAGGCTAGAACTTATTTAGCATCTTTAAGTCCTTAAGCATTGCTCTTATACTATTCTCTAAGGTTTAGATGCCTTTCTCTACTAGTCTATTCTAGATTAAATTATATAGCTTAGTAGTTATATAATAGATACCTTCTTAGCGCTCTTACTACTTTAGGATCTTATTAAGCTTACTAGTATTATCTAATCTAGTAACCTTAACTTTAGTATCACTTTCCTTCTTAACCCTTAGCTTTTACTTAATAAGCCTCTATAGAGCTTTATCTCTTGTCTTAAGTGGTATAATCTATATTATCCTTAAATAGCTATCTACAAGCTCTAGGAAGTATCTAAATCCTTCTCTACTTGCTTTAATTAGGCTATAGATATTAGCATAAATAAGCTAAAGAACCTCTAGTCTTCTCTATAAAGTTTTACCTCTTCTATTCCTTATCTTTGTTAAGGAATAGACCTTATATAGGATTAACAAATTATAGTTTAAATTAATAAGCTTCTTAAGAGTTATAACCTTATAAAGATCCCTAAGCTTCTTAACTCTAAGGTAAGTAAATCTCCTATGCTAGAGTTAGTACTCTATATTAGAGTTGTCGGGTCTTAAATTAATAAGATCCTTATATTGCTTATCCTAGGTTAAATATGCATACTTAGTGTGTAATATAATTACTAGCTAAGTAGTAAGAAATGCTATGTCCTAATTAGCTAAATCTAGAATTAAGCCGGGCTTAGATCTAGAATGCAGCTTTTAATTAGCTAACTACTTAAAGAGGAATTAGATAATATATACCCCCCCTTGAATTCTAGCTTTAAGTAGTAGCTACTTTTATAAATTAAAAACAAGAAAAGAATTTAAATTAAGAACTCTAGAAACTCCTAAATCTGTATATAGCTTACGACAGGAGACTAAATTAACACTAAGATTAGGTACATAAAGAGCCTATACCTTTATCTTATCTCCCTTCTTAGTCTTAATAATAGCGGTTCCTATTAACTATAACTAAAGGTAACCCCCCCTAACCTAGATCTATCGAGTGTGTATCTTACTTAATAGGCCCCTAAAGAGAGTTAGCTTATCTATTATATAGTTAGATACTCTAGAGTTAAGCATCTACTAATAATATAGAAGCTTACCTTATACCTCTAATGTAGAGCCTATAGTCTTAAGTTCCTCTTTACCTAATAGAACTTTAGGTAGTAGAGTTAAGATTAGAGAGGAAGGTTTAGACTAGCCTTTAGTAGTAGTAAAGGCTTTACCTTTCTTTAACTTAGATACTGCTTCTAGTCTATTAACCTTCTTAGTGAGATACCTAATAAGGGTAACTAGATTATTAAAAGCTAATAGAGATCTTCTCCTCCTTAGTAGGCTCTTAGTAATTCTATAGGAAGGCTAAACATGCCTCTATACTCTTTAAAGTTAAGGGCATCTAGTTACGGTGTAACTAGCCTATAAGCAGAAGATATATATGTAGCTTATACTTCTACTAGGTCCTTAATTTAGTCTCCCCCTAGTAAACATAGCAATCTTATGCTTACTAAGGCATCTCTCTTCCTCCTTAAGAATAAGAAGGACCTTATTTGTATTAGTTAATCCTCTTGCTTTAATTACTTGCCTTGTAAACCTATAGTCGTTAAGAAGAGAAGAGAGAAGCTACTATAATCTCTCTACTGCCCTCTAATAACCCTTATCTAGGTAGATAATAGCGATCTATCTTCCTAGGCTAGTAAGGTAGAACTAAGCTTTATTAATAGTGTCCTACTTATCTATCTTATAGTTTACAAATTAGATAACTAGCTCTCTTACGCTTGCCTTAAGGTTTATTTTGTACTTAGACTTAAGCAATCTCTAATATTCTAATGTAAGCTCTTTCTTATATAGTAACTCTTTGTTATCTTATAAGATGCACTAGACAACCTAGTACTTAGTAGTTGCATTGGCCTTTTACTAGTCCTTTAACTTAATAGGTAGGACTAAAAAGGAGCTAGAGGTGTTATTAGATAATAGTATTACTACAGGGGTAGTCTAACTACGAATAGTCTAGAAGGTATTCTTACTTATAAGGTATATTTCTATCTAGTAGAACTATTCTCTCTAGTTAAGTCTATTAAGCTTAATAACTAGTCTTCTTAAAGATAAGGACTAATCTTCTATAGTTAGGAATTAAGTTCTCTAAGGAGAAGAGAATTAAATAAATAGATAAAGGTTAAGTTTAGTTAATAACCTCTAGTTAATAGTTGTCTATAAGGCTAGCTAGGCCTTAGAGGAAGTTAGTAAATTAAATATGTTTAGTTAATCTAGCTAATAAACAGTAGCTATAGTAAAACAATTATAGGAGTTAAACCTATACTAAATAGAAGTACTATTCCTACTTATTGTCCTAAGTAGTATAATCTTTCACGACTTATAGTACAGTCTACTAGGCTTACTAAAGGTATTTAGATAGTTAACTATAAGGCGGTAGGGATATTGTAATTCCGCTTCCGTTTTGTTTAAGTAGTAGACTAACTACTATATATATAATCCTATACTTGTGCTATAAGCTCTAGGCTTATAACCTGTTAAGCGGAAGACATGTTTAGGGGTAGAGTATTATATAGAACTAATCCGCACACTAGTTAGGTGATAGACGAGTTAATTAATTAAGAAGTCTATCTACTAAAGGAAAGAACAGCTATAAATCCCTAGGACTTAGCATTATATAACCTGTAGTTATATAACCTTCGGGCCTAATTATCTAAAGAGAGCTATATTCTTAGCATTAACCTTCTTTTATTTATAAATAGATAGATAAACTAAATAGGCAAATTAAGTACTAGAGTAGTACCTATACTACTACCTAAACTATAAGTAAGACTTATAGGTAATACTATTACTACTCGCGGAGCTTGCTATTAATAATAGAAAGTTAGCTAATAGAATTTTACTATTTTACATAAACTATAGAATATACTTAGATCTATACTATAACACACTCGGAATTAAGCTAATATCTAAGGATACTAATATACTAGTAGCTAACATTAAGAAACTATATAACTAGCTATACTACGATATAGTATTTATATTATAAAGAATAGTAGAGTTTACTAACTAGAAGAGAATTATAGGACTAATTCTATAGGAGGGGGAGAAAGTTTACCTCCTTAGTAGAAATATTAAAACGAAATAACTAAGTAAGAAACTTAACTACACTAAACTAGAACTCTTTAAGATCCTAGAAAAGAAAAACAAGAACGTATATAAACTAGAACTACTAAGACATATAAGGATCTATCTAGTCTTTTATATATTACTACTAGAGAAAGCACTATAGAATACTATACCTAGACCTATTAAACTAGATAAAGAAACATAGGAGCTATAGTATAAGATTAAAAGAGTTTTACGTTATAAATCTATAAGGGGAAAGCGTTACTATCTTATCCACTAGAAAGAACATTAGTATAGTAAGGTAATATAGGAACTAGAGAAACACCTTACCTCGTAAGTAATCCTAGATTACTAGACTAAAAACCTATCCTAAGTAAACTAACTAGGTAGGCCTAACGCTACTAATACTAAACAAAAATAAGAATACCTAAGAAAGACTACTTAGCTAATAGAAGTACTCTAATCGTTGCTAAATAAGGAACTCTAATTAGAGTTAGATATAAATAATTACTAGTTCTATAGTAGGATAGGATCTACTAATAATAGCATTTCCTCCTACTCTAAGATTTAAATATAAGTCTCCTCTAGAGAGATTACTTTCTCTACCTTGTCCTTTAACTTTTATATCTCTTTATATAGGCAAAGCTTATTGCCTATAGCTCTTTAATAAGCCTCTTTTACCTTTTTATAAGCTTCTTTAGCTTTCTTTTTAGCGGCCTTAGCTATAACTAATTCCTTTTATAAATAAATATACTTAGACTAGAGACGCTACTATTCTAATTTTGTTACTTAAATATTATAACTTAAGTAGTTACTTACGATATACTAGCTATAAATACCTAACCGAATATAGACTTTATAGTCTAGCCCTTTCGACTTATAATAAGAGTAAGCTTATAGCATATTAGTTCTAAATAACTTAATAAACTCTAAGAGGTTCTTTTATATAGATATACTAGATTTACTATGCCTTTAACAACTAGGAGGCATATTTAGTATATAGCGTAGAAGAATAAGAAAGGATACTTACTTATTAGAACAACTCGATTAAAAGAGAAAAGTAATATTATAAACTAGTAGAACAGCTAGAGCGTAGAGACGTTAGGACTAATTAAACCACTAAGGTTATTACGTAACTTAGCTCGACATTTACTTAATTCTCTATTGTCTCTAGCAGCTCTACCCTAGAGACTATAGAGCGTATAGGTTACTAGTAGATATATACTCTATATTACTCCTAACTCTCGCTATAGAGTATATAGAGTATATAGAGTATATAGTAAAGAATATATATATATAGAAATAGTCCTTACCTTATATAAGTACTATAGTTAACCTTGTCTAGATAGCGAACACTAGTATTACTAAGGCTAGCCTTTATAATACTATCTAATTATACTTTATTATCTATAAGACATACCTTCTCTAACTCTTACCTTAGTAATATACTACTATAGAAGTAGAACTACCTCGTTCTTAGCTTAGCTTAGACTACTAATGTAGGCTATATTAGATAGTTCGTAATACTACGCTATACCTCCTTTACTTCGGTATAATTCTATAGTTTTTACTACGCCGGCGTTCTTTCTATATAAGCTAATAATACCTCGAGCTAGTCTAGTACTACGCCTAGGTACTCTTTACTTTAAAATTTATACCTTTAACTTATTAATCCTAAGTATGTCTAGAGTGTTTAGCTAGTACTATACTTACGCTAAGCTACCTTATATTTATATAGTAATTCCTTAGCGTTTATAAGGTTTTTTACTAGCTCCTATATACTTTCTTCTATAGAGTAACTCTACTACTTTACTAGGTAGTGTAGTATAAGGACTAACGTAGTAAGTACGCTATACTAGCTTACCCTAGAGATACTATTCTCCGTAGAAGAATAAAACACTCCTCGCCTATAGAATAGATAGAGTAGAGATTAGTCTTACGATAATTAAGAGTATACTAGTATAACGCCTATTCTACTCCTATATACTTATCTTCCTAGCTCTAATATTCTACCTTCGTTATAATTCTAATCTCTCTTATATCCTATCGGATAGAGCTATATAGACAAGATAGCACTCTATACTTAGCGCTAGCGAAACAACTAACTACCGCTAGAGTAGCACTAGTATAGATAACTCTCTAATAGCTTAGCTATTAGTAAGACATTTACCGAATTAGCTATAACTCTAGAGACAACTTCTATTAAAGATTACTTAGCTAGGGAAGAGCTAGCGCTAAGACTATACTACGCTAATATAGCTCCTATAGAAAGTATAGCCGACACGGGAAATAATGCTATATATAAAGTACTTCTTGCTTATATTACTTAGCTTAAGAATATACTTAGTAGTTGCTTTCTAGTTGTAGCGCTAGTACTACGTAGTTGTTTTAATAATGTATAACTTAACGATATTTGCCTAATAAACCTACAAATTATAAGAGAGTATATACTAAACTTATACTACCTCGAGGCTTTAGAGTCTACTATTATAGCAAGAGTTAAGGAATTTATATATATATATAATAACATCTTTAAGATAGTACTAAATATCTACTTTAAAGAAGTTACTTAGTGCTATATAGCTACTAGCTACTTAAAAGGTTAGCTTAGCTATAATTAAACCTCGTATACTAAGAGCGCTAGCGTCGTACCCTTATAAAGCCTAATATAGTTCTAGCTTTAGGACTAAGCCTAGAGTCCTAAAAACTATAGTAATAGCTACGTAGTAAAGTTCTTTACATCGCGCTAGCGTAGAGAATAGTTAATTACTAATTTCTATACGTTCCTTAATAGTTATAAGTTCTATATTAAGATAGTACCGCTCCTAGATAATGTCTACTATATATAGCTTATTACCTATACTACGCCGGAGCTACGCTTAGAAGTACTCTATTAAGGGAACCTACCCCTAATTAAGGTAGAACTTCTAGTATATCTATTCTGTTTAGAGTAGAACCTACCGGGCTACTTTAACTCTATATAGGAGTAGTATAAGTACAATGCCGGAGAGAAGACTAATACTTTTACTAAAAGGCCTTACTATAACGAAGACTATAAGGGCTAAAAGGACTAGTAGAGTAGCGCTAACGCTACCCCTATAGCTCCCCGACCTAGTGCTACTTACTCTTATAATATCTATAAGAGCCTAGACTATTAGGTGCTAAACTATCTCTAGAAGGACTTTTCGAAACGGATAGTGTTCTTACGTTTACTAATCCTAAGTAACTCTAGCGCGACATAGGATATATACTAAATTTGTACTAACGTTATAGTTAACCTACCTAAAGGCCCTATCGAAGGGGTAGCTCTAATAGATAGTAGCGCCGATAGTAACTTTATTAGCTAGCATTTTGCTATATGCTATTATATCGCTATTAACCCCCTAGTAGTATACTAAGTACGTAGCTTAGACAAATACGAATTAACTACCTATAGATATATCGAGTTAGTCTTTACTATTAAGGATAGTAAAGAAACAACGTAGGCGTTACGCTAGCGGTTTAAAAGTGTTAATATAACTAGTTATAATCTTATATTAGGCCTACTATAGCTATTGTCCTATAACTCTAAGATTTAGTAGAGCGCTAGTATATAGAGGCATTATACTAGCGCTATATAGGTATTAATCCTAGATATACTCTTCTTCTCCTAGGAGCTAAATTAGTCTAACGCTTAGCTCTATCTAGTATATATATACTAGGACAAACCCGGCGCTCTAACTCTACTATACTAGCTTAATAACTATATAGATGTTTTTAATAAGAGTATAGCAATAGTACTACTAGGTAATAATTTTACTTACTCTATTAATATTAAAGAGAGAGAATAGCTACCCTAGAGACCTATCTACTCCCTTAGTAAGAAGGAGCTTTAGGTACTTTAAGAGTATATAGATAATAGCTTAGTAATAGGTTAACTCTAGTATAGTACTAGCTCTACGAGGTCTTCTATTCTATTTATTCTAAAGAAGGATAGTTCGCTATGCCTATATATTAACTATTATAGGCTAAATAATGTTACTATTAAGAACTATTACCTCTTACCTCTAATTGCTAAGATGCTTAATTATATTAAGAGTATATACTTATTTAGTAAGCTAGACCTTATAGATGTCTACTATAGGGTATATCTAGCATAGCGATAAATAGAAGATAGTATTCTACTATTACTATAGCTACTTTAAATATACTATTATACCTTTTAGCCTTACTAATGCCCTAGCTACGTTCTAGACTTATATATATTAGTACTTAAGTAGCTTAGTAGACTACTACTATATTATATACTTAGATAATATTCTAATCTACGCTAGTAACAAGTAAGAGTATTACTAGGCTATTAGAAGCGTACTAAACTACCTACGTAAGAATAGCCTCTATATAAAACTAAAGAAGTATATCTTCGAGGTAATATAGGTAGTATTCCTAAGCTACGTTATTAGTAGTAATAGCGTTACGATAGAGTAGCTCTAGGTATAAGCCGTCGCTAACTAGTCTACCTCTACTAGCCTTAAGGAGTTATAAACCTTTCTTAGATTTACTAATTTCTACTATTAATTTATTAAGAGCTTCTCCTATATAGTACTACTACTAACTATACTTACGCGAGAGTTAGTCTAAGAGAAGTAAGTAGGCCTATTTCTATAGAGTAACGATATAGTATAAGCCTTCGATAGGCTTAAAGCTACCTTTATATAAGCGCCTATACTATGCTACTTTTTATTAAGTAAGCCTCTCTAGCTCGAGACTAACGCTTTAGATTTTGTACTTTCTAGAGTAATCTCCTAGTAAAATAAAGATAATACTCCTACGTAACACTAGTACTCTATAGCGTTCTAGTTCTAGAAGCTATAAGGTATAGAACTAAACTATACTACCTATAACAAAGAGCTTCTCGCTATTATAGAAGTAGTATAGTACTAGCGCTAGTACTTACTTAGTACTACTACTCTAATTAAAGTCCTCTTTAACTATAATAACCTTAAGTATTTCCTAACTACTAAGAAGCTTTTATAACAATAGGCCTACTACGCTAAGGTACTAGCATAGTTTAATATTGTTATCTAGTACTATAGTAGAAAGACTAACCTAGCTAATAGCCTATTACGTAGGCCTAACTACTATAAGTATAAAGAAGATATATAGGAAGAGTACTATACGTTAGTTTCTCTCTTAAAATAAGTATTATAAACGTAAAGTAAAGAAGTTATACCTATATCTATTATAGATAAGGAACCTAAGGCTAGTAAGGCCCGGGAAGATAGTAATAAAGCTAGTATAGCTTATATGCCTTAAACTACTCTCTAACGTAATACGCTTATATAATTCTAGCATACCTCTAGAATAGCGCCTATAAGTCTACCTATTACCTTAGAAGCGCTATAGCTATACTAAGAAGAGTTAGAGCCTCTAGAGTAAGAAGAGTAGTACTTAGAAAGCACTTACGTAAATCTCTCTCTAAGCCTAACTAATAATGTTAAATTAGAACAATATATATCTACTTTAGTATCCTAGGACATGCTACTACTTGCCTAGGAAATAATAGAGAGCTAAGGGTATAAAGATAGTATAACGCCTATATAACTCTAGGATACCTTTAGTAGAAAGCCCGCTATAATTTTAGACTAGAGTTAGTAGATTATATACCTCTATACTATATAAGTACTAGCGGATAAGACTATATATATCTCTTCTACTCCTATATTACTCCGGGACCTTATCTATATAATATAGTAAAGAGATACTTTTACTTATAGTAAGAAATAGAAACTTCTAAAAGAGAAAACCTTAACTAGTAATAGTACTACCTCTAAGTAGAGCCTATCTAGTAATAGCTTACTCTAGAATAGAGATAAGGTATATATCCTAGAAGAAACTACCTTAAGAGTAGAGCTTATATAGTATAATTATAATAACTCCTTAGGGAGTTACTTTAGCTATATAAAGACCTACTTTAATATAAGGAGGAAGTACTAGTAGCTAGGTATATCTATCGCTACGAAAGTGTATATTAAGCGCTATAACAGCTACTAAAGGCATAAGGCAACGTAGTATAAGCCTTATAGCCTCCTATAACTCTTACTAATTCTACCTATACTTAAGGCCTTATAATACTAGTTACTCGATTTTATTACTAGCTTACTCTCGGTAGAGCTTTAGCCTAGTATTGTTATAGATACAATTATTATATATGTCTATTACTTATCTAAGTTTAGTATCTATACGCTAACGTTAACTAAGCTTAATACTAGGGACTTTACTAATCTATTTAAAATAGATATTATAACATTATTTAGAACACTAAAGATACTAGTCTTAGATAGAGAGTCTATCTTTATAAGCAAATTCTAAAGTGCGCTATACTAGCGCTAGAAGGCGTAATACAAGCTTAGTACTAGTTTCTATCTATAGATAGACAGCTAAACTAAAAGGCAAAACTAGACGCTAGAGTAGTACCTACGCTACTTTATCGACTATTACTAGATAGACTAGCTATACTAGGTTAAGTAGGCGCAATTCGTATATAATAATATATATTAAGTATTACTATATACTACGCTAGTATAGTTCTTATTTACGTAGGAGATACACTTACCTAATAATATTAAGGCGCTAGCGCTACCTAGCTATACGCTAGTATATAACCTATTAGTTAATAACTAAGTATAATCTATTACTAAAACGCGTATAGAGCTTGCCCGACACCTATATAAAGCATAGAAAGACTAAGCGCTAGCCTATAATAGAGGTTAATAAGCAAAAGTCTTTTATAATAGCGATAAGGTTATACTTAGCACTAAGAACCTTCGTAGCGCTAGACCTAGCTATAAGCTATTAGCTAAGTATATTAGCCCGTTTATAATTGTATAACGAATTAGTACGTAGGTATATAAGCTACCCTTACTAGACAAAATAAAGCTAATCTATAACGTCTTTAACGTTACGCTACTAGAGCTATATAGGCGTAGTAAGAGTATACACCTACTGCCCCTAGAGGTAGAAGAGCAGGAAAAATATATTATTAAATATATTTTTAGTAAGAGCTATACTAGTACCCCGAAGGCGCTATACTACCTAGTAAAGTAGTAGAGTTACTCTATAGAAGAAAGCATATAGAAGCTAGTAAAAAACCTTATAAATGCTAAGGAATTGCTATATAAATATAAGGTAGCTTAGTATAAGTATAGCGCTAGCTAAACACTCTAGACACACTTAGGATTAATAAGTTAAAGGCATAAATTTTAAAGTAAAGAGTACCTAGGCGTAGCGCTAGGTTAGCTCGGAGTATTATTAGCTTATATAGGAAGAACGCTAGCGTAGTAAAAACTATAGAATTATACTAAAGCAAAAAGGGTATAGCGTAGGCGTAGCACTCTAGCTCTCTCTACCTTAACTATCTATATTATCTACTTTAGTCTTATTCTTATTATTCTCCTTAACACTATTAATATGCCTAGTTAGTGCCCTTATAGCATTATTAATCGCCTACGTAGTAGTAACTTACTTATTCTTAGTAACTACCTATAAGAAAGTTAGTATAGCTTAGGCGTTATAGAGGCGCACTTCTAGACTTATATAATTAACTAAAGTCTTAAGTATAAAGCTAGTATTACTAATTATACCTAGGCGTAGCGCCTTTACTAGCTGCTTAGTGTTAACTTTAGAGGCGAAGAGCGTAGTAATAGCGCTATTATAGCGTAAAGAAGTTATACTATTACTATTACTCTTATTAACTACCTTACTCTTACCTTTAGCGTTAGACTTGCTCTATATATGCTTAGCGCTAGTCTTCTCGTATATATAGTTAGTATAGGTAGTAATCTAGCGCTTTAGAAGAATAATGTCCTTCTTAGAAGTAATAGCGTCGTTATAGAGTAGTATATATATAGTAAAGTATTTATCCTAGAGCTTCTTAGTAGTAACTTAATCCTTAGAGTTAAGCTCGGTAGGCTACTAAAGTTAGTATAAAGTAGACATAGCGTAGGTATAGAGTATACCTAGTAGTAGTGTTTATTACTATAACTATAACAATTATAGTAGGTAGCCTTAGCCTTAGTAATCTAGTAGAGAGGATCTTTAATAGGGAGTATACTATCTTTAAGCTAGAGGTACTTATTAATAGCAATAGCGTAGCGTAAGTATAGTATAGAGTACTAGTCCTAGTTAGTAAAATTGCTCTTATAAGGTCTATAAAGAGTTAGCGCCGGCGTAGCGTAAGTACTATATATAATACTTACTCCTTAGGAACTTTAGAGGCTATAGTTGTTAAAGTGTATAAGCGTATAGAAGGTAAGCTAGCGTAGAGCTAGAATAATAAAGAGAAAAAAAAATTTACTATATAGGTACTACGCTAGGTTAGTAAATAAATAACTAAATAGATAAGCCCGATAGCTAGATCTATAGTAGCGTAGGCTTAGTATATACACTAAGTCTCCCCTACTAGCCCTTAGGCTAGTAAGACCTAGTCTATACTATATAGCACCTAAAATAGGTTACTAGTATAGTATTAGACCTACGTAAGTATAGAGCTAGCGTTAAGTAGAATACTTATATAAAGGAAGTATTATAAAGGAGAAAAGAAGAAGAGAAGAAGAAGAGAAAGATATATATCTAGCTCTAAGCTAAGACTAATCCGGAGAATAATAGGTAGTAGTATATAATAATAAATAGATTCTTATATATAAAAATAACAACGTAAGAGCGCTATATTCTATATATAAAGAATTATACTATTATTACTATATCTAGTATATAAAGAATATTATAGGCTACTATAGGCGTACTATATATACGAAGAGTACGCTACGCCTAAGAGGCGCTAGTAAGATGCTCTTTCCTAGTTTTCTCCTATACTAGGTTTTCTAGGTTTTATTAAGGCTTATAGACGTAAGGGCGTGCCTCTTAAAGGGGGAGAATAATTATAAGGACTAACGTAGTAAGTACGCTACGCTAGCTTACTCTAGAGATACTATTCTCTATAGAAGAATAAAACACTCCTTACCTATAGAATAGATAGAGTAGAGATTAGTCTTACAATAATCGAGAGTATACTAGTATAACGCCTATTCTACTTCTATACACTTGTCTTCCTAGCTCTAATATTCTACCTTCGTTATATATAGCACCTTTAGAGTGCTAGTATAGCCCTTACCAAGGACATGTTTAATAATATATTCTTGTTGCCCTTCTACCTCTAGAGGTAGTAGGTATATACCCTTACTACGCCTATATAGCTCTAGTAGTGTAATATTAAAGACGTTATAGATTAGCTTTATTTTGTCTAGTAAGTATAGCTTATATACCTACGTACTAATTTGTTATATAATTATAAACGGGCTAATATACTTAGCTAATAGCTTATAGCTAGGTCTAGTGCTACGAAGGTTCTTAGTGCTAAGTATAACCTCGTCGCTATTATAGAAGACTTTTACTTATTAATCTTTATTATAGGCTAGCGCTTAGTCTTTCTATGCTTTATATAGGTGTTAGGCAAGCTCTATATACGTTTCGGTAATAGATTATACTTGGTTATTAACTAATAGGTTATACGCTAGCGTATAGCTAGGTAGCGCTAGTGCCTTAATATTATTAGGTAGGTGTATCTTCTACATAAATAAGAACTACGCTAGTGTAGTATATAGTAACGCTTAATACGTATTATTATATACAAATTACACCTACTTAACCTAGTATAGCTAGTCCGTCTAGTAATAGTTAATAAAGTAGCATAGATACTACTCTAGCGTCTAGTTTTACCTTTTAGTTTAGCTATCTATCTATAGATAGAAACTAGTACTAAGCTTATATTATGCCTTCTAGCGCTAGTATAGCGCACTCTAGAATTTGCTTATAAAGATAGACTCTCTATCTAAGACTAGTATCTTTAGCGTTCTAAACAACGTTATAATATCTATTTTAAATAGATTAGTAAAGTCCCTAGCGTTAAGCTTAGTTAATATTAGTATATAGATACTAAACTTAGATAAGCAATAGACATATATAATAATTATATCTATAATAACGCTAGGCCGGAGCTCTATCGGGGGTAAGCTAGTAATAAAATTAAGTAACTAGTATTATAAGGCCTCGAGTATAGGTAGGATTAGTAAGAGTTATAGAAGGCTATAAGGCTTATACTACGTTGCCTTATACCTTTAGTAGCTGTTATAGCGCTTAATATATACTTTCGTAGCGATAGATATACCTAGCTACTAGTACTTCTTTCTTATATTAAGGTAGGTCTTTATATAGCTAAAGTAACTCCCTAAAGAGTTATTATAATTATGCTATATAAGCTCTACTCTTAAGGTAGTTTCTTCTAGAATATATACTCTATCTCCGTTCCGGAGTAAGCTATTACTAGATAGGCTCTACTTAGGGATAGTACTATTACTAGTTAAGGTTCTCTCTTTTAGAAGTTTCTATTTCTTACTATAAGTAAAAGTATCTCTTTACTATACTATATAGATAAGGTCCCGGAGTAATATAGGAGTAGAAGAGATATATATAGTCTTATCTACTAGTACTTATATAGCGTAGAGGTATATAATCTACTAACTCTAGTCTAAAATTATAGTAGGCTTCTTACTAGAGGTGTTCTAGAGTTACGTAGGTGTTATACTATCTTTATGCTCTTAGCTCTCTATTATTTCCTAGGTAAGTAGTAGCACGTCCTAGGATACTAAAGTAGACATATATCGTTCTAATTTAATATTACTAGTTAGGCTTAGAGAGAGATTTACGTAAGTGCTCTCTAAGCGCTACTTTTCTTACTCTAGAGACTCTAACTCTTCTTAGTATAGCTATAGCACTCCTAAGGTAACAGGTAGACTTATAAGTACTATTCTAGAGGTATACTAGAATTATATAAGCGCGTTATATTAGAGAGTAGTTTAAGGCATATAAGCTATACTAGCTTTATTACTGTCTTCCTAGGCCCTACTAGCCTTAGGTTTCTTATCTATAATAGATATAGGTATAACTCCTTTACTTCGTATTTATAATACTTACTCTAAGAGAGAGACTAATATATAGCGCTTTTCTTATATATCTTCTTTATACTTATAGTAGTTAGGCCTACGTAATAGACTATTAGCTAGGTTAGTCTTCCTACTATAGTGCTAGATAACAATATTAAACTACGCTAGTACCTCGGCGTAGTAGGCCTAGCGTTATAAAAGCTTCTTAGTAGTTAGGAAATACCTAAGGTTATTATAGTTAGAGAGGACTTTAATTAGAGTAGTAGCGCTAAGTAGGTACTAGCGCTAGTACTACGCTGCTTCTATAATAGTAAGAAGCTCTTTGTTATAGGTAGTGTAGTTTAGTTCTATACCTTATAGCTTCTAGAACTAGAACGCTATAGAGTACTAGTATTACGTAGGAGTATTACTTTTGTTTTACTAGGAGATTACTCCGGAGAGTATAAAATCTAAAGTATTAGTCTTAAGCTAGAGAGGCTTACCTAATAAAAAGTAGTATAGTATAGGCACTTACGTAAAGGTAGCTTTAAGTCTATTAAAGGCCTATACTATATTATTACTCTATAGAAATAGGCCTACTTACTTCTCTTAGACTAACTCTTATATAAGTATAGTTAGTAGTAGCGCTACGTAGGAGAAGTCCTTAATAAATTAATAGTAGAAATTAGTAAATCTAAGAAAGATTTATAACTCCTTAAGGCTAGTAGGAGTAAGCTAGTTAGTAATAGCTTATACCTAGAGCTACTCTATTATAACGCTATTGCTACTAACGATATAGCCTAGAAATACTACCTATATTGCCTCGAAGATATACTTCTTTAGTTTTATATAGAGGCTATTCTTATGTAGGTAGTCTAGTATACTTCTAATAGCCTAGTAATACTCTTACTTATCGCTAGCGTAGATTAGAATATTATTTAGGTATATAATATAGTAGTAGTCTACTAAGCTACTTAAGCACTTATATATATAAGTCTAGAACGTAGCTAGGGTATTAGTAAGGCTAAAAGGTATAACAGTATATTTAAAGTAGCTATAGTAATAGCGGAATACTGTCTTCTATTTATCGCTACGCTAGATATATACCCTATAGTAGGTATCTATAAGGTCTAGCTTACTAAATAAGTATATACCCTTAATATAATTAAGTATCTTAGCAATTAGAGGTAAGAGGTAATAGTTCTTAATAGTAACATTATTTAGCCTATAATAGTTAATATATAGACGTAGCGAACTATCCTTCTTAGGAACGAATAGGATAGAAGACTCTATAGAGCTAGTACTATACTAGAGTTAACTTATTACTAAGCTATTATCTATATACTCTTAAAGTACCTAAAGCTCCTTCTTACCGAGGGAGTAGATAGGTCTCTAGAGTAGCTATTTTCTCTCTTTAATATTAATAGAGTAAGTAAAATTATTACCTAGTAGTACTATTACTACACTCTTATTAAAAACATCTATGTAGTTATTAAGCTAGTATAGTAGAGTTAGAGCGCTAGGTTTATCCTAGTATATATATACTAGATAGAGCTACGTATTAGGCTAATTTAGCTCCTAGAAGAAGAAGAGTATATCTAGGATCGACACCTATATAGCGCTAGTATAATGCCTTTATACACTAGCGCTCTACTAAATCTTAATTACGACTAGTAAGATAAGAGAGTTAATTACGTCTATTCGTTAAGATATCGAGACTTAGAAGAAGAAGAAGAAAAGCTAGTATATAAAGCACATGTAATATTAAGGGCGAAGTAGCTAGAAGCCTAAGCTACAATACTAAGATTATATAACTAATCTAAACTACATCCTAACTAAATCTAGTTCGTATCTATCTTATATTACTACCTTCTCTCTTAAGCACGTTTACCCTTAAACACTATTATATATTATTTATTAATCTATTTCGGCCTTAGCTTATCCGTGTAAGAGTCTAGATAGTTACGTAGCACGTTAGCTACTCCTTTAAGATTATTAATTAGCTACTAGGTAAGATTCTCTAGATAGCTCTTCTAGCTTATATAAGTAACTAGTTTACTACGTAGTATATATATGTTAACTACGTCGTCTACCTTGTATTTCTCTTTACTATTAACTTCTATTAGAGGTAGTTCCTTAAAGGCTTAGCCTAGTAGAGGGTTGTTTAGATACTTAGTAAGTAGATTAGTATAAAACATAGAGTAGATTTGTTATAGCGCAGCTAGTAGATCTAGCTTATATACTAATAGTAACTACTTCTTAAGGATCTTATATAGACTAACGTATTTTAGTAGTAGCTTTAGATTACTATATAGCTAGAGGTTCTTTGTTAATAACTATACTAAATCGCCTACCTCGAACTCTATTAGCTAGCGGTGCTTATTAGCTTATTCTACTATACGTAATTAGGTAATAGTAAGGTTAGCTTTAGCAATAGCTAGCGCTTCTTCTAGTTGTTTAGCAAGTGCGTAGATGTCGACCTTATTTAGCTTAGCTCTTGTTAATAGTGCGTCGAAAGAGAGTTAAAAGCTTAGCCTTAGCTTATATTCTCTAGTAACCTCGAATAGTAATAGCTTAGTACTCTCTAATAGGTTAATATTAGCGGAGAACTCTACTACTAGTAGAATAAGAGTCTAATTACTAAAGTGTGTAGCGTATAAACAGATAACTCGCTTAAACTTACAATTTATAACCTCTAATTAGCTATCTATCTATAGATGCCCTATAGTAGATAGTTTAGTAGTAATCTTTAGGATCTAGTAGAGCCTCTTCTATACGTCGCTAACGAACTAAGGGCTGTAATCCGAGGTAATACTATCTAGTAGGCTATATAGTTTCTATATATAGAAGAATAATAGCTTAGCTATCTTAAATGTAGAGGTTTCTTCTTCTCCCTAGAAGTAAGAGATTAAGTGTCGTCTCTTAGATAAGCAATCGATAACATATAGTACTACGTTATAGCTATCTACTAGAGGTAGGCTAGTAACGAAGTCTATAGTAATATATTACTAGGGCCTAACTAGAATAGGTAATAGCGATAGAGAGCCGGCTAGTAAGCTATAGTAAGCCTTTAAGCGCTTATAGTTATAATAGTTAGTAACGAACCTCTTAACGTTAGAATCGCACTTAGGGATATAGAAAGTAGACTTAATTATAGTAGCTATCTTAGTGGCCCCTTCGTGTGTGTAATTCTTTAATATATAAACTCCTTAGATAACTTTTATAGCTATAGAGAAAGGCATAATTAATCGGCTAGCGGCGTATAGTATTTCCTTCTCGATTATAACATTAGTCGATAGTAACTATTTCCTCTTTAGGAAGGCTTCTATTATATAGTAGACGCCGCGAACTGTCTCGAAGTTAGAGTCTTATAAGTTAGCTTTAGCTACTTCGTTAAAAAGGAGTAAAGGCTCTTCTATAGCAGAGATAGGTACTATATAGGTACCTAGCTCGCGAGCCGAAATAGGCAGCGAAATAGGTAGCGAAATAGGTGCTAAACTAGATCTTAGTTTAGCCTAGATTAGTAATCTAGCTTAGATACGACCTAGATTTAGTTTGTTAATAATACGCTAATCTAGCACTTTATATAGTAATAGTGTCTAGCGTAGATTAGAGTCTTTCTTCGAACGTAGCACGTCTCTATTCCTCTTTATAAGTGCGTCGGCCTTGCTATTAGTAGCGCTAGGCCTATATATAATCTTAAAGTTAAACTACGTAAGGTAGAGAGCCTAGCGCACTTAGTAGCGTAATAGCTTCTAAGTCTTTATAAAATACATTAAGGATTAGTAGTTAGTAAGGATATAAATAGCCTTATCGGATTAAATACTTATAAGCTTAGGGGCCTATTCCTTAAAGGCTTAGACAATTGCTAATAGCTCCTTATTATAGATTATATAGTTACGTTCGGCTTTGCTTATAGATTTACTAAAGAAGGCAACGGGCTAGAGAACGTTAGAATTGTTATATTACGATAGGATCCTAGCAGTAGTAGTATTAGAGGCGTTAGTCTCGATAACTACTTACTTCGAGCAATCGAAGTGCGCTAAGATAGAGACACTTATAATAGTATACTTTATATAGTTAAACGTAGTAGTACACTTATTGTTCTATAGCGTAGCGTCCCTCTTAAGTAGGTTATTTAATAGCTTAGCGATAGTACTAAATCCCTTAATAAAGTAGTAATAGTAGCTATAGAAACTAATAAAGCTTCTTACCTAAGTAGTATTACTAGAGGCTAGTTATTTCTAGGCTTATATAGCTTTAACCTTCTTTAGATCTATCTTAACTCTATCTCGACTAATAATAATACTAAGATACTTTACTTCTATTAGGTAGAACTTACTCTTCTTAATGTTAGCGTTTAGGCCTAAATCGTAGAGATGTTAGAGTACTAGCTTAATATACTTAGCGTGCTCTTAGTAAGTGCCGTTAGTATAGATAAGAATATTATTAAGATAGATTAATACGAAGCGCTTAAGCATGTTAACAAAGTTGTAATTTATAAATCTCTACTATACTATAGAGGCGTTAGTAAGGCTAAATAGTATTACTAACTACTTAAAGTTACCTATACATGTAGAGAATATAGTAAGGTCTTTACTATCGACAGAGTTATAGAGGCAGTAGAAGGCTTAATAGATATTAATCTTACTAAAATATTTAGCTTTACTTACGCGCGTAAGTGTTTCTTTAATAAGAGGCAAAGGATAGATGTTTTACTTAGTTACCTTGTTAAGGCCGTAGTAATCGACGCAAAGGTAGAGTCTACTACTAGGCTTATAAATAAAGAGAATAGGCAAGGAATAGCTAGCTAAGCTTAGCGTAATAAAGCCTTTATTAAGGTACTTACGGATAAATAGCTCTACTATATTAAGCTTCTCTAGTAATAGGCGGCGAAGGAGTTTAGTACGTAGTAGTTTAGCTCTATCCTTAAGTATAATTCGATTGTCAAAATCTAGCCGATATAGAGGAAGCATATTAGATTACTCTTTAGAGAAGATATTAGTAAACTTCCGTAGCTCTTCTAGGAGAACTACTATAGAGTCTAGTTCTAGCTTAGAAGCTATCTAGTAGTAGTCCTTAATATTCTTTACTAAGATTATAAACACCTTATTCTCTTAGTATTTAGCTACTAATACGAAGGCAGCGGCGCTAATAAAAGCAATAGTTAGCTCTTCTTACTTAGTGTTACTTACGTAGGCAAGTACGTAGAAGAACTTATATATTAGCTAAGTGCTATAAGAGATTAGCTTAAACTCTTCCTAATTTAGCTTAAAGTTCGACCTAAGAGCTAGTAGTCGATATAGTCTAGTTTGTCCTATCTTAGTAGCTAAGCTAGAACCTAGTTCGCGAGTTAAATTAGAACTAAACTAGTTCTAAACTAGAGTAGTAGCTTTACTAAGCTAGATTCCTAGATCTAAGCCGGGCTTAGATCTAGATTCTAGCCTTTTAATTAGCTATAGTAGCTCCTACTTAACGACCGTTAGTAAAAACTCTTCTTTGTATATAACTTAGCTATGCTTATAGTCGATAGTAGCCCTGTTAGCCTTAAGCTATCCGAGGCTAAGAATAATATTAAATCGGCTAATATCTATAATACGGAAGGTAGTAAGGTTATTTAGCTTACTAGAAACAGTAGTAGTAAAAGGGACACTATAAGTGACTTATTCTATCGGAACACTGTTATAAGCCTAAAGCTAAATAGAGCTAGCTAGTGCCACTAGATAGCTAAAACTCTTTAGCTTGTTAAGAACGTTATAGTTAACTATAGCGCTAATAAGCGCGCTAGTGTTAATAAAGGCTTAAAGTGTAATAGTGTAAGAGCAGTTATAGGGGTCGTAAATAGTAATAGGAGTTATAATAGCGGGGATATAGTAGCTAACGACGCTATTTAATAACTATATACCTCCGGATCTATCTCGAATTACTCTTGTTTTACTAGAGAATAGAACTTGTCCTCTAGCTACTTATTTCTCTAGCTAGATAGGTCGGTAGACTTATAATCTATTTCGGGGTCGAACTAAGGCTAAACTAGATCTAGTTTATAAGCCGAACTAGTATCGACTTAGTTACTTAATTCGGCTAAGCGATCCTAGAGCTATTATATCTCTTTTATAGCGCTAACACGTACGGGATATATAGTAGCGTAAGCGGCCTTCTCTAAGGCACTAGCTATACACTTAGTAGAGATATAGCTAAGCTTACCGTATATGTAATAGGTAAGTATTAGAGCTAGACAAAAGAGCTATAGAGCTCCTTCGGTAATAGAGTAAAAGGTAGCTAGGGCAGTAGGCGCAGAAGTAGAATAAGGCACATAGATTAGTACTATAGTAGCGCGGCTTATAGCTAGGCTAGAGCGTAAGGCCTAAGTATGCTTAGTAATAAAGTTACTCTATTAGATATTATAGTTAGTAGCGTAGGCCTTTATAATAAAAGTAAAGAGGTTATTAGTGTCGAAGTTAATAAGGGCGACGTGTAGTTTATTAGATACCTTCTAATGTAACTAGTAGAGCTATTTGTCCTTAGCAATCTTAGCGTAAAGGGCATACTTATTAAATTCACTAATAAAGAAGTTAAAAGAGATATTACGCTAGAAGAGGCTAGCGAACTAGGCGCGCGTAGTAGCCTTATAGTTAGAGTCTTTAAAGCGCTAGGCTAAGATACTAAGGGCGGCTTTAACGTTAAGAGTATTATTACTAGCGAAGTCTATAATAAGAGTATATACTTCGCTAGAAAGGCGTAAGTAGAGATAGATAAACTAGGTTACCTTAGTAGAGAAACAGTTAGTATTAGCATGTATCTTGTTCTTTATCTAGTACTTAAAAACCTCGAACTGTTCTAGAGTGCTACTAGAGAAGATAGTAGAGTCTAGTATCTTTTCGAATAACATAGTACTACGTATAGAGAGAGCTAGTATAGTACGTTCTATCTCGGCTCTTAGCTAGGCTAGTTCGGCCTTAAGTTTGCTAATATCTATAAGGTAGCGCGTAGTTTAGACAGTAAGATTGTTAGTAGTGCTATTAGTAGTATCTAGTTCTATTAGAGCGTTATTTAACTAGTTACGTAGGTCGAGAGCGTCGGTATATACTAAGTTATATATAGTAACCCATTTGTTATAGGTAGACTTAATAAAGACAAAGGCCTTACGTAGAGTAGTTATCTTATCTATCTCTTATAGCCTCTTCTTAAGGTTAGTGTCGCTAAGGCGGATAAGGTCGTAATAGGCTAACTAGACTAGTTTATTATTGTTATTAGCGAGGAATAGAGGGATCTTACTTACGTAGTAATTATCTTTACTGTAGTTAGAGTAAGCTATGCTCGGCGTAGTTAGTTATAAATAAAACAGTGTAAAAAGTTAACGTATAACAAAGAGAATATTAAAAATTTTTAGCTAGTAGCCTACTTCCTTTAAGAGTCGTCTATAACTCGACTTATTACCTTTTTCTTATATCTTTAAGGTTTATAGTATTAACTTACATAGTAGCAGCGAGGATCTATTATAGTGTACGTAGGAACTATAGTTATAATAGCTTCTTCTTTAATTCTTTAATTCTTCGTAAGTGATAGTTAGTAGTTACGTAAGTAGTAGAATAACTAGATAATTTAATAGCTCCGTCGCTTAGTTATAGTTATTCGAAGTCTCGATATAGTAATTACAACTAGTAAGATAAGAGAGTTAATTACGTCTATTCGTTAAGATATTAAGACTTAAAAGAAGAAGAAGAAAAGCTAGTATATAAAGCATATATAATATCGAGGGCGGAGTAGCTAGAAGCCTAGGCTACGATGCTAAGATTACATAACTAATCTAAACTATATTCTAACTAAATCTAGTTCGTATCTATCTCGTATTAAATCTCGGAGTTATAGGATAATAGCTATAGTAGGCCTAATACAAGATTGTAACTAGTTATATTAACGCTTTTAAACCGCTAGTATAATACCTATATTGTTCCTTTACTATCCTTAATAGTAAAGGCTAACTTAGTATATCTATAGGTAGTTAATTTATGTTCGTCTAAGCTATATACTTAGTATACTACTAGGGGGTTAATAGCGATATAATAGCGTATAGCAAAATACTAGCTAATAAAGTTACTATTAGCGCTACTATCTATTAGAGCTACCCCTTCAATAGAGCCTTTAGGTAAGTTAACTATAACGTTAGTACAAATTTAGTACATATTCTATATTATGCTAGGGCTGCTTAGAATTAGTAAACGTAAGGATACTATCTATTTTAAAGAGTTCTTCTAAGGACAGTTCGACGCCTAATAGTCTAGGCTCTTATAGATGTTATAAGGGTAAGTAGCGCTAGGTCGGGGAGCTATAGGGGTAGCGTTAGCGCTACTCTACTAGTCCTTTTAGCCCTTATAGTCTTCGTTATAGTAAGGCCTTTTAGTAAAAGTATTAGTCTTCTCTCTAGCGTTGTACTTATACTACCCCTATATAGGGTTAGAGTAGCCCGGTAGGTTCTACTCTAAATAAGATAGATATACTAGAAGTTCTATCTTAATTAGGGGTAGGTTCCCCTAATAGAGTACTTTCGAGCGTAGCTCTAGTATAGTATAGGTAATAAGCTATATATAGCAGGCGTTGTCCGGGAGTAGTACTATCTTAATATAGAACTCGTAACTATCGAGGAACGTATAGAAATTAGTAATTAACTATTCTCTATACTAGCGTAATATAAAGAACTTTACTACGTAGCTATTACTACGGTTTTTAAGACTCTAGGCTTAGTCCTAAAGCTAGAACTATATTAGGCTCTACGAGGGTATAATACTAGCGCTTTTAGCACATAAGTCCTAATTATAGCTAAGCTAACCTTTTAAGTAGCTAGTAGCTATATAGCACTAAGTAACTTCTTTAAAGTAGATATTTAGCACTATCTTAAAGACGTTATTATACATGCGTATAAATTCCTTAACTCTTACTATAATAGTAGACTCTAAGGCCTTAGGGTAGTATAAGTTTAGCATATACTCTCTTACGATTTGTAGGTTTATTAGGTAAATGTCGTTAAGTTATACATTATCGAAACAACTACGTAGCACTAGCGCTACAACTAGAGAGCAACTACTAAGTATATTCTTAAGCTAAGTAATATAAGTAAGAAGCGCTTTATATATAGTATTATTTCCCGTGTTAGCTATGCTTCCTATAGGAGCTATATTAGCGTAGTATAGTCTTAGTACTAGCTCTTCCCCGGCCTAGTAATCTTTAATAGAAGTTATCTCTAGAGTTATAGCTAATTTAGTAAATGTCTCGCTAATAGCTAAGCTATTAGAGAGTTATCTATACTAGTGCTACTCTAGCGGTAGTTAGTCGTTTCGCTAGCGCTAAGTATAGGGTACTATCTTGTCTATATAGCTCTATCTAATAAGATATAAAAGAGATTAGAATTATAACGAAGGTAGAATATTAGAGCTAGAAAGACAAGTATATAGGAGTAGAACAGGCGTTATACTAGTGTACCCTCGATTGTCGTAAGACTAATCTCTACTTTATCTATTCTATAGGCGAGAAGTGTTTTATTCTTCTATAGAGAATAGTATCTCTAGAGTAAGCTAGTATAGCGTACTTACTACGTTAGTCCTTACAATTCTAGAGCAACTAATTACATCTATAATTACACTATAAAGGACAGATATAAGGTTACTAGAATTATAGAACCTTATAAGAAGCTATTCTATAGTAATACCTTACTTAGTATTAAGAGTTAGAGAACTATTAATATTATAGCTCTTTATAAAGGAAAGCCTATAACTATCTATCTTATAAAGGTAGCCTATATACTATTAATTATAACTAATCTAGTTAGCCTTAAGAGGTTTATTAATAGTAGAGTCTACTAGAATACTTAAACTATAAAGATTAGCTATAAAGGAAAAGTACTTTTCTTAGTTATACTAAAGTATAACTAATATATCCTTAAGAATAACTCTAAAGTTCCTAATATTACTACTATAGTATTAAGAGATAATAATAATTATCTACTATTAGTATTTACTATAGTTACTATAAGGACTAATTAATCTTAGTATAAAGTTATAAGCTATCTAAGCTTAGAGTTTGTTAATTACCTTCTAACTACTATAGTTAGTAGTAAACTAACTCTAACTAAGCCTAGTTTAGCTTAACTAATTTATCTTAGGTCTCTATATTAGACTTATAAGCTATTAAATACTTAGTAGATTATATTAAGGAGCTCTAATACTAAACTTGCTATATTAAAGCTATTTAAGAGAACTACCTTTAATATTATTATTAACAGATTTACTAGCTATAATAAGGTAAGATATATAAGCTACTTTACTTATAGGACTACTAACTATTAACTAGTTACTACCTATACTTATAGATATAAGATTAATAAAATCTATATTAAGATAATTACTTATATTAAAAGCAATCTTAGCTTTAAAATTAGATTTCTTAGGAGTAATAATAAAAGAGCCTTTAGCCTTAAATTTACTATCTTCCTAGATAGTAAAGAAATCTATTATAAGCTATCTACTCCCTATACTTAAGCTTAGAATAGTTATAATAAAAGAATAGGAGCTATGCTATTAAGGAGAGTAAGGGCAATTACTATCTTTACTAATCTACTAAGGGAATTATACTCTAAACTATAGATTAGTAGCCTATCTAATTAATAGAATACCTCTTAAGAAGCTAGACTAGAAGACTTCTTTTAAGCTAGTTTATAGATGCTCTCTATTAGTTACTTATCTTAGGCTACTTAGATGTAAAGCTTATACTTTAGATAAGCTTATTATAAGTAGTAACAAGCTTATACTAAAGACTTATATTAGCTATCTAGTTAGCTATAACTTAACTAATATCTTTAGGATCTTTATACTAGCCTCTAAGAAGGTTATTAGAACAAGAGATATTAGATTTAATAAAACTTAGTTCTATAAGCTAGAGGAATAACCTTAGCTAAAACTAATTAGATTACTTAATCTACTAAGGCTCCTATAGGAGGTTAATAAATCTAAAGGAGTATATAAAGTAGAGGGAATAACTAAACTAAATCTAGTTTAGAATCTAGTTTAGTATCTAGTTTAGTATCTAGTTTAGAATTTAGTTTAGAATCTAGTTTAGTATCTAGTTTAGCATCTAGTTTAGATACTATCTTAGACTCTAAGTTAGAACAATCTAGATTAAGAGCTAAGCCTATCTTAGTAGCTAGATAAGGGTTACCCTATTACACTAGATTAGTTACTACCTCTATTAGACTAATTAGATAAGGCTATTCTAGATCTAAACCTAGCTTAGATCTAGGAATCTTTACTAAATAAATAGTTCTTTAATGCTCTAGTCTTACTACTATCTATAGTAGTATAGCTATCTCCTCTACTACTAGAAGGAGATAAAGCTAAAGGAGATAAGATAGAAGTTTAGACTAAAGAGGTAGTTAAAGCTTAGCCTAAGTAACTCCCTTAAAGAATTACTATAAGGTTAGCTAATCTTCTTTCTAAATATATCCTTATAATAAGAAGAATAAGAAAACTAAGAAGGTAAGTATATATTACTACCCTTATATAAACTAATAAGGCTCCTAGATATTACTAAGCCTTTAATGCTTATCTATTAATAATACTAACTTAGCCTAAGCTAGAATTAAGAGATAATCTTCTACTACTACTAGCTAATATTAGAGAACTTAAGGCTTATTCTTACAAGAAGTAATTTTAAGAGGCTATAAAGGTTAAATTACTTACTTTATACTTAAAACATATATAGACTATTATACTAGTAGCTTAAGCTACTAGTAAGCCTATCTCTTTAATATAGGTATTTACCTATAAAGTTAATAATAAAGAAGAGATTATAAAGTATAAAGTAAGAGTCTATATAAGAGATAATCTTTAATTAATAGAATCTAAGACTTATATAGCAACTCTAGCAGCTAAGATCTTTAGAATGCTTATAGCATTACTTACTTATAAAGATATAGAGACTATCTAGATAGATATTATTAATACCTATATTAATAGTCCTATTAATAAAACTACCTACTATACTATTCTTACTAGATTTAAGCTAGTAGTAGAGGATCTTATAAAGGACTATTCTAGTATTACTTTATTAGAGGTAATCCTGTTACTTAATAAGGCACTATATAGCCTAAAGTAAGCTCTAGCTCTCTAATATACTAAATTTACTACTACTCTAAAGGGCATTAGATTTACTTAAGCCCCTAAGGCTCTATACCTCTAAATAATACTTAAAATAATAATCTTCTTCTTTGTAAATAATATTACTATTATATATCTTAAGAAGCACAAGGAGAAAGCTAATACTATTATTATAGCTCTCTATACTAAATATAAGATAAAGGTGCTTAAAGATCTAAGCTAGTTTCTAGCTATCTAAGTTATAAAAGATAGACTAATAAAGAGACTCTAGCTTAGCTAAGCCTAGTATATATAATAGATATATAGTAAGTTTATTATAGAACTAACAAAGCTAGTGTTAATACTACTACTAATTAAGATACTCTAACCTTATAAAGGCTAAGTATTACTATAAGAGATCTACCTATATTAGTAAAAGATAAGATCTATTAACTTTATAGTAGTTATTATAAGGCCTAATATAGCCTTTGCTACTTCTAGATTGTTAGAGCATCTAATAAATCTATTACTAACTTACTAGAGAATAGTAAATAGAGTAATCTAATATCTCTATAAAACTAAGAATTTAGCTCTTACCTTTAATAGCTTAATACTACTACTAATCTTTTAAGCTTTATTAGATACTAGCTTTAGTAGCTACCTAATAAGGAAGAGCCTTTAAGGCTATCTCTTTAAGATGTTTTAAGGATTAATTAACTAAAAGGCTATAAAGTAACTAATAGTTATAATATTAACTATAGAGGCTAAGCTACTTACTCTTATAGAGACTACTAAGTAAGCTATATAGTAGAGGAGGCTAATAGCCTCTATCTATTCCCTTAAACATGTTAGTATTTAGTATAACAATTAGTAAACTATTAGTCTTATTACTACTCTAATTAAGAAGCTAAATATACATCTTTACTATGTTAATATTTATTATTATTAGCTAAAACAAGAGATTAATTAAGCTAGAGATCTATCTAGCCCTATCTTAGTGATATAGACACTATTAGTAGACACCTTAGCTAATAGATTAATTAAGTTATTACTACCTAGAAGGTATAAGGCCTTCTTATAATAGCTATCCCTCGAGTTAGTAGTCTACTAACTAGCTATTATAGAGTTATAGCTACTTAGTAAAGGGGTATATTAACTAAGGTATAAGCTAGAGCGCTAAGAAGACTCTAATTTAGTTTATCCTAAGGTTAAACTAAACACTATCTTACTATTTTACTAATCTATAATCAAATTAGATAATTATTGTCTTAATCTACTACTATTAAGGAGTTCTTTTGATTTAGCTATCTTTTAGTACACCAGGTTAAGTATTTATATAGTTATAATCTACCTTATTTTGGTGGTTTAGGCAGTAATTAATCCTTTTTCCTCCCCTACACAAGTCAACATGTCATTTTCTCCACCGGGAGGCCAGTCGACTTACAAAACATCACAATTGACTCAACTTCATCAAGAGACGTCTTGTCAGCCCCAGTAGACATCCAGTGCATGCCTACCAGTGATGACTCGAATCAGCCGTGTTGTGCTGACGTTAGCGAAGATGAAGCGGGATGCACGATTATCAGCCGGAGCCCTGCTCACGCCTGCAACCCCTGGTGACAGCATGGCCACAATCCTGCCTCAGACACGTCCGGCATAAGTACATCTCATATCGCTCCAAGGTAGGTATGAAACCACATAATGGCAAGCTTCGAATTTCTCAAAAGACGTGACATGACCGCTACCGATGGCGGTGCCGGCGCCCCGTCACCACCCAACCAATCCTCAACGTCCTACCAGCCATTCATCGACACCGCCGCCGCGACCTGCACCCTCCCCGACGGCCGCAAGATCGGCTACACCCAATACGGCTCACCAACCGGCCAACCCATTTTCTTCCTGCACGGCCTGCCCGGCTCACGCATCGAAGCCGCCCACCTCGACGAGGCCGGCAAACGCCACAACGCCCGCGTGATCGGCATCGACCGACCCGGCATCGGCCTCTCCACCGCCCAACCAGGACGCACCGTCGTGTCGGCAGCACAAGACGTCGACCGCCTCGCCACCCACCTCGACATCCCCTGCTACGGCGTCCTGGGCGTCTCAGGCGGCGGTCCACCCGCGTTAGCCTGCGCCGCGACCCTTCCCCCGGACCGCCTCAAAGCAGTCAGTATAGTATGCGGTCTCGGACTAGGCGGCATGCCTCTCACGGGCATGGGGTGGATGAACTGGCTCGGCTTTCGATTTGGCTGGCACTGGATGCCGACGCTCTCGGCCAAGTACGTCGAGCGGGAAGGCTTCCTCGGCTTGCCAGAAGAGGAGAGATACAGACTTGCTGAAAAGAAGTTCAGCAGCTTTAAGGATCCGAGAGACAGGGAGGCGTTCGTGAACCCCGGGGGGATCCTGCCTGTCTTCCTGACGAGTATCAAGGAGGCTTTCCGTCAGGGAACGTCAGGGGTGGCGACGGAGGGATGGACGCTGGTGCAGCCTGCGGGGTTTGAGATTGAGGATATCAGGAAGGATCTACCTGTGCAGCTGTGGTATGGGAAGGATGATAAGAATGTTGGGATGGTCGGGGGATTGATTGCGAAGAGGTTGGGGGAGAGGGGGAATGTGAGGTATCATTTGACGGATGATACGCATGCGAGTATTTTTACGAGGAATAAGGATGGGTTTGTGAGGGAGCTGGTGCAGAGTATGGCGGATTGATGGAATGGAGGGAACGGAAGAGGGTCGGCTCTCCGCTCATGATTGATGTTCTATGAGGTTTATGAAGGCGAACATGGTGCGTGTCGAAGGCAAACCGGTATATAAGAAACGGACATGTCACGGCTCTGGACTGATGTAATGGGAAAGGATTTGTATTCAGACTTTCAACTACAGATTCTCGGATGAGTCGCCATCTCATGGCATGCTGATGCGTCAATGAAGCGGCAGCATCGTGCGTTGTTGAAGTGATGAGCATCTCCAGAGTAGTCGTCAATGACTTCCTACAGGACGTTTGCAAGCCAGCGAGTATTGGGGTGACTAGCCTACTGAAAGTCCGCAAGTGCGAGAGAGATGACCGGCCGACTGTGGAGGTACTGTCAGCTTCTTCGCAGATGGCAGCGAGTCGAGTGTAGCTTGGTGGGATCGGACATTGTTGGTGAGTTGTTGTGCAATGGGTGCTGGGAAGGTGCTTAATGTACAGGCGAAGTGTGTTCGGTGTGGCGGGGCAAGGCGGAAGGGGTCGAAGAGTTGATGGCTGTGAGGTGGATGTTGTGTTGTACCATGCATGAGGTGTCGTGAGGGCCCATCTTGTCGGAGAGGTTCAGCTGGTAGTAGGTCGCAAGAAGTGTGTGAGCTGGAAAGACATGGTCTCAGAGACTGACGAACAGAGCTTGTGAAGTTCTGATGATGTTAGCCAAGGCTGTAATAAATGCCGGATGTGAGAGGACTTGCCGAATGACAAGGCGGAGTGCATGTAGGATCCGCAATGCAAAACCATCTTGTTGAAATTGTGCTGAGTGCTGAGCGAATAGATGAACGATTCGCAAAGCAGCACCGTGTACATGCTGACAGGGATGAATGTGCAAAACTACCAGCAACGGCGTAAGGTCGAACATGAGTGACGTATACCAGTGGGAACTTGACACCAGGAGGTAAACGAGTGGGTCAAGTTGTCGTTGAGGTGACGATACGATATAATGCATACGACTTGTGGTAATCGCGCAGCCATTGATCCCTACCAGGAAGGAGATGAATGCCAGTTGATGCAGCCGCCAGTGTCGATGGATGAACGACCTCGTGCCGAGAGATTGGGGGTGCCGAAGTTGCCAGGCAGAAGCGGGACTCGTGTCGAGATCAGAGAGGTGGGTGATAATAGAGATGGGTGATATGAAAGAGGAGTCGTCGATGTGGTAGTATTGGGTGATGACGGCGATAAGATTATGACACTGCGAGAGTCAGTCAAGCTTTGTGTGTGCGACGGCAGAAAACATACTTTGAAGAGGGGTCACAGATTGCGCCCACAGCTGGTTGTGTACTTTGCAGTCCACAGTGCTTGAATTCTCGGCACAGGCAAGGTGCGAAGATCAGTGGTAGGGAGATGCTGGTTGAGATTTATTGCGACAGGAGCACAGACCCTGTATGGATGGCGAGGCGGAAAGTGAGGTTTCGCAATCGTGCTGGACGACCGAGGAGAATGGCGGAGATTGAGACTGGTAGGTGACAGTGCAGTGGGAGCAGCCACATGGTAGCTACACTGCCTGTGCCTGAGCGAGAGCAGTCGAGAGAAAGTGGCTGATGGAATTGTCTCATGATCGCCAGTCATGCATGCTTTTGAGAGAGTGTTGAACCGAATGGCATAACCACCAGAAGAGTGACAGCTGAGGTCGGACCGTCGAGGTGAAGGAGGGTGTCAAGAGGATCTGATGTGGTCAGTTGTTGGTCTTTCTCTGGGTGGAGAGAAGCTTACAAGAAGTAGCTTGTTAGGCTGCAGTCAATGACCAAGATTGTAATAATCCGCCGAAGTGCGGCTATCCTGAATGCCCTAGATCCAGGTGTCCTCAATCTGCCTCACTCAGACCGGACGGCGACCTGTCTCGATGCGCCACATCACAGTCGCAGGTGCTCTCTGATGAATGCCAAAGGCCAGTGTGAGGTTACTGACCCTATGAGGCAATGCATAGAGCTGACCCATGCAGATTGGATGTGGATGGAGGAGGAAAGGAGATTCCAAAGTGAAGAGATCATTAAATACCTGTGTGCGCACGACTCGAGGCTTGGCATACGCCACTGTGCTCGTTGTCGGCACATGAATCGTTGCCCCAGCGACGATGACATCAATCCGACGAAGACCGAGTATTCAGATAACAGTTGACATTATATGATCTTGCTCAATACGTTACCTGCTCGCGGATCTGATGGTAATTCATCCTTCTGCTTTCGCTTCGTCAAATTCTGTTTGAACTTTCGTGGCAGTTGCAGTCCTGAATCATCAGATCGTAGAGTCGCATCTCCGTCGACATCCTTGCGCTTCGACTTGATACCCTCAACCATCTTTCCCCTCTCTATATCGCGTACGAAGGTTTCATTCTCCTTCTTGGCCTTGGTGATCTCCGTCCGCAGCCTGGCTTCCCTCTCCTTGTTTTCCCGCTGGATCTGCTCCGTCAGGTCGTCCCATTTGAACCCTGTCAGGTACTTTATATTCCAGATGTCATCATAGTAGTAGTTTCCCTTCTTTCCTCCAATGCTGTTCCCGTTCAAAACACTTGCCACCATTTTCGCATCCTTCTTTGACAAGAATTCCACCCAGCCATCCACGTACGAGTGCTTCTTGTTGCCTCCAGACTTGACCCTCCGAGAATAAGCTGCATGATCCTCGGGCGTCAGGAAGAGCTTCCCTATCTTTCCATATGGTTCAAGGTAGTTGCGGACAGTCGCAGGCTTCATAAAAGGCGGTATTCGAGATATGTAAATCACACCAGACTTTTTCTTGGCCTTCCCTTTCTTCGTTGCGCTATCAGCCGTAGAAGCTGATGGGTCCGCGATCGAGTTCCTCGTTGGATCTTCCTCCTTCTCCGGACCGTCTCTATGTCCATCTAGAGCATCCTCTTGAGCGCTATCGATATCATCTGTCGGGAATCGCGAGAATCTGCTGTCCTGGACAAGCGAAGTACTCTGTCGCCTGTGCGGTTGCTTGAGTATTGCGCCTGATGCCTTGTCTAATTCGTCGTCGTCTGAAAAGTCCTCGTTGCCAGAGTCCGAACCGTCGTCCAGTCTTCGGCGCTTGATCGATCGCGATGTGAGGTGTACCTTGCTCTGCTCGGCACCACCTTCCAGATCACTGTCATTCGAGAGTTCATCCTCCTCGTCCGGCTCTAGCCATTCATTTCGCTTTCGTGACGGCATTTGGTCTCTGGTTCAAGAACGTGCATCTAACCAAAGCGGTCTTCATGGAAAAGTTGAGAGGACGTCATTTTCAAGCCGAGGTTCTCCCGAGCGGTGCTCTTCAACAAACATGTTCTGATGATGGAGCCACTTTTCCCATCTCTCTATTTGGCCCATTTCATTTCTAGTAGTATTGCTCTGAGCACAGGATTGCCTCTAATGAAGAATACTTCTCGGGCGTTCCAAGGCGCGCCTTTTGACGTTGAGTTGGTGACCAACTCGTGTACTCCAAGCGTGCACTACATGAGTTCGGGACACGACTGCCCAAAGTCGTATTGCAACCATTTGCACCGGCATTTCGCTGTCCTGGTAGGGCATTGACCGTAGGACATTGACCCTCAGCTAGCTCAGCGGCGAGCACCTCTGCTCTCTAAGTCATCTACCAGTTCCCACCGGTCCTCATGACTGTCTGTAGAAGCGTGAGGTTGAGGGGTACCCACTACCACATTCGATCGTCCCTTTTGGGAACTCGCACTTTCCTTTGGTATACGCTACAATTACAGAATGACAGCTATGCATTCTCTCCTGTACCCTCGACTCTTTCATAGATCGCCAGATCCTACCGCCGAGATCGTCATATCGAGCAATCCCAGGATGGATCTCGCCCTTCGATGCAACAATCTGAGCTGCCGCCGCGAGCTCAATGAGGTCGCAATCGTCACCACTTGCTCGTGAGGTATAACCTAATCCGAAGCATAGCCCATCGCTGACAGGTATCCTAGTCACATATTTTGCGAACCATGTGCGGGGGACACTGGTCTCATCACTGCTCGTCTCGGTACCCGCAACTGTCCAGCATGTCAAACTCAGCTCAATCAACCCGACGATGCTATGCGTTCTTCCATGAACCCATCCGAAGACTACAAAACGAGTGTCCTCAGCGGACTGTCCCCCACGATCGTCATGGATTGTGCAAGCAAAGCGATGAGCTTTTTCAACTATCAAGCTGTACAGGAAATGTTGATGGGTCCAAGTTCTGCTGGTGGAAGAAAGCTGACCTCAGTAGTATGTATCAACGTGCCATGACTGACCAGATCGCTTCCAAACTCAATCGGCTCGGTAAAGAGGCTCAGCATATGCTGAACGAAGCCAACGAGGAGATACAAGGACTGAGCGATCGGCTTCAAGGTTTGCTTTGCCTTCCTCCTGATGTGATAGAGATACTGATATTCTCAGCTGCCATCGAGGACAAAACTATACTTCAGAAGAAGTATCTCGAAGCACAGCAGGCTTTCAAGAACAAGACCAACAGGTTGAACGCCATTCAGAAAGACTATATCAGAGCAAAGGGCAATGCCAACGAGGACATTATTCGTCAAGCCGCTGCACAGAATGTCGATGCCATGATGGAACGGGACCTGGAGAACACAATGGGACCACCGCAGCGCCCTGCACAGGTCCACTTGGGGGCCAGTCGCTCTCCCAGCGTCATCATGAACCAGCGTCGACCCAACGCCGGTGATCATGTTGGTGTCATGCACCAGAACTTTGCTCCCGCTCTTAATACTGGTCGAGGTAAGCGTGCAATATCGACAGGCATGAGCGCGCTGTGTTCTAACATCATCAGGCTCTGTGACCAGTGGTACACCCGCCCTTTACCGACAACGTCTCAATGCCTCCCCTCATGGTCGCAACGCTATACCTCAACAGCACACGAACATGAACTTCAACACGAACATACTGCACCCGACTCCTACTCGTCCACCGTTTGGCAGGGTCGATGGCAATGTGCAGGATAGGCTAGGTCATTCGTCTCAGGGCATGAGCGCGGGTCTGAAGATGGGCAGGCATGTCCAGAACACAGCAGGCACCAGAGCAGCAGGATCGGGGGTTAGAAGCTTTCCAGGTGGAATGCTGTTGCGGTGAGCTGGTCTGTAAGGTGGAGTCCGGCGGAGTTGACGTCCAAGGCCAAAATTGCTGAGACAATGGCTGTGATGACCCGCTGTGATGACCCGAGATTATGACAGACGTAGATAGCTTTCAATGATGCAGTCGCCGTCCCGGTCTGGCAACCGAGGTGTTGGATCAGGTTCTTCTTGCATAGATCACGTGAATGCTTGGTGTGAGCAAAACTCCGCTCCACCCCCACCCTTGATGGTTGACTCCGACTTCATCCTTCCCTCCACCATCGGTGAAAGCTCCGGCATACATCCCAGCCCACAGTTGCAGCCATGTCGCCTGCCTCACATGTGTAAGGATAGTTACGGGCATTTCTGGTTCATTGACTGACACCTGCAGCTCAATGCCCCCAATCAGGGCCTGTCTTTTCGACATGGACGGCCTCCTCCTCGACAGCGAAGACAAATACACCGAATGCACCAACGCCGTCCTCCGCGAATTCGGCAAGCCCGACCTCCCCTGGTCCATCAAATCACAACTGCAAGGCCGGCCCGCCCCAGAAGCGGGTAAAATCTTCCACGACTGGGCCCAACTCCCCATTTCCCGCGAAGACTTCCTCGCCCGCCAAGTAGCCATGCAGGCGAAGCTGTTCCCGACATGCAAGCCGTTGCCCGGCGCGGAGGAGTTGTTGCGGCGGCTGAAGGGCACGGAGAAGAACGGCAAGGAGAGGGTGTATATCGCGTTGGCGACGAGTAGTCGGACCGAGACGTTTGAGATGAAGACGTCGAGGTTGCAGGGGATGTTCGAGGTGTTTGAGGAGGAGAATAAGGTGTTAGGGGACGATGAGAGGATACCGAAGGGGAGGGGGAAGCCGTGTCCGGATATTTATCTGTTGGCGTTGGAGACGATTAATGAGGGGATAAGGAGGAGGAACAAAGAGGGGGGGAATGAGACGGAGGTCAAGGTGGAGGAGTGTTTGGTGTTTGAGGATAGTGTGCCTGGGGTGGAGGCGGGGAGGAGGGCGGGGATGCAGGTGTTGTGGGTACCGCATCCTGGGTTGTTCAATGAGTATCGGGGTAGGGAGAAGGAGGTCATGGCGGGGAGTAGTGGGATGGCTCATGCGGAGCTGAATTCGGGGGATAAGAGCGATATGTCAAAGGCGCCGGGGAGGATAGATGATGGATGGGCGAGGAGAATCATGAGCTTGGAGGAGTTTCCTTATGATGTGTATGGCATCAAGGCGTAAGTCCACTCCCCGTTGAGCTGTCTGGCTGCCGTGAATCGGTGGCACTGATTGTCTAGCAGCCCTCGAGGAGGCAAGCTATGATTCCCGTCATCTGACAAAAGCGTTGATTGTGTTTCAGCAAGCATGGCATCCCGCGTTCTGGTAGTAATGCGGGTCTTTCACGTGCCTCGTGAATCACCTCTGTAGAAAATTTCTTGTGTCTCCAGACCTTCTTTCACGGTCTTCCTTCCCATGCCAACACCATCACGAGCGTCGGTGAAATTACTGGACCAAGGAGATTACCAGCACTGCTCTGCCAGCACTACTTGAGCCACACAAGATACTGTAGTCCGCGACAGGGCGTCCAAGGACCAGGTGACCACACGACATGTCTTCACCTGCGTCAGATACCGATATAGAGGCAAAGTTGGCACGTCTGCAGTTCGTTACTGAACAGGCTCGCGCGGGATGGAGGGATATGACCGCTCGTCCGATCGAAGGAGTGGTATGCCATCTGGTACAGCTGCCGGGCTGCTGGATCGAACGATTCATCCTCATATGCAAGGACAGCTCAACTCACAGATCCTTGAAGCCGCTTGTGGATGAAGGAGACATCGTGAAAGTGCTATTTCCAGCGGCGATGCTGGAAGTGGGCGAGAAGAAAAGAGTCTGGACTGGAGAAGTGGTTCCCCCTTATCCTGAACTACCTAGTGGTACTGTCTGCATTGAGATCATGGCACCTCTGGAGGAGGGTAATTGGGCTTGGTCCACCCTACATCCTCAGCATTTCGAGCGCTGCAAGAGCTACGAGGCTTTCAGAACATCAGAGGATCTGATGAGGTACCTCGAGAATGGCCCTAGCTTCACCGTCATGCTCCGCAAAATTTACGACAAAGACATCACCAGTCGCGACCGCCTCAGCTTTGAGGGTCTGAGATCGCGAGCCCGGCATGAACGTCTCTTGTCGGCGAACGGCAACAGCCTCACTGCGGATATCCTGTGTGGCGTAAATCATGACAATATGGCACTCGTCGATGGTTTCTTTGGCTTGTCTGACAAGGAAATCGACGGACGGTTCTCACTCAAGGATCGAGCCTCCATGCCCATCCTGCAGACTATGAGACAGATGGCAGGAGGGTTCGAGAAATCGACTTCTCTAATGGCCAAGGACAAATACAGCAAAGGATGGGTTCTGGCCAGCATTGCGAGTATCTTTGTCGACAAGAGAATCTCCCCGCGACGCTGCCGTCGCCGTTTCATCATCAACCGCCCCTATCCGCCGGTTGTGACAGGTCGAGCCTTCGACGGCGTGCAGTACATGCCATTCACCGACACACATCGCGACACATGCTTGATCATGGCATTGGCACCGACTTCCGCAAACGCCATCGGGCTGACCCAAAAGATCTTCAAGTCGATGTCGATGTTCAGGGACGATGTAGTCTGCACATTCGTATCCTCAGAGCACACCGACAGGGAGATATTCATGCGTGCTGCAGATACTACTGCGAGACGTCTTGGCCCTGACCACTTGATCGACAGTAATTTAGGAGCTGGCTCACTGGCACAAGACTGGCAGAATCACCGCATCAAAACCAAACGCTATGGCGAACTCCACACCCGCACCAGTACTCGTGATCATCGACCCACGAAGGATGCATACTACCACTCCGTCGGATTCGCCATGATGATCGCTGCCGGACTGCAAATCCCAGTTGAGGACCAACAGCACCCGTATGTTAAGACTCTGCTTCGCAGTCCACTCCGCAGCGAGCTGGATAGGCTTGTTCACTTCCGCTTCCTCTACGCTGAAATGAGCAAATCGCATGTGTCTGAGGAACATCGTCTAGATTTCGAGCTCGAGTTCGATCGGGTCCGCGATCTGGTACTCCGCTGCTCGGACGCTGTGATCATGACGATGGACAACGCGCGCCAACCATATTTACGATGCAGTCTCTCCCCTCACATCATCTTGTCAGACAGTATTGATGAAGCTGTTGCTAGCGAGATTTACGCCCACTTGGTCGATTTCCCTACGGCAAGGCGGGTTGTGGTTACGGAGACGTTCGAGAACCTATCGCCTTCGATGCAGAGGTGGGTTCTGGACAGGATGGGGAATGAGGGTAGTGTCTTCTCGTCGATGACGTGACGAGAATGGCTGGCATGACGGCCCGTGGTATTGCAGGATGCTGGTAGGATAGAACTGATGACACTGCATGTGGTCAACGGGAGTACGGAGTCAGATTTGGATTGGAAGGGTCAAATTGCACCTTGTCATCATCTCGAGGGGTTTGTACTCGATACTACAGGACACGGGGAGATGCGTGAGGCTTCTCGATACTGGTTTGAATGCTAGCGGCTTGATCCAAGGAGACATGGCATGAAATATAGCATCTTCTTTCTCATTCTGCCGTCCACCACGGAACAATTCTCGGGCTGAGGTGCTTGTGTGCTAGTCAACTCGAACACAGTAGCGTATCAATCAATCAATACTAACCATCTCAGAAGACGACAGTCGAGCTTTTCCCACATCAAGTTGTCGCCACCCCGCTGGGCCTTGATCGCACTGTTCGTCCAAGGCGGGCGTCGTACAGTTGCCAGCTTAAATTCCCAGCCAGTTTCGCATCGTGCCTCTGTTTCCTCGATAGCATCATGACTGACAAGCACAAGTCCGTGTCCACAGCGCTTGACGCTCAACACCTACACGATCTCCTCCGCCGCTGCAAAGCTACCTTCCCGGTCGCATATCGTGACGAATGCTGGTACCTGACCACGGTTCGTCCCCTTCCACTTCCCATAATCTCGCCGCTTCGTCTCCTTCTCTGCTCTCGACTCTTTTTACCATCTTTCTTTGTCTGCTCTTTCTCCCGTGCCCCTCCCCATGGCCGTGCAGTCTTCCGCTTCTCTCTCCCCTCTCACGCTTCCACCACTGATCGATGGGTGACAGGCCGCCTCGCTTCTGTCACTCAATCTCCCCTCCTCCATCGGAGCACTCTACACCTTCCTTCTGGATGACACGCCACTCCTTGCCCCGGAATCACGCAAGCACTTCGTCCGCCGTCTACGGGAGACGTTGATCAAATGTATCATCCTGGTTGGGATTCCGAAGGTGATGTTGGCGTTCCATTCCCTCGCAGCCGTGGAGAGGGAGGAGGATCAGGATGGGGGCTTTACCAGGTATGTTGTCTTTTCCATTCTTCAGGATCGCTGATGGACTGAGGGTGAGGTGCTGATGGGGAGACGTTCACCTGAGAAGGATACTGACGGGTCACAGGGAAGGGTGGACGCCGGACGAAGCGAACAGAGAGAGGGGCGAGAAGGTGCTGGATGTGATTTACCAAGGATTCCAGCACAAGGCACATGCTGCGTGCGGGTCACATAGGGATGTTGGTAGGTCTCATCCTCGAAGATGCCGACCCTGGCAGATCAGGCTTGCTAGGGAACGACATGCTGATGGGAGTAGAGTGGATATCGACGAATATCTCCTACGGGCTGTTCCTGGCTGATCATCAAGTGCTGAACATCATGGAGTCTGAGCTGGTGATCTTGCCGGCGATTATGTGTCAAGATCTGAAGGCTCCCACGGATTGGCATCTGAAAGGATGCCTGAGGGTAGGCTTCACCAGAGGAGAAATTGACGCCGTGCAAAAGGTCATCAGAGAGATCGCGGAGTACGCGGACATCAGGTTGAAGAACGTCGGGACGATCTGGGACACCCCAGACGACGCCTGAATCACTGCACCCTTCACAACATGACCAAGTTCGACATCACAGTCATAAGATACCGAAAGTCTACCTCGCCACCCAGTAAGGGATGGCCGAAACAAAGCTAACAATGCTGAGCGGCTTGTGAACCGCAAATATCTCGCTGCCCTAGACACAAGCCTCTCTTTGCAAAGAAGGACTAGAAGATAAGCTATACATGAGACAAAGTCGTCAATACCCAAATCGCTTCCCATGTCATGCCACGCCGGTGAGGCATTCGTCTTTCCCCCACTGAATGCAAGCAAGGAAATCGACACGTGTGTACCAATAAAATCAATCCCTCAGAGTCTCCTCCCTTCCTCCCCCAGCGTCTCTCCTCTCTGCTCGTCCTTTCTGCTGCTCCTCTCTGCTCGTCCTCTCTTCCTCCTCCCCAACCCCCCACCTCAAATCATCCCCCCCTCCTCCCTCTCCCTCCCCTCCTTCCCCTCCCCTCAAACATTCCCCAAACTCACGCTCCCCTTCCTCCCCCTCCCCCCGTTATTCGGACCAACACTCCCCTCCCTCCCCCTCCCCCCCACACTCGGCCCCACGCTCCCCTCCCTCTCCCTCCCCCACCCAGCAGCAGGCGGCACATAAACCCCCTGCTGCAACATCTCGGGCGGCATATTCGCTCTGATCTCCTTGGGATGACGCACGTACCCCGACGACGGCAGACCAGGCGTGCTGCCCTTCCTTTGCTGGCTCTCCGAGGTGGACGCGCTGTCGAAGTACCCCGTCGCCATGGTGCCGCCCATTGCGCTGGCGGAGCGGGAGCCGGACGCGTGTTCCAGGGGCGCGGTGCCCGGGCGGGAAAGGGCGGTGCCGGGGCGGCTGGGGAGGTGGGAGGTGGGGTGCTCGTGGAGGGGCGTGTTGGTTGCGGAGTAGTTGCCTAGGGTGGTTTCGTAGGGGCTTTTGGCGCCGGTGGTGCGGAGTGAGGAGAGGCTCTCGCGGCGGGCGTGGGAGCGGCCGAGGGAGCCGGTGGGGCCGGGCGGGGCGTGAGCGGGGAACGGCGGGAGGACGGTCTCGTACGGGCTGGATTGGGCGATGGTGGTGCCGACGGCGTTCATGGGCCCGGAGATGGTAGGGGATTTGTTGTTGCTGCGGGACGTGCTGCGCATGCGTTCGGTGACGTTGCGGATGCGGCTGCCGAACGACTTGGAGTCGGAGATGGAGTTGCGGCCGCGACGGTGTTGTTGTGTGGGCGAGGCTGTGGAGGCACGTTGGTCCGGTAGGTGAGGTCGAGTTTGGGACGGAGACGTCGAAGGGTCGAGAGAGATGTCGATTGTGCCGGCTGAGGAGTAGCCTTCGTGAGCAGAGTGGCGGCTGTCTTCCTGGGATAGTGAAGGCGGCATCGGGATAGGTGGTGGCGGTGGCGGGCCGGCCAAATGTTGGAGCTCCGGGAGTAGAGGCGGATCAAGGTCGACAGTCTTGACTACCACCACGGGGTCTGACGCAAGCGTTTCATCGATGCTGGCCGTGACGATCGACGGAGACCGCTGGTGAGGAGCCGGTATCATGGGTCCATCGTGCGTCTGCGAGCGAGCATGAGTACGGAGCGAGTTGCGTCGAAACCCTGATGCAGAAGACGGGTTTGGCGTCTTTGCATTGCGGTAGGCAGGATGGATGTCATTTCGCTCGATCGGAGCTGAGGCACATCGAGGCTCTGGCGCCGGCTGCGAGTAGGTTGTGCTCGGCAGGAGCGGGCCAAGCTGATCTTCTTGCGGAGAGTCGTGGATGGCAGGAATGGGAGGGACCTCGGGGATCGACTCACGCGACTCTGCCATGTAACGAGGGTGCATCATTGCCTTTGGCGTCGCAGGTAGACCGATTGCCAGGTTGGGTGGTCCACCTGCACGCGGGAACGGCCTGCCCATGGATTCGGCGTCGACTGACTGACTGCGTGACGGATTACCGGAGTACGGCGGTGCAAAGGACGTCGGACTCTCCCCGAGCTCGGTGTGATATCGAGGTGCCATCTGCGGTCGCCTGTTGAGCTCGCTCGGCATCGGTATGGCTGGGGCAGACGGTCTACGGACGAGCGACAGACGTCGTTCTTCCAACTCTTTGGCAGCAAGCTCTTTCCGGCTGAGGATACTCTTCGCTTCAGCGGCCGATGTTAGACCAAGTCCACTGTCTTCACGAATTGCTCGATACAACTCTGCATCTCTGGTCGTGGAGGTGGCCCGAGGCAGCGGCTTTCTGCTTGAGCTTCGTAGGCGTACTCTCTGCCCGTCACTGTCCGTAGCGCCATCCTTCTTGTCCGTCATCTCAGGTGACTTTGGCAGTGGCGAAGAAGGGGATCGAGCCATCGACCCGTCTTGTCTCTGATCACTGCGGCCACGACCAACGGCGAGCCTTTCCGGACTTCGTGCACGACTACGCTCACGTCCGGGCCGTCGACTACGGTCCCTTGTCTGCAGCCTATCGACGGGTGAAGTGACGCGTTCAGCTGCCTCGCGAGTGGCGGCAGCAGCTTGCGTAGCCGCGAGAACCTCATCAGGAGACATCGGCACTGGTGAAGACGGTGATCGCTTCGCGGGGCGGATGTACTTGACGTCGTGTCGGCCACGACTCTCCGATCTGTCCTTGCGACGACGAGACTTTGACTCTGCTCTAGCCTTGCTGCGTTCTCTTGTGGCTCGTGCTGTGATCCTAGCCTGCTCAACACTGTTCATGTATGGGTCTCGAGCTCGGCCTTTGACGCTACTCAATGCGCTGTTCGCGGTAAGAGGCGGGCTCGTGGCTCCACTGCGGCCGGTCAAGCTCGATGACATGCTGATGCCGGAACGAGATGTTGCGTGTGTAGATAGAGCAGGCGAGGTGGTACCCTCTGCGAAGGTCTGGTAGACCTTGACTTCTAGTCCGTCAGGCATACGATGGCGAGAGCCATTCCTGGCGTGACCCTCTTCCTTGAGCCTGTTGAAGACGCCCACTGCAGGTGAAGGCAAGTAGCTCGGATCGCTCACTTTTCTGTCACCGGGCTGGTACTTCGCTGGACTGAGGGTCTCGGGCAAAGCCTCGCCGCCTAGCGAAGAGACACGTCTGTGCGACTTGAGCACAGTAGCTGGGCCATCGTCTATGATCGTTGAGATGGCGAAATCTCGAGATGCAGTCTGTGGAGTCTCTTGTGGCGTTCGTAGCTTTTGGTCTCTCGAAGGTAATCGCTTCCTTCCGAACGCACCGGGAGTAGCTGTACGAGCAGAGCGAGCAGAGGCGGGATCTCGTTCTCTTCTGTTCTCCCGCAGCCATGTATTCTGACCTCCAGGAGAAAGTGCAGACATTGCGATTGGCGTGACTCCGTCCGCTCCAATACTGTTCATTGGCGTAATGTCGTCCACTTTGGTGAGGACAGGCACGCCCTTGGTACCAAAAGTGGTGATCAGCTTCAGTGAAGCATTCTTAGCGTTGAATCGAGCGGATGGACCAGCAGACGGTGGAGATCCTGGAGGGCTCATGGACGCCGGACCAAGCACTTGCTCTTTCTGTGCAGTATAGACAGCGTCCTGCGCTCGCGGGGAGAACCAGGGTCCGGTAGTCTCTTCGCTGGTACAAGAGAAGATTCTCACTGCAAGTTCGGGTGACCCAGTCTTGACAGCAACTTCACCCCACTTCCTCAGTAGAAAGCATTGACGTTCCCAATTCGCAGGCATGGTCAAGCAGGTCAGCAGGAGCGCTTCCATGAAGCATCTCTGCGAGACATATGCCTCGATTGCGTCGTCGAACTCTCCAAGACCGAGAAGTATGGCTACCGCAGGGTGGATATCGCCTTTCTCAAGAAGTCGTTGGACGAAAGCCTCGCCGACCTTCTTTTGAGAGTCCTTGCCGATTGAGCCGAGGGCGAGCAGCATCCAGTCCGAAGAGCTCATCGAGTCTGATCCCATCATGGAAATCATGGAGTCGCTCCCGAGTTCGCCTAGCCACTTTGCCAGAAGCACTGCCCGACTCGATCCAGGTGGATGTCGCATCATCTCGTCTCGAATGAGCAGCCGGATGTCTTCTGACCATCCAAAGACTATTCTCAGCATCTCCTTCCGTAGCAGATCAGGCGTGCGTGTGCCCTCACCGTAGTCGGGTGCTCTGAAGACGACATCGTGCAATCTTGCTCTAGTCACAGGGAAGAGATCAAGGATCTCGGTCGGCGTGGGATCATCTGGACTGCGCATCACCTCCTTCCGAAGAAGCGAAGATCTGTATGATGTGCTTGACCGAATTGATGCACTCTCTCGGTTACGCGGCTGTGATTGGGCCATCGACATGGAGAATTCTGTGCTGTCTCTGGAGCCGTTCGAAGTTCTTGACGATGGCTTGTCGTAGAGATAATTTGGTAATCTCCGACCAGATGACTTCGAGCTCGTAGACGATCGGCTCGATCCAGGGCTGAGCGGTGCTAGTCGATCTCTTCGTTCCCGCTCTTCTTCCAATTCGTCCATCTCTCGTGCTATTCGTTGTAACGGAGACATGGTTGACCTCTCGGATTCGCTAACTTCGCTCTCGCTGAAGGTCGGAAGTACTGGCGGAAGAGTGGTACCTTTGGACTCATCAATTGAGCCAGGAGGTGAGGGTGGGACATTGGCCGGGATGTGCTGGACGGACTTGACCATGAAAGCGTCCCCTTCCGGGTTCACATCCCACTGTTGTATCACCCAATTGTTGTGTACGGTGAACATGGCTGATGTCGCACCGAAGTTGCATATGCTGGTAAGACCTTCCGGCACATTTAGTGGCTGTACTACCACCTGCTTGGTTCTCATGTCGTGCAGTCGAGTTCGTCGATCCGAGTGCTGGATGATTCGACCATTTCTTGACCAGCCGAACCAGTTTGGTCCGCTCACGATGCCTTCGTCCAAAGACATGATCCGGATCGCAAGGCACTGGTGGGCTTTGCCGTCAGCTCTCGGCACGTTCCACACACGCATGTCGCCGTCCGCGGTCTGTGTCGCTAGCATGTCGGTCTTGTGTCGGCCTGCTCCGCTGTGCCATGCAACAGTCGCCACTGGCGATGGCCGTCGCTGGGTCGACAGGGTGTAGTGAATCGTGAATGTCGGATGAATCGAGATGATCATGATTGAACCATTCATGTAGCCGACTGCGTAAGTTCGGCAATCCACGTATGGCGCAATGGCTGTAATCGGGTCGAATATCGTTCTTGTGGAGATGTGCTCGGACGTAGCTGGGTCGAAGAGTATGATGTTTCCGGTTGAATTGCCTACGCTGTTAGTGGAAGTTTATCCTTCGAGATATAGGCTCGACTCACCGAAGACCACATTGCCGTTCCGCATCCATGCTGCCACCTTGATGGGCTCGTAAGCCGCAAACCTAGTGATCTCGTCTCCTGTATGGATGTCCCATATGATAGCTGTATTCCCGGTATCATAGCTCACCGCAAGCCTCCCATTCCCTCTTTCGCTAATGTTGTCCACCGCTAACCACACCACATCTTCCCTATGCTTTTCAAACCTCCGTTCTATCGCTAATGTGCCATGCCGAAGCACTAGCACCTGATTCCCTTGCCCGACCAGCAAGAGCTCGCCGGTGGTAGCCGAAGCTTGCAGTCCCTGCTCTGCATTCTCGGGTGTGAGCGTCGGTGCCGGTGCAGGATGTATCGAAGCACCGGACTTCTTCGAAGACTGTGATTGCCGTCTAGACAGTCCGTTAGACATGTTGCGACGCACTGAACATGTCAGCAAGGGAGTGAAAGGCCGAGAATGCGGTCAATGGGTCGAGTTTTCTGGAAAAACGTGGTGGTCGGAGGCTTGGGACGTACCAGGTGTGCGCGCTACACAGGATCGGAATCAATGCTGTAACATGCAAGGGTTGTTGTGTTACATAGGGTCCTGTAACCGCCGGTTGAACGAGGAAAGGGTCGGAGGGTCGGGCGGCATGTGTTGGCGCGGTCATTCATGGGAAAGGGAAATGCGAGAAAGAATTACAGGGCGCTTGTAGGTAGATGTGGTTCTTACATGCGAATAGAGCAAGTATGGAATAGGAAAGGTGCCAGGTCAAAGCGGTTAATTAGGACATTTCAGTTGTTAGATAGACTGTCCTTCGACGGGGTACAGAAGAAGCTCCACCCACGGATTGGACACAAAAAACGCCTCTGAACGACTAAGGGACGCAAGGGAATATCGGGGAGGCTAGATGGCGCCCGGTCGGCAACAAGCACATCGCTGGAGGAGGACAATTGATGGCTGGAGGTCGATATGGATGAAGTTGGGCGCCAGTGTGGGTGATTGGTGGGATTGTGGCACGCTAGACACCGCGCTAGTGCGGGATCCCTGAGTGGCCAGCGATACACTCTGCAGGTTCATGGTTGATTCAAGGGAACATCCTTTGACAGCTGTTTCGAATACACTGCTTGTAGTCGGTACCTGTGGATCACTTCGGTTATCGAGCGACGATGCATTTATCTAGTCCGCATAGCCCGCTCTTGTCTGCAGTGCATTTCCATCACTACGCATACAAAGGACTTGTTGGCGGCCGTGGCAAGGCCCATCACGTTTCTTCGCAGCCCGTCACCGCCTCGGAACAGGTGATCGTCTACGCGGCCTGCGCCGGTCTCGCTAAGTGGCAGTGATGGAAAGCAAGGACCGCTGTGCTGGCAAAAGACAGGCCTTTGTGCTCCCATTCGCAGGCCACGCCTCCTATCAATTCAACGCTCTACAATCAGGTGATGTACACAAAAGTCAGGTGTCCAGTCATTACTCGGTGGTGACGGTCCAAGATCTGCCCCAAGATCTCAATGAAGATCTATCGAACGCAAGAAGCTCGGCGGTAGCATCCGACGAGCTCGTCAATGGAACCTGACAACGTGCGGTTGATTCATGGAAGCACCATTTTTTCGAAACGTGTACTACCATCCATCAGTCTGTACCTGCGGCTCCTTTGTTTGTCGAGGCGCTCATGGTCGCTCAGAGTAGATTGGCAAGGCCGTCATATTGACTTTGCGAAGGCTGCGGTTGAGAAGCACAGGATACCAGTGTGAGGCGAATGAAAGAGGGCAGCCAATTGCTGTCGTTCTTTAACCGCCCATGAAAAACACGCTAATGCAGCCACAGCGTGCAGGCCCGCCTCCACCACTTACACTTCCTATTTCGGTCATGCGGGGTCCAAAACCCTTGGACCTTTGGATATTGCGCTCAAAATGGAAATGCCATGCATCTTACTATTATTGCTCTATCGACGTCCAAGAGAATATCTACTTCCTTACAGGGGCGACGTGATAGCGCAAGTGTTCGCTTCAGCGTCTCCGATCGGGCATGCATCAGTGCTTCTGGTTATCAGGTAATTCCAGCCTCCAAGATGCATCATTCTTCACCGTCAAGACTTGAACTTGGATTATGCCATTTCTCGAAGAAGGGTTTCGGCCGCGAGGATATTTTAGCCGCAAGGCAATATGCCTCTTCGCCACGCACAGTACAGAGTGAGTAATCAGACAACGTCACCACCGCTGTGTTGCCCAAGATGTTGAATGACCGGGCTATGGATCGTGATCGCAGTGCCATCCCGGTCACTGGACCGACTCGGCACATGCGACGGCGAGGGTTTTCCAAATGGTGTCGAGGCAACGAGGTCAGATGATCCGTCGACATCTCAAGACGTCTGCTCAAACGTCATGGCTGTGATGTGCCCAGGCGTGGGGTGCGCAGCGAGAGCAGCTGAAGATGGAACGCGCGCAGCGCAACGCCGAGGTCTCGCTGTTGACGCGCGCTTCGGACGGTGATCATGCGACGATGATGACTCGACCTGAACAAGCCGAGTGACGACGATGACGAGAGGCGACAACGCAGCGGTCATCTGTTCGAGATGCATCGGGGAAGTGGGCGGTGCAGTAAGGCAGCTGACATGGACGATAAGTATTTCACGGGTGGACGAACAGGTAAGAGTAAGACTCAATCAATTGCTGACGAGAGCTACCTAGAATACTGCAACGCAGCGAAACGGTTTCAGCCGCAAGAGGTACAAGTATACCAAGATCCTCCACTAACTATTCTTATCCGGACCGATTAATGGTCAAGGGTATCATCCGAGAGGGGTCCAATAAATAATGCAAAGACGCTGCGCTCTGCATGTGCGTCGTGTAGAGATGTCGTGATAGTCGTGAGGTGGTAAAATGGCAAGTCGCTAGAATGATGCGCTGAATGAGAGATGCTTAGGCTGAATGGATGCTGGGCTTCGGTGTCCAGGTGGGGTGGTCCGGCGGTGAGGTGAGAAGGTCCGATGGTTGACACGCAACAAACCCGGATGGGGACGTGGTGTCGTGAAGGTAAGCGGCGACGTTGCAGTCACATTACATGCTGGACTCGCGGATGGCAGGCATAGCCTTGCTTGAGCGACGTGTCGAAGTCTTCTTGGGTGACTTTCGGAAGTGAACCTTCGGCCGTGGGGCGAGTTGTGGAAGGACTGGTTGTGGTTGGATTGCCCAGTGGTGAGCTTCCCTCGGAGGGGCAGGAGCCTCGCTCAGATATGGCAGTTCCGAACTGTCATCGTCCAAGCCGAAGAGATCTTCGTCGCTGATGTATGAAGATGTCTTGCGTTCCGGCGGGGAATAGAGCATTTCGGACTGGGGCCACGACGGAAAAGCAGTAGCCGAGGCTTTGGATGTGGAGGTCTGGGGGAAAATATCCAGGAGAGAATCGGAACCATTCGGGGTGAATCCGATGGAGGTGTAGCGAGGAGAGTGGTTGTCCGATGAGGACGTCGACGATGTCGAAGATGAACTCGAATATGAAGACATGCTTGATGATGATCTGAATGATTGAAACATGTCTAGAGATGTGATGTGAATTTGTATGTCGTGCGAGAGCCCAGGGTTTGCGGCTCGTGCTGGGAGGTGAGGCTTGTAGATGTTATTTCGAGAAGGCTGCGAAAGCTGAATCGTCCCCAGCAAACGGCTGTATATATCCAGTCGTTCGCACGCCGTATTGTTAGGAAGGCTGAAGTATCAACAGATGACAGTTTGTTTCGTGATAAATGCGTTTCCAGAACAAAAACAACAAGGAAGGGCTGCGAGGGTCATTTGTACAATGTGTCATTCTCACCCCCTGTGGTCACCGCCTGGTCAGACGGTAAATTTCGGGCAAGATACGACCGCGGCTGGAACATGCAAGGTGCTGCCAAGTGCCTGACCGGTTATTTTGTCGAATGTCTGGACACAAGCGGTCTGTGAAGATGCCCGTCCGTCCAATCGGAATGGCTAATCTGCATCACGTCGTTCGCGGATCCGGTCTTGGGCCTCGCGGAATCCTCACCGAGGCAGTCGCGGAGCCTATCCCACCGGACAGAAGCAAAACCGCGACGAAACGGTCAAAAGAAATCTCCACATGGCCGTTTTTCCCCAGCTCCCTGGCTCACGGAGGGTGGTCGGACAGAGCCGGGCACAGACCCCTCATCTCCTCGGATGGTCGCATCGCATAAAGCAGTTACAGTCATCTTGGTGTACGGTGGTGACTGGACTGTCACAAGTACATCCCGCGCATACGCCAGAAACACGACAGCTTGTGTTACAAAAGGTCCAGCCGACGTGTCGAAAGTGTGCCGTCTGATCTGGACAGGTCACCGCCAACATTGCCTGGTGACCGCCACTTGGTCTCGACCGTGATTGGTCGGGGAAGCATTCCAGGTCACCCATCGACCGTCAGGCTGGCTCGTCGGAACAGTTTTCCCGCCGCAGCAAGAACGATGCAGGGTCAAGGCTTCACTGGCTTCTGAAGCATCAATTCTTCCAGGGCTGCTGCGGGTCTGTCAATCCGGGGTTCCGGACTCCTTGCGACATGCTTTTGCTGCACCTTTATCTCCCTGTCCAGACAACCATGCTGCATGTAAAGCAAACAGAACCGACGCGTTCAATTTGCTATTTCCAGCTCCTGAAGATCAAACGGCCGTTAGCCACTTCTATTTGCTTTGGTAATTCCAAGTCTCACAACGAGGGATCTCGCCCACGCTTTGCGATCGATCATCGTTGCTTCATCAATTGTTCACTAACATGCAGCATGCAGCATGTAGCATGTATCGGACGCGTCTTGCGTCACGAAGTTGCTGTTACAGCATCATTTCCGAGGATTGCCGAGCATCCTCGAGCACGATGAAGCACTACCAGATGATCGACACATACAGGACTTCTGCACGACCGTGATTACCCTTTCTGGTAGTCCGCATCTCAAATTCTTTGCAGACCTTTGCGGCTCTGGTAGGTTCCTCACGATTTTACGACACGTCACGGACGTGAGACATTCTTGGTATTTCCGAACAATCTCGGCGCCCACCATCATCGGCCGGATTGTCGGATAACGCAAATAACCTGGTAGGTACATAGACCGGTACATCGTCATCTATCGAAGACCTTTCGTGGTTCCCCAGGCGTTCATTCCCGGCGCAGACCCGGAGACGACATCACTGATGCCTCGACCACTTCCGGTCTTTGCTCGTGCAAATCCCTCCAGTATCGGATATCGTCGAACTTCAAGACCTGATTTCCCCAACTCGTCCATCTAGAGACAAGGTTTCTTGCAAATATCTCCATGCCGCGGTAATCCTTCGGCGATACGAGCAAGTCTTGCAAAAGATCCCTCAGACAAGGCTTTCTCGAGTGTAAGTCTGGGACAGCAAAGATGACTCTTCGCTTGACATCTGCTGTGTGGCTTGGTGGGTTTTCCTTCCTACATTTTCTCCCGACTAGCAGTATTTCATATGGCTTCCTCCAAACACCGTCGATTGGCAAGACAGATTCACCCCGCTCCGTGATCTTGACCCAAAGCCACTCCTCGACTAGCTTGACGCCCAGTGAGGAGAACAGTCCGTCTTCTTCCGATAACACCAGATCCCGAGCAGCAGATTTGTTCGTCACCCAGACCGCTACAACTCCATCATCGACAAGCAGACTTGAGATGTCCATGTCGAAGAGGAGTTGACGGAGGTCCCACATCGACTCTGATACTTCGTAGCGAGATTGCGCACTGCTCCTGCCACCACGGCTGACGGATCGATTCGGCCACGGGGGGTCCATCATGACTACATGAAACTTGTGGTCCGTTTGGCTGTCTTTCGCATGCTGTCTGAGAGCTCCATGGAAGGATTGTGTCTTGTTGCAATCGCCAAGGAAGAAGCATGACCTGGGTGCAATGTAGTATTCTGTTCCATCTCTGAGACGCAGTGTACATGTCTCGTTGCTGTTGTTTGCGACCAGACGGCCACTTACCTCTGCATCAAAGAAGACTGCTTGGTTACGGCCCACCAGATTGACAACAAGCGGTGCATCTTTGCCATCAACAGACTGTCGAGCTTTAGAAGGTGATGTTCCCGGTGAGATCGACCGTCGCCTTTTGACACTAGACTCGCCACCAGAAGATATCCAGCGCGGTAGAACGTAGTCTGCTATGTCCGCACCATCCAGAGACTCAATTGAGTTGAGTATCAGCTGCTGGTGCTGTAGGTCATGTGGCAGAGGCTTCGGAAGCTTGGATCTCGCCTTCTCGGACTTTGGCTCAGTCGTTGGCCACGTCACCTTCTGCGGTGGGCATGATGCCAGTCGACGAGCAGAGCTGAAGGACTGAGCCTCAGCTATCGATGTAGGTATATCGATCACAAAGATGTCGCTGTCATCGTTTCTGTACAGTATGCTTGACATGATGCATTATGACATCCATCTTCAGAGCACGTCGAGGCCTCATTCTAGTAGGCCATAGTCTGGCAGTGACCCGAGTATGTGTGGCGATGTGATCTTAGTCATGGTGGGAGAAAATTCCATCGGCTAGACACGGATCTCCAGATTTCTTTCCCCTCGGTCAATCACATGCGGGATGCCAAGGCCTGACATCAATGGATGGCCGTTGTTTCCGCACGTTGATTCGGCTTCGGGGCCAAAGGGCACCGGCTCCTCTCAAACACATCCCTGCGAGCACTGCGATTTCTCTTTCCTTCCAGTACAACTCGATGATACCTACTCGGTGACTGTAGTTGTGAATGCCAGCGAGCATCCCTGGCGACAATGCCTCAGAACACACAGCAAACACACAAACGACGATGACATCGATAGCGGCCAAAGAAGGCCGCCCTGGAGCTGCAACGACTGAGGTCGGCGCCAACTTCTCGCTGGACGTGAACAAGGGGAAGAGGCCGATTGACAGGCAGAGCTGGGAGTATGTCATCAAGAGTGGACTTGCCGGCGGATTCGCGGGTTGCGCTGTAGGTTGATCAGATGAAGCTGCACATGTCGGGACTGACGAGCACAACCACAGGCGAAGACTGTCGTCGGTCCACTCGACCGAGTAAAGATCCTCTTTCAAGCCTCCAATCCGCAATTCCAAAAGTACACCGGCTCCTGGTTCGGCGTAATACGAGCAGTCCGAGACATCTACACTGCAGACGGCACTCGAGGACTCTTTCGAGGACACAGCGCAACTCTACTGCGCATCTTCCCCTATGCCGGCATCAAGTTCCTAGCTTACGAGCAAGTTCGCGCGGTGGTAATACGGGACCATACCCAAGAGACGAGCGTGCGCCGCTTTGCGTCGGGCAGCATAGCAGGCATGGTGTCTGTCTTCTTCACATATCCGCTAGAAGTGATCAGAGTCCGGATGGCATGGGAGACAAAAGCACATGCGAGGACGAGTTACCTGGACATATGTCGGCGAATATACCATGAACAGCCACCGAGCCGAGCTCAGTCGGGCAATTCTGGCCCCCTCTCTGCGACTTCTGCGGCGGTCCAACGTGTGGCACCGGGTGCAGGCATTGGCAACTTCTTCCGCGGCTTCACACCGACGATGTGGGGAATGCTACCCTACGCCGGATCGTCGTTTCTCGCGCACGATTCTGCTGGCGATCTGATGCGCGATCCTCGGATAGCAAAATACACAACGCTACCAGAAACCGCGGGAAAGAGCAAGGATCCAAACAAGCCTGCTCAGTTGAAGTATTGGGCCGAGCTGAGTACCGGCGCCTTTGCAGGTTTCGTAAGCCAGACCGCAAGCTACCCATTGGAAGTCATAAGACGACGGATGCAAGTAGGCGGCGTAGTCGGAGATGGACACAGGCTTGGAATGGCAGAGGTAGCGAGACAGATTATGCAGCAGAAGGGTTGGAGAGGGTTCTATGTGGGGCTTGGAATCGGATATGCCAAAGTGGTACCTATGGTCAGCGTCAGTTTTTACGCATACGAGAGGGCAAAGTTCTGGTTGGGGATATGAGTGGCTGGCTGAAAGGGTATTATTATTACCAAGCTGGCTTCAGCATGGCGAGGCGTTTTGGGTAGGGTCATCGCACGACTGCAGAAGATTAGTAGACAGCCTGGAATTGAGCAATCACGAATCACCTGGCTTCTGTGCCTACAACCTCATCTACTACGCATGTCACAGCATCTTTTTTACCAAGGGTATATATTATTTCTCACCCCGCCAAGCCCTCAAGCTGTAATGGCTCCGAGAGAAATCCTCACCTTCACGCGCGAGGTTCCCTTTCCACTCCAACGAAGGTTGCCCAGTTCGATCGCGGTGTCGGCCTTCGAATCCCGGCGGAGTAATCCCTGGACGAATTCGAGTCCGAAGTTGCGGATACCCTTCAGCTCGGCAACGAGGCAGAGAGTCCGCAGGCATGGTGAGGCGGCGCTTGATTACAGCCGTCGTTGGCGGGAGCTGGTGTGCGTGAGCTGGGTTGGGGTGACTCTTTTGCTCCGGAAAGGGAAGGTACGCCAAGCTTTTTGCTCTGCGCTGCAGACTTCACGGTTGTGATGTCCTCTAATAATGCGTCCTTCGTCGTGATAGATACTCCGTCTTTCAGAGGGAAACTGTGTCGTACGGTGTGAGGCATGTTTCCCGCCATCTGGGAGTGTTGTCTCGACCGCGCACCCTTCACAGGCGAACCTCCTCGCAACAGGGTGAACACGTAGATATGTTGACCACAGGTAAATAGAACGTACATTCGCTTATCATCGTCGCTATATGGCCTATTCAGTGCCTAGCCGGCATCATGGTTGAGGAACCAAAGACGTCCCGGTGCAAAATGCTTCCTTCCCTCGCTTTGTCCTTGATAGAGTACACTCCCACATCCGCCTTACCCGGCATCTGGGCTTCACAGACGACATCTGCGTCGTCATCGCCCGGGTTCTCTGCGCTACCGGCGTAGTCTCCAGCGCACAAAATAAGTCATACCTTCCCCTCAACAGCAGACCAACCTGAAAGCACAGTCTACCACTACACTCGCCTTCTCGCCCCCACCGGCCTGCAAATCCACGATGCCGAATCCTTATTCTCCTGGAACTTTACCTTCATCTGGCAATACAACGCCAGCCTCGCCTTGACCAAATTCTCCATCCTCTTCCAACACCGTCGCATGTTTCCCCTCCCAACCTTCCAATCCTGGCTGAAGATTCTCTTCGGCATCATGGCCATTTTCCGCCCTCTGGGTCCTCCTCGGCGGTGGTATCGTCACCTGCTGGCCAGTGGCGTACTTCTGGACCCGCGTCAACCCCTGCGCTGGCCTTGGGCTACTGTCTAGAGGCACTACCTACGTTTTCTTCGTCGGCTGCCCTGAACATCTTGCTGATATTGCTCTCGCCCATCCCGGTCTTGGTCAAGATGCACCTCCCGTTCCGGCAGAAATTGTCGCTGCTCGTCCTGTTCACTGTGGGAGGTTCGCTTGAGCTCACCATCTCCGTGGTCAGATTGGTGGATCTTCACGAGCGCCGATCGCTCCAACGTATTCGATGTGGCGGCCAAATACTTTCCTCTGGGCGTATGGTCCTTGACCGAAGTCTCGGTCGGCATCATCTGCTCGTCCATACCAGCGCTCAAGCCGTTGATAGTGAAGGTGTTTCCCTCGTTTGGGTCGTCGAGCAGCTGCAATAGTGGGCATAATGTCCATGGTATGACGCCTGAGATCCCGGATCGGCCGAGGGAGAAGGGAGTATCGGAAGGGGCCGATACGCTGGAGACGGTTGAGACCGCGCAGAGCAAGAAAAGAGGGAAGGATAGTGAGGGCGCTATCAGCTTGCAGGGGTTCGTAGGGAGGCTGAATTAGGAAGGATTCCCCGGAGCGGCGGATGCACAATGACCTTCCATCACGCACGATGAATGATTGGTTATTCGTTCTCCTCAGATGAAACCCTGGAAGTCATGGTAGCTTGTGACAGACTCTCTTGTGCATGTCGGTAAGGGTGGGTACGGTGGTCAGGGATTGCATCGGCGTCCAACATGATGTTGCCTCAGCCCATATGCCATGAACGCAGCAGGCAGTCGTGTCATGATTGTATGACGACTCCTATGGCACACACACGATCGACCTCTACATCGCAATTTCGGCCGCCTGTCGTTAAGCGCTGCAGGCCGCCTACGCTTCACCGGTTGCAGCGGCGCAGCATCTGCATGTTTCAAGGTTACACAGCCTCGATATGTGACTCCTCAGGCAGGAATAAGGCGCGCGGCAAACGAGAGTTGGCGAACGAGAAGACATGAATGGACGTTATCTTGTTTGAAGAGAATTTACGATGGCGATTCGAGTGGAAAATGATTCATGAAGGTATTCGACGCTGCAAGAAGGTGGCATAGCTAGACGCTCACAATGCTTATAAGAAGACCATGACCCATCACCTTCATGCTCTGAGATAACCAGCATCTCAACAACCACAGCCTTCACCAGTCCGGAATCCACCACACACGGGCAATAGGCCAAAGATCGGACTCCAAGAGTAAGAGAGCCACGGCCCTTCTGATCTGAAAGCTGACAGGTACAGAATGTGTCAAACGTCAGTCTCAACCACGCTCTGGACATGCGGCCACCGGACGCAGCAGTTCCTCGCCACGGTCATGTGCGCCGCTGCACAACGGAACAGACGTCCATGTCCTCAGCCGAGAATTCAGCACACCGGTTCCACACGAGCTAGGACCAAGTGCCCTAGGTGCAGAGTGCGTTGAAGCCCATATCGGGGGTTGCAAGAGCCGTACCGAACGGAGGACTGGCCAGGGGTCGTGAATGGATGGAAGCAAGCTTAGATAGTACTACTGAATGGAAACATCAAACATGGTCTTGAGATCGTTCGCTGAGTCGATGCTTATGTTCCAGCATGCTTGCATCAGAGAGTGAAACATCAAGTGGTCCGTCGCGGGAAACTTCTTCTGAGCATACAGCCTCTCCACCTCCTCGTCGTGCAACGCGGCGTAAGGCTGCACCCCAGTGACGATTTCGTAAATGGTTGACCCGAGCGCGAAGAGGTCCGTCGCGATTGTTGGAGGATCCTCCCACTTCCGAGGCAGGAAATGACGGGCGCTTTCGACTGCTGTACCGACTCGATCTGGTGTTGATGAGCCGGAGAAATCGGTGATGCGTAGACGGAGTTGGGCGTCGACAAGGAAATTCTCGGCTTTCAAATCTGAATGTATCACGTCGTGAGTGTGTAGAAGGTCGACACTTTCGAGAGCGTCTTGGACCCATTGACGCCTTTGCTCGTCCGTGATTGTGGCTTCGTTCTTGCGGAGGTAGCGCTTCAGGTTGCCATTTGGGACGTACTCCATGGTTAAGCCGACGTGAGGATCGAAATATATGACCCTCAGAAGGCGTGGATGGGAGCCAAGAATTTTGTAGATTCTGTACTCGCTGGCGATGTCTTGCAGGCAACCATCTCGGTCAGGTGAGTCGGGATATGGGCACTTCCTTGCGTAGCCGCTTTCCAGAAGCTCTACTCGACCGGTGCAGCCTCCATAGATGATCTTGGTGTCTCCGTCATAGTAGAAGCCGGTTCCAGGCTCGAGTTCGTCGTCACTGGATTGTGTTGGCTCGTTGGCAATGATAAACGGCCGTTCCAAGCCAGTGACAGGATCCTCAACAGTGTAATCCATGACGGTCTCACTTCGGAGAGGCGATAAGAGTCATACGAGAACGTACGAGAAAGAGTTTCTATGACAGTGTAAAAGAGATCCTGGCTGGTGGCACAGTTGCAAATTTGAGATATCATTGGTCGTCCGAGCACAAGTCTCTACATGCTCAAGCGCCGAAGGACCTCAGCTCACCTTGTATGGCGCCAAAAAAAGTGCCTCGTCACACCCTTATCCAAAGCTGCCGTGCATGATGAAACCGCTCGAGATTCACGCCTTACAGGTGCAGTGCTTGGGACGAAATTAAGAATAAAAAGGCTTCACCCAGCAGATCTGAGACACCGTACACAAGTCATCTGCTGAGTTTGGGTTATGAGTAACCGTAGTCCCATCCATCTCAAATTATTTCGGCGTAGACAAGAAGCAGGAGGTGGCGGCATGTGTATGGAGCGCAGATTGTTACTGAAGCATCTCACAGACTCATGATATCTTTTCATCACCAGGTAGATAGGGGAGGAATGTACTGATGCTACGATCCTACAGATGTTGACAGGGCTTCGTTTCGGGTTTCCAGCAACCGTGAAAGCTCGATGCTTCGGCAGCGGAGGGCCTGGTTGGCAGTTTATGCTCTTCAGAACGCTGTACTTGACGACCTCTGTCGTTGTCGGCCTCGAGAGGCAAGCTAGACTTTGTGAGAAGTGGCGGACCGGGGGCATCAGCTGCTGTGAGTGGCGTGTTGATGGTAGAGGGGTTGATGATGGACCGATCCATTGTCTGCACATCAATTCCATTCTCCCTCTCACTAGCTTCGCTGTCTTCGCCTTCTCGCTCTTCCGGCTGATCGATTTGTTGTGCCACTTCCTGTGCTGCATGTTCCCGAGCTCGGCGAGCAGCCTCACGGGCAGCCTGGGCGTGATGCCGCTTCTTTGCGAAGATGATGAACACTTGTATGGCACAATTCCCGTGATGCATCTCAGGCTTGCTATCGTCGTCGTATCGAAAATGATCTGCGAACCATGGAGGTGGTCCTCCAGGATGGCGATCTAGGAAAAGCGACGGGTTGTCCTCAATGAGACGATTGGCCACTCGTGTTCGTGCTCGTAGGGCTAGATCCATATGACCTAGAGCTGGAGCGCCAGGTGGCCTTGGGCGGAAGATTTCAGGCTCTGTAATAAGAGCCTGCCACGTCAATTGCACAGCTTCGTCGAGCTCGTCCTCCGTCCAGGCAAAGAAGTTCAGCCAAAATGCATCCTTGATACTCTTATCTCGAAGTGTACCACGCACACTCATACTTGTCCAGTTCGCTGGCCTGTGCAGGTCTGCGAAGTAGTCATTATAATGCTGAGCCGTGGTCGACATGTTGGTAGCCAAGACAAGAGTTTGCGGTGAGGAAGGAGTGGAAAAGGAACTTCCAGGTTGCTCTTTTCAATTGGTCACATCGATTGACAAGGCAAGAGCGAAATTTAAGTGTGTTTTCTCTTTGTGAAGCTGCAGCGCGAATTAGCCAATAGCAGTAGGTGTGAGAAGCGCTCGTCTTACATTCATGATGCTGCTGTGATGATCATCCGAAGCACCTGCAAGTAGCCACCAATGACAGTTCTCCGCTATCCTACCAGCCCAACCTCGCTGGCTTTTCGTGAGCTCACTCTGTGTCCGATCTACTCTGCGGTGCGACGACGACCACGTCTCACCTGCACCGTAGCTCCCTCTCGTATGGCACATCCATCAGCTGTTCTGCATCAGTATAGCTCTTCAAATACTAGTATCAATTCCAGCATACCCCTATACTCCTTGGGCACCAGCCTGACCAACGACTTGTCCATTACGAAGAGGCACACGTCGGGGATCTCCTCGGTCGCCTCGAGGTACTTTGCGTCGTACTGCTCCTCGAGGGCGTTCTTGAGCTTGGCCCAGGTGATGATGTTGACGGCAACGTGGGCCGCACTGGTGTCGTAGCCGATGACCCTCATGTCATCGTCGTACTCATCTAAGGTCTCGCGGACGATGTACTGCTCCACCGTCTGCTTGTCGTTAGTCTTCGATGGTGGCCCTACTCGAGGTCGATTGCTTACCTCGTTCGTTAACTCCTCCGCTACCTTGGCCTTGTCAACAAGGTCGACTACCCGGTAGGACCTCTCACGCTGGAAGTTGAGGGTCTCACCGTCGAGGGTGACGTGCACGATGAACACGGTCGCGGTGCTCTCCATCAAGGTCATTGTGGATGCTGGTAGTTTTTAGGCTTGTCGAGCTTGTTCAAGAGCGATATGAGGTTGGCGAGAGCCGCTTGAGGAATGAACGATAAGGTGAGGCGTGATACGGAAGTAGGAGAAGTGCTGTGAATCCACGAAGGCGCAATTGGAAAGATTCACGGGGGGCTGGTCGCGTCCGCGACGGCAATTTGCTGCGCGCAGATCTTCCACGAAAACAGCGACCGCCTGTCACATGCAACGAAAGTGAGAGAAAGCTATACTCATCTCTCCAGAGGTGCCTATACCCTCGACATGCCAATTGTGGTCGTCCTGACTTGATATGCAAAGGGGTGCCCAGCAGAGAACAGGCATTGCAAAGACTTTTCATATACGGAAGATGAGCCTCCTGGCCGAAACTCACATCTGCTTATTTCCTCCGTGATGGCCGTGCGTTCTTCTCCTTCCTCTTGGCCTGCTGCGCTCTGAGCTTTCTTACGTCTTCCACACCTCGCAGCTCGCCCTTCCCTCCTTTCTTCCCTCTTCCAGCCGGCGCCGTTGTCCCTGCCTTCTCCTTCGCCTCAGCGAGGTGTTTCTTCCTCTTATAATAGTCGTCTCTGTACTTATCTGCCTCCTTCGGCGCTTTGGTCTGCTTGTGTCGATATCTCCCTCCTTCAGACCCGAAGCGCATGCCTGACTTTTCCTGCTCTCCAACCTTAGGTAGTGCAGAGACTCGATTCGCCTTCTTCCATCGGTCGAACCGACCACTCTTCATGCTTGCCGGCAATTTGTTACCGCTTTCACCGCGAATCATGCCGCCTTTACCCTCCCCGGCGCGAGATCCATCCAAATCATTGGCACGAGCCACGTAACGTTTGCTCTTCTTGTCCCAGCGGAGACCAGTGGGTTTTGATGCCAGCGCGAAAGAAGAAGACTCGTCTGCATTGAGGTCGAGTGTAGCGGATTGAGCGGCAGTGACGAAGTTCGAAGACGAAGGATTGACCGAGTAACCTGCATCTTCTTGCATGTTGATCGAGGTCGGCAGGTAACCCATGAAGTGTTCAGAGTCTTGGAAGGAGGAAGTATTCGAGTTCTTGCTCTTCTTGGACGAAGGTTGAGAAATGGTGACTTCGAGTTCGGAGTCGGATGCTTCGTCGAAGGGCAGATCAGCCGAGTTGGCATCTTCGTTCGGTCTCGAACTCAAGCTCAACGACACGTCAGGGTCTGGTCCGTCCACGGTATCCTCTGCCTCGTCTTGTCTTCTGGCCATCGACTTGATCCTTTGTCGCCTTTTCTTAATCACTTCGGTTGCCTCGCTGATATGGCCCCTCCTCCCAATCTCAAATATGGTCTCTTGCGGCCGGAATCCACTGACTCGAGCCAGCATCTCTTCCCGCTGGATATCAAGATTCACGTCGATGGACTCTTCGAACAATGAGTGCAGCTCTCGAAGATGCGTCGAGCTTGAGACAGCCTTGGATCGCTTTGCGCTCTCGGCCGAAGCAGAGTTACGAGTTCGGAGATATTGCTTTTCGCCCTTTTGAGATACCTCTTTTTGTGCATAGATGTCGTCGTCTTCGTCTACAAGCTTGGTGACTTCCTCAATATTTCGTTCCAGAGCAGATCGAGAGAGACTCCCGACCGAGATATCGTTGTGATAGTTGATATTACCTGCAGTCTCACGGCCAAGTATCAAGTTTCCACCCAGGAAGAGCTGCAAGTCAAGCAGATAAGGAAGATCTGATTGAGTGACCAAATTGTAGCTCCACCCCTGCTTCCCTGCACGAGCAGTACGACCAACGCGGTGAATGAATACCTTTGGCTGAGGTGGAAAGTCATAGTTGATGACGTTTGCCAGAATTGGTATGTCGATACCTCGAGCCGCAACGTCTGTGACAACCAGAATGTTGGTCATGCCGGTCCGGAAATCATCGACTTGCATTTTCCGAGCAGTCTGATCAAGTGAGCCATAGACATATGAGGTAGCGAATCCGACTTTCTTGAGTAGAGCAGCCAGATAGTCCACGTGATGCTTTGTTGAAGCGAATACGATGGTTGAATGAGCCGTTGGTGTCTCTCTCGCACTCGGGCGGTCTTGACCACGCTTCCTCTTCTTGCTGTCCTCCTGCTCGGATGCTTTGTTCTTAAGTGCAGCAGCAGTCGGCCCCGAGGGCATCTTGATCACGTCCCGGAGAATGTGAACCAACGCTCCTTCTTTCTCTCCAGAGTTGATCATGAAGAATGCGCTTTGCAGGTCTGGCGAGATCTTGGTCTCCGAATCCAGACGCACCAGCTTTGGCTCTTGCAGACCTGCCCGGGCGAATTCGACAAGAGATTTGGGGAGGGTCGCTGAGAATAGTAAAGTCTGTCGAGAAGGTGGGAGGGAGTGGATAATCTCGGTGAGCTGCGCAGCGAAGCCCATCTCGAAAAGTCTGTCTGCTTCATCGAAGACGACATACTTGACAGATGACAACTCGAGTCCCATCTCAACCTTCAAGTGCTCGAACCGACCAGGGGTGGCAATGATAATGTCCGGATTCGACGCCATGGACCCGAACTGCTCCTCCAGGCTGTCACCTCCAACGAGAAGCACTGTCCTCAGATCTGTACCCTTTCCAAGCTCTTTCACTACTTTTAACGTCTGCAAAGCCAACTCTCTAGAAGGCGACAGAATAACCGCTCTCGCTCCAACCCTCGCACTATGAGCCTTGAGCTTCTCCAGCATGGGTATCACGAAGGCAGCTGTCTTCCCTGACCCAGTCCTCGCCATACCCACCACATCCTGACCATCGAGAATCACTGGTATCGTTTTGCGCTGAATCGGTGTCGGAACATTGAATCCTTTGCGGGTGATCGCGGACAGTAATTTGCCATTCAGACCAAAGCTCTGAAAGCTGCCGCCCTTCTTCGAATTTGATTGCTTCGCATTCTTCCGGTTACTCGCTGCTTGCTTTGCAGCGATGAAAGCGTCGTCCGAGTCAGAAGCATTCTCGAGATCCTGGATTGCCAGAGTGCTAGACTTTCCATTTACAGGTGCCGTCTGAGTTGTATCGTCCTCGACATCGGATGATCCTGCTAGAGCGCCGGCAATGTCGAACCCGCCCGCTGAGAGAGCGGGAGAAGCGCTTCGACCACGCATTGTAACGAAGAAGGTTGGCTACCGGTATGTGAATGTTGCATGCTAGCAGCACAGGACGATGTCAAAAGCCCAGTAAGGAGTGCATTCATGTGAACCCGGTATAATCCTTAGGACGACCGCGGTCAAGTTTGCTATGGATTTCTGGTGGGTCCAGGAATTTTTCGGGAACGACGTCGATCTAAGCGGCTCTGCAGCACTATATGCGGCTCTGCGGACGTAGCCGAAGAGTAAAGTCCGAAGACCGAGCTCTTTCCAATCATTGCCGAGCATTTGTCATTTCAACGGAAAGCTGTTAGCTGTAGTTATATGATCGGGCATCGGCAAGTAAATGCAAAACGTTTAGGGCTATCTAGATACTTTGTTCAGACACGGCACAACATTTGTATCTTAGCCGATTTATCTTTGCGATATAAACATCAACGATTTCTCCTCCATAGCCGAGTCTCATGCATGAGCTTCGCTGCTAGATCCTCGTTCAGCGCTGTTCGCCGCTCCCAGCAGCTGACCCGATTACGACGTCTCCAGCCATCACTCAAGGATCGACCAGTCCAAGTCCGAACAAGTATGTCTACAGCCGCCGAAAGCCCGGTAGGCAGCGTGTCTGCGCCACCATGCGAGGTGCCCCAGGTGGCTCCGGTCACCGTAGAAGCCAAACTGCCACCTCTCTCGGATCGAGATTACAAGCTCTATAACAGACTTGCCGAGCAAATGGACATGTACCACAACTATTTCCGGCAGTCCTGGAACATGCTGTATAAATCTTGCGAAGCCGGCAAACGTGCCAATGGACAGTCCATTCGGGCCTTTCTCAACACTGGTCTACAATTCTGCGAGCATCTCGAGTTCCATCATGGTATCGAGGAAGCAAAAGTGTTCCCCATGCTTGGACGAAAGATGCCAGCGTTCCGCAACAAGGACGAGCTCCTCGGACAGCACAAGCAGATCCACAAGGGCCTAGACAAGATGCAAAAGTATGTTGTAGAATGTGATTCCGGTGAGCGGGAGTTGAGGCTGAGCGAATTAAAGGAGATCATGGACTCCTTTGGAAAAGTCTTGTGGGAGCACCTAGACGATGAAGTCCGGACGCTGGGAGCCGAGAACATGAGAACCTTCTGGACCAAGGAGGAGATGCAACGATTATACCTGTAAAGTGGCAAAGCTGGCTGGCTGATGGGTTTGGCATAGCGCGGGGTTGTTTAAGATAACAGAGAGCATCAACGTGCGTTTCGAGCTCTTTTGAATTTGTCGTGCCACTTGCGCTTCCCAGTCGCTGTGGTTGGAATAATCGTCTCCGCAGTCGTCTCTGCACCGCCGGCCGCGCTAGAGAGTCGGATTTTGCCATCCTGCAAATTCTGTACCTTGACCTTGGAGGTGTCAGCCAAGAAACAACAATCAAAGCCTGTACTCACCGGCAGATCACTGACAACTGCATCGCTTCTCCATTTCTCGGGTAAGAGGTTGTACCACTGCCGGACGTAGTCATCTTCTTCCACCTCTACTAGATTATAGAGCAGTTGTGTACCTGTAAATTGGATCGTCCGTGTCTTGTCGAACGTGACAAGCCCATCTAAGGCTCCGTTGCTATTGATGTCTCGCAAGTGATTCACAATTGTGTGCATAAGCGCATCCGGCACGTCGTCTGAAGCTTCCATCCATGCTTGAAGATTCTCTTGCGATACAGACCCTGCCAGATCGACACCATCAAGGACAGCACTCGACATGATGCTGGACCATGCTTTGACCAGAAGGCGTGGCGAAGGCCGGAAGCTTTGCTTCGGACTGCCAGTCTCAAATGCATAAAGACTTTGCCAGCCACGTTCGCATTCGCCTTCGGACAAAGGTATCTGGGAGAAGACATCAAGCTTACTCCGAGCCGGCATCTCCAGAGGCGAATTGTCCGTTCGTTCATCGTGAAAGATGGGAAGAAGGGCCTTGAGGGGAGCAATCGCATCACCATTAGCTTTGCCAGTGAGCTCCAGAGATGATCCGCACTGTGCTATCGAGACCAAGCCAGCCACTGACCCGCCATCTTGCTCAGCGACTGAAGTTGGGGTAGTGATGTGCACCGAGTTAGATGTCTGTACCTGCCGAAGCTCGAACGTCTGGTTCGACGAGCAGAGCGCCGCATGTCCCGTGTCTGCTGACTTGAAATATAACCTACCATGATCAGGACGGTAGACCTGTGACACTGCGCACTGGACCTACATAGGTGGGTCTTGAGTTGCTAGCAGCTCCACAAGCTCAGCAGGCAATTCCATCAATCGGAATTGGTCCTGCTGTGCCGAGAGAAGCAGTGGGATCTGCATTTGAGATTCGGATGGCATTTTCGCGAATTGTTAGATGATTCGCAGGGTTGAGTGTAACGTGCGTGCAGTCTGAAGCTCGATATTCTGCTTTTGGGCGTTGCCCTTGGAGAGCTATATTTACCAACAGAAAAGCTTGGCGCGGTTTTCGCGTGGTGGCTCAACGTCAGCAAACGAACCCCGCCTTCGATATCACTATCTCAACAGTCCCGGCCGCGGATTTGTGACCTTCTATCTTCGCTAGCCAGATCATTGCTCTGATGACTTGAAGTTCGACGATCGGGTCTTCTTTCCTATCCTCCAAACAGCTTGGCCGGTCCTTGCGTCCTTCGCTCGCTACCTGCACCACTCCATTTGTTTTCACGCGTCAACATTGCATAGTCTGGATTCAAGAGCTTCAAGCAGCATACCTTACGATCGTTCATGGACCTACCAAATCTGCATCCATAAAGCCAGCCCTACCCTTCGATCAGAGCGCCAGGAGCTACCTCCAATATGGTAGTAGTATCCCACACTCCGCCGTCACTGGCTGGACAGCTCGAAATATTCCACACCACAGATCCTCTATTATACAATTCGCCCATCGTCGTCTTCTTCGGGCAAGCAGCCAGCGTAGTTCATTCGAGCTCTCGTATACAAGTCCACGTCTACACTCCTGCTGGTCTCGAATCCTACACCAGACTTTCAATCTCACCAAATTCGCCCTACTACGCTGCAGTGAACGCCCTCCCGCGCGAAGAGCAAGGTGATGAGGTCTGCCGCGGCATCGCATATGCACTCTCCAAATACTTCACCGAATTGCCTCCGAAAGTCAAGGAATGCTGGACAACTCAGGCATCCATGACCAAACGGCCCAACGCTCCATTTGGACTCTTCAGTCCGACCCACGTCGCAGTCCTGGCTAGTAGGCTGGCTCGGGTGGAGAACGTGGAGGAAGTTGTGAAAACCGTGCAAAGAGCTCTGGGGGAACAACGGACATCATGGCTAGACGTGGACATTGTCCTTCCACCGGGCACAATTCAGGCAATTGCTGATGACGAACTTGAAGACCTGGACGATGAAGGGATATGCAGACGCAAGTATGGCAGGTACGCCCCTATCATATCAGCCCTTGGAGAGCCCTCATTCCTGCCCACCTCAAAGATGCGAAGGGCAGCCTCAAAACCGACCACTATTGGCAGAAGTAACACATTCCGTCCTGGACAGAAAGAGATCATACGAAAAGAGATGTGTGAGCTTGTGGATACAGAGGCAAACTATGTTCAGAAGCTTCTCGAACTACATGACAACATCAGCACGGAGCTCAGATCCAAAGTCATCAATGCACCTGAGACTAAGCATATCCGGGAATCATTGGACGGTCTCTTTCCCGAATCGCTCAAGCTCATTTTGGAGAAGAACGCATCATTCCTAAAAGACATTCAAGCAGCTCTGGACGCTACTGAGGAATCGGCCATGATTGCCATCGAAGCAGACGAAGATGCCGGATACGTTGAAAAGGATGGCTCGGACTCTGGAGACGTTGTCGGTATCACCATCCTCGCCAAAACCCTTCTGAAGCACCTTCCTGATTTTGAAACCGTGTATGCTGCTTACATGTCGGCGAACGCAGCATTCCCGACGTTACTCAAAGGCTTGATGAAGAACGCAAACTCAGATCTGGTCCAAGCTGTACACGATATCGGCGAGCAACGGTTGACGTCCTTGCTTATCGAGCCTGTTCAGAGACTACCAAGGTATACACTTTACATCGACACCATCTCTAAACAACTGCCCATAGGCCACCCAGCACTGGTCACATTGCTGAAGGCGCGTGACGTGGTTACGAACATATGCCTCTCCGATGGTGGCGAACTCAAGAACGAAGACGTTGAGCAGAGGCTGTCGACTTTGATCGAAGAGTTTACGCTCTCTGACAGTCCTCATACTCGATTGGTTACGATGGTGGATGTGATGGAATGGGATGCGCCCTTCAACATCGACGACAGATCAGGTCGGCAAGGTGTCTTCATTGTATTCACCGACAGAGTCATCTTCGCCGAGAAGAAGTCTACGAAAGCCTTTTCTGCACGAGCTTTGCAGACTGAAGCCGAAAAGCCAAAGTCCATGGACACCGAGATGTCTAGAACACAGCCGAAGAATCTTAGAGTCACCTTCGAGGTTCATATCCGGGATTGCAACATCACCGAAGCTGTGGACGACAGAGCAATTACTATCTACACGAAGACGTCGAGTCGAACTTCAGAGCCGTTGGCACCAGCTTCGTTCCTTTTGGAAGGCTCCTATGCTGGGAAGGCGTCTCGACTCGCGGAGGAGCTTGTCAAGGCTCGACTTGAAGGTCGCTTTGCGGAAAATGTACGAGAGAGGCCAACTTGGGAGGTTCGGAGTGCTGTTGGTGGCAACAATAACGACGTTTCTTTGTTTTCGGCTGTATTTGAGCACGGCCAGAAGGCTGGCCCAGCAGGTCATCTCCGCATTGAGATCGATCTCAAGAGTCAACAGGCATCTTCGAGGGTCGAGGCAGGCGTCGATACTCTCCTTCGCTTGTCTCCGGGTGGCAATACTTTCTGTTCCCTGGCTGTTGACAGTGTATATGGAGCGTTGAACCGGGAGAAGGTTGCGTTGACGGACCTGACATCGTCAATCGCTCGGCGCAGTAAGCCCTATAGCTCATATGCAATAGTCATATTACTAACATCATTCAGTCACCCCGATCCTGCAAGCTCAATTGTCCATGAAGGAGTCGCCATTCTCCTCATCCTTGGTGACCAAGAACAGGAACATTCTTGAGTCTCTTGACCTGACATTCGCCATCGACTCACCAGACCCTGTTGTGGTTCCTAAGTCACCGGTCAAGTCTGCCCGCCCGATCTCGCCTGTGAAGACACTTTCAAGTTTCCTTGCCAACAAGACCAACACTGCAAATACTCAACCCGGTAGGAAGCTGGAGTCACCTTTCACTGCAGTACCAAACCTGCAGCCAAAGCCAGCTTCGCAGTTGCCGAAGCCAGGAAGCCGAGATAGCAGCAGGCCTTCTTCCAAGGATGAGCCTTCTTTCGTGTCCGAGCCAATCGAGCCTATCAAAGAACGGGTGAATCCCTTCAAACGTCTCGAGGACATACTTTCAACTTATCTTCTAGCTATTCAGGCTCGGAAAGGAAATGTTGTTGGGCGTGTCCTCAAAGCACGAGCCAATGCAGACCAAGTGCAGGTGAATGAGCTGTACAATTCACTCTTGGAAGATCCCAACATGATGGTCCTGGCCGCTCAGGCTTCGGTGGATGTTCTCTTCGCGGCTTTTGAGAAGTTCTTACACGTCGCTTGGGCAGAGAGACTTGGTGCAATCATCGACAAGGCCACATTGGTGAAAATACAGAAAGAAGCGGAAGCTCGATTTCCAATCGACTTCGAGGCATTCTTCTTGGACTGCTACCAAGACATGACACCACAAAATCAAAGAGCTTTGAAAGGCATTGTTAAGCTCCTGGCCGAGCTGCTCGAGGGCACTGGAAATGATGGGGATCGAGGCATCCTGACGGCGGCCTTCACGGAGCTCCTGGTGCCAGGCGAAGATCCGCACTCGTACATCTCTCTGATGGATAGGTTCGTCGAAGACATCGAGGGTCTCTTTGGTGAAGCCGGTCCTTCGCCAAGCATAGATTCTGTCATGAGTCCACGACTTGGCCACGGACGTTCAAAGTCTGTCAACACCGGATCACTCAATTCTAACACTTCCTCGCTTCGCCGCAAGTTCGGCTTTGGTGCGAGCGTCTCTCGAGAGAACAGTAAATCTGAGCATGAGTCCAAGGTTGGATCGGTGTGGCGATCCTTGAGCAAGAACAAGCACGGAAGTGAGCCGTCGACCCCTCGAGGCACAATTCAGCGCACAAAATCCACCGATTCAGATAGTCGGCCGCCTATCAGGAGACCCGCATCATCAGATCGACCTGCCACTCTGGGTTCCTTCGCATTTGAGCGTCCGGCAAGTCAAGATAGCAGCTACCTGCTTGGCTCGCCATTGTCGACTATTGGTGAGAACACTGCTGGGACTCCTGCGACAGGCCACGCGAAGAAGAAGAGACGTAGCTCGTTGTCTGATCTGAGCCTGCTCCAGAGTCCTCGCTCTTCTCCTGTAAGGACACCAGCCTCGACGCGCCTCCCACAGATCGAGGGAAGTCAACGGGAGTCCTCTAGTCCAACTAGAATGTCATCGCCAACACGCAATCCGCCAAGGTCTCGATTGCCGTCATCGTTCCGCAAGGAGAACTCCCCAGCTGTCCTTCCTCCGCCTAATTCGGTCCTCCCACGGCCTAGGGCGACAAGTAAACAGCCCGACGAAGTCACGATCACCGCTTATACGCCAACAAAGACTACGTCGACGACAGTCCGCCCTTCGTCAGCCTCGAAGAACACTTCTGCGCCACCACGCGTCGGCCTATCTGAGAAGCCGTCCGCTAATGCGATGAAGATCAAGCCATCTCCATCGCCCGACAAGGCCACCGTGACGAGCCCGACTGCGCTTCCGACGCCGACAAAGAAGCTTCGTATTCAGTCACCACAAAGGATACGTGAACGGCTGCAATCGGAGCAGCGTGAGCTCCAGCAGACTTCTTCGATGCTGCAGGATGAGCTATCTAAGATTGGCGACGAGATCGCTACTCTTGGGCCACCCCGCATCAATGGCCGTCCGGCGAGTGTGCGCATTCCGAAGACAGCAGGCACATCTAATGCTAGCCCGTCGGCGATCGACCTGGCGAAGAAGTTGAACGAGGTTTCCACGAGTGTGAGCAGTACCCTATCAACACTGCAGGAGCAGAACAAGGCGCTGTCTGAAGATACACTGACTGCTCTCACGACGGCCGAGAGCCGCACAAAGAGATTAGACGAGCTGTATCGAGAAGCGAATGCGGAGAACGAAGCGTTGTACAAGCGCTTCAACGAGGAACTCGGTAAGGTGGTCAAGGCGGTACGAGGAGGTGACGGCGTGGAGGAGATGAAGAGGCGAATGAAGGGGATGGAGGAGGAGATGGAAGGGCTGAGGCGCGAGCGGGCTCGGCTACGAAGAGAAGTCGTCGGCCTCAGAGGCCGGCTTGGGGACTAGAATCCGGCGAGAGAGACGGTCGGATGGAAGAAGGATGTGAGAGATGAACACGAAGGATAGACTAACGCATCACGCTGTATGATTAGACACGCATTTAGGAAAGGGCGATTGGGTTCATGTACAGTATCTTACAGAACAGGATTATACTACAGCTCGCTATGCATCAAATACGACAGCTCAGGCCCGTGCCTCCACATTCCCCATCTCACTGCTCTCCACAATCGTCGTCGTCTGCGCCTCGGGAAACGGACTCTGCCTCTCCTTCCTTCTCTCCAACGTCCCGGTCACAACCTCCTCCTCCTCCCCCTCCTTCCTCGACCTATTCAGCATCCCCGTCCACAAACTCTCCAAATCCAACGCGCCCCTCCTCTCCTCCGTCATCAACTGCACCACAACCCTACACCCCTTCACCTCCGTCCTGAACCCCACAAACCCCTCCTGCCCTGCATCCCCTCCCTCCTCCTCCTCCGCAGGTAACACCCCACCCTCCACCTCCCCGACATTCACACACACCCACCCGGTCCTAATCCCCTCATCCACGTCCCCTGCCCCCGTCGCCTTCGCCCCGACAGCCGACAGCAGTCGGGACCTCTTCGCCTTGCGCTTCATCTTCAACTTGAGCTCATTCCGTCCCAGCAGTCCGTCCGCGAAGGGGCGCAGGCCGTGATCCGTGCGTAGCCAGCGACAGAGCCGGTCCGCGGAGACGTGCAGGTGTTTTTCCGAGCGGGACGTGGCGAGGATCATGAGGAGGTTGGAGCCGAGGGCGGCGGGGGGGTCGAGGGGGCGGAGGTCCAGGAGGGAGAGGTCGTCTTGGCCGAGGGTGAGGGAGAGGTGGGTGAGGAGGGGGGAGAGGAGGGGGGGTGGGGAGGGGGGTAGAGGGGGGAGGGGGTGTGTGGTGGAGGGGCCAAGGGGGGAGGGGGAGATGGTGGGTTGGAGGTACCATGGTAGGGACGGGTCGGTGGGTGAAGGAGGAGATGGTTCGGTGGGTGAAGGAGGAGATGGTTCGGTGGGTATAGGAGGAGATGGGTCGGTGGTCGGTGGTGAGGCCGAGAGGGGGTCGTTTATGGGGGAGTCTGTGGCGGCATTTGAGGTGGGACCGGCGGTGGCGTCTGAGGATGACACGGTCATTGATGTGCCGTCGGATTCATCCTGGAGACCACGACTTGTTGAGTGTTCGACATCGAAAGGACTGTCTCCGAATTCATCCTTTGCTTTCGTGCCTAATGAACGGTATCGCCCAAGTATATTTGATGGCGATCTAGAAATTTGTGTTTGTTGCCACGATGCTCGGACAGCACGCACTTCAGCGCGTGATGCTGCGATGTAGGTTCGGATGGCATATCCAGAGCACAAAATGGGACTCAAAGTTGAGCCACAGATGTGTCGCGCGGCCATGGTTGCGTTGATAGATCGTGAACTTTTTTTCCGAAGCTCCATCGAATTCACATGCCGCTGTCGGAAGCTCCCGATCGTGCATCCGGTCCGTTCTCCAGTCTTGGCGCCGGCAGCGGGCGACCTCGGCTCTTGGTGATGCCCAAACGACCATGTCGTGATGTTTCCTTCGCCGTCTCCACGATCTTCCACACCCTTCCCCACAACCGGTCTCCTTCCCTCTTCACCTCATGGGCAGAGCTCCATCCAAGCCTGAATCAAACATGCAGACAATACCGATCATACCGCTGGGCCCGTCCGCTGTGCTCCTCCCTGGTGTGACGCTCCGCATACCCCTCCAACGCCGCAACGACATCGCCGCTGTCCTCGCCAACATCTACAGTAAAGCTAGCACCCCACGACCTGATGCCACTGCCGTTACCGTAGGATGTGTGCCCATCAACTCGCCATACCTCAGCCCGGACGGGAGGAAGCTTATCGATGACGGCTCAAAACAACCAAAGCAAGAGTACCCGGCGGACCCGTCGCAGGCTACAGCCAAGGACCTCTTCAAGTATGGCACCCTTGCTAAGGTCTCGGGTGTACAGGGTAGGAGAAGGGGTGAGCTGGCTCTGGTAGTTGAGGGCGTCAGTAGGTTCACGGTGGAGAAGGTTGAGAAAGAGAAGCCATATTTCGAAGCGCAGGTCACTGTCCATGAAGAGCAGGAAGTCAACGAGCTGGATAAGGAAGCCCGAGAACTGTTCGCACAGCTGAAGCAGCTTTCGAGAGAGCTGCTGGCCCTTGTAAGGCTATCGTCGCTTCTTCCATCTGGTCAGACCACGAATCTATCCCCACTTCTTGCTCGCCGGCTCGAATTGTACATCGTGAGGAAGGACCTACAGGAAGCCGGCGTGCTTGCAGATTTCATGGCGAACGTCATCGACTGTAAACACGAAGAGAAGCTTCAAATACTGGCCGCTATTCCCATCAAGCAGCGTCTCGAGAGAGCCATTGAGGTCCTGCAGAGAAACGTATCTAGCATTCACTGCGCAAATCGGGGCATGACAATCACGACTATCATGCAGGACGATAACTCTTCTGGCAATGATAATCTGGCCAAGCTCAGACAACAAGCTCTCCTGAATAGAATGCGTGGCGGCAATCAGGGCGGGATGGGTGGAGCGGGTGGCGGGCAGGAACAGGATGAGCCAAATGAGATCGACGAGCTCAGGAAGAGATTAGACGATGCGAAGCTCAGCGTGGAAGCACAAAAGGTGGCAGACCGGGAGCTCAAGAGATTGCAGAAGATGAATCCTGCGCAGGCGGAGTACGGTGTCTGTCGTACCTACCTAGAGAACCTTTCCGAGATACCCTGGACCCGCGTGACGGACGACAAGCTGGATGCGAGCACACTCTCCAGAGCACGGAAGCAATTGGACGACGATCACTATGGTCTCGAACGTATCAAGAAGCGGCTACTGGAGTACCTCGCCGTCCTCAAGCTCAAGCAGGGCGTCAATGCCAACCTGCAAAGCCAGATCGCAAAGATCCAGCAGGAAGCTTCTGATGTAGCCGAGAAAGAGAAAGAGGGTGTAGACCCCAAGGAGATTATCAAGCAGCCATCACAGTCCGTCGAGGAGCTCAAGATTTTGCAATCGAAACGCCTGGTAGACAAATCTCCAATCCTCCTCCTTGTTGGTCCACCTGGCACAGGCAAGACCTCGCTGGCGAAATCGGTTGCTACAGCATTGGGACGGAAGTTCCATCGCATTTCATTAGGCGGCGTGCGGGACGAGGCGGAGATTAGGGGCCATCGCCGGACGTACGTGGCTGCCATGCCAGGTCTAGTAGTCAACGGCCTCAAGAAGGTCGGCGTGGCCAACCCGGTATTCCTGCTTGACGAGATCGACAAGGTCGGCACATCCTCCTTCCATGGTGACCCGTCGGCGGCCATGTTGGAAGTACTGGATCCCGAGCAGAACCACACATTCGTCGACCACTACGTCAACATTCCTATCGATCTCTCCAAGGTCTTGTTCATAGCCACTGCCAACAGTCTTGACACCATCCCGCCACCGCTACTTGACCGTATGGAGACTATCGAACTCTCCGGCTACACTACGATCGAGAAGAGACATATCGCTACGCGGCATCTTCTCCCGAAGCAAGTCACTATGAATGGTCTTGGTGCCGCTGACATCTCCATCGCACCCGAGGTGCTCGAGAAGATCATCACATCGTACACACGCGAAGCAGGCGTACGGAATCTCGAGCGCGAGATCGGGTCCGTCTGCCGAGCCAAAGCCGTCCAGTATGCAGACTCACAAGACGCAACCACCACAGCGTCCTACTCACCTGTCGTCCGCGAAGAAGATCTCGAAGACATCCTCGGCGTCGAGCGCTTCGAGGAAGAGCTTGCCGCATCCGACTCCCGGCCCGGCATCGTCACCGGTCTCGTGGCATACTCAGGCGGCGCCCAAGGCAGCATCCTCTTCATCGAAGTCGTCGACGTCGTCGGCTCCGGCGGCGTCAAACTCACTGGCAAGCTCGGCGACGTGCTCAAGGAGAGCGTCGAGGTCGCGCTCACGTGGGTGAAGGCGCACGCGTATGAGCTGGCGCTCACGCACGATCCGGCCGAGGACATCATGAAGAATCGCTCTGTTCACGTTCACTGCCCGTCCGGCGCCATTCCCAAGGATGGTCCGTCGGCGGGTCTGGCGCACACGGTTGCGCTGGTGAGTCTCTTCTCTGGCAAGAGTATCCCGCCTACGTTGGCTATGACGGGAGAGGTCAGTCTGCGGGGCAAAGTCATGCCGGTGGGTGGTATCAAGGAGAAGATGATCGGTGCACTACGGGCGGGTGTCAAGAAGGTGCTCCTGCCCAATGCGAACAAGAAGGACATCAAAGACTTGCCGATCGAGGTCAAGGAGGGCTTGGAGATTGTGCACGTTGGACACATTTGGGAGGCGCTCAGGCAGGTGTGGCCGGATGCGCACTGGCCCGGAGAGCGCAGTTGGAGTGGGCTTGAGAGCAGACTGTAAATAATGTGACGTTTTGTCTTCTTGTAGATTGTAGAATAGAGCGATAGGCAATTCTGACGCGTCGCCAACCAGCTCAATAGTGGGCTTTCGTGGCATGAATGAGTAGTGCTAGTGAGACACCTCGTGAATGGGCGAAGAAACCAAAGTGTATCGGCATCATTGTGCCTGCACTCGCCTTGCTTTTCCTACAACTCACTTGCGAAAATCGCTCACTGCCTAGCGGGCCGGTACAAGCCGTCAGAGACGTGCGAGTCTTCTGCCACAGAGTTCAAGGCTAGTCTACCTGCCAGCCGGCTCAACGTATCAGGACGCCCCATGCCAGCTGGGTGCCAATCTCCTGAGGCCCCGCCAGCAAAGTGTATGCCGGAAGCAAGCTCGCGCGCCAGCTCGTGCCAGGTTTAGCGCGCAGAGTGGGCTTACGTTGCTGCCTCCACCGAGTACTACCAGTTCCCCCTTGCCGATTTTCTCCGCCAGCTATTCTCTGGCGTACCCTGTCACTCCGTCACTCGTCGGTCAGTTTCTTGCATACCAATACCATTCAAGACACCTTCCCCAGGCCACAGGCACAATGGAAGATCAAGCACGTACCTTCATTTGGCCTAATGAATCCGAAGACCCAGCCGACTGGACGGCTGCTGGCGTGCGCAAATGTTTGTGTACACGCAGCTCTCCGGTGCGCGGTTTCTTCATGCTCTACTTCAATTTCACCGCCGATGAGATCGAGGATGCGTCGAGAATCGCCTGGCAGTATCTCGTCTCCTCCGACGTGATGAATCTAAATCCGCCTCATGCCTTGGTTGGACAAGGAGCGAAGCTACAGAACAGAAAGAAGGTTGAGACACAGCTCCTGGCGGATTATCCTGACACCTTTGTCCGACGCCATGGTGCACACCCGCCCGAATGGTTTGGCATGAACTTGAAATCAACAGGGCCTACAGTTGACCTCGAGTGCGCGATGCAGAGGTTCTTCCTGCTGGCGCGTCAGATCGCGACTGGGAATTTGAGCAGAAAACGAGACAGGGGGTCATACTTGCGGGACGAGCGCTCCGACCGTCCAATAGCTAGCAAGAAACGGCTGACAAGGGATCTGCGGCCAGATAGTCACGGCACTGATCAGCAGATGCGACAGAGTTCGATCGCTTCCGGCAGCATGTTTGCGACACCGTCTGCCCGAAGCTCCACGGCGACGAGCAATCGCGATGCCGCATCGGATATATCACGACATCCTCCCACCAACCTCTACAGTTCCGCGTCTACTGGCGCAGAAGATGTACAGCGAGAGCCATCCCCTACACCATCCGTTGTGTGTGTCGAAGAATCAAAGCAAACACTGAGAGCCGCGCTGGGGTTCAGAGGTGGATCACGTTCGTCCAGTGGCCACACTTCTGACCTACACGGTCCTGATCCATCGACAATCATCAAGCTCATCGAGGTCATTCCAACCGCAAGTGACGGACTGTACTTCGACCAAGTCAAGCTCACCATGTTGTCCGAGATCAATGGGCTCGAGGATTTGCTTAATCTATTCAATAGCAGGCATAAGCGCCAGACGCTCTTCTGGTTCACCACGCTACAAGGTCGTGCTCCCTCCGAGATATCGAATGATCAGGACGTACGCATGGCTTTGCGAAAGCTCTATCGCCAGTCACCGTCGGAGAATGAGGAGCTCCCCATTAACATTTTCTGCGCGAGAGATCCGCTTGTGCTCAAAAGGGTGCCCAACGCGTATCGTGGTAAATATTTGCTATTGAAAGTGGACCTTGGTTGCTGACTTGCCTAACAGAACCTGCGATCGAGATTCCACTCGAAACACGGATCGCCCTTGACAACGCGTAGATTCGTCCAGAAAGAGGAAGCATGGCAGTTTCCAGGATACACTTGATCACACTTGAAGAGCCCGGACTCAACCAGATATCGTGTTATAGCCAGCTTCGGCCAAAAGTAGTTTGATGGGGGCGGAGTAGTACTAGAGGTCTCAAATTATTGAAGCATGTGTCATCGCCTGGTAGTTTCCCATCTGATCTTCATCAATTCCCTGACGCGTGACACATAGTATAAGTACCCTGAAGAACAGGATCCGCCTCAGCACGTATGCAGAGTATGCATCACATGAAGGTGCGCGGGTCCATTGGCAGCCTCCATAGACTGCCAGAGATGATCGTTCGATCAATGGGAAAAGTGCGATCCAAGACACCAGAGTCGCCGAGCAAGCCACGGCTGTGAGCGTAATGCCGCTCGATTCGATGATTGGTCACGCCCGCGACCGGAGGACTAGAGCGCGATAGAGTTTCGAGCAGATTACGGAAGCCGCTAACACAGGCTCCCTCAAATCTGCAGCTGCTACAGTGCACCGGCTCGCATGTTGGCCGTAGGCCAGCTGGCTTGTTCGATCTCTTGACGCGCCTGCTACTGGCTGGCAGGCAGGTGCTGCGGCCGCAACCTTGCTCTGGCTTGATAAGAGTGCAAAAAGGACGCATGTCTCGCAAATCTCGACGTTATTCCGCATGCACAGCTCCACCTCAATTTTCGATCAATTCCTACCAGCTCCACGGCAAGCCTTTTCTGAGCGGCAGCGCCTTCACCAACATCATGTCAACCTTCCTCTTGCCATGCGATTTGCCGGGCCACAATAGCTGGAATGATGACTCTGTCAAAGCAGCTCTTGAGCAACCCGGAGTTTTGACCAAGCCCTTTGTGATGAAATTCTGGGGGCTTAGAAATCAGCGGGCCCATGAGCACTTCGTAGATACCATATGGCGTCATTTAAAACGCGCTGATGTCTTTGAAGAAGGAGGTAGTCGATGTCTTGTCAAGCAAGGTCCGAGACTCAGTGCCCGCAAGATGTTCGAAGATCACTTCTTGGCAGAATACCCTGTCATGATGATGCGAGAAGCTCGAGATCGTCCTAGCTGGTTTCAGAGGCATCTAACATCGACCGGATCGTTGAGAATCGACATGCGGGCGAAGACCCCAGATCTAGATTGCGCTTCTCAGAAGGTGCTGCCTCATGCTAGGAAATACGCCACTTCGTATGCTAAGAAACGTCGTCGTAGAAGCCTGTCTGATGCGGAATATCGCGAGGCCAACGTCGAGCGTTCCCCTATCAGCGAAAGAACGCGATCAGCTCGACGGACTGCACGTCGCTCGCTGCCGTACCAGCGCACTGAAGAAGACGCGGAGACGGCTAGACTACGCCGGGATCCGGTCGTGAGTGGCGCGCTGCCTGCTGACACACCAGCGCGAGGCAGGTCACCGACAGCCATTGACGGACGCGACAGATCGAGAGATCGCTCGGCGCACTCCACGAACACGCTGCGACAGGGGTCTTCTTCCACTGGCCACACTACCACAGAAACACCACGCCCTCTGGTAGTGGACACAGATACCTTCATAGAAGTCTTCAAGATTAAGGTTTCTGGTAGTACGCTTCATTTTGAAATGTTGACGTACATCGCTCGCGCGGAGATCCTGAAGGATGGCCGAGAGACCATGGCGGCGATGTGGGCATGCACTCCATATGCTCCTGGTCAACGACATGTCGCATTCTTCGACACAAGCAAGCATCGCAAAGCTCGCTCGATCAAGAGCGACCGTGAATTGACCATCGGATTGAATCGATTATATAGTACACTCGCCCGGTTAGAGTCAGGAGCCTCGCCCAAGCTCTTCGTATCTAGGTCGGAGGATCTGTTTGACCTCGTTCCGGAAGATTTGAGAGGTAAATCCTCTGCTGTGTTCTGCGACTGAGCCACCGCTGACTAGCACTGTAGCTCCCGAGGCGCACATCGCACGCGAAGAGCAGGTTGCTATTGGGAGTCGAGTCAGTCTGCAGCAAGGGACCGGTGGTCGGACATCGATTTCGAGCCTCCTCACTGCCGCGTGAGTCCTTCCCGGTGGTTGTGAAGGCTGTCCCGGCATGAGAGATTGCGGTTTCTCAGTGAAGGATTTGCTGCTGCGGGAGAGTATTATTCGTCCTAGCAATGGCCAGTAGTTGCTGAAGTACAGAACTCAGATACATAGAGCGGTATTTTTACATTCCTCTCCTTGAGTCATTGTGATTGGAACCAACGCCTCTTCCAGCTCAAGCAGCAAATTTGGCGAACGCTGTGACAATCTGTGCGTCGACGTGTGCCGTGACATGACAGTCTGGTAGTACTACCTCCCAGTCGCGATGTATTGGGTAGTGGTCCAAGGTATGGCACGAGTGAGGCTCCTATCGCTCGACCGGAATGGCTCCCGGGTAGACCAAGCTATGCAGCTACGACATGTTTGCGTAGGCTCGTATCTGCTGAAGCGAGTTGCCATTCATGTCTCGTCTGCCTGCCATACGCTCGTCCCGAGAATTCCCGACACACTGAACTTGATGTGATGGTGAGAACGATTGCTGTCGCTGGAGCTGCAGGTTGCTGATCCATAGCCGAGGCTGTCACGCATCACTCACGCCGGTGCGTATTTCCCGTCCTACATGTATCATATCATCGAACAGTTTGTCAGAAGTGCAACACACTCAATTATTGCTCGACATTGAAGTGCAGCACACCTCAAATCAACGGTCTCCTTGATGGGGAGCTGCAGCAGTAGCATCAGCGCAGCAGCGCCAGGCTAGAGTGACACAGCTTGCAGAGGTCAGACCGGAATTTTCGGCGTGACCATCAACTACCTCCCCTCGATACTACCACAACGGGTCGCGCTACTGACCATCTGTAAGTCTACAGGACCTTAGGAAGCTTGCTGGTAGTACAGCTGTCGATCAATGCATCGTACCCCGGCATCCAGTAGCAGCTGTGCTACTCGCTTCACCCCAACTGGGAAGTTTGACGTACCAATGCTCCAGGCCAGAGAGCTGTCTTCACCTACCAGGCGTACCCATAGCACACGAGGATCAAACACGTGAGGTATGTAGGTAAGTTTTACAATGGGCTTCCCGAAGTGTGCTTGCTGGTAGTACAAGCGAGCTGCGTAGCCACAGTCTGCCGCATCTTTGCCTGCCTTTGCGTTTGTGAACGTGTAGGTATGTGGCGGGACAAATACTGGCGTCGATAGACGCCAGCTTAAGGACTGACAAACGACTTTGACATGTGACAATCACATTGGTAAGCTTGGTGAGTTGAAAAGCCTTCTTCCAGTTTTCTCGCTTTCTCTTCCTCTCACACCACTTCCAGTATTACAAGACAGCTTCGGTCAACCTCAGGTACGTACAGCGTCGCTTCGATCCAACGAAATACTCGCAATGGATTATGGCTGTGATGAGAATCATGAGTCGCTGACAGCGTGCAGAAGCTGAATGGCCCCATCCGTCTGCCATCAAGGCCTACAAGCGTTCTTAGCTGCCAGCGATACACCCAGCGACATGGACGACGCTTCTTCTTTCACGTCCGGAATGATGACCCCGACTACCACACTTCCTCTGGCGCCTGTTTTCGAGAAGCCAGAGTTCAACAAGACTGTCGTCTTATTCCACAATGTCTATCCAAACGGAAGCATCGTCCATGTCGATCTTTACACTTACGTCCGTGTCGAGAATCTCTTCGACAAGAAAGGTGACATACGTTATGGGTGGCTCGAGAATCACGCTGGCCCGAGACTTGTTAACACTATGCACTGGTTCGACACGCCAGCCGCGCACAACGTCATGACGATCAGAGCCGCCGAGAATGTGCTTGTCGCGCTGCACGAGTTGTACGATGCTATCACGCCTTCGTCTCCCAGCCCCAGGATCAACTTCTTCGTCACGGACTATTCCAATTTACTTGGCGAGCTTCCCGACGAGTACAAGAGTATGATCACATACCCATCTCTGTATGTCATTACGAGTTACTAATCCTCGTAGTACCTGGCGCAGCCATTGTCGCTGGTCCGGTCAAGAATTGATACAGCAGACCGATCACCTCACAAACCATCTCACATCCCTGACTCTTCTCATGAAGGTTTCACATCGACATCTCTTAGGAAAGGCAATCCTTCAGCGAACAAGAAGGTCTGGTAGCACACCTCGACCAGGCAGCTACATGATCGGATACAAGCACAGAGTCATGCTTCCTCCGAGACCTTAGGCGTCTCTCAAATAGCATACCACTCTTCTTGAGCCGCTGAATACAATCAATAATCCAAATTCGATCCCTGAGCCATTCGTGACGCCCACTATCACCTGACCGTGCCCTTACCTTGTCCATGATCCCACACCAGACCCCTTCAGTGAACACAACAGCCAAATGTCACCAAGCGTAACCTCCTCTAACGTCTTCACTACCACACTCCATGCCAGAGCACATTACCCCCGCGTGACGTCGACCTCCTGCCGACGCATCACGGTCTCTCAGGCATGCATGAATGCACATTTGGAAATAAGCGTTGCAGAAATCTCGATGCATTACTACAGAATCAGCCCCACGCCGTCACCAAAGCGAAGCGACGCGAACATCCTCAGACCGTACAAAACACCATCCCAGCCATGCCATGGCGACCATATCCTCTACCAAGTCCCACGCCCTGTATAGTATCTTCTCTTCACCCTCCCTCTTCCTCCTCAGCTCTTCCCTCTCATCGCCCCTCCATGTCCACCTACGACATCTGCACCTCCACACGCCCCTCATTACCCGGCGGCCCGGAGCTGAGGTTGGGCAACAAGTACGTGATATCATCCCAAGGATGCCTGTACAGCCCAGTCCTCAACCTCTTCTGGTCCAAGAAATGGGCAATGAGACCGATACTGCGACCGAGCACGAATAGACCGTTGAGCACACCCATCTTGAGGTAGTCCTCGGCTTCTTCGGGGGAGAAGGCGCCGCAGTTGCGCATGAGGTCGACGAAGCAGACGGCGACGCAGCCGTCGACGTTGAGGATCAGATTGTCCTTCTTGGAGGTAGTGACGGTCTCGACGGCCTCGGCGTAGTCGAGGAGGTTGGTCTTGGGGAAGTTCTTGTGGACGTATTCCTTGACGAGGGAGACGCGGAGATCGGGGTTGTTGCGCGACTTGACACGATGGCCGATGCCGGGAACTGTGAAATGTTAGGGGTTGCTGGAGGGGAGTTGTTCGGTAGACTCACTGAGCTTGTTCTCCTTCCTCATGGTGTCGACGAAATCACGTGGTGAGAGACCCTTGTCGTAGGCCTTTGTGAACTCTTCGGCTGCACCATCCAGAGCACCACCGAAACGAGAACCAATGGTCAAGAGACCGGACACGAGCGCGGAAATCAAGTCCTTGCCGGCACGGGTGGTGATGATGGTGTTCATGGCACCGGAGACAGCCGGACCGTGATCGGCAGTAAGCATGAGTACCATCTCCAGGAAACGACCAGCGTAGTCTGGCAGACGGCGACGGAACCAAAGCAGAGACATGACACCACCAATGCCAATGTTCTCCCTGAAGACGTCCGAGATGGGCATGCCGGCGTAGAGGAGCTCTTGGCCACGGTCGTCGGAAATGGTAGAGATGAAGGCGGCTGGCTTACGGATGAGACCGAGCTCCTGAGCCCAGGAGTAGTCGATGGGAATCTTGGGAACGGCAGGCTCGGCTTGAGGCTTGATGACGCCCTCCTTGACCAATCGCTGGTAGACAGTGGAGAGCACCGAAGGCAGATCCTCGAATGTGTCTGGGACGAAGAAACCGGCATCCTTCATGGCCTTGTTCTTGGCCGCGGCAGTCTCGAGCTGAGAGTTGGCGAGAGCACCGGCGTGACCGAATTGGACCTCAGTTTTGAGCATGCTTGCTACAGTGCCGATGGCCCAAGCGACGATTGGCTTTGTGATGGTTCCGTTCTTGACTGCCTCGATGACACGGTACTCCTCGACACCACCGACTTCACCGAGAAGCAAGAGAATCTTGCACTCTGGATCGGCCTGGTAGCGGAGCATGTGGTCGATGAAAGTGGTACCGGGGTACCTGTCACCACCAATGGCCACACCCTCGTACACACCGTTGGTCTGCGCGGCGACAATGTTGTTCAACTCGTTCGACATACCACCAGACTTGGAGACGTATCCGACGGACCCCTTGCGGTAGAGCTTGGAAGCGACAATGTTGTCCATCATACCACCAGTGTTTCCGATCTTGTAGGCACCGGGCTTGATACCACCAACCGTGGCGGGGCCGATGATTGTGATGCCCTTCTTCTTTGCAACATGGAGAATCTCACGTGCGCGCTGTGATAGTGTCAGATGTATTCTCAGATCAGATCACTGAGCCAGCTCACCCTTTCTGGTACACCCTCTGCGATAATTGCAATGGTCTTGATTTGTGGGTATTCCATAAGCTCCATGGTAGAGGTGTAGACGGATCGGGACGAGGCAAAGTTGACGACGGTATCGACATCGCTGTGCTTTGCAATGGCCTTGTCTGTGGCCTGGTAGACAGGGAGCAGAGTCTCGCTTGTGCCCCAGTACCTGTTTATGGTCAGATCGAGCTCTTGAACAAGCCGATACCGGTGTAGCTTACATTTTGCTCACGAATTGACCGCCGAATGTGTAGATGATGCCAGCGACGGAGGGAGTGGATCGCTTGCAGATGAAGTCGAAATCAAGCATGCCCTGTACAGCTCTCGGTTGGAGGCCACTGTCGGATTGTCAGTCGAGGGTCTATGGTTATTGGCAAGGGGTAGTACTTACTAGACAAAGCATCTTGTCTTGGGATGGAATAGGAGATGTTCTGGTCGTGGACTCAGAGTCCGACTTGGGGCTGAGAAGCGGACCAGATTGTCCTCTGTCTTGAGGCCATTGGTGCCGTTTGTTTGAGGAGTTGAGGTGCTGGTCCCGTTGGGGGTACCGCCCACTGCGGGCACTGCGGAGGGCATTGTGGAAGAGATGTTCGAATGGAAGGGGGATTTCTGTAGGTACCACTGAAGATGAGGGTCAGCACTCGAGGTCGAGCAGTGGTATAGCAGAGAGAATGGGGTGCAGGAGGACTTGTCGGCGAAGGTGAAACGAAAGCCGGACAGCGAAAGTCAAAAGATTCTGTCGACCCCAAAAAAAGTCCGGGGTAAGCAGGACGAGAGCAGCAGCCGCGGGAGTCAGGAACCACTCACAATTACACGTCAGGGGGCGAGAAATGGTACGATTGTGTGGATGGAAGGCGGCCAGAATAACTTCAGACAAAAGACGAGGCGGTGGACAGTGAGTTTACGACACTGGCAATGATCACAGCACAACAGGCCGCAGGGTTTGGTCACTTTGGTGGGAGCTCTGCAGCACAGATCAAGCTTGGGGAAGCTGATGGGAAGCTCTGCCGTTTGATGAGGAACGGGAGTTCCCTGAGGATCCTTGATCATCCTTCTCGTTGACGAGCGAAAAGGGTCTTTGTCCGTCGGCTCTGCCATCCCGTCGCCCTCATCGTGCATATGCAGCCATCCCCAACTCGGTGTCCGACACTCACGGTGAACTCAATGACGTTCTGATGCTATCTCTTGGGCGTGAGATCGTGTTGCCGGGTCTCCTCCGTCAAGGCCGAGGTCTTTGGATGGACCAAATTTGGGTCATCGTACCACTGCGCAAACAGCAAATGAATTCGTGTTGAGATTGGCAGTGTTGCGGGTGGCTCGTACTCTTTGCTGCTCGTACGATTTTTCTGCTTGCTTTTCCTATTCGTCGGGACCCCTAATTCACGCTTCCTGAATCTGCGGTTGACAAGCCACGCGAGCATTTACGACTTGCGAAAAGTCCGAAGGACGTGTGTGGTTCTGACACGGTTCTGTTGTGTGGATCTGCGCGGCCAACGAAAGCCCATCGGCGCTAGTCAGGCCCAGCAAAAGCTGTCACGGTCTTTACGGGAGCGGCAGGGGTTCAAGCTCACCAGAGGCGCTCACCACCAAAAATTTCCCCAGACGTCTCTGCTCCGTCTCTGCCTCTGGCTCGAAACGCAACATCGGCGAATTCGGCATACCGCTGTCCACTGCCTGTTGTCTTTCCCTCGCCATTCTCATACACACAGCAAAACACAGTCCATCTGCCTAGTGCAATAACGACAGCAATTGCCAACATCAGTCTCTATATCTTGAGCCACGTTGAGCTACCCCATCTTGCCGGTAAGTGGAAGCTTCTCCCCCCCCTCCAGCACATTCACCGCAGCAAGAAATCAGACCAGTCCTGCAGGACACTGCTGTTCACCGCCCGACATTGCGTCGAGCTCGAGGTCATTGCCAATCCCCCTCGCCTTGCTCGATCGCTGTACTTGTCCGCCCCTCGCTAAATCCTCGACAGCTCGAAACACACCCACCTCACATCCACGACCATGTCCGCAAAGTCTATCCTCGAGGCCGACGGCAAGGCCATCATCAACTACCACCTCACACGCGCCCCTGTGATCAAGCCCACACCTCTCCCAACACCAAAGACGCACAACGCCCCTCCCCGTCTTGCATCTCTCCACTTTCCTCAAGATGCCAAGGTCAAGGACATCCTCGACCAGGCCGAAGTCACATACCCATGGCTGCTCCAGTCGGGCTCAAAGTTCGTCGCAAAGCCAGATCAATTGATCAAGAGACGAGGCAAGAGCGGACTTTTGGCCCTCAACAAGACCTGGCCAGAGGCGAAAGCTTGGATTGAAGAGCGCGCCGGCAAGGCACAGAAGGTCGAGACCGTCGACGGTGTGCTCAGGCAATTTCTCGTCGAGCCATTTGTTCCTCATCCTCAGGACACCGAGTACTACATCAACATCATGTCCGTTCGCGAGGTGAGTCTACTGTCAATTCTGCTATTTCTCCAAAGCTTGGCATGCAAGAGGAGGAAGCCCGGCAGGAGGCAAGGATCAATCGCAGCTTTGGAATTTTTTCCAATTTTGCAGATTCCTCCGGGGAAGATTGCTGGACCTCTTGTCCCTGCAATGCTGGTGTTCTTGTGGTCTCTTTATCCGCTTGACGGGCATCCCCGGCTTTCACATGCCTCCCGCACAGGCCTCGCCGGACGAAGGGAGAAAACCCAGACCCACCAGCCTGGCAAGCCCCCCTACCACTCATCTATCATCTGCACGACATCTCATCTTGCATCAAAGAGCTTTCCCCAGATCTGCCTTGGCTGTCAATCTCATCGTCTATTTACCCCGAACACCTGTTCTCGTCAATTAGAGTTTTGGCTAATTTCATCTCTCAGGGCGATTGGATCCTGTTCACACACGAGGGTGGTGTCGATGTTGGTGATGTCGACGAAAAGGCTGAGAAGCTTCTCATCCCCGTCGACCTCTCAGAATACCCCTCCAACGAAGAGATTGCCTCCACACTCCTGAAGAAGGTGCCCAAGGGTGTACACAACGTATTGGTCGATTTCATCTCTCGCCTCTACGCCGTCTACGTCGACTGCCAGTTCACGTATGTCGCATCTCCGACGCCCTTGACATGACTGACGCTTTGACAGATACCTCGAAATTAACCCTCTTGTCGTCATTCCTAACAAGGATGCCACCTCTGCCGACGTGCACTTCCTCGATCTGGCAGCCAAACTAGACCAGACCGCCGAGTTCGAGTGCGGTGTCAAGTGGGCCATCGCTCGTTCGCCCGCCGCCCTCGGCTTGGCCGCTTCCGCACCCAAGGATGGCAAGGTGACCATTGACGCCGGCCCACCAATGGAGTTCCCGGCTCCTTTCGGCCGTGAGCTGTCGAAGGAGGAAGCCTACATTGCCGAGATGGACGCAAAGACTGGTGCCTCCCTCAAGCTTACCATCCTTAACGGGAACGGTCGCATTTGGACACTCGTCGCTGGTGGTGGTGCTTCCGTCGTTTACGCCGACGCCATTGCCTCTTCCGGTTTCGCCTCCGAGCTCGCCAACTACGGTGAATACTCAGGCGCACCAACCGAGACTCAGACCTTCCACTACGCCCGCACTGTCCTCGACCTTATGCTCCGCGCGCCCCAGCATCCCGAGGGCAAGGTTCTCTTCATCGGCGGTGGTATTGCCAACTTCACAAACGTAAGTCCCCTCCCAAGCCCTTCGGCTTCCTCAAGACACACGACTAATATCAGCACCAGGTCGCCTCCACATTCAAGGGTGTCATCCGCGCTCTTCGCGAGGTCGCCCCTCTCCTCAACGAGCACAAGGTCCAGATCTGGGTTCGTCGCGCCGGCCCCAACTACCAAGAAGGTCTCAAGAACATCAAGGCTGTCGGACAAGAGCTGGAACTCAACATGAAGGTCTTTGGTCCTGAGATGCACGTCTCAGGTATTGTGCCTTTGGCTCTTGTGCCAGGCAAGTGGAATGACAGCATCAAGGAATTCTCTGGTTAGAGTCGTGCAAGGGTATGAGCGATGGAAGCGTCGTAGCAATAGAAAGTGGTGGCTAAGGGGCAGATGGTGGTAATGATTCTTCAACATGGCGTGAACGGTCACTTCAGGGGCACAGACATGTGGAGGAATCGGATAGATTCATGCAAGCAGTTTGTAAATCTACATTAGTCTTCAGCAAGCCCGTTCAGGGCAAACTCTTTGGCAGTCGATCATCGAATCCCATCCGTGCCGATTCCCAACTCCCTCCAAAGTTGGCATGGTGCATATCGACTGGATCTTTTGGCCCGCATCAGCGTGCAAACCTGGTTCGGTCAGATCAACTGCGATCTTCAATTAGGTCTCCAGCGACTCATCTCAAATCAAACGCTCCACCACAACAGCCTCGACAGAGCCCTCACGAGTCGCTTCGACCAAGACAAGACGAGCCAGCTCATCACATCCTCACCTCCAACAACTCCTCACCACTCCATCACTCCATCACTCCATCCTCTGCTCCCTCTCCACGTCCCTCAACACCACCCGCCCCCCACGAAACGGGGACACCATCCCCCAAGGCACAAACCTCACCAACGCATACGCACCCACGAACCACCAACCGCTCAGATGACCATTGTGCACCGCTGGGGCCGTGACATGCAAATCATACGCGAAGCCGAACCAGAGTAAGTAGGGCATCTCGCGCATGTACGACAAGGGGTCGACGATGGGGCAGTACTTGAGGACGGTCGCGAGGGAGCCATAGACGCGGAGACGAGCGCAGTACATGTCGATGACGGCGTCGAAGGCGGGGACGTAGAAGGGGAGGATGAAGTAGAGCAGGCTGACGAGGACGATGTGCACCATGGTGGTTAGGAGGCCTGGTGGGGCGTGGTCGGGGAAGCCGTCCATGGTGTTGGGTTGGGATGGGCGCTGCGAAGGGGGATGTGTGTGGTCGGTTGGGTGGACTGGTGGAGCTGTCCGGCGTGGGCTGGTTGGTGTGGAATGTGTGAAGAAGAAGGAGTCTGGGTTTGGGAGAAGCATGTTGGCGGTGGGAGGGTTGTTTTATAGATGGGAGGCGCAGGCATCTGAACACTTTTTGCACGCGATCGAAGGGTCCGAGAACAGGCGCCACGCATCCGGCCCTTGTTTGTAGGTCTCATGGTGCAGGCTTGGGCTTATTGATGTCGGCTACCGTGAAACGAGATGATTTGTTCGCCAAATTGATGCAAGGGTGCTTTCTTTGTCTCGACTTACATCAAAAAGCACATTCGTGGCCTATCACAAAGGAGCTGACAATGTTCTTGTCTCTGGTCACAGATCAATCCAGCCAAAGATTTCTCTTTGTCCAGTGCCAGATCATTTGTTCTGTGTTGGAGCATGTGAGTCACGTGTATGAGGCGACGCGTGATAGCGATGCAACAAGGCCAGTACGCGCTAACGGCGTTCTGCTCGACTGAGGAAAGACAAATGTACTACGACAAGAAACTTTGGCTACATCTCTGGTCCGCATACGTGACTTGAAACTTTCTCTTGAGATGTCTTCATTCCTTCCAAGGCAGGATCGACTTTCCAAGACTCATTCTAAGCCGCTGATATCAACCGAGAGAGCACAGTACTGCTGGACGGTAATATCAGCTTTTCCAAGAGCGCGAGTGCCTGAGTCGCACACAAACCAGCAGAGACAGAGCCACAGTCCCTGCTCATCGTCCCCCTCCCTCACTACCCTTGCGTACAGACGCTTTCCTCCATAATCTCTAACTTCTCGCCATCCACTCCACCACCCACCACCCTACATCCACTATAAGCTGCCATCCAACAGCCACGGCCACCTTCAACACGCAGACGATCTCCCCGACGGACCTCAGTTGCGGGTGCCCGCACTTCTCGACGCGCTCGGCGATAGGTCCAGTGTACTCCACGAACTCGTCGAATGCAGCCAGGGTGGTTTGACGGATCTGGGCGCGGAGTAGGATACGGTCGATGAAGTTGAGGTTGTGGAGACGGAGGCTGAGGTCGCAGAAGAGATAGAGGAGGAGGAGGTAGCAGATGATGGTGAGGAGAGTGGACATTGTTGGTGGGTGGTGGTGGGTTGATTGGTGTAGAAGGGAGGTGGTAGGATGTCGGTATTGGTGGTTGCGGAGCTAATGCTGTGGTGTTGCTCTGTTTTGCTCTGTTGGTTGTAGTATTTCTTTGGTGTCGTTGACTGTGTTTGAATGTTGAGTCTTGCTTCTGGTAGGGACTTGAACGTGCTTCTCTTATACACTTGCGAGGCTCACGCTATGCGGCAACGATGTTTGCCGTGGTCTCACAGCGAGAGTCGAGACAATCCTCGTGATTGTAACTTTTTGGATTGTCTAGGCCAAGTCGTGAAGCTCGTTTGCCAGTCGTCTCAGATAAAACGCCTTAATCTGCTCAGGCAAACCATCAAATTGTTTGGCAATCTTCTGCACGTCCTTCCTGCCCCGTTCGAAGGCAGCAATGTCTCTGTTGCCATAGACATCTTTGCCTGCGGCATATGCTTGCTCCATCCGTTCGTCCCGAAAGAAGACATTGACTGCCACACTCAGGTTGCTCGAAGGCTTGGCGGTGTGTAGCCACAACGGAGGAATGAAGAGGACGTCGCCTTCATTGAGGATAGCTTCGTATGGCGTGGCTTTGGCAAGTATGCTTTGCTCGTCTGGCGAAGGATCGAAGGGATCGATCGAGGAGCTCGAGCCGCCCGGTGGAATACCGAGATGTATCACATCAGAAGGTGGATACAGCAGCAAGCGTTTTGATCCTTTGATCTGGCAGAGCACGTTTGCCATGACGTCGTAGTGCAACCACATGTTGACCGGACCCGATATGCGCAATGGCGAGCTGTGCGCATGATCTGAGACGTATTGTAGAATGGATGGCAGCTTGAAGTCAGGAGCAATTGTCGGAAAGTCCGTAGCCAACTCGGTGGGTTTGTCCGCAGGTCGATCCGACGAAAGAGCACGGAGGTACACATGCCTGCCGCCTTCTGCGTCATCAAGGAAGGTACCGAATGGAACGGTCTTGTACGCAAAGTTCTTACTTTGGAAGTTCATCTTCGGCGTTCCAGAGTCGTGGATGACCACATTGCGATCGTGGCCGACTGTGTCTTTCAGATATTGTGGCGTCCATTTCGATAGGCAAGGTCCAAGGTCTAGACCTTCAATGATTGCAGGTTGGCTTGCCAGAAGCATCGCCTGGAACGTATCTGGAGAAGACAATGTCTTTCGTGGTACCTGACTGGGGCTCTTACGTCTTGAGACAGCTGCAGTATCATCCACTGCCGTCGCAAATGAGCCGACAGTCCGATGTGGTATTGACGGGCCTTGCACCTCCCATGCGCCGCCGCCAGACGTCGACGTACGAAGTACTTGGCTTGTGTTCCAGAAAGTGCCAAAGCTGAAGCATGTCGCACCTCCTCCTAGGGACACGATTTCCTCTCCGACAGTAATGACAGACAGTCCAGTCACCAGTGGCCTCGCCTCCCACTTGACAGCCACTGGAACTCCATCGCTTAAGCTCATTATCTCGTTATGGCTGTCGAGTAAGCTGCCCGCAGCCACTCCACCAATGATGAGATCTTTGCCATCGAAACGAGCAGTCTGAGCGCCGAACCTACAGAGCCGCTCAAGAAGACCAGAATCAAGGCCCTCTCGACGTTCGCAATGTAAGGTCGGAGCGCCCGGGTCGAACGCCAAACGCCACGACCACTGGTCCAGGATGATCGTGCCGTCATTTCTCATGCCTCCGAGCAATGCCCCGCTCAGGCCATCATCTTTGACGGTCATTGTAGCACCAAATCGGGCTTCAGGTCTTCTCCCTGCGACCTTGATAGTTTCCCACCCCTTGTCCGGACTGAAAAGGCTCCAATTATCGAGCACCTGGCCCTGAGACGTCTTTCCGCCGAATATCAAGACGGCGGAGCTACAATCAGACTGCCTGGCAGACCCGACCTGTATGGCACAATGACGGTAGCGGCCTGTGGGAAGAGCATGAGTAGATTTCCACGAGCTGTTCTGTAAAAGCCAGCAGGACGATGATGCCTTATCCGGAGCGGTTCTCCCTCCTGCAAGTAGGAGCTGCCCATTTGCAAGTGATGTGATTGTATGGCACATGAGCGCGGTAGGTAGGTCGGCAGCAACCACTGAGGTGGGTTCCCGAACGTTGCTGGTCGTAGTATTCCCTCCGGCACCTTGATTTCCTTCGGCAGGCTTGACAAAAACGTCGGCACCTTTGAGTCGCTCTCGTGTTCCTAGTCCTCCCCAGATCGCGACCCCTTGTATCTGATCACGCTCGGATCCGAGAGTATCTCGGAGAAGGGGCGCTGCTGCCGCAAATCGGCGGCTTTGCGGTGATCGCTGGATTATCTGAGACCGCAGTGCCACTTGACTTGAGTCCAGAGAATTTGATGACGTAGCTACATCTGCAGGCTTGCTTTTGGGGGAGGTGGTCGTGTCGTCTGTAGGTCTGTTTGACGCTCTCAGCAGGAAATAGTGGGCGCCGAATAGAGCAAACTCCTCCCACTCATCGAATGGCTCGACGGAATCCAGGTGTCGTCGCTCTTCCGACTTCAGAAAGTTGTCGTCAGACCACAACTCCCACAATGTCTTCATATCAAGGCTGTCTGCTGGCCATCCTGCCGCCACGAACCGTTCTCTCATTTGGGCCAGTGTACCAATAGCGTGCAGCGGCGTCCGTAGCTTCTGAAAGTGCTTTAGCATTGTCTCTGCAAATGGGTGGTCTGGTCCGTCAGGTAGATGTTGCTCTAGGAGGCAGAATCTTGAGTCCGGCAGCTTTGCCGCCCACGAAAGGACAGCGTTCGCAGCAGGTTTCTCCATATATGCCACGGACACCTCGGCGACGAATAGGAAAGTGATAGAACATGATTCTAGGTCGAAGAGCTGGCGGAGTGACGAGTCCAAGTTCGCTACGTTCTTCAAGTCACACCCTACAGCTTTGTACTTTTCTGCGGAGGCAAGCAATGGGTCGATCTGGTTGCCGTAGGTTATGCCCGGTAGAACATCAAGGATAGGCTGATTACTCCGAATGACTTCCAGCTTCCTATGCATAAGCTGAGGGTAGTCCACGTCAACAAATACACAGTTCTGGCATTTCTCTGGATGTATACCAAGAAATTGGAAAGGTAAGGGATCGCTAGACCAGTCAGATACCTACCTTTGCAATGCAGGCCTTGGGAAGACATGCACGGCCTGTTCCTTACTCACTAGCCACATCCGAGATTGACGACGACCTTTGTCTTTGCAGTGTCCTCCTGTAAAAAGTCTGCCACGGTCTTTTCGATGGCCTTCATTCGCAGCCAGTAGCCACGATTGATCAGAGGCGATCGTCTTTGGAATTTGCGAACGAAGTATCGAAAGTATTCTGGCTGATGTGGATAGTACAGCTTCTCCACCGATCGTTTCGAAACGATGCTGCTACTATTGGTATCCATGATGAATTCATCCTTTTTGCCAGCGGTCGGGACTCCCAAGGCTTGCATCTTGAGCGGCTTCTTGAGCTGCTTCTGATGGAACGCTTGGATCGAGTCATTCTCGAACATGGTGAAGATGGAATATGGTATAGACAATGGCTGAAGTACAGCAAAAATCGTGCACGAGATGGAGCGTGAAGTGCAATGTGGTCCGAGCTCACGTGCCCCGCCGCGGGATAATGATCTGCGCCGTGGTTCACTTCATCACACGTGGAAAGGTCCATTCTTTGAATGTTGTGACGCGATACACGACTTGTCTCTGCCCACACTGTACTTGTGAATTCTTGGACACACCTTTGGCACTTCTCATAGCTTCACCATGATCCGATCGCAAATCCGGTAGCGTCACGCACAGTTCTACATTTCCTCGACGTGTGAAGACCCCTCACCGCAGCCATGTCCATCAACTACATTACCTTCAACCAGGATCACTCGTTCCTCGCTGTTGGTATGTGACGGATACATCGGACATCGTGAGCTTCACTAACACCAAGCAGCTACCACAGATGGCTTCCGGATATACTCGACCGACCCTTTCTCCATGGTCTTCCAGACACCACTGGCGGAGAATGGCGCATCCGGTGACATTTCGGTCCTCGAGATGCTCTTTTCCACATCCCTAGTTGCGATGATATTGTCGCCGCGACTACTGAGGATCATCAACACCAAGCGGCAATCCACGATATGCGAGCTTACCTTTCCATCACGAGTAGGCGCATTGAAGCTCAACCGCAAGAGATTGGTAGTGGTACTTGAGGATATCATTTTCATATACGACATCCAGACCATGAAGACGTTACACCAGATCACAACACCCACGAATTCCTACGCACTCTGCGCCCTCTCTCCAAACCCAGACAACAATTATATTGCCTATCCTCTCCGCAAGACCGAGTCCGTCACGTCCACCACACCCTCACACGTCCCTCCGTCCCAAAAGGCCCCCGAACCCATGTCCGGCGACGTCATGCTCTTCGACGCCAATACCATGGAAGAGATCAAAGTCATTCCCGCCCACCAAGCGCCCCTCTCCTGTATCTCCATAAACAGCGACGGCACGCTCCTTGCAACCGCCTCAGAAAAAGGCACCGTGATCCGCGTCTTCGAACTCCCCTCGGCCAAAAAGCTCTACCAATTCCGCCGCGGCTCCATGCCCTCACGCATCTATAGCATGTCCTTTAACGCCACGTCCACCCTCCTCTGCGTTTCCTCAGCTACGGAAACCATCCACATCTTCAAACTCACCCCACAACCCTCCTCCTCCAACGGCACCACCGCGGACCTCCCCTCCCCCGACCTCGACCCCTCCTCCACGCGCCGCTCCGAATCCCCCTCCTCCCACTCCGACGGCTTCCCCGACCTCTCCTCCTCCCTTCCCGACCGCAAACCCCCAACCCCATCCACCTCCTCCTCCGCCGCACCAGGCTTCATGTCCCTCATGCGCCGCACAAGCCAAAACGTCTCCTCCACCTTCGTCTCGCGCGCAGCAGGCTACCTCCCCAGCGCCGTGACCGAGATCTGGGAACTCACCCGCGACTTTGCCTGGGTGAAAGTGCCGCGGGGCCGCAACGGGGCGCCCGTGAAATCCGTGGTCGCCATGGCGGGGAATGCGCCCCAGGTCATGGTCGCGACGAGCGAGGGGGAGTTTTTGGTTTACCAGGTGGATTTGGAGCGGGGTGGGGAGGGGGCGTTGGTGAGGCAGTATTCGGTGCGGGAGAAGGGGGAGGGCGGAGGGGCAGGGGGAGGGGGGTATGGGGAGTAGGATCCTCCGTTGCCCGGGAGGGGGTTGGGGGGGACTTGGGATTTCAGGTGGTAGGATTGGAATGTGTGTGGGTAATGTCGAGCAGGAGAGCAGGTAGGGACGCAGGAGAGCAGGTAGGGGCGGAGCGATTGCGCGAGCTGAGGGTACGGGGAAGAGGTTGAAGTGACTGATTGCAAGCATTGGATTTTGAGACACTAGATACCACTACCGCTCATGACGGTCTGTTTTTGGAGGAAATGCTTCTCGGCTCGAATAGCAAGGAGTGCATCGAAGGCGTGTAATGGCAAAGGCGCCCAAGGAATGGAAGACCTTTCTCCACTTCGCACTGACCGTGGAGATTGATGCTCATAGCAACGAAAAAACTGTGTTGGTATACCTATCTGTACAGATCCTGATGCCCTCCCTTCCTCCAGTGCTCCCGAACGAGACTAGCCTCTTTTGCAGAACTCTTCACCCTTTGATGCTTTTCCCTATAGCTATTGGCAACGAGGAAGCTTGGGTGCCCTGTCTTCGCACATTCAAAGCTCTCTATCAGATGGCGCCGAAGAAAGTGCTGACCGCCCACGGCACAAGTGCGCTGTTAATGTTAGCCAAGTCAATGCATCGTGTGCGACGAAAGCTTACCCGACAGCCAAGCCAACTCCTATGCCGACTGTTGCCCGCTTCTTGATCCTTTCCCTTCTCACCTCCACCGGTGTGATCTTGATCTTCTTGGTGGCTCGTCCGCCATCCTCTTCGGCGCCGGCTTTGGTATCGATAACGTCTCTGTGGCCGATATCGAGGATCTCTCCCTCCTCATCACGGGTGATGTCCACAGCCTTCCGCTTTCTTCCTCTGACCGTCTCCTTCCTCGTCTCAGTCAACTTGTTCGCCTCGTCAATCGCCTTGCGCGCGGAGTCTAGGTATGCCTGTGCATCGCCGGGCATCTTCACGCTGGCTCGCTTGGCGGGCGTCTCGACCTTGACATCCGTGCTTGTCTCCTCGTCGCCATTTGCAAGAACTTCGGTTTGACTGACGACATCGACCTTGACCGTCTCCTCTTCCTCCTCCGCAAGCTCGCCCTTGAGCGCCTTTTGACGACCGCTGGTCTTTCGCGTCGACTTTGCGGTGGTCGCCGTAGACTCTTCGGGCTCGACGCTGGCGCTGCCCGCAGCCGGGCGGCCTCTCTTGGTACGCTTGGGCGTGGCAATCTTGCGTGGTGTCTTCATGTCGCGATCTGGTGCAGGAATCTTGGTCGGGCTCGCGGAACGAAGCGCTCGCTTGCGCGGTGACTTTGTCTTTGGTGACTCTTCAGGCGGAGGTAGGATGGCGCCGTTCAGCGTGGGTGTCTTTGCGCGGGTAGTGCGCGGTGGGGATTGAGGAGCAGGCGACTTGGACTTGGCTGACGGGGCGTGGAAGGCTGGCGGAGCTTTGATCTCGCGCTTCGTCGCTGTCGTGCTAGGTGGCATCGGAGCGGGATCAAGCAGGACGAGGAGCCAATCGCGGATCTGATATTCGTCGGCGAGATCGAGAGCTGTGAAAAAGTCAGATGTGAAAAGGGAAGGTGAAGCGGGGTCCTGCAGGAAGGTGCATACCTATTTGCGGAGGGACCCAGATGTTGCCGGCAATTTCTTCTTTGTCGGCTTGTGGCAGATTCTTGAGGTATGCTTTCTCGGCGGCCTCTTCTTCTTCCGATGCCCAGGGGTAAGTGACCTTGAATAGTCCGCTGGCGCTTACGAAACCGTCGCTCGACCGTCTCTACATTACTCGTCAGTTGTGCAATCTTGTGATACTCTTTTACGATCGGACTGACCATCAAAAAGTAAGCTTCTGGGGTCGAATGTCCCCGGGCTGCGTGAAAGATACCAGATCCTTTCAAATCCTTGGGAAGAGGTACACGGATGTGGGCGTAGTCAAAGGGACCGAGATTCTTAGGCTTGGTCGCGTTCGATGTGCCTACTTGTCCAGCATCGACTGCGAGTTCTGTCTGTCCTAGTCGTCTCTTTGACAATAGCTCTTGACCTGTATCTCCGTCAGCCACGTCTTCTATTTCGCATCAGATAGATTCCATACGAAGCTCTTCGTCATCCAGTGGCTCGAGTAGAGGATTTCGTCGCGTTGGTAATGAGCGCTCTGTCATGTTGGCACGAACCGAAGGAGGAAGAGGTCGATGCGACAAGGAAGGGTGAATTGGAGGTTGACGCGATGCGCTTTCGATAATGATGACGCGCGCAAAGCCGTTTAGACTTGGGATGCGAATTTCCAAGACCCAATCGCGATCGGATGAAACGTGGATGAAGACGACGAATGCGACCACGGACAACACAAGAACAGCTGTAAAGATGACAATGACCAGCGCTGCAAAGAAGTGAAAAGAAGTCAAGCTGTCTAAAGGCATGGCCGAAAGCTTTGACCTTCGCGCCCTCGGAGGCTCAAGCCTCACTAGCTAGTGCGGAGATGGCTGGGATCAAAAGAGCCGCATCAATGACCCCGGGTCGACGGCAATGCTCGGGAACAGGTCTTTAGACGATGATAGACGATGGTAGACAAATCCGTGAAGAGCATGCTAGCAGATTGCATCCAGCTGTATCAAAAGCCACACGTTCCTGAGTCAAAATCTCATGTCCCATGTCCATCGGGCAGCTACGACCGCCGACGTGGAATCTTACCTCGCAATAAAGATAGGCATGCAACATTGCATATTTGCATACACTAGGTAGCCGGCCCACCAATTTCTATAGCTCAATCACAATTGTAGACGTGGCAATGGCACATGAATTGGATTGTCCCTGAGCGGTGAAGGAGGGGCAAATACGGACCCCACTTTGACTGTTTGTTCTCGACTCGGACCACATCTTGACCTTTGACCTTCTCCCTGCTCACGTTCGCATTCCATCTTGACTCTTGCATCAAAGTAATTGCCATACGAATCGCAGCATCAGTCCTTGCATTGCCTTTATATCTCGAAACGACAACGATAGGAGAACAACAACAACGACATGGCTAGCCACGCGGACGATGATCTTGCCGCGGAGCAGACAGAGGGCTTCAAGGTGGGCGAGAAGAAGACGATTGACGAATATCAAAAGCTCGGTGAGTTGTCCTCCTTGTTCTTACTGCGTTAAAGTCATTCTCTACGACAAGATGGCTCCTTCCTCTCGTTGAGTTCATCACAATCCCGCCGACTATATGGGACAATCCGTCTTCAATATATGGACACTGGCCACACCAAACATCCTTTATCTAGCCTATCGCTATTATTCCTATTGAATATCTCCCATGCGACAACGATTCCGCTCACTCCAATCCATATCAAGATGGACCCCGTCGACCCAGCCCAGGCAAATATCTCGTACACTGAATTCCGCAACAATCTGCGTATGCGACTTCGCCCCGACGAATCTATCCCCGCACATCTAGGTCTTCCTGTCGAGCTACATCGAAGGTACTGTCTGCAGTACATCGAAGAGGGTCAAGCAGCTCATGGTGAAGCTGCAAACGAAACGAAGTGGTACCGCGAATAGGGGAACGGCAACCGCCTCATAAATCAGCGCCAGCCATGGATCCGAACCGCCAACATGACCAGGCAGCAAGTTTCAGACCGTATATTCGAAGACTGTCTACGACAAGCAAGATGTTCCAAAGCTAGACGTCTCCTTGAACGGACAGGGTCAATTTTCGATCCGGATAAGCGACACTGCGATGACCCAGACTTGACGAGGTGGGTCCGCGCTCTTCCTTCGGACTTTCGAGATGCCAATCTACAACTCTCTTCCGACCATCAGCTTAGACCAATAGCCGGCGATCAACGTGGATCGATCTCGGCTGCTCTGAAGTCAGACTTTGGCGTCCTTGGATGCGCCTTACGTCGCTCTTCGATTCTGCGCAAGGACAGCGCTATAGATCCTTTTCAATTCCAGAGCCGGGAATTGCCCCCAACTCAATCTGGTGCTGTGCCTCAATACTTCGCGGATCAGCTGGGCGAACCCCGTTCATCCCCGCCGCGACGATCCCTGTTCCGACCACCATCGCCTTCGACTTCAATACGCTCTACACAAAGGCCACCGGAGTACCCCGCTCAAAGTGAAGATGTAACGTCGACTGGTCCCAGGAACAGTGAACAACCATTGGTTCTTGACGAATAGGATCTCTCAAGGACTTACGCAGCTGGACGTCCCAGAAGAAATTTCATCTTCAGTCGCAGGAGAGCGCCGCAGATAGACCACGCAGACTTGGACAGAGCTGTGTCAAGGATTGGTGAGCAGCATCGATCCGGTATCGTACATTCAAATGGCGACTACGCCCTTCCGGACGATCGGCGACCGCAGAACATTAATCCCAACCAGCGACGCTCTTGGTGGAGACGACGCACACCAGAGGAAAGACAGTTGCGAAGAGCTGCCGCCGATCTTTTTGAGGACGTGCAGAACCGTAGAAGTACTTTGCGACCTGTTCGTCCCCCAAACCCACCCAACACGAGCTCTCTATTGGAGACAGAGCAGCCCTTGGCCCCACCAAACAGTGAAGATGCGTCTACCACAGCTACGGCAAATTTCGGGAACCCCGTGAGTGGCAGCGTTTAGTAGCAACAACAACAGGCACATCCTCGTAGTGACTGGTCTCGACCGGGGCCGGATCGTATTGTGCAGCTCGCACGTACGATACCATTGCGAGCCATGCCTGCAGAATCAGTCCAATCTACAACTACAGAATCAGACCAAACCACGTCTGCAGGACCAGTAAATTCTACGCCTGTAGGGCCAGTGCCGCCCACGCCTGCAGCACCAGTACAGCCTGCAGCACCATCGCGGCCTGCTCCCACGGTATCAACGCAATCCTTCCCTACAGTATCCGCTAATCCAAGCCGCGGACAAAATCAGGACGCTGTTGCAGATCAACGAGACCCAAGCACAGAGTCAGATCATCACGCTACGCAGAATGGCCGCCCTTCAGGTTCAGAATGGCAAACAGAAACGACGCAAGACCAGACTGAATCGAGTGGTATTCCCAGCAGGCAAACAAGACAAAGTCTCGCAGCGAGACTGAACGGTCAGATTCCAATACGATTCTTTGGTCGAGATGGGGGTACCCAGAACCCCTCCAGATACCGCGTCATTGGATATCACAACGTACGTGATAGGTATCGTAATGCCTTCGATGATCATTCTTCTTCCCTCGAAGGCCGGACTCGTCGGGTGTCCACTCGCACCGTCCCATTGGCCACGCCCATCGGACCAGAACAAACTGGTCTACATGTCCACAACTGGGTCGAAGAGAATGACAATCCGGAGTTGGAAGCACAGAGACGTGCAGCTCGTCACTGGTGGATCTCTACTATGTGGCGTAATACGGTGAACGACTTCGAAGCTGCCTTTCATCGTCTCGGCGGTTACATGCATCGTCATCGTCATACTCATGATGGACCATTTGGAATAGGATACTGAAAAACTCGGCGCGTTAGATTGACCATTGGACTCGGTAGAAATCATCGTTCTTTACACGACCCGGAATCGGACACCTCTGACTCCGTGCTACTACTCGACTTGGACACTCATTTCAGCATCACATTGATTCGGGCCATTATTTGCATTGTACTGATAAGTATCTTTAGACCAAAATGATGAGTCTCTCCGCAAATGGAAGGAGTCGCTCGGCATCGGTTCAGGTAAAACGATCGGTGACCCATCCGACCCTCGCAAGTGCATCATCCTCTCTCTAGGTCTCGAAGTCGAAGGCCGCCCCGACATCATCATCGACCTGACCACTCCCGGGGCCCTCGAGAAATTGAAGAAGCAGCCATTCACGATCAAGGAGGGTGCCACCTTTCGCATGAAGGCCAGATTCACGGTACAGCACCAGATTCTCAGCGGAATGAAGTACATTCAGGTCGTCAAGCGAGGGCCTCTCACCAACAAGATGCAGGAAATGATTGTGCGTTTCGTGTCCAAGAGCGTCCTAGCAGGAAGCTGATCGTTCACAGGGCTCCTACTCCCCAAGCACAACCGACAAGCCAGAGTACGAGAAGAAATTCGAGCCAGAAACTGCTCCTTCCGGCATGGTCGGTCGCGGATCGTACAAGGCTGTTTCTCGTTTCGTGGATGATGATCAGCAGGAGCATCTGAAGTTTGAGTGGTCATTCGAAATCAAGAAGGACTGGTGAGCATGACTTGTCACGTACCGGAACGAGGTAGCGAGGCAGTCATGAAGGTAGCATCCGCCATCCGAGGCACTGACTTGAAGGGGTGGTGTTCATCATTGCATTATCATGACTCTCTTTATAGATGGCAGGAATGCATACCCTTATACCACGTCTCGTGGCTGTGCTGCTCCATTCTGTGTCGTCGTGTCCCCTCTGTCCCGCCAGGATGGATTACAGTGATGGTCTTATCATAAAATATATGCAAGAAGAGAAGTTGACTTATACCCTGAGTCCTCCTCCTTCACTGCCCTCATTACTTGTCCTACATCCTTCAGCCCAGGACCCCGCCCTCCCCGACAACCCTGCATTCAAGTCTTTCATAGTTCCGTCTCTTCGCAAGCAGAATGATCTCCCTCCTCTTCTCTCCACCAAGACACCCCCTGCCTCTGACCCCCCCTTCCCTCCTTCCCCCTCCCTCTTCCCATCCTCAACCTCCCACCCACCGGCGCATGTCTCACACCCACCCTCCCCTCCCCTCCCACGACGACGAACCAGCGTCATAAAGCCGCAGTCTCCCGACCCCTGCACGCCGAGACAGTCCCTCACACGGAGCGGTGTACGGACCCTCGCTCTCATCCGTCCATCCATCCGCACCGGCCCAGGGCTCCGGTCGAGTGTAATAGTAGGAGATGGCCGACCCAGCGGAATCGGTCTTGCGGTGGCATTCCCCTGCTCTCCTTGTCGACTGCGACTGCGACTGCCAGCTGGATCCTGCGTCGGACCCGCTCGGCTCTGGAGAGGGCGGAGAGCTCCCCGTTGACTCGCTCAGTGATGGAGGCGCGGAGGTAGGGGGGGAGGGGTCGTGGCTGGGTCTCGCTTCTTGGTCGATCCGGTCTTGAGAGCGGGGGGGTGCAGGGGAGATGAGTTGCGGGTGGACGCGGCGGATGGAGATTGTGCGGGCTGTGTGGAGTTCTGTTGTTGTAATGGAGTCGAGGGGGAGGGAGTCATGGCTTGCGAGTATTGCAAGGTCATGCTTGGCGGAAAGGTGGGTGGGTTGGGGAGGGTGGTGCGGTGGTTGTGGGATTGATGGGAGGGGGGAGGCATCGGTCTTCTTGCCTGATGGGCGGTGGCGGGTGGAGGTCGAGTGGATGAGTTTGGTGGAGAGGCGGCGGATGAGGCCTGGCATGCCTTTGTGCGTGGTGGGATGGTTGATGGGCGTCGGGGAGGTGATGGTGGTGTTGATGTAGTAGAGTGGTGACGGGGAAGTGGTGGCTGGTTCAGGGGGATGGTGGTTGGGTTGAGCAGGTTAAAGGTATTTGAGACTGAGTGACTTGCTGCAAGTCGTATCTTCCGGGAGCGTAGTAACTATTGTGCACTGCTCCGAGGCTTTCTCCGATTTGCACCTCTAAGATTGTTCTTGAGCGCGTTTGTAGTCTTTGTCGGGATGCACCATGCAGTCAAGCGCATGTACCGTCCGGGCTGTCAAACGTGAAATGAAATGTCGAATGACAACAGACGAGGAAGAATGAGACCCATGTAATTCACCTATGCCTCCTACAATCTCACGCGTTCCCAATATAGCAAATCATCCATCGCGAATGATCAACCCTGCGAGCTGGAGCCGCAGCGCCCACGCTTACCGTCATCTTCGACCAGGGACGAACACGAAGCTACGGACACGGATACACGGTTCGGACGTGGACTGGGAGATGTGAGTGGTGGTCAGAGCAGGGCTGGGTCTGTCAGGGTGTGATGTCGCGCCCTTGGCTTGGGTAGGATTGCGTGGTACGGTGAGATTGAGGAATACGAGGGGACATTTGACAAGGGGGCTGTGAGGGAATTGAGAGGCTGTGGCGGTGCTGATGCCGCGAGGACGGCGTTGTCAATTCTCATGTACTGAAATTGTAGAGACTCGCGTGAGGTCAGCAGATGTCAAATCTTTCAAGTACAACTCTTCGATGTGCTTTTGTCGCCATGTCGTTTGATTGCATCTGTAATGGTCCTTGAAAATGAAATGCCTGTTTGCAGCAAAGCTTCAATCACGAGGACCATGGCAACAAGCTCTTGAGCGGACCCACAAGCAGACACGTGGCTCTTCAAGGTTGCTGGGTCCGGAATATTCTCTGGGTGGTCATGCTATTGTTGGTAGACATCGAGATCTTCATGCTCTTCTACATGGTGGTACACCTGTCGGGTGCCTGTCCCGAGAATTGGTAAGCAAAAATGGGTATACTCAGTGTGCGCATACATTCAACATTTGCAATGACGCGAGGACGGCGAAAGAGCATGGCTGTATCCCCTTGCCATGTATCGCGAGAGACGATAGGCGATTATCAAATGCTCATATCATGTCAAGACTCCATGCATTCATCCATCTATGTGAAATTGTCCTCCTCCATGTCATGCTCTTGACGTGCTCATATCGCTATTCGCCTTTCACACAGCATATTTCCACATCCCCCGTCTCAAGTCTTATGTCCTCATGGTCACTCTACAAGTGCTGCTGAATAGCGGCCTCGAGGGCCTTTGGGTTGGCACCAACGACCTCACCGACCTTGTCGCCGTTCTTGAAGAGAAGGAAGGTGGGCATAGCACGGATACCGAGCTCCTGAGCAACATCCGGGACCTCATCGACGTCGAGCTTGTAGAAGCGGGCATTGGGGTAAGTGTCGGACATTCTGCGCACGTCAGCATCTTTTCATGTAGCAGGAAAACCTCAAGCTCCCAGGGCAGCTGAGGTAGCGGGCATCTACTCACTTGACGACTTGCGGCGCAATGACCTTGCAAGGACCGCACCAAGTGGCGAAGCAATCCAACACCATGAGAGTATCCTTTGTCTCCAAGGCCTTGTCGAAATCGGCCTTGGCCATCAAGTTGTGTACGCCTTCTTTGCCCATTGTCGGTGAGAAGTGTCTGATTCCTTGACTCTTGAAAGTGTTTCTGATTGAAGGTCTGCTCTGAGCAGTAGTGTTTGCGCGGATCAAAGTGATGAAGCTGCGAGTAGAAGTTGAAGATCGAGTGGCGGCTGTTCTTGTTGCAATTGAGGAGAAGCGGAGTGCTCTGCTAGTTGTCAATGACATCAATGACTGCTCTCTGGAGGCGGGAGATGTCTTTATGTAGCAGTGAAATGAGGTGTTATTGCTGACAGACGCGGAATAGGTGGACGTGTCGAGGGAAAGTGCTAGATTGATGAAGGGTTTCGCCGCGATGACGCGAGCGGTGATTGCTTTCTAAGCAATCTTTTTCACCGGTGCGGTGACTGGCCAGAACAGATTGACCGGAAGTTTTGAGGGGAGGAGAGCGTACCTTTTGTAAGCTGAAGCTTAGTACGTACTTGTTTGTCCTATTTGAAATGATTCCGAGTTGGGTTTACTTGACAACAAAAATCGCTAAGCTGGTGGGCGGGAAGTTGAGGGGTCTCTCCTCGGCTGAATGACGAGGTCGGGCGTGAGGGGCAAATCAGATTTGATCACGTGGAGATAAGCTCCTTTGATACCTCATCCACGGGAATTGCCTGAAAACAGACGGGAGGTAGACATCATGTATTGCTTGCTTGTATTGCTGCATCATATCATTGACATTCCTTGTTTGGCCTGCACATTTCAAATGTGTTTCAAGCCCCTTCTCCTTGCCGTGTCCGTCTCCTGCTTGCTGGTAGAGGTGGTAACAGCTTTACTATCGTAGGCCACCTTTCAGGTCACTCCTATCCGACCTTCGATGACATGCGCCGGCACATCAGTTTGTGGCTTCTGGGGTATCATGTGCTCGTGAAGGTATAGAACAAAGGAAAGCGGGTTGCAGCTCTTGCAACTTTCGTCATTCGTAGTCTGTTACTCGTCCGACATGTCGACAAAGGAGACTTGAAAATGGTATTAGCGATCGTGTTTGTGGCCGGCGTATTTCTGTTCGAGCTTGGTAGGAGGCTTGTTTGAGACGGCGACTCGTCCATCTCAAAGTTTGGAGGTTGATGCTGTCGGAGTTGTGGCTCGTGGCGATTGGACAATAGGAGATTGTATTTCGGGACTGGACACGATCGACATGCGAGCGTCTGGCGTGGTCCTGCCACTTCTTGTTCTGATGTCGAGAAGCTTTGCGCTGCCAGAGCTCAGCTGCCGCGCGTGACCCTTGCCATAAACAACCTGGGCTTGCCCGTTCCAATTAGGGTCGTGGATGTGGTCGCTCTCCGATTCGAGTTCTGATGCTGATCCTTGAGGAGAATCGGGGCTTTGCTCAAGGGGAGTGATACCAGAATGGAGATCAGCCACAAGGCCTTCTCGAGATCTGGCGGCATCATTGCGATACACCAGCCTTGGCTTTCTCCGGCTCGTGTCTCGGCGGAGAAGAGTACCCTCGTTCTTCTCGGAAGCCGGGGTGTATTCGGCCTCCATTTCTTCGATGTCGTCCTCCGGGCTTGGCGTGAGGTGACGGACATATTCCTCGTCAGGCATGGGCAGGTCTTCATACGAGGGATTCTCGATATCTCTGCGCCTGGCAGAACCGACACTGCTCCTCATATGGCTTGCGTTGCTCTTGCGCTTTGCAGGTCGACCAGTCAACCAAGACCCCTCAGAGTCGATGGACGCGAGCGACGCGGACATTGCCAGACCTGAGTTCCTCTCATCGGAGATGTTTGGCGATTCTGATCGTGCAGGACGACCGTTCTCTGGGATATCAATACCCGTGTTAGATGCTACGCCGGTGTTGCCTCCTGCACGCCTAATTCTTCTGGCTGCGGCCATGTTGGCGGCAGCGATGATGTCTGGTGAGTTGATACGAGAATCAGGTGGTGAGGACGGCGACTCCGGTAGGTCTTCGCGGAAGATACTTTGAGTGCGCGCCGGAGTGCCAGACATCCTACGCGAGGTGTTACCCATGAGGTGAGCTGGTATTGATTGTTTGGACATCGAGTCCCTAGACGTGTTCGAGAACGAGGTCTTCGGCTGGACTGACGTCGACTGGTCGGGCATTCGATTGGTGCCTCGTCTGAATATGCTAGCCCATGTGCCTGGTTTCTTGGAGGGCAATGTTTCTGACTGCTTGAGAGGGCTTGTGTTGATTGGTGGTAATTCAGGCGTGAATTCTCGGCGCAGTGGAGACATGCTCCGTGGGAAGCTACCACGTACCGGTGATGTCGGAGGAGAGGTGCTAATGTGTGATAATCGACCTTGAGAGTAACGGACTTCATGGGCCGTATGCAACGTGGGGTCGTCGAACGGAGTTTCCAGAGGGGTGATAGCCAGCGCCTGGGGTGTATCTTCACGTGGTGGGCCAAGCTTGTATGGATCACTGTAGGTAGATGAGGGTGAAGGATCTCTGAATGGACTACGGTCCAATGTGCCGGAGTCTTGACGCACATCCAGTGATCGGGACGGCTGCTGTTTCTCATCCTCTCTGTCGGATGTGGGTGTAGGAGGTGCTTGACCGAGAGTAGAAGTCCGCTCGTCGGCGTCTCGGTCCCTAAAGGCAGGATGGATGTCGGTGGGTGGCATTGGTGGTGCTTCTGCGGCACGACGGGCGTCTCTCTCCACACGCCTTCGGAGCTTTGCCTCAAGTTTCTCCTTGTCGGTGAGTTTCTTCTTCTCTTTGCGTCGTGAATCGCGCTCAAGTAGCAATCTCAGATCGGATGCATCCAGGTCATCGGCAAGCTCAGCCACTCTACGTTTGTCCTTCTTCTTGACCCCTTCTTTGAGAGCAGGCAATTTCTCTTTCTTTGACCCGTTGCGGGATGGACCATACGGCCCAGAGAGGCTATGGCTCTGCTGCAGTGAACTAGACAAGCGGACATTGGGCCGAGGACTGAGGAAGCCAAAACCGTGAACCTCCCAAGCCCGTTTTTCGGAAGTGCCAGACATGGAAGAGTGTATAGACTCCTGGAACGGAAGCGAGACGTTTGACCCTCGATTATCGTCATTGTATTTCGAGCTGAATTGCCTCCGTGCCTTTTTGTTTTCTCGACTCAGCATATCGCCGTGACCAGAGAGTCGCTTTGGTATTGGGACGGGACCGGTCATGGCTCTGATCTCTTCCTCGCGGATAGCTCGATTGTGTGCCTCTTGCCTTTTGCTTAACCTTCTCTTCTGTGATCCATCTACTGGTTTACCTTTCTTGTCCCCATAGTCGTCAGTGGGTTGCGCACCCATGGCTGCAAGACGAGAAGCCGGCACTGAGCTTGAGCTGTAGGGTATGGCAGTGCGGTATATTCCAGATCTCCGAAGGTGCGGACTTCGTTCCAGTCTGCGTGCTCCGGGGAGGGCGGTGATATCCTCTACGCTGTTTCTCGATCTATGTCGTCTAGGCTCTGGCCTGGTTTCAGCTTCAATTGCCTTGTCCGGCGAGCGTCGTCTCTTTCGTATCGAGGACTCTTCGGGGCTGCGAGGGGCAGAGCGGGGTGTAGCATTTTGAGGTTGGGCCGGAGCGAAGGGACCCTTGATATCTTTTTCTGGATTTGCTGTGGGTTGCGCGGACTCATTCAGCCGCTTTGAGCGACCACGCGAGAAGGGCCATACCATGGCGGGTATACGAGGTTCGGCCTGTCAGACAGGCGTGGCGAAGCGGAGCTCGCTACTCATGCGGAGGTAGGGCTATTTGGTACAAGATTTCCATGTGAAACAGTAATGCGACCGGAAGACCGGGGGGTACCTGGATTAATGCAGTCGGGGTGTGCAGGTGGAGACGTGCGAGTGAAATTGGTTCTGAAGACAGAGGAATGATTCGAGAAGGGTAATGGTGAGTTTCTGGGTTCTGCAGGAACGAAAAGGAGAAGGACCAGGATCCGTCACGCCAGAGGTCGTCCAAAAGTGGGGCGCAGGGTTGTGGCAGAGAACAAGAGGGAGCTGAAGAAGATTTCCTTTTTTCGCGACCAAGGGAGGGTTCTGCAGGTTCTGGACAGCTCTTCAAAAGGACGACGCTTCTGTGAGTGGCAATGATGTGCGGCGTGAGAGCGACGTGGGTGGCACTGGCCCGCCTTCGCACGTGCACCGGGAAAAATAGGTCTTTTTTAGCTGGTTTTTAGCTCTTGTTCGTGTGGGAGCGGGTGGCTGATGACCCTGAACTCCCATTCGTCGCGCTGCAAGTGACTTTTTTTCTTTTCCATAGTTTGACTTTTGCTCGGTTCGTCTTCCTGGGTGGCAGGAAGCTCTTCACCCAGGTCGAGGGGACCGCGATTCATGGATTTCGTGGTTCGGAACGATGCAAGCTGCACGCACTCTACGAGAATTGACGCCTTGTGCTTTTGGACGCGAGCTGAGGGGGATACGAAGAGCGCTGTCGCGGGAGCACAAAATGTCAAATCCTCGTGCTCTCATTGCTGCGATCTTGTGCTGCACTCCACCGGCTCTGCATGCGACTTCTTCAGTGAAATCGACGCCTGTCTGCCGTGCCGTCTCGAGCTGCATTTTCGTTCCTTGCACTTTGCGATGCCGCCAATCTGTCCAAGGCTCGTCTCTCTCGATCCCAACCAAGGAGTCAGTCCGGTTCCGCTGCAGGCCCCTGTCGTACCATTCCGGCTTGACTCCCGAGCTGCCCCCCGGTCATTCTGTACCACATCAGCAAGGAGATGAGGGCGTGGTTTGGACGGTCTGAGAGACATCCTGGACTGTCGTGGAAGCACATGTCGTTGGCGCCATGTTTCACACTGACAGCTGGGCCCCCAGACACCGTTGACATCCGCCGTTATGGACAGGGATCCGTTTTCTTCCCCGGCGGCTTGGGGCATCAATCAAGCCCTGCCATGCCCGTCCGTTTCCTGCTGTCAAGTGTCACCAAGGGGCATGCAATTTAATCGAAATCTGACATGCATCGGCGGCTCTGATTGGGACCAGACGAGCTACTGCGGCAAACTACTGTACCACCTCATTTTTGCAGTGCGGTAAGTACTCACTGACAACATATCGTGCTTGTTGGTCATGCGTTGAGAGGGGCTTCTGCTGAGCTCTCGTACATCGTGATGGTAAGCATTGTGTGTGAGCGGTTTGCTATTTGGACACACAGTCAGACATCGATACTACTCCCTTTGGTAATCACATTATCTCTTATGAAGCAAAGTGAAATCGATGTCGTGAAAGTCTGCCTCATGTTCGAAATAAGCAACCTCACTGCCGATCACGACCTCCCCCGACCTTCTCCGCAAACTCGTCGAAGTCGACTTCCGAATAGCCGTCAGCGTGTCGAACGGGCAGCAAAAGGGCGTTCGGGTGGCAATGACACGACAGATATCCAAAAGATGAGGCTGCGTCTGCGATATTGCTGCTATCAAGATGGAAGGACTTCCGTCAGCCCTCACGCGTCAACTAAGCAAGGGCGAGCAACGTCTGGAGCAGCTACATCTCGACCAGACCAATGCGCAACAAGACGATGACTGGACAAACGATCCCCAAAATCCTCACAATTGGACTTCTCGCCGGAAGATATCTATGATATTGTTAGTATCATGCATCGGCTATGTTTGCACAATGGGCAGCACCATCTATGCCCCGGGTCGCCAGCAAGTGGCAGCACAATTCGACGTCTCGGCAGAAGCATCTATATTACCAGTTTCCTTGTTCAACATCGGTATGGGCCTAGGACCTCTCATTGCATCACCACTTAGCGAGACATTCGGCCGGCGGGTCGTGTATCTTGTTGTTCTACCCATCTTCAGTCTCTTTGTCCTTGGTTGGGGTTTTTCGAATTCACTAGCATCTTTGATCTTATGCCGCTTCTTTGCTGGAGTCTTCGCCAGTCCTAGTGTGGCCATCGCAGCAGCAACAATTGCGGACATGGTCCCTCCATCGCAGAGAGCCTTTCCGTTGATCCTTTACTACACCACTCCTACGTTGGGCGCCCTGTCGGGTCCGATCATTGGAGGATTCGTCATTGCAAACAGGTCATGGCACTGGACGGCTTGGGTGACTTTGTTCATCGCAGTGCCCATATTCTTTCCTATCCTGTTTACTCGAGAAAGCTACAAGAAGGTTCTGCTTGCTCGCCGGGCACGAACAAGCTCACAAGCACTGTCCACTGATGCCGAAGAGGACAAGCCGTCTCTCGGATCTCGACTCAATGTCTTCATCACTCAGAATCTGGGACGTCCAGCTGTCATGTTGCTGACAGAGCCCATCTGCTCATTCCTCTGCCTCTACATGTCGTTCCAATTCGGTTTGCTCTACCTTTTCGTAGTATCATCGCCTGGAATCTACGCAAAAACATATGGATTCGAAATCCAAGCACAGTCTCTTTCTTTCTTCGGTCTTCTTATAGGATGTGCTCTCGCGCCCTCTCTACTCATCTATATTGAGCTCTATCGATATCGACCGCGGCTGGCTCGCTCACCTGACCATCATCTTGAGCCGGAAGCGAGACTAGACGGAGCTATGATAGGATCCATCATGCTTCCCTTTGGCCTCTTCATGTTTGCCTTTACTGCCAGGCCCGACATATCCTTCTACGTCCCTATGTTCGCACAAGGCATTGTCATGTTTGGATCCTTGACCGTCTATATTCCTGCGGGTATCTACATAGTTGAGACATACGGCGCAAAGTATGGAGCTAGCGCAAGCGGGGCCAACAGTCTCTTGCGATATGCTCTGGCTTCGACCTTTCCCCTCTTTGCCCCAACCATGTTCGCGCAGCTCGGGACCCGGAATGCGACCTGCGTGCTGGGAGGCTTCACGGTACTCATGGCAGGTATCCCTTGGGTGCTCAGGAAATGGGGTCCACACCTCCGCAAGAGAAGCAAGTACCGAGTAGATGACTGAGCCTGCTTCAGTACAGTAGATACAGGGTGGCAAGGTAAACAAGAAACGTGATGTTGTAACCTTAATTTTGATATATTGGTCTTGGAATGACAACATCGATGGTCTTTGTGTAAAAGGTGTACTGCATTAAAATTCGCATACTTCTACCGGGATATCAATAGTTAGAAATGTACCAATCCGAACTTCAGCATACAGCCCCTTCGCTTTACTCTAGGACTTCTCGACCTCATCACCACTGCCGCTTGCTCTCTGGGTGGCGAGAGGGCTCTCACCCTGAATCACTTCCTGCTTGGCACCAGGGAATCCAGTGGGTCCGAACAGCTCCCACTCGCCAATCTGCTCATCAAAGAATTGGTCAAGATCCAGACCTCTGATCTCTGCATCCTCGCTGACCCTGAGTCCGAGGCCAGGGATGTACTTCAAGACCAGAAGGATGAGGCAGCTTACAGTGAAGCTGTAACCGGCAATGGCGCCAATCTCGGCCAGCTGGTACGCGACTTGGATGCCGTTGCCGTTGATCGCACCTGGGTAGGAGCTAACACCGTCGAGGTAAGAGATGGTCTCGTCGGCAAAGATACCAGTCAAGAAGGAACCGACGATGCCGCCGATAGCGTGCAACTTGAAGACCTCGAGACCATCGTCGATGCGGAGGAGCACGTTGACGTTGTCACAGAGCGCGCAGACAACAGCCGTGATGAAGCCAATGACGGCAGCGAGCCAGACAGAGACGTAACCGGCAGCGGGAGTGATGCCGACCAGACCAGCGATGCAGCCCTCGCAGGCGCCGACGAGCGAGAAGCGACCCTTGTGGCGGACCATGTCGACTGCGACCCAGCCGATGATACCAAAGGCAGCAGCGATGTTGGTGTTGAAGGCGGCGTACATGGCACGGACAGAGGCGTTGAGAGCACTACCACCGTTGAAGCCAAACCAGCCAGCCCTGACAAGTATTAGCACCATCCCACGAGACTCTCTCTCGGACGACATACCAGATCAAAATCGTCCCCAAGAAGACCAACGAAGCATTATGCGGCCTGCTCTTCTTCAACGCCGACCCAGGCTCCCTCCTCTTCCCAAGCACAAACGCATACGCCAACGCCGCCCACCCCGAAGCCTGATGCACGGGACCGCCACCAGCAAAATCGTACGAAGGCAAGTTATACAACCACCCGGCCGGATTCCACGTCCAACACGCAATGGGACAATAGACAACCGTCGCCCAAATAAACCCAAACACCAAACTGGGCACAATCTTGCCCCTCTCAAACGCGCCCCCGATGACAATCATCACCGTGCAAGCGCAAAACATCAACTGGTAAAAACAAAACACAATATCCGGCAACACAGCCGAGCCCACACTGGGAGCGGCCCTGACATTCCGCATGCCGAAATTCGCCAAGTCACCGATGAACGGGTTCGCGGTGCGGGAAAACGCCAGGGAGAAGCCCCAGAATATCCACTGGAAGCTCACCACGGCCGTCACGGCGAGGGAGAGGAACAGCATGCTCAGCCCGGACTTGCGCTTGGATAACCCGGCGTAGAACAGCCCGAGGCCCGGCAGGATCAGGAAGACAATGTACCCGCAGAAGATGATGTAGGCGTAGTTGAACTCGAGGCCGGTGAAGGGGAGGTTGACGTTGGTGGTGGTGGGGTCGCCGCCTGAGGGGTTGGATTCGTCGAAGGTCGGGGCCGTGAAGGTCACGGGTGGGGTGGGGTTGGATTCGGCCATTGTGGTGGCGGGGCGAGGGGGAGGTATGGCAGGGGAGGGTGTATGCAGGGAGGCGTGAGGAAATGGGGGGAGAGGTGGTTAAGTAGCATTTCTACCTACGGGAGATGAGGGTGGAGACGGCCAGTCTATCGGGTTCCATATCACTGTAAAACACGCGATTGCAAACGCAATTGGGAGTCTTTTGGGTTGGCGACGGTGCGCTAGAGGGCGCGGCATCGCTTGTTGATACGGGATGGGAATGCCCAGCCGCTGCTGGAGGGGAGGCAGCTCTGTGTGGGAATAGTCATTTGTGAACAACGTAGGATGGTTGATAGGGTTGCCTCGTTTCGCTTGGGAAACGGCGGGTTGAGTGGAGGTGTGGCTTGGTGTTGAGTCGTTGGTAGCGGGTGGTGTTGCGGCGCCGATGCCGGGGATAATGGGATGAGTGGTTGGTTACTGCTGAGTGACATGTTAATAACTTACTGTATGCTTGTCTTTGGAGCGTGACGTTGGCCTTGCTCTGCCTAGGCTGCCCTCATCATTCAAACCGCGATGCCCGCTCCTGTCGCTGCCCCCTACACACCATGTAGACATTGACCAGCGATCGTGCAATGCTGTTACAACTTCACCTTGCCGTGCCGCTGACTTCTTGGATGTCTCAATTACTCTTAATATTCCCCGAAACGGCCATGTTATCTTGAGGTGAAGCGGACGGTCGTCGAGAAAAAGATAAACAATCGAGCACTCTGATTGGTCCAAGATGGAATCGCTATCGCGCCAAGATTGGACGTTGCGGGTGGATTTCCTGGACCCTGACTCGGTTCCGACTTCACCCTCTCCAGCCCTGAGGTTCTGAAGGTATCAATTATAGATCCCGCACATGGTCAATGAGATTCGTAATCATGGCAACTCGCATGGTATCGTGATCAGTCAGTCCGTAGCGTGTGGCTCGATGTATGCTTGTTCTCTTTGTTCGATATTGGAACATCATGTGATACTTCAGTAACCATGCTTGCCTGAAACAGTGGTAGCAGGAGATTTCCCGTCATGCAACTCGCTCACAGCAGCAGGAGCTGCGAGCTCATATCTAGCATGGGAAGCCCCCAATTCTGCGTGAGCGGCTTTGCCGACGCCCTCAACCTCGTGCGGATCTCTGAAATGGCTCCCCACCATCTCTTGGGGATCGTATGGGATGTGAGATTGCTGGTAGTGTGTGGACGTAACGCCATCGGGGCTGTCCGGTGAGCCTTGGGATTGTCGTCTTCGTCTAATGATGAAGAAAGCAGCTGCTGCGACGACCATGAGCGCTGCAGCACTGCCAACAGCTATGCCTGCGATGGCACCAATAGTCAATCTGGCAGGAGTGCTACCTGACGTATCTCCTGATTCTGGTGAATCTGTACCGACTAGGCGGAGGCCGCAGGTATCGACAATACTTCCGTCTCGAGCGATCGGCACAATATCAGATTCCGTGGTTGCATTTGCTGCCCAGAGGGTGAAAGTCCCGGCATCTTGGTTGACAAATACGTATGCCGAACTCAAGAAAGATCGCCCAATGATGGGTAGTAGCATTTCCGTCTCTGCCGCCAGGGCATCAAGCATGACGACTTGCTTAGAGTAGTTGACGTTCATTGCACCAGTCTCGGCAATAGAAATGTCTGGTAAGACGAGCTGATCATTCGGGATGCGAATGTCGAGACTTTGGCCAGCGATTTCGATCTGAGCCGTCAGGTCTCCATCGTACCTGTGATATTGTCAGTCTTGAAGAGTGTCTATTCCGATTCACGTACGGTGCGCCTCCTCTGCCATCATAAGCAACTCCCCAGAAGTTGACTCCTGTGGAGCGGTGGACGAAGGTAGAGTCGAAATTGGCATTAATTCGTTAGAAGACTTCGCCAGGCAAGCTCATCGCAAGGGGATAGTCAGGGATGAGACAAGCTCGAAAGGCGTCTCCTTCCCTGGCAAAGACACTGGTGTCTGTTCGATTAGGCCAGTTCAACGACATGCCCGTGACTGTGACCATCATTTGGGAGCGGCAGAGAGTCACATCGGTCAGCGGCCCAGTGATGTTCCTTCCAGATGTCTTGGCTTGATCGTAGCCGCCGAGCACTAAGGAGCCGTCCATTTGGCTTGCTGAAGTAACACCGGTCAGACCGCTGAAGATGCCATAAGACCTTGAGCTTATCTGCTCGTTCTTTCTCAAAGCCGACAGCAAGGTCGAATTTCCACCCAGTCCTAGTATTGCTTGAGGTTCTGCCTGCTGCTGACCGATGTCGTCACCAGGTACGCCGATTGGGAATCCACCCAAGGTGATGTTGGAGCTTAGGCTTAGATCGTCTTTCATGAACCTCATGAGTGACTGGTTGGTTGCGATAAAGGTGCCCCGCAGACCTCCCAGGATATCGTATGGGTCAGCGCCAGCGTCGAATGCCGATCTTTCGATCCGGGACGTGGACGCATCGATGTCGTACAAGCCGCCTCTGTACGTCGTACATGCAGCTCCGGTTGTGTTTGATGGACAGTATGCGCCACTACTCTGGTAGACGTATGTGTTGTTCTTCGCCCTGGAAGATGTCAGATCTGATCAATAGGTCACTCCCAAGTGTACTTGCCATTGTGGCAAGAATGCCAACGTCTGTGGTGGTGTGCCAATGCGAATGGGTAGTCCCCTTCTGACTTGACTGTTTGCGAGGCTGACGTTCGTGATTGGTATTGCTATAGGAGGATCACACACCACGCTTGCCGTCAAAGGTAGCACAAGCGATACAAGTGTCACGATTTTGTGAGCCTGAACCGATACCGAGCCATGGTCTTTCATGCTGATTTTGAGACGCCTGTAACTGGGTCATGCATACACGAAATGGAAATATCTATAGAGATTTACGTGTCCCTCCGATGATTGACGACGACAGGAGATGAAAACGAAAGGAACAGAGTGTACTCATCCTAGCGAGTTGGATAGATCTTGCTCGTATTGACCGGTCAAAGACTGTGCCGCAATTTACAGCTTCAGCCTCAGCGGCTAAGGGCTGCGCTGTGATTGGCATTGAGCATCAAGCTTGAAACGTAAATGATACTGCCAGGGTCACCAGGGAGGCGATCGAAGGTGGGCCGATTTCTGCAAAAAAAATTGTCGAGGCGAGTCGATGGTGAGATGATACGAAGAGGTGACATTGGGTGTTGCACCGCGGAACACCGCCACCACCAAAATTTAGCGTTGGGCGGTGTCCATATCAGTCACCCACGGCGAGAGGTCGTTATGCTACTCAAAATATGATATATATCAAAGGCATATATAATTTGTATTGGGATAGACATTTTAAATCACATTCGACCATTGGAATTTATCATGGAGGAAACAACGACATCGAGACCACCACTCCCCGAACTCCGCATGGAACGCCTACTTCTCAAGGTCATGGATCCCAAGCGAGATGCTGAGGACGTCTTCGAATGGCATCAGAATGCAGATACATTGAAGTGGACGTGAGTGCTCCTGCGTCGACAAAGTTCTTCCGTCAATTATGAGAACGTCGCTAACGACTGTGAAGAGGTCAGCCAGTACGGACACAGGTATCCGAAACGCTCGCAGCTCTCAAAGTCCGCGCCGAAGAGCCCGATACCGTCACATACGTCATGCTGCTACCACATCCACCAACAGCATCGCATCCTGCACCTCTCAAATGCATAGGTCTGGTCAATGGAAACCGAGACGATCCGGAGATAGGTTACACCATGAACCCACTCTTCCATGGTAAAGGGTACATGACCGAGGCCCTGCAGGCCTTTCTACCATCGCATTTCGGATTCGTCCCCGAGAAGTTTGATTACCTACTGGCATTGACGGATGTGGAGCATAAGAAAAGTCATGCTGTACTTGGCCGTATGGGTTTCCAGCGTGGGAGCACCATTCCCGATGAATATCACAGCATCGTCTTAGGTTGTGACAGGCCGAGCGTGTGTTGGTACTTAGCTCGACCGGGAAGGGAAGTCCCGGAGTGGGTACTAAAAGGGCAACCAGAGCCTGGAAGTGTCAGGCAGTAACATTTCGAGGTCACCATGACCCTGCCTCGGAAGCGAGCCTCGGTGCTTGGATATGCATGTCAGTCGAGACTGTCGCCGAAGAATTATACTCTGATTCTGCATGGGCTACCTCAAGCGAAGGAGAAGGCGTGTTCAATGGGGTCCATGATTGAGCCCGAGGTTCAGGTCGAAAGAACAAGCATTTTTTTCGTCTGCCTCTGAAGTGCCAAGGTGGTGAATAAGTCGAAAGGGCCTTAAAGCTGCATGTGGCCCTTGCATGCAGGATGACAGGCGCATGCCATGTATCATGCCGAGGTATTGCAGAGTGACTGCTGAGTACGCCTCGAGCTGAGTCGGGACGGAACTGCATCAGGGCCGTGCTAGAAGATGTCTGGATACTCGCATTGCCATGTGTCGACCAGAGATGAGCATGAAATAGCGACTGTCAGAGGAGTGAGTCGAAGACAAAGCAGGGGGGGAGTCGCTGGTCGTTGGTAGTCGCGGTGATTCAGCATCGGGAAAGGTCAGATATGGATCGGACATGCGCCGGACTCCGAAGGGTTCATCATCGAGCCGGGGGGACGATCCGCAGGCATTGCTGGCGATACAGAAGCGCTACGAGCGTCGGCCTCGACTGAAGACATCGAAACGAGGAGTTTAGAAGAAGAAGATGCGGAAGGTCAAATTCTAAGGATGAATCTGCAAGATCGGAGATGTGGCTTGAACCGACACCGACCACACTCGTGAAGAAGCGCCCGTGCATGAACAAAGGCAATTTTCCAAATGGAAGCCCCTCGAGGCCCCATTTTCTCACCTCACCTCGTCAGAGTAAACCCCCATCGGCTCCTCATCAGGGCCCATACTAGCCGGGCCGCGACGCCTAGCCATCGCGCTTCCATCCATTACCACATCTGGCAGGACAGGCTTCTATCGAGTCTCTCATGCAATTCACGCTGTATCTGCGGCGGCACAGGCAAACTCTAAGCCTAGAAGCAATCTATTTGCACGGCCTGATTTGACGAGATGCGGCACCCACAGAATGCACCAGTCCTCTAGCCGCTTCGGCAAACGAGATTCACACGCACTCCCATCAAGCCACAGCACTTCAAACCTGGGGCTGTAACATCACATCTCGCTGACCTGGTAAGCTCGAGAGGATCTGTCGTGGATCGCCAGGAACATGACATGCCATGACATGGGACGTGGAGATCAGCGGGTTTTCCTTTATCCGCCATCAACTGCCGTCTCACGTCTACAATGCTGTATACAGGAGGTAACGTCCCATGCGCGCGGGGATCCTCGACATGTCAATTCGCCGAGTCTTGAGTTTCAAGCATGAGCAGAGCCGAACTGAGAATGACGCATGGTCCATCCAAGCGGCCTTAGCTGCAAACCAGAGCCAACCCTCCCTGGCGCCGCATGCCTCAGCTGTTCGCATCCGGCGCCCAATCACGGAATGACCATCTGCATCCAATTTTTCGTCCCTACGATGCCCATCGAGTTTGCTCAAGACCTGCCAGCAATTACATCTCGAGTTGGCCCAGGGCTGGCTTGGCAACCTCGTATCTGTCGGTTCCATGGTCGAGCAATTTCAGCTTTTCGGCCCCGCCCCAGGGCACAAACGAAAAGACAACAGCCTACTTGGACGACATTACCACGACGGAAGTCCATCAAGCAACGTCCAATCCGCAGTACTTGTGGCACGTATTATGAATACAAAGACCGAGGGCGGATCATCAGACGCTTGGGCCTTGCGGCGGAGACTACCTACTCCCACTATCCGTCATTGGAGTGCTTCTCCCTCCCCTTACTCACTCTTCAGCGACCTTTATTGTCCAGTACCTGTGTTCTTCCTTTCAAACCCCTTCCCTTCCCTTCCACCCTCCTTCTGGTTCGAGACAATTACGCCGGCGGCAGTTGTAGCTTTACCGATGCGTTCTCCGAACGGTTTGCGTTCAAGCTTTTCTGCCTTGCCCTAAATATTTTCTCCCTGGAGATCGAACGTCTTGTCATCACCGTCCGACGGGACCATTGTCATCTTCTGCTTCAGAAAGCCACGTAATTCAAACCTTTCTTCATCAATCGGAACCCTGGTGATCGCCTACAAGGTTATAGATTGCCTGCATTCTCCGGCAACCTCTCCGCCCCTCGATATCTGATACCCCCCCATTCTGTACCCGCCAACTCCGCGCGCCAGTAGCACTTACTCGTAAGTCCAGCTCTTTTAGTCCCCTCCCATCCCACTACTTTACCCCACCTGCTCTAGTCGAAAAGACGTCTTTCAGCTGAGGGCTGGACCCTACATGCGGTAATCGAGCTGGTCACCTGCCTGCTCCTACGTCCGCCACGTGAGACGCCAACGGTTGACACGATCCTGACCATACAAGCCCACTTGATCAATCGCACGATATGGTCCTGAGCTGACGACCTCTGTAAGCAGTCTCTCGGACTATCAAGCATTCACCAGTGAACGTCACATTGGTCAAAGCGTACTTGGGGGTGCCCATGCCGCACACTGCTAAGATCGGGAACTGGACTGCGGTGAAAGTTCTGTGTCCCGCACTTCTGTTCGCGCCGCCGCTCGCTTAACAAATTTCACATCTGTTCACCAATACACAGAATTACTCGCCTGGAATCGGACACTCAACGACAAAGTTCGGTACTCCATATTACCATTTCTGACACTTTGACTACTGTATCATCAAATTCTCATGGCCGCTTCGGGCTCCACTCGCGAACAGGACCATCACATTCCGGCACGACCTGGGATACAAACTTTGCGACCTGACCAATATCGAAGAACCCAAGGCCTCCCTGATAAAGGTCCTCGCATAGTAAGGCTTCTGGCCTTCTATGTCTAGGTCCCACAAGTGGCTACCACATTTCCCCGAAGCGTCGACAGAGACCCATGGTGCCGGTATCGCAACCGGAGACCAAGGGGATTCTCAGCCCGAGGGAAATACAGACAGGTCTGCCATTACCACCTCCCATACGACCACCAACATCACCCATGCCGTAACTCACACCACAAACCTTACAACTCTTTCGGAGGGTCACGCCCCGCACGTCCCATTCCCAGCGTCACAGGCGGACGAGTCGACCACAGGTCGGCCTGGACGCCGATCAAAGACACACACATTGACTGCGTGCAACAATTGCAAGCGTGCCCACTTGGGTTGCGATGTTGCACGACCATGTAGTCGATGTGTGCTGTCGGGTAAGCAAGTGAGTAGACGCACGGTCGGCTCAGGTACGAGACGAGACTGATTGCTCCAGGACACTTGCGCGGATGTGCCGCAGAAAAAAAGGGGGCGACCTCGACTCAGAGCAGACAGCAGCACAGGATCTCGCATGTCGAGGGATGACACCACGTTACCGACCGCTACTATAGAAGATCTCACGACGCGTTACCATGCAGCGGAACAACACACACGCTCTGCGGGCCACACACGGGCGGATTCGATGCGCAGCCTACAGTCTACCGAGGGAAGTGCATCTTCTACAGCCCATGTATCCCCGATCTCCTCTCGTGACCACATCGATCCTTTCTCAAGGATGTTGGGTCCAGCCAGGAGTCAGCAACCGGTCGTACCCACTGCCTGGCTGGACCTGGATCTAAACATCATCAAGGCTGATGACAGCTTCACCAGAATCTTTGGCAATTACCAAGGCGTAGTCGGCCGCCGACTCGCGGAGATAGGACTACCAAGCACTCCAGATCTATTCCAAGCACTGCGCACAAAGATGAGGGACGAGCGCGAGAGTAAGGATCCTGCATACCTACCACCTATTGCCATCCCCGGGGAAGATCCTTTAGGACCCATGGCGAACATCAATGTCGCAGAAGCGACTCGAGGGTTTGATCCCTTGCACTACATGCTAAGCTATACCTTCGCCAGTGGCATGCAACAGACGTTAGCGACCAAATTCAACTTGGCCAGGACGTCTCGGTATTTCATCATCATGAGTCTGCCGCCTTTAACACCAGACTTCTTCGCTGTCGTTGTTGGCCAAGCCACACGCGCGCAAGAAGCGTCAGTCCCCCCAGTGACTAACTCTCGCACACCATTTCAGATCATGACTATGTTCTCAGATAGTCGAGTCGCAAACGTCCTCAGTACAGGAGCATCATCACCTTCGGATTCGCCGGTCGACGATCTGGACATCGATCTCCCTGACCCTCGAAAGTCCAAAGACACGCAAGCTCAAGCATCATCAAGCACAGTCGATGAGAAGAACCCTGCCTTACATACTCCACAAATATCCCTCGCCCGACAAGGAGTGTCCGCCAGACCGGGACCCCTCCCTTCCGACAAGGGAAAAGCCAATGAGCCGTCATCGGCCGGTCCAAGCTCTGTGTCGACTCCACATTCTATAGCTGACTTGGAAATCTACCGAATCGCCTCTAATGAATCGGCAATGTTCTCCGACGACGAGGGTGGTCCTGCAAGCCGGCCGAAACCGACACTCCACGACCTCCTCAACAGGCAATCCCAACCACATGTACCGGTAGATTGGAGGCCACCAAGTAGCGGAAACACTTCTATACCCAGCAGAAGAGCATCTCAGCAGGGAGGACCCAGAGAATCGGACAAGAAAAGACGGATGGATATTAGCAGTCTTCTGCACCAGTGAGGGACATGGTGACTGGAAGTCAAGGACATCTTTCGGTGCTCAACGCACTGCAGACTATGGAACGAGCAGTGCTCGAATCCGGCGGCTGCGACTACAGAAGCGACGGCCGCGTATCACGGCCGAATCACGAAGAGGAAAAGAGGAAAAGCACCCTGTACTATACCATGGCGCGAGCGGACGACATTCAGCGTTGTCCACAGGTAGACTTAGTCAACGACGACGAGTCATCTGCCCACATCGCCATGACCAGTCCACATGAGCCGGGATCAATGTCGTAATTTCGGGATCCAGAGGTGATAGAGACTGTCTCTTCTCCCAGTGTGATATACGCACATCATATGTGATGCTTCGTGCTCTTCTCAACCTACATTCCCATACCACTGGGAAGCGTCGCTCGACAACCATTGGCCGATGCACGAACCAGATCGCCAAGGTGCCAAGTGGGGGCTAAGTTACTACCGTATCTCCAGACAGTTCAAGTCACGAATGCAATGACTTTACATGAGTTGCTTCTCCGAGATGCTGAATTCACTATGCAATCGGCGTTGAAGAGAACGGTTGGTCATGTCTCGCTCTGGCACGGCTCAAGCGATTCCCGAAACGGTCACGCCTTTTCCTCTCAACAGCCGCTGACCCCGCCAAACCTTTTTTTCTACTCGCCGCCTCCATCTTGGCCCAACATCCAAGACATTTCTACCCTCGTCGCTCTTTCTCCTCCGACGGACGGGTTGGGTTTGCGTCTTGAAGTGCACCTGATGCGAAGACCGTTGTCAATGACCGTTGCATCTGGTCGCAGCAGAGTCGATCGCCAGGGTAAGCCATGGCAGAGGTCAAGGTAAGAAAGGCCCAAGTCTTGGTCGTGTCGCTAGCTCCATGCAAGATCGATAAGAAGCTGTAGCTCTGCTCCGCCACCGAGATCCTTCGATCGACCGCCCAGAAGAGTATCCTATAGCGTGCGGGCGAACCACGTTGTCTTTCATTCTCGAGCCTCTCTTTCTCTTCCCTACCAGCATCGATTGCTTCCAGCGAGTCTGCTTTCCCTGTCTCCTGTCTGACGGGTCGCCTGCCACTGCGCTGTTGAGATCGAGGTCGCTACCGTCCAGCGCAAGTGCTGGCCATAGAAACGATCTACCCCGCCTCCGACCGCCGGCCGCGAATTGTAGCAAAGATGGCGACTTTGCGCTTCTCCCTTCTGGCACTGGCCGCTCTCTTCGCTCTCCCGGCACATGCGCAAGACCAAAACTTCACAGTATGGTCCTCTTTCATCTTCCTGCGCACAGGCGAGCGCACGCCGTCTTTGCTCACGAACATTGCGCCGACCTTGACGTCCCTCGGCGCTCAGCAAATGTACTCGGCCGGCCAATACTTTCGATCGCAGTACCTCGAGCAAGGCTCGGCGAACCGCATAGAAGAGCTGGACGATGAGTCGCCGCGGACAGATCAGGTTTACGCCCTCACACTCGACAGCCAGTACACCTCGGCGAGCACGCAGTCCTTCCTGCTAGGCATGTGGCCACCAATCAACAACGCCTCAGCAGACACCGAGGGCATTCCGAACCAGCTTGTCAACGGGACCGTCATCCAGAACCCAGCAGGCGGTGTGAACCTCCCACGCATCTCGACCGCAGGCGTGCAGGACATCGACTCTCTCTACGTAGGCGGCGACATTGCCTGCCCAGGCTTCGGACGCTACGCAAGCAGCTCCATCTCCGCCGCCCGCCGCGAGCAACTCATCCAACAGTCCCAATCCACCTACGACTCCCTCGCACCTATCCTCGACCCGGTCCTCAACCGATCCCTCCACACCATCGACTATGCCAAATCCATCTACGACTACGTCTCCTACCAAAACAACTACAATGCCACCATCTCCCAACGCCTCTCCACCGACTCTTCTCTCCTCGACCGCCTCCGCTACTACGCCGACGCCCAACAACTCACCTTCTACGCCAACCTCACCGCCCCCAGCCCTTACAATCGCCAACCCATGTGGGCCCGCCGGGGCTCCATCTCCACCATCGCGGGCTCCGGTCTCGCCGCACGCATCTCCTCCCACTTCTACGCCCTGCAATACGCCCCGAGCGCAGCCTACCGCCTCTCCATCCTCGTAGGCGACTACGCGCCCCTCGTTTCCCTCATCTCCCTCACCAACCTCTCCCGCTACCCCTCCTTCTCCGGCCTGCCCCTCCCCGCCTCCGCCCTCGCGATAGAACTCATCTCCCCCCCTTTCGCCTCCGCCAACCTCACCGCCACCGGCCTCCCCCCTCCATCACTCCTCTCCGTACGCTTCCGATTCCGCAACGGCACCGGCGTCACAGGCACCCAAACCTTCCCCGCGTCCGGGGGCGACGCGGATACGTACGCCGTCTTCGAGCGCGGCAACGAGGACGTCAACATCCCTTTCAACGACTTCCTGGCCGCGATGAGCGACATCAGCATCTCCGACCCAGGCGATTGGTGTTACCAGTGCGCGGCGCAGACGTTGTTCTGCGCGGCGTGGAACAGCAGTAATGTCTTCTCCACCGCGTCGGGGAGGGGGGGGACGAGGGTGATCACGCGCCAGCAGGGACTGAGCAACGAGGCGGCCGGGGGGATCGGGGCGGGAGTCGCGTTGGCGGTGGCGGGGTTGGTGGCGTTGGTGCTGTGGTTTGTCGTTGGGGTGAGGGCGCATAGGACTGAACCTCTTTGGGTGAGCAGGAAGAGAAGGAGTGAGCTTGGTGGGTTCAAGGGGAGTAGGAAGCTGGCGAGCGATGCGGATTTGTCGGCTGGTCAGCATGTGGCTAAGGATGGGACGGTGGTTGGTGCTGTGGTTGAGAAGAGAGAGAGGGGTGGGGATGGGCATGCGAGGGTGGGCAGTTGGGAGTTGAGGGATCAGAAGGTGGCGGGGGTGCAGGGGGCCCAGGGGCAGGGGAATGAGTTGGGCGATCAGAGGCCGTGGACGAGGCATGGGAGGGTGGAGAGTGATGGGACGTTGGTCGAGAGGGATATGGGGAGGTTGGGCCTGGATGGTGCGGCGATGGGGTGGGGGAGTAGGGACGAGGGGGATCATGTCGGGATCAATGCTGCCAGGGAAGCGGGGGCGAGGAGATTGAGTGCGGATAGTGGGAGGGCGGATCCGTTTAGGGACCCGGAGGGGTCTGAGGTCAAGGGCGTGGAGAGGGTTTGATAGTGGTTTGATTAGGGTATGTGTATATGAATTTTCTTGTCATGTTCGTCAATTTCTTGCCACTTGCGCGTCTTCAGATCGTCTTTCACTTGATATGCCCTTCGGCTTCTGTCCAACGAGCCCTCAACCTTGGACACTGCACTGTTTCGCTACCGGACGGCCACCCCTGCCTCACCTGCTGCCATACGATGAGCCGAAGCCTGCTCATGCAGCGAAGCGTCGCTTCTCCTCGCCTCGCGACAGACATCTCCCATCTGGTACTCGGGCCTCATTTGCGACCGCCTAGCAAGTTGCCGCGAGCAATGCCCTCTATCTCGGTCCAATTGGGCTGCATGTGTCTCTTTGATCAACAAACGATGTCTCGTTATCAATCGTGGACCGCTATCGTGATCCTCATCTTTGACCGATGTCATTTGAGTGTTCGTCCGAACGTGTTGTCGTCTCCTGGGTCCTCTGTTGGTTCGGATACGATCGTTTCAGCATCGTCAGACACGGGCAGTGCAGCATCCTCAGACACATTCGCGAATGCGTCGGCTCCACCCTCTTGTTCCTCGGTAATGCTCGCCGACGCTTCTTCTGCCGATACGGATTCCGTAACTTCGGGGGTCACCCCTTCCAGCTCCTTGATCAGCTCGGTACCATCCTCCTTAGCTTCAACCATCCCTGCTTCTCCATTCTCCACGGCATCAAGCTCCGCTGACGACACATCACTCGGCGCATCCGACCCCGTCGGCGTAAACACCTCTGGCACCTCCATCCCCGGCGCCACATCCCTCCCAAAAACCTCCTTGTAACACGTAAACGGTCCAGGACAACTATCTCCGTCAGCACATCCCCCACGTCCAACCCTCGGGGTCATACTCACTGCACCGCCTCCCTGCCAAAAATAATATGCCACAAATACTCAAACACCCTGCCCAGGATCTGATCCTCAATCACGCTCTCATTCATGTACCGCAAATACCACTCATACTCCTCCCTCGGCCTCTTCAACACCTGCTCCCTGCTGACCGCAAACTGCGCGCAACACCCCACCGCCACCGTCTCGGGCACATTGGTGTTGTTGAACAAGCCCCACCACACGGACCGAAACTGCTGCTCGACTTCGGGGTACTCGATCTCCTTGCCTTGGGTGGCGTTGGGGAGGGACCAGTCGCGGTACGGCTGGATTTCGTCCGGGCACCCGGGTTCCCAGCTGCAGCGCAGGTTGGCGTAGCCGTGGGTTTGCACGTAGGGGATTTGGAGCGAGGCGATGGAGAGCGGGTTGAGGTTGTCCGGGGCGTCGACGTGCCAGGATTGGCGGTGGGAGTGGGTGAAGACGATGGTGGAGGGGAGGGAGTCGTAGTGCTCGATTATGTAGGTGAGGTAGGCGTTGCCTTCGTGGCCTTTGTTGTGGAGCGTGTGGAGGGGCGCGGTGGGGTCGTCGACGATGTAGATGGCTTGTTGCCAGCTGGGGGAGGGTTAGGATTTGGGGGGGGGGGGAGATGGGAAGGGTGGTGGAAGCGTACTCGGGGAGCTCGTTGGTGACCCAGCTGGAGTCTTCTTCTTTGAGCTTGCCGACGACGATGATCTTGTCGCCCGTAGGTGGTCGTGGCTTGTTTGGGTCGGCAGGTGGAGGTTGTGCTACAGATGGACCTGGAGCCATTTGCATGTCGCCTGGCTGCAAGCCTGTCGGCGGATGGTCTTGGTCATGGTAAATCACATGCTGCTGGACCAGTGGTTTCTGCGCTTTCCTCTCTGCCGCAGCAGCGATCCACGCACGAGCTCGGGTTCTGATGCTTTCTTCTTGAGGAGGCTCACGCTCATCCTGAACAGGCTCATGCTCATCTTGAACAGGCTCGGGAAGGGTAGAGAATGATTGTGTGTATAGAGTAATAAGAAATAACACAAGAAGAGTGACCAGTACCAGAGGCCTTGGCCTTGCCGTGGAAAGCATGATACCGCCGCCAATGCTGTGCGATCCGCGATGGGACGGGAAGAGGACTTACATTTCGACCTACACAAGCCGTGCCGCCGTTCTTGTATCGTAGAACAAAACATGTCCACGTTGTTTGCAGCGTAAGCCAAAGGGAGACAACGTTTGCACTAGTTTCAACGAGGGTCGAACGGCAGTTCCCCCCTGGACATAACTAGATCTGCTTGACAGGGTTCTGCAGCATGTAAAACGATGCTGCGATGCTCCTACCAGGTCTCTTCGAATTCGTGCAAAAATGCCGGTCTCCCGCATGGTCTGCTGATGTTTGATTCCAGATTGTTCGTGGCGGCAAGTTGCCCTTCAGACAACCTCGGAAGAAACAAGTCATGGTAAGCTTTTGCAATCGGTCCGAGCTTGGGAGGCAAAACGGTCGAGATCTGGCCTAGCCGCGTGGTTTTTTCCCACTCTCCCATCTCGGTCTCGCTGGAGTAGACGCGTCATGCCGAGGCTTCACACGCATGGCATTTCCACATGATTGATCATGAATGTGCAGTGAACTCGTCATGGCATGTACGGGTATTCATTCGTGAACTCCTTGACCTTAGATAGGTAGTATTATATTATTTCTACCCCGCACTTGAAGATGATCGTAACACCTGTGACGCAGTGGCTAGCGTGTCGTTCTTATACTTCTTCCTCGCCCGAGGATTAGTATGGCGGGTATCCGCTCCTACAGGGAATGCGAAAGTCGAGAGTTCGACCCTCTCCAGGTGTAGTTGTCTAGCCAAATCTTTTTGCGATTTCTGGTCTCACAGTCGATGTTGAAGGCTTTTTTTGCTCGATTGGGCCAGATTTCTCACTGTTTGCTCGCTTTTTGTTCAGCTTTGCTCCTTCTTTGACCGCTACGGCATAGCGTGCTCAACGTCAGTTCAAAACTGTACAGAAATATGGTAGTGTAATTATAACAGATTTTTCGTGCTCGACAAATGGACCACGCGACCTCACGTATATCTACTACGACGAATAGGCACTGCGGCACTCGCATTCAATCATGGCAAGGGGAGCCATGATCAGCCAGGACGTCCCCGAGACACGAGTCTTGATCATCATTACAGGTATTTGCAGGTGCAGCACACTTTGTGTATGATCCTATGTTTACATAGTAAGGTGGCACCATATGTATGCAAGAGTCCGAAGACGGGTTAGTCCCTGTAAGTCACCACTTCGTCTCAACCATCAAGGGATTCTGACGTTGAAGGTACCTGGCTTTCTGAAATCTGGTCTGGCACCTAGGCCATCTTTCAATGATGGGTCGTATCCGGAACCCCTACAAATAGTCATCGACGACAATGGCACGGCCAAGGCGGTACAAAGTCTTAGGACACCGAAAAGCTCTTACCACCGCTGCGTCCGCTATTCCGTGCTGGAGTTTGAAGAGCTTCTTGATAGTAGCTCGATCAACGCCGCTGGTTGGGACGAAATCGCTCTGACAGTCTACCGGAACTACACGCTCTACGACGGATTCGTCATTTTGCACGGCACTGACAGCCTTGCCTACACATCGTCCGCCCTCAGCTTCATGCTACAGAATCTTGGAAAGCCAGTCATTTTGACAGGTTCTCAAGCACCTATGATGCAGCTGCAGAATGATGCCACAGACAATCTACTCTCCAGTCTGGTCATTGCTGGACACTTCATGATACCCGAAGTGTGCTTGTTCTTCAACTTCAAACTATTCAGGGGCAATCGAGCGACGAAGGTCTCCGCAGATGACTTCAATGCCTTCAGCAGCCCTAACATGCCTCCTCTAGCGACTATCTCTAGCTTGAGGACAAATGTACAATGGCCGCTGGTATATCGACCAACAACAGTACACCCTCTGAGCATTCAGACAGGACTGGACACTGCGCATGTCGCTTGTCTGCGTGTGTTCCCTGGCATCAAGCCGGAGATGCTGGACGCCGTACTTCGAGTAGATGGACTCCGAGGCTTAGTACTGGAGACCTTCGGAGCAGGTAACGCTCCGGCTGGACCTGATCAGGCGCTCTTGAAGATTCTAGCGGATGCAGTGAAGCGTGGCATCGTGGTAGTGAACGTCACGCAATGTCTGAGTGGCAGTGTCAGCGCTCTCTACGCACCTGCGACTGTGCTTGGTAGGGCAGGTGTAGTCTTCGGTCTCGACATGACGACTGAAGCAGCTTTGACAAAGCTGTCCTACCTACTGTCCTTGCCAGATATTAGCCCAGCAGAGGTCGGCAAGCGAATGTCAACGTCATTGCGAGGCGAGTTGACCGAGATTGGTCGAACACATTTTCACCATCCAGAAAGTCAGAGTGGCACTTCAACGCCAGAGATCAACAGTCTCATCGCTCTAGGATATAAGATCGCGGAAGGAGACCATCAAGGAGTCAAGGATGTTTTGCGGTATGATCAGAGATGGCTGTTGAATGACAAAGATCCAGCCGGCAACACGGCCTTGGTAAGTCTTCTGTACGGAGTGAGAGTACCATACCTGACATGTACCACCAGCATCTTGCCGCATCAGGCCCGAACAGCGAGATTCTGAAGGACTTTCTGGTGCAGGGTGCATCTGTGCATTTAAGGAATCGGAATGGGTACACACCCTTGTTCCTGGCGGCGCAGAAAGGCTTCAAGGATCACGTGCAGCTCCTCGTTCAAGCTGGAGCACATTTGCACGCAGAGGAAGTAGCCGATGCCGTGGCGGCGACAGAAGCTGCCGATGCGGCGACAGCGGGGGTCTGGAAGGCTGCCGGGATAGGAGCATGATTGCCATGAACCAGGTCTAACAACTGAGAAGCATAGCAATCACAATATAGAATTTATGTATGACAATCTAATGAGAAGGCAATGAAACACCTCCGCCGCTCCCAACTTTCCGCTCCGCTCGGCAAATCCTCGGCCTCCGCCAGACATCATCCTGCGCATCACCTCTGCCGTCACATGTTTGCTTGTGGTATTACTTTGTGCTACCATATTAGTCACCATGGCGGATCCCTCCGAAAGTCACGATGCGGACACGTCGAACCTCGACCGCGATCCTCAAGCCGACCTCGACGAGACCAAGGACGAGTTCGAAGCCTCACTTGAAGCCGAGCTAAAACCATCACAAGACGCAAGCGACACAGCCATGAACCTCGACGGTGACGGGGCGGACAATGCGCCCGATACAGACATGCCGACAATAGAAGCGCGACTCCCGGCGAAGAAGGACGCCAGCCTGCGCGAATTCCTAAGTAAAATGGACGACTATGCGCCAATCGTAAGTACATTTAGTCTCACCATGCCTTCACCGCGCCAGTCCCCTTCCAGCCTCCACCCCATTCGCCTTACCACTAACACCCCCCTCCAGATCCCCGACGCAGTAATCAACTACTACCTCACCCTCGCCGGCCTTCCCCCACCGCCCGCAACCCCTCCCCACCTCGCGCGCCTCCTCGCCCTCGCGACCCAAAAGTTCATCGCCGACATCGCCGCCGACGCCTACCAATACAGCCGCATCCGCTCGACCAACACGACGTCCAACAACCCGCTCACAGGCCTGGGAGGGGCGGCAGGGTTTGGCATGATGGGAGGAGCTGCGGGAGCGGACGAGACGAAGAAGGGGAAGGAGACGGGGAAGAATGCGCCGCTTGGGGGGCCGAGGGCGGGGTACGGGGGCGCAGGTGTGGGTGGGGGCACGGGGAGGACGGTGTTGACCATGGAGGATTTGGGCATGGCGGTGGGGGAGTATGGGGTTAATGTGAAGAGGGGGGATTTTTATAGGTGAGGTGGTGAAGGGGTGAGGGGAGTGTGGAGCGAGCATTGATTGGCGTTCTGGGACGGCGGGATATAGATGGCGTTTAGGCTGGGTCTAAGTGACCTGCTGGGATTGGTATATGACGAGAGAGACCCTGTGGCTGAGGACAGGCAGTCATTCTGCAAGTGCCTCCTGTTATGAATGAGAAAACGGGAAAGTCCAGCTGACAGACATGGACGCTGAAAACGATGCTTGAACTTTTACATTATGGTACATTGGGTATCTCGTGACCGCGTTTTCTTCTTCTTCCGCACAGCATGATGCATGTGCTCTCATCTGTGTATGTGTCGCCAATCGCCGCTGGTGGTCGGACACTACTTGTTCTTCGTCTGCTTGTACGTGAATCGCTTTCTCGTTCTGCGCAGTGGTCAGCCCCTTGTTCCGTCCTTCTGGTCAGACTGGGTCCCTACTGTGCGAATTCGCCCAGCTTATGCCCCACCATATCCTCTGTTATCCGCACATCATCGTATGATTTGCCGTTGTGTACTTGAAATATCATTCCCACGAAGTTGGGAAGGATGGTTGCGCCTCGTGCTTGGGTTCGGACAGGCGGTTGTCGTTCTCCTGCCTTGACGCGGACGATTGGAAGACTTTGACATATGAGTTGATATTCTATGATGGTTGTATAGACCCCAATCGAAGCCAGAGCGGCCTTGAGTAGTTCAGGTAACTTACGGTACAATGTTAGGCCCTGTGTGGGTTCGTCAGCGGCTGTTGATCTCGAGGACCGGGTGACCTACCTTTCCATACCGAGCGCGAGCCGAAAAGAGCTGCTGTCGGGCGCATTGTGAGTATCGAGCTGATATGCAGAGGTCCCTATAATCAGTCAAGATGGCGTGCACTTCTTCAAGTCCGCGGAGAACGACGTGCTAAGCCCGAAGAGGTTAAAGTCCATTTTCTCGAGCCGCGCTAAACGCGAGCTCTTCGGTTTGCTGCAGCTCTGCTAGGCAGCAGAGGGCGCGGGGATGCACATGTCAGGACAAACGAGGACGCGAAGTAGTACCGAGCCGTGACATGTCTTCTTTCGACTGTCGTCTTTCACCGCCGTCTTTCTCTCCCACCTTCAATCACTTTCTTGATCGTGGTGCCACTCGATACTGAGTAGTGGCCGATCATCAAGATGGTTCAATACTCTAGTAAGCTGAGTGACACAGCAATCTGATTGCATATCTGACCTTTTCATAGCTTCGGATACTATACGTATCCTTGTCTCCACCGACAACCATGTTGGCTACCAGGAGCGCGACAGCGAGCGTGGCAACGACAGCACGAAGGCGTTTGAAGAAATCATGAACCTTGCCAAGGAGAGAGACGTCGACATGGTCCTCCTCGCTGGAGATCTCTTTCACGAGAACAAGCCATCACGTAAGGCTATGCACGAAGTCATGAAGTCCCTCCGCATGAACTGCTTTGGCGATAAGCCATGTGAGCTGCAGATGCTCAGCGACGCAGGCGAAGTCTTTCACGGTCCCTTCAACCATGCCAACTACGAAGACGAGAACCTCAACGTCGCCATTCCTGTCTTCTCCATTCACGGCAACCACGATGATCCTTCCGGCGAAGGTCACTTCTCTGCTCTCGACATTCTCCAGATGGGTGGGCTGATCAATTACTATGGTCGTGTCCCCGAAGCCGACGCCATCGAAGTCAAGCCTGTCCTCTTGCAGAAGGGACGCACCAAGCTTGCCCTCTACGGACTCAGCAACGTCCGCGACGAGCGCCTCTTCCGCACCTTTCGTGACGGCAAGGTCAAGTTCTTCCAACCGGGTACCCAGAAGTCGGACTGGTTCAACCTAATGAGCGTTCATCAGAATCACTACGCCCACACCGACACAAGCTACCTCCCTGAGCATTTCCTCCCTGGCTTTTTAGACCTGGTGGTCTGGGGTCACGAGCACGAATGCTTGATTGATCCCAAATTCAACCCAGACACCGGCTTTCACGTCATGCAGCCTGGCTCCTCTATTGCCACATCTCTCTGCCTTGGTGAAGCTGTTCCCAAGCAGGTCACCATCCTCAGCATCACAGGCAAGGAGTTCAAGACCGAGAATATTCGGCTCAAGAGTGTCCGCCCTTTCAACATGCGCGAGATTGTTCTCCAGGATGACAAGAACATGAAGGCGATTGCAAAGAAGTCCGAGAACCGCACCGCTGTCACCAAGTATCTCACCGCCATTGTCGACGAGATGATCGAGGAGGCACGTAACAGCTGGGTAGATCTACAAGAGGAGGTGCCTGAGGATGAGAAGGATTGGCCCAAGCCACTCATCCGATTGCGTGTTGAGTATACTGCTCCGGAAGGCGGCAAGTTCGACTGTGAGAATCCACAGCGCTTCTCTAACCGCTTCGTCGAAAGGGTTGCGAACAAGAACGATGTCGTCCAATTCTACCGCAAGAAGGCAAAGGCTACATCTCGATCTGCCGCAAAGCCTGAGCAGCCAGACGAGGAGGTTCTGGCACAGCTTTCCATCGACACTATCAAAGTCGACAAGCTTGTCAAGGAGTTCTTGTTGGCTCAGTCTCTTACCATTCTGCCGCAAAACTCATTTGGAGAAGCTGTCGACCTCTTCGTCGACAAGGACGATGGTCAGGCGGTCAAGAACTTTGTCACCGAGAGTCTGGAGAATCAGGTCAAGCACCTGCTCGATAACAACGAGAACCTGGACGATGAAGACATGGCTAATGCGATGGAGGAGTACAAGGCGAAGCTGGAGGGGATCTTTAAGGAGCACGCTGGCAAGTTCGCAAAAAACAAGACTGCGACCCGCAAGCCTGCGAATTGGGATTCAGATATGGACGGGCCTTTCGATGGAGGTTCTGTCAACGGCGCTGCCAATGGTCATGATGATGAGGATGACTATGGCTCACCAACTCCGAAGCCTCGCAAGGGCAGGACTACCGCGAAGACGAATGGCACGACTGCTCGCAAGACTGGTGCTGCGAAAAAGACGGCTGCAAAGCCTGCAGCCAAGAAGACGACTGGACGTGGGAAGAAGGCTGTGGTCAGCGAGGATGAGGATGAAGATGAAGATGAAGATGTGGTCATGATTGATGATGACGAGGATGAGGAGCCAGAAGAGGAGGACGACGACGTTGATGCAGAGGAAGAGAGCCAAGGACTCTTCGTAAGCACTGCGAAGAAGCCTGCTGCCCGTTCGACCAGAGCTGCGCCCAAGCGTGCTGCCTCTCCCAAGAAGACATCTCGTGCTGCAGCAACCAAGTCCAAGAGTCAGGCTTCTTCCAGCACACAGTCCAAGCTCAACTTTTCGCAGCCGGCTCGTCCTGCAAAAGCCGCCGCAAGCCGCAGGGTCCAGGAAATTGTAAGTCTCCCATAAAAAGCTCCCAACGATTCTACTGACATCCCGCGTCTTCAGAGCGATGATGAGATCTCCGACGATGATGCCTTTGAGCCTGCACCTGCAGCTTCTCGTTCAACTCGTGGTCGTAGATAGATGAAGGTGATCGGTGTGGATTTTCGTTTCAGCACTTGCATGATACCCTGGTAGCATGGCGTATATGGCGGGGGTTCTGACAGACAGGAAGCGGGCTATGACTATGGACGGACCGGTCATGGGCTCTGATGTAGCTCAAAATACAGTGTCACGACATTTCAGCTTCGATGATCGATGGTGCACCATTTCTAGGAAGGCGCCATTGCCTTAGGTAAACTCCTCCTTCCGTTCCCTTCTGTCTCTATTCCTTGAAGCAAGCGCAATCCCGACCGCCTGGTCTCTTCCAAAGGTCAATCAATCCATGCCCATTTTCTCTTCACCATAATCAACCCATCACAATCTCCCATTCGTTTTCCCCCCAATCTCCATTGCTCACGACCACCGACCATCTGTCACTCATTTGAGCCCGCTTGGATCAGCTAGAATCAATTCATCGGATCGGATAACATCCTCGCTTGTGCAGGACGCCATCGAATAGAGAATAGTACGTCTACTCCATCGTATACCAAAGTGGAACATCTCTGACATGTGACAGTCATTCCACATCTGCCGACCGACCGCAGCATCACGATCGATCTCCTCCCTGGGACTACAGTCTCCTGACGGCATTGAAGATGCCTCAGAAACCTGCCCGCCGAGCGTACTCTGCCGAAGAGCTACTCGCCCTGCGCAGGTCGGCCTCAGACGAGCCTGCCTTGACCATTCAGAAGAGAGCCGATGATGGAGTCATCCGAGGTACGTCGTCAGTCCCGACAGTATGGTCACAACGGACACCTTTCCTTGAAGAGCACGTGGCGGAGGCACATCTCATAACTACCGGATCGCACGAGTTTTCTTCATCTCCTCCACCTTTTCCCTGTCATCCGCATACATGAGATGCCATGCCATACGACATGTCTTCTCCTGTATCTCCTTTCTCGCAAGCCTTTGTACATCACCTGGACTATGCTCTTCGTCTAGTTGAGAGTCCACCTTCTCATTCCAGCCATTTCTCACGTCAGAATCACATTGAAGCCTGTTTCAGTACGCTGACAGAGTTTGATGAAGACCATGTTTTACGCAACTCACGCCTTGCCGGCCCTCGATCGGCAAGCTCAGCTCTACCACGTGACAATTTTCGCATTGCGAACGACCACGCCACGGTGTTCCCTGGACCCGTCCTCAGCGAAATTGATCCGAATAACCAGCGCATTCGCATGAACGCCATCCCCACCGACTCACCTTCAGCATCGCTCAAAAAGAAGAAGGCAGAACAAATTCTCAAGCAGCACGGCTCACCTCCTGGCATCCGAGTCACCGCCGGTGGTCGTATCGTTCCCAGCGAGCAGTCTCCTCTCTGTAGCCCCCGCTATGGCTACAGCGCTGTCCAGAAGAACGGAGGTCTCATCAAATTCGCTCCTGGCTACCCTCCTCCATCCAAATCCTTCTCCAACTATGCTCGCACTCTGCCCAACGGCTGGGTCCTCCAGGATCCGTCAGGTATTCTCGTTCAAGTCGTTGACGGTCGTCTGCTCGCCATCAACGAGGTCGACAGCATTCCCCAGCTCTACATCACCGCGCCCAATTTGGACAATGCAGCGTGGGCCAAATTCCACGAAGCTCAGGAGAAGTCCGCAGATCATGCTCCGCCACCCAAGTCAGACACCTCAAGCAAGGCCGACTCCATGAAGGACACTTCTGTTCCATCCGTCGCCGATCAGGTTGTTGCTTTGGAGAAGCAATATCAGAAGCTTGAATCCGAACGCCGCAGTCTCGACAAGACGGAAGTCCTCAAGCGCAGTGAGCTCACTGGTGGCGCTTACAACCAGTTGGTCCAGAAGCGCCGCGAATTGATCGAACGTCAGGACGAGGTTCGCCGCAGCATCAAGGCTCTGAAGGAGAGTAAGTCTGGTGCTGAGGGCTCCGGTATCAACATGTCCACCAAGCGCTCCCCCGATACCGGGTCCTCACAATTCGCAATGAATCCTGGCTTCCTGTTCCCTGGTCATACTCCCCTCGATCCCAACATGTCAGGCGTGCGCATGCCAATGATGATGCCTGCCGGCAATGATCAGGTCCCTATTCTGGTTCCTCATGGTTTCTACCCTGGTGGCGTCTCACCTTTCTTCCCCATGGGTAACTTCCTGCCGACAATGGCGCAAATGCCAGTTCAAGCTCTCAATAACCCACAGTCGGCTTACCAGGTGCCCGACATGAGCCATGCGCCCTATCTTCCTTTCTTCAACCCGGTCACAGCACGCAGTTCTGAGAACGAGAAGGATACTGGAGGGCGTCCTGGTAGTGCTGGTCTTCGCTCTGGGTTGAACCCCATGAGTCCTGTCTACGAGCCCAGTGGAAGCAAGCCAACTTCTCCAGAGAAGAAGCATGTCACACCCTTCACCCAAGACTTCAACAATTCGGTCATCATCACCGCACAGCCTCCTCTTTCCAGCAAAGATCGTCAGACCACTCCTGGCATCAGGTCCACTCACAACTCGAGCGAGGCGAGCTATGCTACAGCCGATTTCTTCCCTCACAACCCTCGTGACCACTCTCTTCACAAGGAGACCTATCCTGTGTCAAGTCGCAAGGGCAATGTCGCCGCCCACAGTTCCATCACCACGCTCCAATCCAATTCGGAAGAAGCCATTGCTCAGCCGGAGATGGAACGCCACAATTCCAATTGGAACCCGACCATCCCTGACCAGGCTTTCCAGAAAATCCCACGAACCAGTCAGGAGCCTATCGGGTCGAAGCCTACAAGTCAGCCTCATAAGGTTTCCGGACAGTCGCAGAAGTCACTTCCACGCATAGCCACGCCTGTCAACAATGACTACGCCGAAGGATATCGCGCTGGGCTCGTTCGTGCTGCTATTGGCAACGAGAGCCAGAGCAAGGAATGGTTTGACGGATACTGCAAGGGTCTTCTTGAGTCTGTCCATCCTGTACTACCCACTCCAGTCGACGATAATCCCAACAAGCTTGTTGTCAGGCTTCCAAGCGCTGGAAACTCTGGTCCACCTCCCACCAAGGTGCAGAAGCTTGACTCCGGTTCCCATGCTGGCTCGCTCCGCGTTCCTTCCAAGGTTGATCTTTCCAGTCTCAAGGACCTTGTCAACTCTCCAGCCAACGAGAATGCCATCTTGTCACCTGATCCAGAAGGTCCACATGTCGACTCTATTCGAGGCAAGTCTCTGGGTTCTTGGTCCAAGGAGAACAGCACTCGTGGCGTTGAGGAAGTTGGCACTCAAGCCGGCAGCAAGTTTGATGGTCAGGTCAACACTAAGGGTGCCACCGACCAGAGCATCGTTACCACCGACTTCGCCCAGACTCGTGTAGAGCCTCCAGAGCTGACCAGCGGAAATCGAGCCTTCTCCGCTCAGGTTCAGCCCACCAGGGATATCTCCGGGTCTTACTTTCAGCGTGCTTATGGTGCCCATCGAGTTCTCAGCTCACCAATGGATTGGAAGTCGGCAAACTCGGTCGCTCAAGTGGCTGGTCTCGCCAACGGGTACTTTGCACAATTTGATGGTACGCTCAGCGATCTGGCAACATATTCAGAGCTGTCCCCGCTGACTCGTCACCCTTCTCAAACAGGTACTTCCTCCAAGCCAGCATCCAAGACGGCTCATGGCAACCACTCTCATCTCGAAAAGCTGGCCGCTACCAAGTTCAAGGAAGCAACCATGACTCAGGATGAGCCTGCTTCTCCAGGCAAGGCATCCGGCAACTTGTCGCCCAAGAAGACGGTCTCTCCAGCTAAGGCCAAGTTCGCCGCAATCGCTGGCAAGGCTGGCATCAAGGTCCGCACTGATCGTCCCCAGTCCAAGGAGAGCAACGATCTGGATCATCTCGTCCCTCGTGAACGCCGTCCTTGGAGATACGTCTGGAAGGGGCGCAACACTGGCGAGTAGGTGCTTGATTTCCTGTTGGGTCGAGACCAGCTTTCTTTCCACTCCTCTGGCCGCGCAGGATACACAGGCATCGTTCTGGATGAACGATAACTTTGATCAAGTATGCTTCAACACAACATCGATTCGGACAGCATCATCACCGACAGCATCGCATCGACAGCATCGCATCGACAGCATCAATGGACATATCTTCATCAGCAAGCAGCGCTACTTGACATCGACATTCCGTTCTGCTTGGACTTGGCCGAAACATCCTTCTATCATCACCACCACTACTGTCGTTTCTGCAACTTCTACCTCAGAACTTTGTCAGCATCACATACGGACGAGGAGTGATCGGAGCATTTTGTCTTGGTCGCCGCAGCGTGATGGGCTTGCGGGCACACGTGGTAATGAGGATGAGCGTGTGGTGCATTATTGCAGCTTTTCTATCCACAAATAGCAGTAGTTTTAACCCATATGAATATTTTGTTTCCATCATGAACTCCCATCTGTCGTGATATTTTGGCGTGAGCTGTAGTGCAAATGGTGCAAACAGAGCTTCGTCTTGGCGCGTTCATCACCATCTGCAGCCTGCAGCTTCACGATTCAGAGCTTCCATTCAATCTCCATCACCTCCCACCGACCTCACCCATCACAGCAATTCTCCTCTTCATCAACGTAGCTGTATCCGAGTCAGCATCCTGTTGAAGAAAGCATTCAGTTTCTTCATAAGCTTGCATAAGCTCCAGCGCCTGTACCCAAAGACAGCTCATCCACAAACTCTCACCAAACACTCACACCCTCACCAACCACAATGGTACCTCCCCCTCCATCCCCTCCATCACCTAACCCCATCTGACATTCGCAGTCTCTCCGTCTAGTCCCAGCCCCCGTCCACCCAACCTCCACACAACTCACCACCTCAGCCCCCTCGGCCCCTGGCGTCCCGGACCCCCTCCGCTCCCGCCTCGCCCTCACCGTCCCCGTGCCGGCAAAGGGCTCCTCCCTCGCCACCCAACCCGCCTCCACCAGCCAAGCGCCGGCGTCCTCCCACCCGCTCGAAACCCGCCTGTCCGCGTGGCGCGCCACCACCGAGGCGACCAAGATGAACATGCTGGCGCGGCAGTACGGCATCGCGGAGCCGGTGCGCAGGAGGTTGGAGCTCCAGAGTTGCGCGGCGGGGGAGTGGCGCCCTGCTGTGTTGGGGGGGGAGGGGAGGGGGTTCGGGAGTGCGTGGGGGAGTGGGAGTGCGTGGACCGGGACCGGGGTGCATGCTGATATTTTGTTGGGTAGGGAGGCGGAGGTCGGGTGGGAGGATGTTTTTGTCGGGTGTCCGTTGAGGAAGGTGGTGGGGTTTCATGAGGAGATGGAGGGGAGGGTGGGGATGGGTGCTTGGTAGATTTGGAGGGTGAGGCAGAGGGGATGAGGGGATGAGGGGATGAGCGAGGTGCTGGTCTACGGGAGGAAGGGACTGTGGGGCGAATTTGACGGGAGGTAGAGGGCGTCGAAGAGCATGTATCATATGGTCATGGCGTCGTGGGCTCAAACCAGCAGGGTCTTGAGGGATTCGGTATAGAAGATGCTGTATCAACATGGTCACAAACACATGCTTCACGAACAAGTGATGACGAGCAGCGAAGTTGTCCCCAGGATCGCTCAATCAATTCCGCTATCATCATCCGCTATGCAATTCCTCCCCTTCACAAAAGACCGGGCCTGTCGCACCCTTCCATCTATCTCCCTGCGCAGCCCCATTTACTGATAAGCTAAAGTGTGACGCAGGAAAAGTGCTGACTTGGGTATCTCCTCGCTCGCTTTGTACTAGGTATGTTGGTTCAGTCGCTGAAACATCGCTCGCTAGTCGGACGGATGGACGATATGTGCATGTCTACCGGAGGTGAAGGGCTTTCTTCGTGTTCTCGTACACGACGTAGGTCTGTGATTGTCAGTATTGGGCGAAAAGCCGAAAGGGGTAGGCAGAGGCTTACGATTGACACTGCTGGGATGACCTTCAGCAGGTTCGGCGTCAAGCCCTTGAAGAGACCGCGCACGCCTTCGCCCTTGATGGTTTGCCTCGTGACGTCGACTATGCCAGTGTAGGTCCTCGGATGCGCTGCGGTGCCTTGAGTCTGCAGTCTGGTCCTGAGCAGGTTGATGGGATAGACAGCGCTGGCACCGATCGCTCCGCTACAACCTCCCATCAGAGCAAGGGTGAAGTTGCCAGGCAAAGCTTCTTCGTGAGAGCAGTTGAGGCGTTGAGACTTGCGTGTGACCACGGCGCGCTTGAGGTACTCAAAGGTGCCCAGGTCGATAGCAGCGTACGGGAACATGCCCACCAGTCCCATTGTGAGACCGCGATAGAAAGCTCGGAGGCCGTCGCGTGCCCACATCTTCTTCGCAGTTGCGATGATAAGTGCGTTGCCACTGAGTCCACCTTTGACTGTCTCGTTCTGCATGCGGAACTTGAGCGTGTCGAGAGGATACACGACTGCTTGTGAGATCATTCCTGCCACTCCTCCCGCCACGAATTGCGAACCGGCGGAGATGCGCTTGGAATCTCCGTGACCTTCTATCTTGGAGATGATGCGTTTCGATGCTTCGTATGAGCCAAATTTGACCGCTGACTCCGGCATGACCTTGATGATGTTGATACCGTTTCCTTAAGAGACATCAGCGGTATTTGATGGACGTGCAAGACGTGTACGTACCTGCGAAGAGACTTCTAATCCCACCAGCCGCCCATAACTCACGACAAGCATTGATGAGAGTGCTCGCACCATGCTTTGTTGCTTGTATTGGCGCACCTTCCTTCACCTTTGTAATGGCAGAAGCGTTGTCGGTCTGAGCGATAAGGTAAACTTTTAATCGGTCGAGGGGGGCAGTCGTCGTACGAGACGCAACCCCTGATAACCCGCCGGCAAGAAAGTAGCCTGGATGAGGCACACAAGCAATCAGCACTGACCGAACATAACTTAGACGATCTTGCAAGTCGACATGCTGCTTTCGTAGGAGTACTGGGTGATGTGCTTCCTCCTCTTCCTGCGACATGACGAGCTGCTCGTCCACCGCAAGTCCTTCTTCTTGTGCTAATGCTGCCACTCTGACTCTTTCTTGCTTCTCGTTCTCTTTCTCCGTATCCACACCCGCCGCAACACCTGCTGCCTCGAGCACTTGAAGAGGTCCTGCCGGGACGAGATCGCTCTGTCGCAGGCGGTGACAGTGATGTGGGGGAGTGGTGATTTGCAAAATGGCACCGAACAGATGGGTATTGAGGAAGGAAGTTGCGGTACCTAATCCTTGAATTGTCTCGTCGGCAAGACTGACATCTCCTTCAGCATTGACCTTGACAGTTGATTGATAGTATGAGAGGATAGCTCTCAGGCCGACGATGCGCGGGGGCATGAAGAGGAGAAAATCTCTGTAAGGTTTTAGTCAATGTGAAGTCCTTGTTGAAAAGCATGTGAAGGTTCACCTCCATTCCCCGAAGCTTATCACTCCGTCATTGTTCTTGTCAACATCGTTGAAGAATCTTTCGAGACGACCATCTGGCACGGCGATCCCAGCGCGAGCAAATGCTAATTTGAGCTCAGCTTTGTCGACGTTGCCGCTGTTATCGTGATCGATTTTGCCAAAGAGTCCCCAGAGCAAAGTTTCGGTCTCATTGACGAATCTGCGAAACTCTGCACAGCGTGTCAGCCGAGTGATAGACAGGCGTCGAGCACACTCACCTTCGAATTGTACACGTCCATCGTGATTGATATCCGCCGCATGTAGGACATCCATTATGAGATCGTCGGCATTTTGCAAAGGATGATCCAGCTCCTTCAGACCTCTTTTCAGAGCAACCACGTCCAAGGAGCCTTCATTGCGAACATCCAGCTTCTCCCACAGAGAACGGATTCGTTTCTCCCTCTGCTCCTCGGACTCGTTGTCCATGGTCTAGCTAGTGTTGCTATCTCGGTTTCATGCTTGTGCGGGAGTGTCTTGGGTCGCGTGTGGTCCTCGCTACGAAGGAGCTATAGGAGACCAGAAAACTCCTTGCTCCGATGTGGTTGTTGGGTGAGCTCCACCAGGCAGAGGTCGAGAGGTTTGACGGAGCCCCTGTCGAAAGCTTTGAAAGTTCGCAAGCAAACTCACTGATCAATGGCTGCTGGGTAAAGATGGACCTTTAGCTACTAAGAAGATTAATCGTGGGGTCTGACGTGCAAGTCTTGGCCTGTTGCCGGCGCCGACAGAGCCGCATTTGGATCACCTCAAGCTTGATTGGCTGGAATGGGATACCATAAGAACCATACCATACCAGGCACTGTTCCATGTGGCAATACTGCGGCAAAGCAGCTCTGGCAGCACTCGCTGATCCGTTCACATCATATCTGAGTGCTTGAACAAAATGTTTGAGTCATCTTCAACAATCTTGCTCGGCTGCAATTCGTGTCATTACTGTGTTTGACATTTGAGATATCCTCGCCGCCTAACTCAGCACAGTACGATAGGCAGTCATGGCGGCCAATTTCTGGGACTCGACACAATTCAAGTTCTGGACCTTTGACAAAGACGAGCTTGTAGAGAAGCGACAAGCCATGTACGAAGCCAATAGAACTCTGCACACCAAATATGAGATGCCGGAGCGCCGCCATGTCAACATCTTCCTACAGCAGCGTAAGCCTATCTTGCCCACAGCTCATTTCTCACTTGACATTTCATCATGAGCGGATGCTGATTCAAGATTAGAAATGGTCAAGCTTGGTCGTCGACTCAATTTGCGTCAGCAAGTGCTTGCTACCGCTCAGATCTACGTCCGTCGTTTCTATCTCAAAGTAGAGATACGCCGCACGAATCCTTACCTGGTCATGACCACCGCCATTTACCTCGCATGCAAGACTGAAGAATGCCCAGTGCATATCAGATTCATGCTGGGTGAAGCTGCCCGACACTGGACAGAACTTGGCATCAGCGATAGCTCCAAGATTGGCGAATGTGAATTTTACCTGATCAGCACACTTCGATCACAGATGATTGTGCATCATCCATATCGGACAATCACAGATCTGGCGCCAGACCTCAACATGAGTACGGAAGAGAGCAGTCTTGCAGCAAGCATCGTCAACGATCACTATAATACTGATCTACCTTTCCTGCATCCGCCACACGTCATCGCTGTGACCGCTATATTCCTAGCAATAGTGCTGCGGCCTACTCAGAGTGGACTACAAGCACACAGCGCTGCTGCAGCTACAGCTGGTCAAGTTCAACAAGCGATCACGCAGGGCATGGGAGCGCTTGCTGGAGGTGGCGGGAAAGCCCACCATGCCAAGATCATGAAGATGGTAGACTGGCTTGCCGAGACGGAAGTTGATCTTGAGGCTGTCATCAATTCGACGCAGGAGCTGATCAGCATGTATGAGTTGTGGGAGACATACAGCGAACGGCCGACCAAGGAGGCAATTAGCAAATACTTGAAAGACGGTGTGCATTAAGACGCAGCGAACTTTCAACCCGGCGTGCAAGATTTCACAAGCGAGAACAATCCAAGCATGCTCGGCGGATAACGAAGGGCGACCCGCTGGCGCTTCGGGTATACGATCCATATCTATACCACGCAGCTCTTGCAGGTATCGTGAGGCGTGGTCCAGCTCGACGAAGAAGGCCTCCGGAAGAGGTGGTGGTCCGAATGGCCTTGAATTATTCAGTGTATCAATACAGTATGGTCCTTATGAGGACAACGTGGACGGTCATCCAAGCTCACTTGGAAGTACTTCATCCAGTGGGATGAAAACATCTTTGGCCACACCGCTGAGTGTCCTTGAGTCGGGGGAATCGGCATGAATCTAGTAATTGAACGCTATAGGTTGAGAGCTTGTAGATATCGTCAACTTTGTCTGCCAATCCAGACATGTTCATTTGATCCCGCTTGATCTTGACCACAACAGCACCTACCCCTCGATGCCATGCAAGCTTTCCTTTGATTACGCACTCCGAATGCTTGCATGAAGGGTGACCAGAGCTCCTAACGTTTCAGCTGCCGCACTTTCGCAGAGCCAACCGTTACGTCTTGTCATACAAACGTCGGCGCTAAGCGTTGACATTTCTCACAGTCAGCGCTTCATGTTGCTCAAGCGATGCTTCCTGTCTCTGCTGAGACGAGAGCTCGAGCACAACCGGCTGCATTGAAAGAAAGACACAACCAACGGTGTATGCAGAAAGTCCGGAGGAAGCATAGCCATGTCTAGATAGAAGGACGGGGGATGAAGTTGGACATGACCAAAGGACTAACCCACTCGCGATCCTGTAGGCACAAATTTGGGGCCGAGATTTGCATCTGCAGGCAGAACTGGCGGTCTGCGGTCTGCTCTCCAAATGGTCAAAAATAGCCGGCGTCTGTGCAGCATGGGTCTCCAGTTTTGATCATTCATGCAATGTGGCTCCGGCGCATGGTCCGATGGAGATTTGACAGGAGAGCAAAACAATACACAGCGAGAGTATTGGCTGTGCTAGTCCGGCTGTGCTGACAAGTGACCTCGAGAATTCGAAGACAGTCGAGTCCTTCTCTGCCCTACACCCTATTCCGAACAGTGGCTCGAATGACAGGGAAGCCGGTTTCACCTCCGGACTCTTTCTCTCAAGCAAATGGAAGGGTCCAAAATGCAGGTCCTGCCGGGGATTTCTCTGCGTGTCAGCTGAACGAAAACGTGAACCGTCATGGACACACCAATGTGGCAAGCTGGCCCAACTCGAGACACATTCCACGTTCCTTCAAGACATGATCCCGCAACTCCATCTCTGTTCTACCCGAGCATGTTTGCCATTCCATCATCTCAACAAACATGTGGTACTGCTCCGGAAGTACACAGCAGGCGTGGGCGGAGCCTTGTCAAGCCATCACTTGATCGGCGGGACTCGACGGGTCTGGGTCTGGGAGGGCAGCGCTGTGACCGACTTGCGTCACAAGGAGCGGGCCAGTCAGGGCGATGCACGAATGGCTTTGGACGAGAGACGGATGGCTTTGGTATGGCCAATGACGAGCTCGACTGAGATCTGGCTAAACCCAACGCAGCTGGACGTTCCGCAGAAGTTGGATTGGTCTGTGCGCGCCCGATGGGCATGGTCTTTCAGGTCTCCCCCCGCCCTCCTTCAATTGCCAGCCTCAACCCTTCTCCGACCGTCTTAGTTTCTCCAAAAGAACCCTTTGGTGCTCCCACATCGCTCAACAACTACACCGCTCTATCAACTCCATCTCTCGCATACGCTACCTCGACATCATTCCCATCTCCGCCAGGCTCGATCGTCGGCTCCCATTAATCGCTCTTGCACACCGAGCTTTGTTTTGATCAACGCATCCGGCTAGCTCCGACACCGCTACTTTCATCACTCTTCAGCTCTATCCCAATACATCACTACCACAATCATGGCGAGCTTCTATCACCCAGGTCACTCGTACGGAAACAGCATTGGAGGCGGTCACAACCACAACCACCACGGTCGCTCTCGTCGAGGACCAAGAGGTGTATCTTCGTCGCACAATGCCCATCGTCAGCACAATCTCATCAAGCAGCAACAAAGAAGCCCCAAACAGCCATCTGAGAACCCGGCATTTGCCGCCTATGTCAAGGATCTCGAGGCTGCCAGGAGCTTCGACATTGAGGACGATGAAGTATTCTGCCCTGTCCACCTCTTGACTGAGGACGATGTATGACGGAATGACCCTCTGTTGCCTTGCGACCTCCACTGACATTTCTCAGCTCCAGTCTATGCACTCTTCCTCCGCCTCCGATCGTTCTTCCTTATCCTCTGCTTCTCCAGAAGCATCACCGATGCAGCAGCAGGTCCACCCTACCCCTTCCTTCATCGTCTCCGGGCCTGCCAGCTACAACCATAATGCCTTCCACCACAACAACCGTGCTTCCCAGCAGCACACAAAAGTTTATCAACCTGTCGCTCAGCGTCACCGTCAGGCGATACCCATTGTTGACCCTTCCACTCGTTCGGTCGCCAGCCCGCCACCAAGTGTTTCGCCTGCCCGGCAGATGCAGCACCAGTATGCCCGTCGCTGGTAGACGACGCAAGTTCGTTGCTCTCCAAGCTGCTGGTTTCTGATGCTGCTCATCTGTTCGAGGTTTTTATTATCATTTGGTTGCGGCGCTGGTGCTGACTGGGCCTGTGCGAAGGGTCGTTTACGACTCTTTCCGGCGCATGGTCTTTTCCACCACATTGTACAGATTCATGAATTTTCCTGGCCCAGGTCATGGCCACTTGATGATACCACAATGAGCGTTTTTTCTGGCGAATACAAAAAACATCATTCAAGCGATACCTCGAATCAGCAGCATCACGGCGTTTACGTCCAGCTTTTACTGGACATGAGCATTTTCAATACAGCGACATCAGATACCAGCAGTTTACGAGAGCGGCACAACTTTGCGAGCGTTCTTTCTTGATACCAGCATGGACACGACTTGGATAGTAGATGGGCGAAAGATATAAAAGATTTCTGGATTTTTCCTCCTCTGGGCGGCTCTCGGCAATGATTGCGATACACCTCTCCATTTTCCATTTGACCTATGTTTATTTGGTTCCTACTCAACTTTTCCACTCACGAAACACAACTGCTTTGTCTACTATCGCTCGGCGCCAGGACGAATGGAGGGAGTGTTGCCTACAAATAACAAAAGAACAGATCACGGGATTGGATGACGAAAGCGGTAACCCAAACGGACGAATTGCAACGATGTTCCGCGTCTTTGCGATCATGTCTACTGGGAACCGGCGAATGACGATGGTGTTGTGTGGGTCTTGTTTTCGGTTGCACATATCCCGCGTCGCGAGGTGTTATTGGGTCTGATCTATTAAACGTCCGGTCATGATATGCCGACGATGGGGGATGGGGGGGTGGTAACAAGAACGCTTACGCTTTATGTAGCGGATGTAGCGATAGTGGATTACAGTATTGACAGCCTGAAGGCCTTTTACTCTTACCTGCTCTCCCCTTGTCCTCGTAGTCTTCCCTCGCCCAGCCGCCACGGTCCTACTTCCTCCTCGTCCCCTGCTCCCTCAACACCTCCGCCCCCGAAGCTTTGCCCTGCCCCTCCCCTCCCCTCCTCACCTCCCCCTCCCTTCCCCCCTCCTGCACCAACCTCGCCCTCCTCTCCTCATCAAAATACTCCGGATAACTACTCCGATACCCCAACCACCACTCCCCGACCCACTTCCCCACCACCACGCCAAACCCCCAACTCAACCACCTGCTCACCACACCCGGGCCCGGGAAAGCAAGACTCGTCTCCGCATCATGCAACATGAGCGCCAACTGGGGCAGAGACGGACTCACGCCTTGGACGGTACAGTCCTCGAGGTAAGAGTATATGTTGCGGAAAAAGCGCTCGGAGGCGCCGAGGATGGAGGCGCGGGAGGAGGGGGAGAGGAGGGATTGGTGGGGGGAGAGGAGGGTGGAGATTTCGATGATGCAGGGGACGGGGGAGAGGGGGTCGGCGCGGAAGGTGTGTCGGGCGCCAGGGGGGATGATGATGGGTTGAGGGGAGGAGGCGGAGAGGTGCATGGTTTTGTTTTCGAGGGTGAAGATGTAGCTTCTGGGGGCGGGGTTAGTTGGGAGGTAAGGGGGAGGAGGAGGGGGGAGGGGATATGGGTGGTGACTTTCAGTTGGGGGGGGGGGGAGAGGGGGAGGAGGGTCGGGAGACTTACCCTTGACGGATGAAGAATTGCTCTTCTTGGTACCTGGGCTGGTTAGAAGGAGGACGGGGAGGAGAGGTGGGGTTTTTCATACCAATGCCAGTGGAAGGGAGGGATCAAGACGTTCTTGTCATCCGGCACGTCCTTGAAGTCTTGTGGTCGATGGGTGGTCTGGATTTCAAGCACTGATTTGCCATCTGGTGGTGTGACCCATTTGGTTGAGCGGGCTCCGTTCCATTGGGTCAGCTCGTCAATGTGAGCGGATGGAGTGCGTTTGACGTGGAAGTTGGACGACATGGTGATGCACTGAGACGTTGAGAAGGAGGAGAAGGAATACTTGCAGTTTTGACACGACGAGGTGGTAGTAAGCGAGCTTGTAAACGTTGTTCGAGCTTACCTTGTGCTCGGCTTGGTGGGGACGGGCTTGCTGACCTCAGACGAAGAGGCGCATCCTACTTCACATGGCGACCGGGTGCGGTGGCTTCACGGCTGCAGCTCAATGGAGTAGCACTTGACGCACCCTCTATACCAATGATCTGCATGGCACGTGTTCCTGACTTCAAAACACTTGCCGAGGTCATCGAGGTCGAGATCTCATCTTCAGAATTCAGAGTCAGTGCACATTGCAAATCGAATGCTCTGATTGGCTGAGGCATTTCTGAGCTGCGATGACGTGGGAGACCAGTAAGGAGCTCGACATTCGTTCGTCCAGAGACAAACGTCTTTATTCTCTCTGCCATTGCTCTCATTCACTCGACCAGACACTCTCACGCTGAACACTGTGCCATACACAACCATATCAAAACCCAATCTCACCTTTCTGAGCACATCTAGATCCAATTGAGCTACCATGTCTCCCACTCTCCGCCTCATCGCCCGCCGCACCGTCGCCAGTTCTCCAGCGCGATCCTTCACCACCTACCGGCCCTTGTTTGCAGGCAAGGAGTCAGAGCTACGTACGACTTACCCTTCCGACCACGTTCGCTTCATTGCCCACAGAAGATGCTGACTCCATCCAGACAGCGAAGGCCGCGCCGAGGAAGCCGAAGCCGCCAAGCAGGATCAGTTGAAGAAGGCACAGGCTACCGGCAAGGGCGAGTACAAGGACACGCTGGCCAGCGACAGCGAGAGTATCATCAAGGCGGACAGGGGCGAGCACGGTAGCACTGCCGACACGATCAAGGAGCTGCAAAAGGAGGGGGAGAAATTGGCCAACAAGAAGTAATGCACCAGGTAGCGGACCACGAACGGTCATGATACTAAGAAGGGTCGGTCGGGTCGGAGCAGAAGGATGGCAGAGAAGAGACAGGGCTTGACGGGTAGGAGGCATCAGCATAGCTGGCAATATACAAGATCGACAGAGATAGGAAAGTAACAGATTCATGCATGCCTTCACACTGCCACCCCCCCCTTCAAGATCATCCCGCGAGTAAGTGCAGCTCATCGCATGAACAAAGATTCATTCATATCTACAAATTACCTCCGTCGTAAAGAGTATCTCAAGCCATCGCTGCCACCCAAAACCCAAACGCCATTGCCTCCATCTGATCCACGCGCACCAGCGCACATGTACAATCAATTCCTCTTCCTCTGTCATTCAACCTCCCTCTCCTCTCCCCTCCCCCTTCCCCCACCACAGACAAACTCAACCAGCAAGCGTCTGCAACCTCACCAGTTTCTCCTCACATTTCGGCTCCAACAACCACCCCCCCTCGACCTCCTGATGTTTCGTCGCCACCAACTGCGCCACGAGCCAGAACTTGTAACTCGACTTGAAAAACCCTGCTTTGGTCCAGGCGTCGCTGGACGTCGAGTTGCATGTTGAAATCCAGAGTTCGCGCCATCGTTGCAGGGCCTGGAGGGCGCGGGCGATGACGGGGTCGGAGGAGTCGGGGGCGGGGGCTGATGGGGCGGGGCGGGAGGAGGGATGGGATGTGGGGCCGGGACCTGTGGGGGAGGAGAAGTGCGTGGAGGAGGGGAGGGGGCGGGGTTTGAAGGGGGGGATGGAAGGGCCGAAGGGGGTGCGGAGGACGAGGTGTGCGGAGATGAAGGCGTAGAGGACTGAAGGGTTAGCTTCGGATGGGAGACGAGGGCGGGGGATGGCTTACCGTGGATCAGGAGGAACATGTCGAGTACTGTTAGGCCTTCTCCTGATATGAGTCCTTGCGCGCTGGCGTCGTCCTGGAAGAGTGCTCCGAAGCCTTGACGTAAGGTCAGGCCACGGTTGAATCGAAATGCGGGCTCGGCGAAAGGGTTGGGACTGCTGAAGAGTAGCTCGTCGCAGGGAAGGTCGCATTCCATCTCGGCAAAGGACAGGCGGCAGGGGTAGTTGTGGAAAAATAAGAATGCACCATCGAGACTGTGGATGATGTTCATGGTTCTGACGCGACACTCCTTTTGAATCCATAAGTGCTGGTGGATTCGGTCTTCAGGCTGGTGTCGGATCTTGTGCAATGATGTGCTTCTTGCAACTCTAATGACTTCTGAGAATCGTGCTTCCATGCTTCGGTCTCGTGCCAGACGATTACCGGCCCAATGCTGGACGACCACGTTGAGGTAAGCTGCTTGAAAGTGCTGAAATTGTAGCCAATCCATCGACTCTATCGAAGCGGCAGTGTGGCTCATCATTGCTCGCTTGACTTCCACGTCAGGACTAAATACGTCTGTGCTGAAGACAAACATTTCTATAAGATCGAGGAGAGACTTTGCCGCAGACAGTTCCCTCGTGTCGACTGAATACATGGCGCCCATGAATACAACCGAGGCCAGCAAAGGAAGTGGTGTTGTCTCAATGTCGAAAGTGGCAATGTGTATGATCGGACAATTCGGGTGCCAGATCTTGCGATACATGGAGACGAATCGACGAACTCGGCCTGGTGTAAGCAGAAAGTGAAGATCTGCGTTCAACTCCTGTTGCCTGTGGAGATCCAGGTTGAGCTTCGCCAAAGCGATCTGTAATGCCTCAATCAATGCTGCAACATTGGGTGTCTGTGGTTCTGCATAAGCGGCATAGTCACAAGAGTCTGGCGACGAGGTACTGTTGAACCCCCAAATAGATTCGTGATTTGCTATGCCAGATATCGAGTCTTGCCACTGCTGATGGAAGGCGTCGAACGGGCCATCAAAGAAGGAATTGAAAGATGTACGATATGAGGCGAGGTCGGGCATGTTACCCATAGTCGGATCAAAGAACTCGGGAGGGTACATCGACATGAAGTCTTGCTGAAAAGCCATGGGCTGTGCTGGTGGTATCTGCTTGAAGGGCTGTGCTTTAATGGCAGGGCTGTTCTTCGCCGATTGGAGTCGCCCCGGAAAGTGCCAGTCTTCCATGAAGCCGTCTTGTCCGCCATTGAGAAGAAACTTGATCGATCCCATGTCGGCGTGACGATCACTGGTAGGCGTAGGAGTGCCCTCTGACTTTGGTTGGACGGAAGAGGAGGAGGGATGCATCGGCGCTATCGGTACTGGAGTTGAAGCTGGCGATTGAGTCTTGTCGGGTCGTAGACATGGTGTGCCTCGCTTTTGACATGAGCTGCAGGGATTATTGCCATCGCATCGCAACTTCATGGAGATGCACAATTCGCATGCATGACGTCGGCGGCCTTTCTGGTCTGTCTCTGGGATGGGTCTGCTGCCACGTTCAGGACAGTCAGAGTAGTGATTGCGGAGACTGTCGCAACGTGCAAAGGCATCGTTGCAGAAACCACAGACGTAGGGTTTGAGTCCAGAATGTCGGAGTTGATGCCGCTTCAGATGATCTGTCCTCGTGAAGCCCTGTTGACACACATCGCAGCGAAAGCGAGGTGGAGGCTTCTCGGACTTGACCTGCATTGTCGACTATGCACACCGGGTAATGCCCTGTACATGCGCCGTGGTATGTCGTCTAGTACCACGAAGCTTGATCATGACATGGTCCGGATTACCTCCAGGATAGCACGACGTCGTGGGTGGGACAGCGGATACAGGGCAGACTTCTTCTCCCCGGACTTTTGGACAAAGTTTGGATGGGACAAGCAGAGTCCACGGCGGCGAAACTGGGGTCGACGGCACTGAGACTCCCGGAGATCCAGGCCCCTGCACTCGCCGCCCCTGCAAAGGCATTGAAAAGCCACCCAACTGCCGGTGCACGGGGCGCTGAGACTCCATCGCTGGCGGCGGAGAGCGAGACGAACCGGAGGAGGACTTGGCAGGCATCTCTCACATTTTCATCAGCCTCCAAGTTACTCCCCCAGCACTATGTTACCATAAATCCAACATATTAAATCATCCAGTATAGCCAATTAAGCGCCATCGGACTCGTAGCTCAACACCTCCACGATGTCAGCCTTCAGCGAGGATTGTCCTGTTGCCACGATCCAATTGGGAAACCGCTGCAACGTCGTCCGAGATCGGCGTGCCTTGCATCACCAGAGCCTGGACCCCTGTCCCTGCATGTCATCCTGATGGTGTTCATGAGGGAAGAAGAGACCAGTCTTGACCAAAACGTCGCGCTGGACAACACGAGACCTGTTGATGAAAATGACCGGTCCGAGAAGAGTGACGTCTTCTGCGACTTGACCAAAGTATGCGAGTCTGCTCCCGAGCCATGGAATGAGATGCTAGTATCTTGCTGGAGCTCTCGGTATTAGGAGGAAGTAGTTGTTGAAGAGATATCCAAGCGCAAGTGCTAGAAGAGAATCGCAGACTTGAAGCACACTAACGCCTCGACGTGCTGCAACCATTCTTATCCATGGTATAACATATGCTCCACACCATCGTAAAAAGCCAGGATGATCACCGAGGGCTTGTAGTAACGTAGGTCTCCTCTGCATCATACTACGATATAGGTAATCAGTACCGTAAGGATCCAGAAGGTCTGCCATGTTAATTGTGTAATTTGAAGGACAAATTCTGCATGAGCAAAATGCTAGAAATAGGTCAGGACAAGTAGAGTTCACAAGACAAGTAGAGTTCACAGGACGGGTAGAGTTCACAAGGCAAGTAGAGTTCATGAGACAAGGTTGAAAGCAATTGCATTCATGATTGCCTAATGCTAATGGTCGATGTCGAGCCTGCCTATTATCTCATCGTCTGTTCGTTTATTCTGCTGATGCTCAAGGCGGTCTAAGGGTCGTCAGGAGGGTTCACGACCTAGGACACCGTTGTAACTTACATTTGTTTGTGAAAAACGGCATGAGGATGATGTGGCCAATAACAAAAATGCATGGCGAGCTGAGTTTGTCCTGCGAGGTATTAGCATGCTGACAGAAGGGTGAGAAAGGGTTAAGGCAAGATGCGAAGCAAGATGCGAAGCTTACCACGTAAATACCAGTATAGCATCCACAACACAACGATGACGATGTTCTATGTTACGAACGAAGTGGTGAATGCGTGGAGAGTTCTGAGCATAGCGGCCATGGTTGATGAGTTGCAGAGAGCGATGATGCTTCGATGAGGATCCGATGAGGAGGGAACGAGTATGTGACAAGGGTTCGACGAGGGATTGCAGTTGATATGATTTGAGTGTGTCGAGGCAGCGATCGATGTGTAATTAATGGCGATGGATGAGTGTGATGGATGGTGTTTGTGGGTGAAGGAGAGTGGAAGGAGAGTGTGTCGAAAATTGTTTTTATGGAGCTGCGAACAGAAGGGACGACTGGGGTGGTAACCGGCCACACTGATTCTCCAGGACGGAAGTTGGGGGCCCGCGGACTTGACATGTCTATACGATCTGCATCGCTAAACCGCTTCGCTATGGCTAGCAACGTTGACAGATCCACGAATCAAACCACCCCAAGCACTGAGCCGCTAAACGATCCAACACTTCTATCCACAATAAGCATAACCTATCCGTCGAGCTTGATCGTCCTTCCTCTTCCGCCGCCAACCTAGAGCCTAGACGGACTTCGTCCCGTCCATCATCAAGCCGTATGGCCTCAACATCCCGGATCTGAGCGACAGACCGTTACAGGCCCAGCAATCCATGAAACATGCTACTGGGCACGGAGGGATGCTGATCCGTGACCTTATGCTTACACCGTAGGTGGTCAATCATCCTCTACCATGGTTCTGGATAATCTAGGGACGAATACTACAACTTCATTGACCTTGGCTCCAAACTTTCATTTCACTTGTCATTGAGCGCTTCCTAACCACATTTTTGAAGTCTGCGCGTATTATACACAGCATTCACCTTGAACCGGTTCCCTCGGAATAAGCTACTGCGGCCCAGGTTGTTTGATCTGCTCACCAAGGCCGTTCCACCGTTTACTGTTACCTTTCCGCACCTTATGCTGACCTCAAGCGTTCTTTTATAGGGCCAAGATCATCAGTCTATGCACCTCTCACACGTGGTCGCCCAAACGCTTTCCTCTTGCAGCTTGCCACAACATACCATTTGCTCACTTGTCGATCCCGTCCATTGGACAGAATGTCATACCGTCAGGACCTACGCCGTTCCATAGCTGCACGCCACCCATTAAACCGTCTCAGCACCTCAGTCTATCGATCAGAAGATCAAACGGACGGCACGCGATGTATTCGTCATTCTTCTGCCCATCCTATATCTACCATGCATTCCTGATTGATTTGGAGCCCCAGCAAGCCTTGGGGTTCACAGGTGAACGCGGCACTCGTAATACTTTGTTTCTTCCTTTGTACGACCTAATACCGCTACTTAATACGACCACCTAATACTACACATTAATAACAGTAATACGAAATGAGGACTCAGCATTCTCTGCTGGCCGCTACGGCGTTCAGTGGAGTCGCCCTCGCCGCACCAGCCAAGCTCGAGAAGAAGGACTTTCTCGGAGTGGCAAAGACTCTGCTCGGTAACCAGGGTGGCGTGGCTGCGACTGCAGTCTCCAACATCCTTGGAGCTGCTTCCACAGCCGTCAGTCAGCAAGGTGGTGCTGTTAGCACCGCAGCCAGTCAAGCTCAACAGCCATGGGTCACTCTGTAAGTCATCCCTCACACATCTCGCTATTAAAGTTCCTCAGACTAACGACATTAGTCCTGGCGGTCTGGGTAACGTGGTCAACACTGTCATTGGCAACGGGGGCTCTGTTCCTTCCGCTGCTCTGCCCTCGACGGGTCTTCCGTCAGTGAGCGTACCAGCAGTCTCCATTCCCTCCGTCAGTGTCCCGAGCGTCAGCGTGCCCAGCGTCCAGCTCCCTACTGTTTCTCCCCCGAGCATCAGCATCCCGAGCTTCAGCGTCAGCGCTCCGTCCGTCCAGCTGCCGACCATCTCGCCACCAAGCCTGAGCGTCCCATCGGCCAGCATCCCCCAGATCAGCGTCCCGAGCGTCAGCGTTCCCTCGGCCAGCGCTCCCGCCGTCAGCGTACCTGTTGTCAGCACTCCATCTGCAGGTGCTCCCCTTCTCGGGCTTCCAGTACTCAGCGTGCCTGCTCTTTCGCTCCCGACCATCTCGATCAACTTGAACATCCCGAGTCGTGCACCCGAGGTCAGCGTTCCTGTTATCTCGGTTCCCAGCGTTTCGGTTCCCAGCGTCTCGGTCCCTAGCGTCTCGGCCCCTAGCGTCTCAGTGCCATCGGTCTCTCTGAGTGTTCCAACCGATACCCCGGCGATCAGTCTTCCCACCGTCAGCGCCCCTTCGGTCACCCTTCCAAGTGCGAGCGTTCCTTCGGTCGCTCTTCCTACCGGTGGCAATGGCGGAAGCACCCCTGGCAACGGCGGCAACGATGGCGGCGACAACGGAGGTCTCCTCGGTGGACTCTTGAAGATCCCTTCGCTCATCTCCAGCCTCATCCTGCCCACCTCCTCTCTTGCCGGCAACCTCCCAGCCGCTACAGGTCTTAACGGAATCGTCCCAGGCGTGGCCAACGGCGTTTCCTCCGTCCTCGGTGGGCTCACTGGCGCCGATCTGCCTACCGGTGGCGCTCCCTCTGCCACTGGCCTCAATGGCGTTCTCCCTGGCGTTGCTAGCGGTGTCTCTTCCATTCTCGGCGGCTTCACCGGTGTCGAGATCCCGACCGGCAGCATTCCTGCCGCCCCTGGCGTTCCGACAGCAGGTAACCCTGCCGGTGGACTCGGCGGCATTGTCTCTGGCGTGGTGGGTGAGGTTTCTACCATTCTTGATGGTTGGACTGGCATCGGACTACCAACAGGCGCTGGTCTGCCCAGCCTCAGCCTTCCCACCGCTTCCGGTCTCCCGACCGCTGGTCTGCCCTCTGCTGGCAGCCCTGCTGGCGGACTCGGTGAGATTGTCAATGGCGTCGGTGGCAAGGTCTCTAGCATCCTAGGTGGCCTGTCTGGCGTCGAGCTGCCTACTGGCGCTGGTCTACCTACTCTTAGCGTCCCCACCGCTTCCGGTCTTCCCACCGCAGGTCTGCCCTCTGCTGGCAGCCCTCTCGGTGGACTCGGCGGGATCGTCTCTGGCGTTGCCGGCCAGGTCTCTAGCATCCTTGGTGGCGTGTCTGGAGTCGAGCTTCCCACTGGTGCTGGTCTCCCTACCCTCAGCCTCCCAACCGCTTCCGGTCTCCCCACTGCTGGTCTCCCCACTGCTGGTCTCCCCACTGCTGGTCTCCCCACTGCTGGTCTCCCCACTGCATCTGTTCCCTCTGCGGGCAACCCACTTGCTGGACTCGGCGGGATCGTCTCTGGCGTTGCCGGCCAGGTGTCTAGCATTCTTGGTGGCGTGTCTGGAGTCGAACTCCCCACTGGTGCTGGTCTCCCTGCCCTTAGCCTCCCAACCGCTTCCGGTCTCCCCACTGCTGGTCCCCCCACTGCATCTGTTCCCTCTGCGGGCAACCCACTTGCTGGGCTCGGTGGGATCGTCTCTGGCGTTGCCGGCCAAGTGTCTAGCATCCTTGGTGGCGTGTCTGGAGTCGAACTTCCCACTGGTGCTGGTCTCCCTACCCTGAGCCTCCCAACCGCTTCCGGTCTCCCCACCGATGGTCTGCCTACTGCAGGTCTGCCCTCTGCTGGCAGCCCTCTCGGTGGACTCGGCGGAATCGTCTCTGGCGTTGCCGGTCAGGTTTCTAGTATCCTCGGAGGCGTGTCTGGAGTCGAACTCCCGACCGGTACTGGTCTGCCTACCGATGCCGACCTTCCCACTGACATTCCCACTCGTGGCCTCAATGGCATTGTGGGCGGAGTTGTAAGCAAGGTATCCGACGTTGTCGGTGGTCTGACTGGGTTGGACTTGCCAACTGGTGCCAACTTGCCAGTAGTGTCCCTTCCTACTGGTGGCGCTCTCCCCACTGGCATTCCAACCGGCTCTCCTGTCGAAGGTGGTCTCGGACAGATCGTGTCTGGCGTTGAGTCCAAGGTCTCTGGTCTCCTCGGTGGCCTCGGTGGTGTCGGTCTTCCTACCGGACTTGACCTTCCCACCGGGCTTGACCTGCCGACTGGGCTGAACTTGCCCACTGGCCTCAGCTTGCCTACTGGCCTAAACCTGCCCACTGGTCTCAGTCTCCCCACTGATCTCGACCTCCCCACCGCCACCGCACTTCCCACTGGCGGCGCCGGCAATGGCCTGCCCACTGGCGGTCTCGGTGGTCTCGGCGGACTTGTCTCTGGAGTTGCTGGCAAGGTTTCCGATCTTGCTGGTGGCCTCGGCGGCATTGCTCTTCCGACCGGCCTTGATCTTCCGACCGGTCTTGATCTTCCGACCGGTCTTGATCTTCCGACCGGTCTTGATCTTCCAACCGGCACTGGCCTCCCCACTGGCGGTCTGGGCAATGGTCTCCCCCTAGTCTCTGCCATCAGCGATATTGCCGAAGAGGCCGTGCCTACTGTCAGGGATCTGCTCGCCTCGGGCATTGCTGCCAAGGCTAGCGCTCTTTCCGAAGTCGCTCCTGTCATCACTGGTCTCGCTGCTTCAGTCATCGCTGAGAAAGAATCTCTTGTCAGCTCAGTGGTCGGCGACCTCGTCTCTGAGGCCCTCCCTCAGGTCACGGGTGCTCTTGCGTCCGGCGTTGCTGCCAAGTCCGACCTGCTCGAGAGTGCCATCTCCCAGGCTCTCCCTCAAGTCACTGGTCTCGTCGCCTCTGCTATTGCCGCCAAAGGCGAGCTCGTCGGTAGCGCCGCATCTGAAATTCTGCCTTCCGTCACTGGCCTCCTCCCCTCCGTCAGTGGTCTGCTCGCATCCGGCATTGCTGCTAAGCAAAGCTTGATCTCGGAGGCGATCCCGGCAATCACTGGTCTTGCCGGCTCTATCATCTCTGCCAAGGAGGATCTCGTCAGCTCTCTCGTCAATGACGTTGTTTCTAGCGCCCTACCACAGGTCACTGACCTCGTCGGCGAGGGTGTTGCTGCCAAGAAGGATCTCCTCGAGAGTGCTGTGTCCGAGCTGCTCCCTAGCATTACCGGCCTGGTCGCTTCTGGTATCGCTGCCAAGCAGAGCCTCATCTCTGAGGCCGTCCCTGCGATCACTGGTCTCGCTGCCTCCGTCCTTTCCGCCAAGCAGGAGCTGGTGAGCTCTATCGTTGGCAACGTCATTTCCGGGGCAGTTCCTTCCGTCACCGGTCTGGTCGGATCAGGTCTTGCTCAGAAGCAGGAACTCATCGATGACGCCTTGTCTGCGGCGCTTCCCAAGATCACCGGCATCGTTGCTTCTGGCATTGCTGCCAAGGAGAGTCTTATCTCTGAGGCTATCCCTGAGATCACTGGTCTGGCTGCATCAGTCTTGTCGGCTAAGAAAGATATCATCAGCTCGCTCGTCGGCAACGTTGTTTCTGATGCCCTGCCATCTGTCACTGGTGTCGTCGCAACTGGTGTCGCGGATAAGCAGAATGCCCTCGACGACTTGCTCTCTTCTGCCCTGCCCCAGATCACTGGTATCGTCGCGTCTGCTGTGGCCGCGAAGGAGTCCCTCGGCTCTGAGCTTCTCCCATCCGTCACTGGCCTTGTCGGGTCCGCCGTCGCAGCGAAGGAGAGCCTCGTCAGCGAGATCCTCTCTGGAGCTCTACCATCCGTCAGCAGCCTTCTCGCTTCCGGTGTCGCAGCCAAGGAGAGCATCATCAACGAGGTCATCTCTGGCGCTCTCCCATCAGTTACCAGCCTCGTAGGCTCCGGCATCGCCGCTAAGGAGAGCTTCTTGAGCGGTGTCCTCTCTGGTGTCCTTCCAGTTGTCACTGCTGTTCCCAGTCTCGTTGGCAGCGTTGGTGATCAAGTCGCAAGCAACGTCGCCAACGTCATCTCTGCTCTCCCGCAGGTCACCAACATTGAGCTCGGTAACCCGCTTGGCTCGCTACCCGACCTTACATTGACCCTCAGTGCTGATCTTCCTGATGTCACTTTGCCATCTCTCGGCCTCGTTCCAGAAATTACTGGCCAGCTTCCCGATGTCGACATCAGCATCAACATTGGACGTCAGAATGCCGCTTCTCAGACTCCTCGCCCACTGTCCCCAACCACCGGGGCTCCCGGTGCTTCTACCACTGCTCCCGGTACTGGCCCGACTCCAAGCGTTCCCGGCGTCCCTTCTAGCCAGATCCCGTCTTCCACTGGTATCGTAGGATCAGTCACCTCCGCTGGCTCTAGCATTGCCAACCCTGGCTCGCAGTCGACCTCCAACATTATCGGCTCTGTCACTTCAGGTATCTCAAGCATCTTGGGAGGTACTGGCCAGTCTTCTGGCTCGCCTAACACCACGCCATCTGTACCAGGTGTACAGCCCACCACGCCCTCTGTTCCAGGTGTCCAGCCAACTACTCCGTCAGTCCCAGGTGTCCAGCCAAGTACTCCGTCACTCCCAGGTGTTCAGCCAACTACGCCCTCAGGCCCAGGTGCTCAGTCCACCACACCCTCGATCCCAGGCGTCTCTACCCCATCGGTCCCAGGCGTCCAGCCAACCACACCATCCATCCCCGGCCTTCCAATCACGTCTAGCTTGAGCCTGCCGCTTGGTACTCCCAGCTCGCTCATTTCGACCCCTGTGCCCATCACCACTTCGCTCGGCCCGATCGTCTCTAGTATCTCCAGCATCGTCTCCGAGATCGAGAGTAGCATCAGCCAAGGTGGTACTCGTGGAAACGTCGGGCCCACTCGCAGCCGCACAACTGACAGCGTTGGTCTGCCTACTGACGGTCCTTCCGGTGGCATCTCCACTGGTGTAGTTCCAACTACCGCTGGTGGTGTCGGAGGCGGCGACGGTGGTCTTCCTACTTCAGCGCCCTCTGGCAGCCTTCCTACCGGCTTGGTTCCTTCTGGGTCGCTCCCATCTGTGTCGCTCCCATCTGGATCTTTGCCATCTGGCTCCGGTCCATCGGGCTCATTGCCTTCTGGTACCCTACCATCTGGCTCAGGGCCTTCTGGCTCGCTTCCTTCCGGTTCTCTCCCATCCGACTCCGTCGTCCCAACCACGAGCGAGTTCAGTTTCATCACTACCTCGCCTGGCTCTGGTTCTAATATCCCACTTCCCACCACCTTTGAGACTACTTTGAGTGTTCCCAGCATTCGTGGCAACAACGGTGGTGGCCCAACCAGGTCTCTTTCAGGCATCGTCGGCTCCGTCAGCTCATTCTTCTCTGGCATCAATCCTACCGCCATCCCAACTGGCGGCGTCAATCTCCCCAGCACTTCTCTCGGCAGCTACGGTACGTTCACTGGTACTGGTACCTCCGATGTCAACATCCCTACCGGCTCTGTCTCCTCTGGAGCTGCAGTGATCACTAGCGCTGCCGGCTCCGGTGTTGGCGGTGGCTCAAGTGGTCTGCCTACTGGCCTCAACGGTGTTACTGGGGCTCTTCCTTCCGGCAGTCTCGGTGTTTCTGGCTTGATCTCATCTGGTCTTGCCGGTGCTACAGCTTCTCTCTCGACTGGCGGCATCCGCAACAACAACGGTGGACGCACATCTATCTTGCCCAGTGGTGTTTTGCCCACTACCATTCCCGGCCTCGGTGGTATCGGCGGTGGTGATGGCGCTTCTTCGGACGGCTCGGATGGATCTGATTCGTCTGATGGTAGCGATGGAGCTTCTGGCGATGGATCTGACCAGACTATCGGCGGCTCAGACGGTGATGAGGATGGTGACTCGGCCGATGATGGTGCTGACGGTGGGTCGTCTACTGGTGGCTCTTCTTCTGGCGGCTCTTCCTCCGGTGGCTCGTCCTCTGATGGTTCTTCGTCTGGCGGATCGTCATCCGGTGGCTCATCATCCGGTGGCTCATCATCCGGCGGATCATCCTCTGACGGTTCTTCTTCCAATGGTGGTTCGACCGGCGGATCCAGCGGCTCGACCGACGGCTCTTCCGGCGGTGCTGCAGGCAAGGATGGCGACACGATCGACTGGTGCGGACAGACATTGTACTGTAACGTCCGCAACTCTCCGTTCGCACCAGGCGACAGCGCTCTACAGGCCAAGACCATCACCGTCACCAGCTACCTTCCAGCTCAGACCGTCTTTCACACCATCACCACCGCCAGCCCAGTCATTCTCCCGACCGCAACAAGCGAGGTCATCCCTGGCGTCGAACGCAACTTCCGCGCATAAGTCTCTCAATTTCCATATGTACTAGGGCGGGCGCCTTGCATAGCATGATCTATATGTAACACAACTGTAGTACTAATACTTAATCTCCTAATACACATACATCATATTACTCACTTCCCATCCTCCCCCTCCCTCTGTGCCAACTTCTCAAACACCCCCAACCACGCCTCGACTCCAATCCCACCTTGCACTGGCCTCCCATTCACCTCCACAAACGGCACCCCTCTCACCCCCTTCTCCACGGCCTCATGCATCAATCTCTCCACCTCGTCCCTCCCCTCATCAGACTCCAGAAAGGAGGGAGGTTGTGGGGATTTGGGGGTTGAGGTTGGAGGTTTTGAGGCAGTGGTGGGTGGGAAGTTGGGGGGTAGAGTGGAGGGGTGCATGCATGGGTAGTGTGGGAATACTTGTTTCGGGACTTACTGTACCGTATGGGGGCCTCTGGGGGTGGTGGTTGATTGCGTGAGCGTGGATTGGTAAGCGCGGAATTGCGGCGATGAGGTTGAAGTCGGAATTCATGCTAAAGGACTGACTCCCACCTTGCACAAATTTTGTATTCGCAATCCTGAGAGATTCAACACCTTCTTTTGCATGATCACGAGCTGTAGCCCGCAACCAGATGACGATCGTGTTCGAGGTTGTTTCGGCTTTTGTTGATCCGAAGACGCGAATCCGCCGAGTCTTTTTTGCGGGGAAAGAAAAGGACGATCGAACTTGTTGAAAAACCCTGTCGTTCACAGACGAAGGGAGAGAACCGAGAAAAGATGATCGAAGCTTGTGCAGCTGTCGCCCGGCTCCTCCAGACGCCTCAAAGTCTTGTCTGCGCCTTTGTGGTCTTGGAAGAGTCGACGTCTTCATCAAGTTCGAAGCAGGTTCACGTCCTTGCTTTTAGACCGTCAACGACTCCTCTCGCTTCCGCCTGGTCTGTCCAAGGAGAAGCTCACGCAGTAGCAGATCGCTGATGTATCCGCCCAAGCGATCACTACATCTGGTCGACTCGTACAAGTAGCTTTCTCACTAGGCGCAAGTGATATTGCTATTGCGGGGTGCTTCTCCATCCCCCACCGGACATTACACCTTCAACTTCCCTTCCCAGAGCCGACCGTACCTGATCACCACTATACTTGCCAAAACTAGCTCGAGCTATGACGGACTGCACCATCACGAATTCGCGCGGCGTGAGGAGAAGTCGAGGGTGCGAGAGAGATGGACAGAAGTCTACTTCTTCGTGACCAGGGCTATTAAAGTGACGGTAGGTTCCTGCTGTCTGGTAGGTACATCAACATTCCAGTTGAGACAGGCCTCTGCAAACATGTTGGGTGCCACGATGTTACGGGCTTTACTGCTTGTCGGACTTGCGAGCCTGGCTTCGGCCAGAGCTATTGCTGCTACCCCGGGTCAGATGTGGATCAACAATGACAAACGAGAAGAGCTTCAAGATCTAGTGGTATGTGATCCCAAGACCATTGTGGTCCTTCATCTGACCCGTATAGACCTTTGACAATAGCTCCCTCTTCGTCCGAGGAGAACGCGTCCTCTTCTTCTCTGGTGAGGTCCATCCCTACCGCCTCCCTGTGCCTGGGTTGTGGTTGGACTTGTTCCAAAAGATCAAGGCTCTTGGCTTCAACGGTGTTTCCTTCTACACATCGTGGGCTTCTCTCGAGGGCAAACCTGGCGAGTTCATCGCCGAGGGCATCTTCAACTTTGATGACTTCTTCAAGGCTGCCAGTGATGCGGGTATCTACCTCTTGGCCGTAAGACATCCTTCATACCTGCCGTAGCAGTCAGCTGACCACATACTAGCGTCCTGGCCCCTATATCAATGCCGAGGCGACAGGTGGTGGCTTCCCTGGTTGGCTTCAGAGGAACCCTGGTATCTTGAGGACTCCCGATCCAGAGTACCTTAGTGCCACTGACAAGTATGATCATTGAATCTGCAAGATGGGTCTGACTTTGACAATGCTATAGCTACATCGCCAACATGGCAGGCATCATTGCCAAGGCTCAGATCACCAACGGCGGTCCTGTCATTTTATACCAACCTGAGAATGAATACTCCCAGGCCGACTCCAACGTCGTCTTCCCCGACTCAGACTACTTCCAATACGTCATCGACCAGGCAAGAAACGCTGGTATTGTGGTACCCTTGATCAGCAACGACAATGCTCCCAAGGGTCTCTTCTCCCCAGATGGCCAACAGGCAGCCAAGGTTGACATCTATGGCCACGACAACTACCCTCTCGGTTTCGACTGTGCCAGACCCGATGTCTGGCCCAACAACAACTTGCCCACCAACTACCGCCAACTGCACTTGCAGCAGGCTCCCAGCACTCCATACTCGCTCGTCGAATACCAGGGTGGTGCCTTTGACCCATGGGGAGGCAACGGTTTCGACAAGTGCTTGTCTCTGGTCAACTATGAGTTCGAACGTGTCTTTTACAAGAACATGTACGCCGCAGCTGTCACAATCTTCAATATCTACATGACCTTTGGTGGTACCAACTGGGGTAATCAAGGTCATCCTGGCGGTTATACCTCGTACGATTACGGCGCTTCCATTGCTGAGGATCTGACCGTTGCCCGTGAAAAGTACTCCGAGATCAAGCTACAGGCAAACTTCTTGCACGCATCCCCGGCATACCTCGTGGCCACTCCTCAGAACCAGGGGCGCAACATTCCCGGTTTCTCTAACAACGCACAAATCAACGTCATCCAGTCCATCACCGACACCACTAATTTCTACGTCGTCCGTCACTCTCAGTACAACAGTCTCAACACGACGCAGTACAAGCTCACTGTACCTACCAGCCAGGGTAACATCACTATCCCACAGCTCGGCGGTGATCTCGTGCTCACACGACGTGACTCCAAGTTCCACGTCACCGACTATGATGTTGGCGGAACCAACTTGCTCTATTCATCTGCCGAGATCTTCACCTGGAAGAAGTATGAGGACAAGACTGTCCTTGTCGTATATGGCGGTCCGAATGAGCTTCATGAATTTGCCGTCCAGACCAACAGCACCGTCGAGACACTTGAAGGTGAAGGCTTGACCATTGAGAACAGGAATGGCAACTCCATCGTCCAATTCGGTGTGAGCCCAACAAGAAGAATCCTACGTTACGGCGAGGACTTCTATGTCTACATTCTTGGTAAGTCAACATTGCCATATTACCTTTCATTCTGCTAACCCTGCCAGACCGCAACTCTGCATACAATTTCTGGACCTTGGACTTGCCCACCGGTCTCTCTTCTGGTGACCCCAAAGCCGGCATCAAGGCCGCAGCCATTGTCAAGGCCGGCTACCTCATGCGCACCGCCGCTGTGGACGGAAGCACTCTATCTCTTGTCGGTGACATAAACGCGACCACTACCATCGAAGTCGTTGGTGGTGCTCCAAGACAGCTCCAAACTCTCAACTTCAACGGTGAAGCAATCGATTTTGAACAGGATGCCAGCAGTGGCGTCGTGACTGCCACAGTCACGTTCGAGGACCCAGCTATTGACGTCCCAGATCTGTCTACTGCCGACTGGAAGGCCATCGACTCCCTGCCGGAGATCCAAGACAACTACGACGACAGTCTCTGGACTGTCGCAGACCTGACATACTCCAACAACACCGCTCGCAACCTCACCACCCCAACCTCACTCTACTCCTCCGACTACGGCTACCACACCGGCCCCCTCGTCTACCGCGGCCGCTTCACCGCCACCGGCAACGAAACCACCCTCACCCTCCAAACCCAAGGCGGCTCCGCCTTCGGCAACTCCATCTGGCTCGGCACCCAATTCCTCACCTCCTTCGCCGGCAACGACAAAACCTCGCTTGCCAACCAGACCATCCCCCTCCCCACCCTCACAGCGGGGCAAACCTACACCATCATCGCCCTCATCGACGTCATGGGCATCAACCAAAACTACAACCCGGGCAGCGAAGACATGAAAGAACCCCGCGGCATCCTCGACTTCTCCCTCTCGGGCCGGTCCAAATCCTCCGTGACCTGGAAGCTAGCCGGCAACCTCGGGGGGGAATCCTACCGCGACCGCGCCCGCGGGCCCCTCAACGAAGGCGGCCTCTTCTTCGAACGCCAGGGTCTCCACCTCCCCTCGGCGCCCACGGACGCCTTCACCCCCTCCTCCCCGCTCGAGGGCACCCCCAAGGCAGGCGTCGCCTTCTACCGCACCACCTTCCCCCTCTCCATCCCAGCGACGTACCACGTGCCCCTGTCCCTCAGCTTCGGCAACTCCACCACGGACCTCGGCGCGGGCGGGAAGAGCCGCGCCTACCGCGCCCAGATCTACGTCAATGGGTACCAGTACGGGAAGTATGTCCACAACGTCGGACCGCAGGATGTGTTCCCTGTGCCGCAGGGCGTTTGGGATTATCAGGGGGTGAACACGTTGGGGGTGGCGCTGTGGGCTTTGGAGGGCGATGGGGCGGCGTTGAGGGATTTTAAACTGGTCGTGGGCGAGAGGGTGAGGAGTGGGTATGGGGCTTATCCGAATGCGCCGCAGGATGGGTGGGTAGCGAGGGAGGGGGCGTATTGATGTGATTCGAGACGGGAAGGGGAGATGGGGAGGGGAGAGAGGTAGATTTGAGGTGAGAGACGAGTGGTGAATGGAAAGGCTTGAGGTGGCTCGTGTTGTCTGGTCTTGTCTGTGATACATGGTTGTGCCGTGTACCCGCGTTGTACTGTTATTCTCTGGTACTTACACACAGCAAACTACAACACGGGATGCGACTTTCCACCCCCGATTTTTACAACATCCATCCCCGGTTACACCAACATCCACCCCCGATTAATATATACAGGCCAAAAATTTTTTTCCTGCGACATCCTCGATTTTTACTCACTACCCCCGATTAATAAGAAATTTTCCCCCGCGACATCCCCGGTTGCTCTCCTACATCCCCGATTTCTACGAAACTCACCCCCGATTATTATAACACCTCGCCGGGAGCAAGTGTCGTAGTCCCGCCGTCCATCGTACCTTTCTACATCTATGACGCACTGGTACTATCCGACCATTCTTTCTTCCACAACCACAACCACCCGCCCCAGGTGTCGCTGCCCCAGCTACCCAAGATCCCAAACGGCGTCATGACCGCAGTCCAATCCCAATCAGTGTGGCCTCTTCCCCGGTAGTGTTTGCGCAGCTTCACAGTGCCGGTTTGGGTGCTGATAGCGCCTGTGAGCTCGAAATTGCCAACTGCATCAGAGCACGACGGTGCTGTCAGACCCCTGCATGCCGGCCCTGACATGGCTCCCAGTTCGGAATCTATACTGAATTGGATGCCGTGCATCATCGGGTCGATGCGGCCTGCGCCGTGGCCGCGCGAGTAGTCGTAGTAGCCTGTCCACTCGCCGGATGTGAGGAAGTCGGCTGATGTCATGATGTTAAGGTGAGGTGGCACAAATTCAGATGATGGAGGTGCTGGGTTGCCGTGCTTCTCTGCCTGGTAGGACTTTGAGAAAGGCTCGCGTTCGTATTTGAATCTGAAATAGGCATTTAGGTCGCTGTTACTCGGAAAGCGAAGCTTCTGCGCGAAAGGTGTCTCGATCTCAGCGAATTGCCAGAAGGGTATCTGAACAAGCGTGGGTGGCTCTGCATCACCATGCGAGGCGCGGCCTGTGCGAAGCTTTGTCCTCAAATTGAAGGCAAATTGAGTAAGCGCAAGATTCGCTTGAAGCTGGTGGATGAACTTGTGATGGCCATTGTGCAGCCTCAAGGGCTTTTCCAGTTCCGTGAAGACTTCGATTGACTGCGGCCAGAAGGAGAGTTCAGGGTAGTCCCCCTCGGACTCCTCCTCAGCTCGCCGAAGCAGTACGCACGTCGCGAATGTGACAGCGCGATGATTGAGGACACCCGTATCAATTGAATGATGAGCGAACTTGAGAAGCAGATCTAGCACGTGGACGCATTCTCCATAGATCCCATCAAACAGTGGGTGGCCAAGCATGGCGAGCTGTGGCAAGTAGTGCAAGCCGCGGAGAAGACGAAACTGGACGAGATTGAGGCATGTGTCATGGTGAATGCCAGGATATTCTTCGCCAGCAGCTTCCCTCGCTTCAGTGGCGTAGACAGGCAAATGGTTGTGAAGATCCCTGAGCAGCTCATCCGCAAGAGCCCCTCGTGCTGCTCTTGTGGCAACTGTGCCACTTGTGACTTGAGCGCGATCGGCCCATGAAGGTAGCGAGGCCGTCGACTTATCCTGTCTCCCTCGATCGGTCGAATGATGTCGAATGATGGCTAGGTAGGTACCTTGAGCTGCGCAGAGGTTGTGGAACTGAGCGCAAACTTGGGAGAGCGTCAAGGCAGAACGCACCGAGCCCAGCTCGATGATGCGAACCTGTAGCTCAAGGGGGAGAGTAAGAAGAGAAGCCGAAGCCATGGAGGATCGCTGGTGTCTGGTGGTCGATGCTTTAAGTGACCGATTCCAAGAGTGATGACTCGAGGTGGCAGTGGTCAGTGTAAAGTCTTCAAGGCATAAAAGAAAGGTTCTTATCCGCTAGAAAAGGTATGTTCAGTATACTTCAACTAATCATGTGGAACAAGGAGAAGAAGAAAAGAACAGGAGCTGAATGACTCCGACTGCAGCCTTGCCTGAGCCTCGGTAGGACTCTGATGCAACGAGAGGGCGACTCTCGGTGTGTTCCAATGGGGACAACAGTCGGACAAGATTGATCATACACTGCACCAAGTCAATTGACAGCAAATTGTAGGTTAGTCGAGGATTGGAGAATGGATATGTGCGTTTATAGAGTGCTGTTGCCACTGACTCGCGCCGCGGAGCCGCGGGGGGGGCTTCGAAATTTCCGACACATTCACAAGCTGCCTTCTATTGCATCTGAGATTAGTTTCCTCTTACAGCACTTGATTGATCTTGGATCTGAGCACATACTCTCACTCAGCACGAGACTCGCCTATCCTCTTTCGAATGACATATACAGCTCGCATGCCGCGCAAGTTGTAGAAGGCTTGATCAGGGCAAGGCCTACAAGCGATCCTTTTGCGCCTCTACGCGAGCAGCCCCGAACATCGCCAGGATGGACGACCTCGCACAGCTTGAGCATCTATCGCTCATATCAGCCATATCCCGAGAGCTGCAGAACCATCTATCAATATCAGACTCCACCATAGCCGAATATGTGGTCGATCAATACACCAAGAGCTCCTCGCCCGCCGAATTCGCAGAGCAAATGACTGCGTTTGATTTCCCCGATTCGCTTACGGAGAGTGTCGGCAGGCTGATCAAGACGATGCATCCAAAGTACAAAAGCAATAGGAGCAACGGCAACGGCGCGACAAAGGAAGAGAACGGCGATGCTCGGTCGAAGATGAGGGGACTGGCAATACCGGATCGAGAAGTTGAGGATGCTTCAGAGGATGAAGGCTTAGGAGCGATAGACGACACATTCGCGCTGCTGGAGGGACTAGCTCCTGGCAAACCGAAAGACACAAATGGACGAAAGAGGAGCGCAAGTCCAGACCGGAAAGATGGCGGGAGGGAGAAGAAGCACCGCAAGCGTTCCAGATCTAGGTCACGATCAAGAGACAGGAATGGAGGCAAGGATGACTATCTATTCGAAGACGACCTCGGGCGGACGCGACCATGGAGAGCGAATGGACGGGACACAAATGGCAAAGATCGAGACCGGAAAGGTCGGGGTAGAGACAGGTACGAGCGCGCGCCGACCCCGGAGATGGACGACGAGCCTGTGGTATACAAGGTCTACGAAGGGCGAGTCACTGGCGTCAAGGACTTTGGCGTGTTCGTCAACCTGTATGGCGTGAAGGGCCGCGTGGATGGTCTAGTCCATGTCTCAGCAATGGCAGAGGGAAAGGTAAATCACCCCTCGGATCTGGTGTCACGAAATCAGGAAGTCCGCGTCAAGGTCATGAAGGTGCAAGACAAGCGCATCTCACTTTCTATGGCAGAGGTGGATCAGCAGACCGGTGAAGATCTTGCGCCTCATCGTCGGATCAATGCTGCAGCCAGTGGCGCCAACGCATTTCAGCTTGGAGGTGAGCCAACGGGAATGGACCGCAATGGCAACTTTACCACTGGCGTACCGGTTGTGGATGGTCAGAACGGAGCCGGTCGAGGTGGCCGAAGGAAGAGGATGACATCTCCCGAGCGATGGGAGATACAGCAGCTCATAGCATCTGGGGCATTGAAAGCTTCCGACTTTCCCGAGCTGTACGAGGACCACCACAGATCTGCTGATCGCATAGAGGAACTCGAGGAAGAAGACGTTGACATCGAAGTCCGAGAGGAAGAGCCGCCCTTCTTACAAGGACAGACTAAGCAGAGTCTAGAGCTGAGTCCTATTCGCGTGGTCAAGGCGCCCGATGGCAGTCTGAATCGAGCAGCGATGCAAGGTGATGTACTCGCGAAGGAGAGACGAGATCTGCGAGCCGAAGAGATGCGGGACAAGGCTGCAAAGCAAGCAGGTGAAGTCGACCTTCAAGCGCAGTGGGCAGATCCTATGGTGCGACCCGAAGATCGCAAATTTGCTTCCGACATACGACAGCAGGCACAAAGAGGCAACGAAGAGGAGCCAGAATGGAAGAAGGTGTCGAAAGGGAAGGGTGTGAGCTTTGGCAAGAGGACAAGCCTAAGTATGAAAGAGCAGCGCGAGACTCTTCCCGCCTTCAAGATGCGAAAGCAGTTCCTGGATGCTGTGAACGAGTACCAACTGCTTATTGTCGTTGGTGACACCGGATCTGGCAAAACGACACAACTTACGCAGTACCTGGCGGAAGGCGGCTTTGCAAACACTGGCATGATCGGATGCACTCAGCCGAGACGTGTTGCAGCTATGAGCGTGGCTCAGCGTGTTGCTGACGAGGTTGGATGCCGCTTGGGTGAAGAAGTCGGTTACACCATCCGATTCGAAGACAAGAGCAACCAGGACACGAAGATCAAATACATGACCGACGGTATCCTGCAGCGAGAAATTCTGCTCGACCCGACACTTAGCAAGTACTCGGTCATCATGCTGGACGAGGCTCACGAAAGGACGATCGCAACTGATGTGCTCTTTGGGCTGCTCAAAAAGACACTGAAGAAGCGACCTGATCTCAAGCTCATCGTCACTTCGGCCACGCTGGATGCCGACAAGTTCTCCGAATACTTCAATCAATGCCCAATCCTGACAATCCCGGGTCGTACATTCCCGGTCGAGATCATGTATTCAAGAGAGCCAGAATCGGATTACCTGGACTCGGCGCTCACGACAGCCATGCAGATTCATCTCACGGAGCCACCTGGAGATATCCTACTCTTCCTTACTGGTAAAGAAGAAATTGATACTTCGTGCGAGATCCTCCACGAGCGCATGAAAGCACTTGGACCATCTGTACCAGAGCTTGAGATTCTGCCCATCTATGGTGCTCTACCGTCTGAGATCGCTTCTCGCATCTTCGAACCGCCTCCACCAGGTGGTCGCAAGATTGTCATTGCCACAAATATTGCCGAGACATCGATTACGATTGATGGTATCTACTTCGTCATTGATCCTGGTTTCGTCAAGCAGACTGCGTACGACGCCAAACTGGGCATGGACCGCCTGCAAGTAACACCCATTTCACAAGCTCAAGCAAAGCAACGAGCTGGCAGAGCAGGTCGGACAGGTCCAGGAAAGTGTTTTCGTCTGTATACGGAGACTGCTTACCAGACAGAGATGCTGCCTACCACGATCCCTGAGATTCAACGGCAAAACTTGTCCAACACTATTCTCATGTTGAAAGCAATGGGCATCAACGATCTGCTGCACTTCGACTTCATGGACCCACCGCCTGTCAATACCATGCTTACAGCATTGGAAGAACTCTATGCGCTCTCGGCGCTCGATGAAGAAGGTCTTCTCACTCGACTTGGTCGTCGAATGGCCGACTTTCCCATGGAACCAGCACTTGCCAAATCACTAATCATGTCGATTGATCTAGGCTGCTCAGACGAGCTTCTGTCTATCGTTGCCATGATTTCCGCCACTCAATCTGTCTTCTACCGACCGAAAGATAAGCAATCGCAGGCCGACCAAAAGAAGGCCAAATTCCACGACCCGTCTGGTGACCACTTGACGCTACTCAATGTGTATCAAGCATGGCTGCGGCAGCGCAAGAGTGACGCCTGGTGCCAAGAGAATTTCATCGTACCCCGATCAATGAAGCGTGCGGAGGATGTGCGGAAACAATTAGTCCAGATCCTGGAGCGACACAAGCTACGAATCGTCAGCTGTGGGCGAGATACCCTCCGTGTCCGACAAGCACTCTGCTCTGGCTTCTTCCGATCCAGTGCTCGTAAGGACCCGACGGAAGGCTACAAGACGCTTGTTGAGGGTACACCGGTGTACATGCATCCCAGCAGTGCTCTATGGGGCAAGAACGCCGAGTACGTGGTGTATCACAGCTTGGTGGAGACCACAAGAGAGTACATGCACGTCGTAAGCGCTATTGAGCCGAAGTGGCTTGTCGAGCTGGCACCTACTTTCTTCAAGGTGGCAGGACGAGAGGGCGGGTTGAGTAAGAGGCAGAAGGCGGAACGCATCAAGCCGTTGGCAGGCAGAGGTGGTGATGGAGACGAGTGGCGGCTCAGTGCCCAGCGTAAGCAGGGCAGGAGCGGTGGCGGCACTTGGGGATGATCTCAGCGCGCTATCGGTACATATCTGGCTAGATCAGACCGGAGATAGTGCAAGTGAAATGAACATGATGTCGGCACTTGAAGGGTTTACCCGGGTTGTGCTTCTGCGGCTCTTGCCATGACATGCATCCCACCAAACTCTGATCTGCGCACGATTAATCAGCAACCAGGTCCAGAACGATCAATGTTTCCAAGCGCAAGGATCGCGATACATGCATCTGACCATAAGCGCCAATTCACGTTATTGAATTTATCTACGCCACGCTGTCAAAGGCAATACGCGGTGCCTTGCTCGTCCATGCGGTGTCAATCGCAGCACATATTACGCCCAAAGTACTGTACTGCAGCCAAGCAGGACCTCGAGCTGAGGTCCACGGTGTGATGGAACTCGACCAAAAAGGAGGGGTCTTTTCCCGCCCCACCTTTCACGTCATGATCGATCAAAAAAAATGAGAGCAGGCGATGCGTTCCTGACCAAGCAACCTCGAGGGTCAGTGAGCTATCGGCCCATCTTTGTCAGGTATAAGTACCTCTTTCATCTCTACCACCGACCCCAGACAAATTATACCATCTTGTGATCAATTCCTACACTTACCCACAGAACATCTACAGAACACCCACAATGGCGCCCTCCACTCAAAAGCAATGGACCGTCCAAGGCAAAGGCAACTTTGACAACCTCAAATTCAACGAATCCGCCCCGGTCCCGAAAGTAGGAGACAACGACGTCCTCGTCCGCTGTACGTCCCCTCCCCCATCCCCTCCCCTCCCCTCCCCCTCCTGCCCCCACTAACCCCCCTCCCCCAGTCCACGGCGCCTCCCTCAACTACCGCGACCTCATCATCCCCAAAGGCCTGTACCCCTTCCCCCAACGCGACGGCGTAGTGCCCTGCTCCGACGGCGCCGGCACCGTCGACAGCGTCGGCCCCAAAGTAACCCAATTCAAACCAGGCGACAAAGTCATCACGCTCTTCAACCAAGGCCACCTCTCCGGGCCCATCGACGCGCGCGGCATCGGCGGCGGCGTCGGCGGCGTCGTCGACGGCGCGCTGCAGCAGTACGGCGTCTACGAGCAGCACGGACTGGTGCACATGCCGGGGAACCTGGACTTTCTGGAAGGCGCGACGTTGTGTTGCGCCGGGTTGACGGCGTGGAATGCCTTGTACGGGGTGGATGGGAAGAGGCTCATGCCGGGCCAGTGGGTGTTGACGCAGGGGACGGGAGGGGTGAGTGTTTTTGCTGTGCAGGTGGGTTTTTTTTCCCCCTCCCTTTTCCTTTGTCAGGGGTGTAAAGCTTGGGGCGTGCCAGGGGTACTGATGGGGTGATAGTTCGCCAAAGCGGCTGGCGCGAGGGTCATTGCGACGACCTCTTCGCCGGAGAAGGCGGAGAGGTTGAAGGAGTTGGGCGCCGATCATGTGATTAACTACAAGGAGGATACGAATTGGGGGGAGACGGCGAAGAATCTCACCGGTGGCGTGGGCGTGGACCATGTCCTTGAAGTGGGAGGGCCGAATACGTTGAACAATTCGCTCAATGCGATCAAGATGGAGGGTGTGATCAGTATCATTGGGTTCCTCGGCGGGTTCAAGGCTGAGAGCCAACCCACGATGTTGGATGCGCTGATGAAGCTGGCTCATGTGAGGGGCCTGCTTGTCGGGAGCAGGCAGCAGTTTGAGGATATGAATCGGGCGGTGGAGGCGAATGATATCCATCCGGTGGTGGATAAGAGTGTGTTCAAGTTGGAGAAGGCGAGGGATGCGTATGAGTATCAGGCTGCGCAGAAGCATTTTGGTAAGGTTTGTATTGAGATTGATTAGGCGATCATGAAAACAGATGATTGTAAATAGATAGTGGAATGGCAACATGTCCGTCCTGTCAGCCATCTTTCGTGAAGCGATTACCTCGCTGTATGCCTAGTACAGCATCATCTCCCCTTCATCATCGAGCAGCATGTCATCTCCATCCGCCACACCTTCCAACACACGAGATGTCCCAATGGGCTCAGCAGCGATCCACCTCTGATCTAGCACACTCCCTACCCGTGCCACCAGTCTCTCGCCCAGTAATAGTCCCCACGCCCTATCCCGCTCCTCGGTACTCATCATCACAAATCTCGCCGTCCCGGACATCCTCGGCCCGCCAGAAGCGACCACGACCGCGGCAGCAAAGGCATTCAACCCCGCCTCTCTAAGCCATACTTCCTGCACCGTCTCATCTCCCAGCCTGTTTGCCAGCTCCGACGACAGCGAATTTGCTCTGCCAATCCGGCACGTCTTCGCCACTGCCCAGCGCGCTAGCTCTGCTTCACCGCCTGGCACAAAGATCACCTCGACGGTGCAGCTGAGATTGGCGCCCAAGTTCGTCAGGGCATTGAGTGCCATTGCATCACTCCCGTCCAGTCCGCGAGATGGTGCTGCGGTGTCGGAATAGGATGTAGGCAGACCCTCGCTGACCAGCACGACGAGGTGTTCATATCGTGAATTCAACGATAAGATCCGGCTGTGTACCGTGTTGAGCTGGCTCTCGGATCCAGGAAGCGGACGCTGTTTGATTTGCTGCAGCGTGGTGAGGACGATGCCACTCGATGGTGTGGGAAGAAGATCGGCTTCTTGATGTGCGCTGAGATCGCGCTCGAGAAAGGTCGTGGTGTGTAGTTGCGTGCGGATCAGGCTTGTCAGATTACGAGACGAGAGGAGGGTGGTGGAGATAAAAAGGTGGAGAGGGGCGGCACTGAGGTCGATGGATGGTTGAGGATGAGCTGGCAGGGGAGCGATGTTCGACGTGTGTGGTAAACTCGCAAGGGCTGGAGCCATCGCCGGAGTTGGCGTCTTCGGGCGGTTGATGAGCTGGCGATTTTCATTGCTGCGGGAAGGCGGACGCTGGTCCCTTTGACCTGTTTGAAGATGGAAGAAGCTGTTGATTCCGTTGTTTGCGCCGAGAGATGGCGGGGGCTGTTGCAAGGTCTGAAGAGCGCGTCTACGGAGCGCCTCCATGAGAAGCGGTGAATTTGGCCGTCGCCTCTTCTCCAGTACCAAGGTCGATATCTCCAATTCCCGAGGGTCAAAGGGAGCGGGCTCCAGGTCTTCGTCGTCCTGGCAGGTATCATCAAGAATACGCAGACCTTCTGGCTTCCAGAAATAGCCATCCAGACTTACATCAAAGACAGTCAAAGACGTCATGTACTCACTCCGCCCATCTACCAGCAGGTCATCCTTGAATAAATCTTCTCGGCCAATGTGCGGGACAGGTATCCATTGTAGCTTATAATCTGCCGCATTGTGCCTCCATCTGATCTCTGACACATCTAGACTATTCTTGATGGTGGACAATAGCGGCCGTTGTAGATTCGTGGTTTTGCAGTGGCTTCTGCTCTGCACGTCCCATGGAGCCACCGGGCAGTGTGGTGGGAGCGATGGCACGAACATTCGTCTGGTAGTATCTGCTTCCTGAAGTTGCTCGTTCTCGACGGCGCTAATGGCAGGGTGGGCTAGGTCTACAAAGTCGTTGAAGACCTTCTCAAAGTCCACGGCAGAGTCAGAGGCCTGACTGAGTTGAAGCGCTGGATCATCCTTGCACACCACTTCGTCAAAGCGGACTTTCTTGAAGGGCGGACTCGAGCTGCCGGCCGGTAGTAGTGGCGTATCGAGTCTGAAATCATCTGGTCGTGCTCGTTTGAAAGGAGATAGTGGTGCGTATAGCTCAGCGTCGTCAGTGCTGGTGGGGAAATAGACCGACGTCAGGGCCGATTCGATCGGTTCGCTGTGAGAGAAGGGTAACAGAGCTTCATCCTCATTGATTGCCTGTTCGACAGCTTTCAGTGCAGAGTCCGCAGGATTCTCTGGCGTCGAAGTGAAAGGGACATCATAGTCGTTTTCATCGAGCAAGGTGGATGATAGCGTTGGCGACAGCGGTAGGATTGGCGACGGTATGCGCAGAGTCGATCTGCCAACGTACTGAAAAGTAGTGTCAGGCACAGCCAGCATCACAGGCTTGATAGCATCCTTGAGGAATGTCAGACTCGCATCGGTAATTTGCAGCTTCTCACTCGAAGCTCTTTTCGCTGTCTGATCTGCTACGCTCTTGTCCAAGAGTCGCCAGTCGAGAGATTGTTCATGTGGCAAGGGTTCTTGTGGCAGGGACTGGGCGACCGATTTCAGGTCAATCTGGCTCGAGTGTGCTTTACTTGAGAACAGCTGAAGATCGAGCCTGTCGTCACTTCGAAGGATCGGTAGTTCCAGTTTGAAGTCCCGACATCGCTGTATAATTGGCCCATCGTCAAGGCCGACTTCCAAGCTGGGCTTGACAATGTCTCGCAGGAAGGCTGCCGCGGAGCTGGGGATGGACCAGCGTTCGCTCGAGGATACAGGTAGAATGTGGTGCTGCAGGATCTCAGGAAGCTTTCCATTGTCGAAGAGATTATAGTGCACAAAGTCGAGGTCCACCGGTGGGACAGCGAGCTGGTCGAATACCGAGTCGGCATTATAGTCTCGACTCAGCCCGTTGTTTCGAGCGTACTGCAATAGAGATAGCTCGTTGTCATTCATGGCTCGTACGGACCGACAGAATGTGTTGCTTTCGGGGTTGCGATGTTGTGGTGGAGAGGTTGATTCATCAGCCAAGCTTTGTTTGCATGTCTCTGGGGTATCATAATCTATGGAGCTGCTAGCAGAAGCCAACCCAGTCAGCAATCTGCCATATTCGCCTTCACAAGACCTCTGTGCTTACATGGATGCCACGACTCTTCGCCATGTCTCGAATATTGTTACAAACGTGTGTATTTGACCAATGCCGGCCCATGCAATCTCATCACCAACGTCTTCCTCGTCCGCGACCACGCCCTCCTCCTCCTTGCTGCTGTTGCAACATGGCCAATTGTTGAGGACTGTAGCCCTCGAGATTCTGCTGCGGTTGTGGTGTTCCTCCTCCGAAGCCCTGGTTGCCCTGGAACTGCTGCTGATTGTAGCCCTGACCCGAGTTTTGATGCTGCATGTTCTGACCACCGAAATTGCCGCCCATGCCACCCATACCAGGCATACCTGGCATACCCATCTGCTGCATTTGTTGCATGAATGATCCAAAGTCCATTTGACTGGGATCGATTCCCTGTGCCTGCATGGTTGACATCATCTGTGTCATCATCTCTGGGTTCATGTCAGGCATGCCTGGCATTGCGGGCATTGGTGGCATGCCTCCTCCTCCTCCTCCTCCCGATCCACCTCCAAACATGGCTTCGAATTGCTTGTGCTCATTCTTCAAACCCGATACCTGCTCCCTCATCTCCTTCTGCTTCATACAGTATTGCACCCACGTGAATTCGTCAAAGCCATAATTGAAGAAATCAGTTGGATCGGTTCCGGGCACTCGCCATGGCTTCGTCTCCATCGCAACATCTGCGTCCAGATCAATCTCGGTGATGGGCTTACTGGCTGGATCATAGATGGGTGTGTCGTCCAGCTTGATGGTAGAGCTTCTGTACTCGGGATACTTTGAGCCATCCTGGACTGCTAGCTTGCCGCCGACAAAGGTGGTTTCGGACTTGATTGTTGTGGGCGCAGCGCCTCGAGTCGGTAGAGCCTCTGGTGCTGAAGATATCCGTACTGGTTCTTGCTTGACTCGCTTAAAGTCCTGTGAAGGTCTGATTGAGGATTAGTGTTCTGCTTTAAAAGCAGTGCATCTTACTCACTGTCCTGGCGCATCTTTCCGCTCTGTGATGATATCGATGTCCTGTCCCGTGTTAGACTCTTCTCTGAATCGGAGCACTTTCCGAACTCACGGATTCACTGTCGTCCTCTTCTTCCTCCTCATCGTCCATGTCCGCATCTCCCGGCTCCTCTACCTTTACAGTTGCGCTGTGCCCGTTCGTCTGCGCAGTCGTCTCATTCGTCCCGCCATTCACCGCTTCGGTACCATAGATGTCGTCTTCGTCGTCCTCCATATTGTTGAACGTGTATGCTGTGTTTGGGAAGAAGGTCAAGAAATGGCTGCCATGAGCTGTGCTTGGATCTTCAAGGTGGTCAAAGCTCCTTGACGACGCGGTTTTCTTCTGCCCGCGTAAAGAGCATGAGGGTACTTAGCTCACAACGAACACATCTTTCACGAGGCTGGATCGGAACTACATCTCGCCATCCGCATGTACCTCGATCACTTTGATTGAAACAGTCACGACATCACCAGCGTCTATAATACTCGGACGGAAGAGCAGTGCCGCCAACTTCACCTATCATTGTGACATCGAAAGCAAAGAGCCCCTTCGCATGAGATAAACTGCACGATTGTGAATCAAGATGGCTTTCGGCCGCTCAAATTCACTGAGCATCAACACTGGCGCGACAAACAGCCTTTTGTGAGTTTGCGCACTCTCGGACCGTGTGAATCTTGGACATCTCGAGAGCATCCTGTAGCATTTGTGATTGTGGATTCTCGCTCGATGTCCCTGAGCTATCATTCGGATCGTTTCCATACGTTCTGTACTGATTCTTTGCCAGCGCGTCACAACAAAACAACACATCCCAACCAGCACAGACAGCCGGGCTGTTCGGCAGCACCGCGAATGCGCCAAAACCAGGAGGGCTGTTCGGGGCATCAACAACTGGGACGACAGGACAAACCGGTGGCGGAGGTCTCTTTGGTGCAAGTACACAACAATCACAAGCGCCACAGGCTGGCGGTCTCTTCGGAAGCGCATCAGCGCAGAACCAGAACAACACCCAACAAGCAGGGCAGACAGGCACATCGTCATTATTCGGAGGGCTAGGACAGAACAATGCTCAAACACAGCCTACGCAAAGCACATCCTTGTTCGGTGGACTAGGTCAGTCGCAACAGCAGAACAAACCATCCGCACTCTTCGGCGGACTAGGACAGAGTACGACACAACAACCCCAACAAACCTCAAGTCTCTTCGGCGGAGACCTAGGTCAGAGCCAGCAACAAAAACCCACCGGCCTCTTCGGCGGCCTGGGCCAATCCACCCAACAACAGCAATCGCAACCACAACCCACGACCCAAACCGCCCCCTCTCTCCTCTCCGCCAGCCTATTCAACGCCCCCCTCCCCGCCCCCCTCGCCGGCTCCCTGACGATGGGCCAACCCACCTCCGTCCCCTCAACCACCCAACCCGGCGTCAAAATCGACATCACCTCCCTCCGCCCAACCACCCGCTTCTCCGACCTCCACGACGACCTCAAGAAACAAATCGAAACCCTCGACTCGTTCATCAAACTCCAAGAATCCTACGCCGCGCAATGCGAGGCCCTCCTGCCCTCTCACGGGCAAAACATCGCCTCCTTAAGTCCAGACGTGCAGCTCATCGAGTCGAAACTCGACACCGTGGAACTAGGGCTCGAGAACGACTCGGCGGACGTGCAAGCCGCGAAACAGAGCCTCGAGGGGGACAAAGCGGATTTCTTCCGCGTGGTGCGCGTGATTGAGAACCTCCAGCTGCCGTCGCGGTTCCACTACGGGCCGTCGTTGGGCGGCGGGCGGCAGGGTCAGGGAACGAATGGGTCAGGGGCCTTGGACGAGGAGTACGATGTGGATTTGCTCGGGTATTTCTCGCGGGAGGTGGGAGGGATGGATAGAGTCGCGGGGACGTACGCGGGGGCGCTGGGCGAGGTGGAGGCGCATCTGGGCGTCGTGGAGAGGTCGGTGTTGGAGGCTGCGAGAGGGGGTGGGGAGGGGCAGGGGACGGTGGCCGAGTTGGCGCAGACGTTGAGGGGGTTTGAGAAGGGGATTTTGGACGCGGCGGGACGGGTGGGGGAGGTGAGGGAGGGGGTGGGGAGGTTGGTGTTGGGGAGGTCGGGGTTCTAGGGTTCATGGACTACAGCGCAGTGGGCAATGATATGAGCCAGGGGCGGGCAAGCGATGCATTCACAGGCACATGCAGAGACGATCATCAGTGTCTTTGCAAATAATAGATTCGTAGCGCTAGAGCGCTCATCTCGTGATATGATACAAACATGCCTCCCGTCATTGCATTGCATCCCAGGGTATCGTGCTTGCCCTTTTCCTTCCTTTCAAAAACTCCAGCCATGGGATCCACCGTCTAGCGAATGGAGTATGGGGTATCGTGATCATCAAGCTCGTGAAGCCTCCGTAGCACGTCTCTGCGCGCTGTGTAGTCGTTTCTTGTTCCCACCTTCCCGTGCCTGCCGATCGTCTCATGCATGTGCGTGATCGTGGTGGTCGTTCTCGTCGTGTCTTGTTCATCTCCAGGGAAATCGTGGTCGAGGTCGCGCCGTCGAGGGTCGAGTCACCTAGCACTTCAGCCCTTCGCAGCGATGCCAGAACCCTTGTCCTTCGCCCGTGTTGAGCGTTACTGTTCCGCTTTCCATGACGGGGCCTTGCTCGACCATTGACAGGGGGCCGGCGGCATCGGTGGACCTCTTTGCGTTGCGAGCTTTGGATTGCTTGGTTTGTGTCTCGGACACTGGTGCAGCTGAGCGGGACTGAATGTTGGCGACTTCGACCTTGGGTGCGGCTGAGAGAGCGTCTCGTACGTCTAGCTCGACGTAGCCTTTGGGGATGGCGTAGGCGAAAGCATACAGAGCAGCGTAAGCGAGGATGAGTAGGGGGGCGAGAGGAAGCATGGTTGTTTGAGTTTCAGGTGTTGAATCTGAGGGTCGAAGAGGAAGAAAGTGATTTGTAGCTTGGCTCGGGAGGTAAGGTGTTGTTGGAAGATGTGGTGAGGATTCGTGTGAGGATGATTCCAGGATGATATGAAGGATTTCGGCCTATTGTTGGAGTCCTCCCGCGCAATTGTGGTCTGACGCAAAGCGACGATAGAACAATCGTACGGTTTGATTGCTCCCGCTACTAATTACGTCGATCACGGGGGTACGACAGCTCAAGAGGCGGAGCGGCCGTTATAAATCTCTCTTGGTGAGACGGACGGGTATTTCGGCGATGGAGAGGGGAGCTTCTGTTGAAAGCCAGGAGGTGTGAGCTATTCTTGCAGGCGCGGGCCGGTGTGCAGGTCGGGTCCTGGGGGAAATTGGGCAGTCGCACGAATACTTTTGCAAAGAGGACAGATGGATTTGGGTCCTTGAAACGAGGTCACGCGGTTAGCGAGCGGAGTAGTCATGGGCATCTGGACGCTTTTACATCGTCTGACCGCTCTGTGGTGTAGTGAGCTAGGCTTGTGACGGACCAGGTTTAGATTTGGCGCTGGCTCTGGCGCGAAGAGCGTCATGTGGGCGCGTGCCAAAGGGCGTCATTCGATGTCGTTGCCCAAGCCCGCCTTCCACCCAAACTTGAAGAACGTTGTGGGGACACAAGGCATCTTCAAGGGGCTCTGGACCATGTGCATTGAGTCGTGCTGCCCATCGACCAATCGACGGCGGTGAGCAGCATCAGACCGCCAACCATTCGCTGGACTTCGGAGCCTTGCCTTGCATTGCTGCTCACGGACACGTTGTACAGTGGGCATTATGGAGACAAGTTGCGTCAATTATGACAAAGTCGTCTGGTGCGATTGACGTTTGCCCAGCGTGGCAGGCAGACAAATTCCAAGACAGAGGATGGTGTGAGTTTGGAAGCACACGGATGTCAGTCCGCCGCGTACCGGCGTGAAGATCAGAAGATCATGAAGCCATCGCGCGGGTTTGAATGCCAGAGCCGCGAGATTTGATCACTTTTCTTTTGCCAACAGCGCGTGTCTCTGGCGTCCATCGGAGATTTGTCCATGAATTCGAGGAAAGCGGCACAGAGCGTGTCGTGAGGCTGACTTCACGCGTCGGACCTTCTCATCTTTGGCGTGGTCCACGAGATCAACCACGGTTCGAAAGGAGGGTGAATTGACTCAGATCTCATGAACATGTCACGACGTCACCACACCCTCGCCAGGAGGCACTGTTTCGACATGATGCTTTGCCGTGGGATGTCCTTTGCTGGATTTCTCTTTATGAACGAAAACGCGGTCCTAAAACACTCCATCCGCAAGCGCAGTTTCAGATTGCGATGACTTTTCATCATGGCGATTCGGTGGCCGGGATGAATTTCGACCATGCGCGTGTTCCTGTCTGGGTGGCGCTGCAAGGCGAGGTGGCTTTGCGGGGAAGGTCATGTGTTCTTCTTTTCTGGATCAGATGGTTGGCAAGAGAACACTTCACCATGGCGGTCACTTTGACGACATGCGACATCTACTCAGCAATCTTGACTTTCTGCAATGCTCGACAGGCTTTGGAGTGTCATCGTACAGTGCAATACACAACAATCAAAGCCCAACTTGGGAGCGAGGTGGGTTTTTGCTTCGGGTGGGCGGTCAGATGTGGCAGCAGTCTAGACCTGGCGTTGCATGTACACTCACCACAGTGTGGTCGTCGCTATTTTTGCTTTTCGACGTGGCCCATCACCCTGGCGGTGTGACTGCGCTATCACTCGATAGTAGGCTGCGAAAACGTTTCCCATCCGTGATTAGACCACGCATCAGGCTGGGTCGTTTGCGGTGCCACCGCGACATGAACTCTTGAGTTCACTCTTTACTACCACTGCTGCCGGAAAGCCTCCTCGAGGAGGTCATGTGTTCTTCTGGTGCAGCCCGTCCGGTCTTGCAGAGGACGGTTCGATCAAAGGTCTCCACGATGGCTTTGGAGTAGCTTCAGTTTCTGTTCCTTACATTTGAAGACTGGCAACTTTCTCATAATCTACCGTATGGCTAGGTCTAATTGTCGGTGCAGAAGATACATGCCCGTCTGTATCCCGTCTCGTTGGGTCTTTATTTCGGACTACCTTGCACCCGGATGATACTCGTCACAATCAAGGCTCCGTGCATACTGCACCACACTTCTCCTTGAGGCATCCGTCGCTTGCAATCAGCGGCAGAGGAGCTCAGGCAGTTGTGACATCTCTGGAGTTCTTGCATGCGTGGTGCAGTATACCTGCTTACGAAGACCCTGCCGGACTCCTGCATCCAATCGATAGGCTTCCCGCCGTAATGGTCAATATCCATCCGTTTCCCTGGAACCCCCATACCCAAGGCTCTGGCACCGTACTGTATGGCTGACGTGCAATGGCCGATCACCAACCTCGACTGCGCGGACTGAGTCGTCAACATGGACAACGCTCTTGCATACCTACTTGCTTTCGCCTCGTCCAGCAGACTTTGCAACGGGTAAGCCTGTTTCAGGTTGTGGTAGTTCATGCTGACGACTAACAGTCCCCGAAGCTATTGAAAAATCTTGGTCCGCAGCGGGCCGTGTTGAACGAGACCCCTGTCGATATCTCCAAGCGAGGTTGACATGCCCACATTTCACATGTTTCCAGGCGGTCACGACAGCTCTGATCCACCCAGGGCATGAAGCATTGTCGCATGTCCCCGCATGGCTGTTGGCATGGTTGTCAATATAGGCAAAATTTGATACCTTATGAAGCAGTCAACGCCATTGCATGACCCGCCGACCCGGTGAAAGGGGGACTGGGGTGGAGCTTCTCAAGGGGGCAATGATCTACACGGAACCCTGCCCACGGGCGATCCGGCTTTGTGGTTGCGCAGACTGCCGTCAAGTCCTTTGTGAATGAACTGGACAAGTCTCGGAGAAGTCTTGGATGTGTTCTCTTCCTGAAGGATTCGAGGCGAACAAAGTGATTCTCATGCACACGTGCAAGTGTGTGATGATCGCTGTCACTGTGTCACGGCGGACCGCTTTGACTCTGAGCAGGTCCACGCAACGGCCCATGGTTCTCAAGACGGAGACTAGATGTCGAATCATATGCGTTGCTATATCTAGGTAACAATGGATGCTCTGAGGAATGCAGTGCACAGCGACCATGTCTGAACCCATTCCAGCATGTCGGGACAGTCTAATCCTGCAGAAACCATGGCGAGAACAACCCGGACAATCCTTTATGCAAGTTATGCAGAGACCATCGCATAAAACTGCGAGCGGTACACGGTAACATCACTAGTCTGTGTGAGCCTGCTCGAAGTTCGGAAAGAACTCGCGATACCAATTTGATGGTCTGCTCCTGGTCGCCTCGTTCATGAATCGAGGAGGTCCTCTTCGTCACATTAGGCAGGGACGAGTGGTCGATCATAGGCCATCATCGGTGCATTTGTCGATAATTATTCAGCTCGCCCAGGGCTTTGTGGGCAGAAGCTTTACCGAACGACGGAAGATTGGGTCCGACGTGACTCGCTTGACAATGCATGGTTCGACCAACACATGCAATGTCCCAATTTGCTTGACCTGTCCTCATCACTTTTGTAGACAGAACGATACTCCTGATCTCTTATTCTTCGACTTGACCTCAAACATCTTGTATATTGTGAGACTGGTACGTTGGACGTACTTCAGGTGCTTTACCGCCTAAAAATCTCGTTGTACACGGGAGAAAACACCGCAAATACTACTCAGAAGCCCTCACCTCTCGCGAACCTTGTTTCTCACCTACATTCCACGGAACACATTTTCGTCCGCATCTTCCGAGGGCCAGGAGATTGCATATCAAGCCATTGTCCACTGGATAAACAGGCCTGCACGCTCCTGATCGAGCAAGACAGCTGAAATAGCTGGTCCGTGGCTTCCACATTTCGACGGCCAGAAGATCCAGACCCCGGGTTCAACTGAACGACCCAAACCACCGGGACTGCCAATACGGCTCATCGCATTCTCGCCCCTCCCGTCTCCCTTCTGCATTATTGACGTCTGATCTGACAGACGACAAGACCCAGTCGATCTGCCTTTAATTCCAAATGGCAGATCTCTAGCTTTCGCACCGACTCGAGAGACCTGCTGTGTCGGTGTCGGTCAGCAATGACACCCAAATCGCCGGAATCTCCACCGCCACTTGACGTGCCGACCCAACGGCACAGACGACACCTCGGAACTTATCTACGCAAATTTGGCGCCGTCATCCGCAAGAAAGTGAGCGACAGTGATCTTGCAAGCACTTCACATGTAGAAAAGAACGATGGTCCATCGACAACAACGAATCCCGTCAGATCGTCAATCGACAACGCCTCTCGCCACTCCAAGCATGCTCCGTCCGTGGACAGTATGGATCGCTCATCGGTTGCCTCGGGGCGTCGATCAAGTGTTCGATCAGATCCAAGATCACTCGACTCGCGAGGCTCCATCATGACAGGTATGAGTACAGTGTCAAATGTCGACCGATCAGCAGCCAGGCAGGAACGTGCACAATTTCTGTTCGCAAAGTATGGACTGGCCATGAGCTCTGACTTTCCTCCGGAACGGAATCAAGCACTGAGATCTACGACTGAACCGCTGCAACGGATCCAGAAGCGGACTCGACTGCGTATGCACGCTTCCTGCCATGAATGCAAGACGCCATTCGGAGCTGGATCTTTTTGCGTCAAATGCAAGCACAGGCGATGTCGACTGTGTCCTCGGGCTGCTCCAAAGGGAGTGCAACAATTGGTCGAGCATACGAAACGGCAACTGGAGAGTCTTATGGAACCACCAGGAGGTCTTGATATCAAGAAGCTGCACGTCAAAGAAACTCAATACGATTACTCTCAGAGATCACCAACAATCTCAGTTGACTCCGGCAGATCTACACCCTCACCAATTACCAAACCAAGATCAAGGTACGACTCCAGAGTCGAGCCAGATCTACCGGACAGCCCCCGAACCATGGAGTCTGTTCTAGCAGCCAGAGATCCTGTACTTCCACGACCACTTTCCTTGCATATGAACATTGATGCTGGAGCTTTCGAATACCGATCACCACACAATCGAGATTTGTGCTATTCTCTAGAGATGGCAACAGCGAAGCTATGTGGTATGCTCCATGATTATTTGCCAAACATATGACATCAACACTAACCCTCTACAGAACGTCAAGGTCTCGACCTTCAAAAGCTACAACGACTCTTCCCACTATCCTTCAAAGTAGTACAAGCCCTCACGAACAAGTCACGACAACAGCGAGTCTTTCGCCTGCCACGATTCAAAGTCAGGGTTCCATGTCCGGGATGTGGCCAACCACTACCTGGCAGGGCTGGAAGCTGTCAGATCTGCATGAATGTCGGGTTTGGAGGAAGGCATGCACTACGCAGACCCCTGGCTGTCTGCTAACGACACAATCACGAGAATCATGAATCAGCCATGAATGAATTGCGAAGCATGCAGCGAACGCCTACCATCATTCATGGCCATATAGAAAGACATTGCATGGCAAAAGAGAGGGGAGGCACATACCGCTCGGCATTTTTACAAGCATGACCATGATATTCTGAAACGACGAGACAAGATGAAGCTGGCTCGTACTGATAGAAAGTCAATTGCTGATATCGAATCAAATCGAATGAATATGACTTCTACCATGTCTTTTCTCACGTGGCTTGTTAGGAATGTTTTCTTGATGCAGCCGAAGGTAATAACAGTGTCCACCGTCCTCCACGCATTGTCACCGTCTCCTCGCCAATCTTCCACTTCTGGACATGTATCACGCAACTTTACGTCCCCATGTCCCTGGCGTCCAGAGCAGTACGCCTTCCCCTCCCATGCTCCCACTCCCCCTTCGCTCTCTTCTCACCCGGGCCTTTCCCCTCTTGCCTGCCCCTACAAGCCCCCCCTCCCTTTACCGTCTCCATCCCCACACCGTCCCCTCTCTCCCGTCCTCCCTCCCCCTCCTCTTTCCCCGTCTCCCCTCCTTCGCCTCCTCCATCCTCCTCCACCCCTACCGCCCGTATCTCAGGCAACCCTACTCCTCCCCCTTAAGTCTCTCCTCAATCTCCACTACCTCCTCGGCATCGCCCACCTCTATAATGCGCTGCACTTCAGCCGTGTTCCTGACCAGCTCTTTGGCCCCGGCGTAAACCATCTTGAGTTCGGCGTTGCACGTCACGGGTAGGTAGTACAGCATGACGTAGGGGACGGAGAGGCGGCCTGATGCCTTGTTCTACGCATCAGGAGGTGTGACTGAGGGGGGTGGTTGGGGGGGGGGGGGTGGTTGGGGGGGGGGGGGGGGGGGGGGGGGGGGGGGGGGGGGGGGATGCGTGAGCGCGGATGGACTGACCATTGTCAATGGGTATGAGAGGAGGATGTACCGCGGTGAGTGGTCGGGGAGTTCGTCTGCTAGCTCTTGGAGGTTGGTGTAGGTGACGTCGTCTTCGGCGTGGATTTCGTGGGTGGATTTGTTGATCAGGTCTTCTTGCGGGTGGAGTCAGATGGGTTCCTTCTAAAAGGCATTGAGGTCCGTGGTCCTGGCTCGGGAGGAAAGGGTAGTGCTGTGGGACGTACATATCCTTGCTTGAGGTGTGTTGGACCGCGAGGTGGAGAGGCGGAATTTGCGCAGAGCGGCTTTGGTCTCGGGGGAGAAGGTGTAGAGGCGGGCTTCTGCTGACTTGACAAAGTGATTAGTGGAAGACGTTCGAGAGTGGGAGGGAGGTGTACCATTGTGTTGGGATCTGGAGGTTGGCCGGCGGTGACTCTGGGAGGCTGACGGTCAGGTCTCGTAGGATCGGACTGCGAGTCGATAGGGTCTACAGATAGGAATTGACGACACAATGCCTCGAGCGAGCAAATCGATAGCAACCAAAGAATACTCGAGCAACAGAAAACAACCTCACCGTCAAGCTCACCAAGCCCCACCGGAACAAGCTCCGATCTCACGACCCCGCAATGATGAGCTCTACATCATAGATCCGACCATTCTTCTCGATCCCTCATATAAGTTACCATCTTCTCCCAACCCTTCCCTCCACCCACCCTCCTCCCTCCCATCATCCTCCACAAAAACCCATGTTCTCCCGCCTCTCCCTCCTCACCCGCCAACTCACCCGCCCCAGTCCCCTCTCCCAATCCCTCAAAATGGCCACCACCACCACCACCTCGTCCGCCCGCCAACACCTCTCCTCCAAAATCCACACGGCCGCCTGCCTCATCATCGGCGACGAAGTCCTCAACGGCAAAACCCGCGACTCAAACTCCCACTACATGTCGCAATGGTGCTTCAAACTCGGCATCGCGCTGCGCCGGATCGAGATCATCGCCGACGACGCCTCGGAGATCTCAGAGGCCGTGACGCGCATGTCCTCCTCGTACGACTTTGTGGTCACGTCGGGAGGTATCGGGCCGACGCACGACGACATCACGTACGAGAGTATCGCCAAGGCTTTCGGGCTGGACTTGACCTTGCACGACGAGGCGTTCGCCAGGATGCGGAAACTGAGCAGGCCGCACCCTTCGCAGCCGGATTTTAGTTGGGAGAAGCCCAGCGCGGCGCTGGAGGCGAAGAAGAGGATGGTGATTTTGCCGTGGAATGAGGAGTTGAAGGATGAGGAGCAGGTCAAGTTTGTGGCCGAGGATTTGTGGGTGCCGGTGAGTGTGGTCAATGGGAATGTGCATATACTGCCGGGCGTGCCGAGGTTGTTTGAGAGGTTGTTGGATGGGCTTGGGGAGGGGGTGAGAGGGAGGGTCCAGGATCCGGATAAAGGGGTGCATAGGATATTGTTCAGTACGCCGCTAGCCGAGAGTGCGGTGGCGGGGTATTTGACCGAGTTGAGTAAGAAGGTGGAGAGTAAGGGGATCAAGGTCGGGAGTTATCCGAGATGGGGGAAGAGCAGGAATACAGCGACGCTGGTGGGGAGGGATGTTGATTACATGGAGGGTTTGGTGAAGGAGGTAGAGGAGGGCGTGAAGGGAAGGAGAGTGCAGAGAGAGGATGAGGATGATAGCGGCGGGAGTGATATGGATAGCTAGATTTGTGAATCGACATATGTCAGATAGATTGTAGATCAATGTAAATACTTGTCAAGTATACACTCGAAGAGCAAGTTGCTTTGGGGGACTTGCTTCCATTACTGTTGTCTGCGCAAGGGACACCGCCACATCTTCCCTTGCCGACTACTATCTGTCTAATCGCTCGCTCTACTACTACCACTCAGCACACTACAACATTGTTAAAGTGAATGCAGGTGAGCGGAGAAGTGCTGTCACGGCTGCCTGAAGCAGCGAGTGATACTTCCCTGACCCATCATCCAAGTATTACTCCTGCAGGTCACATACCGTGCAGAATGGTCGCTGACCGTCGTACCGGCCGAGAGAAAATAAGGGAGCGATTGTGTTATTGATCTTTTCCCAGTCTTCCACCACCTGATCCATCCATGACCTCCTGCATCCACCCCCGCGAGCTATGTGTGATTTGTTGCAACATCGAAAAGCAAATAGATGGGGGGAATCGCTGCAGTTGTAATGACAAGACAAAAGAAAAATCGAGACCGGGATGTGTCAAAGGTGTAGACAATGAAGAGGAATCCGATCGAAACGAGGGCGTCAAGATGCGTCGGGATGAGCTTTTGGACCAGCAACAACGCCGTCCAATGCGGTCTTGAGAGATGCAAGAAGCTGTTGCTGCCAAAATGCTGGAGTGGCGGGAGAGGTCCTACATGACCGTGCACTTGCAGCAGCCAGCGTCTTGGTCCGCATCTTGCACACCCATCTCTTTGCTGGGCTTGCCATTCGCACCGCCCTGTGCACCACCTGGACCGCCGGTGATTTCCCTGTTGTACTTGCGAATCTCTCGGACAATGTCGTAGAAAGCGTTCTCGACGTTGATGCGCGATTTGGCAGAGGTCTCGATGAAGCGGCAGCCAAAGTCCCGGGCGAGTTTACGGCCCTCTGAATAATTGTCAGTAAAGTGAGACGCAGAAGAGTGAATGGGTGCTCTTACCCTCAGTCGACACCTCACGCTCTCCCTCGAGATCGCACTTATTGCCAACAACAATGATTGGGAAATAATCCTTGTCTTTGACGCGGAGAATCTGCTGTTGGAAGACTCGGATTTCCTCGAATGATTGTCGCGAGGTGATGCTGTAGACGAGGAGGAAACCTTCGCCCGTCCGCATGTATTGCTCTCTCATGGCCGAGTATTCCTCTTGGCCAGCAGTATCGAGGACATCGAGGAGAGCAACCTCTTCATCGATGACGCACTGCTTGCGGTAAGAGTCTGGATATGTGTCAGTCCTTGATGCCCATTGCCATGCTCTTATTCCTGGACGCACCCTCGATAGTCGGATCATATTCGTCGACGAAGTGAGATTGGATCAGCTGGATGGTCAAGCAAGACTTTCCGACACCACCACCGCCAACGACCACCAGCTTGTACTCTCGGAGAAACTGTGACAAGATCAGTGTCCTGCTGTGTGGCGACAGACATATTGTGTTGGCCAACCTTTGACGCCATGGTAGCTGTATCGCAAGGTGACGATCCTGACCAGAGTTGGCAGAAGGATGGCGCTCAGGCTTTGGGGTATGTAGTGCGGTACGCGGACAGAAAGGGAGAGGTTGGAAGGGTGTTTTGTTGCCCGGTAACGTCGTTTGTTCGTCGGGAACAAGGATTGGATGTAGTCACAACGCCTCGGCGTGAATCGCCTGTGCTGGAAGTGGGTGGGTTGGGTAGGTGGACTGGCAGAGGGTAAACGTTTGTCGCTGTTGTCGGCGCTGGTGCGAGGCGCAACGGACTCTTCCCGGGCCAATGACGATGCGCGACGGTACAATTGATGGGCTTTGAGGTGACGAGCTCGGGATTTTGGGTTGGTGTGATGGAGTTGTGATGGAGGATAGCAGAGCTCTACTGGAAAGAAAGTAGGGCAGAGGATGACTTTAGGCCGGAGCAAGGTCCTCTCCAAAGTCACGGTCCACCAGGTGCCGCGATCCACAGTTGTTCTGCTCTGCTAAAGCCAGCTAAAGTGGAGGGACGGGAAGCATAGAAGGTTACCAAACATTCATCGTATCTGGAATCTGTCACGGCGGGCGATACTATGACCTGCAAGACGGCCGATAGCAGGCGACTGGGAGCGGCATCTGTCACTCTCATGGTAGTACATGCACAGCAAATTATTCCCAATAATCCATGCAAAATCCATCGTGTCTGATGTCGCTATTGGCCTGCAAAAGTCAATTCCACGTTTGTGGCTGCATCTGTAGCGAATGGCCCTCGGTCGCCCGCAAAATGCCTGGCCCAGCCATCTGTCATCCCCCCCGAAAGATATGTCCCTGTTCAATATAGACCAATACTGCCCCGACATGCCGCACGAATCGATGCCGCCCTCTTCCCGCTGAGATCCATCGACCTGCAGCAGCTCGAGGAGGAGGAACTTTCCATGGCCATCTCCTTCTCCGTAAGATCAGCGCCAGCAGCTGCAAGCTCTCTGCCAATCTGCCAATCTCCTATGCTTCCGAGCTCATGGCGATCGACAGTCCGGCAGCGTCAGACAGATTGTTCCGGTAGTAGTCACGAACAGCTGCAGCCTCACCACGTGTGGCCTATGATTATTCTTCGCTGCGAGCAATTAGCCTTCCTAAACCGGCTAGTGATATTTTTCGCATCCTCAAGCCACGACAGGAAGCGTACCATTGTCAACTACACGCATAGCAGCTGGCCGTGGTACTTACCAAGCTCAAAGCCCAACTGCCAGCCATTTGGCATCTGTTCGTGTTCGCCGCCGGACTCCAGTCATAGACGCAACGGCTTGTACGTTGGGCTTAGACTCACGATTTTGGTTAGCTTTCGACTATTGCGCCGCAATGTCCATTCGTAGAGAAGCTATCGAATCTTCCTTGTATCTTCGACGTCTACCCGGTCCCACTTAACGAACCTGTCTCGGGAATCCATAAAGACCATCATTGACAATGCCGGCACGGCCAGGTAAGCTACAGGCTCAACTCCACCTGGACGAAGCTCTTGTCATCAGTCGAGATCGGCATCACTTTCTCTATGGAAGGCTCAGACATCAGATTACCTACCACATGTTGCAGTGACCACATGCGGCAATCGAGCACATGTCAAATTCCCCCACGAACCCAGAGCCTCGCACAGACTCTATAAATGTTCGCACCCGTTGGAACCGTCCCACTATCGGCTCCGCTTTGTCTCGCTCAACAACCCCGGATGAGAGCGACCGGATGACGGCCATAGCTCCTTGGTAGTCATGTAGTCCCACATCCCACATGCCAGATCATCTGAACCCAAATGTCACGTGCTGGATCGGGCAAGGCAGGGTGCAACAGCTTGAGAGGATAGATGCATGTCAATTCATTGCTGAGGAGATCTACTGGATCGCACTTCTGCTCACTCCACGGTCTACCAGCTGAATGCCTCCACAGCCAGCCTCACATCTTTACCCTGTCGACCAACCCTCGCCACCGCGTCCCTCACATCATCGCAAAACGAAGGAGGGCCACAGACCACGACCCCAACCCTTTCCCCATTCCCAATCTCCTCTGCCAGGACAGTACCAAAGTCCCATCGTTCCCCTCCTGTTCTGAGCACGAACCCGTCCTTGCCCAACCCGCTCAGCACTCCACTGCTCCTGACGTCTTCTACCAGCGGCATGGACTCTTCTCTCGCAGACCAGTAGAGCTTCGTCCTGGGATGAGCGACCACAAACCCAGCGATGCCCGTGATACCAATGCCCCCTGCGAACAGCAGAAGCCTATCACAGTCCATGACTCCGCCTGGTAGTGACAGGTTCTGGTTGTGATAAGGACCCTCCAGCAATGCGGTCAAGCTGCCCGCCGCCAATGAAGCAGTAAGTCCTTTGTGCTTCCTGCAATACAGCCTAATGCCCACCACCTCTTTCTTGCTCGCCCTTGCAGCAGCGACAGACATTCTCGGCGCCTTCTCCACATCCCCTGTCTCCGTCGGCGTAGCAGTCGACTCCGTATCCGACTCTTCCCCGGCCCCCTCTTTTTCAGCCAAAACCGGCACCACCGAAAAAGGATGACACTCCCAGGGAAACCTCTTCCTCAAGCCCGGAAAATACGCATAAACATGCTGCCCAGGACTAAACCCCCACCTCACCCCCTCAATATCCACCCTAATCAACCCATCCCCCACCTCGGTCACCCTCGCCATCTTCCTCCCCTCCCTCACGATCCTCACCACCCTAACCACCCGATCAAAAAACCACACGCCAAACGCGGCATACAACCAATGCTGATACCCCCACTTCCTCTCAAAGAGCAACTCGACATGATACCACGACCCGACAAGCACAAACGCGGCCAAGACAACATGCAGCACGAGAAAAACCTCATAGCTCGCCCGCCGGAACCACAGCGTCGAAACGACACACATGCCCACTGCGAGAACCGTCGCGACGATCCCCCACCGCCAATAAGGCGCCGTGGCCTCGGACTCGTACTCGCCCATGTGTTTATACAGCACCAACTCCAGCACCGAATGCAGTATGATCTGCAGCGTCAGCATGCGCGCCATCCATCTGTGCAACAATAGATACGTGGCGTGGCTCCAGCTGGTCAGGGCCAGGAGGAGGTTGTTCCTGCTTGCGAAGAGGATGGTGAGGGGGAAGAGAGCAAAGGCGAGCACGCCGGTGCGGTTGGCGATGTAAGCGAGGAGTTCGGATTTGGGGTCCGAGAAGTAGGCGTTGGGTGAGTGGGAGGTGTAGGGGAGGGCGGTGAGGAGGATGTTGAGGAGGAGGAAGAGGAGGAGGAAGAGCGTTTGGCCGGTGGTGGGGGCGTTGCCGAGGAGGTAAGGGAGGGGGAGGACGGACTGGGGGCGATTAGTGGGGGGAACGGGGGAGGGAGGGGATGGGCTTACGTGTTTTTTGATGAGGGCTGGGGTGATGATGTAGGGGCTGAGTTTAGCGGTGATGCGTGGGAAGAGGGGGAGGTAGAGGAGCCAGGTGACGAGGACGGGGAGGCCGGCGCCGACGAGGAGGAGGACGAGGCTGGGGTGGGTCAGTGGTAGTTGGGTTGGGTAGGGATGTTTGACTCACCCGAATCGAGAGTGCCATGTTTCTTGTTCTTCGAATGCTGAGAGGGCATTCACGTAGGACAAATAGTCCTCGTCGTCGACCAGTCCGGTGAACGTCAATGGCTCGGAGGTGTTGACTGTGCGGGTGGGCGGGTTTGAAATCTCATGCAGAGCCTCTGCCCATGTCCATTTGGCAGGAATGGTCGCATCGCCGGTGGCTTTTGCGGCCCAGTACTTCTCGAGACGCCAGGCCTCGACGTTATCTGGTCCGCAACGTGACTCGATGCACCACGCCAGAGTTGTGAGGAACGAAGTGTCTTTGGCAAAGCAATCTGGTCCAGTTGCGGAGTGTCCATGACCACCAGAAGGGGCATGGCTCTCGTCGGTGCAGCTCAGATGGACGGATCCGAGAGGTCCACGGCATGAATGTGCGCAGAGAGGGTTGTACATCTCAATGCCCACGCCAATGAGGCCGTTAGCGGCGCCGAAAAGGCCCAGCAGGGCGAGAGATCGCATTTTGCTAATAGAAAATGCTCTTGCGAATGGTGATGAGATACACGAATGATCGACGAGACCCTGCAAGGTTCATACTTATTCTTGTACATGCCCGCTCTTACCTATGTATCGCCACGTTTCCACGTGAAGCAGACTTGCCCGTTCTGTGGCGTTTTTGGAGCAGCATTTAACATGCTCAATCCACCGCGAAGTGCTTGGCAGCCAGCGGTGTGGTGGTAGGAACAGCGGAAAAGAAGCGGAAGAGGGTGAAGAACGGTAGAAAGTGCAGTGAGAAACATGCTCAATCTTCATGTGGCTGTCGATTTGAGTTGCGGCAGGGTCGCTCGCGCACATGGCTCGTCTGGGCATTGTTTCTGCAAGAATTCACTGCGGTCTCATTGGTCGTGCTGGGTAATCTTCTGCTCAAGGGAGGAGCATGTTATCGGGTCTGCTGCACTCTGTACCGTTCACTGTTGATGCTGTTGAGCATGCAGTGGCATGTGAGAGGGACCGAGAGAGGTAGAGGGGCCAGGGAGAATTCGGACTTCCTTTATTGGCTCCGGCTTGGCTCTGACTTGTTGAAGGAGGGTCAGCCCGATGCCCTACCAGGTCGGAGAGACCGTGTAGCGCGCGTCTATTCTGATAGTAAGCAGGTAGAGTCGTTCGTGAAGTCGTTTAACGAGAGATTTGCAGGTTGAGGTGGAGTCGGAGTCGAGGCCGAAAGTCAACCCTTCAGCTCCTCGCTGATCGACGACATCGGGAAGACATTCCTGACGATCCGCATGCGGGCAAGCATTGACGACGGGAAACACCTCGAGCAGTTCATCGCTGTCTTTCCATCCCTCAGACAACTCATCCGCTTGCGAGCAGGTCATTCCGGATGTTTTCCAGACTTTCAGCACATGTCCTCGATTCACAGGCTGAATTCAACGCTTCGACGTTTTTGACAGGCCATTCCATCGCGATCTTCAGGCACACACACGTGTTCCTTGCTTCAAGCCCGGCCCACCCGCGACCAAGTTCCAGCGTAAAAGCGACGTCAGCATGCGGCATAGCAACGATATGCGCGAACGGCCAATGAATTGGCTTTTCATAGGTAAGGCTGCTTGCGGACGGGCTACAAGATAAGAAAAATTCTCCTTGTTGCTAGTATTGCACTCCCTTCACCATATTCCTGCCCTGCAAACTCACCAGTTACACATCATGGGCGAAGAGAGCACTCCAGAGAACTACACGTTGCTCCAAGGCTTCGAGTGGAACTGTCCAGCAGATGGCAAGCACTATGATCGTCTGAAAGCTCAAATACCGGCGCTGAAGGATATTGGCATTTCTAATCTGTGGCTACCGCCTGCCTGCAAAGCTTCAAGTCCAGAGGTACTACCACATCGATTTGGATTGCTGGCGAAACTAACAATCCTCAAAGGGCAATGGCTACGACATATACGACCTTTACGATCTCGGCGAGTTCGACCAGAAAGGATCTGTACGCACGAAATGGGGTGACAAGGAAGCTCTCCTTGCGCTCTGCAAGACTGCGCGAGAAGCTGGCATCAACACATATCTCGACGCTGTCCTGAACCACAAAGCAGGCGCCGACAAGAAAGAGAAATGCCATGTAATCGAGGTTGACGCCGACAACCGGAACAAGGAGGTGTCGGACAGATACGAGATCACAGCATGGCTGGGCTTTGACTTCCCCGGTCGTGGAGACAATTACAGCAAGATGAAGTACCACTGGTATCACTTCTCGGGCACCGACTATGACGCTGGGAACAACCGAAACGCAATCTTCAAGATTGCAAGCGAAGGCAAGAGCTGGAGCGAGACAGTCAGTGATGAGTCAGGGAATGCCGACTTTCTCATGTTTGCGGATATCGACTACAGCCACGAGGAGGTTCAAGAGGATGTGAAGAGGTGGGGTGCCTGGGTCGTCAAAGAGTTGGGGCTCAAGGGCTTCAGATTGGACGCCGTACAACACTTCAGCCAAAGGTTCACGAACGAGTGGATCGAGAGTGTCAACAAAGACGTCGGCGAGAAGCTGTTCTACGTCGGTGAATACTGGGACGGAGAAGCGCAGAATTTGTGCAATTGGCTGGACGAGACCGAGCACAAGATGAGTTTGTATGACTCGCCGCTACTCAACAAGTTCGCAAGCCTCAGCAAGGAGGAGAAGGGAGACCTGCGAAAGATCTTCGACGGTAGCTTGGTTGCAGTCAAGCCAGTCAATGCCGTCACCGTTGTACAAAACCATGACACACAAAAGGGCCAGACTGTGGAGACTCCCGTCGAAGGATGGATGAAGCCTCTCGCACACAGCTTGATTCTTCTCCGACAAGAAGGATACCCATGTGTCTTCTACGGCGACCTCTACGGAATCAAAGGAGACAACGCAGAGCCTCCCAGTTGCGGCGACAAGCTGGCCGACATCATCGCCGCCAGGAAACACTATGCCTACGGCGACCAGAATGACTACTTCGACAACGCAAACTGTATCGGCTTTGTGCGACGAGGTACCAAAGACAGACCAGATGGTCTCGCTTGCGTCATGTCAAACGCAGATCCGGGTGAGATCCAGATGCACGTCGGACCCGAGCACAAAGGCGAGGTCTGGACAGATATTCTTGGATGGCAACAGGACCAAGTCACCATCGATGATGAAGGTAATGGAGTGTTCAAGACTCCTGGAGTCAGCGTCTCGATCTGGGTAAAGAAGGATGCTCAGCACAGAGACAAGTTTCCGGTCAACTTTGATAGCGACATCTACAAGTCGTAGGAAGCCGCGGCTTACACATTGTTTGGATTCTTGTTGTTCTACCAGCTTCGTACATAGACATTGCATATAGTGACACCCCAGAGCCGTCCCACACGTTTGATTATCCGATGCACGTTATTTGGGATTGTATCCGATCTGCTTGTGTGGGAGGCACGATATCGATGTTCCAGGAAGGCTCATGCGTTCGCCGCGCTTGTGCGACCTTGAAGTTAGTACATGTGCGGAGCTTAATTATGCCTAACGTACTTCTCTATGATGGGTCTACCAGCTCTCATCAACAACTCTACGAACGCCTAGTCATAACGCAATGAAATCAGCGACGACATTCACCATACCATTCGCACCAGTCGAGCGCTGGAATACTGAAGATGTGATCGTACGATGCCCGTTCTGCAAGAAGACTCATAGGCACGGTTTCTCTGGCTACACGCACAACACCCGTGTAGCCCACTGTGGCATTCTCAACGCTCCCAATTATCAATTTCAATTCCCCTTTGATATTGTTGCAGGTCTTAGCAATTATGAGGTGGACAAATTGACTGGATTCTTTGTCAGACTCGGATCGGTAGTGCCGCCGCAAGACGCAATCGAAATTGGGGACATGTTCCAGCAGCTGAAGATATGCTCAAACGAAGAGCCGAAGATACGGAAGTGGAATGATGCAACCGAGATGATCACGTATGGATTAGAGGACCGGGCTTTCGCACGCCTTCATGCGGAATTCGGGGGTCCCGAGACTGTCACCACCAAACGACTGAAATATGTGATGAGCCAAATGGTGCGAAATGGTGATGAAGACTATGTCGAGGCTTATTTGGAATCCAGCCCCGAAGCTGAGCTGTTCTTACATGGGACAGACGATGATGGTAACACCGCACTCATCATAGCAGCATGCGAGAGGTATCCTGCGGTCGTGAAACTACTGCTCGAGCATGGATCAAGCGTGGACCACCAAAACACTCTGGGAAAGTCAGCTCTCATGGAAGCAGCTCTTTGGGCCCGGACCGACAACATTAGATATCTTTTGGAGTACAACGCGAACAAGAATCTTGAAGACGAGAATAAACGAAGAGCGATCGATTTGGCCGAGGAAGCAGAGCACAACAAAGAAGAGCGACACCGCCGTGCCCGAGGGATCTACCGAGAGGTTGTATATGAAGCTGATATCCAACGGAGAGTAATCGTGGAGTTGCTGAGGGACGCGAGCCCACTGCTCACCAGGTCATCCACACACGAACAATCATTTGAGGCTTATTTGTACCAGTTCCACGAACCGAGGAACCATACAATTGCTCGGTCCAGTCGCAGAGTACAGCGTTCCAAACTCACAGAAGACTATCGCCACACTGCAGAGACCAGACCCATACCCAATGATAGCAGCGATGAGCGGCTGGTCTCATCAGGACGATCTGGTTACCGTATCAGGGCGGGTGTGGTCTGACGAAGTGATGCAGCTTGCAGAAATTGTTCGATACCAGCTCCCAGCGAACTCTCGTCTTGATCAAGAGATGGAAGGACGATACGCCGCATGCCATGCTGAGAAACAACTGATTGCATACTTTATTAGTCGTCACGTTCTCACCGGATCCGAGGGGGAGGGACTCCTTCAAAGAATAGCGCCTCCGGTCATGCTTCGCCGCGCGACGATTCTAGTGAGCAGGCCCCCATGTGATGACTGTGCTCAGTTCACGAGTTGCGTGAATAGACAGCTGGGGCTGGATCTCCGGATTATTGATAGTTCGGGTACGTGCAGAGCGTAGGCGAAGCAGAGGCTACCTGCTTTCGTATGTGAAGTTCCTCAGGTCATGGTCGTCTTGGTCGTTCCCCGCGCTGGATTATTGTAGCAGTGTATGCGAGCCGAATTGAAACAATTTATTCCTGTACAGAATGTACAAAGAGGACAAGAAAAATTCTAGCCGAAGTCTGCACGAGGCATTCTTCGGACGCCAATGAAGTCGTGTCACGTGCACAGCGCGAACTCTGAATGGCTGCTCCTCCACATCTCCCCCGTTTCACCCTCGGAGAGAGTGGAGGAGCGAAAGCATCGCAGAAGTTCAACTACGTTCCGTTCGCGAAGTAAGTATCAGGTCTGTGACTACCCTCAGGCATTCAACCTAGCTTTCAATCATCCCTTCACCATGTCTGCTGTGAATTACACCTTCGCTGACGAGCAAGCCTGGCGGAACCTCTCCTGGTCGTGGGCTACTTCGTATGATACAAAGGTATGCACCTTCCAAGCCATCACCATGCGTGACTCAATAATACCACACGAGCCTCAAATCTATTAGAATTGGACTCTCCTCGAATCCATCACCACGCCTAAGGTCCAGACCATGTACTCGGGCATCGATCCACGTCTTGGAGACAAGACTGTATCAAAGGAGGAATACATTGGCCATTTCAGCTCGAAGGCGTCTCTTGGTGACGAAAGAAGTACTTCTCCCATTTACTTGTTCTTCCCTACATCATCTCCCAACGGAGATACCCCCTTATGGCTCCATTGACCTCTTCCTTGCTAGCGCCCACTAATCATCTTTCCGTCATCGATGTCTCTCCTATACTCCACTCCGCTCCATCCAGTAGGATCTCCCAGAAGACTAACATGTGACAGTCAAAACCCAACACATCCTCGGCGCCGTCAAGTTCGACGTCACCGGCCCCGATACGGCGACAGGCAACTGGCAGATCCAAGCTGCGCACTATCGCACATTGGCATCTGGGGAAGTCAAGGAATGGACGTCAGCTTCGTATGTAGACCACTTGTACGAGAGAGTGGGAGGAGAGTGGAAGTTTGCAGGACTAAGACCGCACACGAAGCTGTGGGAGAGGGGCAGCGTGATATCTGTGATTGGGGAATTTGAGTAGCCTGGTGTGGAAATTACATCTTGGGTATAGAAAAATAGACAGATCAAGAAGAAAAAACGCCTCGTCGGGTCTAAAGTGCTCATCCTCGTCTTCTCCCCTTCGATGAGCCTGGTTGTTTCCGTCGATCCTTCCCAGGTGGCGGTCCAGGTCGACCCCAGTACCCGTTATGCTTCTCATCCATGGGTACCTCGTCGAGACACTGTGGGTGCTCAAAGTCTTGTTCGCTACCCATAGGCCAGATGGGGAGGAAGCAGATCTCGTCGACACTGCAGCCTCTGCATCGTTTCCAGGTGGTCCAGCCGAGCCATTGTCTGAGAGCTTGCAAGGTCTGGATTGCTTGCCTGTACGTTTCTGCTTTACCGGCAGTGTACAGTCCCTGGCAGACGGCGTGACATACCTCCTTGACCGCTTTGGCCGCCGTGCCGAGATCATCTGCCTCTCGCTCCACAGTCGCGGGCCAGAACTGCCTCGCGCACCGTTCGACCTCCTCCCCTTCATCCCTATGATCAGCATCGACAAACGGCCTCAACATCTCCATCACCTCCCCCTTCAGTGCCTCAAGCGTTCTCGCCTTCCCCGACGTCCAGCTCTCAATCCTATCCCCGTACCTCCCGACCACCATATCAACCACGCCCTGCCAATCGACCCCTTTCCCCCTCCCCTTCCTCCCTCCCAAGACCATCTCCCCCACCCTCCTCCCCACCTCCCCCCTCACCCCCTCATCCCCCACAACCCTCGCCCTCCCCTTCCCATCCCACTCCACCGCCCCCTCTACCGCGAAACCACTCACCATCCCCTCATAATCCACCCTCACCCTCCCCCCTCCAATCCCATCATACCTCCTCGCCACCGCCCTATAGTACCCAAGCCCCTGCTCGCCCCGCCTTCGTCGCGGCGGCACCTCGGCGATCTTCTCCACGCGCAAGTGCTTCTCGAAATCGCAGAGTATGACTTCGAAGCCGCCCTCCATGCGCAGGAAACCGTCGATGCGCCCTTCCCAGAGTGTGGAGGCGAGCTTGCAGAGGTCGGCGGCGCGGCGGGCTTCGTCCATTGGGCCGGAGTGGGGGAGGGACGGGGAGGGGGATGGGGTAGGTAAGACGGGGCGTAGGATGAGGTCTTGGGTGTCGAGGGTGCCGAGGGTGGATTTGGCGGCGGATTGGCCGTCGAGGTAGAGGAGGTGCAAGGTGTGGAGGGTGTGGTAGGTGTGGAGGTAGCCTGGGCCTGGGCCTGGGCCGGGGCGGTCGGGACCGTCGGGATGGGATTGAGGCGGGCTGAGGAGAGGGTGTTGTTCTTGGTTGGCAGGGGAGGCGGGCGAGGGCGCGATGGGTTGTTGGGGAGGTGGTGCTGGGCGGCGCGGACGGTGGTTGCGTTGCCATGGAAGGTTGGGATGGTCGTGCCAGAGGCTGGGTTGTGGGGGGACGTCGTAGCCTTTGTCGTTGGGGTTGTCAAATGGTGGTGCGTGAGGCTCGTCGTCTTTGGGTGGTGGTCGACCCCGTGGTCTTGCGAACATGAGAGCGTGTTCAGGTTCGAAGGCGAGCCATTGGGTGCCGTTGATGCGGGTGGGTGAGGAGGTGCCGTGGTAGAATTCCGTGCCGGCGGGGACTGTGGTGAGAAAGAAGGACATGCCATTGTGATTCAGAGAGGAGCCCCATTGGCGCATACTACTGTGGATGGCATTGAAGATGTGGTTGGCATTGGAGTTGGTGCCTAGTGCTTCGGTGGCTACCACCGCTGTCGCCAGCAGTATGGTTCCTTGAGCCACGAGCATGATTGTTCGTAGTCAAGAGGGTGGAGTACTTGCTGGAGAAAACATGATAGGTCCTACAGATATAAAGATCTTAATCAGATAAGAAATCACCCTACCGCGTATGTGTTTCGCCAGCGCCGCGTAAGCCTGGCGTCCTCCCATGTCAATTGCATCTCCGGTATCGCATTCCGGTATGCCGACAGCGGAGAAGCATGTGAAGGATGCGCTCAAAGGTAGTCGGAGAAGAGCTGCCACCACAGGTGTGGTGGGACAAGAAACTGCATCCTCCAGGAGAACTGTCTGTGTACTGTACCTGGGATCTTTGTCCCGCGCAGGCAAGTGCTGGCAGCCCGGCTTTTCCTCTTTTGGTCCAACCGGTGCTCGGCGAGGGTAAAAGAGGCCCGTGAGTGACGGTGAGGCGCTCCTGAATCAGAGATCAAACGAGACGGCGTCAACAAGGCCCCAACCAAGATCCAACAAGGGTGCCAGCGAAGGAGCGAGTCTTGCTCAAGATGCATCGTTCATGGCCAGGCGGGTGTAGGCCTTTCGACCGCCATTCGCTGCCTTCCATGACCAGCGCGGGTATTAGTGACAATGCAATCTAGACCTGTCATTTACAGGGTACAACAGCCGCGTGACTGAACTCTGCCATTTTTCAATTAAAATAATGTTGTTGCCATGTCCCAGAAACACAAAACCCTTGCTCGTCTTTCCCACGATTCGATCTCTGGTCGCTCTACATTGAAGGTCGGACCGCGCCGGAATCTGTATGATTCATTGCGCCATCACCCACTCTTTTTTCCTTGGGATCCTTGACCTCGGACCTCGATCTCCCATCAGATAAGATATTCTTCCCCTGCTCATCGTCAACCCAGCCCTGGTTTAATGAGGAGCGCCGTTTTCGACTGCTGAGCATGTTTTCTCGTCAACATGCCACGGATCCAAATGTCATCAGCGAGGCCTCACCTCTGATCCCTCGCGACGACGAGCGCGATTATCCTTTTCCCCGGAGGAGGTTGAGCGATCATGGCGAGCGTCGAGTTGAGACGTTTTCGGTATGGTGAATTGCCACAGGACGATGATACGTCGAGTGCTCATGTTACGCAGGAGCGCGGCAGCGACTATGGATCCGAACCAGGCTCATCGTCAAAGTCGGTATCGTCGCCGGCATCCAAGAGAGCCATCAACATAGTATATTTTGGGTATCGTCGGGCGCATTCTTGTTGGCGCTCTTGGAGTACTGACCTGGACCAGCGTACTTCTTATCGGATCCATTAAATCTCTAGAGGAGCAGACGACATTCAATTTTCTGCCGGTCGCAACAAGCTCTTTCAAGGCGCATTCATTGCTTGCGACCGTCGCGGTCGTCCAATCAGTCACACTTGCAGTCATCAAGCCACCCATCTCCAAGGTTGCTGATGTCTTTGGTCGTCTGGAGGCCTTCGCCCTGTCCATGCTCTTCTACATCATCGGCTATGTCATGCAAGCATCCGCAGATGATGCCGCCGCTTTCATCGTCGCCACTGCATTCTACGCTACTGGACAGACCGGCGTTCAGATATTGTCACAAATCGTCATCGCCGACATAAGCGACCTGCTCGACAGGACTATTCTCTCGAGTTTCCTGGATGTACCTTTTATGCTCAGCGTCTGGATTGGACCGGTCATTGCTCAACTCATCCTCAAGAACCTAACGTGGAGATGGGGTTATGGGATTTGGGCCATCATCGTGCCCATCTCATTCATCCCATTGGCCATATCACTATTCTCACACCGCCGTGATGTGAAGCAAAGAGCTCAGTCGCCTAAGCCACCGGCTTTGAGCAGCCTTTCGCATCAGCTGGATCTTGTTGGCCTGATACTCCTGGGAGGTGCCATCACTTTTATCCTCATCCCACTCACACTCCATGCACACGCCTTTGAAGAACGAAGCAAGACCATGACTGGAGCCTTCCTGGCGCTTGGGTTGGCTTCTTTGCTGGGCTTGATCGTCTATGAGTGCAGCTCAAAGGTCGGACCGAACCCAATCATACCAGCACACCTGTTCAAGAGCCGCACCGTCGTCGCAGGCGTAGCCTTGGCCTTCTTCTACTTCATGGCTTTCTACTTGTCGGTGTTACCATATTTCTATTCTTACCTACTGGTCGTTCACGATCAATCCGTCTCTGCAGCAGGTCACATCACCCAGATGTTCACCTTTTCATGTACGATAGCCGCTGTGGCCGTATCATTCTGGATCAAGCGAAGTCGCAGGTATCGCTTCATCCTCATCTGTGGGTGCATTTTCTACAGCGCGGGTTTAATCTGGATGTGCTTCTTGAAGGAAGGCACATCGGTGATGATGCTCGTGGGATCTCAACTTACCCTAGGAGTCGGTGGCGGTCTCATTCATGGTCCTGCGCAGCTCGGTGTACAGGCTGCGGTGCGCCACCAAGATGTTGCAACGGCAACAGCGCTCTTCTTGACTTTCCTCGAGGTCGGCGGTGCAGGTGGTTCCGCCATCTCGGGGTCCATCTGGAGTGGTACCCTTTTATCAAAGCTTGAGGAATATCTACCAGAAGAGACTGCCGAACACGCTGCCGCAATCTTCGGCGATGTCAATTTGGCCGCGACCAAATGGCTGATGGGTGACCCTACCCGCGACGCCATCAACCGCGCATACCAGGAAACCATCAGAAAGATCCTTTACGTTGCGGTCATTGTTTCGTTGGTCTTACTACCACTGGCCTTGGTGATGAAGAATTACAAGTTGGACGAGATCGAGCAAGAGAGGGGGGTACCAGTCCTTCGGCACCAGCCGACTTACGAACAGCTCACCGTGAGTGAGATAGATGAGTCTGAGGCGTACAGCAGACGATCCTCGACTTCCACAATCAGATGATTGGTGACGACGATATACTCGGGTTCGGAAATTAGGGCTTCAGGGCATTAGCGCTTGGGCATAGCGATTCAGGATTTATGACGAAGACCACGAACTCTTTTTCCCATTTAGCGTAGACCATGACGAAGACAGCGACATGTAACCGGCCCTTTCCCATTTACCCCGAACTTTTGCCAGACTTTTGCCAGCATCTTTCGCCCACAGATGACCCTCTACAGTCGAATTCGCTTCAAACGAGCCACCCCCGGGCTTGGCGATAGTTTATGCCGACTTTGCATCACTAAAATTTGGTGGCCAGAGGTCCAGATAGAGTACCGTCGAATTAAAGCTAAATTGAAGCTCTAAAAAGGTGTAATAATAGCTATACTACTTAAATTAAAGTGTTACTATTATAGTTAACTATTGAATTACTCTAATTAAGCTAGTAGAGGTGTATATTACAAAATCCCTAACGCTAGAGAGCTACGTTAGACTACTTCCAAGCAACTAACTTAGTTTAACTTAGTTTAATATAATTCTCTAGTTACCTCTAGGTCCTACTTAGAAGTAATATAGTTTTTCCCCGTAGAAATCTAAAACCCCTAATATATAGTAAATAGAGATAGCCTAATAGTAGATAGCGTACTACGTGTATTTCTTATCTTAGTTTAAGCATTTCTTAGTTTATAAAGTAATTAGTTTATGTCTACTTTATAAGCTTAATAATATTAATTATAGAAATATTACATTATATAGCTTACCTTATAGTATATATTATATATGTCTATATATTTGTCACGAACTGTCTAAATATAGCCTACGCTAGTAGTCTAAGCTAAGCTAGGAACGAGGTAGTTCTACTTCTATAGCAGTATAGCACTAAGGTAAGAGTTAGAGAAGGTATATCTTATAGATAATAAAGTACAATTAGATAGTATTATAAAGGCTAGCCTTAGCAATACTAGTGTTTACTATCTAGACGAGGTTAACTATAGTACTTATATAAGGTAAGGACTATTCCTATATATATGTGTTCTCTATTGCGTTCTCTATGTACTCTATATGCTCTATAGCGAGAGTCGGAGGCAATATAGAGTACACGTCCGCTAGTAACCTACGTGCTCTATAGTTTTAGGAGTAGAGCTACTAGAGAAGATAGAGAACTAGGTAAATGTTAGGCTAGGTTACGTAATAATCTCGGTAGCTTAATTAGTCCTAACGTCCCTACATTCTAGCTGTCCTACTAGTTTATAACATTACTTTCCTCCTTTAATCGAGTTGTTCTAACGAGTAAGTATTCTTCTTTGTCCTTATACGCTATATACTAAATATGCCTCCTAGTTATTAAAGGCACAGCGAATCTAGTATATCCGCACGAAAGAATCTCTTAGAGTTTATCGAACTATTCGGAACTAATATGCTATAGGCTTATTCTCGTTATAAATCGAAGGGGCTAGACTATAAGGTCTATGTTTAGTTAGGTATCTATAGCTAGTGTATCGTAAGTAACTACTTAAGTTATAATATTTAAGTAACAAAATTAGAATAGTAGCGTCTTTAGTCTAAGTATATTCGTTTACGAAAGGAATTAGTTATAGCTAAGGCTACTAGAAGGGAAGCTAAAGAAGCTTATAAAAAGGCAAAAAAGGCTTATTAAAGAGCTATAGGCAATAAGCTTCGCCTATGTAAAGAGATATAAAAGTTAAAGGACAAGGCGGAGAAAGTAATCTCTCTAGAAGAGACCTATATTTAAGTCTTAGAGTAGAAGGAAATACTATCGTTAGTAGATCCTGTTCTACTATAGGACTAGTAGTTATTTATGCCTAACTCTAATTAGAGTTCCTTACTTAGTAACGATTAAGGTGCTTCTATTAGTTAAGTAATCTTCCTTAGGCATTCTTGTTTTTATTTAGTATTTAGAGTACTAGGTCTATCTAGTTGGTTTACTTAGGATAGGTTCTTAATCTAGTAATTTAGAATTACTTACGAGGTAAGATGCTCCTCTAGTTCCTATATTACTTTACTATACTAATGTCCCTTCTAGTGAATAAGATAGTAGCGTTTTCCTTTTATAAGTTTATAACGTAAAACTCTTTCTATCTTATACTATAGCTCCTATATTTCTTCCTCTAGTTTAATAGGTCTAGGTATAGTATTCTATAGTGCTTTCTCTAGTAGTAATATATAAAAGACTAGATAAATCCTTATATGTCTTAGTAGTTCTAGTTTATATATGTTCTTGTTTTTCTTTTCTAGGATCTTAAAGAGTCCTAGTTTAGTGTAGTTAAGTTTCTTACTCGGTCGTTTCGTTTTAATGTTTTTACTAAGGAGGTAAACTTTCTCTCTCTCCTATAGAATTAGTCCCGTAATTCTCTTCCGGTTAGTAAACTCTACTATTCTTTATAATATAAATACTATATTATAGTATAGCTAGTCGTGTAGTTTCTTAATGTTAGCTACTAGTATGTTAGTATCCTTAGATACTAGCTTAATTCTAAGTGTGTTATAGTGTAGATCCGGGTATATTCTATAGTTTACATAGAATAGTAAAATTCCATTTGCTAACTTTCTATTATTAATAGCAAGCTCTACGAGTAGTAATAGCATCGCCTATAAGTCTTACTTATAGTTTAGGTAGCATTATAGGTACTACTCTAGTACTTAATTTGCCTATTTAGTTTATCTGTCTATTTATAGGTAAAAGGAGGTTAATAGCTTATATTTAACTCCTAGTAGGTCTATAAATAATTACTAGAATTGTAACGTAAATAGCTTATCCCTATTAGTTATTAGGTCTCGTAGTACTCTATGTTATAAAACAATTATTTAGAGAAAGGCAAAGGCTATATCCTTAATAGTTACTATTATCTTATATAGGACAAAGTAGTAATACTTCGTAAATCTATCTACTAGAACTAGAATGCTATTATACTTTACACCTGTAAGAGGTTCTTCTAATAGCAGTAGAGGTCCTATAAAGTCTATTGTAACTAATTGCTATAGTTTGTCTAGTAGTAGCAAGGGTTATAGTAGGCTATATAGTCTATGTCGAGAGTGCTTAGACTTGTAGTATATATCGTAGGCGGCGATATATGTCTTAATATCGTTTTAGAGTTCTTTCTAGAGGTAGTTTTGTATAATAAGTTTAATAGTCTTATTAATCCTACTATGTCCCGCTATTAGGTTATTATAGTGTATTTAAATAACTTCTTTCTTCCGTTCTTACGTAAGCTCCTAGGTAAGGCTATATAACTACTCTACCTTCGAGTGCTTATAGACTAGAGCGCCGTCCTACTACTTTAGCATAGAGGCCTCTATTATTATTATGTTTTTTAAGTAATTCGGCCGGCAGCTAAGAGCGTCTACTTCGCTGTTCTCTAATTCCTTAACATAGTAGATCTAGAAGTTATAGCTTATAAGTGTTTCTAACTATCGAACCTATTATCTATTAAGAACCTTAGTTATTGTCTAATATAGAAGGTTCTTATAGTTAGTATAGACTTATACGGGTAAGGTTATCCCTTCTAGGTATACTCTCTATTCGCGGAACACTTCTATAATTATAAGTAATTCTTTATCGTATATGTCGTAGTTAAGTTTAGGTCCGGTCATTTTTCGTAAGTAGTATATAATCGGGTAGTGTTGTTCTTCTACGCCCTTCTACGCTAGACACGCTTCTATCGCAAAGTCCGAGGCATCCGTTTCTAGTAGTACTTATCGGTCTAGGTCGAAGAGTGCTAGGATAGGTACTATTATAAGTCTAAGCTTTAGCTCCTTAAAGGCCTACCTATACCTCTTGTCGAAGATAAAGCTAGTTTCCTTTTTCGTAAGGTTAGATATTAGTATAGCTACCTTAGAGAATCCTTTAACAAACTTATAGTAGTAGTTAAAGAACTCTAGTAGCGCTTAAACCTCCTTAACCGTCGTAGGTTCCGGCTAGTTATTTACTAACTTAATCTTCTTTAGATCGGGTTTAATGCTATTAGTAGATATAATATAGCCTAGAAATTATATCTTATGTTTATAGAACTTATACTTAGAGAGTTTTACTAGTAGGTCTTTTTCTTTTAGTTTCTATAGCACTTTACGAACATGTCCTATATATTTATTATATATCTTTAAGAAGATAATAATATTGTCTAAATATGCTAAGACAAAATCGTTAAGGTATTCTTATAGAGTATTATTAATTAACTCTTAGAAGGTTACGGGAGCGTTAGTTAACCTAAAAGGCATAACGAGGTACTTATATAGACTCTATTACGTTCTAAAAGCTATCTTCTACTCCTCGCCCTTCTTTATTTATACTTAATAATAAGCATCCCTAATGTTAATTACGGTAAACTATTTAGCTCTAAGTAGTTAGTCTTAAAGTTTATCGATCCTTAGTAAGGGATAGCAATTCTTCCTAGTAAGTGTATTAAGTTTCTAGTAATTAATATATATTTATAATGTTCTATTCTTTTTTAGTGTAAAAAGCACTCCGTGTGTAATAGGTAATTTTAATAGTCGTATAAATCCTTTAAGTAAGTGCTTATCGATATAGTCCTTAAGAATATTCTTCTCTTGTTTCGATAGTAGTATAAGACCTTAATAGTATGTCGGGGATTTACCTTCTTCGAAAGGTATTTCGTAATTCTATAGTTTATGTTAGAGTAAGGCTATAATGCTTTCTCTTTCTTTAAATAAGTCCTCGAAGTCTTTATATTCCGGCGGAAGTACTTAATTACTTACGCTAGCGATAGCCCTAACTATTAGTCGTATCTATACTGTCCTTGTAGTTAGTATCTATAGAGCTAATTATACTCTCTACGTTCTATAATTACACTTAGGGAATTCGAGTGTTCCTTTAATCTAGTCTACGTCTAGATTATGTTATTAAAGCTAGTCTATGCTAAGTACTATATTATACTATATGTTAACTATATCGATTAATTATTTTTCTATATATGTTTCGATTTAGATTATAACGTTTTATAGTTCCTAAGTAACTTTCCTATTCTTCCCTATAGAGGTTCTATCCGCTATAGTAAGTAGGTAAGGTAACTCCTTCTAGTGTTAATAAGGTTTAAGCTAATTAGTAACTGTTATAGAGACGTAGCTATAGTTAGCTCCTAAATCTATTATTACTCTTACCTTACTCTCTTATATTTCGACTTCTAGTATAAAGTAGTTTAACATGTAGATCTTTATTATATTAAGGCTTTAGCTAGTGTTATTGTCTTGCCTTATTAGGCGACAACTAGCTAGTTTTTTGTTATTGTAGCTCCTTAGATAAGTAGCTAATTCCTTCCTACACGTATCTACTATTAGTACTATATCTATTAGGCAAGTTGTGTTTTGTCGCTATTTAATATAGTAAGGTAAACTTCTAGCGCCTAAGTCCCTTAGTAACTATAAAGTCTAATAATTCTCTACTAGTTGCACTAAGTAGTGTTATATACCTATATAGGTATAACTATTCCTTCTAGGTGTAGCTAGGCATTAGTATTAAAGACAAAAACAAGTTATGTAGATTTGTCTTATTACGTCCTATTCTAGTAGTAGATATATATTATTATATAATTCCTCTATATCCCTATAAGGTATGCTTTAAGTCGTCTGCTCGATAGTAGTACATCGTTGTCGTTATTGTCGAATAAGTCCTTATCTATGTTATTACATCGTAGTTATTCGGTATATTCTTCGTTATATTCCTCTTCGTCGCTACTACCTCTAGTATAGTTATAGTTAGTAAGGCTACACTAAGTATATTCTTTTACTTAGCTATAGAGAATAGTACTACCTATCTTAATTACTAAGAAGTCCGTAGTGTATTTAAGACTAATAGCGTCTTCTCTAAGCATATCGTGTAAGTAGATAGTATAGTACTATTCGTAATCTAGATTTGTACATTTCTAGAGCAATATATAATACGCCTTTCCTTATAGTTCGCTATAAGGGCTAAAGGTAAGACTACTATATTATTACGTAGCACTTACGTCTTAATACTTTATCTCGATAATCGTATATTAGTAATTGTCGCTAACTACCTTCTAAGGTTAGTTAATGTTACTACTAATTATAGAGAGCCTTTCTAGGTTAAGCCCCTAGTCTAGCTATTTTATTAGTTGCCTACGCTTAGATAGCTTATATAGGAACTAACTAGATCCCTACTTGTCTAATAAGTAAATATAATAAGAATTATCGTAATATACTATCTATAATAGTGTCGCGTGTTAGCTTTATTGTTCGCTATTAGTTATAGAGATATTAAGCGTAATATCTAGAGAGAATTCTATTATCTCTCGAGTTGTTATAGATCTCTTCTATATTTCCTTACCTACGCTAAAGGTTGTTAGGTCTTCTATAGTAGTATTAGCCTTTTTTTTCTACTAGCCCGGTAACTATTATATATAATCTATCGGCTAGCGCCCCTTATCGGTAGTCTCTAGCTCGATGCCTAGGTCTTTTACACTTAAAATATAGATTATCTCGTCTATACTTCTCTCTCTCTTTTCTACTAAGGAACTTTCCTCTATAACCGTAGCCTCGTACCTATAAGGGGTAGCCTTCGTGTATAGTATTAAGTTCTATAGAGTCTCTATAGTTTCGGGAGGAACGCGTATATCTAGTATTTACCTTATATCCTCTACGACGTTCTATATGTCGTTTATAAAGTCTATTATCGATAGCAATTGTAGTGTTTACTAGTTCCTAAAGGCTATTAAGCGGCTTAAGTATTATTTAGTCTTTAACTAAGTCGCTTAGTCCTTAATAGAATACTAAGTGTTTAGCACTATCGTTCTAGTCTAGGTGTATTACGAGTTATTAGAACTAGGAATAGTACTAGGCTATAGACCTACGTTGTTATAATTGTTAGATCTTCGTCGCGGCGATACGTTCCTTATTAGATATATTAAAGACTTACTTAATCTTTACCTAGAAGATGCTAAAGCTCTTAAAGATAGCCTTTATATTTAGGCCTAGTTATCTATCTAGGTAGCTACTTATATAAGGCTCGAACTACCCGAAGGCGGCGCCCTTAAGGTGTATCTCGGTATAGAGAACCTTTACTACGTCGTTACTATACTTATCTCTCTCTAGGGCGAAGAAGGCTTTAAGTTAAACAAGGAAGCGCCTTAAGTAGACACAGTCCCCGTAGAAGAGTTCTACCTCTAACTTAGGCCTACTCTGTCCTTCTATACTAAAAGACCTTCTATGTTCGCTCGAGGTTAAACTAGTAGTAGATATATCGTTAATAGTAAGCTTTCCTAGCTTACTAGCGATTAAAGATGCTAATAGTAACTTAGAGCGAGAGTTACTTATTAACCTTATAGCGTGCTATACTATAGCAAGGGTAGTTAAAATGTTATAAACCGTCTAAACATAGCCTACGCTAGTAGTCTAAGCTAAGCTAGGAACGAGGTAGTTCTACTTCTATAGTAGTATAGCACTAAGGTAAGAGTCGAAGAAGGTATATCTTATAGATAATAAAGTACAATTAGATAGTATTATAAAGGCTAGCCTTAGCAATACTAGTGTTCGCTATCTAGACGAGGTTAACTATAGTACTTATATAAGGTAAGGACTGTTCCTATATATATGTGTTCTCTATTATGTTCTCTATATACTCTATGTGCTCCGTAGCGAGAGTTAGGGGCAACATAGAGTATACGTCCGCTAGTAACTTACGTGCTCTATAGTTTCAGGGGTAGAGCCGCTAGAGAAGATAGAGAACTAGGTAAACGTCGAGCTAGGTCACGTAATAATCTTAGCAGCTTAATTAGTCCTAACGTCCCTATATTCTAGCTATCCTACTAGTTTATAATAATATTATATAGACCTTATAATTTGTCTACTATATCTAGAAAATTATACAAGGTCGCTAGAATATATATATTGCTTTATATTCTACCTAATACTACTCTTAATAATAATATATATACTATCTTCTTATAATTCTATATCCTTATCCCTTAGTTCTATAAAAGTATCTCTATCTAGTAGATGTCTATCCTCCTTAATGTCTAAGATACTACTACTATACTTTAGGCCAATTTAGTACTATAAGACTAGTTTACGTAGTAGACCTCTAAACTTCTTATATACGAAGGATAAAAAGTTTATCTACGTCTATGTACCTAAGAAATCCTTCTACTATGCCTCGACTACTAGTAAATTGCTATTAAGTTATCTATCTTAGGATAGTATAGCACGCGTATAATTAAGTAGCCTAGGTAAATGTCGCTATTAAGTCTATTAATCCTCGTATATACTAACTACGACCTAACTTAGTTTAGTAGTAGTTAAAGTTATAACAAGGTTACTATCTATATTAGACATCTATACTAGCTATACTTCTATCGTAGGAGTTACTATAGAGTAATTTAGTACTTTGCTTCTACACGCGAACTAAGTAGTACCTTAATACGCTATAATAGAGTATTTAGCCTTAATTAGACACTCTTCTTAATCTATTAGTATTAAACTTAAGAAGCTAATAGAAGAATTAAGCTTACCTCTTAAAAGGTGCTTAGTAGAAGCATTTCGTACCGGTGCTATATAATAGCTATTACCTTTACTATTAGGCCTATTATTATATACCTAACTTCTCTATAAGTTAGTTCGAAGTTAGGTAGGCTAAACTAAAACGAGAAGGTATATATATACCTTTCCCTCGTATCCTTTCTATCTAATAGTCCCTCTATAGTATTAGTATAAAGAGATATATTTAACACTACTACTATAATAGTAAGTCTATTTCTCTTAACGCACTTAGTAAAGCTAAGTTTTAGCTAATAAAGGATAAGAATCTATCTCGGGCTAATCTACACTAGAAAGTTATTCTAAATGCTTAGTCGGACATAATTAAGTTCTAAAGGTTCTATATGTTTAAATACTAGTATTTCCTTAGGTAAGTAAGACTTAACTCTATCTACTTACTTAACTAAGAGTATATAAATCATTACTAGGAGGGAGAAAATAAGAAAGAGTATTAGTTTATTAAAGTAATAGCAAGTGCTAGCTATTATAGCTAAGCCTATATATCTAATAAAGGCTACTTAGAAGGCTTTATATATTAAAGAACTTCTAAAGCATTTACGCTACTATATATAAGTAATTAATTAATAAGTATATCTAGCGTATACTAAATCGCTATCCTTGCATTAGTACTTTCTTTCCTCTAGTAGCCTACGTGTCTAATTCGGTAGCTTACTATCCTCTAGCCCCTTAGCTAGCTATTCGTAGTAGAGTATCTTACTTACTATTCGTGTAATATTGTTATAAATATAGTAGAGTGCCTCTCGGAGCTATATATATATTAATAAGTAATTAGCTTTAGCTACGTAATTTACCTTACTAGCTATAACTATAGAAGAGTATTCGCCTATAGTCCTCTATAGATAAAGTACTAGTAGCCGGTCACGGACTAAGCGCTAGTACTATATAATTCGTAGGAGTAGCTATTAATTGTCTAATGTTAGTAACATTGTATTATAATCTACTTCGATAGCTATACTTATATATAGATCGTTACGTACTGCCTTAAAAATGTTAAGATACTAGTTTAGTACGTTCTATTGCCTCTACTTTACTATCTTAACTAGTATAGAGACTAATATTAGACTATTCTCGTCGGGTTATAGCTCTCTTAAACTTAGATCGAGAGTAGCAATGTCTAATTTATGCCTTCTCCTTTGTCTTTAATGTTATATTTATAGCCTACGTAGTTAGCTTAGTCTCCCTTAATGCTAAAGCCTTACTCTACTTTATCCTAGTTAAAATAACCTAAATTGTTATCTTCGGAATACTTATTAGTCTTATAGTCTAAGCTATATAGGCGCTAACGTGCCTAAGACATCTTAGTTTATAATAGTTCTAATAAAGAGATATATAGGTATAAGAGAGTTAGTAAGGCAGGCCGGAATAATACATGCTATAAGGGGGATAGATAGTTATCTTATGTACGTTATAGTAACTTAGCGTTAGTTTAAGTTAGATAATAGCTTAGTTAGGTGTTTAGAGTGCATAACTTTCTTCTAATTAGAATTAGTTATATCTACCTATACCCTAAAGTAATCTTAACTAGTAAGAGTATTAAATTAGACTTATAGCTAGGTCTAACTTACGGAGTACTAATTGCTAGAAGCTAAACTAAAAAAGAAAGCTACTTAAACTTACTCGGACTAAATACTTAAACTAAATATAGTATTTGTTATTAGGTTAAGCAATAATTAGAGTAGAAATACGTAGAGAGAAATTATAGATTAAACTTAGACCGAGCAATTATATACTAATTTAAAAGACTATAGGAACTAGCTATTATATATATAGACAGGTAGTACAATTTATATAGTAGCTCCCTTATTAATTACGTTAGTAGTCCTCTCTTTGCCGAGTAGTATATCTTCTAAGTGCTAAAAGTATTAATTACTTACTATCTCGCTGTCTAGAGTGTCCGAATAAGACATACTAGATAGAGTAGCTTATCTTCTACTAATTATATCGTAATAGAGGGCAGGCGTCGATTAGCTATTAGTAACTATATATAGTAATAGTAGAGTAGTACTATTAGTATAGCGTTGTATACTCTTATTTAATCCGAATAAGCCCCTTAATACTCTACTAGTAAGGTCCGTAGAGGCGACGCTAAACGTGTAAAAAGCTTTACTAATGTACTTCCTAAGTATATTATTCTCTTACTAGAGTTATCCGATTAAGCTTATATTCTTCTCCGCTATTAATTGCAATTAGCCTACTTCCTACTAAACAAGTGTAATATCTTCCTCTAGGAGTTACTATCTATTAAGCTATTTAGGCTACTAGGTCCTATATCGCTTTTACTAGCTACTAATATAATTATACTCTTCTTCGTATATATATAGTAGAGAGCTTCTAATTTAAGCCTCTAGCTAGTTAGGGAGACTGTTAGAAGACTATACTTTAACACCTAAACAGATAAGAGAAGCCTATATACTTAATTCTATAGTCTAGATGTTAGCCGCTGGAGAAACAAGGTTAGTATAATTAATATCTATACTTAGGAGCCTAGCCGAAAGATACTAATAGATCTAATAGATTAATAGTAGAAGGATAGATAAGTAATTCTAAAGGGCGATTTAGTTAAAAGATAAGGAAGGATAAAGCGTAGTAAACGAACTAAAACTCTAAGGTTTAGTAGTAGGTATAGCTTAGCGTAGATTACTCTACTACTTTTTAGTTCGACTTAGTCTACTACTAGACTATTCTCCTTTATACTTGCTTCGGCTAGATACTTTCCTTAATCTTATTACCTTATTAGGATATAAAGAGGTAAACTATATAATATCTTAGATAAGATAATAGTCTTAAACTAGATAGTATTCTCTATTGTAGCGAAATGTAGCGTTCTATTATCCTTTTAACCTATAACATCGCTTTGCTTATTGTATATATAGTAGTCCGTTATAATTAATATTACTCTTAGCTAATTAAACTTAATATCTATATCCTTCTTAGACATAGCAGTTGTAGCTTTATAATATATAAGTAAAAGATCTCTAATCGAGTAGATAGGATATATCTCTCTATCCTTACGAACTACTAATAGTATATTATCTAGTTAATTAAAGAGTAAAGGCGCTTATAAGTACAATTAGCAATTCGAGAATTTGTTTAAGGTAAGCGTATTAGTACTATTCTATACTCCTCTAGGCTTATATAATCTTAAGTATAACTATACCCGCTAATGTCTAAAATTAGTACTTATCTTATAGATAAGAGCACGGAAGGTAGCTTAACTATTGCTACTCTCTAAGAGCTCTATTGTACGCCGAAATATATACCGAATGTTATTACTATCTAGTGCTACTAGAAGCACCTTCTTCTCTAACCTTCTTCTATTAGAAATTGACCTAAATATTCTTCTAACTATGCCTTTACCTATTATAATATTCTCTAAGAGACTATATAAGTCTCTATAGCCTTTATTGTTAAGAGCGAGAGCTTACTTAATAGCTTCGATTAAGCATATTACTAGTTAATAAGAAGTAGATATAGATATAGCTACGGAGAGGAGAAGAGAGTAGAAGAGTAGTAGTATAGGTAGCAATTCGGTGTAAGTGTTACTTACGATAGATAAGCCTTAGATCTTAATTTACTTACGAGAGAGATATACTAGAATTATGCTTAGTTATAATTAGTTAGCCTAAACTAACACTTGTAGAATTATAAAGTTTAACGCGCTAAACTTTATCTCCTCTTAGTTTTATTATATGCTTATTATATAGCGATATAACTACATTATAAATACGATTTGTAATAACGCTTTAGTTCGCACTCTTCGCTTATACCGACCTAAATATAGGTATTAGCGTCCCTAGTGTAACCTTTTCTCTCCTCTCTATCTAACCTTAATAATAGCTAGCTATCTATTATAGTAGATCCCCTACCTAGTATACTATAATTATCTATTGCTATATATATAATAGCGACTCTAATATTTACTCCCGCTTTACTGTCGCTACTACTTCTAATAGTATTCTCTATACTAGCTATATTATATTTATAGAATTAACTACTGCTAGTACCTAGTAGTTACGCCGGAGTAAATCTATTATAGTATACCTCTCTATCTTACCTACTACGCCGCTATAGGCTTAAGAGTGTATAAGGAGACTCTAATATCTCTTTCTCTCTCCCCGCTACTACTACCCTCTATAGCTTCCTTTACACTAGCTATGTATTATTAGTAGAATTAGCTACTATCTTTACCTAGTAGCTACGACTAAGCGAATCTATCGTAGAGCATCTCCTAATCTTATAGATAGCGCTACTAGGGGTTTTAGCGTATATAAAGAGAGTAGAGAAGCTAGCGTCTACTAGGAATTACCTACCTTATAGTATAAGAATATTAAGGGGAGAATTGCAGAGGAATAACTAGTATAACAAAGAGGAAGAGATAGAGGTATATTGTAGGCAAAGATACGTCTACTACCTCCTACTAGATAGTAGCTTACTATAGAGAGCGTTATAGGCGAAGCTATATTAGTAGTATTCTCTTTTATAATTACTTTTATAGCGGAGTTTTATTATTAGTAGCGCTTTGTTATAACTTTCTTACGTTAGTAATGTACTTCTTTCTATATAGATTATATACCTATCGCTTTAATCCCTCTCCTCTAACTAGTAAACAAAATCTCCTTGTCTAATATATATAAGTATACTATATATCTTTCTTTATTCCTTGTTATTTGTCTTGTCTTCTATCTACTATAAAGACATTAAGGTTGTTACTTTATATAATAATACTCTTTGTTAAATAGTCTACTAGCTGTTTAGAGTATATATAACTTTATATATAGTACTAATATATAAGTGTTTAGTATAGTTAATTACTTTAATACTAATTTTCTACAATAATTAGTACTTATAATATCCTCCGATAGCTACGTTTTGTTTGCTTATCTAATTTATACTCTATAATATTTGTTAGTAGTAAACTAACTTATTTACTTTTAGTTCTAGTATCGACCTAATATTAGTAATTATTATATGTTACTATTAGCACGTACGAAATATAGACTTAGTTAACCTAGTTTACTTTTAAGTTAAGGCCCGAACTAGATCTTAGTTATAAGTATACTACTTACTTTAGTATACTATCTTAAATACAAATTTTATTATATTTAAGAAGTTACTACCTACTTTCCGTATAGCATTTTAATATTATACTAGGTAGTAGGTATTTATAATTACTACTATTTACTCTATAGTACTTAACTTACTACGCTTAGTTCCTAGCTATATAATCTTAACTCCTCTAACCTTATCTACCTTATATAACACCTTTACTAGTAGATATTCTTACACTTATTAAATATATATAATAGTACTATACTACTAAAGACGAAGAAGCTAAAGGTCGCTACTAAACCTATAGAAAAGATTCTACTTAATAACCTTATACTAGCTCTTATTAAGAATATATTTTATAATAATAATGTTAGTAAGAAATCTATCTAATTCTTCTTTAATTAAGACAACTAGTAATACTCTACTACATTTACAAGGATAAAGGAAATAATCTTAAAAGTCTTTATAGAATCTAATATTAAAATTGAGAAACAAGATAAGAGTAAGTTATATAATCCTAAGGTACTTAAAGCACGCCTTAAAATTGAAACTAGACTACTAAATAGCACGCCTAACGATTTCTAGCTCTTTATCGACTAACTAGATTAGAAAGATCTAGACTAGTTTAAGGAGAACTTATAGACTATAGTTAATATTAATAAGATAAAAGCTATATAGCAATTATTCCGAAATACTATATAATTAATAAGAGTAAATCTTCTATTAGTTAAAAGAGAAAAGACAATATTACTAGGTAAAGGAGGCATCTAGAGTTTACATTCTTTAGCTACCTTGTCTATATAGACACTAATACTCTCCTAAGTAAGAACACTGTCCTCGGAGAGATATATAACTCGTATAAAGACAGGTAATAAGAGATTAGATTTGCATATATAGCCTCGTTATAGAATGTTTAGCTTTAACTAGAGGCTAGCGTCTAATTATGTCTAGATCGATATTAAATTTGCTATAATCTAGATTATAGAGGTTATTAAAGTAAACACTATCCCGTATCTAATATTAAGAAAGAATATCTACATCTATAACTTAATAAAGCCTAGTGCTAGTAAGGACAAGAATTGTTACGTTAATTACTATATTAGTAAGCTTAGGCAAATCCTTAATATTAGAGGTAATTACCTCTAACTCTACTAGCTTAACATATATAACTCCGTATAAGTCTTCGCTATTAAAGACTCTTTTAATCTAGACACTACTATTACTAAGCATGTTATAACTCTTATCTCTAGTACCTATAAGATCTTTCTCTATTTTACTTCTTCTATAGTATCTATTAAAGATCTTTCTAACTTTATATAAAGTAAGTTTACCTCTTCTCTATTTATCTATATATACTAATACTTATAGATAACTCTTATTAATATTATAGTAGCTAGCGACTACTTCCTATAGCCGAGGCTACTATAGAAGAAAACTTAGAAGTGTTTCTTACTCCTAAGAAGCTTTACTTTATAGATATTAATACTAATAAGAAGCGTAAAGAAGATTAGTAGAAAGAGAATATTATAATATAGAATATTTAATACCTATAATAGCGACTAAACTACTAAAGGCAAGAGTAGTAATACTACTATATTTTATTTGCTATTATGTTATTTACAAAACTATTTAGTTCTTAACTAATAAAGTTTTATTTAGCTCGTTCTACCTCTAAGAGGCTATAGCCCCTATAAATCCTATAATTTCTATTATTATTATTAGAAGTAAACTTACTTAATAGTCCTATAACTATAGCTAGACGGATTTTAACTAACCTAGCGACTTAGTTTAGAGTATAGTCTTACTTTATATAGTTTTAGGAGAATATAGCTCCTTCTCCTCTACTAGAAGAACATAGCCTATTTAGACTATAGTATATACTACCGAAGCACTATCTATGTTCCTACTACTTTAATAGCTTAAAGGATATTATATAAGCTACTATACACCTAAGGCTAGCTATCTATCTAGATAAACGTAATCTCTTAGAGCTCTCTAATACCTCTTCTAAGTTCTACTTTGTTACTAGTGACTTTCTATAGCTCGCCTAGTATACTATAACATATTAGAGTAAAGAGAGTAAGTTCGAGAAGATAATAACTTACTTCTACTAACACAAGATTAATATTAGTATTAAAAAAGTAATATGTTCTTAATATTATTAACAATAGAAACGAAGTAATACTACTATAGATATAATAGACTAGAGCGTTTAATAATAAGTAAAACATGTTAGTAGGATAGAATCTCGTTCCCTATTATAGTAGAAGCAATAGTACAAGTTTTAGTTCTATACTAAACTTAGAGTTAACTAAATTAAATAAGAATAGTATAGTGCTATAAAGGAGCGCGTAGGCGTTACTATTAACACAGTTATTAGGCTTTACCCTTATATACTAGCGAGGTTTATATATAGCATACTTAAAAGTTAATAAAGAATTTCCGCTAACTATTATTAGTTCTAGCTACTACCTCCTAATAAATGGTAGAGACGCTTTAGGTTAGGTTACGCCTCCTAACTAAGTACAAACTTAAGTTAGTTTAGTTAGCCTAAAACTAGAGATAAACTTATTTTATATTAGGGTAGATAAGTCCTTTAAAGGAACACTATAACGCCTAGCTATCTTATACCTCTCCTCGTTAGATAATTGCTACTCGGCATTAGCATAGCTCTACTAACTATATACATAGGTTTAGTATTAAGCTTAATATTTAATATAAGGTTAATTATACTAAGAGAAAGAAATTAGATACCTACTACTTAATAAAGACAGCTTCGACATAGTAGAGCTAGTCTCTATCTATAGGCGGTAAAGACATATCTATCGCAAAGAACAAGAGAGAATAAACTAGACACGATTTAACTTGATATTACTATATAATATAATAAGAGGTAGCTCTCTACCTATACGAAGGTAACATAAGAATAGTTAAAGCCTATTATAGCTCTCTTTTCGTAAATATAATAGTTACTTCTCGTTTCTAGTTTAAAATCTTCGTATTAGTCTTTATATAGATAGCTAGACTTCTATTTATTCCTCTTAATATGTATCTTAACCTAATTATAAAACATCTAGTAGCTACGCTTACTTTTATATCTTATTAGGTTCGAGATATTTCTAACTAGGACTCTAAAGTTTTAATCGAGGACAGATATCTTATTTCTTTAGTAGCACTATATATATAAATCGCTTTACGTATAGGGGAGTATACCTTAACTACGATTATAGAGACGCTATATAGGAGAGAGTAGTATAGAATAATATCTATATTCGACAAGTAAAAGGAACCTAGAGGTAATTATACTAGATATTGTTATAAGCTTACTTTATTTACTCTACTACTCTACTAGTGTAGGAAGAGTAATAACATTAACTAATATTATAGTAGAGGCTATAGACACTTCTTAGACTTTGTACTCTAAGCTAAAGTAGTAGACAAGTATATAGCTAGCGCTATACTAGATTAGAAATATAAGGCCTTTATATTATTATCCTTAAGATTATAGAATAGAAAGCCTATAGTTAGAAGACTAAGAGGCAGTAAGGGATTATTTGTACGTATAACTCTATAGCGCTAGTAGTAGCTACGGTAGTTAGTTTAACTTAGTTAGTCTAGTTCGGTTGTCACTAATAAGAGAGCTATATCTATAATAACTTAAGAGAATTCCGAATAGCTAAGCTATTAGGATTAGTAAGAGCAATAAAATTATTATTGTCGATTATAGAGAGAAGTCTATAGTAAGCTACGTAGGTATTATTAAGGTAGCTATATTAAAGTAAACTTACTTCGAGAAGGCTACGCTAGTTAGTTCGTAACTAGGAATAGCATATAGTTCTATAATAAGTAAAGTACTAGTGCTTCTACCTTAATAGTATAACTTTACTTAACACAAAGTTAGTGTATAGATCTAATTATTATAGTAGGCTTCCGATAGTGCCTTAGAGAATATAATATTCGCTAGCGTAGATATAATAATAGTATTTACGCTTAAGCTAACTATACTATCTTATCGGCTAAAGAAGTAGGTTAACTATAGCTATAATACACTAACAATAATATAGAAGGTTATATAAGATAATATAGCGAAGCGAATAAACTAAAAGTATAGTTGTTTAAACTAATAGAGAAGTAATAGCAAATTATTAGTTTATCCTTGTTAAGATTAGTTAAGGGAACGCCTACAATTTTCACCTAAAAAGTACTAGTTTTAGTTTAGTAAACTAATTAACTACCCCTAATAGATTAACTATAGGTATAAACGACTTAATATTATATAGCTAAGGCGTCTTTATATACTACTATTACTATTTTTTCGTAGAGGCTATTTATAACTAACTTATTATAATACTAGCGACAAGTTAAGACATAAGATAGTAAGAGCTATAAATCGTTTACTAGCTAAAATTATTATACCTACGCGGTACTCTCTGTTTTATAATTGCTATAAAAGCCTCTACTAAGGACAATAGCGTAACAATAGCTAATTAAGTATAGTATTTAATATTGTTCTTAAGTAAGAGATAGCTAATAAACTCTGTCGCCTAGATATATTAGAGCAAACTCTGTCTTAATATGTCTAGTACTATAGCGTAGATACAATTTTAGCTTTAGTCTATTAACACTATATAATAGCTTAGTCCTATTAGCTCTACTACGAATTATAGTAAATAAGAACTAAACTAAGTAACGAGGTAGAAATAATAGCCTATAGCTAGTATAGAGTGTTCTTTCTCCTTTGCCTACTATATAGTATAGCATAGTAGATAATCCTCTTAGTCTCTTTACTAACCTTAACTCTCGACCTCTAGCACGTAGAACAGATAGTAATAGTAATAGTAGGCTTAATAGTAACATACACAAGAAAGAGAAAGATATAGATAAGGTTATAATAGGAGATATATATAAGAAAGAGTAAGTAATTATAGTAAGTATAACTAGTAGTACATCTATAGAGCGGAGTACTAGGAGGTTATCCTTATCTAGTAGAGCTATATCCGATTATACTACGTTCGAGATAGCAACTAGTATACTAGCTAGTAGCAAGGAGTTAGTAATAGATATAGTTTATTCTTAGTTTACGTTAACTAATCTTATCTAGATCTCCCTAAGTCTATAATATATCCTTCGCCCTAAGCGATTAATAAGATATAGCTTAGCTAGGGACCCTTAGCTCGGCGCTCTAATGTTTAATAAAAGGTAAGCTACTAACTTAGATAAATAATTTTAATTCGAGTTAGGTCGTTATAGTAGAAGCGCCTTCTAGTAGAATATACTTACTAGCCTCTATATAATGTTCTAACAAATCTACTTCTACCTATATAAGAGTACTAAAGATATGTCTAAGTTATATACGTAAAGGCTATAGTAGTCTAACTAATAGTAAAATAGTATTTACTAGTAGAAAGCTTACTTAGCTTAAATTTAGTAGTGTAAATTATTGCTTTACTCTATCTCTAGCATGTTATATATAGCAGTAGTAGAGGGCAGCTAGCAGAGGATAGCTAGTAGTTTATTACATCGAACTAATAATTTCTTAGTTCTTTCTCTTAAAGTTTAAAGATAACTTAAAATTTCGACCTAACTATAGCTAGTAGGGGATAGCTAGTAGTTTATCGCGTTAAACTAACAATTTCTTAGTTCTCTCTCTCGAAGTTTAAAGATAACTTAAAATTTTAACCTAACTACGGCTAGTAGGGAACAGCTAGTAGTTTATTACGTCGAACTAACAATTTCTTAGTCCTCTCTCTTAAAGTTTAAGAATGACCTAAAATTTCGACCTAACTAGATTAAGCACTCCTCGGAACTTAATTATATAATGCTATCTAATTATGTTCTTCTCTAAAGTTAAGTATTATATATTTAGAGACTTATAATCTTTATAGTATTATAAACATATTATAAACCCTATTTATAGCGATATAACTATATTATAGATATAATTTACTATAACGCCTTAGTTTATACTCTCTACTTATACTAATCTAAATATAGATATTAGCGTGTCTAGTATAACCTTTTCTCTCCTCTCTATCTAACCTTAATAATAGCTAGCTATCTATTATAGCGGATCCCCTACCTAGTATACTATAATTATCTATTGCTATATATATAATAGCAACTCTAATATTTACTCTTACCTTACTATCGCTACTACTTCTAATAGTATTCTCTATACCGGCTATGTCGTATTTATAGAATTAACTACTACTAGTACCTAGTAGTTACGCTAGAGCAAATCTATTATAGTATATCTCTCTATCTTACCTACTACGCTACTATAGGCTTAAGAGTATATAAGGAGACTCCGACACCTCTTTCTCTCTCCCTACTACTACTGCCCTCTATAGCTTCCTTTATACTAGCTATGTATTATTAGTAGAACTAGCTACTATCTCTACCTAGTAGCTACGACTAAGTAAATCTATTACAGAGCATCTCTTAATCTTATAGATAGCGCTACTAGGAGTTCTAGTGTATATAAAGAGAGTAGAGAAGCTAGCGTCTACTAGGAATTACCTGCCTTATAGTATAAGAATATTAAGGAGAGAATTACGGAGGAATAACTAGTATAATAAAGAGGAAGAGATAGAGGAATATTGCGGGTAAAGATACATCTACTATCTTCTACTAGATAGTAGCTTACTATAAAGGGCATTATAGGCGGAGCTATACTAGTAGTGTCCTCTCTCGCTATTACCTTCCTAGTAGAGCTAGGCGAGGAATAAAGCGTATTTATAATTATATAGAATATACTATTAACTGCCTGTTCTATGGAATGTATAGCCTTTACTCTACTCTACTACTTAATTCCGCATGTGGCAATTATAAAGTCTAGATAATTAGATAGTAGTATATTACTTTCTTTGTTCCTTTACTAGTATCTATAAGCTATACTATATGCTATATATACTATGCCCTTTATTCCGCTATAGGCTACTAACTACCTTCTATTTATGTTCTATTACTATTGTCCTTTATATATAAATACTAGTTTTGCTATTAAAATATTATTTAATTATTTTATATTAACTACTACTATATTCCCTCTATTTATTAGACTATTATCCCTTAAGATCTACTCTAAACACGACGATAGTATCCTTAGTGCATATAGCATATAAAATAAAAGGTAACTAAGTGTATAGACTATAGTTACTCTTAGTTTAGTGTCTAAACTAAGTAATTTACTATTATATATATGCTATATCTAGTATACTACTACGTGCTTAGTTCGGGGCCTAACCTAAGTTAACTAAATTTAGGTTACTTCTCTCCTTAATTGCTTTAGTTTACCTTTGTTTATACTCTCTTATATATAAATAAATAACTTATATAGCTCTCTAGTATTTCTTTAACCTCTTTAATCTCTCTTTTAAGTGCTTTTTACTTAAATATCTCCTCTTTAGTTAAGTCTTAGTTAGGCATATATTACGAAGTATATAGACCTACTACGTTAATAAATCCTCTCCTTAATTCTTCTAAACTTATAAATATATAACACCTTTATAGAATCTTTTCTTTAATATTTACTACACCTACTTAACCTATTTACTAGATATTATTCTAAGCTTTATTTATAGTATATACTAAGCTTATAGACGTATATAATATATCTAAGAATTAGCCTAATAGCGCTAGTATAGCTACTAATAATATTCTACTCTACGAAAGACCTCCTATAGAAATTTAAGTATAGCTTAATAAAAACCTTAAGATTAAGAGATTCTTCCTTAAATTCTTTAACTAGAATAATAACTAGTATACTACTATATGCGTAAGAGCATAGGAAAAATATAAGAATACCTATATAGTTCTAGGACTTAAATATAAGAAACCTTAGAATAGTAATATTAATATAACTATAATTATAAATAACATTAAAACTTCCCTACGATACTCTTAGGATAACTATACAAAGATCTTCTTTTAAAGACTATACTATTAAGACTAAGACTAGTTTAAGAGGAATATTAGAAACTATAACGATATATCTAGTTATAATATTATTAAAGATTTTGTTCTTACTATTAAGGTATAAGAGCTTAGGAATAAGAAGAATTAGACTAAAGTAGATAAGAAGGCTTATCCTAAGAAGTATATTAGAAAGTGCCCCTCCGCTACCTAGTCTAATAGTAGACTCTCTAAAAGATTAGAGACTTTTATACTTAGTAGTAGACTTATAAGTATAAATATTAATTACTACACTAGTTAGCCTATACGTTAGTAGTAAATACTAGAGGACATGTCTTGTCTAGTCTAGAGCATTATTAATAAAACTATTATTAACTTTATAATTGTTAAGTAATTAGACATTAGCCTAGGTATAATTATAAAGAGAGGATATTTATGTTGTTTATAGGCGTTTAGTCTAAGAATTTTAAGGTTACATCTAGGGGATTATAATCTAAACGTATATAGCCTTAACAATATTAGGCTATTCCTAAAGGAGAAGAAGTTAGTTAGTAATAACATTATTCTTATATAAATAAATTATATAGAGCTATATAACATCCTATCTATCTTAGACAACTACGACCTATACTACTATAATTAACTATATTAACTCCCTAGTTAAAGGTAGTAATATAATCTTTATCTATCTTATGCCTAGTATAGATCTAGTTAAGAAGCTCCCTAAAGAAGTACTTTATAAGTTTAATACTTAGTTCGACTTAGGTGTATACTAATATACTTAGTTAACTCTCTTTAGTATTATAATAGTTAGAAGCTATTAACTCTAGTCTAGGAGGAAGAGGAAGAGGAACCTCTAGCCCCTCTATCTCTAGCTAAGCGCCTACTACTATATAAACCTATCCCTAAGAAGTAACCTAGCTCTCTACTACCTAACAAGGATAATACTACTATTAATTATTGTTCTACTCGGGTAATAGAAGACAAATACTATAAGTAATACTAAGATAGTAATTAGTATCCCTTTATAATTATACCTAGTAAGGAGTAAGTAAGGTACTATATTCCGTTAGTCCCTAAGACGCTATCTATACCTATTCTAGCGCTTATAACTTACATATTTAATAAGACTCTTAGTAGCTTAGACTTTGTTAAACTTTATACTATAAACAATAATAATAACAAGTAAACTAGTAATAATCTAGCTAACTAAAGCTTTATCTCTATAGGCACTAGAATCGATTACTAGTCCGAAGAGTTCTAGGAGAGAGTCTATAACTTTATAGGCTTTAAGAAAGACATCTACTTACTAAACGCTAGTATATAGTATTTTAGTTAGAATAAGAAGTATCTAGTCGAGGTAGTATAGATATACTTAGCGCTTATTACACTTAAGAAATACCTCGAAGGCTATCTAGTATTTATATTTATATATAAGATAGAATTTAGAAAGACTTTAATAGGACTCTTCTTTCTCTTACTAATTTAAAACTTAAATAAAAAGGTTATCTAGGATACTAACTATGCTACTATACCTAAGAACAAGTAGAGTAAGTACTAGAAGGTAAAGACACTAGTTAATAAGCTATAGCTAGATATCGCTTCTATAGATACTATTAGCTATAATCTAATTATTAGTAAATTAAATGTAATAAAATAGTAGGCGTAGGAGATACGGAAGTTTATACCTAATATAAAGGTTATTCTATGCTAGAGGAGGATATTCTAAGCTATATAAGAAGATAAGTATAGCAACGTATATAACATAGACACTTTAATTTACAAAGAGAATCTACCTATAGACTACTACTAATAGGAGTCTTAGCCGATAGATAAGTCTAGTAAGTCTATTAATACTATTATAGTCTTATAACTAGTCGATATACGTAAGTAACACCCCTAGACCTTATAGATAAATAATTAGTTCTTCTTTACTACTTGTAATACTATAATCTACTACTTCCTTAGTAAGAACAATATAAATGCTAAGGATTAGAACTTTGTTTCTAAGAGATAAGAGAGAAAGCCGAGGTCTATACCTATAAACTAGACCGCTATTATCTTTAATAAGTTCTATTAGGTTACTAGCTAGAAGACGTAGACTTAGTTTTATCTAGGAATGCTACTAGGGAGGCCTTTTATACTAGATATAAGCGAGATACTATTTATTAAGTACTTAAACATAGTAGCGTTCTTAATAGTAGCTATATATAAGAACTTTAGATTAGAAAAGCTTAATGTAAATAGAAGTAGAATAGAAGAATTTAACAAGAACTATATCTATAAATCTAGATAGAAGCTAACTAAGGCTAAGAATAACAAATGTTAAGCAATACTAAAGATAACACTAGATAAAACTTAATAAGCTATTACTAATAAGCTTAACTTCTAAATAGTATTAGACTATGCCTTCGTAATTAACAAATAGTATAAGGCAAATAATAACTCTAGTAAGTTTAATAAAAAGAGAAGTATATAGTTTATAGAAGAGATCGTAGTAATAGTTAGTAAATAGAGCACTATTCTTACAAATATTCTTATTAAGATAAACATAGACTATATCTAGAAACCTTTTAATACTACTCCTAGTCTACTAGCTATTAGAGTTCTACTATATTCTACCTTCGACCTAGAGATTACTATCGAAGATAAGTATCTTTATAGTCTTATAAATATATAGAAGAAGATTAAACAGAATATAGATAAGAGTATATAAGAGGTAATTAACAGGTAAAAGAACAAATCTAACAAGCCCGAAGTAACATTAGAGACAATCCTTAATAAGAAGACTAAGGAGCAAATACTAAGCCTAGTTACGCTACTACTACTTTTCTCTATATTCCTCGCTCTTATAGATATATTCTAGGACAATCCTATAGTTATAGAAGAGTTTAGCGACTTTACTATTAAGTTTGCCTACGAAATTATATATGACCTCTTAGAGATAGTACTATAGTAGTATATAGATAAGATCTATACTAGTTCTTAGATAAAGGTCCTTTATAGTGTTATTTCTAAGATTATTAAGTAGAACGTCTCCTATTTAAAGGAGCTAAAGAGGCGAGTAATTGTCTATATATTTACACTATTAGTGCTAGTAGTTGCTATAATAGTTAGTTTAGTCTATTTAGTCTATTTAGGTCATTACTAATAAAGGTATAGTATCTAAAATAGCTCGAGAAGCACCTAGACAGTAAAGCAATTAGAATCGATAAGGATACTAATATAGTTATTGTCTACTATAGAATAACATCTATACCTACCTATATAGACATTATTAACGTAGCTATGTCTAACGATATGTTTATTAAACCTAATAGGCTAGAAGGCTTAAGGATCTTAATTGCCTAGAGTAGAGCTATTAAGACTAGTCTTAATCTAAACTACTTCGATACTATAATCTTACTCGATATAGTATTAGTGTTATAATTTGTCCTTTAGTGTCTAGCTTAGGTCCGTAGGAACATTAAGTCTTAGAAAGCTAACTATATAGAGGCGTTTATAATAAAGCTAATAGCTCTATTCTATAGGCCTCTAGAATAGCTTAATAGTAGACAGGGTAGGCTATTAATAATATAGAAAGTTATCTATAAGGAAATAGAGAAGTAGAGAGTAAAGATCTAGAAACTTTAATAAGCTACAGTAAAGAAGAATATAATTGTTATAGATAATAATTAAGATTACTAGATAATAGTCTAACTATATTACCTAAAAATGTAATTCTTTAGTTTAGTAAACTAATTTAGTTCCCTATATATATTAAACTATCTTTTAGGTTACTTAATATAATATAGTATCTAAACGTTTTCTACTTTCTACTATCGCTAAAATTTAGCTAGCTAACTCTAACTACGAATTTAGATCTTAAGTAATAAACATAGATATACTAAGGTAAATTAGTAAATACTTAGCCTACGGGAAGATTATACAATCTAGTAGAGGCCTTGTCTAATATCTACTATATTACTAGAGGAGAGAGCTACTAATAAGTAACATAGCGTAAGTCTTACTAGAGTAATATAGTAATAGACATCTACGTAGAGACAACGCTAGTAACAATCCTTACTTATTTAATAAGGGAGAGCGCTTACTATCTAATAAAGGCCGATAAGGTAGCATTACTAGTAATATACGACATAGTCCGCTAATGCTAAATAACCTACTAGTCTACTTTACTCCGCTACGAATAATAGTAACTAAGAATTAAACTAAACACTAGAGTAGAAACGAAAGTCTATAGCTAGTAGAGAGTGTCCTTTCCCCTTTGTCTACTATATAGTATAGTATAGTAGATAATTCTCTTAGTCTCTTTACTAACCTCGACCCTTAATCTCTAGCACGTAGAATAGATAGTAATAGTAATAGTAGGCTCGATAGCGACGTACACGAGGAAGAGAAGAGCATAGACAAGATTATAATAGAAGGCATATACAAGGAAGAGTAAGTAATTATAGTAAGTATAACTAGTAGTACGTCTATAGAGCGGAGTACTAGAAGGTTATTCTTATCTAGTAGAGCTATATCCGATTATACTACGTTCGAGATAGCTACTAGTATACTAGCTAGTAGCGAAGAGTTAGTTATAGATATAGTTTATCCTTAGTTTGTATTAACTAATCTTGTCTAGATCTCTCTAAGTCTATAATATATATACTAACACTAACGATAAACTAAATTACAATTAGTTAGGCAAGACTTAACTAAAGGAAGCCTTTATTAGTAGCATAGATGTAGGTCTTACCTAGTAGCTTATAAAGGAGAAACTTAGTAGAGCTATAATTACGTAATTGCTTAAAGACCTACGTATATAACCTCTAGTAGAGAGCCTTAGTTAGCGAACTACGAATAAACTAATAGAGAAGATAGAGAATTTAGATACGGGCGGGGGTATTAATAGCTAGTAGACCTCGAGCTTTATACTAAACACTAATTATAGGCCTAAAAGATACACGTTCTAGTATCTAGATATTCTTATAGCGATACGCTTCTTGCTTAGCTATTATAGTTTCGTAGTAGATATAGACTATAGCCTATATAGAGTCTTTATAGAAGCTATCGAGAGTAAGCTACTACGACAAGTATACACCGAAATAGTAAGCGGCAACTAGTAGTAGGATATACAAAAGTAACTTAGAATACTAGGGGCTACTATTATTCTATTAATTGTTATAAGTAATTAGACCTAGGTAATAAACTATTAAGGAGATCTTATAGCATATACTATCTATCTATTATTAGGCAACCTAAAGGTAGAAGCACATAATAGTAACTACTAGCTAGAGTAGTTACTAATTAGCTTACTTTCTATTATTAAAGATAGTAGTAATATTATTAAGGAGAAGACCTACTACGCTTATATAAAGAAAATCTTTAACACTATTATTAATTACTACTTAAGAGAGAGTAAAATAATCTTCTATACGGATAGAAAGAGGTAGAGGTACTTCCCTATACTTGCTACTATACCTACGAATTACGCCGAACAGGTTACTATAACTAGTATAAAGTTACTATATTATTATATAAGTTGCCTAATTAGTAAGGACAAAAGGGAGAACCTAGTAGTTACTATACCGTTCCGAACTTACTACTCTATATAGTAATAATAGCACTTATAAAGAGAAGCACGTAAGAGTTAGTAGTAGAGTAAGAAGATAGATATAAGCTCTTAGGTTTATATAGTTAGTTACTTTATATAGGATCTTCTATATACTAATATTTACTACGCGATAGTACTAGATATTCTATACTAACTTCTTAAAGGCGTTTTAATACACGTCTTATACTAGACTCGAAAATTACTCTAGGATTTAATACCTATATAGAGATTACTATAGTATATAAAGGCTAGAGAGACTATATAGTAAATAGGCTACTAGCGCTTAGTAAAGGAGATTATACTTAATATTATTAATAAGCGTTTTAATAGTATACTAGTGTTTCCTAGCATCTAACACTTCTTATACTACTTAGCTATTAAGCAATAGACAGGTTAAGAGTAGAAGAGTATCGTACGCTAGATACTTCTAGTATTTATACTACTACTCGAGGAGGTTAAGGCACCTTAAGCTATTAAGTTTATACGCGCACTAGTCGACTTTATATTACTAGTAAACTATAAGACCTATAACGACGATATACTCTAGTATATTAACCTTGCGCTTTTTAGGATAAACAAGTATAAAGAAACCTTCTAAGCCTATTATAGTAACAGAAAAGAAGAGAGCAACTTTAACTTTCTAAAATAGTACTTAATAACATATTTTTTAAAGGCTATCTATAATTTCGAAGTAGTTACTAGCCTCGATTCTAATTATTTAAAGCATAATTATATATACTTTATTAAGGACGCCTTTAAACTTATAAATAAGAAGGCTAGATAGGAAGACTAGGTTACTACTTATAACACTAAACTAGTAAATATATTAGTAGTATTCGATAACCCCTCGAAGTTAGTTAGGCTATCGGCTACTAAACTAATTAAGATCTAAAGTACGCTAGTTAGCGTAAGTAATATAATAAACATTACTTCTTAGTTTAGCTAGCCTAGCGCTAAGAGGGGAGCTATATAGCGTATAGTAAGAGAACTAGAGGCGCTTATTAATATACTACCTAGGCTATTACTATAGCAAGTAATAGTAGTATTTATCCGCGAGGCTTATTAAGGTATAGCCGAGATAGGCTCTAACTTAAGAACTAAATACTCTAATTAGTTTAACACTAAACTAGATCCTAATAAACTTAAACTAGATTCTTCCTAGGTAAGTAACCTCTACGTTAAGTTCTACTATTCTTTAAAGTATAGAAAACTATCCGACTATAATCCTAATAATCCTAATATAGACAAATAAGACTTTATCTAGTGTATAACTAAATAGTAGAAGATATATAGCAATAAGAGGCAAGACTAGCTCTAGGTATAAGAATAGATAATAAATAACAAAGGTACTAATAGAGCATTACCTAATAGCCTATAAGGTAAGTTACTAGCTTGTATTATATTTATAATAACTATAGAGAATAGCTTCTAGTCTAGCAGATTAAGCCGGCGTTAACGCCTATACTATATAGAAGCGCTAGTAGATCTATATTAGCCTACTTAGCCGAATAGAGTAGCTAATCGAGAGTATAGTATAACACTAATTAAGCCTTACGTCACGAAATCCCTAACGCTAGGGAGCTGCGTTAGACTGCTTCTAAGCAACTAACTCAGTCCGATTCAGTTCGATGCAATTCCCTAGTCACCCCTGGGTCCTACTTAGAAGCAACGCATTTTTTTTTGCAAGAACCTACTAAACGCAGCACACGCAAAATGCGATAGTATATAGCGCATCCCGACGCATTAGTTTGTCTTAGTTAGGGTGTCTCTCAGTTCGCGGATCTATTAGTTCGTTGTTATAAAGGCGATTAGCTCGATTTTAGACTGCCTACCTCGTAGTACGTATCACGTATGTCTATAAAACACATAAAGCCTCGTTAACCATCTATCACGTCTAGCAAGGATACGAGATTATCGAGAGTGTATATACATTGCTTAATGTTCTACGTGACGCTCCTCTTAATAACAATGTATATATTATCTACTTACGATCCGATGTCCCTTCTTATTAGTTCTAGGAAAGCATCTCTATCTAGTAGTCGTCTATCCCCTTCTATCACTAAGCTACCGCTACTACGCCCCTAGGCTATTCGGTACTATAACACTAGTTTACGCGACAAGCCTCCGAACTCCTTACGTATAAAGGACAAAAAATTTGTCTATGTCTATATGTTTAAGAAATTCTTCCACCGTGCCTCTATTATTAGTAAATCGCTATTAGGTTCTTAGGACGGTGTAGTACGCGTATAATCGAGTAGCCCGTAAGGATGTCGTTGACAAGTCTGTTAATCCTCCTCGTGTGCTCTAACTACGACCTAACCTAGTTTAGGAGTAGTCGTAGTTGTAGTCGTAGTTACGGCGAGGTTGTTGTCTATGTTAGGCACTTACGCCAGTTACGCTCGTGCCGTGGGAGTAGCTATATAGTGTTTTAGTACTCCGTTCCTGTACGCGAACTAAGTAGTACCTTAATATATAGCGATTAAGTGTTCGTTATTAGCTTAACGCTCTTCTCTATCTATTTGTGTTAAGACTAAAAAGCTAATAGAACGATTGAGCCTACCTCGTACTAGCTACTCGGTAGGAGCATTGTATGCCAGCGCTACGTTATAGCTATCCCCTTCGTAATTAGGTCCGCTCTTAAGCACGTAACTTCTCTATAGGTCAGTTCAAATTTAGGTAGACCGAACTGAAATAGAAAGGTATCTACGCACCTTTAGCGTGTATCCTCCTTATCTAATAACCCTTCTATAGTGGCAGCGTAAAGGGAGATGTTCGATACTACTACGATAATAGTAAGCCTATTCTTCTCGACACACTCGGTGAAGCTAAGCTTTAGCTAACGAAAAATAAGAGCTTGTCTCTAGCTAATCTACGCGAGGAAGTTATTTTAAATACTTAGTCGGACATAATCGAGTTCTAAGGGTTTAATGCGATAGAACACTACTACTCCCTTAGGTAAGTAGGACTTAACACTGTCCGCTCGCTTAACTAAGAGCACATAAATCGTCGCTAGAAGGGAGGAGACAAGAAAGAGTGTCAGTTCCTAGAAGTAATAGCGAGTGCCATCTATTATAGCTAAGCCCCTACGTCCGACAAAGGCTACTCGGAAGGCTTTATATATTAAAGGACTCCTAAAGCGTTTCCGCTACTATACGTTAGTAGTTAATTAATAAGTACATCTGTCGCGTACTAGATCGCCGTCCTTGTATTAATATATTTGTTCCTCTAGCAGCTTACGTGCCTAATTCGGTAGCTCGCTATCCTCTAGCCCTTGTGTAAGCTATTCGCGCTAGAGTATCTTGCTTACTAATCGTGTAATATTGTTACGACCGTAGCGGAGCGCCTCTCGGAGCTAGACATTGTTAGCGAGTAATTAACTTTAGTAAGTAATATACTTTACTAGCTATAATTACGGAAGGGTATTTGCCTATTGTCCTCTATAGATGAGCTACTAGCAGCTGCTTACGGATCGAGCGCTAGTGCCTTATAATTCGCGCGAGGAGCTATTAATCACTTAACGTTAGCAACATCGTATTATAATCCTGCCTAACAGCTGTACTTACACGCAATTCGTCTCGCACCGCTACGAAGATGTCGCTATACTTATTTAGTACGTCCTATAAATGTCGTTTTACTAACTGAACCGGCATAGAGGCTAACGCTAGGCTATTCTCATCGGCTTATAGCTCCCTTAATCTTGGATCGAGCGTAGTAACGTCCGATCTATGCCTTCTCCTTTGTTTTCGATATTGTGTTCGCAGCCTACGTAGTTAGCTTAGCCCTCCTTACTAATAAAGCTATACTCTTCTTCGTCCTAGTCTACCTAACTTAAATTGTCATCTTCGTAATAATCATCGGCCTCGTAGCCTAAGCTATGCCGACGCCGACGTAACTAGGACATTACTTATCCTAATCGTTTTAGTTAAGAGGTATACAGGTGTAAGAGAGTTTAGTACGACGGGCCCTAACAATGTATACTGTAACGGGAACAGTCGTCTTGTGCGGGTTATAGTAACTTAGCGTTAGTTTAAGTTAGATAACGGCTTAGTTCGGTGTTTAGAGTACGCGACTTTCTTCTAATTAAATCTAGTTACACCTGCCTATACCCTGCGGAAATTGTGACTAGCAAGGGTATTAAATTAAACTTGTAGCTAGTTCTAACTCGCGGCGTGCCGATTATTAGAACCTAAACTAAAAAAGAAAGATGCTCGAACTTACTTAGACTAAATACTTAAACTAAACAAGGTATTTATAGTTACGTTAAGTAACACTAGAGGTAGAATATCGTAGAGAGAAATCGTAGATTAAACTTATACCGAGTAATCATAAACTAATTCGAGAGACTATAGGTATTAGCCCTTCTATATACAGATAGGTGGCACGATTCATGCTGTAGCTCCCTTACTAATCACGCTAGCAGCCTCCTCTTTGCCGAGTAGAACGTCTTCTAAGTGTTAAAAGCACTAATTGCTCTCTACCTCGTAGTCTAGTGTGTCCAAATAGAGTACGCTAGATAGAGATACTTATCGTCTACTAATTATGTCGCTATAAGGGGCAGGCGTCGATTGGCTATCGGTGACTATGCTTAGTAATAGTAGAGTAGCACTGTTAGTATAGCGCCGTGTACCCTTGTCTAATCTAAATAAGCCCCTAAACTCCCTAGTAAGGTCCGTAGAGGCGACGCTAAACCCCCGAAAAGCTTTGCTAATATGCTTCCTAAGTACGAAGTTCTCTCGCTATAGTTGTCTAATCGCGCTAGCGTTTTCCTCCGTCATTATTCGTAATTAGCCTACCTCCTGCTATATAAGTGTAATGTCTTCCTCTAAGAGTTGCTATCTATTGAGCTATTTAGGCCACCGAGTCCTACGTTGCTTTTACTAGCTACCGACGTAATTATACTCTTCTCCTTACGTGTCTAGTAGAGAGCTTCTAAGCCGAGGCCTAGACTAGTTAGGCAGACTGTCGGAAGACTATGCTTCTATACCTAAACAAATAAGAGGAGCCTACGTGCTTAATTCTGCAGTCTAGATGTTAGCCGCTAAAGAAACAAGGTCGGTGTAGTTGATATCTATACTTAGGAGCCTTGTATAAGAATGCTACTAGACCGAACAAATTGATTGTAGAAAGATAGCTTGTACGAATGATTCTATAGGTCGATCTAGTTAGAAGGTAAGGAAGGATAAAGCATACTAGTTAAACTAAATCCTCGGGGTTTAGCGGTAGGTACGGCTTAGCGGGGCTTACCCGCTACGTTTTAGTTCGACTTAGTCTACTACTAGACTGTTATGCTTTATGCTTGTCTCTGCCGGATGCTTCCCTTGATCTTGTCGCCTTATTAGGATGCATAGGGGCGAACTGTGTAATATCTTAGACAAGATAATAGCCTTAAACTAAATAGCATTCTCTATCGTAGCGAAATGCGGCGTTCTATCGTCCTTCCACCCTATTACATCGCTTTGCCTGTTGTACATATAGTGGTCTGTTATAATCGATATTACTCTTAGCTAATCGAACTCGATATCTACGTCCTCTTTAGACACGTCGGCTATAGCTTCGCGACGTGTAAGTAGGAGATCTCTAATTAAGCAGACAGGGCGTATCTCTCTATCCTTACGAACTACTAATAGCATGTCGTCTAATCGATTAGAGAGCGAAGGCGCTTATGATTGCAATTAGCAATCCGAGGATTTAATCGAGGTAGGCGTGTTAGCATTGTTCTGTGTCCCTCTAGGCTTATGTAATCTTAAGTGTAACTATACCCGCCGACGTCTAAAGTTCGTGCTTATCTTATAGACGAGAGCACGGAAGGTAGCTTAACCGTCGCCGCTCTCTAATAGCTCTATTGTATACCGAAACGTGTATCGAATATTATTACTATCTAGTGCCGCCGGAAGTACCTCCTTCTCTAGCCTTCTCCTGTTGGAAATCGACCTAAATGTTCTTCTAACTATGCCTTTGCTTACTATAATATCCTCTAAGAGACTATATAAGTCTCTATAGCCTTTATTGTCGAGGGCGAGGGCTTGCTTAATAGCTTCGATTAAGCACATCGCTAGTTAATAAGAAGTAGATATAAGTGCAGCCGAGGAGGGCGGAGAGGGGAGGGGGAAGCGGCGGTATAGTTAGTAGTTAGGTAGGAGTGTCGCTCGAGATGGATTAGCCTTAGAAGTTGTAAGTCTTAGTTTGCGAGGGGCACATACCTAAGTGTTGCTTAGTTATAATTAGTTAGCCTGAACTAAAACTCGCGAAATTTCAAAGTTTGACATACCTAACTCTATCTCCCTACATTTATGTTACATACTCGATCCGTAGCGATAGAGCTACACCGCATATATAATACGCAATGACGCCTTAGTTCGTACTCTCCGCCTACACTAACCTAATTGTAGACGTTAGCGTTACTAGCGTAACCTGTGCCCTCCCCTCTATTCGACCTCGACAATAGCTAACTATCTATTAAAGCGACGCCCCCGCCTAGTGTACTATAATTATCTATTGTCGTATCTATAATAGCGACGTTAATATTAACTCCCCTCTCGCTACTACTACCGCCTCTATTAGCATCCTCTATACCGGTAGCGTAGTGTTAGTAGGATTAAACACCGTCTCCTCCTGGCAGTCACACCTAAGCAAATCTGTTGCAGTGTACCTCTCTATTATGCCGACTACGCCGCCGCGCGCCTAAGTATACGTAGGGAGACCTCGACACCTCCTCCCCTCTCGACGTTACTACCGCCCCCTATAGCATCCTCTATACTAACAGCGTAGTGTTAGTAGGATTAAACACCGTCTCTACCTAGTAGTTATACCTAAGTAAAGCTATGTTAATATACCTCCCTGTCTTGCCGACTACGCCGACATAGGCTTCTACGTACGTAGGAGATTTCGATAGCTCTCTCCCTTTCGCCGTCTCTACCTTCCTCTATAGTATCCTCTACACCGGCCGCGCAGTATCGGTAAAATCTAATACCGTCTCCGCCTAGTAGCCACGACTAACTAAATCTATTATAGAGCGTCCGCCTACGCTACCGACTACGCTATTAGGGGTTCTAGCGTATATAAAGAGGATAAAGGAGGAGGCGTCTACTAGGGATTACCTGCCTTATAAGACGAGAATGTTTAGGAGAGGTTAGTAGAGTTACAACCGGTGTAACAAAGGGGGAGGGATAGAGGCGCGTTGTAGGTAAGGCTATGTCTACTACCTCCTGCTAGACATAAGCTTACAGTGGAAGGCATCGTAGGCGGAGCTATACTAGCTACGTCCTCCTTCGCCGTTGCCTTTATAGCGGGCCTAGGTTATTAATGGCGCATTGTTATAACTCCCTAGCGTTAGTAATGTATTTCTTTCTACGCGGACTATACGCTTGTTACTTTAATTCGCCTTCTCTAACTAGTAACAAAATCTCCTTATCTACCGTATCTAAGTATAGTATACGTCTCTTTGTTCCTTAGTGTTCGTTTTGTCTGTCGTCTACTATAAAGACATTTAGATTGTCGCTTTACACAATGCTACTCTTTGTTAACACATCCGCTAAATGTTCCGGATATATATAACTCTACGTAAAGCGCCGATATACGCGGGAGAGATATATAAGCCTTCGGCATAGCTAACTACGTACCTTTAGTTAGACATATTTTGTTTGCTTACCTGATTTATGCCGCGTAAGATTTGTTAGTCGTAAACCAACTTAGTTCCTTTTAGTTCTAGCATCGAACTAATACTACCTACTATTATATGCTACGATTAGCATATGCGAAATATAGACTCTATTGACTTAGTTCACTTTAGGTCGAGGCCCGAACTAGTTTTCAGTTACAAATTCAACTACCTACTTCGGCATATTACATTAGACATAACCTTTACCTAATTAAAGAACTTGTTATTTACTTTCCACTTAGCATTTTAAATCTATATCGGATAATAGGTACGTATTATCACCGCCGATTACTCTATAGCGCTTACCTTACTATCCTTAGCTCTTAGCTATATAATCTCGACTCCTCTAAGTTTACCTGTTCTATACGGCGTCTCTACTAGTCGACATTCTTACAAACATTAAATACACATATTAGCACTATGCCGAAAACGAAGAAGTCAACCGATACGCCCGGACCTATAGAAAAGATTCCGCTTAACGAACTTACTCTAGCTATTGTTAAGAATACGCTTGTAGAGAATAATGTCAGCAAGAAATCCCTCTAATTCTTCTTTAAATAGGACAACTAGGAGTACTAGACCGCGTTCGCGAGGATAAAGGAAATAATCTTAAAAGTCTTTACCAATTATAGTATCAAAATCGAGAAACAAGACAGGAGGGGTTTACGCGATAAGAATATGCTTAATGCACGCCTTAAAGTTAAGACTAACCTACTAGGTAGTACGGTACAGGATGTAAAGCTCTTTATTAACCGACTAGATCGGAAAGATCTAGACTAGTTTACGGAGAACTTACAGACCGTAAGCAGTATCGACAAGATAAAGGCTATATAGCGATTACTCCGAAATGTCATGTAATTAATAAGGTTAGGTATTCCACCGTTGCTTAAAAGGGAGAGGATAACCTTACTAGGCAGAGGAGGCACCTAGAGTTTACATCCTTCGGCCACCTTGTCTGTACAAACGCTAATGCTCTCTAAAGTAAGAACACTATCCTTAGAGAGACGCACCGCTTGTGTAAAGACAGGCGACAGGAGATTAGACTTGTATATATAGCCTTATTATAGGGTCTTAAGCTTCAACTAGGCGTTAGCGTCTAATCGTGTCTAGATCGATATTGAATTTACTACAATCTAGATTATAGAGGTTATTAAAACGGAATCTGTCTCGTACCTAACATCGAGAAAGAATATTCACGTCTATAACTTAAGGTTGCCTAGTCCCGGCGAGGACAATAATTATTGCATTATGTACTTTATAAGCATACTTAGGCAGATCCTTAATCTTAAAGGTGATTTCCTCCGCCTCTACTAGATCGATCCGTATAACTCCGCATAGGTCTTCGCTATTAAAGACTCTTTCGATCTAGACGCCGCTATCACCGAGTATGTTACGGCCCTCGTCCCCGGTACCTACGAGATCTTTCTCTATCTTGCCCCTTCTACGGCATCTGTTAAAGACCTTCCTAACTTTATACAAAGTAAGTTAACCCCTTTACTGTTCGTCTATATACTAACACTTATAGACAACCCTTATCAATATTGTAGTAGTTAGTAAGCACCTTCTATTATTGAGACTAGTATAGAAGAGGACTCGGAAGTGCTTACTACTCCTAAGAAGCTTCGCTTCGCAGACATTAGCATAGAAAAAGAGCGTAAAGGAGATTAGTATAGAGAGAAACATAGAGAGGACATCGAGATGCTAGATGTATAATACACACGATGGCGACAAAAACGCTAAAGGCAAGAGTAGTAATATTATTATGTTTCATTTACTATTATATTATTCACGAAACAGTTTAGTTCTTAACTAATAAAGTTCTCTTGGTTTATTCTACCCCTAAGGGACTACGGCCCCTATAAAGCCTATAATATTTCTATCGTTGTTATTGGAGGTGAATTTGCTTAATAGTCCTCCGACTATAGTTTAACAAATCTTAATCGACCTAGTAACTTAGTCTAGGATAGAGTCTTAGTTTACACAGCTTAAGAGAATATAGTCCCTACTTTCTCGCTATAAGAACATAGCCGGTTTAGAACGTAGCGTCGGCTGCCGAGGCATCGCCTATACTTATACTACTTTTACAACTTTAAGGATACCTTAGAAGCTATCGTACACCTATAGTCGGCTATCGATCCGGACAAACATAATCTCTCGAAGCTCTTTAATGTCTCTCCTAGCTTCTACTTCCGAACTAGTAACTTCCTATATCCCGTTAGGCACGCTACGACGCAAGTAAGTAGAGAGAGCAAATCCGAGAATATTATACCACGGGGCACCAACTACTACGACATCGATATCGAGGAGGAGATTATCTCCTTTATATTATCGATAAGGGAGACCGAGCAATATTATAATACTTTTAACAGATAAGAGCATTTAATAATAAGTAGGACAAGTTAGTAGGATAGGATCTCTTCCCCTAGTAATACTAGGAGCGATTATACGAGACTTAGTCTATGCTAAACTTAGCGTTAACTAAATTAAATAACAATAGTATAGTGCCGTTAAGGAGCGCCGAGGCGTTACCGCCGATGTTGTCGATATTTTACACCCTCGAGTGCTAGCGAGATTTACATATAGTATGCTTAGAAATTAATTATAGTATAGGGTCCTTGTCGACTATTATTAGTGCTAGCTACCACCTCCTAACAAATGGTAGAGTTGCTTTAGGTTAGGCCGCGCCTCCCCTACTAACTACGAACTTAACTCAGTTCGATTAGCCTTAAGCTAGGGACAGATTTATTCTATATTAGGCCGAATAAGTCCTCCGGAGAAACACCCTAACGCCCTACTATCTTATGCCCCTCTCCGTTAGGTAATCGCTACTCGGCATTAGTATAGCTCTACTAACTACATGCGTGGAAATAGTATTAAGCTTAACATTCGGTATAAGGTTAATTAGCCCGAGGGAATAGATATAAACGCCCGCTAGTTAACGACGGCAGCTTCGACATAGTAGAAGCTATTCTCTAGCTACGGACGGCAAAGACGTACCTATCGGAGGAAATAAGAGAGAATAAACTAGACACGATTTGACTCGAGATTGCTGTGTAATATAATAAGAGGTAGCTCTCCGTATATGCGATAGTAATACAAGGATAGCTAGAGCCTATCGGGGCCCCCTTTTCGTAAACGGGATAGCCGCTTTCTGCTTCTAGTTCGAAATCTTCGCTTTAGTCCCTATACGGGTGGCTAGACTTTTAAACATTCCTCTCGCGATGTAATTTGACCTGATTGCGAAACATCTAGTAGCTACGCCTGCTTCCGAGGCTTATTAGGTACGAGATATTCCTAACTCTAACTCTGAAGTTTTAATCGAGGACGAACATCTTATTTCTTTAGTAGCACTATAGACACGAATCGCTCCGCGCATAAGAGCGGGTGCATGAACTACGGTTATAGAGACGTAGTATAAGAAAGAGCAGTCCGAGGATATAATCTGTTTAGAGAGCAAAAAGAATTCAGTAGTGTAAACGCTAGATGTCGTTGTAAGCTTGCTTCCTTTACCTATTCGCCCCGCTAGTGTAGAAGGAACTACATAATCCGCTAATATTATAGAAGGGCTTAGGAACTTCGACAATTGCTCTATAGGCTCTCTTCGAAATGTACCTAGGGTAGAAGCGATAAACAAGCATACATGCTAGCACTACACTAGCTTAGGAATATAGGTCCTTCGTGTCATTATTCCTAAGATCATAGAATAGAACATCCGCAAGTTAAAGACTATAAAGTAGCGAATCATCGTCTATGTATGTACGACTATAGTGCTAGTAGTAGCTACGATAGTTAGTTCGACCTATGCAGTCCAGTTCGGTTATCACTAACTAGAGTAGAGTATTAGGGATGCCTCGAGAGACTCCTAAGAAGCTAAGCAATCGGGATCGACGAGGGCGCTAAAGTCGTTATAGTCTACTATAGAAAGACGCTAATAGAGAAACGCCTAGACATTATCGAAGTAGCTATATCTAACTAATTTTACTTCGAGGAGGTTACACTAGTCAGTTCGCAACTTTAGATCGCGCTTAGTCTAGTAATATAAATAGAGCAATAGTGCTCCCGCCTTAATACTATAATCTCGCTCGACAGGGATTTAGTTTACAGATCTATTCGTTAGGCCTTCGACAGTTAGTAGAGAATGTAACATCTGCCTACGTAGATGCGAAAGATGTATTCACGCTTAAACCGACCACTCTATCCTCGCGGTCGAAGAAGTAGCTTAATAGTACCTACGGTATACCGACGATAATATGGAATATTATGTATAATAATATAGCGAAGTAGACAATCGAACTAAGCATAGTTATTTAAACTAAAAAGTGAATCACCGAAGGTTATTTTATTAGTTCACCCTTGTTAAATATAGTTACGGGAAACCCGGTACTACTTTTTACCTAAAATTTAAAGTTTTAGTTTAGCGAACTAATCGCCTACCCCTAAAAGGCATAAACCACCTAACGTTACGCGGCCGAAATAGGTTTACCTACCCCCTTTACTCTCTGTTAGTAGAGGCTATTTACAACCGACTTAATATACTACCGGCGATAAGTCGAGACATAATATAGTAAGAACTGTGAATTATTTACTAGCTAGGATAATAGGGCCTACGTAGCACCCCTGCTCTATAATCGCTATAATAGTCTCGGCTAAGCATAATAGCGCGACAATGGCTGATTAAACATATTAGCTAATATTATTATTAGCGGAGGGCTAGTTAATAATCCCTGTCGTATAGATACACTAGAGTAAACCCTGTTATAACAGGTCTAGTACTACAGCGAGGACACAATTTTAGCTATGATCCGTCGACGCTATCTAATAACTTAGTCTGTTTAGCTCCACTGCGAACTATAAGGACTAAGAATTGAACTAAGTAACGAGGTAGAGACGACAGTCTATAGTCAGCGCGGGGTGTCCTCCTCCCTTCGCCTACTACATAGCATGACACACCGGATAATCCCCTCGGTCTCTTTACTAACCTTGACTATTATCCTCTAGCACGTAGAGTAGACAGCGATAGTGGCGGTAGGCTTAACCGCGTCGCGCACGAGGAAGAGGAGGGCACGGAAGAGGTTATAAGGGAAGGTATACACGAGGAAGAGCAAGTAATCACGGCGAGCACAACTAGTAGTACATCTACGGGGCGGAGTACTAGGAGATTGTCCTCGTCTAGTAGGGCTATATCCGATCGTACTACGTTTGAGATGGCCACTAGTATACCGGCTAGCAGCGAAGAGTTAGTAATGGATAGTTTATACTTAGTTCGCATAGACTAACATTGTCTAGGTCTCCTACGTATAAGACACATTCTCCGGCCTAAGTAATTAACAAGATGCAGCTTTTAGCTAGGTACTTTAATCTCGGTTCGACGCTCCGACGTCTAATGAATAGCAAGCTACTAAACGCATAAATCGCACTCGAGGGGGTCGTTGTAGTGTAGGAACTTCTAGTAGGATACACTTGTAGCGAACTACTAGCCCTATATATAGCGCTTTAACTACGATACTGCTACCTAAGGGTGCTAAAGATACATTTGAATTGCACGTGCGAAGCATGTAGTGGTCTAAACAACTACAAAACATAGCTTGCTAGTAGGAATCTCGGTCGGCTAGAATTTAGTAGGGCCAATTGTTGCTTTACTCTCTCTAGCTTATTATATTCAGCGGCGGTAAGTGTCGGCCGGCAGGGAGGGCTAGTAGTTTATTACGTCGAACTAACAAGTTATTAGTCCGCTCTTTCGAAGTTTAAGAATGACCTAAATTTCGGCCACGGGCGACTAAGCAAACCGAAGCACGCTTACGTAATGCTGTCCGGTTTTAGTCCTCTCTAAAGTGTCTTCTCGTTTAGAGACTAGTAATCTCTATAGCATTATAAACGCGTTGTACACCGTATACGTAGCGACATAGTTTCATTATAGATACGACTCGTAATAACGCCTTAGTTCGCCCCCTCCGCCTATACTAACCTAAACGTAGGCGTTAGCGTTACCGGCGTAACCTTCGCTCTCCCCTCTATCCGAGCTTAACAATAGCCGGCTAGCTATTATAGCGACGCCCCCGCCTAGTATACTATAATTATCCGTTGTCGTATCCACAATAACGACTTAAACATTAACTCCTCTCTTGCCGCTACTACCGCCTTTATTAGCATCCTCTATACTAGTAGCGTAGTGTTAGTAGGATTAAACAACGTCTCTACCTTGTAGTTACACCTAAGTAAATCTGTTCTAGTGTACCTCTCTATTATGCCGACTACGCCGCTACGGACCTAAGCGTATATAGGGAGACCTCGACACCTCCTTCCCTCTCGATATTACCGCCGCCCCCTACTATATCCTCTACACCGGTAGCGTAGTGTTAGTAAGATTAAACAACGTCTCCACCTAGCAGTTATACCTAAGTAAAGCTATGTTAACATACCTCCCTGTCTTGCCGACTACGCTGACATAGGCTTCTACATATATAGAAGATTTCGACGGCTCTCTCCCTTTCGCTGTCTCTACCTTCCTCTATAGCATCCTCTACACCGGCTGCGTAGTATCGGTAGAATCTAATACTATCTCCGCCTAGTAGCTACGACTAAACGAATCTATTATAGAGCGCCCTCCTACGCTGCCGACTACGCCGTTAGGGGTTCTAGCGTATATAAAGAGAATAGAGGAGGAGGTGTCTACTAGGGAGTGCCCGCCTTATAAGATAAGAATATTTAGGACAGGATAGTAGAGTTACAACCGGTGTAACAAAGGGGGAAATATAGAAGCATGTCGTAGGTGAGAGTACGCCTACTACCTCCTTTAAGCTATAAGCTTACAGTGGAAGGCGTCTTAGGCGGAGCTATACCCGTAGCGTCCTCCTTCGCCGTTGCCTCTATAGCAGGGCTAGGCGAGGAATAAAGCACATATGTGATTTTATGGAATGTACTATTAATTACTTATTACGCGGAATGTATAGCTATTGCTCTACTTTGCCCCTTAGCTCCGCATGCAGCAATTGTGAAGTTTAGACAATTAGATAGTAGTATATAACTTTCTTTGTTCCTTTACTAGCGTCTACAAGCTATGCTATGTCTCTTATTCCGCTATATGCTGTCTAATTACATTCTATTTATGCCTCGTATACGAATTTAGTTCCGCTACCAAAATATAGTTTAATCTATTCACGTTAAGTGCCTAATAACGATAGTAGCATCCTTAGTTTGCACATTATGTGAAACGAAAGGTGACTAAGTGCACGGACTATAGTTACTATTAGTTCAGTGTCTGAACTAAGTCATCTACTGTCACGTGTGCGCCGCATCTAGCACACTACCTACGTGCTCAGTTCGGGGCCCGACCTAAATCGACTAAATTTAGGTTACTACTCTTCTTACTTGTCGCTATTATTTATCTTTATTTGCTCTCTCTCAGCTATAAACAAGTAACTTATGTAGTTCTTTAGCACTTCTTTAACCTCTTTAACCTCTATTTTAAGTGCTCTTAAATAGGATATCTCTTCTTTTAGTCAAGTCTTAGTTAGATATATATCACGAAGTGCATAGACCTGCTACGTCAATAAATCCTCTCCTTAATTCTTCTAAACTTATAAACACGCTACACCTTCGCGAGATCTCTTACTTAATATCTATCGCACCTACTCGATCTATTTACTAGACATTATTTAAAGCCTTATTTATAGCATATACTAAGCTTATAAACGTACGTAATATGTCTAAGAATTAGCCTAACGGCGCTAGCTAGGCTACAAGCGAAATTCCGCTCTACGAGAGATCTCCTATAGATATTTAAGCATAGCTCGATTAGAACATTAAGCTTAAGGCATTCTTCCTTAAATTCTTTAACTAGGACAACGACATATACACCGCCGCACGCGTAAGGGCATAGGAACTATATAAGGATACCTACACATCTTTCGAATTGGATTATAAGGAACCTTAGACTAGTAACGCTAATATAGCTACAATTATAATTAACATTAAGAACAACCTATAGGACCCTTAGTAAGGCTATATAGAGATCTTCTTCGGGAGACTAAACCGTTAAGATTAAGACTAGTTTAAGAAGAATATTAGCGTTATAAACGATATATCCGGCCGTAATGTCATTAAGGATTTCGTCCTTAGCATTAAGGCGTAAGAGCTTAGGAACGAGAAGAACTAGACCGAAGCAGACGAGAGAGTATATCCTAAGAAGCAGATTAGAAAGCGCTACTCCGCTACCTAGTCTAACAGCGGACTCTCCGAAAGATTAGAGACTTCTATACTCGGCAGCGGACTTGTAGGCATAGGTCTTAATGGCCGCACTAGTCAGCCTATACGTTAGTAGCAAATGCTAGAAGATACGTCCCGTCTAGTCTAGAGTATTATCGACAAAACTATCATCGAGTTTATAAGCGTTAAGTATTCGGATGTTAGTCCGGGCGTAATTATAAAAAGAGAATGTTCGCGTCGTCTATAGGCGTTAAGTCTATAGTACTATCGACGAGATAAGGACACTTACGATCTAAATGTATATAGCCTCGACGAAATCAGGCTATTTCTAAAGGAGAAGAAATTAATTAGCGATAATATTATACTTGTGTAGATAGACTATGTAGAGCTATATAAGATCCTCCCTATCACTGACAATTACAACCTACGTGCCGCTATTATTAACTATGTTAACTCCCTAACGGAAGGTTCTAACCTAATCTTCTTCTATCTTACGCCTAGCACGGATCTCGTTAAGAAACTTCCTACTAAAGTACTTTATAAGTTTAACGCTTAGTTTAACTCGGGTGTTTACTAACATACTTAGTCGACCCCCTCTAGTATCGTAATAGTTGGAAGCTATTAGCCCTAGTCGAGAGTAAAGAAGAAGATAATCCTCTAGCTCCTCTATCTCCGACTAAGGTCGCACTACCGCGTAACTCTACCCCTAAAAAGCGAATTACCTCTCTACTGCTAGCTAATAATAATCCTACTATCGAGTAGCGCCCTACTCGAGTAATAGAAGACAAATACTACAAGCAATGCCGAGACATGGATAAATATCCCTTTATAGTTATGCCAAGCGAAGAGTCAGCTAGATACTATATTCCGCTAGTCCCTAAGGAGCTATCTATACCTATACTAGCACTAGCAAAATGCACGTTCAATAAGACTCTTAGCAGCTCGGACTTTGTCGAACTTTACACTATTAACGACGATAACAACGAGTAAACTAGTAATGATCTAGCCTACTAGAGCTTTATCCCCGCAGGTACTAGAATCGATCACTAGTCCGAAGAGTTCTAGGAAAGAGGCTACGACTTTATAGGCTTTAAGAAAGACGTTTACTTGCCGAACGCTAGTGTATTTTGTTAGTATTAGAACAAGAAGTATCTAGTCGAGGCGGCATAGATGTACTCGGCGCTTGTCGTAATTAAGAAGTACCTCGAAGGCTACCTAGCATTTGTGTTTACACATAAGATAGGATTCGAGAAGACTCCGATAGGCCTCTTTATACTCTATCTCCTTTTACTCTTAAATAAAGAGGTGCTAAAGGATCGTAGATACGCTGCTATATCCGAGGAGTAATAGAGCAAGTACCGGAAGGCAACGACACTTGTCGACGACCTATAGCTAACCGTTAGTTCTACTAATACTATTAGCTACAATCTAATTCTTAGAGGATTAAACGTAATAAAACAGTAGGCGCGAGAGACACGTAAGTTCATGCCTAAGGCAAAGATCGTCCTATACTAGGGAAATTTAAACAAAGAAGTGCGAAAGGCAGAGTATAGCAACGTATATAATATAGACTCTTTAGTTCGCAAAGAGGATCTGCCTAAAGGCTGCTATAAATAGGAGACTTAGCTAAAAGATTAAAAGACTAGTAAGCCTATTAACACTATTAGAGTTATAGACCTCGTCGACATGCGTAATAAGCACCCTAAGAAAGCATAGATAAATGATTAGTTCTTCTTTACTACTTGCGACACTATAATTAACTACTTCCTCGGCGAAGACGACGTAGATGCTAATAACTAGGACTTTATTCCTAGGGGAGCTAAGAGGAAGAAGGGGGCTATCCCTATCTATTAGGCCGCCGTTATCTTCGATGAGTTCTACTAGGTCACTAGCTAGAAGACGCAGACCTAGTCCTATCTAGGAATGCTACCGGGGAGGCCTTTTATACTAGGCATAAGTAGGACGCCATTTGTTAAGTGCTTAAACGTGGTAGCGTTCTTAACAGCTGCTATATATAAGGACTTTAGGTTAGAGAAGCTTAAAAATGGAAAAGGAATAGGACAATATATTAACACCTATATCTACAAATCTAGTTAGGAGCTAACTAAGTCTAAGGACAACCTAGTTCAAGCAAGGCCGAAGAAAGGACTAGACGCTACTTAACAAGCCATCGCTAACAAGCTTAACTTCTAAGAGGCATCGGACTATGCCTACGTAATTGACAAATAGTATAAGGCGAACAACGACCCTAGTAAGTTTAATAAAAAGGGGAGTGCGGAGTTTATAGTAGAGATCTCTACAACGGTTACTAAATAGAGCTACATCCTTACTGAAATTCTTATTAAGATAAACGTAGACTACGTCTAGAAACTATTCGATGCTGCCCCTAGTCTGCTAGCAGTTAGAGTCCTACCGTATTTAACATTCGACCTAGAGATTACTATCGAGGACAAGTATCTTTATAGTCTTATAGCTACATAGAAGAAGATCAAAAAGGATATAGATAAGAGTATATAGGAGGCGATCGAGAAGTAAAAGGACAAACCTAATAAGTCCGAAGTTACATTAGAGACGATTCTTAATAAGAAGACTAAGGAGCAAATGCTAAGCCTAGTCGCGCTGCTACTACTTTTCTCTATGTTCCCTACTCTTATAGATATCTTCTAGGATAGCCCTATAGTTAAAGAGGAGTTTAGCAACTACACTGTTAAGTACGCCTACAATATTATACGTAACTCCTCGGCAACAGCGTTATAGTAGCATATAGACAAGATTTACGCTAGTCCTTAGATATAAGTCCTTCGCAGTGTTATTTCTAAGATTATTAAGCAGAATGTCTCCTACTCGAAGTAGTTAAAGAGGCGAGTGATCGTCTATACGTTTACACCTTTAGTGCTAGCGGTCGCTACGACGGTTAGTTTAGACTATTTAGTCTAATTAGGTTATTACTAACAAGGGCATAGTATCTAAAATGGCTCGAGTAGCACCTAGACGGCAAAGCAATCGGGATCGATAAGGATTCCAATATGGTCGTTATCCACTATAGAATAACACCTATACCTTCCTATATAGACATCGTCGACGTAGCTATGTCTAACGATATGTTCATCGAGCCCCCGAGGCTAGAAGGTTTAAGGATCCTAATTGCTTAGGGTAGGGCGATTAAGACTAGTCTAAACCTCAACTGCTTCGACACTATAATCTCGCTTAACACAGCGTCGGTACTGTAATTAGTCCTCTAGTGTCTCGCCTAGGTCCGTAGGAACATTAAGTCTTAGAAGGCTAACTATACGGAGGCGTTTATAATAAAGCCGACAGCCCTATTCTATAGGCCTTAGGAGTGGCTTAATAGTAGATAGGGTAGGCCGTCGATAGTATAGAAAGTTATCTACGAAGAAATAGAGAAGTAGAGGGCCGAGATGTAGGCACGTATATAAGCTATAGCGAAGAAGGATACGGTTAATCTAGAGAAATGATTAATATTGCTAGATAAATAGCCTAACTATATTACCTAAGAATATGATTCCTTAGTTTAGTAGACCGATTTAGGTACTAGTGCATATTAAACTATCTTTTAGGTGAACTGACATAATGTAGCGCCTAAACGTCTTACTTCCTACTGTCGTTACAAATCCGAAGTGCTAATTCCAACTACAAATGCAAATATCAAGTAATAAGAACTGATATACTAAAGCGTATTACTAAATGCTCGGCCTGCGGAAAGATTATATAATCTAGTAGAGGCCTCGTCTAACATCTACCGTATTACTAGAGGAGAGAGCTGCTAATAAGCAACAAGGCGTAAGTCTCACTAGATTAATACACTAATAGATATCTCCGCGAAGACGACGCTAGTAATAACCCCCTCTTCTCTAATAGGGGAGAGCGCTTACTATCTAATAAAGACCGACGATGTAACATTAGTAGCAATACATAGCATAATCCGCCGACGCTAAATGACCTAGTAGTCCACTTAACTCCGCTGCCAACTACAAGGACTAAGAACCGAACTAAACAACGAGGTAGAGACGACAGTCTACAGTTAGCGCGGGGTGTCCTCTCCCCTTCGCCTACTACATAGCATACCACGGCGGACGATCCCCTTAGTCTCTTTGCCGACCTTAACTATTATCCCCTAGCACGTGGAGCAGACAGCGATAGTAGTAGTAGGCTCGGCCATATCGCGTATAAGGAAGAGGAGGGCATAGAAGAGGTTATAAGGGAAGGCACGTACGAGGAAGAGTAAGTAATTACAGCAAGTACAACTAGCGGTACATCTACGGGGCGGAGTGCTAGGAGATTGTCCTCGTCTAGTAGGGCTATATCCGATTATATCACATTCGAGACAGTTACTAGTATACTAGCTAGTAGCGAAGAGTTAGTAATAGACATAGTTCATGCTTAGTCTACGTCGACTAACGTTGTCTAGATCTCCTTAAGTGTATAACATGTGTACCGACACATATAATGAACTAAATCATAATTAGTTAGGCGATACTTAACTAAAGGAAGCCTTCATTAATAGTATAGACGCTAGTCTTGCCTAGTAGCTCGTTAAGGAAAAACTTAGTAAAGCTACAATCACGTAATTACTTAAAGACCTACGTATACAACCTCTAGTAGAGAGCCTTAGTTAGCGAACTGCGAATGAACTAGTAGAGAAGATGGAAAATTTAGATGCGGCCGGAGGCATTAACGGCTAGCAGACCTCGAGCTTTACACTAAACACTAATCGTAGGCCTAAAAGACACACGTTCCGGCATCTGGATATCCTCCTAGCGATACGCTTCTTACTCGGTCATCGCAGCTTCGTAGCAGACATAGACTATAGCCTATATAGAGTCTTTATAGAAGCTATCGAGGGTGAGCTACTACGACGAGTGTACACCGAAATAGCAAGCGGCGACTAGTAGTAGGACGTACAAGAGCGACTTAGGATAGCTAGAGCTACTATTATCCTATTAATCGTCGCGAGTAATTAGACCTAGGTAATAAACCATTAAGGGGATCTTGTAGCACACGCCGTCTATCTATTATTAGGTAACCTAAAGGTAGAAGTACGTAATAGCAACAACCGGCTAGGGTAGTTACTAATCGGCTTGCTTCCTATTATTAAAGACAGTAGGAATGTCGTTAAGGAGAAGACCTACTACGCTTGCATAAAGAAAATCTTTAACCCCGTTGTCGATTACTACTCGAGAGGGGGCGAAACAATCTCCTATACGGATAGAAAGAGGTAGAGGTGCTTCCCTATACTTGCCGCTATGCCTACGGATTACGCCGAATAGGTCACTATAATAGGTGTAAAGTCACTATATTATTGTATAAGCTGCCTCATCGGCAAAGACGAGAGAGAGGACCTAGTAGTTACTGTACTGTTCCGAACTCACTGCTCTACGTAGCGACAATAGCGCTTATAGAGAGAGGCACGCGAGAGTTAGCAGTAGGGCGAAAAGCTAGATACGAGCTCTTAGGTTTATAAGGTTAGTTACTTCGCGTGGGATCTTCCGTATACTAATATTTACTACGCGATAGTGCTAGATATTCTACACTAACTTCTTAAAGGCGTTTTAATACACGTCCTACGCTAGATTCGAAAATTGCTCTAGGATTTAATGCCTGCATATAAATCACCGCAGTATATAAGGGCTAGAGAGACTATATAGCGAATAGGCCACTAGCGCTCGGCAAAGGAGATTATACTTAATATTATCGACAAGCGCTTCGATAGTATACTAGTGTTTCCTAGCATCCGATACTTCCCGTACTACTCGGCTATTAAGCAATAGACAGGTTAAGAGTAGAAGAGTATCGTGCGCTAGATGCTCCCGGTATTCGTGCCGTTACTTAAGGAGGTTAAGGCGCCTTAAGCTATTAAATTTATACGCGCACTAGTCGACTTTATATTGCTAGCGAACTATAAGACCTACGACGACGACATACTCCGGTATATTAACCTTGCGCTCTTTAGGATAAACAAGTACAAAGAGACCTTCCGGGCCTACTACAGCGATAGGAAAGAAGAGAGTAACTTTAACTTTCCGAAATAGCACTTAATAACACATTTTTCGAAGGCTATCTATGATTTCGGAGTAGTCACTAGCCTCGATTCTAATCATTTAGAGCACAACCATGTCTGCTTTATTAAGGACGCCTTTAAACTCACGAACAAGAAGGCCGGATAGGAAGACTAGGTTGCTACTTATAACACTAAACTAGCGAATATGTTAGCGGCATTCGACGACCCCTCGAAGTTAGTTAGGCTATTAGCTACTAAACTAATTAAGATCTAGAGTACGCTAGTTAGCGTAAGCGATACAGTCAACGTTACTTCTTAGTTCGGCTAGCCTAGTGCTAAGGGGGGAGCTATATAGCGTATAGTTAGAGAACTAGAGGCGCTTATTAATATGCTACCTAGGCTATTATTGTAGTAAGTGATAGCGGTGTTTGTCCGCGAGGCTTATTAAGGTATAGCCGACATAGGCTCTAGCTTAATAACTAAACACCCTAATTAGTTCGATGCTAAACTAGATCCTAACAGACTCGAACTGGATTCTTCCTAGGTTAGCGACCTCCGCGTTAAGTTCCACTATTCTTTAAAGTGTAGGAAGCTATCCGACTATAATCCTAATAATCCTAATGCGGACGAACTGAACTTCATCCGGTGCACAACTAAATAGCAAGGGATACGTAGTAATAAGAGGCGAGACTAGCTCTAGGTGTAAGAATAGACAACGAATAACGAAGGCACTATCGGAGCATTACCCGATAGCCTCTAAGGTAAGTTACCAGCTCGAATTGTGTTTATAATAACTATAGAGGATAGCTTCTAGTCTAGTAGATCGGGTCGACGTTAACGCCTATGCTACACAGGAGCGCTAGTGGATCTATACTAGCCTACTCGGCCGGATAGAGCAGCTAATCGAGAGCATAGTATGACACTAATTAAGCCTTAGACGAATCGACGCAATAGAGCTAGACGGAACGCACTTGCCGGTAGGCGTGTCTACTCTACTTCGCAAATCTACTATAGTATCTACGTCGTGCCAGTAGATAAGATAAGGCCGAATAGCTAGATGTACATTAACAACACGGCCGACTTTAACACATATAATATGCTATAAAATGAGTCGTAGGAGTCTAAGTAGCTCTACCTAGCTAAGGCTTCTAAACGAGAGAGGCTAAGATCCCTAGGCGTAGTTAGCAAGCGTAAGAGGCATTAACGAAGCTTAAGCACTCCTTTCGTAGCTAGAACAGTCGTCTCTTGCGTCGACTACCTTGCCTTAGGTACGCTTAGGTCGACTACTAAACTATGTTAGGTAAAAAGGATAAGATAACATCCGTAGGTATTACCCTAGCTAGTTAGTTTACACCTGTGCGTTATTAGGTCAGTCGCTAAACTATATATAGTAGGCGGTATAAGACGCCTTATAACAATCTCCCGTTAAAGGGCCGGTTTGCCCCTATGCCAATTACGATAGCTTAGGAAATCATAGCGAGGCGTTGTAGATGTCTCTTGGCCTTTAAGAAGTTTAAGTATCCTATGTATATTTTGCGACAGCGGTGAAAAGTGTAGGTGAATAAGTAGTTATTAGGTCAGTTTCGTAGACAGACTTAGGTCGGCGATCTAAGAGGTTTACTCCTTCTCTATTATAAGTCCCCCGATAAGACTAGCTTATAAGACCCTCTCCGAAAGATGCTTATCGATTTTAATATCTATTCTAGCTACGGGAAGCTCATCGAAGAAGGACTTGCCCCTATAGAGAGTAACAACGCTAGAGAGTTCCTACTTAACGCCTTCTAGGGAGTAGGGGACAACATAGTACACAACCATAACTATAAGTAGCTGCGTGACATAGGTATAGAGCTACTTAAGCCTAGGAGGAGGGAAAACTTAGGCGTCATCTTCGTTAGTATAGCGAGTAGCCTCTTCCTTGTCCCCTAAAGCCTTCTCTATATCTACGTAGATCGTAAGCATTTACTTATAAGATTATTAGTATATAATATGTGCGACAGATCCTGTCTATAAGATTGTAAACTAGATTATCCTTATACGTACTATCACTAGCTCTACTACCACTACTACTTAGTAGTAGTTGTAGTAGGGCGGCGGGATATAGTAAAAGAAAGTGTCGTTATACCCGCCTCTACGTAGGAGATATCTCCCTTCTCCCCCCTGCCCTTATCTACGCCCTCCGCTATAGGGAGGTGCACCGTAGCTGAAGCTACTACTACTACGTCCTCCGCGGAAGCTACTACTACTGCCTTATCTACTACGGGCACGACCTTACGGCGGGTCACGCCGGGGAGATTAGTGCGCTTCGAGGTGGCCTCGTCTTTAATATATAGCACTGTATTTAAGGGCGGTAAGCTTAACCCGGGCGCTGCTTCCTTTACTTCTCCGATTGCCGGAACTAGCACTAGATAGGCCGGCAAGGCGGGGGCCAACGCTAGTATTAAGCTAGGAGGAGGTTAAGGAGGGGGAGGGGAAGGAGCCTATAGTCATTAGTAGTTACCTCCTTACTAGCTGTATCGTGTAGCGAGGCAATCGAGGGGGCGGTATAAGGATAAGGCAGCTCCCCTTAATAGAGGGTAGATGTCCCTAGTACTACCTTCTAGGCTACTCCGAGAGTATACTAAGATCTGTTAGGCCTTACTTCTTAAGCTGCTCTTTAGCGGCCCTAAAGTACGTCTTCTAGTAGGTGTGCTAGTCGGTGTTAGTCGACCTAAAAGAAGTCGGCTTAACCTGAACTAGATATCTACTACATCTCTTGCACCTATCCGTATTAGTGTCGATCTTCTTAGAGTAGGCCTTAACCTCGCCACTACGGCCGCCGTTAACGTAGTGTATCTAGCTTTCGTTATTATTCTCCTCCTACGTAACCGCTATAGACTAATAGCTACTAGAACAGACCTAAAGGTATACGTACTCTATCTTATACCTAGCCTTAGCTGTCACGACGAACTCCTTTTCTAGGAACGCTACTTTACATTTACAACCCTAGCTTAGGAATACTGCTCCGTAAGGGTCCTCTACACTAGCAACGATACAGGTTGCTAGGTAGCAGAACTTATAGGCGACAGCTATATAGAGCTACTTCTCGTTGCGAACAAGCTTAGTCCCTAGCTAGATAGTCGTACGAAACTGCTTATAGCTAATAACACTAAGCCCCTTAGTAGTAGAGTAGAGACAGTAGAGTATAATAAAACAAGGTCATTTTAGTTTAGTCTATTACTTATGTCGGAAGGTAGAGAACTAAGCAGGAAATGTCTACTTTCATGCCCTTGCGAAAGTGCTTCTACGCTTAATCTCGCTGACGCCTTTAACTAAATTAAGGTAGGTTTAGTGCGTTGAACTGAATTCAAGTAGGTGGAGGTGCGTTAAACTGAATTTAGGTAGGTGGGATGCGTTTGCAGCGACCTAACGTAGTCGAACTTAGTCTAACGCGGGGAAACTCAATATTCTAACTCCCTACGCTTAGGGATTTCGTGACGTAGACAAATCGACGTACACGAGCTAGATAGAACACTCTTACTAGTAAGCGTATCTACTTTACCTTATAAATCTACTATAGTATCTACGTCGTACTAGTAGATAAAACAAAGCTATATAGCCGGATATACATTAATAATATAGCCGACTTTAACATATATAACATGCTATAGAATAAGTTATAGAAGTCTAAATAGCTCTACCTAGCTAAGGCTTTAAAACGAGAGAGGTTAAGATCCCTAGGCGTAGTTAGTAAGCGTAGTAGGCATTAACGAAGCTAGAGTACTTCTTTCGTAGCTAGAACAATTATCTCTTATATTAACGGCCTAACGCTTAGGTATACTTAGGTTAACTACTAGACTATATTAGGTAGGCGAGTTATAATAACTTCCGTAGGTATTACCCTAACTAGTTAGTTTACACCTATATATTATTAGGTTAGTCCCTAAACTATATAGAGTTTGTAGCCTAAGGTGCCTTATATAGTTTTTACGCTAAAGAGTTAGTCTATTCCTTTACTAATTATAATAGCTTAGGAAATTATAGCGAGGCGTTATAGAAGTTAGTCTTTAAGATACTTAAGACATACCCTAAGTATTTAGTAATAGTAGTAAAAGGCTTAGGTTAGTAAGTTATCTTTAGGTTAGTTTTACTAACGGAGTTAGTAGTCTAAGAGGAAAGTTTATTCTCTATAATAAGTTTACTAATAAGACTCCGATATAGATAATAGTACTTTGCTCTATTTACTATTATATCGTAGGGATCTACTCGATGCTACTAGAGTAGTTACTAAGGACTTATTCCTTTCTATCTAATAGATAAGATCTATAATAACACTAGCTTAGAAGACCCGCTAGGGAACATTCTTATTAATCTCTATATATATACTATACGTAGGAAACGAGTCGAGGAAGAAGCTACTCTTTAGTATAGTAAGTAGCCTCTTCCTTGTCCTCTAAAGTCTCCTCTATATCTATGTAGGTTATAAGTATTTTCTTATAAGATTATTAGTATATAATATATATGTAACAAATCCTGTCTATAAGATTATATACTAGATTATCCTATATACGCTATTACTATAACTACTACTTAGTAGTAGTAATAGTAGAGTAGCGGGATATAGTAGGAAAAAGTGTTATTATACCTACCTCCGAGAGGGGAATACTCCCTTTCTCCCCTATATCTTTCTTCTCGCTCTCTACTATAGTAAGGTATACTATAACTAAAGCTACTACTACCGCTTCCTCCGTAACTACTATTACTTATATATAGCTACGACTATAGATTATTGCCGGAAGCTTAGTACGTATCGAGGTAACCTTATCTTTAATATATAGTAATAAAGTACTATAATCTTAACCTAGACACTACCTCTATTACCTCTCCGACGACTGCCGTAACTAGCGCCGAGAGCTAGTAAGATAAGAAGCGTACTACCTCTACCTTTGCTAGTGTCTATAGCTATACTAGTATTAAGCTCGGCAAGGCAAAGGAGAAGAGTAAGAAGCGGAAGGAGCCTCTTATTATTACTAATTACCTCCTTACCGATGACCTTATAGATAGGTAGTTAGAGTAGATCTTAAACTTCCTAGAAAGAGTATTTACTTCTCTACTATAACTGCCTTTAAGCTGTTATTTAGACTACTATATCCTTAGTACTATCTCCGGGGCTACTTAGACACTATACTAATGTCTATTAGACCTTACTTTTCTAGGTAGTCTTTCGTAGCTCTAGAATTATCCTTCTAGTAGGTATACTATTCCGTGTTAGTAGACAAGGAATTAGCTTAGCCTAAACTAAATATCTATTACATTTCTCGTACCTGTCTATATTAGTATTAATCTTCTTAGAATAGGCTATAGCCTCGCTACTATAGCTACTATTAATGTAGTATATCTAGCTTCTATTATTATTCTCTTCCTACGTTACTAACGACTTCTAAGTACTAGAATAGGTCTATAGGTATTTATACTTAATATTATAACTATACTTAGCTATAATAATTAAGTCCTTCTTAGGAAAAGCTTCCTTACATCTATAAGTCTAAGTTATAAATACTTCTCTATAAGCTTGTTTTATATTGTCGACGATATAGGCTACTAGATAGTAGAACTTATAGGCTATAGAGCAATAGAGGCGCTTTTCGTTAGTATTAACCTTTGTTACTAGCTATATAGTTATACGAAAGTACTTGTCTTTAGAGACATCTAACACCTTAATAGACAACTAAGTAGAGACGATAAAATAGAGTTAGAATAAGTATATATTAGTTTAGAGTTTTATATTATAAGCTAGAGAACAAGGCGTATAATGTCTACTTTCCTATTATAGTAAAAGCGCTTCTATACTAAGCTCCGATAATATAGAGTATATACTTCCTCTCTATCTAGTAGATAAGATCTATAATAACACTAGCTTAGAGAGCTCTCTCTAGAAGATGCTTATTAATTTCTATATCTATTCTAGTCGCGGCAAGTAGAGTGTTTATCTAATCTAAGGCACGTACGGTGCATTTAACTAAAATTAGGTAGGTATAGTACGTTTAACTAAATTTAGGTAGGTATAGTGCGTTTATAGCGACCTAACGTAGTTAAACTTAGTTTAATACGGAGAAACCTAATATTCTAACTCCCTACACTTAGGACTTTCGTAACGTAGTTCTTACTTACTAAGAAGTACACTAACTATAGTATATATTACACTACTAAAGTTGCTAGAGCTACTATTTATTAAATCTATCTATCTCTTAAGTTCTTTAGCACTTCTTATCTACTAGTTAATACTTATACCTTATAGCCTTATACTCTCTTATAATAGGAAGAAGATATAAGCTCTATCTAGCTAAGCTCTTTCTCTACTAACCTTATTAAGGACGTAATAGCCTACCTTAATAATATTTCTACTATCTATATTAACAAAATTTAAGACTTCTTACTAGAGATTTATAACTACTAGGTATCGATAAGCACTATCTAGAGAACGATTTACTACTAGTAGTAGAGTTAGAAGGTAGCTAAGAAGGTAGTAGTAGAGAGAGATATAGTACTAAGGGAGAACTAGAGCTATTAGTGTAAGCTATAGCTAGTAGAGTATATCGTCTATATCGATAAGTTAGCTTATAATAAACAGATAGCATAGAGAAGATATAGCTAGTTACTAGTAGGTAAAGAGTATATAGATATCTAGCTAAAGTAGTATAGTAAGAGGTAGAGTGTTTTACTAGCTATATCTATTAATAGCTATCTTCCTAGCACCTTAATCTACTATAGATCGATTACTAGTAATATCTTTATTAGCTAGCTAAGGGATATAATATTACTAGAGTTACTAGCTAGTATAATTCTAGTAATAGATAATGCGTTAATCTACTAGTATAACGAGGTAAAAGAGCTAGTATAAGAGTATAGAAGTTACCTTAAATACCTACTACTATATTTACTAGATTTTAATCTAATTAAGTAGTCGTTTATAGTGTTAAAAGCGTAGGTAAAGCGACACTATAATCTTGTTAATAGCTATAATAATTACACTAATTTCTTAGAGCTAGTAGTAGTAGCGTATAGTAGATAGTATACTAAGATACACTTTAAGAGCTATAGATATAGTATAAGGTTATAGGAGATCTATATTAGCTTATAAGAGATTACTTATATTAAACAATTTAATACTAAGAAATAGTAAAAACTCTTTATAGCTATCTCTCTCCTCTCTATACTACCTTTATACCTCTCTAAGTTAGATTAATTAATCTACCTTAGTAGCCGAACTAGATTAATGCCTAATTCGCTAGCTAGTAGAGATAAGCTACCTATCTTAGCTAGCGAAATAGCTATTTAGCTAAGCTACGAGATAGGTAGCTTATTTAGTTTAGCTACTAAGATAGGCACTAATATTACTTATATTAATCTACTCTAGCTCTTTTAAGTATCTTAGCGTAGTACTAGCGCTTAAAGAGGCTTATCTAGTATTAAATCTAGTAAAGGAGGCCTTTATTAAAGGCCTAGGTATCTCTTTATCTATCTATATAAATACCTCTTACTTTATTAAGATTATAGTTCTCCTTTTTTAGCTTAAATTTGACCTAAGATAATAGCTTAATATTGTCTCTAAAGCTTTCTTTACTCTTTAACTAGTTAAAAAATTTAGTTAATACCTTATAGAGATTAGTCTCTAAAGTAATAGGTAAGGATCTTATATTAGTAGAAGAAGGTATAGAGTATATATAAGAGCTTAGAGCAATTATATTAGTAATATTAATATAGTTAATAGGGGTCGTCGAAGGCGCTAGTAGTACTAGTAGTACTAGTGTTAGTATTAGAGGTGTTAGAGAAGTACTTAAAGAGACACTTCTTATACTATATAGCTTACTCTAATTAAGTAATAGAGTAAGGCCTAGAGGGAGTTACTTAAGTAAGACTCTACTATTACGAATAGTACTAAACTAAGTAAGCTTATCTACTATAGAGACTCGTTAGTACTTACTAGTTATAGTACGCTAGTAAAGGCCTTAATAGTTAGTATAGCTACGATTACTATAACTCTATAAGCTCTCTAAGTCTAGCTCCTTATTGCTATTTACGCCTTTAAGCGCTCCTTATAACTAGCTCGTTACTAACTCTTAGCCTTATAAAGATTATAACTATAGTAGTACTAATATAACTAGAGGTATAGTCTACCTTACTAGAGCTAGTCTAAGGCTTAAAAACTATAAAGGCCTTAGTAGAGGTACTATTAAAGAGCTTAGAACTAGTATAGTTAGTGCTAGCTACACTACTTAAAGAGGTAGTATAGAGTTTATAGTAGCTATAGATTTTTTTACCTTAGCTATAAGGCTAACTCTAAGTAACTAGTAGCCTTCTTTAAGCTACTCTATAAGCTTATTAACTAGCCTTTATATCTTAGCTAGCTAGAAGAAGGCTAATTTCTATACATTACTATAACTAAGGCCTTTATAGATAGTAGAGCACTTAATAATAAGTAGCTTAAGTTAAGCTTAAGTAATAAGGCTAGCCTTCTCTAGTAACTACTCTAAGATTAATAACTAGCTAATATCGATAGCCTTCTCGAATATACACTTATTATTAAATAGCGTCTTACTACCTTACTTTATTACTAACTTTACCTCTATCTTATAATTATAATATAGAGTATCTAAGTTGTTTAGATTACTCTCTAGTAGCTCTAGTATCTATAACGACTCTAGTACTTATATAGCCTTCTCTTATGTTATATCTACCTCTTTAACTAACTACCTTAGCTAGTCTCTTACTAGTGTTAATCTAATCTAGAAGTGTACTAGTTATACTATAGCTTAGGAGGTATAGTGTCTAGCTTACTTAGTAAGTTACTTAAGAGCTTAGTTAGCATTTAGAACACTTAGATAAGCTACTACTAGAGGTGCTTAAGGTGCTAGGGTATATAGCCTAATTATTAGTCCTTAGTAGAGGTACTTCTCTACCTTATCTAGAGAGCTTAAGGAGAAAGTTAGTAACTATAATAATTGTCTCGCTAGTAGCGACAATAGTAGTAACAACGCTAGAAGGCTAGAGCCTATCTCTATCGCCTCCTACGCCGCTCTAGAGAGTCTCTTTATATAGCTAGTATAATAGCTAGTCTATATAGTAGTACACTTACAAGCTATAACTACTAGCTTAATCTATACTAGTGCTCTATTATACCTTATTTCAGCTTCAATTTTTGCTTAATTCGGCGTCAGTGACGAGCAATTACTATCTATATTTTCTCTCGACCTCTGGCCACCAAATTTTGGTGATGCGAAGTCGGCACAAACTATCGCCAAGCCCGGGGGTGGCTCGTTTGAAGCGAATTCGACTGTATCGACTGCCGTTGCGGGGCACCGGGGCGCATTTTGCGGGGAGTGACAACCTTGAAGCTCGGTTCGAGGTTGCTCAGGAACTAAATGCTTATCCACCTCTTGTTGACACCCTGCATTTCCGGCATTTTGGATGGACTATGAAGCGATCGGCCATTTATTAAGCTGCCTTGCCCTGGCCACAAATGCTTCGTGGTCAGCGGTCAAAGGCTTAGCCATGTCTCCCCCACACTTTAACTCCAAGGCCTTGGGGCTATTGCTATTCCAGTCAGGCACAGCAGTGCTTGGCTATGCTACAGCAAATGCGAGTTGTTCGGACCTAGCGACCTCGCTGCAGATACCGGATGTTCAGGTCCTCATTGCAGAGTCAGTTCCTGCAGGTACCAACCTGACCTTCCCAACAGTCCCAGCGGATTGCACCCGGAGCCAGGTCACCCTTGTTGATATCTGCCGGGTTCGCATGCTGCTTACCACTGGACCAACCAGCAATGTCACACTTGAGCATTGGCTGCCTGCCGACTGGAACGGACGGTTTCTCGCCACCGGCAATGGAGGCACGAACGGCTGCGTCGACTTCAACGCCATCAACTACGGCACTGTCCAGGGATTCGCCGCCATTGGGACCAACAACGGGCACGACGGCTTCTCAGGTGTACCCTTCCTGAACAACCCAGGGGTAATCGAGGACTTTGTCTACAGAGCTGTGCATAGTTCTGCATCCATCGGCAAGCAAGTCATTCAGACGTACTATAAACAACCTGCATGCAAATCCTATTACCTGGGCTGTTCTACTGGAGGCAGGCAGGGCTTCAAGGAAGCCCAGTCGTTCCCTGATGACTTTGACGGCATCGTAGCAGGCGCTCCTGCTATCGCATACAACGACCTGAACTATCAGAGCGGTAGCGTCTTCATCGCCACCGGGCCCCCCGGATCGCCATCGTTCCTGTCCACAGCTCAGTGGTCTGCTGTCGTCAATGCTTCCATCGCCCAATGCGATCTTCTCGACAACGTAGCCGATGGAATTCTCGAAGACCCCGACCTCTGCCAGCCCCGATTCGAAGCCCTGCTCTGTGCTGCCAATCAGACCAACTCGACCACCTGTCTCACCCCAACCCAAGTCGAGACTGCCCGCCGCATCTACAGTCCCATCTACGGCCCACAAGGTCAGCTCATCTTCCCCCGCATTCAACCCGGCGTCGGCTCCGCCCTCGTCTACGGCGGTCCCTTCTCCTACTCCACCGACTGGTGGCGCTACGTTGTCTACAACGACACCACCTGGGACCCCAGCACCCTCGGCCTGGACGACTGGGTCGCCGAAACCGCCGTCAACCCCTTCAACATCCAGACCTTCCTCGGCGACCTCTCCGCCGTCCGCGACCGCGGCACCAAAGTCCTGCACTACCACGGCCTGCAAGACGGCCTAATCAGCTCCGAGAACTCGCGCCGCTACTACGAAAACGTCCAGCGCGCCATGGGCGCCACCTACGACGAACTAGACGACTTCTACCGCTACTTCCGCATTTCCGGCATGGGTCATTGCAGCGGCGGGTCGGGCGCGAGTGTCATTGGGAATGGCAAGACGAACACGTGGACGGATGACGCGGATGGAAACGTGTTGCAAGCGATGGTGAGGTGGGTCGAGGAGGGTGTGGCGCCCGAGACGATCGAAGGGGCCAAGTTTAAGACGGGTGGGAATGGGACTGAGGTTGAGTATACGAGGAGGCATTGTAGGTGGCCCAGGAGGAATGTGTGGGATGGTGAGGGGGATGTGGCGGATCCTGATAGTTGGAACTGCGAGTAGATGTCGAGCAGATTTTCAAGGCCATATAGGGCGAGATCTCATCACTGCTGTCGAATGCAAATTTGTATCGTATGATCTATGAATACCAACGAGCTCGAGTCTTCCTTTTGGGGACTTTATTCTGGCTTTTCAATCGTGCCGATCGTCATGCAGAGCTCGGTGCTTCCAAGAAAGACCCAGTCAAATCTACTGAGGACAAGTGGCTGAAGCAGGTCGGGAATGTGAATTCGGAATATGACATCCTGGCAGTCAACGACCATTCGATTGTGACAAGGAACCATCAGAAGAATATACCCACTGTCATGATGTTGTTGATGTCTTATGTAATTTTTAGCTGTAGGCTGCTTTCTCCTCTATCCACATTTCAACTCCCTGCGAGCTCATTTCTTCGAATCAAGTCTCGCCTTTCTCCCCCTTGCAGACCTAGCGGACCTTCGTAACGTCACCTTTTCAAAAGCTGTCGGTGCAATCGCCACAGATACAATTTTAGAAAACTCCAAGCGCCTGCTGCTGCCGCGCTGGGAAGCCCCCGAGCTTTCGGAATTTCGGCATCTTCGCGATCATTCTCGCTCGCCGTCTTTCATCCCTTTCCTTCATCTTAGCCTGGATGAATGGCAGTGCCACGCTGGAAAGACGCCAAAGAGACGCGCAATCTGTGCCATGCGTCATCCCAGAGATGTATCCCTCCTCTCCACGCCCGTGGATCTCAATCGTCATCATGCGGTCCGAATGCGCACTCTCCAGAGCTCGACTCTCCTCCTTCAGAGCGAGGAGAAATCCCGTGACCCTTTCGTGGAGTGGTCTCGAGGTGTCGGCCTTCAAGGCGTCTCTGAAGCGGAACATGAATTCATGGTCGCGGTAGACGTTGATGGTCCGGCGGTTGTTCTCGCGGATCATCTTGTTGATCTCGACTTGACTGACGCCCATATTGACTATTTCGGCGCTGACGCCAGGACCTCTGTTGTACTTCTGGCGGAACCGTTGACTGGTCTGGTAATTGTCAATATTGGTCGCGGTATCTGGGCTCCGAGCGGCACGACTTATGGTTGGTTCCTCGCCGGACTGAGGTGCTGGGGATACGCTCGTTCTTGTTGGCTCGAAGCTTGCCATGGCTGGAAAAATGTTGCTAGCTTGTTTCGACGAGAAGTCCGTTGGAGATATGTCGAGTGTCGCTGATGTTCTTGAGCAGACGATCGACAGTCGTCGTCGGCGGGGCCGGGGCAAATCAACTGAAGTTCACGTTGAAACTTCAATGCAACCATCCGGCTCTGTGTGGCTGCACAGCTTAATGACTGGCTAGACATGAAGGACCTGTCCTACAGCAGCAAGATTTTTCCCTGGCTCGCGAGACTCGTCTCTTCCCCTTCTACTTTCATTCTGCTTTTCCTCGAGATTCCCATCGATCTCATCACTCTTCTGCCAACATGTCTGACAACATATCTAACGATATGTCTGCCCGCATCCAAGCCCCGCCAGTCATACAGCTTGTTGCTGACGACTTTTACACCGGTGCCAAAGCACTCCTGGATCGCCTGCCGGAAGCCAGAATCTGTCTCTCGCCCCTCGACCCCCGTCTGCAAAGCAGAATGACGGCTTGGACGGTCTCATCACTCAAGAACTTGTACGAGGGGATGAGTGTCCGATCAGCAACATGTCCTGCTCATCAGAAGGTGCGAGACCTAGACCATTAGATCGTCCACAAGCACTGATTCTACCAGGTTTTGTTTGCTCTCTGCGCCCGGCAAGAATCAGAGTGCTATACTGTCGGCTCGGGTGAACATTGCAGCATCCGAGTTTGCAACGCCGCTGACATGAATCCGCTGACGAGCTCTTACTGGATGCATCTGGCGCAGATAACCTTTGTGGTTCCCCCTTCAGGACCGTGCTACGTTCAATCTCAGGGACAACGGGGATTCGGCCTGAGACACGCCTCAAAAGACAAGTCCATTCTCCCGGGCAAAGACTTGCAGTGGTACGAATTGTCGCCAGGGGACTACGTGATGACATTCAGCCACGGTCTCGAGATGTCTATGAAGGTCTTGTCCCCCTCGCACGAGACGGACTCATTGCAATCAGACCCAGCCCGTCCGACAAAGAGGAGCTTCGCCTTGCCAAGGACACGCACTTGACGAAGATGGGCCTGTCGGATGCTGCCCAAACTACCATTATTCGAGCTACGCGCTGTCCGAAAGAGGAATTGTCATTATTCGGCGGCGAGACGTCTGCAGAAGCAGTGAGGACCATCGGAGGCGTGGTCATCTTCCGCAAGTACGGTGACAAAGACGACCTTGAGAAAAAACAAGCAATCCAACAAGAGATCGACATCATGCGGAATCTCTCCCATGTAAGTGTGAATGACTCTTGGACGATGAAGATCACTAACGTTGCGACTAGCCCAACATCGTTTCCTTGTTCGAAGGCCCCGTTCCAGAGGACATTGAAGCCCCCGTCCTTGCTCTTGAGTTCCTCGATGGCATGTCTCTCGATAAGTTCTCCACGGACAAGGTCTCGACGCTGCCACCCCTGCTTGTTCATCGTTTTCTCCGAACCGTACCGTCGGTGTTGGTATACATGCTCGAGCAAGAGATCGAGCATAATGACATCCGTATTGAGAATATCGTCCTGTGCACCCAGGGATTTAAACTTATCGACTTTGGTCTGGCTAGACGTGGTGCCGACCGGTACGTTTGGAGGGACGGGGTTTCTCGTTATGCTCCGCCTGAGCTTCAGAAAAGGAGCGAGGCGCTCGTGTATGGAGCAAGAGACGTCATGGCCTTTGGCATCATTATCTTCTGGGCTTTGCGCTGGATGAATACACCGATGGGGGAGTCTTGGATTGTGTCTCAAGCCATTGACCCAGGCCCGGAGCACGATGACATGGCCACGTGGTTAGCGCATGTCCGCTCGAGCAGCATTGAGCTACCGTCGAGTCTGAACCAGCTGACGGGTCTCTTCGAGGAGAAGCCAGAGCTGCGCATGACGGCAGTGACTCTTGACCAGATCGCCCAAAAAGTGGAGAAGGCATGCATTCCGGCTGCTATCGAGATGGGCGAGCTGGTGCGTGCCAATTACGAGTGGTAACGAGAGTGATGACGAGTTCATAGGGTAGCATGTTCAACTGATTTGCAATTCCGAGACTGAGCAGCAGAAGACAACCGGTCAGAAGACGGTCCATCCGCTCTGGTGAAGCGAAAAGGTCCGGCGCTGTCGTGCCATTTGCCATCATGTGGCAATCCGGATCTGTTGTCGTGACACAGAGCATTGACTGGACGATGCAAGCGCCGGTGCGACCTCGGTCGTCATTAGCAGCTGACAGGGATTTGTATTTTTCTTCGATGGCAATCGCTCCGGACTCGACCACGCATATATCTATCGACATGCCCCTCCCCCTCACTGTCGAAAGCAGCGTTGCCGGACTGTCTTTCCATGAGCATACTGGAAGGTGGCATGCCATACTCCGACCTTCTCGACAGGGTACCGAAGATGGCGCTTCGCCATGTCATCGGGATCACCTCTTCGGCCGGAAGTATAGTCGGATGTGGCTCTCTTTGCACCGGTGTATCGTTGGGCGCTCAATACAAGATGATACACGAGGTTTCAGCGTCGGTCAACAAGTACGTCTCATATGGCCATGCTGTGCACCTTCTGACGTCAAAGGCCATTCTTGCACTATATCACTGGGTCCGGAGGACGGATTCTCAAAGAAAGAATCAGGCGAATTTGATGGCGAGACAGTCGCAGAGGCTGTGGTGAGGACAGGAGGGGCTATCATGTTCCGGAAGTACGGCACTGTGAACAAGATCAAACTTGCAGTTCGGGACGAAATCGAAATACTGAAGTCAATGAGCCATGTAAGTTGCATCTATTGATGCTAGACGACGACGGTAGCTGACATTGGCAGCCCAATATAACCTCGCGCTTCGCTGGTCCTCCGCAGGATGATCTCGATCTGGACACTAACGGACCTGTCCTCGAGCTGGAGTATCTCAACGGCGCGGGTCTTGGAAGGTTCTCGGGCTCCGGCATCTCCACCATGCCGGTTAGCCTCGTGCTGCATCTCATACTGTCGATGCTTCCAGCGCAAGTATACCTGATTGAACAGAACATCGAACGCAATGATGCCAAAATCGGGAACATCATTGTGTCTGCTTTAGTGTCAAGCCCATCGATTTCGATAGAGCGACCAAAGGTGATGGCAGGAAAGTCTGGCGAGACGGCACCTCGCGGTACATTGCACCCGAAGTCATGGACCCAAGCGAAGACCTGGTCTACGGCTCGAGGGATGTAATGGTCTTTGGCGTCGTGCTCTTCTGGGCAGTCAGGTGGATCTTCGCGCCGGCCGGAAACTCCTTCAAGGTCAAGAAAGCCATCGACCCTGGGAAGCACCGAGACAATGAAGAAGTCAGCACATAGAATATCATAGAATTTGTACACAAGACCCATTCATATCATCACAACCCTCATCCCCACCCCACACACCATCCCTCCCACTCCTACCTCACGACAAAGCCCTCAAATCCATCACCACCCTCCCCTCGGCCTCATCAATCTCCTTCTGGATCGCCTCCTTGACAATCGCCCCACACATCTTCGCATACGGATTCGTCTTGACCGACAACTGCTGCGCGATCTTATTCCCATACCGCCCACCCTGATAGAAGTCCCTACTCGCCAGACCCTCGATATCCTGCGCCTCCATCTTCGTGATGCTCTCGCCGACGCCGAAGACGGGCAGGCCTTGCTTCCGCATATCAGCTACTCTGAGGAGGAGCAGCCCGCGGTGTGTGTGCGCGGAGGCGAGCAGGCGGCTTTGCAGGCCAGAGACGGGGGCTTGGGGCGATGGAGGGGAGGCGAGGTCGATGCCCTTTTGCAGGTCGCGGAGGAGAGATTGGCTGGCTTCGGAGCTGGGTTGGGTGAAGAGGTCGGTCATGGGGAGGGACATGCGTTTGATTTGAGCTCGGTCGATGTATGCAGGGGCGTAGTCTGGATGGCGCTGGATGAGGGATGTCATGGCGGTGCGTGCGGTGGAGATCTGTTCGGGGGAAGGCTCGGGGACATTGAGTGGCTTGAGAATGGCTGCTGATTCGTTCTTGAGCAGTTTGCAGTCTTCCGCTGATATCCCGGGGAGGTCCTCGACTTCGTGGTTGATTTGAGCTGCTCCGGATGGGGATGATTCGGGGTCGAAGAGGGCACCGAGGACTCGGCTGTCGTTCTGGGAGAGTGCGGCCATGCTTCCAGGCTTGATCGATGATGTTCAGATGTTTGTGGTTCTGCATGCATACCAAGGAAAATCCGAGCACGTGAGCGGCGAAGCATAGTCACGGCGATGGGACAAGGGGGGAACAAAGCGGCTCCTCGACCGGGACATCGGGTTTGCGGAACGGCTGGCGACCGAGATCTCGGGTCGCCGTGAACATTTCGGCGTCATCAGCCTCAACAAGCCGCGCAAAGCCGAGCATCACTGTTGTATCGCCAGATAACATGGAACCAGGCTACGGGTTTTTGTCAGAGGTTGAATCTTACATATCTTCGCCTTGTCTGACATTTGAATCCTCATCCACTAATCAACACTCTTGAACTACACTCTTCTTGACGATCATCAAGCAATACATCATCGACAATATGGCTCCGATAGCACTCTCGCCGCAACGGTCTCCGGATCTCCACCCTCAAACTGACCTGTCATCATATCGTGGCTATGACCATGTGCACTGGTACGTCGGCAACGCAAAGCAAGCAGCAGCCTTTTACGTGAACCGAATGGGCTTTGAGCGAGTAGCGTACAAAGGACTGGAGACTGGTTCCCGAGCAGTGGCCTCACATGTGGTCCGGAACGGCGACGTGACCTTTGTCCTCACCTCGCCTCTTCGCGGTCTCAAAGATCTACACAGATTCAGCCAAGAAGATCAAGAGCTCGTCAAAAGCATCCATGAGCACCTGGAGAAGCACGGAGACGCCGTCAAGGGTAAGACAGTGCAACCATACTTTTTCATGTAGCTCGCTGACAGCTATAGATGTTGCCTTCGAGGTCGATTCGGTGGATAGCCTCTATCAGGCCGCGGTGTCGAACGGCGCCAAGTCGATACGGCATCCAACAGTGTCGAAAGATAAGGATGGCTATGTTAAATCCGCAGTGATTCAGACATACGGCGACACCACCCACACCCTGATCGAGCGCAGCTCGTATCGAGGTGCATTCCTACCAGGTTTCCGACCAGAGACGGCAAAGGATCCAGTGAACACGTACCTACCCAAGGTCACTCTCGAGGCCATCGACCATTGCGTTGGTAACCAGGACTGGGATGAGATGCATGACGTCTGCGATTGGTATGAGAAGGCGCTGGGCTTCCATCGCTTCTGGTCTGTCGATGACAAGGACATCTGCACAGAGTACTCGGCTCTCAAGTCAGTGGTTATGGCATCGCCAAACGAGGTCGTCAAGATGCCCATCAATGAGCCAGCCAAGGGAAAGAAGCAATCTCAAATCGAGGAGTACGTCGATTTCTATGGCGGCGCAGGCGTCCAGCATATCGCTCTTCGAACAACTGACATTATCTCCGCCATTACCAACCTCAAAGCTCGTGGTGTCGAATTCATCAAGGTGCCAGAAACCTATTACGACTCGATGAAGAAGAGATTACAGGCAGTCGGACTCGAGTTGAATGAAGACTTTGAGACGATCAAGAGTCTCGATATCCTTATCGACTTTGACGAAGGTGGCTACCTTCTGCAGCTCTTCACCAAGCACCTGATGGATCGTCCGACAGTCTTCATCGAGATCATCCAGCGCAACAACTTCTCAGGCTTTGGCGCTGGCAATTTCAAGTCCTTGTTTGAGGCGATAGAGCGCGAGCAAGAGCTCCGTGGTAATTTGGTATAGATAGATACATAATGTAATGACCGTGACGACAAAGAAATCCTGGGGATTGCTATTTACCCCTACCATATTTGCTATTTACCCACCCGCCAAGACGCTAAGCTTAAAGACTGAGCTTAATGTTTTATGCCCCTACTTACGGTATATACTAAACACCGGCCTAGCGGCGAGCGACCTAGCTAAGAATATGTCCGGCTCGCACGAGCGAAGCGAGTAAGAGCTATTACTATTTACTATAGAAAATATCTAAGATATATAAGGATATAGAGAGCGTACGGAAGCTCCCGGAGCCTAGCGTCTTGGCGGGTGGGTAAATAGCAAATATGGTAGGGGTAAATAGCAATCCCCAGAAATCCTGCCCTGCCTGTCATTTCCAGAGCTGTGATTGGTCAGTGTACAGTCAGCAGGTGAGCCGCGGCTATCCGCGCCTTCCCTTCCGTGAACCGTCTTGCTCCGATCTGAACGCGGCTTTGTACAACCACAACCGACCGCTTTCCGGCTTGTAACGAGTACCATCGCGCTCAGGCGCTCACGCGTCACAACATGCGCCTGAAAGCGTTCGTTGAATCTGCATGTCAATATGATGATAGCTAACACAATGGCAAAGGAATATGGCCTGTGATCGATGCCGGCATGTAGTCCAGAGCAAGCTTCTGTGATGCAGAAACTGACCGGGACAGGCGTATGAAAACAAAATGCGACGATGCCAGACCGGTTTGTGGCACATGTAAGCAACGCCGTAAGGAGCATCAATGCACCTACTTCGGCGGTGGCGGAATCGCCAGAGGCAGACCTCGCAAGGATGCCGTCCTACAAAGGCCATCCACATTCATGGGCTTTGATCCAGCCGGGACACCCCGGTCGGTCGGTGTCAGCTCACGTCCTACAACAACGCCAAAACCTCCTCCAACTTCGGCCCTGGCAGCTTCAGCGACCGATGATCGGCATACCGCCGATAGCATAGAGCGTCTTGTCGAGGCTAAGATCCAGCAAATGCAAGTCAGCAAAGACATTTGACTTTCGGGCAGACCTGACACCTCGTAGGCTCGGGGGATCTCTGAATCCGGCTGCCACCACCGTTGGTCGAGATGTTTCCCTAGCAAGACAAGACTCCCCTCCACAGGTCGCCGCAAGCATTGAGAGACCCCCGGCGACGTCCGAAGAAGTATGGGTGACCTACAGGCAGACCTGGTGAGCAGGATCTAGTCATGTCTAGAAAACGCCTCTGACCAAGGTAGCCAGCTACAGGAAGAGGATGAGGCCAAGTCGGATCTTACGGAAACCTACTCTCAACAGCTGCACTGTCAACCACTGCCTCTCCTAAATATTGACCTCTTGCGGGACACCCTAGATACATGTCCAGACTACTTATTCTTTGCTGTCTACCTCGTTATCGGCTGCAGCATCGCCAGGTCTGATGACTACCCGCACGTGTCGTTCAAAGCGCTGGCACGCATGTTGACACAAGTTCTTTCTTCCGTCGAAAACCCTTCCCTGGCAACCGTCCAAGCATACTGTCTCCTTTCATGGACATGGATCTATGGTGAGCTATAGCTTGCCTATAAAGGGCTTTTCTAATATCAAACAGTGGGTGATCGCACAGCTGCGCAGATCAGCTTCACTAGCGCAAGCATCATCTTCGACGAGATCACAGATCGCAGTGTTAGGCATCGGCATGGCCCAGACAGTGACGATGATCTGCTTCGCTGCTGTCAAAGCATCTTCATACTCAAATGCATGATGGTCAGAAAGAATTCGACCTTCGAACGTCGCCCTGCTCTACCTCCCCAATTGGCACCACCCAAGCCACCTGCTTTGGTCGAGACGGAGAACGGAAACCCTCAGCCGGCGGATCTCGGACTTATGGCGTATACAGTCAACCTGTTCGGCATCTTCACTCGTGCTCTGGCCTTTGTCCAGTCATTCGGAACTCCTGCGCAAGCGGAGCACTGGCATGCAGACTCGAATTATCATTCTATCATCCAGGATCTGAACAATTTCGAGACGACGTTGTCCCAGGAGCACAGAGTGAAGCGGCTTCGATTTGAGCAGCGGACTATTGAGGAGATCGACCACCAGCGTCTATATTGGGCTCCTTGGTTCATGATGCAGCTCCTGTTCCACGGTATCCAAGCGCTCATCAACCACCCTCTGCTGCATTTAGTGGAGCAAAGACGGGAGGCTTGCTTTCGGCCGCCTTCCTTCAGTCAGCATACATCGGATCAAGCTCGACTTCATGCCGGCTGGATCATCCACCTGATTCGAGCGGCAGCAGCGAAGGATTTCGAGCTTCACGATCCTTTCCTGGCGTTCATAGCTGCCACGACTGCTACAGTCTATCTGTTTTGGACATTCGACAAAGACAAAAAAGCGGCCGAGGATGCTCTGATATCATTCAGAACTTGTGTCGACTTTGTGCGGTCGAAAGCAGAAGGCGAGTCGCACTTGCGCTTCACAGTATGTTTCAGCAAGAACAAATAGACTGGGAAAGACTGACCATGTCTTAGCTGGCACGTCTGGAAATGCTAGAGCAGTCAGCAAGTCGCATGTCCGACGGACGAGATCCACGTCCAAGACCTAGTGCAGCCATCGAGATCCTGCTGCCGATCTTCGAGTACTGTAGGACTGATCCTGTCGATCAGATTCTGGACGGTGACGGAGCCGTGCCACTTCCTATCACATCTGAGTTCCTGACCTCACCGCATGCTATCTCGGCGGGAGCTACACCGAACCCGAACAATGGTACACAACAAGACACTGGAGCAACAGAATCTGGATCAAGGGGTAACAGCATGATTGACGAGAGCACGAATTTCTTTACTGGAGGTAGTGAGTTTGGCAACATTAATATCTTCGATACGTCAGACATTCTGAACACGGCTCTGCTTGATGGGAGTCTCTGGCCTGGTCAGTTGTGATGAAGAGATCTGAAAGTCTAGAAGCTCTTGCGGCGACGCTTCAGATATACGATGCATCGGGAATTGCTCGAGGGTTTACATTTATCAATTCGAGGCATGGGACAGAGCATGACTACAAGATATAGATACGCATGTGTATCATTGAAACGATTGACTTCTATCCAGCACTCAGACTACATCTGGTACTATTTCTCTACAAATTGCCTCTTCTGTGCAGGCTGTCTGAAGCCTACGGTCAGCAACGGCTTCAGCCTGAAAGAGTCTAGGTTTCGAGCTATTCTTCAGCTCAAACCCATCTATAGCGATACAGACGACTTCATCAGTACCTTCTTCCTCGCAAACGACGCCCTGATGTTCGGCGCCATCTCGACAGCCTGTCGCACCGACCCGAGCGCTGTCTTCTTCGCGGCCACCAACAACTCATTCGGACTCATTCTGTTCACGGCCTTCGCAGCCGCAGCCTGCTTGATATGAATATCAAACATCCCCAAGCTCTCGCACTGCCACACAGTCTCTTCCACAGTGGCTTGATGCAGATCTCTCTGGTCGTCCTCAGTACGCAGCAGCCCGAGATCAAAAGGATGATGGCGTGGCAATGCCTTCCAGCCCAAAGCGAAGAGAAACGTGGGCATGAAAGCATACGTATCGCGCTTCCCAGCGTGCAAAAGTGGGTCCACGGGATCCAGCACATCGAGCGCGACATAGGCCGCTGTGCCCGAGAAGCGAGGCCCCGTCCGACGTCCTCGAGTGGCGAGGCCGAAGTCGATGAGCTTGACCTGGGTGTCATTGATGAGGATGTTCTCGGGTTTGACATCGTTGTGCTCGACGCGTTGCTCCACGAGATAGCACAGGACTTCTGGGAAGGCTTGTAAGAGGGCGAAGACTCGATCGGCGGGGAGGGTGCAGAAGTTTTGGGGGTCGCGGTAGGCGGAGAGGTCTTTTTGGCCGAGGAATTCGGTGTAGAGAGCGGTTGAGATGGGGTCGATGGCTGGCCAGGGGGTCATGAGCTGGACGATGTTCTTCTGGGTTGTATGTGTCAGTCTTTCCTACTCTGAGGGTGCATTATGGTATACTGACGTGCGACAGCTTCGTCAGCATCTTTTTCTCCTCCTGAATGTACTCTTTGGCTTTCGTATTCCGACCTTCCTTCTCGACGATCGTTCTGTCGCCTTCTCGGAACACTCGGACGATAGCATTAGAGTTGATTGCGATGATGGAATTGCTGACTCGAGGCCGATCAGAGCTGTCGGACTTCTCAACTTCTGCTGGGAAGCCAGTCGTGGAGATTGTTCGAGGTGGAAGTGCAGGAAGTCCTGCCTTTAGTCGATCTTGCTCTCCCGCCCCCTCGACTTTATCTCCTTCTGCTGATACAGACGACTTTTCTTGCTCATCATGTGTTTCCTGAGGTGCTTGGGATGTTTGAGCCTCTGCAGTCGAATTATCTTTTGCATCTACTGCCGCGCCAATGGCGTGAATGGTCGAGGCTTCGGAGCTGCCAGCAGATTGTGAAAGACCCCGAGTCGTCTGGCCCTCTCTGACCGAGGACACTTCTTCCAAGGATCTTGATAGATGGGTTTCTGTTCTTGCGAGAGCCATGGTGGTTGAGTTTGAAAATCGGATGTGAAAGCCGTCGTGGCAGAATGTGCAACCATGGAACTTATTCAAGGGAAGACATCGTGTTGTTTTGTCTCGTGCTACACCTTCCTTGTGGTCGGCTCCATTCGTTCAGAAAAGATCTTTGGGCAATCTAGCCGCTGGTGTCACCGACGAGGAGCCCGGCCACAGTTTGGCCAGTGTCGAGGTGGCGTTGAGCTTGTACGACCTGAACACCGCAATCCTTCATGGCCTTGTCTTGTCTCGAAGAACCGCTCACTTCATTTCATACAAGCTATCGAGTAAGACGAGATGTCAGGTACCAAGATTCATGCAGTTCGGCATCCCTGGGAGGTCCCAGAGGTGACTCCAGAGCCCGACTTCTTCGATGACGACCGGCCCGTTCGTGCGCTCAGTCCCACGAGTCGGTCTAACAGCTGATTCTGAACAGGACCTCGCACGGCCTACGACAAGATTGCTGTTGTCCAGGATGGGCATCGACAAAGCTCGTCAACAGCAGCTGTCACTCACCCACAACCGCCGCGTCGTCAAGATCCGCAGCGACGGCGAATTTCTCTACGAACTCCACAAATACATCGCCCGTCATCGATGCAAGAACATCGAGCGCCTCATAGGCCGCTACTTGATGCGACAAGAGCAAAGAGACAAAGAACTAGAGGCACAGCACAAAGAAAGCATGATCCCCGTCATGGTGCTCGGGGTAAGAGAGCCGAGTGGTCGAGTCTTCTTCAATGCTGCAACGCATTGTCGGACGATGTGGTTCTTGTCGAAGCTTGCGGAAGATTTGTTGGAGGAGAAGAAGGCGGTGAGGGTGGCGGAGATGCATGCCACGATCAGGGAGGAGATTGCGAAGTTCAAGGAGCCGCAATTACGGAGGTCGGCCCGGATCAGGGGGAGGATGGAGAGGAGCGGAAGGCAGGGGCGGTGAAGACTGCAGCATCATCTTCTGATATCGTCTGTTGAGCCTCGTACATGATCTGTTTACAACCAAGTCCGGGCTGATGATAGAGATTGATATACCTTCCCAACCAGCCTGTTACTCCCCCTGCTGGGAGCCAAAGAGCTCCGACTCGTCCAGCTTCAATTTCTTTCTGATCTTGTGTGCAGCGTTCATAGCCTCATCAACTGCATCGAGTGTCCGCTCCCCAAGCCTATACACATCACAGCAAATGTCAAACGGTTTGGATCTCTTCGCAGGGTCCATGCGTAGGGTCTTGGTGATTACGGAGCAGCTCGGTGGCATTTCAAAACCAATACGCTCGGCAGTGTGGGTGTACTCCAGCATTTTCTGCCTCTCGATCTCATTGCCGGTGCACGCGTCGGCAGCAAGAAACTCATCACCTTCCGGGAATCGAATGATCCGACACGCCACGGTCATGACCACACCAAAGGCATAGCTATCTCGAGCGCCTGGATAAGCCATCGGATCCTGGTTCCGAAGCGTCTCTGCAGGCATGTACGGTGCGGTGCCGCACATCATCGCTCCAGTTTGTGATCCGACTGTCGCGCAACCGAAGTCGATCAAAATTGGCTTGCCCTTCGAGATGAGAATGTTGTCCGGCTTAATATCATTGTGAGTGATACCTTGCTTGAATAGCTCAAAAAGGACGTCGGGGAACTCTCCCAGAAGCGCGGCAACCACGTGTCTCTCGAGCGTCGAGAATTTGTCCTCGTCGACATAGTAGCTCATGTCGCAAGCATCGTCAAACAGTTCGAGTACCACTGAGTCGCCCCTTGGATCTGGTTCCTGACCAATGAAGACCTTGATGATAGATTTCTGCGCTTCTCAACATAATCATCCGCAGTGGGATGCATGACATATGCTTACATGGTCCAATCTTACCAGAGCCTCCCTTTCGCGCCTGAGAGCCGCAAGACCTTCTTTCCCAGCACAGAACTTCACCGCTCGGACGTGATTGTCCAGCTTCACCTTGACGATCATGGAGTTCTGCGTGTTGGCCACCACCTGCGGATATGCACGAGCTAGATCCCTCCACCTCGGCTCCATGTCGTCTTCGGAAGAACTTGCACTCTGGCCAGGCGAGGCCGAAGACCGTGTACTTGTCAATTGTCCAGATCCATCTTTAGCCCAACAGATGTCCGCTCCAGAAGATTCGAATGGACTTGGGAGCCGCTGTCGGCGTCTTTTGGACAGTGTCTCGGTGTCGCGGACTCGTTCGTCATGGGTCGGCGAGTTGCGTATGTCCAAGAGCCATGGATCGACATAGAGAGTCTTTTCTGAGGAGCTCTGCATCTCTCAATTCCTTTCACTGTCTTCGATGTAGCGTATGAATATTTCGTGGTCGTTTCCCTCGACTATGCTCCGTTATCAAAAGAAGGAATCACGATTTGATGGAATGAGTGCGTGACTCTGCATCCATCTCGAGTTCAAATACTGTCCCCATCGTGCCCACAGGATCACTTTTCATGGTGTACACGAGCTGAGGCGAGTGGCTGAGAAACATCCATGTAGCCGCTTGTGTAACCACAACACAATACCCCACCAGCAATCTCATCTTTGTGCTCAACTGGAGAATCAAGAACCTCGTCCGCATGAGTGAATCCCATAATGCCTGCAAGGTTTGAAACCTTTCGCAAAGATGAACATACGAATTGCTGGTACAGCTTTTGTACTGCCACGTCCAAGTCCAGAGCTGTGGATGGGGATAAGTCGGTCAGATGTAAGGGACAACTGGGCCAAAAATATGGCAAGTACTAAATTTCTGAACAGAATGGCCGTCGATCAGGGCGAACTACGTTGCGAAGCAGTCTTGAAGAGATTGGTCTGTCTGGAAGCCGCCTGGACGAGCTACTTCTTAGTCACAATCGCCGTGTGGTAAAAAACCAGTCTGATCGCAGATTTTCAAGACGTCTGCTTGCTCATCTTCGAATGAGGGACGGTAATCTCGAGCAGCATATCGGAGAGTTCCTCATGCAGCAAGAGCAGCAGCACGCCACAGCTGAGAAATTACACGAGAACAGAATTCTGAGTGTGATGGCTTATGGACGCTCGTACAAGCCGGAGATATCCAACACAGATCTATCCACAACTACCACGGCATTATGGGAAGTCTCAGATTTGGCCGATGCTATTCTTCGGGAGAAGGAGGAAGAAAGTGTCCGAGCATTTCGCGAGGAGATGTACCCCGAGGAGGATGCCGTCGCTACCGTGGAGGTGGAGCCTGAAGCTGTACCTACGCGACCGAGACACAAGGTCAAGAGACGTCGGAGGTGCAAACAACCGCCAATCAGAAGGTCTGCTCGTCTTCGTGAGCAGGCGAGGAAGAAGAGTTGACAGCGAGTGCACCAGATGTATCGAGGATCTCATTCAGCGTTGCGCCAAAGCTTGCTATTCAGGAGTTGTATAGTCCTCGTAGAGCCATTTGAGGCGTAGAATCGCTCTACTATAGGAGTCGTAGGAGTTCACGAAAAAGTCCTCGAGCACCATAACTGTGCAGCACCCTTTTTCTTGTTGACTTGGTCTGCATCTTGTGTCTTTGAGAAGCTCCAGGTCAGGTCTATCGCAAGAAGTATGTATTTTGTGGATTCTGAAGTAATGTAGCAAGCTGAGCGAGGGATCTGTCGATTTTGCAGCATCGTGCTTGACCGGCGCCAGCCTGAAATACGTCGATACCATCGTTTACTTCTTCGCAAGAGTAATAGCACAAGGATATCCCGACTGGCTGAGAGCATCCCAGAAGCGCTTGTGTAACACCAGCCGCCTTGTGACACCGCGCCCAGGAAAGCAGCTTGGGTACAAGAACACAGTCCCGCCACATTTCCTTGAGCGTCGCCATTCCAACCTCATGATCAAGCTGAGCCATTGAGCTATGCCCGAAATGAGTATAAAAATTGCAGGTGCTACATTGGAAGTTCCGCGGCCTAGCCCGGAGGCCAAACTAGGCATCTTAAAGGCGGTTGTAAGTGTATCAAATCCCACGTAGTAATTAGTCCGTAACACAGTGTAGCATCATGGTCGAGTTGCAAAGCGACCGACTTTGCGAGAACGATTGGAGGCGCGAGGAGTGACCATGGCTCGTCTGAAGGAACTTGTTCTTGGTCAAAATCGCAGGGTAGTGAAAAAGCAGTCAGACCGTCAATTCAGCTGGCAGTTGTTGAGGTACCTCGAGGCCAGAGACGGCAATCTTGAGCAACATATCAACGGCTACCTCATGCAGCTGGAGAGAAGCCAGGCCGAAGCAGAACGAAAACATGAAGAAAGGACTCTCATCGTATCGATATATGGAGGCCAGATCGTCCCGGAATGTACAGCCGTGAATTGTCAGACCACCACAAGTGCGCTCTGGGCGGTGTCTAAGATAGCATACATCATGCTGAAAGAGAGACACGAGGAAGAGGTCAGGCAGGGTAGAATGAGACTGTACCCAGAAGAATTTGCGGTGCCGACAGTTGAGACGGAAATTGCTCCACAGACTCTGGCCAAGCAGCCGAAGGTCCGAAAAATCGAGAGGCAATCTCCGGTCAGAAGATCACTTCGGTTGCGAGAGAAGCAACAAAAACGACAGAATTGATTAAGAGAAAGCGTCTAGTAGCAATGCTAGGACGGGATGGTTCTTCCATCAGCCATCGTCTCGAGCCGGAGATATTTCGCTGCGGCTTATCAGTGCTGCTGGAACGTGGCGTATGGTTTAGTCGTCTCCGGAAGCAGCGACTGTAACACGTATGGTCGCCGCCATCGCTTGGGCTTTCTTGATGTTGCTGACTCGGATAGACTTGACAGCCTCGCAAAGCTCCTCTGGGCTCATCCTGTCTTTAGCTTCTATCTCGAATGCATCCTGAAGAGGGATGTTGAAAATTGCCAAGTTTTCGGCTTCGTTCCAGCCGTCTTGTACAAACTTGAGCAATTTCTCGCCTTCCGGGCCACTGGAACCAAGTGAGAGAACATCGTAGGGCGGGTGTTCGGGGTCCTTCCTCCATCCCAGCGCAAAGAGAAACGTGTAAGTCAAGGCGAAGATGTCGCGATGGTCAGGGTATAGAAGCGGATCTCTATTCTGCAGGATCTCAAGAGGCACATAGCCTGGTGTTCCGCCGTGATATGGTCCCTTCTGGTGGCCCTTGGCAGACAAGCCGAAGTCAGTCAGCTTGATGGAGTTCGGACCGATGATGATGTTGGCTGGCTTAATATCATTATGCTCAATTCCATGCTTGACTGGATACTTGATAACATCAGGCATCTCATCTACCATAGTGTGGACCCGTTCTGGATCTGCGTTGCAGTACCCCTTGGAGTCGACATGCCGGGAGAGATCCAGACCGTCTAGATGCTCCAGTAGCAGCGAGAATGCATTTCTGTCAAGCGCTCCTTCCCAGGACGGTCGGCCGAGTACTACCAAAGCAGGAATCACGTGACCAGAGCTGGTTGTGGGGGCTGTACGACTTGAGCACGAAGCTCGATTTGCGAATGGCTCCTCGACAGCCATTATACCGACAAGAGCTTAGCCTGCTGTACCTACCCATGGGCAGCGTTAGGACGATGGAGACGATGGCTGTTCGTTCACCGTGGCCGGTCCCAAAGATGAGCCCGGAGCCGCGAAGTCGCAGATCGCAAGCGGAGGTGAGAGCGAAGCACACCTGCTACCGGACAGTCAATACTGACAGCTCAGCAGTATCCAGGGTGTGAAGGTGGCGACCCGAATCTAGAACAGCTTCTGTCAACACTTGGGGTGGATGAGGGTCGCCGACGTCAGCTCTGCATGACGCACAATCGCCGTGTCGTAAAGATCCAAGAGGACAGGCATTTCTACTATGGACTATATCAGCATCTTACCAGGCATCCGCGAGTCCAACTAGAGCAAGGCATATCGAGATTTCTGATGGACAAGGAGGAGGAAAACAGGAGAATGGAGACCGCTTTCGAGCAGAGGATAAGCAAGGTTCTTGCGCTGAGCGCTGTGTCCCACAAAGGCAACGGCATGAGCGGATTCGATACGCAATGTCGGCTGCTATGGGCGATGTCAGAGGTGTTGCATTCGCTACTGAAGGTCGAGAGCGAGAAGAAGCAGAGCGCCTGGAGGAGCAGGATCGAGCGAGAATTGGCAAAGCATGAAGCTAAGGCAGCGGCAGAAAAGCATGTTGGGGTCAGGCGATCTGCTCGTATCAGAGCACGGAAGATCGCAAACAAGAGATAAATCAATGGTGTCGCTGTAGAGGAAAAGTTGAAGATTCACACATTCTGAAGTTGCGCAACCGGAGCAACTCAGCGAGTACGTCATAGACACTTGCTTGAATGTCACGTGATTTCTGATGACCTAGCGCCGGCTCTGTCGCCCTTGACTCCATCATGCTTCGAGGGATAGTTTAATCATCCACGACTCTTCAGCTCCAGCCCATCTCTTCATAAATCCCATCGATCGCCACACCTCCCGCCTCGTCCGTCTTCCAGACCGACCCTGTCTCACCATCCGCCGAATCCGAGACCTCCCACCCCACTCTGCAACCGGTGACCGACCTGTCCAACCCACCACATGGCATGTTTCAAGCCTACCACGGTCATGACCTGTCCATCTTGAGATCCAGACGACCAAGACGTCACGACTCTGTTTGACATAGAACATGCATCGAAAGGAAGAGGTTGCTCCCTCCCAAACAGGTCCGGAGCGCCACGTGCTTCAGGGGAGTCGCAGGAGACGACTTGGGGTCTTGGGATTGGGATGGAAAGTAGACCTCGGCTTACGATTATGAGTCTACGAACGAGGTATTGATGCTGTAGCAATGATGCCCATGAGATCTAAAGTGTGATTATGGGGGATTATGTATTAGCAATTGAAGCATTAACGGAATTAAGTGGTATCTAGCATCTGTACAGCAATTCAGTGACAGGAATTTTGCCCTCTCCATCCTTCCCGCAGACCAGGGGTGAGCATCTCTTGAGAGTGCATACAGTCTATATCCCTCCAACCCAACCATGCAATGCAATTGAATGCCCATCACCACCCTCAAGCACAAGCAGAGACTCAACCTCATGCCTCCTCCACAGCCTTCACCACCTCTCCCCACCCCACACCCCACCCCTCATACCCCCTCTCCACCGTAACAAACACGCCCTCGACACCCTCCTCCTTCGCCCTCCTCACCACCTCGGCCTCCTCCCCCCTCCCTCTCGGACAAGAATGCACCATCACGGTACTCTTCCTCCTGACCTCCCTCCCGCCCTCAAACCCATCCAAGCCCCTATCCACCCACGCCCCGTACCCATCCTCAAAACACGTCACCTTGTCCGCAAACTCATAATACCTCTCGGCAACCGGACACCCAGGATTCGTCCACACCAAACACCCCCGGCTCAGACTCCGTCGGATATAAGCGTGCAAACTCGACATGTACCCCAAGTGCCTCTCATGATGGGGCGCCTCGTCGACGAAAATCCCGGAGATGTGGATGTCGACTGCGCCCTCGTCCAGGTCCCTCCTCCGCTGGGCGCCCGCGAGCGTCACTCCGCTATCCATCGGCCGTAGTGGGGAAGACACCTTCATCGCCGACGCGGACGTGGGCGGGATGGTGGGCGAGGGAGGCAGGGATTGCTTGTTCCAGCGCTCGTACCGGCGGACGTCTTCGAAGACGTCTTCGAGAGAACGCTCTGCCCACTTGACGTGCACGTACCCGAAGAGCGTGGCGTTGGGGTACGTGTTCAGCCGCGTGACTTGGCGGACGTAGTTGGCATCCGGGGTGTCGCCGCCTGGCCCATTGGCGGGATTGATGATGATGTCGAATTGTACGGTGGGGTGTTGGGAGAGGGCGGTGAAGAGGGGGTCCCAGGAGGTGGAGGTCGGGTAGATGTACAGCGGCACCTGGAGGCGGAGTTTGCGGAGGGGTTTGGGGGAGCGGGATGTGCGGGACGCCATGGAAGAGGAGGTGTCGGAGGGAGGGGAGAGGCGGGAGGTGGAGCTGGGGGATTTTTGGCGTAAGTTGTCGCGGGATTTGGTGCGGCGTTGGTAGGTAGGGGAGTAGAAGCCTGAGACGGTGGTTGTGGTTGTGGTTTTGGGTTTGTAGCCTTGGGGACCGTCGAAGGCGGATTGTTTGGTGGGCACCGGTGGGGGACAGCCGGAGAGGCGGTCGTGGAGGTCGCGGAAGAAGGCGCGGACAGGCATGGCTGGAAGTTGGCCGCCGAGAAGAGTAATGTATGTATCCAGGGTTGATGACGGTCAGTAGTGGAAGCAGGGACGGGGCCACGTGTTGGGCGTCACTGGCGGGCGATCAGCGTCACTACTTTGTGGCTAGTAATAATAAGAAATATAGATGGCAAGTCCCAAGTGGCAGGCGACAGAAGTATATACAGAAACATGTCAAGCTGAGTTCGTGGAAGAGAAGGCGCACGGGTCAGACGGTGCGTGGTCAGAGGGGCAGGGCCAAAAGGCAAAGCTTGATCTCGGGTTTCGGATTCAATACAAGAACTGAGAAGGGGTAAGGATAGACAGTTCAGTGGAGCACGAGCAGGAGCAGAGCAGGAGCACGAGCGTCGGGAGCGTCAGGAGCGGGCTTCAGCTCGGAATGGGCCCGTGGTGCATGACAGTGGTTACTAGGTATGACACCAGACCGAGTAGAAGCAAAGTCAGACTGGACTACTAAGTTACTGTCTGTGACCAGCCAAGTAGTGTCGAGGATGATGTTTCTTTTCACAGTGCTCGAGCTTTGAAACGGTGCCGCTCTTGGGTTCGGCTGGCTTTGAAACGCACCCAAACAGAGGCCAGCTCGTCGTGTTTCTGCCTCGCTTCCTCCATCTTTTGCCTATCTTTGTCTCGCATCATTTTACCCAGAATTCACCCACGATGGAGCTCTGTAGCCCGGTTTTCCTCATCCACCATGCCATGCAAATGCCACGCCACGCCTCACACATGCTCAATCCATTCTTTCGTCTTCCCATTCCATGCCACGACGATCTACCGCATCTATCGAAAACCCCCCATCCTTCCTGCCCATAACATCCACCGCCTCTCGCTTCCCTTCCTTCCCGCCCCTTGCCCTGCGCGACACATCTTCTCTGTTTTCGGTTCCCCTCTGTCCCAAAGTGTAGAGTTCGCGGGAAAAAATACGACATTGCTTCTGACTTGTCTCCCGAACGAGATGATCACCATTTCCCTCTTTGCATTTATTTCGCGATTGAATTCCGCTGTATCTGCTGCCCTCGCCCTATTATCCTGTCATTTGCACCGCCTCTGGTGCCACGTGTGGACCACAATTCCATCATTCATTATTGCCTCCGTACAGACCGCTGCCCATCATCATCTCACCCTTCCCCTCCCTCCCTCTCCCTTCCTCACCCCTCTCACCCTCCGTCCATCCCGCAACCAAGCACCACTCCCACCCGCCCTGCACGCGCGACCTTGCCCGCCCGGCCGCGTAAAAACCACGTTGAGAAAGGGCACATCCCAAACCCACAAACCACGCCCCCCACCGTGCGCATTCTCTTCGCGGGACGGAAATAGAACACACGCGCCTGCAATAGACTTTTTTTTTTATTTTCTGCCCACGACCCGCTCCACGCTGACGATGGCTGACCCGCTGACGCTGTCTCTCGTCCAACGGGTCCTACAGTAGTACGGGTGTCGTCCCGCAGATGGCCCGCAGGACGCGAACTGAACTTGCCGGGAGCGTCATTTGCGTCGTACCGCTGGCGACGGAGGGGGGATTCCTTCCGTCTACTCTTAGGTGGGAGATGAACCTTCCATGGGCTGTCCAAAGAATCTAGTGTGAGTGAACTCGGACAAGGCGCGCAGAGTTGCTACGAGACAGATCACGATGCACAATGTAAAGTGTGAAGTGTAAACATAATCAAATTACCCTCTACGCTATGCACCTCCCCTGTACAACGCGCGCGTGTATTCCACGGCCTCCCCTTTTTAGTGACAAGTAAACCACAACAACAAAGCGACAACTACATGGGATATCAAGCCTGTTCCTTTTTCCCTCCCCTCTATACCAATACCAATACCAATACTGCACAAACATTCTACTTCTCCCCCCCTCCGACCTCAATGTACTCCCCCCTCTCCTCCTCCCCCTGCACCTGCTTCCTCTCCCTCTTCCCCCTCAACTTCCTCTCGTCAAAATCCTGCCATCTCGGACGCACGGCCTGCTCTTCTTCCGCCGCGACGTCGTAGGCGTACAGTCCGTCGCCGCCGAACACGCCGCTCGCGCCGGGGTGGGTCTTGCCCGTGAGACCCTTGCGACGGGCCTCGGCCCACTTGCGCTGGATCCAATACATTTGCTCGTGCTCGCGGAGGTAGCGCTTGCCGTGGAAGCTGCGAAGCACGACGTCGCGCAGCTTGAGCCCGAGGGCTTTGCGGTCCTCGACCTTCTCGTACATGCGCTTGGTGATCCAGGCTACGTCTTCTGGGGTGAAAGTTTCCGGGAGAGGAGGTGGCTTAACTTCGTCGTGGGTGTAGGCTGTCCAGGGACCCAGCATGGCGAGGAGCGAGATCTGGGCACGAGCGAGGGCCTCTGGGTCGTTGGGTGGAACAACTTCGCCGTAGCGCTTGCTTGGGTCGTCTGGGTCGGTGAGCACGAGGGCGGTGGCGCCGACTTCGGTGGCTACGATGGGGATACCGGACAGAGCAGCTTCGCCGATAGCCAAGGGAAGACCTTCGGACAGAGACGAATTCATGAACAGCCAGGCATCCTTAAGCACTTCCTTCGGTGAGCCGAAACCAGCCAGGGTGACCTTGCCAGACATGCCACGAGTGTTGATGAGCGTGGTAGTCTCGAGTGCGTACGAAGGTTGACGATCCTGAGCACCATAGACGGTAAGACGGTAGTCAGTGAAGCCAAACTTGTTGATGATGACATCCGCAGCAAGCACAGCATTCTTGACATCCTTGATGAACTGCACATTCGACAACATGACTGTCGTCGGGAACTTGGTGCGAGTCTCCTTGACTGGCTGGAAGGCGTCCATGTTACCGATACCGTTAACGATGGGATCGATCTTGCGAGCGAATTGCTTCTTGCTGACACGCATGCCCTGATCAGTTCCGAGATCCATCTCCCAGTCGGGGTTGAATACGGACGTGCAAGGAAGGATGATATCTGCGTGGGTGTATGCCAGATGGCAAGCGAGCTTGACACCAGACAGAAGCATACCCTGCACTGGAACTGGGAGGAGACACTGAGCTGGAGAGATATTGAGACACATCTCACGCCAGAGGATGGCGTGATCCCAGATACCCCAAGTCGTGTTGCGGCGGTACTTGAGAAGGATACCGTAAAGTGAAGAGATACCGTGGTGGGTGGTCTGGAACACCTTGGGGCAGTCTGCTGGAATTTCCACCGAGTAGATGAAGAAGTAGCAGATGTACAAGTTGAGTGCGTCCCTGAAGTCAGTCATGCTCGGCGTTTCGATCTCTAGCATATCCTTGATGTTGATGACGTTCTCATCACCATAGTCAATCAGCCACGACTCGATCCATGCTTCCCAGACGGCTTCGCACTTCCATGTCTTATTGAAGTCGCGAGTCTCAAAGTACCTGTTCATCTTGAGAATGGCGTTGCTGTAGGTCACCAGATCCTCGCGAGTGTAGCGGCGAGACCGAGCACCCTTGACGAAGCTCTTGAGAAGAGGAATGAAGATGTCCTTGATGTCTTGCTCGATGCGCGTGTCGCTGATGCGCTCGTCGATCTGAGTCTGGAGAAGATTGTCAAGCAGACCGTGATAAGGCGTCTTACCATCAAGACCCCATAGAGGCAGGACCTTAAGCGAGTTGATGTTGCGTTCGATCTGGTATCTGGGGACACCATAATCGTTGGCGCCTTCAGCAAGACAGTGACCACGGATGGTGGTGTGGCCATTGACCAAGTCACGACGACAGTTGGAGACACCACCTGGGTTGTCGGGCCAGCAGCCATTGTCAGAGAAGATGACTGAGGTGGAAGTGGCGGTATCGCGGTAAGTATCCTCAGGACGAGCAGTGAGACGAGTAGAATCCTTTGCAAGACCCATCTCGAAGAGATCAGCGGCCTTGATGAGCAGTGGGCAGGTGGCAGAAGTTTCGAGACTCGGTTCGATGGCAGAAATGATCTGCTCCAGGTTCTCATCGAGAGCATGAGCAGCGCGGAGCAAGTGACCAGCATCGCGAAGGTGCCAGTAGCGCTTGAGGAGTGGCTCCTGCCGCAGAATCATTTCATCGAGGAAACAAGCGGAGACGGCGTCAAGGTACGGTGGCTTGGCCCAGGACTTCCAGAGCATGGTTCGCAGTTGAGAAGTTGGCATGCTACGGTAGACGACCTTCTTGTCGGTCGACGACCATCCAGATGGCATCGCCTTGATGAGCTTGTGCGAGTTGCGAGAGGAGAGAGAGCTACCAGATGACGGATCAGTCCGGCAAAGACGTTCGAGCCATGCAATGCGGTGATGAATCAGAAGATCCTCATCCTCAAAGCTGACGTTCTTGGGCTTCTTCATGAACCCGAATTCATCATTGGTGATGTGGTCCGGAGCACCCATGAAGGTCTCTGAACCATTCTTTCCCATGATGGTAGTTTCCATCTGTGGATTCTGCGCATGCTTGTAGATCCATCTGACATCAAAGGTCTGGCCATCTTGAGTAAGGATGACACGCTGCACCTTTTCGGAAGGAGTCCAGTTCTTGACATCCTCAGATCCAGCACGAGGCTTGACAGACCAGAATACAGACATGGTCATTGGGAAGGAGCTGGTGACACTGGTGATGTTGGCTTGCAGGACCTCAGAGTTACCCTTGGGACGCTTGGAGAAGACATATTCGAAGGAGAACTCGTGGTTGCCACGGAAGATACGTCCAGATTTGATGCGGCCATACTTGTCGTACAAGCACCGGTACTCGACTCCGTTCTCGACAGTGGTTCTCGAAGCAGGCCATCTCTTGTGGGACAGCTGCTCGTAGTGGTAGGTCGAAACAGCACCAGAGGCCTCCTCACGACCGTGAAGTCTGTGAGAAGATCCGTAGAATGCACGAGCGAGAGGCTTCTTTCCATTAGGCTGTTGCTGAAGATCGCCGTCGAATATGGAGACAACCAAGTTCCTGGCGTTGGTGCGAGAGATAAAACCAGTGCGTACATAAAGTGCGGTCTCAACAAGGATGCGGTGACCCTCAAGAGTACGAGGCGCACCATGACGGAGCAAGCTAAGGAAGCGCCCATATGGCTTCTTCCCGCCAATGACGAAAGTGTAAATCATCAAGTTCTTCATCCACCAGCAGAGCTTCCAGCATTTGAGCAGAGTCCAGAGAATGATCTTGCGGAATGGGTTGGCTCGGAGTGAATACCAAAGTTCCTTGGGAACATCTGGTCCAGCACCGGAAATGATTGCCACCCACTTTGCAACATCATAGCAGCCACGGACGATCGAGTTGCCAATCTTGACCAGTATGCTCACGCCCTTCAGGGAACGAGGGAGAGCAGCGCTGAGCTCTGGCTCAACCTCTGGGATCGAAACCATAGAGGGTGTGCGTGAAGCGATGGCAGGGCGTTCCTTCTGAACGGCAAGAGAAGATCGAAGCTGGTTGATGGCAAGGCCAAGACCGCTGTTGAAACGCTCGACATTGACGCCATTGTCTACGAGCCATGCGCGGACGATCCAAGTTTGAGGGACTGGCATGCCGAGCACGCGGTAGACAATCATCTTGCGAACATCTTCGGGAAGAGCAGACCACTTGGTATTGACGTCGATGTTGAGGGTGAGATTCTTGAGCATCTCTCGGATTGCTCGATGGGTCGTGCTGCACGAGATACCCTGCGAGCCGGCATGGGAACCGCGAGAGGGTGGAGCAGACTTGAGCTGAACGACACTGTCAATGGAGCTCTTGTTGCGGACATGTCCGTAAGCAGCATTTTTGCGCTTTGGTGCACGATGGAAGTAGCCAGTGAGCAAGAAAGTGCCAACAGCAGCTGAGACTGTCGCAGTGTTTAGTGCGATAGCGTAATCGTAGAAGAAGCCGGCGGTCGCATCGAGACTGCGAAGGACGATACCAACAGTGAAACCAGCAACGCAGCAGAGGAGAACGGTCAGAACGTGGGCGCGCGCATCCTTTGTGAAGCAGCGGTTGAACTGGAAGAAGAGCGCACCAGTGTATCCAGAGATGTAGGTGAAGAAGAGGATGATGGCTTGCTTATCGATGACGAATCCCCAAAGGAGCAAGACTGTGGCACCGAGTGTCATTGATAGCAGAGTGACGAGCTCCAGCAAAGCATTGCGGTAATGCTTGCGGCGAACCTGAGCCTCGTTCTCCTTGACTCTATCAAAGTCGGCCATCTCAGCGATTCTCTCGTTGGACATCTGCGCTAACTTGGGCCAATACTTCTGAAGAACGATATCGACAGAGACGGCGCCGAAGAGGAAGTACAGAAGACCAAAGCAGAGTGCGTATTTCGACCGCTGGTCGTAGTAGAGTCCAGCCTGAGGGAAGCGGGCACTCATGACGAGGGATACCCAACGATCCATGAGAGCACCGAGGAAGAGACCGACGTTCTGTCCAAGATCATACTTGGAATAGCGGAAAGTGATGAACGGGCTGTGTTCGCGAAGACCGCGAACAAGTTGGCGCTGGTTACCGAGAGCAAGCTCGAGCTGTACGAACCAAGTGGCAGTGTACATCTCAGGCAGCTCCTGCTCACCAGCCTCCTTCTCCAACAGCCACATTGCGTATGGATGACCGACAGCCATCTTCTTGACAAAGTCATCAGCAACCCTGTAGAAGATCTTGACATAGAGCGAACGGCTGTGGTACCGGCTGACTTCAGCCTTGAGGAGATCTCTGGCTTCCACCGCGAGGAGATTGTCGTCTGTATCTTCATCATCTTCCTCGTCGTCTTCATCGGCGACCTTGGCCTTGAACCAAGCGATGAGATCCTTCTCTTTGATGGTGGGCACCTTTGCTTGCCAGGTAGTCCACTCGTGGCAGAGATTGCGGAAAGAAACAATGAGGCAAAACAAGAAGAGGTAAATAACAAGCATGTAAACCAGAAGATCGTGGCCGTTAACAAATGTCGTTACAATTGGTGAGATTAAAAGGACTGGCATGCACTTCCACATGGCAATACGTCCAGATGTAAGCGGGCTTCCAGGCCTGTGCATGGTGGCGAAGATCCCGAGAACATTGAGGAAAGTGGTAAGTGCGAATAAGTACAAGACGAAGATGAAGCCAGCGAACCAGCTATATTGAATGCCAAATGCGATGAAGCCGCAGAATGCGACCACAGACGTGAGCATGAAGGCACCGGAGAATCGCTGGACGAAGAAGTGTGTCATGTTGTCGAAGGCATAGTTGAAGAGGTAGAAGCCGCCAGTGCTGCCTACCCATCCAGTGATACCGCCAGTCATGAGTAGGGAGGTCAGAATAGCGTAATTTGCCATTTCACGGACTTCACGGTCCATGAAGGCTGTGAGGTAGAAACCACGACCAAGGAAGGTGAGAAGAACAACGTCAAAGACGGCAGGGAAGCAGAAGATGGAAAGTGCTCCCAGCTTCTGCATCGTGTCGTCGTTGGAGCTCTTCTTCTCCTTGTCGGGTTCGTTGAGCTTGTGACCAGGAATGTCGCCAGGCAGTTCCTTCATTCTACCGGCTTTGGCCATTGGGTCGTAGCCCTCCTGTTTGTACTTGGGCGAGACGTTGGAGTAAGCCGTGAAGACATCCTTGCCATTGAATGAGGATGTTGGAGGAGGATTTGCGTCCAGATACTGCCTGTACTTCTCGTAGATGATTTCACCGAGAGTACGTGGGAGCACGCCAAAGTAGATCTGGCATTGCGATCCCAACACCCACAGCTCTGCGAAGACACCAGCTTGATCGTGCTGCGACAAGAAGAGCGGACAGCGATCCGTGGTCTCGAGGTAGACATCCTCGAAAGCGTACTTGCGAAGGGCGCAGAAGAATACGAGCGAGAAAAGATCAGTCGTGGTATCAATCTTCTTGCCGTCGACAGCAGTAGAGTAGACCTGAAGAAGGACTCCGAGGAGACGGTTGAGAGTGGATCGATTACACTCGAAAAGGCACTGACCAATCTTCTGATCAAGCAGGTTGTAGAGAGTCAGAAGATTATTGACATCTGGCAAAGCCTGAGCGCCCTTCTCTTTGAGATCATCAAGTCTCATCTGGAAGAGAGTCTTGAGAGAGATGGAGCCATCCAAGCAGGCCTTGGAGTGAATATCTGCCCAGGTCCCGCGACTTGACTTGTCAACCAAAAGCTTGAAAACAACCACCTTGATGGCTTCTGCAAGCGGGTGACGTATAGATGAGAGCTTGATTTGCTGGAGAAGATACAGCATTTCGGACTCTGTGGATTCCTCGAGCTCCTTTTGGATGCTCTTAGGGATTTCGACACCGTACTCGTTGGGTTTGCCCTTGACGAAGTGCAATTCCTCGAGGAATCGTATTGATCGAGGAATGCCGTTGTGTGCGAGGAAGGTGTGCCAAATAGTTGAAGCGTCCATGGGGTTCTTTTGCGAGAGGTAGATATCAACAACTGTGGAGCCACCAAACATGATCTCGTCGGACAGACCCCAGAAGTGGCCACCATTGTCCGGAAGCTGGAAGCCGCTGTCAAGACCCTTGAACACTCGGACCTTGCCCAATTTAAGGCCGTCTCTCAGCTCGCGAAGCAGGACAGGATGCGAAGTCAGCTCCGCGATCTTGTTGAGCGCTTCCAGTGTGGCTGTCAGCTCGACAATGCTCACTTGGTGAAGCATGTTGAGGTCCTTGTAGTGGCGTTGCGACTTGATGATCTCGTCGTACTGATCCCGGACGACTTCTTCACGCAAGTTGAAGCATCCCACGGGGCAGAGCGTTGCGCCACAACTCGAGGTGTTCCAGAAGTCTGATAACCGTGGTGCCATGTGCGAGTAATCAAGGGCGGAGATTTCCTTGCTGCTGCGATCGGTGCTTGACCACATATCGAGAGGTAGAGGTCTTGCGGTAAGCAGCTTGTCGGCAGATGGAATAATGTCGTTGATCTTGTTGACTTCCATCTTGACTACATTCGAGTCCTTGTTTGGAGAGTACTCGACAGCGGCTTCTTTGGACCACTGTTTCTGCACCCAAACGACGTCCATTTTCTTGAGATAGTCGAAACCACTCAGAGGCATTTCCTTCTTCTGACGATCTGGGAGAGATGTTGAAGCGGGTCTTCCTTCCACGACAGCTCCAAAGAAGTCAGCAAGCTTGTATGCGCGTCGCAGAACCGCTGCTGTTGGTTGTTGATTCCAGAGCTCGAGGAAACCAAGGAAGAAGCCTGGTCGGGTGGTCTGCTGGCGCTTGACGCGGGCAATTTGATCTCGTAACCGGGCAGCCTTGAAATAGTCTCTTCGCTGACCGTTGCGGAGAATGTGTGCGTTTTGCAGAATGACACCATCGATGTAATGAAAGTTCAGCGAATCCATCAGGAAAGCGTCAGTCTCGGCCATGAAGATGACTGGAATGCCATTCTTCTGCAGCAGCTGGAGAAGATAGTTGATCGTCGTGGCCTTGTGCGTGTCGTCGAACAAGAGCACGAGACCATCGAATCCCTGATGAAGACAAGTTTCGCTCAAGGTTTCCGACAGCTCCTCGGGGTTGATTGGGGAATCACATTTGTCATGGGTGAAGCTTTGGTAGCCGAAGAACAAGCTTGAAGCTGAAGGCCTTGATGACCCACCCTTGCCTTCGTGGATGGATGTTGCGGCGGAAATGGGACGAGCAACATGAGCCTCATTCGACATGAAATTGATGGGAGCAAATGAGTGGCGATTGGCCGATGGAGATGCAGGTGATCGAAGAGGTCCAAGAGATTCGGTATCTGACATTGAAGAGTCCCGCGAGTGATTCCTTGCAGCAAGAGTTGGCGTGGTGCTGCCATCTCCTCGTCTTCGGGGGGTCATGGCGCCGCGAGGAGTACGATCACCTCTTGGGGACAGAGCACCGCCAGGAGTGAAGTCGCCACGAGGAGTCATGCCGCCTCCAGGAGTAAAATCACCTGGACTCCTTGGGGTCCAATCGCCCTTCCAGGATGGCGTATAGCTGCCATCCCAGTACTTTTGTGGCGAAGGACCAGTAATGGGCAAGATGCACAGACTTGAGTCCGGGGTCGAGGCCGGCATGGTGCCCGTGTGTGCAAGCATGCGGAAAGTGGTCATGGTACTGAGAGGACGTGAAGTCCTCGCGCTGGGAGACTCGGCTCGCTGGTCCTTGCGGCGGATCTGAACGGCTTTCCATGTCTTCTTCGCTCCCCGAGCCAGCCGCGAGAAGAAGAGACTATAGATGCCAGGTTTGTCTTCATCTTTACGATTAAAATGGTATTGTAAGTAGAGGATGGAAATTCCGGCGAGTAAGAATCCGGATCCCACTGTCACTAGTAGATATTGATACCAGTGTGTGAAGAGTTGGTCAGTTGGCAAAACTGCATTCCAGTAGATCTCGAATTGAGTAGTATTCGACACATCATATGGCTGAATGTCTGCCGGCTGAAAGAATGAGGCCATGGTGAACGAATGTGCGTATGCGCGTGCCTGCAGGAGGCCGTAACGGTCACAACGTCACACGTGGTGGGGTTCAATACATTATATCTAAATTGAAAGAGTGGTCCGGGAGGAAATGAGAGTCGTCTGGCGTGTAGACTCTCTCAGTGTATCGCGTCGTCGTCTGTGTCGCCGCCGGTCGAAGAAGTGGTCGCAGGGTGGAAGGGGAGAAACAGTGCTCTCTGACGTTGTGTAGGAGAAAAGAAAAGTCAGTGTCGTATTTGCGGTCGATGCGTGAGCAGCGGGCGAGCCTGGCGGAAGGCAAGGGTAGCGCTGTGTGAGCCAGTTCGGGTCGTCGGTTACAAAAGAGGAAACGGACTAGCGGTACCTGAGGAGAGCGAGTCGGTGGCTACAGAGTGCACACACAAGGGCCAAAAGTGACCGACGCAATGGTGCATGAGACGGCCGTTTACTTTCAGCAGGCGCCGTCGGTCGCAAATGCACGTGGCAAGTCTCAGAAGGGCAAGATGGATGGCCGCCATGATTGCTCGATGCAGGCTCGGCCGTTTCGTGTTCGGAACGGAGCGCTGGAGACGGTGTGGACGACCGTTTCCCTTAGGTTCTGCTTAGGTTTACCAGTGGCGTGCACGGCGCAGGGGTGTGACCGTCGCCTCGGGCCCTGTGGGATTGCTCCACCATTTCTCGGGCAGCAGGGATTGTTGAGGGTCATCGCAGCAGCCAAGACGAGTCAATCTATTCAGCTGTAACCCGTGTGCGAACAGCAGATCTGTTGCGGATGCGGCTCGTCGACCGAGCTGGCCTTGTCCGAATCGAGAAGCGAAGCCATGTCTTGGACGTCTTCGTTTTTATGGTCCTATACGTTGACGAAACGCTGGCACCACTGGAACCCGCTGAACTGACCGATCAGTCGACAGCATGTATCGCGGTACCCATGCAGGGTGGAGAACAGAAGATGACTGTCATTTTGTTGAGTTGGCAGTCAGGCAAATTGTCCGGTAGAGGATCGCCAGGTCCCGACCGAAGGCGCAGCGCAGACAGTGCATGATTTTGACTGCGTGTGAAAAATAGCAAAATAGCAATTAGAGGCGCGAATAGGGTCAAGCCTCCCATGACGGGACCAGCAAACCATGTTTTCTTGTTCATCTTCCTCCCGCAATATTGTTAGGACCATGCAGTATTGTGCCTTTGTGCCATCCCTCAGGCGTGCTGCCTCGGCCGTGGCGCCTGGCAGTAGCAGGAAACTCTGCCATCAAGGAAATTTGCAACCCTTTTTCTCCGCCGGCAAATGTTGCTCTATACCGCAAGCTGACTTTCATAATTTACCTTGCTTCTGCCGTGCTTACCGACTTGATTCTCGCAAAGCAAGTATGAGACTTTGCATCTACAATTGGCACCAATCCCTGCACCCACGCTCCCTTGAGTGCTCCTTGCTTCGATCAATTCGATCTGACCGGCCCTGACTCGTATCCTCTTAGCAGAAGCTTGTATGAGAATCGTGAAACAGCCCTGGACAATATCGCCATCGTCACACTATAGTAGACACTCGAAGTGGAATGTGCCGCGAGGAAACACCTCGGTAGCTGCAACAAACGAGTGTAACAGAACACGAGGTTTCTTCTGATACCCATGCCCATCAGATCGACCTTGCAGAACGCCGCTCGCCTGTTCTCTTGTCGCTCCCCCGCGCTGGGCGAAGATCAACCGAGGGAGGTTAGATTAGGAAGGATCATGGATGGACGGAAATACTATACCGCGCAGGAGTAGCCAGCAGTAGCGAACCCCGCCATCGCCATCGCCGCCCGCCACAAGATGCAGCATTTCCTGGAAAACCTGGTGGAGAAGTCAAGCCAGCGACATCGAGACAGCGGGGACGAACATTCTTCGCTCGCTTCCACACGTCAAGCAGGGCAAAGATGTGCACTCCACGTACGCATGTACAGTATCCACTCGCTTCTCGCCGGGCATCAGCGCCTACAGCGGAAATCCAATATTGTCACGACAATGGCACCATCCCTGATTCCCTGCCCTGCGCTGCCCTATCCTACCTTTCCGAAAAGTGACTCCCACCACGAACGCGTTCCTATCAGCATCACGAGATCTGTGGTCAGCGAGTGCTATTCTCGTCCCCCGACCCATCGCAAAGGTAACGTCGCACTTGAACACCACACAAAGCTTCCGTCCTCGTGGGTTGCCCGGCGCCTCATGCCCTCAGCCTCTTTCATCTCAACAGGGCCAACTACCCACGCAACTTAATGCTTGGTACCCATTTCCCGACTGGAAAAACAAGATGAAGATCCTCATCACGATGAGAAAACTCCTCTGTCCCAATAATGCCCACTCCAACAACCCCCTCCCGCGGACGACTCGCAGGCGGCGCACCACTAGCCCCGCCGCCCTCGGTGTTGCCCGTCCGAGAAGGGTAAACGAGGCACAGCAAAGGTGCACGGAAGAGGAAAGTCGTACAAGCACTGCTGCATGGAAATTTTTCTTCCACCCGAAGAATCATCGAAGCCCTGCATATGGGCGTACTACTGCATCTGCCACTTCGCAATCTGGCCTTCGGTTCTTCGTCTCTGCCTAGTTAGTGAATGTTGTACCAAAACCCTTTTGCATGACCAGACTCCGTGCCGATAGGGGTGGTGATCTGCCCATTCTAGATGCAGGGTATACCGAGCATGCATGACATGCCACGACGACCCAGCTTCGCTTGTGAAACCTCGTCGGCGTCATGCCCTTTGAGCCTAAACGTGTCGCGGATTTGCAATGCCGTCGCAAGCCTGTATGTCTGGATCTGATGATGGCAGGTGGATCATGTCAACGGGCTGGGCCAAGCTGTCTGAGGTAGCCGGAAGTTTCGTGTGAGGGATCAAGGTTCGGGGAATGTCACTATTGCGAGAGACAAGGATTGGCAGCGCGATGGATGGAAGCGTGTCACTGTAGCGAGAGATCAGGTCACGATGGATGCAATGGTAGATAATTGGTAAGACATTAGAAATTTTCTGGGAGTGTGATCACTACGAGAGATGCCTGCCGACGTTTCTTTGGAAGCTGTTTCGGACCCTTAAGTGTGCTACCGATAATGATGCTTTTGTTGTGTGCCCGATGCCTGGTGTGCTATGCCGAAAAGACGGTGGTCGTGACAATGAGATGGAAAAAAGTGAGAGGCCCCATCTAGGAGGATGAAAAGTGTTCGTGATACAGGCCGTTATTGTGTCGTGATGCGTCGAGATTACTCCATCGTGATGCCCAAACCCTGGCTCTCCTGCTGTGCCATCTGAATGGCGTTCCAACAATCCCGAGCGCATTGCTCCATGCTGAGCTCAGTCTTCCACCCCAATTCCTCGGTCGCACGTTTTGTGCCGGCAACGCAGAAGCCAACGTCTCCAGGACGGCGATGCGTCATGTTGACCGGCAGTTTCACGCCAGACGCCTTCTCAAAGTAAGTCACAACCTCCGCAACGGTGGTGCCGTTGCCGGTGCCAAGATTGTAGGACCTGAACGCCTCAGTGTTCTTGGGGCTGATGGCTGCGCTCATGGCGGCAATGTGACCCTTTGCGAGATCCATGACGTGGATAAAGTCGCGGACTGCAGTTCCGTCACGGGTCTCCCAGTCAGAGCCAAAGACATTGAGCACCGGTCGTGCACCTGTCAGAACCTGGGCAATGACGGGGAAGAGGTTGGTTGGCACTTGACGAGGGTCCTCGCGGAGAATACCAGATGGGTGGCAGCCGACTGGGTTGAAGTAACGGAGTGCTGTGATTCGCATGCTAGGATCTGAGCGAGCCATGTCTGCGAGAATTGCTTCGGCGAAGTACTTGGTCCTGCCGTATGGTGATGTGAGGCCAGTTGCACCTGGAAGAAGCTCCTCGCCGTCGACAGTCTCCGGGAAGTGAACAAGATCGTGCTCCTTCAATGGCTTGCCGGCGTTTGCGCGAGTGCCGTAAACTGTGGCGGAAGATGAAAAAACAAAGTTCTTGATGCCAAACTCCTGGAGGAGAGCCAAAAGATCTACAAGACCGCAGATGTTGTTCTGGTAGTACTGAAGGGGCTTTGAGATTGACTCCTCAACCGACTTGAAAGCGGCAAAGTGGATGACACCAGCAATGCGGGATGCCGGCTCAGCATTCTCTCCACTTGGTCGAAGAGCGTAGCGAGACACGAGATGCCGCATCCATTGGCTGCGGTAGTCGAACTGGTGGAGCTTGAGGACTGGGACCTGAAGACCTTGCTTGCTGCACCATTCGGATGCGAGCTGACGAACATTGTCGAGGACGTTCTCGAATGAGTTGCTGAGGTCGTCTACTACAATGACGTTGTAGCCCTCCTTGAGAAGCTCGAGAGTGGTGTGCGATCCGATGTAGCCGAGGCCTCCAATGACCATGACATGCTTGGAGCTGTTGCGAATGAAGTTGCGTCTGCTGGCGTCAAGGGAGAAGAACCCGTTGCTGTCCTCGTATACCGAACTCTCCGGTGAGAACTCTGGGGAAGACGGTGGTGAGTTGAGTGCGGGTGACCATAGTGGAGACCTGGGGGCGGGCGAGTTGGTGGCCGATGAGGCCTCTGAGGGCGAGTATGATTGAATGTGCATGTTTGATGGCCTGCAGACTATTGACCGTTGAAGGTGATTGATATAAGCGAGGGAATCAACCTGGTTCTACGATCTCGGTGTGCAAGTAGGGAAAGACAGTATACCGTCGACGTTGTAGCTTGTTTGCCGTGAACGAGTCAACGGGTGGGAAGGGCCTTTATAGATGATCCACGGAGGCAACGGGCAGTGGGCCTGATGAGCTTGGTTTCTCAGCGGGACAATGTTCTAAATTGGCGAAGGGGACGGGAGAGTGACAACTCACCGGAAGCTAGAAGTGCGTCAAACTATGGTTTCGAGGAGAGCCAGGGCCAAGCGTGGTGAGTTCAGGTTGCAGCGAGGACTTTGCCGGAATGGTAGACATGAGGTAGGCAGGGAGCCAGACGATTCGTTCGGCAAGAGCATCTCTGCAGTCCACTGGTGACACTGGCCGGTGCTAGTCCTTGCCCTTTGCACGCAGGGTGAAAGCACGTTTCCTGTAGCGCCGATGAGAGCATCCAAGGGAGATCGACTGACGAGCCGGATGGTAATTTCCTCCAATCCTGCCTAAAGACGACCCGCCGGCGCAGCGATTTGGGAAGATGCACGAGCCAAACATTCGCCTGTAGTGGTGAGGTGTACGCCCGTGCTCGGGTGAGCTTGTCCAAGGTGGTGAGTCAGGTGAGCACTGTGCCACCGCGACCACCCCTCTGCAGCCTTTGCTTGGGCGATAAACACCTGCAGGACCACTACCAATCTAGGGTTCAGGCGAAATTGACAGCTAGACTCCGTTCCACGTTTGTCTAAGCTGACCTCACGTCGCTCACGATAATTCAGAACCTGCAGGAATTCCTATATTGCGATATTGCGTGCCTCGCCAGACGGTCAGCTCAGCATACCGCACGACACCGATGGAGCGCCCTTGCCGATCACCACGGCAAAAGGGGAAACACAGGAGCTCGTATTTGGCATCATGGCTACTCAACATGAGGACAAGCGTGAATGGTTTGAGGCGCAAGTGCAATCTACAGAGGGCCCAAGGCGCCGGTTCTGCGTTACCTGGCTTGTTACCACTTCCAGACCATCTCGCAACGTTAGGCATGAGCAGGATGTGCGTCAAGGATCATGGAGATCGTATTGAGCCCGCAAGCACGGTTCGAAGACATCATGGAGGGGCGTCTCCTCAAACAATAGACGACCTCACCTTGAGTGGTAAAGCCACGGGAGGCTCCTCCCACGCAATTACAGACACACAGGGCTGTCGCTCGTTTACCGGCCCGAGTGCCAAGGGCAGAGACGGTGGTGCAGCAAAGACAGACAGGCCGCAACCCGCAAAAACCCTTCTGCGAGACGGCGCAAGACATGGTCAAATCCACGTGTCATCCCAATTGGGTATACGGCCAAGTCAATTGCAAATTGCATCTGTCCCTTTCCGATCGCACATCATGTCTTGTTTCACACTCACGTCCAGCCACGCAACTCTAGCTTACAAGCTTCTCGCAAATACATGGTTTGGCCATGAACTGTGTCAATATACGCGAATGCTGGCAAAAGCATCTTGTACAGTATACGATCCAACGACAAACGCCTGCCTACGGCGGGATCGCGAGGCTCGACGTTTACGAGTGCCGTCATGCTGCATAGTGTGGGTCAATAGAACGTCTATTCTGGGGTGCATTTCTGCAGGCAATTTTTTTTCTTCCGCCCGCCTCCTGCGGCCCTTGGGCCAAACAGGCAACATGGCAAGCCCCGGAACAATCTGTCATTCAGCCGCAACGAAAGACTCCTTCATTCAACCTTGCCAATAGCGCTTCGCTTCTGACCAGTAGCGGCTGACCAGCATGACGACTGCCCCTGGTTGGGCTGGCTCTGAACCAGAGGTCGGTCCGAACTCAAAGGCACGCACCTTCCGTGCCAAGGTGCACTCAACGAGGTCGTGGCCACAAAACCTTGGATCGCTCCCGCTTCTACGCGAGTCGTGGGACGCCGAGGAGGATTCGTCGGGAACGCATGCTAGCATTTGTGGGAACGAGAAGCCAAGACGACGGCGCACGGGTAGTACACTTCGATCGATATTGCAGGGATTTCAACGCGGAGGGACCTGCGCGCTAAGGACCCGCCGACGAAGATCATACCCCATGAATGGATTTTTTTTTTTGCTGACCGGCTATATCCAAGACTGTGATTCTCGCCTGTGGAAAAGGCTTGTTTGGGATCCACAATAATTTATGCATGGAAGCTCACTGGGCAGGTCTATAGTAGCTGAACTGCGGAGATGCGGCGACCAATATCCTGCAGCCAACATATGGCCGACCCGCGCTACCCAACTCGCTGGCACTGCCGAGTTTCAATAGTTCGGGTGATCACAGGCTTGGTCGAGCTTCCAGATCACATCCATGTGGCGAGTCTGTGCTGGTAAGGCAGAGATCTCCGGCCCTCGTGGGCCTTCGTGGGGTGGATGACACGATATGATGCCATGAAACTATTCATTAAAAATCTTGGTATGATCCAGATTGAGTGGTGGAGAAATCCCACCTCGGCCGCAGCGCCGCCAGATCGGTAGCTTCTACGACGAAGACGAAGAAGTGCCCAGAGTGGATGTCGTGGCCGTCGACCCGTCGCAGTACTCTACCCAACCGTCCAGATTCATCTTCTTGATCACCGTGCTAAACCCCTCGCTGCCGGCTGATTTCCCACTCCGGGAACAAACGCCACTCACTGCCTCGGCCGAAACCGACGGTGCGTCGCTGGGGTACTCGATGTGGTAGACGGGCTTGCCGGCATCCACAAAGGGCGAGAAGGTGGAGCATTCGCCGTACTGGGCACATTGCTCGTTGACGGAGAAATGGGTAAATGACAGCACATCGTCAATGACGTCGCCGGCATTCTTCAGTCCGGTCGACATGTTGTACCGGTTGGCCTCGTCCGAGAGGAATTGCATGAAGCCGACCGTGTCATTTGCGGTGAGCCCGAGGCCGTTGTCGTTTTGCTGTGGAGTCAAAAGTCAGCACTTGTCCAGCTGCAAATCTCACGGGATGGAGATTTTCGTCTCAAATCGGGGGGGGGGGGGAGGTGCCTTACGAAGCCGTCGACATTGTCAGGGTCAATTGCATCACAGCCTTTGTCGCTCGCCAACTTGATTCTGGAAGCCATGATTTTCCGGACATTGTCGCTGTTGGTCTGGAGCCACACTTCGCCCGGCCAGCCATCGAGACCCTTGCCTTTGTCGCTGTCGGTGAATTGGCTCGAGTCTGGTCGATTGGGCTCGTAGGATCCGGCGGAAAAGTAGCAGATGACTTTCTTGTTGAGAGAGTGGAGCTTGGTGATGGTGCTCTGATTGTTGGTGAACAGATCGATATCGAACACTTCGACATTTGGATCTGTTGTGGTTGCATCATCGGCAATAGTGATTGGGTTGAGGAGGACGATTTGCCACGAACTGTTCACCGCAGGTTGCCAGAACGTGCGGTTGGTAACGGTCCCCGTGGGTGATGGCGCTGAAGGGGGACTGCTGCCTCCATTGTCGCTATCATCGTCGTCGCCGCCATTGTTCAGACCCAAGCCGAGACCTACACCAAGGCCTATAGCGAGAGCAACGACAATGATCACCGCAACGATGATCCAGAGCAGACGACGAGAGCGTCTGGCGCGCGGGAATTTCTCTCCCTCCATCGGACCGAGTGGTTGTGAGGCTCTTGCCTCGGAGACGAAAGGGTTCTTCATGGGCGGTGTGATTTGTTATTCGGGCGAGACTTGGATTGTTGTGACGATGACAAGACGCCGAGAAGTGATATCCACTCTGGTTCCGCGCTCAGCATCTCATTATGTTGTCGGCGACGCTATTCTGGACTCTCGACAGAGTTCGAGGGCTGAAGTGGCTCAGCACAAACACTTGCACAGGCCTGAAACCCCTCGATGCAGTTCGCAGCTGGCCGGCTCAAAACGGTCTAGGTCGATTCGTGTCGCGGGAAGCGGAAAGGCAGGCAAAAGGTTCACAAATTCTCACATTCCGCGACTTCAGGTCTCCTTGAGCCGGACCGTTTCTCGGTTTCTCATCGGAGAAAGACTACAGCCCGTTTTGACTTTGCTTCTGACATCAACGGCATTCTCACATCTCACTCATATGGTTGTTTCGATCCTTCACGGCCGTTGAGCGTCGATAGTTCACGGCCACACCCTAGAGCGCCACTCGTGGTCACCTGGGATTCGTACGAGACCTGTCTGACCGACCACATTCCCGACCCGTCCAGGTGTTGTTGAATCCTTGCATACGACTCGTGATCGACCCATGGGCCATGGCGCCTTTGCGTTGTCCACGCACTCCCTCATTCAATGAGCCAGCCAGTCATTCGCTCCTTTCGGCACATGGCTGCGAGGGATTGGGAATATGCTCTCAAGCCCCCAGGGCCAAGCTCCTGCGACCCTGCGTTGTGATCGCCTACGCTATCGTTTTAGCTCGGCGTGGCGCCACGCCCCCGTCCCACGCGCCATCCAAACCCCGTCAGTTTCACTCTCTCCCTCGCTGTCGTTGACCTGTCGAGCCCCTTGACGCTGCCGCTGCGATTCCTGGAATGCTGTATCACGTCGGCAACCCGGCTCGACAGGAACCTCGCACTGGCTCCGAAATGACCGACTCGTCATGCGTGTCAGCGTGCTTCGTATTCGATGTGCCCGACTTGGGCCTCGTTCGCTCCACAGGCATCCACAATCCTGCCCAGAGCGCCCACTTTGATCTCAAAACAGCGATCAACACTTCGATATTGGTCCAGCTGCGGCTCGTCGTCCCCTACCTTTGGGCCTGCCGCCTTCAATTTGGGCTTAGTCGAGTCCGGCGAGAACATCCGTGCTGTCTTTTTCTGTCCCATCCTTCGTAAACCTTCTCGCGTGGCGGGACCCGATACCAATTTTCACTCTGAAGGGCAACGCCTTTTTAATCTCAGACATCGCTTTACTGGAAACCTCGCTCTTCCACAACGCTCGAGCTTGAAACACGCCTTCCTTGGTACGTCGTCAGTGCCAGAATACACTTTCGCTTTTTTCTATAATACTTCAAGGGTAAGTTCCACCTCTCCTTGTCCCATCATCAGCTTCACATTACGACAACAACCCAAGTCATTCGCTATATAATCATGGGTAACAGTATCTCATCCTCAATCCTTGCAGGTCTTGGAGTCGCCGCTCGCTCTTCCACTACTACAAGACCAGCCACAACCGCCACCAGACTTCCAACCTCATCTACTAGTGTAATTCCAACCACCACTAGACTCCCGACGACCACAACGGCCGTCGTTTCCAGCAGCATGACTTCCGTCAGCTCAAGCTCCACCGCTGTGCCGGTCACAGGCGGCTCAGTGGCCAACACCATCCTTGTTCTCGCAAAGGACACTGATGGCTTGTACACTTCCACCTCCGGTCTCAACGGCTACGGCATTCCTTTTCAGTCAATCATTGTTCCTCAGTCCGGCATCCAGCTCCCAGCGCTGAACTCTTCGGCCACTCAGGGTAACTTTGGTGGTATCATTGTTCACGCTGAGGTCTCCTACGACTTCGGTAATGGCAACTGGTCCAGCGCTCTTACCCCTGCCCAATGGGCCGACCTCTATAACTACCAGACCGCCTTCGGCGTCCGCATGGTCCGCCTTGATGTCTACCCTGGTCCCAACACTGATTCCGCTGTCATCTCTGGCGGCTGCTGCGGCTCTGGCGTCGAGCAGGAGTTCAGCTTCACCGATGTCTCTGCCTTTGCCTCTGCACAGCTTAAGACTGGCGCTGGTGTCAGCTCCCAGGGTCTCTACCACTACCCAGCGTCTATCACCAACACCACCAGGACCAAGCAGATCGCTGCTTTTGGCCCCAGCTCCGACGGCACTTTCGCTAGCGCTTCCGTGGCTGCAGTCATCAACAACTTCGACGGTCGCCAGCAGATGGCTTTCTTCACTTCCATGGCTACTCAGTGGAATTTGCTTTCCAACTACGCCCAGCACTCTTGGATTCACTGGATGACTCGTGGTCTCTTCGCCGGTCGTCGCAGGACTCTCCTCGGTACCCAGATCGATGATGTCCATCTTATCACTGATATCTACTACCCTGCCGGCAACCAGTACCGTGTGACAAAGGAAGATCTCGCTGCCCACATCCCGTGGATGGCCGACATCAACTCTCGTCTTCCTGCTGGCTCCAACTATGTGGTCGAGCTTGGTCACAACGGCAACGGTGACATTGAGAACGCTACTGCCCAGAACGCCGGCGCTCGCGTTTGTGTCCCAACCGAGGCCATTGAGTACGATGAACAGATCGACACCGCTCTTGAGTTCCAGAAGCCTCTTGGCTCCGGTACCAACATCTGGCCTGCCACTCCTACCACCTACGGCTGGAGCGAGGCCTGCGCCAACCTTGACCCTCTCGCCTTCTGGTTCAGAACTGCTGCCAACCGTGATGCCTTCATGCACTTGTCGCACACTTTCACCCACATGGCTCTCAACAACGCTACCTACTCTGACACGGCCAAGGAGATCCAGTTCAACATTGCATGGATGAAGCAGCTCACCATCTGGAACGCCTCCCGCTTCTCTGCCAACGGTCTCATTCCTCCTGCCATCACTGGTATGCACAATGGTGACGCCATCAAGGCTTGGATGGACAATGGCATCACTCAGGTCGTTGGTGACAATACCCGCCCTGTCCTCATGAACAGCGAGAACGAGTACTGGCCCCTCATCTCCACCGTCGCCAACAACGGCTACGATGGCCTTCTCATCATTCCCCGCTGGGCTACTACCATCTACTACAACTGCGACACTCCTATCTGCACCACCAACGAATGGATTGCCACCTCTGGAGGCTCCGGTGACTTCACTGCTCTCCTCAACGATGCCCGCACTGTCAATGTCCGCCACTTGCTCGGTCTCCACCAGGATCCGTTCATGTTCCACCAGGCCAACATGCGCCACCACGACGCCGCTCAGACTACCATCGGCCCCGTCTCCGGTACCTTGTCTCTCCTCCAGATCTGGACGGAGACCGTCACCCAGGAACTCACCCGCCTGACCAACTGGGCCATTGTCACCCTCAAGCATGACGACATTGGAAAGGAGTTCCGCAACCGCATGACCCGTGACAAGTGCGGCTACAAGCTCAACTGGAACAAGTCCAGCGATGGCAAGAGCTTCACCTCGGTCACCGTCACTGCCAATGGCAACACCTGCGGTGCCCCCATCCCAGTCACCTTCCCAGGTGATGCTTCAGGATCCGGTACCAAGGACAAGATCGGCAACGAGCCCCTCATCATGTGGGTCACCCTCAGCGGACAGCCAGTGACTCTCACCCTGTCCACTCCTCTGGCCATTTAAGCATCTTGTTTCACGGCTGCATTTGTTCTTCATTGCACATAAATCACGACTGTCTCACGGCTCTACAATTTCCTAGTCATCACAAATAGGGGCGAGGGTTTTCTCAAAAAAGTTTTCACATCTACCAAGTAATGTCGAGAATGGCAGATTGAAGGGGTGTTGGATACTGTATTAGCATATTACACTCTCTCCAAGGGAACGTTTCCTGCTTCACTGCAGTGTATGCGCAAGCACCATCATCGGTGGAGCATATGACGGGTAGATACAGTAATCCATAATGATCAAAAACAATATTCGATACAAACGTCCTTTCACGCATTGTGACTTTTGTTCTTTTTCACACCACCTTCCTTATTCTTCGCCGATGACTTCATCTCATCCTTCCATCAACGTCCGCCTTGCATCTCCAACGTCCGGCAATTGCGAACAAAATACAACAAGGAACGCCCGTTGAGCAAACGGTATTGACACGCAACGTCAACATGCATTAACGTCTACTTGTCCGTACCAACGACCACTGCACCCCAGGTTAGGACGCCTCCCCTCCTCCCCCCATTCATCCCTCCATCTCCCTTCTGCCCTTCGCACTCCGTATGTCCCCCACCATACCCATCCATCCACCTACAGCAGCCACAACAAACAAGCCTCCCAAACCACTTATGTCTCACCCAAACGCCCGAACCACATCTCCCCCTTCCACGCCCTCGTCCCAACCCACTGGGTGCACCGGGTGTTTCTGAACCTTATCCACGTCACCCACGTCCAGCCAGAAGCCAAGCATGACTCGCCACCCACCTCTTCGCACCGGCAGAGGCTGCGTGGCTCCTCCTTTACCCATGGATGGCAGGGGGCGATAGTCCACGGCGCATGGCTCAGGTACGAGAGCTTGACATGTTTGAGCCGGCGATGGACCATCGGCGAGAGGTGGGTGGTTTCAGTGGGCAGACGACGGCCCGGGCATTGCACCCTACGAAGCAAAGCCAGTGCGATAACTTAGAAGGTGTTTTGGCCGTGAGTGCGCATGGAGACCTGCAAGATCCGCAACCCACTGCACGATCATCCTATCTCATCCGCTCCCAACTCTCTGCTCGGCGAGCAGATGCAGCTTTCCCTCCGAAGCGCCGACGCAGACACCCAGCCAGCAAGGCAGCAAGCCAGCAAGCCAGGCCCGTGCGCACCTTGTTTCACCCTCCCGGCTCCCTGGGGCTGGCCCCGGCGAGGCGAATACGAGATCTCAAAACGATAGTCCCGGGCGTGGGTGTTTTGATTTTCACCCCACCACCCACCCATACACACCATCCATGTATGAAGCATGCATTATCCCCTCGGGCATGTCGTCAGCTCACACGCGTCAGCAGTGCGTATCTGTGCTGAAGGTCCCCATGCGCTATGTATCCCTCCCATAGTGGAGACGATTCGTCGCACGCGGATACACGCGGCTGCGAACTTGTGATCGTCCGGGGAGGTGGTGGTGGGCCGGGCCATATGGCGCGGTAGGGCGATGGGGCTAGCAAGGGTGTAGGACGATTGTGGTTTTCGCTGTGCCGTGTGGACAAGGACGAGCGTGAAGGTGCCCGGGCCGGGCGAGGGGCCGGAGGGGGGTCAGGGCGGTGGGTGATGGGCAATGGGCGCTGGGCAGGGGGGGAGTTGCACGGTGAGGATGGGATGGAGGGGATCTTCGTTGACTCGTCGTGTGTGCCTGTGCCTGTGCCTAGATGAGGGTGATGGCTCCAAGCGAGCTTCGGCTGTGTATGCAGGCCAGGTCTGGGATGTTCTGCCCCCCTGCGGTGTGCGCTACGGTATGGTTCAGCGTGGTGCATGTCGTCTGCATATCGCAAACGCAGGACGCTGCAGGTATCATGCGGCAGGGTGGACGAACGCTTGTGACAGCGGCGATCAATGTCTGGACTCTGCCACGGGTCTGTAAGCGAGCAGGTGACCTTCGTGGGTTTGTCGGAGGGTTCTCGTGCTGGTGTGATCGTGGAGAGTCAAGAGGCTTGAGGAGGATTGACTATTGACAGGTCTCAGATTGTTACTTTGAGACGTTTGATATGGTGGTGATGAGTGTCTCAAAAGTATTGGCAAGCCTCACGGGTCATGTGATGGGAGGCAATCCTTCGACAATGTGGATTTGTCAGGCATCGGACGAGAGTTGTCTAGCTTCACATGTGCTTGTGGTTTTTCCCATACGTAGTAATGTTATTCGAGTACGGGAGATAGGTTGCGTGTCAGTGATATTTGCCAAAGTCCTACCAGGTAGACGTCAAGAAAAAGCATCATAACAGAATCCTAGTACTTTCTACGTCTATACACTACCAACACTGGAGTGTAGTACGGGTGCAGGAGGAGTTTTCAATTTCCTGGCATCATCCCGTGTCCAAACCAGACACGCCTCTACTCCTTCTTGTGGTCGTCAGAGTTGAGCACCCTATATTCCTTCCTTGACAGTCTCGAGCCTGCGTGCCATTGAGCTACATATCCTCTGCCACCCGGTACCAACGTATGCTATCTCCAAACATGATTTGCTCCGGAGGTGTGACACGAACAACGCTTGAGAGCGTGGCCCGTCCAAGGACTGTGATACGAGTGGTTCATTTTCATTGATACTAGCCGTGACTGACGAGTGCCATTGCCGCGTCGGGACTTCTTGTAGCGCCTTGAAATAGCTGGTATTAATCCAGTGTCTCCTTACCCTGTTACACGGTGCTGGAAGTCATACGGAGCTGTGGGCCATACCATCAAGCCACGAGCGACCGAAGCTACCAATGACCGGAGCCACGATGAGTGCTGCATAGCCACTCGGAGCGATGGAAGTACGATGGTAGCTTGGAACTGTGTCTGAAAGTGCTATCGTGCTGCTGGCAGCATCTCTGAAGGCTCTTCTACCTGTCGCTGCTAACGCTCCTGTCAGTATCGCCACTCCTTACCTATTGGTGTGCGGCTGTCGTCTTTGCTGCAACCTGTCTGACCCCAGGATACACGATGCGTGGTCTTTGAATGAGGAAAAGCTGCTGAATATGTACAACCAACTCATAGGAAAATACTGTGAAGTAGGGGAGGATTGTTCACCAGGGTTGAAGCCCATCTACTTGTCAAGTATCATGGCTAGATTTGTGATGAGGTCCTGGAAGAACACAAGGTCAATCTTGACTAAAAGCATAACAAATCCTTCCTACTCTCATGACGAATAAATCATATATATGCAATAGCGGGCTTCGAAGGCGGCCATCAATATCTCGACGCAGCGGATCAGCATTCTAATGGAGAGATGAGTCGTTTTGATGACAGTGTTGTCATTTTATATCCATTTGCGCCAAGACCGACTCCGACTGCGCCGCAGAGCCGCCTTCATCATCTGGGGAAAAACCACGCGAGCTGAATGCACCTTCACATTGAATCACCTCTCCTTCACCCCCTTCGCCGACATCTACTCTTCTCCGACCTCTTTTACGTCAATCGCTATGCTTCATTCCCTCACTAAATGGTGACCAAATATCTTAAGACCACTTCACCATGCCGCGCGATCAGTTTCTCCGACAGACTCTTGGGAATAACTTCTTCTCGGACATTCGAAAGGTCGGCGCTATCATGGTTTACACCAAGCTGATTACTGACGATTCACAGTCGCGCGTACTCGTCGTCGGCGCTGGAGGTATCGGATGTGAACTTCTGAAGAACCTAGTCACGACGGGCTTTGGCGAGATCGTGGTCGTCGACCTAGATACCATCGACCTCTCAAACCTCAACCGCCAGTTTCTATTCCGTCATTCACATATCAAGAAGTCGAAGGCGCTCGTGAGTCCCATGCGCACAAGGGCGATCATACTAGGACTGAATCACTGACACACGTCAAGGTTGCGAAGGAAACTGCCGGCAAATTCAACCCCACTGTACAGATCGAAGCGCATCATGCCAACATCAAGGACTCGAATTTCAACGTGCAATGGTTCAAGAGCTTCGGACTCGTTTTCAACGCGCTGGACAACCTAGATGCCCGCCGCCATGTCAACAAGATGTGTGTCGCCGCGGATGTGCCCTTGATCGAGAGTGGTACTACAGGATTCAATGGACAAGTACAGCCTATCAAGCCTGGACTCACGCAATGCTACGATTGCACTCCGAAAGAGACCCCGAAATCCTTTCCAGTCTGCACCATTCGAAGCACGCCGAGCCAACCTATCCACTGCATCGTGTGGGCAAAGAGTTATCTATTCACTGAGCTTTTCGGGACAAGCGAGGAGGACGCCAACGATGTTGACAACACAGAAGATGCGGACAACAAGGAGGAGATTGAGAACCTGCGCAAGGAGGCTGCTGCGCTAAAGAAGATACGGGACAATCTGAATGGTGGGCACGCATCACGCGACGTCTTTGAGAAGGTCTACCACGAGGACATTGACCGGCTCAGAAGCATGGAAGACATGTGGAAATCACGGAGGCCGCCAGAGGCCATCAAATGGGACGATATCATCAACGAGGCAACCAGTACCTCGCCCTCTGTCCTGGTCGAGGATCAAAGAGTCTGGAACCTCCCTGAGAATGTCGCCGTCTTCAATAGCAGTTTGATCAAGCTCAGCCAGAGGCTCGAACAAATGAAGGCGGCCAGCGTCGAAGTGCCCGATGCGCCACCTCCAATCATCACCTTTGACAAGGACGACCGCGATGCTCTCGACTTCGTGGCCGCCGCTGCCAACCTTAGATCCATTGTCTTTGGTATTGAGACAAAGTCACAGTTTGACATCAAGCAAATGGCTGGGAACATCATTCCGGCTATCGCAACTACCAACGCTACCACAGCTGCTCTCTGCGTGCTTCAAGCATTCAAGGTCATGCAGAACAATTTCGACAAGGCGAAGATGGTATTTCTGTCCAAGTCGCTGGATCGTGCTCTGGATGCAGAGAAGCTGGCCAAGCCTGACCCATCATGCGCTGTATGTGGCACTGCAAGAGCCACGCTCTCCATTGATCCAGAGCGAGCAACCCTACAGGATTTCGTCGAAGGTGTCCTGCAGAACAAGCTTGGGTACAAAGACATGAGTGTGACTACTGAAGCTGGTGTTGTCTTCGACCCGGACCTAGATGATAATCTCCCCAAAAAGCTCAGCCAGCTCGATATCGGCAAGGACGCATTCGTCACCGTCATCGATGAGGATGATGATACTCAACGAGTCAATCTGGTTATCGCCATCGCCGAGACGTGAGCTGGACCCCTCCCCCATGTCCGTAATTTCTGCTAACATCCTTCAGTGAGCTGCCCGAGCCCTCTCCACCCGTCATACTCATGCCAGAGTCTTTGGACATCCCCAAGAAGAAGCCTGTCGTAACGATCCACGCCAACGGTGAGACGAATGGCTTATCGGACCCTGCATCCGGCCAGAAGAGGAAGCGCGATGCAGAAGACGACGAGGTTCAGATTGAGGCTGGAGCGCCGAAACGCAGTAAAGTCGAGCAGAGCAATGGGTCGTCCATCGAGATCAATGACGACGACGGTGCAATTGTCCTCGACTGAGGATGGAGGTGCCATCGAGACGACTTTCACTTCCTGTCGTCAGCATTTTCCTTTGTCAAACACGATACCCGGACTTACAGTAGCGCTCAACCCACCGTCGAGGTTCAACACGCAGTTGTGGGCATAGCCATTCTGGATGAGGAAGAGGACTGCATCGGCGACCTCATCGGCAGTACCGAAGCGCTTCAGGGGGATACGAGCAGCAGCCTGCTCACGAGCTTCTGGGGTCATGGCTAGAAGGACGACGTCAGCTGGGCGGATTCTTGAGCGATTTTCGGATTCAAATGAATGTATATTAACGAGTCTATGGCAACATATAGACAGCGAGAGGCTAGAGCTCCAAGCGAAGCTCGCCCTGTGCATAGGGAGGAACATCCAATACGAACAAGTAAAGAAATCAAGCTCACACCGTGACTTACCATCTGTCATATCCGTCTGCACATACCCCGGCAGCACAGCATTCACCCTCACCCCCGACGGTCCCAACTCGGCCGCCAACGCCCTCGTGAACCCCACCACCCCCGCCTTACTCGCCGCATACGCCGCTGACCCCATGCCCCCATGCGTCCCCAGCAGCGACGCAACATTCACAATCACGCCCTTACCCACCTTGTCGCCCGCTGGTCCCACATCCTCCTTCTCCCCCTTCCCCTGCCCCTCCTCCTTTCCCCTGGCCCCCTGCCTCACCATCCTCTTGCCCGCCCACTTCGCCCCCCACAAACACCCCATCAGATTCGTCCCCACCACCTGCTCCACCAAGTCCTCGCTCGTCCGCAGGAAAAGTGACTGGTGACTGATGCCGGCGGAATTGACGAGTACATCGACTCTTTCCTGCCGGGGGATAGTTTTGTCGAGATCGTGCCAGAAAGAGCGCGAGGAGATGTCCCCTGCTACCACGCGGTGAGGGGGGGAGGAGGGCGCGGGGGAGGGGAGGGTGGAGAGCGCCGTGGAGAGGGTCGAGGGTGTGCGGGCTATGAGGGTGAGGTGGCACCCGTGGGAGGCGAGGAGGTGCGCGGTGGAGAGGCCGATGCCGCGGGAGGCGCCGGTTATGAGGGCGTGGAGGCCGGAGAGGGAGGGAGGAGAGGACGGGGGGTGGGAGGTGTGGGTTTTGCGGTGGGAGAGGGGGGTTGGGCGGAGGAGGATGGGGCGGGGGAGGGCGTGGAGGAGGTGGGAGGTGGGGCGGAGGGCGGGCTGCATGGTTAGTGAGAGGGAAGGAATGGAAGAGGGTTGATGAGGTGGATGGTTGGGTGTTGTGGATGAAAGGAAAAAACGTGAGGATGGACCTCGAGGTGAGGTTGTGGAGCTGGAGCTTCAGATTCAATCTCAGCTTGGGATGGGAACTTCACTTCCTGCTGTGACGACCACCTTTCGGCGACACCAAGATGGGGCTGGTTCAATACGAGATCTGAACGTAGGATGGCAAATAGGTTGAGATTTATTGATCATCATTGTGAGCTACGTTGATATTCCTAGCATCTCCCATCCCGTGCTTCTCTTTCTTAGTAGTACGATTTCCCTCTTGCCTCGGAGGGCATCTCCAATCCCTTTCAGTCGCCGTGTACCTCACTCATACTGCGCCCCTGCCTTCGCATAGAGGTCATCATCGATTCGAATGGTGAACTCAAGCGCTGCCCCTCTGATCCTGATGTCCAGGAAGTAGGTCAGCTTCACGCATCCGGTACTTTCGATGGTCTGGTAAGCGTCTGGTGGGAACTCCTGAGTTTCGAACTCTGGCTCCGAACTCGTGACGGTACAAAGAGGTATGAGATCGTCGAGTCCTGGATCCTTCAAGTCGCCGTCGTAGATATACAGCTTCTCTTGAACTGCGTATGCGTCGTTCCAGTCATCGACGACTGCGCTACTGAACAGACGATAGAACTTGGTCTTCCAGGTCTCGTCATGCGGAATGTCTTCGCCTTTGCGAAAAAGCCAGTCGGGAACTTTGGCACGATAGCAATGCTCATTCTCGTCCCACACTTTCTGGCTTTCAGTATGTTTACCAGCTTTCCACACCACCTCTTTGGAGAGAGCATATCCTCGCCTTGCTTTGCGGCATGTCACCATGCCTCCGTGGAAAGCCTGGTAGGCTGCACCTTTGACGATTGCCATGGCACCCTGGAGTGGTTGATGGACGAGTAGCCCCGGCAGGTCTTCCTTGTCCGTCGCATCAGCCACAAATAGTCCATCATCACCGCTAAATCGTTTGCGAAGCTCCGAATACACGTACGGCCATTGACCGCCACCACCAACAAGTAGTAAGTGTTGCGGCCCTTCACCAGAAGCCAGCAATGCAGCCCGACGGTATTGACTCTCGATCAGCTCCGCAGCTTTATCGATCGTTGGCTTGAAGATTGCGCAGACGTCTTCGCAGGACAAGAAGATTCGGCCATCTTTGATACCACTCCCAGGGTTGTCGAAACGACTGTCGAGCCGGATCCATGAGCTCTTTCGGTTCTCTTCGTCGCCATTCCCGTCGAAGGTATCCTTGATTCTTTCCCACACTTCGAGAACATCCTTCCAGATACTACCAGTCTGCTGCATCCTCGCGAATGCCTCTGGACCCATACGCCCTTTCAGATGATCGGCGAACCGTTGGTCGACGTTCATTCCTCCCTCTAGCGCCCCATCTCCAATTGCGGCTTCGCTGAACTCCAGCTGCGGTGTGGTCTTGAGGACTTTGTAGGTGATGACATCGATAGTCCCTCCTCCGATGTCACAGTTGATGAAGACGTCGTCCTTCTCTGCATTGAAGGCCCGGACTGCTCCCAGGGTGAAGATCGCCGCCGCTTCGGGTTCACTCACTACCGTGAGATTCTTGCTCATTCCTGCCGCTACCGCAGCCCTCCGGGTCGCCTCTTTTGCAGCATCGGACCATATTGCTGGTACTGTCAATATCCACTCCCATTTCGCATTTGACAAGACCTTGTCCGTGAATCGGGCCTCGAGTGTTTTGCTCTTGGTGACTGTGTCGTGCACCTGGCGTAGGAAAATAGTGACCACTTCTTCAGGGGACTTGTCTGCTGCTCTACACTTCTCTCGGATCCTTTCGTGGGTGATGCCACCCGGTATCTATTGACTAGGGTCCAGGGCCAGCTTGAAGAACTCAATGCAGTCTTCTCCAGGCTCGAGCTGATTTCCCCAGCGTATGACATTGCCCCTAGCGTCGAGTTTGATCTTGGTGGGATTTCGATTCGTTTTCCCGCCTGGCCAGCTGTGTGTTGTCAGTATTCTGCAGCAGGAAGTGAATACGAATGACTCACTCCTCGAAGGTCCAGATCTGTGCTGGCTGATCCTTGGTGTACTCGTGGAAGACGGCAACGCTGTATTCATTAGAGCTTCCTCGTGAGGACCAGCTTTAGCAAAGCTTACCAGGTAGTTACGTTACCGAAGTCGACAGCTACGGCTAGTCTCCGACGGGATGACCGGACGATGCGGCCTTGATGAGTCCGCTTTGACATACTGGATGGTGAGGTAGAAGAGAGCACTAAGAGAGGTACTGAATAGTATGGGTGACGATGATGTATAGTGAGTTGGTAAAGACACTCAGAAAGAAGTAGTTGTGAACTGCCAGAAGAGAGAGAGCTGATACAGTTGACTCCGTGTTAGTAGCTCTCGTTCTCTTTGTGAATAGAAAGAAAGATGAATGAGAGGAGCCAGGATATGTCAGGCTTTGATGAGTAATGTGTGAGCTACTGGGACGGTATAGGTGGACCGGAAATGTAGGAGATGAGGAGTAATGGTCTGTTGCCAACCTGTGTGACTTGATGTGAGGTGAGATAGAAGGATCCAAGCATGGATGAAAGCTCGTTCGAGAGAGCTGGTAGTTGCAGGAGAAAGTGGTATGGGAAACTCCGAACTGCACCAAGATAGCTGCTGGATGAATGAGAATGATATGCGGTGGAATGGGCTAGAGATAGTATCAATATATGTGGGCACTGGTGCCTCTAGTAGTGAGTGTCTGTGACATTCACATTTGGCCAGTCAATGAAGCCCGTAGATTGTTCAATGGTTGTGTCATTTGTGAGGACTTCAGGGCAGTGGTAATGAAGAGTGAGAAGTAATTGAGCAAGCCTGAACACTGGTAGTATGCGTTCATCGATCAAAGTAGAGACCCAGGTAGAGACGGCAATGCCTAGAATGGAGTAGCGTACATAGTACGCCGGGGAAGAGGTGATTTGATCGTACGGTTGGCCAAGTCCAAGCGACGACCATCGATATTGCTCAAGGTGAAGTGAGGGACAATACGGAGAAGATAATATTGGAGAGAGTGAAGGAAATTAAGATGATGATATCCGTGAAGAACAAGGATGAAGGGGCGGAAAAGGGCAACGCAGTCGGAGCTAGGAAGGTGAAGGTTTACACTCATGGGAGCCAGGAAGGGAAATACATATGTTACTGTGACATTGATGTAGTGCGAGCAAAACATCAAGTTATGAAGTGAGCAGATAGCTCCAGTCAGATGAGTAGATCATCAGCCTCGCAGAAGACGTCAGCGGAATCATTCACATGCCAAACAGTACAACCAGGTGCATCATAGGAGATATCAACATCGTTCTCCACCCACTTCTTTGCCCCAAGCCCTTCTCTACATCTCTGCTCCATCGACTTCCCTTCTCTCCTCCTCCTCTCCACCATCTCGGTTCTGAAAGGATCTGCGCATTTCAACGAACACCACGCACGTCACCTACCTGATCTTCTCACTTACCATATCGCCAGACCCATCTCATTGCTTCATCTACCTCATCGCAGCTCACTCACTTCACTTCACTTCACACACTATACTGGATTCAGTGGAACGGTACGGCGTCAGACATAGCAAGCAATGCTGTCGCACTCCCGATCTCGCAGGTCTGCTATTAAGCAAGCAACAGAGATACAGAAGATCGTTGTGCAGCCTAAAAGGTTGAGCAAATCCGAAAAGTTCAATCGCCGAAAGAGGTGGCTGGAAACAGCAGTGAGGAAGGGCGAAGTCGATATCATCTTCCACAATGGAACGATGAACATCGTCAAACATCAGAATGATGCCTGCGACAATGATGCAGACGATAGCAGCGACGACGAGATGGTTGACCAGGACGAGGAAGATGGCGAAACGGACGATCCCAACTTGAGCGAAGAGCAGAAGACGATCAGAGTGCAGCGCACCGAGATCGAGAAGCTATCTGCGGACAACGAGGAGGCCAGGGAGGAGATCTTCCGGCTTACAAACGAAAATCAGGATCTTAAAGGCGAGCGTAACGTCGAGGATGTCCAGAAACTCGGTCAGTTGATGCAGACCCTTTTCCTGACTATCGAGAACTTCGCAAATCTCCAGTCCGATAGTCTGAGCAATGGTAAGTTGCGCTTGTGTGATTGGGTCCATGGCTGACGACAGTAGGTATCGTTGAGAGGAAGAATAAAGGCAAAGATCTTACCAGGTACCGGTGGCTCAAGGATCAGATCCCACACTGGAATCTGTCGAAAGACAGAGACTACCAGAAGCATGTTTTGATGGCCATCATCAGCATGAGCTTTGTGGCGCATCATTACGAATTCGGTCCCATGGGTCCTAGCTCGAAGAAGGGAGCAGAGTTGGCCAACTTTCTCGACCCATTCAAAGGTTTGTCGACGTGGGTGTAGACCGTGGTGGTTAGCTGACCGTATCAGGGTTGGAACAGAGACACCTGTACAAAAGACTCACCAAATCCGTTGAAACCGCCCACCGTCACCTGCGACCTGATGGCGAAACGTCGCTGATGCGGGCTCGAATCAGCGATCTCCGAAGCAGATTTGACGTATGCTTGAAAGACCTCACAGCTGTGGATGTCGCAAAGCATGTCAAGGACCTGAATGACATCGCCGAAAGAGCTGCGAAATTGTCGGACCGAATTCATTTCAACCAGGCGACGTTTCGTTTGTGGCCTTACGGGGACAGCTTCTTGGACTGGCACCGATCCAAAGAATACAACGAGAGTCTTCACAAAGGCCTGAAGGAACGTACCAATGAAAAGGACAATCGGATCCATGCCATTGTGTTTCCCGGCTTGGTGAAGAATTTCGACGAGCAGGGCAATGAGGTAAGCAATCTTTTGGTAGAAAGTACTCTAGCTGACAAGTGTTGACTAGACAGGTGAGGTCCTGTTCCAGGCCAGGGTACTCTTCGAAGCGCCCCATGATACTGCACATAAAAACCAGTAAAGAATCCAGATGATCATCACCAAGGCAGCACAGTCCTGAGGATGAATGGCTGTGTTGTTCGAGGCAAGATGCCTGCAAGCCAGGCCATCAGGGTTCGATAGTGGTTGATTCTGGACGACGAGGACTCGGCTGCGAATGGGTTGTGACATAGGTCGAAGGATCAAGTACAAAGTCGCATATGGCAAGAGTGGCGGAGGGCAAGTGGGTAGGCTGACTAAGCTGGGACAATTTTCGTGTCTGTCTTCAAGCAAACATCCCATTGGCGCTTATTCCTTGTCAACCACATTCCAATGTGATGTGATACTACAAACAAGCGCATGCTAGATCTGGTTTAGCAGCACTTTACAATGGCCGAGCAGTCAGAATACGTGACGCTGGTCAGCAGTGATGGGTACGAATTCGTCGTCCAAAGATCCGCGGCTGTCATTTCCGGCGCCATCAAGAGGATGCTTGATCCGAATAGTGAGCACTAGCTGATCGTACGTTTCTTCCTCATCGACTTACGATTGTCAGGCGGCTTCGCTGAATCCACCACTGGCATCTGCAAGTTCGAAAACATCAAGTATGCTTCCTTGCTCGGATAGGGACAAGCAGTGACTGATTCGCCACAGCGCCATTGTCCTGGAGAAGGTCTGCGAATATCTTTACTACCACGAAAAGCACAAAGATGCCAAAGACGTCCCAGACATGGATATACCACCAGAGTTGTGCTTGGAGCTGTTGATGGCGGCGGATTACCTGAACGGTACGTGCTTCTTCGATTCATTCACAAGCTTCGGCTGACCTCGAACAGTTTAGCATGATACCCACAATAGATACGACTCACGAATACGGAGCAGCACGATCATCCTTTGACACTGTTTGACCCCGCCGTGATTCCCCTCACAAGTATCCCGCATCACGAGCATATCCGTCCGGTCTTTTCTCCATGACAGCGACGTCTATAGTTGATGCTATATCGACATTCCATGAGATAAGAGTCTTGCTCGAACTTCCCTGGGACTTTGACTTTCTTGTTTGGAGACAAATATTTGATTTCTTTACCAATATACAGACCGTATGTGTGGGTATCTCGAGTGATTCGTAATCTTGTACAAGTATCGAGTGCCGGTCGCCGGACCATGACAGCTTCATAGTCCATCCGAATGGATCCCTGCCTGTGTGAACAAGTCCCGCTTCATCTCTGCAACTTCAACTTTCCTCTTGTCCAACGACTCAAGAGTCCTCCGTGCCCGGTCCACCTTCTCCAGCATCACCGGCGCAGTGACGGACTCTTTCCCCGAAACCTGCTGCACCAATCTCGCCTTGTTCTCAATCGCATCTATCCTCTCCTCCAACACCCTTCTCTCCACCTCCTTCAACACCAACACCACATTCCTCTCCCCAAACTCCTCCACATGCTCCACAAACAACTGAAACGGACACAACGCCCTTCCTTCCTTCACCAGCTCACTCCTCCTCTGATCCCCCCCAAAAAACCTCGTCCAATACGGACTCAACATGGGCGTATTCACCACCTCCCCACCATCGCCCCCATCCCTCCTCCCCCCCTCTCTATACCCCATCCTCCTGCCCCCCTCTTGATCCCGCCCCTCATACCGGCCCCTGAACCCCTCCTCCCACTCATCCCACACCACCCTTCCCGCCAACACATTCTCCCCTCCCTCAACCCCATACGCCGGCGCAATCTCATACCTCACCCGCATCTGCCCGACCAGTCCCTCGTAAACCCCCCGCGCCGCCTCCCTGAACACGGCATCAATCAACCCGTTTTGCCCCTCGTATGTACACAGCTCCACGCTCTTGAGCGCCATTTCCTCGGCCAGTAGCCGGAAAAGCGCGCGGAAGGGACGGTTCGCGGTGTCGTAGTAGTACAGCGCTTTGGAGGCGATGCTCACTCTTCTGAGCCCCAATCGTGTAGCCGGTGGTAGGTCGGAGAGGAAGTGCACGGCTGACGCGCACGAGGTGGAGAGGCGGAATGTGTTTCCCCCCAAGAAGAGGGTGGAGATGGAGGGCTGTTCGGAGCGGGATAGGAGGAGGAGGGGGAGGTAGGGCGCGGGAGTGTGCGAGGAGAGGTGCACAGGTTGGGCGCCGGTGGTGTCGAGGAAGGTGCTGGGGGTGCTGGCGGGGCGTTCGGTGAGGATGAGTGGGTGGGGGTGCACGAGGAGGTGGGTGTAGATTTGGTGGCGGAGTTCGGGGGGGAGGCCGCGGAAGGGGAGGTGGTGGGAGGTGTTGGGGAGCATGGTTGGTGGTCTGGTGCGGGTTGGCGAGGAGAGGGAGGCGGGAGGAGGTTGTGGTAGGGGAGAGGGGAGTGTTATCGCTATCGGGGTGTTGGATGTGGGGGCCGGTTGCGGAGGGTACGGATGACGTGAGTATATTTGGTACAGCAGAGGACAAGTAGCGAATTCTTCCTCATCCACTTCACCACTCATACATTTGTAGAACTCCACAACGATGATTAGATGCAAAGACACTATCCTACAATTTTCCTCTATCCAAAAACCTCTTTGGCAGATCCACCCATCTGCTCCTCAAATACTCCGCCACATTCTTGCCCAAGAAATCATAACTAGAACTACAGCTCACTCCTCTATCCAGATGATCCTTGAGCAAGAAATGCACCGCTCGCATATTCTTGAGCTCGAAACGATCAATCTTCTTCCCGTTGTACTCGTCCGCTAGCAAATCTACAATCTTCTCCGTGCTCAGCAGCGTCCGCAGCCAGTCCCATTCGTCTTGTCGTCGGACCCAAAAGCCGACGTTGCAGTCTGAGCCTTTGTCTCCCGAGCGGGCGTGGACAATCCAGCCTAGAGGCCCTTGGATCGTTGAACCGTAGTCTTTCGTGGACGGAGAAGACGTGACGGGCTCATCTGGTTGTTGGGAAGGGTAGGTCTTCGTCTGTGATGGAGGTGGTATTACCACTTCTTCTCCATGCCAAAGATTCACTGCGTGCTGGACTTCAGATTGTGGTAGTAACGTGACGTAGTACTCGTAGATTGGCTTGGGTAAGGCCTGTCTCCAGTCGAGATGTGGTGTTGCTCCAGGGTAACCTTCCATGATGGGGTCGATGATGGGTCGGAAGAAGTACTGCGGCATCAAGTACTCTTCCTTCTTTGCCTGCGCCAGGATCCGAAAGTCGACGGTCGCTGCATTCTGATTGCGAGCATTGACTGCGGCTGTGCCGTTCAGCGTAAACTCTAGCATGGTAAACAGATCCTGGTAGGGTTTTAATCCATGCCTGATCTGTGCCTCCATCATCTGCGCCTTCTCCTCAATGTCCAGCCCAGTCATAAACCAATGTGCCTCAGCCTGATACCCTCCCTTTGCAGTCAATCCCACCTTCGTCGTCGGCGGCGGCAAATCCCCCTTCACCCCTCTTACCGCCACCCGATTCCTCCCGACGTCCTCAAACCACATCTCATCCAACACCGCCGTGACATCCGAATTGAAATACCACGGCCCCTGAACCTCATACAACAACTGACTAGTACAAGTATCCACGCTCACCTCTCCCCCACCCCAAAGACTCTTCGCAATCACCACCTCCCCCTTCCCCCCAATCTCCGCGATCGGGTACCCAATATCCTCCCACATCTTGCTCTCCAACGCCTTGAACCCCGTAAAATTACCCCCGCAAACATAATTACTACACTCCACCAAATGCCCCGCGACAAACGCATTCGCCAGCTCCGCAATCCTCTCCCGTCCCCAACCATGCCACCACGCCGCCGCCCCAATCACCGGACTAGCATCACTGACCCTACCAGCAACGACGATATCCGCGCCCCTCCTCAACGCTTCCGCAATCCCAAGCCCCCCGAGGTACGCCTGCGCGTAAATCGGCTCAAACTTCCACTCCTCCAACTTCTCGCCCGTGCAGAGATTCACGAACTCCTGCCCTTCGTTGCGGCATTTCTTGATGGCGTCCATGACTTCGTCGCCGCTCACCCACGCTACCTTGAGGTTGAGTCCGCGCTTCTTGACCAATTTGCGGACTTCGAGGTAGAGTAGCTCCGTGTCGCTCGCGCCCGCGTTGACGGCGACTTTGATGCCGTGGCGGGCGATGTCTTCGAGCGCAGGGGAGAGGGATTCGAGGAAGGTGGGTTCGTAGGCTGGTGGAGCGGAACTGGCCGCGGGGCCAGCGACGGGGGAGAAGGTCGAGGCTGTGCTGTGGTATTTGCTGGCGCCGCGGGCGGTCATGTTCGCTTCGGAGAGGAAGTCGCCGGTGATGATGTCGATGGGGTCGTCGGGGTGGTAGGCGGCGAAGGTGGCGAGGGCGTGGCGACGGTCGGAGGCGGAGCCGGAGCATCCTTGTGAGGTCAGTGGGGGTAACGAATGTTGGTGACTTCGTCAATGTCTTGCTGGTTGTGACGGGAACGAGGAGTTCAGTTTGATGAATGAGCCTTGTTCGGCATGACGTGGATAGTGTGCATTCGAGGATCAGATATCCGGGTCAACGCCAACAGGATTCTGGCAAATCGCCTGGTAGTACCTTTCTTCATTAAACTACCAGGCTGGAATCCAGGTGATTGTGAAGAGGCGCATGCATTGCAGCAAAGTCGGAGAAGGTGAAGGAAAAGTGCATGCTTACCTGCGATGCGAATAGGCCTCTTCCCAGGCATCATAGATATCTTGATTGGACTGTGCACAGATTACAGAAGTGAAGTAGAAGTGATGGGAAGGCAGTAGGATGCAGTCAATAGAGAAGCTTGCTCTACCTCGGTGCTCCGCCTCAAGATGCGGAGATGCGGGGAAAGCTGGGGCTGCTGTTGTTCACGAATCAATGCTCGGGGATCTCTCGCCGAGATGTATTGCCGGATCGACCGTGTTTACAAAAGACAACATTAGAACAAGGGTAGTCGAATATTGCCCATCGATCAAGACCGGATCTATGTATAGTCAGTTCGAATCTTTTTCGGGAGAAGGGGCGACTTATAAAAAAGGACAACGCCGCCGACCATCCGAAAGTAGCCAGCAGCAGTCAAGGTCATCCACACTTGGGACCATCTCCCGACGCAGCCCCTCCGCCCCAGCACAACAGAGCCGACCTGACAACTTCCAGGAACCGCTGCGAAAGCCCCCAAAGCACGACCATGTGAAGCAAGTAGCACAGCATCCTCAAGTCACAAAGCCTCTGCCATGATCGAAACAAGTCAGAAGACGCTAGATCATTCTCATCTCCAACTAGTCCGGGTGCAAGAAACAACAGACAAGCCAAAGCTTTGATCCTCACTCGAGAGAGGTCCCGTCGTTTCCGCAGTGATCCGAACAAGTCTTCGACGATGCAGATCCAACGACTCCTTCCCCATCCCGCACATGGTGTTGACCGTGCAGTCTCTCCACTGCAATACTTGCCTCACACGATGATCCTGCCTTTAGAAACCTCCCGCCAACCCCCAGTCGTTGCGGAGCAGCCAAGTAGCCTGCTTAAGAAGAGCCACCTGCAGACGACCCGCAACAACATCTCCCGCCACCCACAGAATCACCAAGTCCAGTCGAATCGCGAGACGCACCAATCATCGTTGACCCAGACAGAGCACTCTCTCTGTTGTATAGCACTGCTCTCTGAGACTAGTCTTTGATTCCCATGCCGTGGACAAACCAGGCGGAGGGCTTTGAAGCGGACAAAGTACATCAGCAAAAACCGCTTTGCTCCATGCATTGTGAAAGGGAGCGTATGCGCATAGGGAGACGACTCCCATGTCGCATGAGTGTTTCGGCGCCCACCGTCGACCTTGCATACAGGGATGCAGGGGAGATGATTACCGTGACTGGTCAGATACTGCTTGTTGTTGGCTGATGCCGAGACAAGTGCTTGAGGTTGTGTGTAATGGAAGAAGAGGTGGAGTAGAGGTAGCTCCAAGGCAATTGAGGAGGCGTGCGCAGGTCAAGAGTCATTCGCCAGCTGAGGTGAGAAAGGGTGAACGACATTCCGCCGGGCAGGGTCTAGTGCAGAGCTTGAGGAGGACCAACGACAACGACAAGACATCATAACAATCGACAATGGCTGGACGACCTTGCTGAAGCTTGAAGATGGCCAAGGTGTATCGACAGGTGACAGCACTTTGTGTGGAAGAGGACAACCTTGCTAGATCCTTTTCAAGATCGTACTGACAAGTGTCGCCCTCAAGTGAATGTGCCATCCCTGCCGATCTGTTGGAAAGCCATCTCCAGCTCTAGCCGTCCAGCCACCCGGTATTGCCATGACATCAGGTCGCCGAGTCCACGAAGGTCCTTCCAAGATGCAAAAGAAAGCGGAGATGGCGATTGCCCACCATAGCTTCGAACAGCGAATGATGCTCCTTGTGTTCGACCGCAAAGACAACTAATTCAAGAAGTCCGACGCCCCTCGCCTGTACTCTCTCCTCATCCCATCGAACCGAACCAACAAACGATCTATAGACCAGAGTAATATGTCTGGCCAACCCGGCGTGCGCGCCCCCCAGGGGATCTTAACGGAAACCCGACGCAGGACCGAGCCAGAACTGCCTTCCCCAAAAAGGATCAGGCACCAAACGCCCAACAATGCTTTCAGAGCCCGCATCAAATGCCCCTACATAACGCAGTGACAAAAGTCGCAGACTCCTAGTGACAATGCCAGTGACTTCCTGCGAGAACAGGACCGCGGGGCTGATAAAACCGATGGATATCTTAGGGTTAAGTTCCGGACGTCGAGCGCGTCACCGGACCGAGACGACACAAAGAGGCAGGGACGTGGATCGTGCTGGGAGACCTGTCGATGCTCTTCGGGTTGCTTCGGCCGGAGTGGTGACGCCTCGTGAGAGTTGCGGGTGGCAAGTCGACGTTCGTTACCGAGGGGAGAGTGTCGTGCTTGGTCTGTGAGGCTCAATTGAGCCGAGAGAGTGGTGTTTGGATCGTGGAGGATTCATGCGCCCGACGATTCGAAATTTGGGCGGACTGCAGGTGTTCCGTGTATGTGTGGTGGAAGATGCTTAGTTTGTTGAAGTGAAGCTCTGTGAAGCTTTGTTGGGAGCACGCGTCGCGCGTCCCTTTCGGGCAAAACTCGGGCCAATTTTTGGCCCATCGGCCTGTAGAAAAGTCGATGTGGAGATATAAGATCTCACGTAAATAAGCAGGGCGCAAATTCAAGAGCTGCATGAAATTGAGTACTTTTGGGTTGTCTGCTACATTCCTCGGGTATCATGTTGATCATATCTCTCACGCAAAGCACTCCTTCTATAGCGTATGCGGTTGAGCTCGTGCAGTTGTCCCCCCCTCGAACTCGCTCCTCCATCGCACGCTCATCTAATCGACTGCATAGAGCGTCTCATTCGCCATTGCGCCTTGTTTGCGGGCATTGCGCCATGTCCACGGCGCCACAGCTGCTGCAGGTCTTCTGCTCCTGCTTTGCCCTGTACGTCCTAGATATCCTTTATTCCTCCCTCCACTCAATCTGACATTGCTGTGTCCCCATTCTTCGATGCCCTCGCTCCAGATATCCAGAGAACGTTGTTGCATCTGATCAACACATTTCCGAGTGTGCCCTTGTTGTCCCCGCCAATGATCTCCGCTGCATCTGCCAATTGTATATTCATGTACGAGTCGACCGATACAAGGCGTCCGTGGTACTCAGTCTCGCCCCATTTCAAGCGTACGACGATGTCTTTCTCGACCCTGTCAGCTTGTCAGTATGAGCCTTTCGCATCGACGGGACAGCGTGGTCGCATTGTCGGCCTCTCACTAGTACGATCGTCCGCTTAAATAAACCAACATGCATACTTACAGCTCTTGAAGCATGGGTCGAGGGTTCTTCGGGGCTAGTATTGACATCTTGTTGGGCCGGTCCGAGTTGGTGGGCGCTGGGCCGATCGAGCTACCTTCGCGTTCGCAATATTATTCCTACGCTGTACAAAGTTGACCAGTGACAAGGCTTAGAGTCCAGTCGTCGCCTCTTGTCGAAGGTGATAGCGGAGGGCGGTAGAGATAGATTTGGTCTGCACAGCTCGAAGTGAAGTTTTGGAAGCCGACTGCTCCAAAAAGGTTTCTTGGCACAGACGTCTCCTCGTGACCACGTGAGAGACGACAACCTGCTTCAGAGTTTCCTGATGAAAGCGGCGGCCGAACATCCTCATGTTTCTTTTTTGGTAATGTGAATCAATTATCTTTGGTACCTAATAATACATATGGAAAATGTACCTGCATGTCCGTGCTAGGTAGGTATCAAACAGAAGTATAGGTAGAATAAATAACAAAAAACTCCTAGCCTGCTTTCCGAACAGTCATCTCGACTCGCCAAAATCAATTCCCCTTTTGCAGCATCTACGAATCTTGAGACTTGACAGAATAGCCTCGGGTCTGGACGGTGGTGGTGGTGACAACGTTGATGCCATCAGGGCCGCTCTTGCTGAGCTCGACAACCTCACCGTGTCCTCCGGTCGTCTCCTCCTCATGGCCCATCATGGTGACGTTGCCACGCTCAGTGTCGGCGTTAGTCTTGCCTCTGCTTTGCTCTTGTCCGTATGTACGGGATCGGGTGCCAGAGTTGGTAGAGCCGAAGTTGGGGAAGAGGCGGACGATGAGGGGCTTCAGGGCAGGGACTGGAGAAATGTCAGCAAAGGGACGGTAGATACATGACTACCATAGAAACCCACCGGAACTGCAAATGATACCGACTGTGCACTCAGTGATGGACCAGATACCGAGGATGATGTTCTCCCATGAGAAATCAGTGGCGCCATTGGACTTGATGAACTGGGCAAGACGGAGGATGGAGACGATGATGACGAAGCCACCGACGGCGAAGACAGCCATGAGCGCAATCTTCTGTCTCTTAGGAAGGTGAAGGTTGGTGAGCACTGGCATGGGAGACAGAATAACCATGAAATCGGTGATGATGTTCATCACTGAAGCTTGTTAGTGGAATTATGTTTGTTATGTTCAAAACAACGTACCAGTGTTGCCAATGAAGATGGGCCAAGTAGCCATGCACTTTCCGGTACCCTTGAGGTTCCAGAAGGACTCAATAGGCCAGCAGATGAAGATGCATCCGAAGAAAGTCCAGAGACCGTACACAACCAATATGCCAATCATGACCTTGACCGCGATCTGGAAGCGAGGGGTGACGAAGATACGTCTGTACTGGAAGAGTAGAGAGAATTTGGTGCAGGTGAGGGCGCCATTGTATGTCCATAGAGTGAGCCATAAGTACTTCAAGAAGTGGGATACTTGGTCCGGCGTGAGATCGGCTGCGTGATATCCCAGACCGTACTTGTCCTCTGCAAAGACTATGTCAGCTGGTTTATACTAATGCGATCATCATCACTTACGCATGACAAAGGAACCTAGGACTGCGAGCGAGAAACACCAAGCGAAAATGATAAAGACATCTTCCACGCCGAAGTTCTTGGTGATGGCCAGATGTGAGTACAGCCTTCCGATGACGGTGATACCAGCGAGAGCCACCATAATGCTTGCACACAAAACGAGGTCCCCATCACGTTTCTCCGCAGTACTATGGTCAGGTGCAGACATCGTTGTGGTGTTGAAGGCTGATGTGCTTCGCGAAATGGAAGGGAAAGTATGGTACAGTGGTGACAGAGGGGAGAACTCCGAGAGGCTTCGCTAATGATTATAACTTGTTCCCACTCCCGTTGACCACAAATTATAGTTCCGGCAAATACAACGTTGGCAAACAATGAGGAGGGTAGAACGGGTGAAGCGTTCGCAGACCAGACGCTCGATTGGGGTAATTCAACAACGTCGTGAATCCTTGCTGGTAGATTGGCGCTGGGTGCCTTAGTAGGGACTTGGAAAACTGCTGCACGGTGGAGGGCCATCTCAACAACCGTTGAATCCAATCCGCCTCCCAGTCGTTCTAAAAGTCGAAGCGAATAAACGTCCAATGGAATGCATCCTTTCGCACAAATTCTACCAGTCAGCCTCTGCGCTTGCGGCGATCAGTTTATAACGCCGGATTATTGGGTCTTTCGAAGTTGTCAGGGAGCCCTTGTGCAGAAGGTGGAAGTGGGTCTTCCAGGAGTCCCACCTCCACCGGGACAACGGTGAGGTGGAGTGAGGCTATTGTCGACTCTGACTTCCTCTCGGAGCGAATAGGCTCAAACTTCGTCGTCGTTGACGTGGACTTTGATGTTGCCACCACCGGCTCTTCGATGATGTTGAAATAAGTATGCGGGTACAGAATATTCTTGCCTGAAGATGAGAACATGACCAGCGATCACAAACAACGTAAGAGCAGACGATTCCGCATTGGGCGGGACACCAATGGTTCGACGGGTAATCTAGCTTGGATGCACAGTCGTGACCTTACGAGAACACCTCGGGGCCATCTGTGGGAGGAGTCGTTGGCCTAGTCGTCCATCGAGAGGTAGTCGCGCCTCCGGGAACAATGAGAAAGCTGTTCGTGTATTAAACTCTACAGCCTGGGCAAACGTCGTTGACGCCACTTTCGACGCGCATGAGAAGTCCTGTCACTCGGAGGAGTTCCTCGCCGGAGACGCCGGAAGTTGTAGCTGAGAGGTTTCTTGCACGAAGAACCGTGAGTGTTCGGATGCGGAGATGGTGTCCAGCCCGTTGTGGAAGGGCATCCCGTCCCCCTTGTCCAGCGTCGGAGCCGCGGTGTCGCCGCCGACGCCCGCCCCAGAAGAGGATCTCCCGATCCGCCACGTGACTCTGCACCCAAAAAAACGCGCTTCCGAGCTCAATTCCACCATCATCCCTTCATAACTTGCGCAAAGGTGACGATGGGCATGCAAGACGTGACAAAGCAGTGGAGCCTACTCTCCAACAGCTCTATCAGCGCACATGCTACCAGGCATAAGTACCGTCCTTCCCTGATCCATCTTCACCGCAATGACAGTGACCGTTCAACTCTTTGTTGACTCGCAAGATGGACTTGCGAATACTCGCATCGAACTTTGAGTTCAAAACGATCGATGGACCAAGATACCCTCCGCCGACAAGACCTCGGCATGGAGATACTTTCGACGCCAAAGAATTGACTTCACCTTCGACGTTGAACCACGAGTCTCCAAGCGGTGCCGTTGACGATACCTTTTTTCAAGCAGGGCAACAAACATCCTCGGCTTGGAATACCAATGCATCTTCTGCAACACGAACTCCCAACGAGATCGAGAGCAATAGTCCGAAGCCGCAAGAGAATGCAGTCGGTATCGTCCCGAGCTTTTCCTGGCCTCCTAAGAACAAGTACCGCGTATTAGCGGCATGCCTCACTTACTTTGGGAATGGAATGAACGATGCCGGTATGCCAGCCCTTCGTATGTTTCCACTACCCAGTCGCTGACTATTCTCCGTAAGCTCCCGGTGCCCTAATCCCCTACATGGAAAGAGGATATAATATTGGCTACGCAATCGTCTCACTCATCTTTGTTGCGAACGCCGTTGGGTTCATCACGACGGCTTTCTGCTCCGATGTTGTGCATTCGAAACTGGGACGAGCAAGAACCCTAATGATGTCTGAGATCATTATCGCCCTTGGGTATATGGTAATAGTCTTCACACCACAGTTTGCTGCTGTCGTAGCTTCGTAAGTCGTCACGTCCATTAATGGCAATACATCGTGGATCTAACGTCGACCTACCAGCTTCTTCCTTCTTGGTCTCGGGTGCGCTTTCAATCTTGCCCTAAACAACGTCTTTGTGTCCAATCTCTCCGGATCTACGGTATTGCTTGGTGCTGCACATGGGTCGTATGGGGTAGGTGGACTGATTGCCCCACTCATCTGTACGGCCATGGTATCCAACGGCATTCCATGGTCGCGTTTCTACATCATCACGCTCGGGCTCCGGGTTGTTACCTTCTTCTTCACCGGCTGGGCCAACCGAGGATATGATGAAGAGCCGACTAGCAAGTTTGCCGCATCTTTGGAGCTTCTGTCAAGTCAACAAGCAGAAGTGCCGAGAGAGCAGACCAAGCTGCAACTTCTGAAGCAAGCCCTGCGGAACAAGACCACTCTACTCGGCGCACTCTTCATTTTTGCCTACCAGGGCGCCGAGGTATCAATCAGCGGCTGGGTCATCTCCTACCTCATCACCGCCAGAAATGGCGATCCTGCTCAGGTAGGGTACGTCACCTCCGGCTTCTGGGGAGGCATTACATTGGGCCGCTTCGTCCTCGTCTACATCGCAGGCCGAATTGGAGAGAGATTGTCGGTATACATCCTTATAGCAGGATCCATTGGCTTGCAGCTCATCGTCTGGTTCGTACCAAACATCATTGGAAACGCTGTGGCGGTGGCGCTTCTTGGCTTGCTACTAGGTCCTGTATACCCTTGCTGCGCTACCATTTTTGCACGACTGCTGCCATCACGTATACAAGTCTCGAGTATCAGCTTCATCAGCTCGGCCGGCAGTAGCGGAGGTGCCGTGGCCCCTTTCATGACTGGACTGCTGGCCCAGGCGGTCGGAACTTATGTGCTGCATCCTATCTGCATCGCAATGTTTGTGGTGATGACTATTTGTTGGAAGCTGTTGCCGAAGACGACCAGGAAGGCTGAATGAAAGACTGCAGGGATACATGGAAGAATGTAGCAATGCAAGAATGCTTGTATGAATGAATGAATGGATGACTGCAATCCATCGACCTGAACTACCAGAATCGTTATTCGTTGGCATGATCAGCTCAATTACCACAAGCAGATAAAATCTGGTTATGGAGACACCTCAGCCACATGACTCGTGTACCGACCCGTCTCGACCCCAGGCCGCTCGCCCAAGAGTCTTGGGATGCTTGTCTCTACATTGGCAATTGCTTGTCACACAAAATATCAAGAACCTCCGAGTCCACGCTCAACTTCAATCTTCATCAGGCAGAATACTCTCAAACACAATGCAAACAACGCTTCCTGGCAATGTCTCATCTGTCGAATGTGGCGAGAGCGATGATGTAGCCGAGAGTCACAAATCTTGTTTTTGTGGCTAGTGTGTTAGTGCATGAGCCAAAGTAAGTCAAAAAACAAGCCCCGTTGCTGCACAGTGACAGCACATTTCTCCGCGCCGTCACCTCCTCCTCACTCATCTTTCCTTGCATGTTGTGACAAGGCTGTGTCTGCAAGAGCTCTACACCTGATCATCAGCGCGGTCTCCTCACGATCTTGCCCACCGGATGCCTTCATGAACCATTGAATTTCACGCACGTAGCAGTAGGCCGCGCAATAGAGCACAGCCACAGCGACCAGCGATTGGGACAACATCCCGATTATCGATTTCAGAACGACAAAATACGCAACGGAAGTTTCTCAGTACCTTTCCCTCACGATTTTAACCCAACATGCGTGAGTATCTCCCACTGCAGCTAGGCGTCGAGGCTGACCCGATGCAGACACAATTCGCTCATCAGCGCGGCGAGAGGCGTGGAAGTATTATGACGGAGAGTCGAGAAATTACAATCCCTTCGCGAGATCCACACGCAGCGGACAACGACCGGCCAACGATGAAGAAGCTCTGAGGACGGTACGGACTGCCGATAGCATACCTTCACAGCTCGAGGCGGATCGCCGGGCAGAGGCCCAACAACAATATCCTCATCCTGATCGCGCGGGGACTGCGCCAGCACCCCAAGCGAACGGGCATGATCACCACCACCGCCACACAAAGCACGCCCAACAAGCGGATGCGTCGACTCCACAGACACTCGTAGGTAGTATGGGCGACCTTGAGAAAAGAGAGACACCGGCGGCGGACCCTGCCAATGCATCGACCAGCACAGATGCGACTGCAAGGGAGCGAGAACCATCAATGAGTCGCTCATCAGACCAGCATAACGAGAAGCCTGGATTGCGGAAAAGGATGATGGGGAAATTGCACAGAAGCAATACGGCGGATACTCATGAATCGGGAATGAGTGAGAGCAAGAAGAGGCGCAAGAATCACATTCCTATTATCACTCAACTCCGCGCAGTGTTCCTCGGCTCATGGATCAACATTCTCCTGCTCGCGGTCCCCGCAAGCTTTGCGGTGAATTATGCTCATCTCAGTGGAGTCGGTAAGTACCTTGAGCGACCAGATGTCACAAACAGCAGCTAATCCATCACAGTCAACTTCGTTGTGGCTTTCATCGCAATCATCCCACTAGCAGCAGGACTGAGTTTCGCCACCGAGGAACTGGCCATGTACGTCGGCGAAACCATCGGCGGTCTCCTAAACGCCTCCTTCGGCAACGCCACCGAGCTGATCGTATCCATCATCGCCCTCTCCCAAAAGAAGATCCTCATCGTACAAACCTCCCTCATCGGCTCCATGCTTAGCAACCTCCTCCTCGTCCTCGGCATGTGCTTCTTCGGCGGCGGCATCACCCGCGTCCGACAACACTTCAACATCACCGTCGCACAAACCGCCTGCTCCATGCTGGCCCTCTCCATCGGCTCCCTCATCATCCCCACGGCCTTCTCCCAATTCGGCGCCAACACAGACCAACAACGCGCACAAGAAGGCGTGGCCCCCATCTCCCGCGGCACCTCCATCATCCTCCTCCTCGTCTACGGCTCCTACCTCTTCTTCCAGCTCAAGACCCACGCAGGCATGTACAACGAGCCATCAAAGAAAGGCGAGAAGTTCGCCTCCAGCAAGAAGGAAAAGGGCGCCGTCTTCCACGGCATGGCTCACATGGGCGCCGGCACGGCAGCCATGTCCGGCGGGCAGGTGAACCAGGAGAACCTCGTGCAGCGGCCCGACGACGACGAAGAGGAAGAACCCACTCTCTCCGCCATCGGCGCATTGATCACCCTCGGCTTCTTCACCGTCCTCATCGCTTTTTGCTCCGAGTTCCTCGTCTCGGGCATCGACAGTCTGACGTCCAAAGGCGTCTCCGAGGAATTCGTCGGGTTGATCCTCCTGCCTATCGTGGGGAATGCGGCCGAGCACGCGACGGCCATCACGGTGGCGTGTAAGGACAAGATGGATTTGGCGATCGGTGTGGCGGTGGGGAGCAGTCAGCAGATTGCCCTGCTGGTGTTGCCGCTTATGGTTGTGATCGGGTGGTGTGGGTTGGGGGCGCCGGAGGAGATGACGTTGAATTTTGATGGGTTTCAGGTGGCTGTGTTGTTTATTGCGGTCTTGTTGGTGAATTATTTGATTCAGGTATGTTTGTTCGCGATGGACCAAGGGGGATATGCTGACGTGCGTACAGGATGGAGAGAGTCATTGGCTCGAGGGAGTGCTGCTCATGTCGACTTATATCATCATTGCTGTGTCGGCTTTCTTCTACCCGGTAGAGCTTGAGGGTGGTGCTGAATAGCATTGAAGCGGTCGCAGATTGTTTGAGACCTCCATGTAATCAAGTGTCTTCGTTTCTCATATATAGTTGTCATTCAAGAGCTTGGTCTCGACTATTCTCTTCCTGCTCGGTATCTCGCCGCGACTCCACACGCCATGCATCTTCGCCCTAGTTTCTCCTTGCCCATCTCGCAGGCCCCGCGTCGTATGCGCTTCAACACCTTAGTAGCTCCTCCCAAACATGACCCACTTCTTCGCCAATTCCGCACACTCTGGGTTAACACACTTGGTTTCGCCCTCGACCAACCCCTCCGGCTGCTCGAACGGAATACACAAACTCTTCGCGCCCATACTCGGGGCTCTCACATCCACCTCCCCGCCCTCCAGCGCCGCCTGCTGTCCCGCTGATAAGTCCTTGATCTTATCCTCGCATTCGCCACCCAGACAGTGCGGGATGACGCAGACATTCTTCCCGTTCAAAGTGGGGACAAAGTCCTTCCATTCCGTCACGATCTTTCTGTGCGCCTTGTACTCCTCGTCCGCCTTGGTGAACATGTCCTTCTGGATCTGTTCGAGCAAAGCTGGGACGGCAGTGCCTAGCTCTGCGATGGGGATGCTGCCTTTTTCGCCCGTGTCACGACGAGCAGTGGCGACGACATGGTTGGCGCTGTCCTTGGGTCCGAACTCGATGCGGAGCGGGATACCCTTGAGTTCGTAGTTGTTGAATTTCCAGCCGGGGGAGTACTCTTCACGCATGTCGGTCTCCACACGGACATCCGAGGAGCGGAGCACTTCGGCGAGAGCTTCGACTTCGCTGTAGAGTTTTTGGCGGTCTTCAGGGGTTGTTTTGGCGGTGATGCCGACGGGGATGAGGACGGCTTGGGTTTCGGCTACTCGTGGTGGGATGACAAGACCTTTGTTGTCGGAGTGGGTGAGGACGGCGATGCCGATGCTTCGGGTGGTGAAGCCCCAGCTGTTTTGCCAGACGTGGAGTTTCTCCTTCTTTTCACCTTCTTTGGCGCTGGGATCTTCTACGGTAATGTCGAACATTTTGGCAAAGTGTTGGCCGAGCAAGTGGGCGGTCGCGGCTTGGATACCACGGCCGACGGCGCCAACGAAGCCTTCGACTGTGAGAGTGTAGTCGGCGCCGGGGAAAGTCTCGTTCTTGGTCTTGGTGCCCTTGACTACAGGAACAGCGAGGAGGTCCTCGTAGCAGGCGGCATAGACATTGGTGAGAATCTCCATGACCTCCTTCTCGGCCTCGGCCTTGGTGAGATGTGCAGTGTGACCTTCCTGCCAGAGGAACTCGCGTGACCGAAGGAAAGGCATTGGGTGCTTGAACTCCCATCTGACGACGTTGTTCCACTGGTTCAGTTTGAGTGGCAGGTCGCGATGTGATCGGATCTTCTTGGCGTAGTAGCTGTACATGGCTGTCTCCGAGGTGGGACGTACAGCCAGGCGCTTCTCCAGCTTGTTCTTGCCTCCGTGTGTGACCCATGCGACCTCAGCGGCGAATCCTTCGAGATGCTCTTCCTCACGGGCAAGATTGGCCTCCGAGATAAAGAGGGGGAAGTAGCAGTTCTTCACACCCATCTTCTTGATCCTCTTGTTCATGAATTCTTGTATGCTTTCCCAGATATTCCAGGATGATGGGGCGTAGATGTAGCAACCAGGAACGTCGGTGAAGTCGAGCATCTCTCCTTTCAGAATCACCTGCTGATACCACTCGGAGAGGTCGTCTTCCTTTGCGACATCAATGCCGATCAGTGCAGCCCCCTCCATCTTCTTCTTCCCTCCTCCTCCACCTCCACCTTGCTTTGTCGCTTGCTTCTGTTCCTTACGCTCTGTAATTCATGATCAGAAGGAGAGACTCGCTGAAGAAGCTTAATAATACCTTTCGGCTCCTTCTTTGGCTTCTGCGGCTTTGCGCTCTCCACTTTGCCGTCCTTCACCTCCGGCATGTCTGAAGGCTCCGCCATGTTTGCGGGGTTGTACCGAAGTCAATGACCTTGTGATAGACCAATTGTATGGATAACTCGTGCGCAACTTGAGATTTGAACGAACGAGGATCTGTGGAGTGCTCGAAGTGTGCGTGGGAAGATCTGATGTGATTCACACCGAGACACACCGAGAACAATTTGGTGCGGGCGGACCCCGCGACAGATCTCTATATTTGGTCAACCGTAATATTCTCTGTTGCAAAAGGGCTGGGATTTCCTTGGCAAATTTGCTTGTCAACGTCAGCTTAAACGACCAGTTTTAGCCTAATAGCTAGTAACTCACCAATCTATTGATAATTGAAGCTCAAAAAAGGTGTAATAGTGAAGTTGGTGCTGCCAAATTCAGTAATTAAAAAATTGACCAATTTGCAGCCAATTTACGTGCGCCAGCGTCGCGGTCGTAATGCCTCAAACACACCTCATTTTATCGCCCTATCACGTTAACCGCATCCACGAGCTCTTCCTCTCTGGTATAAGTGCTGATAATGTTGCCGACCTTACAGAAGGCCTCTCGAGGTCGAGATCGTACCGGTTAAAGGCTAATTGGCTTACCTTTGGCTATATCGAACGTCCGAAGGTGTTAAAGAAGGGGGGGCGGCCACCCCTATTACCACTCGAGGTGTTACTGGATATGCAAAGGCTATTCGAGGAGGAGTCAGATATGTACTTAGAGGAGCTACAGGATCATTTAGAGTCCTATTGGTCGATTACTGTGTTAATTAGCACTATCTCCAGAGGGCTGAAAAAGTCGGATTACACCTATAAGGTATTAAGTCGTGCTACTAGCTAGAGGGACGAGGTACTCCGTGCCGAGTATCGCAAAGAGATGGAGGCGTTCACTGCTGACCAGCTCGTGTGCGTAGATAAGACTGCAGTCAATGAGAAGACTCTATGGCGCTGCTCCGGCTAGTCATTGAAGGGGTCACCGGCCATGGATCGCTCGGTGAGAAAAACGAGCAAGCGCTAGTTAGTACTTCCAGCGCTTACTATTAACGGATATCTCTGCGGCGTGAAGGTGTTTCAAGGCTTAATTACAGCTGCAATATTCGAGTGCTAGCTTCAAGAGGAGGTGCTGCCGCAGTGCTTACCTTATCTAGGCCCACGGTCGGTGTTGGTGTTAGATAATTGTCGAATTCACCGGAGGAAGGTGCGTGAAGAGTTTGCTATCGCCGCCGCCGGCTGCTTAGCTAATCACGTCAGGTGGTGATTGACCTCTGTCAACAGCATAGTGTCATAGTGCGTTTTTTACCTGGCTATTCACCGGATTATAATCCAATTGAGCCTAGCTTTCATATATTAAAGCAGTACATGCGGCGTAATAGGAAGGAGGCGCCGCAGCTTGATATAGAGAGATACCGGCGTCAGTTTGAGGTCTTCATCCACGAGTCCTATAAGGACTTTCAGAGCGGTGTTGACTTTAAAGAACTATTCAAAAAGTGCGGATATAGGCTTAAATGAAGTCATCTATTAATCGCTATCAATCTGTTATGATTGCGTGGCACGCTCGGATTGCCCCTCTTCGTCGGACAATACCATGCCAGGTATCTGCCGAATAAAGAGGCCGAGGTGCTGCTTTACCTTCACCCTAATGCTATAAGGAGGGATTATCCTCTCTAGCATCTCATCACTCGATCGCAAGAGCAATTTGAGGTCCCAGCAATCTGCAATAAGCCGCCGAGCAGCGTCACAAAGAGGCACCTTAAAGCGAGGGTAGCGCTGCACAAGGGAGTTAAAAAAGCGAGTGATATATTAAGGGTCTTCAGCCTCAAGGGGGAGCGAGCTTAACCGGAGGGTTTCGACATTACTATTGCTCGCTGTTGGTGCGGAGGAGGGTCGGAGGGTGGTCGGAAGGGCTGAGGGTGACTCTAGACGAGGTGCTGGAGGCTGGCCGCCGTTATAGAAGTACTGATTGAAGATAGGGGTTGAAGGAGGCCCATGGGGAGGAGGGTTGGATTTGCCTTGTCGCCTCTCGTGTTGCTCACGCTTAGCCGACCGCTTATCCTCACGAGCCTCGGTGGCGGCGGTGATGAAATTGATGATATAGACCGACGGCCTGCTAGCAGTAGACTGGCCTGCAGTAGTATCACGCCGCCATTCGTTGATAATATTGGCATCGATAGCATGGTGAGTGCCACCAATGACGATACATGCCACCTTATCTGCATTCGGACACCGGCCAGTTTTGCACTGGTAAAACTCCTCAATATCACGCCAAAATCGCTTGCGGAAGATCTTCTCAGCTTGCGCATTCAATGCTGATAGTCCTCGAGGTGCATCGTGGTCTAGTTGTCGTGGTATAGCTTAGGGGGGGTGGGTGGTGGTACCTCGGATAGTACGGGGATTGGCGGCATCAGCCGGTGCCAAGATATCACCCTCGGCAGAGGTACTCTGCTCTGAGGAGAACCTCCCCCATCGATCGTTGACGTGTAATCGCAGCTCCTTCTTCTTCAAACCATGGTAGTGCCTCATAAGGTCGACGACCTCATGCCACGGTGATCCTAGCACCTTGAAGTCATCCACAGAGTTAACGGGGTCGCCCTTTGCAGAGGTGATAAAGAGCTCGGCCTTCTGAGAGAGGGGGTGGCATTGGAGGCCTTATGCATGAGCAAATAGACGGACGGTAGTGGCCGCCTCATCGCGGATGCTGCTAACACCACTATCAACGTTGCAAAGCTTGTTGAATCGCTTAAGCTCCTTGCCATCAAAGTGAACAGTCCACACCAAGACGAACTAGACGTTAGGAGGAGGTGTTGGTGAGCGCTGAGTCTGAGGGTCGGCGGAAGGACTTGGCGATTTTCGTCGACGGCGACGGCGAGGTGGATTCGACTTAGATTGACTCCGCTGCCTCCCTGATGCTTGAGGGGTACCCTGTGATGCTCCTCCAGCAGTTGCCTTATCATCCGGTTGCTCTTGCGTAGCTATTGCTAAGTTGGAAGGGGAAGGGGGTGTCGGTCGAGAGACACGCCTTCTCGGCGCCGATATTGCAGCACTCCGACGAGTGACCCTTTGACTTTTTTGGATAGGCTGCTCAGCTTGTGATTTAACCTCTCCAACTTCTTCAACTTCACCTCCTTCTTCCTTAATAACCACAGGTCGACTTTGGCGTTTGCGCTTCCTCTGAACACTCCTCCTGATCGGAGCCTCTGGATCGAGGTTCTTTGGAGGCTTACCAGCATTTATACGTGCCGTCCTTCTTATAGGCGCTTCTCCATCACCATCTCCATCATCTTGTGAAGTTTGAAGGCCAGCAAACTTGACGTGGTGTGAGGATTAAGCCTGGGCCGACTGAGGGGGGGGGTCGATGATCTCGTAGAACCCCTCTGACACTGGCGTTTCCGAGAGCTCTGATAGGTCGCTAAATTAAGGTAGATATCCAGCATTTGATCCATCTTCCTCAACTAGCTCTTCATCACGCTCGATAGACTAAGGGGGGGTGTTCGCGAGGGGGGGGGAGCTTGGTGGTGCATTGAATGCGCTGGGGTCGAAGTCCTCTATCTCGGCGATCATCCGGTCAATTTGCGTGCGAGTTGGATCAATCGGATTGAAAGACATGTAATCGCACTCGGCAGAGCTATTACACCTTTTTTCAGCTTCAAAACCGACGAATTGGGCGAATTACAGTGAGATGGGTGAGAATTGGTCAATTTGGTGGTGGTTTACACGCTAATTTGCCAAGGAAATCCCAGCCCTTTTGCAACAGAGAATAAGAGGTCGCGCCGGTAGATATTCGGGCAACGCGTCCGCTGTCAAGAACTTTTGTCGCAGCTTGAGAAGCTCTAGGGCATGATCTTGCAGAAGTAGTATCACAGCACAACAAGCATGGCCGGCATTTTCGAGTCAGCGCGCAACAATGGCACCCTCTGTGTGTTGCTCATCGTACATTACCTTTGTCGCATGCTAACACATCCTAGTCCTCGGCGGCCAGAAGATCAGCGGCACAGACGTGAGAGAGGCCAACGTCTTAGCGACGACAAATATCGCGAATGTGGTGCGATCATCCTTTGGTCCTTCGGGACTGGATAAGATGATGGTGGACGACATTGGTGATGTGACGGTGACCAACGATGGAGCGACAATCCTTTCACTTCTGGACATTGAACACCCAGCCGGAAAGATTCTGGTAGATCTGGCACAGCAACAAGACAAAGAGGTCGGAGATGGAACCACCAGTGTGGTGTTGATTGCTGCGGAGCTCTTACGAAGAGGAAACGAGCTGATGAAGATGCGAATACACCCGACCACGATCATCACAGGCTACAGACTGGCACTACGAGAGGCCGTGAGGTACATGAACGACAACATCAGCACGAAGGTGGAGACTCTAGGCCGGGAAAGTCTAGTAAACATCGCCAAAACTTCAATGTCAAGCAAAATCATCGGTTCAGACTCGGATTTCTTTGCCAACATGGTTGTAGATGCGATGCAGTCGGTCAAGGATGTCAACAGCAGAGGCGACGTAAAATACCCAGTCAAAGCTGTCAACGTGCTCAAGGCGCATGGCAAGAGTGCTACAGAGTCAGTGCTCGTCAAGGGGTACGCTCTAAACTGCACAGTGGCCAGTCAAGCGATGAAGACGCGGATAAAGGACGCAAAGATTGCTTGCCTGGATATGAACCTGCAGAAAGAGCGCATGAAGCTGGGAGTACACATTACCATCGACGACCCAGCGCAACTGGAGAAGATCCGAGAAAGAGAGGCGGGTATCGTGCAAGAAAGGGTCAAGATGATTCTCAATGCAGGAGCCAACGTAGTCCTTACGACCAAGGGTATCGACGATCTCTGCCTCAAGCTCTTCATCGAGGCTGGAGCTCTTGCAGTTCGTCGTTGCAAGAGAGAAGACTTGCGCCGGATTGCGAAAGCCACTGGAGCCACTCTCGTATCTGCCCTTTCGGATCTGAATGGCGACGAAAAGTTCGAGGCTTCAAGCCTGGGTAGCGCAGAGGAGGTCGTGCAAGAACGCATCTCGGACGACGAATGTATCCTTGTCAAGGGCACCAAAGCACACTCCTCGGCCTCCATCATCCTGCGCGGAGCCAACGAGTACTCTCTCGATGAAATGGAGCGCTCGGTCCACGACTCCCTCTCTGCTGTGAAGCGTACTCTGGAATCTGGTCGCATTGTCCCTGGAGGCGGCGCTGTCGAGACAGCCTTGCACATCTACCTTGAAGAGTGGGCTACCTCAGTAGGCTCCCGCGAGCAGCTTGCCATTGGAGCATTCGCCGCCTCTCTCCTTGTCATTCCTACCACCCTTGCCGTCAACGCCGCCAAAGACTCTGCCGAGCTGGTCGCTCAGCTGCGTTCTCGCCACGCCCTGTCACAGCGTGTTCAGGCACCAAGCAACGACCCACATGCTCCGGCAATTGCCGCCACACAAGCGACCGAGGATGAGAAGGCGTTGGCCAAGAAGAAGAACTATAAGAACTATGGACTAGATCTGAGTAAGGGCAGAGTCGTGGACAGCCTTAAGATGGGTGTTCTGGAGCCGAGCATGAGCAAGGTGAAACAGCTCAAGAGTGCTGTGGAGGCTTGTGTGGCGATCATGCGTATCGACACGTTCATCAAATTAGATCCGGAGCAGAGAGGTGGTGGCGACGATGATGGGCATGGTCACTGAGGGAAATGTAATGTACAGGGACGTTGATACCCAAACAAACGAGAAGCGAAATGACATGTCTGGCACCCACGTGCAACGTGAAGCCGTACTGTGGTTGTTTTGCATTGGTGGCACTGGAGTTGTGTAGTACATTCTTCTGTTTGCCGCGCTTTGCCACAAGCATGCCTCCATCCTATCCTTCACGTACTCCCTTGGCGCAATCGGCTGCGGCCTCGGCACCGTATCCACATGAGCATTCGCCTTGACCAAAAAGACATCCCCCGTCTTGAATGTCGGCTTCTTCGACGTGACAAACAAAAAATTCAACGGGAAACCATAATCAAAGGGCACGGCCGACTCGATACCCTCCATCTCCTCCTCGGTCAACTTGATCTTCAACCCCTCGATATTCCCCTTGAGATGCTCCCCAGACCTGCATGAAGCTATAACCATCTTTCCCAATTGGGAATAGTCCACGAATCTGACCAATCTAACCGTCTCTGCTTCCTCTCTTCACTTTTTCATTGCAGACGGAGACTTTTTGGGATGGTATACTACCAGGACAGCCTCAGGCGTCACGCTCCGAATGGCATGTGAAGTCTCCGATGGATACCCCCCTGGACCGACCGTAGAACAGCTGCGCAAAAGCGTGATGCACATCACGGGATGCCACGTGCGGTTGATGGCATTGGACGTGGCACTCTTGCATCCGACCATCATGGCGAGCAATATCTGTACAGACTCATGAGGTTCGCTTTGTCTTGGAATTCCACACTGGTCACGTGGTCCATGGTTCCGTGTATCGGCGGCGTCGAACCATAGCCGTGCCAGCAAGCATCCGGAGGACTTATGAGTTGCAGTAATTGGTTGGATGTGAGGAGTCACATGCTGGTAGTACACAACTACCACAGAGGCTGTGAACTTTGTCCATGTGAAAACCCTGCAAGTGTTTCCTTTTTCTTGATTTCGATCTTATAATACCAGGCCAAAATTCCACAATATCAGCAACTTTCATCACTTAACGAAGACCGCCACGCAGCCACAACGATGTGCCGAAGACTCTGGCTCCTGTGCCTCTGCAGCCGTCAAGCGATTTACATTCACCGGTTTTGCAAGAACAAAGAGTGCTACAGGGGAACGCATAGACCAACATATTCGCCCCTGCAACCGGAAACATGGTTGTGTCAGGTCTGCGAGACGGAAGACTTTGACGAAGCTCGCGGTATGTTCACCTCGATGCGACTTGTTGCACTTACGATTTGACTAATATGGACAGCTACTGGAGCAGACAGTCCGACCGAGGAGTCGCCAGCCATGCCAGCAAACGACCCAATCTCCAAGCTACTGGAGGTGATGAAAAGACGGATCTATTGCCAGAAAGATGCGTTGGCCGTCCTCACCCACGAAGTCGACATCGATGCACTCGACGACAGAGGTCTTCGTGGGGTTCTCACCTGGTTCGATCTCATATACCATGAACGACGCCAGGAGTTCCGCGGATTCTCTGTGCCGCCGACCTGGGCGCAAGTGACCAAGCTGAGCAGCACTCAGCTTGAGGATCTGACTCTGGCGGGGCAGGCTGAGGGCACAAGCTTGCCTCTCAGCGGCGCAGGCCCACGCACGTCCACCAGCCTGAACGAAAAACCTTGCAGCAACTTGTCAGACGCCGAGAATTCAGATTCCGATGAAGAACACTACATCTGATCGTCGGATGTGAGTGGTACTTGATTAGGCGACTAGATTTGATGGGGCGCCGGGTCTGGCGGGTTTCAAAGAGGGGTTGTAGCAGATCAGACCATCACCGATAGTATGAATTGACGAGCGCCACTTCTGGTAGTACCCCGAACAGAATGCTACCAGAGTCGTCCTTCGACTTGTCGACCAGTCTTGCAGTAGCTTCATCGTCGGGTGTCAAGGTCTGCCCGATTGGGCCGCACCGCAGCTTCGTCGGTAGTCAGGCATTCCGTCGCTCTCCCCTTCGGCTCACCAACTTCTCACCAGCGTACAAATAGTAGAGATGCATGGAGCCGACCACAAAGGACCAGGACTTGCCACGAAGTCTGCCACGAAGACTAGCGCTGTTGCTGATGTGATGCAGCTCTCCGCTAGACGTCACAGATCAGAAAGTAGCAAACAATTGGGCAAAGCCATAAATAGTCTGACATTTTCCAATTTCAATTCCGCTTGTTCCACAGCATACTCATTCCACACTGCAGTATGTCTTGGGCTATCGAGGGGTGGAGCGTCCCAGAAGGCTTGGCCAGGTCAAGGGGACATAAAAGGCATGTATCTCTGTATACATCCGAGTGGACAAAGTCGTGAACACCAGTCCCCGCTCCGACACTGTCCTCACGACCTTGACACCCTCAAGCACCTGTCTGCTTCCCTTACTCAAAGGCCCAACCCTCGACATCTCCCCTGTCCCCACTGCCTATCCCCTCGACCCGCCCCCCCATCACCGACCTTTCCCCCTCCACCATGTGCCACAAACACTTCCTCACCTGCGCCTGCGGCCGCGCCGTCCTGGAGATCGAAGACCGCTGCAAACCCAGCCTCGACGGACCACCCTGCTACAACGAGTCGATCGACGAGATCGTCCGCCACCCGGACTCCATGCCCTGCACCCCCTGCCTCCTCCTCGGCTGCAACTGGCTCAACATCTCCCACAACGAAGGCAGGCTGCAGCTGCGCACCATCGCCACCGAGACGCCCATCGACCCCTCCATGCCGAGGATCGTGCACGCAGGCGTCATGTCCGATGAGGAGCTGCCGTACTGCATTCCGTTGCCGGTGACGCCGGAGCCGGAGCCGGAGGCGGAGGCGGAGGCGGAGAGGGAGGCGGAGGCACGGGCAGGGGAAGTGAGGGATCAGGCTGGCGGTGGGACGGGAGAGGGGACGCTGGATCCGGCGGTGGGGTTTCGGGGGTTCAGTCCGGCGGTGGTCGCGGTGCGGCCTGTTTCGTTACCCAGTCCGACTACTTCGGTGGGGAGTGCGGAGGGGTACACTACTCGTGGCTCGACGCCGGAACTCGTGGATCGGAGACCCTCTTTCTTTCGTCCTGGGCGCCCGAATGTGCTCCGGTCGGTCAGTCCGGCTGGGTATCGTTGCGATCGGGACGTGGTTTCGCGGACGAGGGTGACGAATTGGCCGGAGTGGACGGGAGAGGAGGCGAGGGAGGCAGGGTTGGAGCTGCCGGGGCGTGAGGAGGGATGAGTGAGGGTTTTTGGTTGGGTTCGGAGCTTGATGGGAGTTCTGGGGGTATCATTGCTTTCTTGGTTCTGCTTAGATATCTCGTATAGTGTTGTGGACTGGAATGATTCAAATGAAAAGCTATCAAACCTATCTTGATTCAAACCGTATTGTGCTTCGAGACTTGTATTTTCCAGACGAATTCATCCTTGCCAATGCTGTGCTTACCGATGTTGTCGGCAACCTGATCACCAAGACTCATTCAAAGGTCCGAGGATCAAACGTTTGCAAGAACAGACAGGGAATCTGTCTACTGCTATTCAGGTAGTATTAGTTTGCCATCGTATGCGCGTTGTCTGGTAGTTCTTCCCGGATCAAAACTACCACACCTGTTGGGAGTGCTGTAATGTATTGATTCAACCCTTGCTAGTTCCACGCGTGGAGAGTCGGAACGCGTGATAGTAACCTCTCACCACAAGTCGTGTTGCTGCCTGGAGCTGATACCGTACCCGGGGAGCTGCATGCGATTGTCAGTTCACAGCCATCATGTGACATGATCGAGATACCGAGACAACATTCTGATGGGACTCAGCTAGACCCCGAACAAGACGTGAGCCTGCCTGTCAACGGTGCACGGCAGGTCCACAGGTGGTAGTAGTGACAGTAGCGTATCGGATGGTAGCACGTCACCCGGCTATTTCAGGACCCTGTGTGTGTTACAAGATGGCCAATATGGTCTCCGAGCTCCATTGATCCGACACGGACGCATCACCAGCTGCAGATCGTGAGCAGGATGATTCTAGCTCTCTGAACTGACACGGCATGACTGCGATCCTAACTTCCACCTGCTCCATGGCTGGAGAAACCTTGGACGGGCGGTGTGTGTGATGGTACAAGAAATGCCATACGAGTCCTCCTGCGCACTCTGAATGCAGCTAGATAATAGTGAAGCACCTCGTTCGTGTCGGTCTGTGTCCTTGGAATCCTTTCCCACATGTCAGAATGGACCAAGCAGAGTGCATTTCCCTGTTGTGGATGGTCGCTGAGTGCAAGAGCGTTCCTACTACTTGGAGAGTACCAGGAATATTGAAGGAGGAAGACCAGACGCGCCGAACATGTAGGATCGTCCTCGCAAAAAGCCTCATGATAGTGCAAAGTTGGCGAATGATTGGATGTCTGGTGGGTAATCGCCAGGATTTCATAGAGGGCGGCTGAGCGGGCATATGCATGAATCCTATCAGACTGCCGTGCCCGAGCATCGGTAGATGTTGTATGTATCGCTTGCTCGACGTGTATTGCAATCCGAAATGCGCACGACATGCTGATAGTATTTTCGACGAGTATGGTGTTGCAGGATCCTGGAGTTCAAGGCGTGATGACAATTTTGATGTTTGCTGCGAGTTGTATCTTGGTGCTCGGATTTGAGACTGTACCACATCTCGTAGCAATCATGCTTGGATGATTGGTATAGAACCTTTGAAGCAGGAAGAGCAATTTGATGCACCTCAGGGTAGATTTTCCATGGTCGACGATTATTGTGCCCCTCATCTTCATCGAGGATCGAACTGCCAGAATGAAAGCGACAAAGAAGGAGATAAAATGGTCGCCATGGACAGAAGAAACTGCACAACTTCCATCTCAATCAGCTGCTGGACTCACCAAAGGTATCCTCTCCATACCTCCGTCGGAACGCCAGCAGTCATTGCCCTCCCTCCCTCCCTCTCTCGCCTCTCCCAAACAATACACAGCGCAACCACAATGTGCGGTGGCCAACCTGTGTATTGTCAATGCGGCCGCCTACTCCCAAAGGCATTTGAAGCCTGCCCAGGCTTCGGTATGAACCCCCTGTGCCCAGAACCGAAGAATGCAAGCGACCTTGAGGATTTCATGACACATCCAGGTTGCGAGAGAAACTTCTGTCGTGGTCCAGGGGGTGATGCCTTGGAAGAGGAGGACTTCGATGACTCGGGAGACGAGTTGGTCATCGACAGGCCGGTAGGAAGAGTGAGTACGACGGTACTGCTCAGGTGAGTCTGCTGTGAATTATGGCCTTGGTCATGTGCTGACCGTCTGGTAGATGGAAGGCTTGGGCCGACGACCGTCATCAACGGTCCTCTCGAATGCGGCCCTCGACTACCAGCCGACAAGCAGACCAAGCAACATCAGACCAGTCCAGCAATCGACCTGGAAGAGGTGGACCTGATCAGCAAGATCGGTATGCAGGTCGAAAGCCGCCGAGGTGAGCTAGAGGTGCCGGTGAGGACGGCGAGGCTCACGCTGGGCTGGTCTGGGCTTTGGTTTGACGAGGTGGATTTGGCTGGGTCTGAGCAGAGTCATTCCAGATTGAGGAGTCGGATTGAGGACAGGAGAAGTGGCTGAGGATGTGGCGTCGGAGTTTTCTGTACACAGCGCTGTGAGATCGCAATCATGAATTTCCCTTTGAGACTCCTTGATGACTCAAATGCCCGTGCAGACCGTGAAAGTGGCGATGAGTGACCTGCTGGTACCTCTCCATCTCCGCAGTGCTATCAGGCTAACCCAAGCATGTGACGTACGTCTGCAGAACGTGACGTGGAGCGGGAGAAGAGCTCTGCAGTGACGGGCAGGTGAGGGCTATCCCCAGAGTGCGCCCACGTCTGCAAGACCAGGGGTTGAATGAGTAGGTCGTGGCACTGCATCAGCTGTGGTAGTTTTGACCCTGGGTAGAACTACCAGAAAGAGCATGCAGCATCTAAAACTCCTCGAAGGCGTAGAACGATACCTAATGCATAAGTTTTAGCCTCCGAGTGATATCTATAGCCTCAGTACGACAAGCTATCATATTCGAGGTCGTCGTCAAGTAAAAATCCGAGATTTTGGCAGTTCTGCGCTGCCATGCCCGCTCACTCTTGCACGCCACTGTAGGTGAAGCCTGTGGGAGACCAATTAGGTCAGCTCCGATTGAGGCTAGTCTATCACAAATGATCATGATCCGAAAGCCCAAAAAATGTACTGATGTAGTTGTGTACCGAGATTTTCAGGTTGTCAGTCTGCTTGGCGTTCTTTTTTTTTTTGTTAGCAATCCTCATAGTAATTAAAACAACTTGCCAAACTCGCCGCCCTTGCCAATTGGAGCTGTAAAACTTGGTGTAATTACTCATGTGAAGCTGGAAAAAGGTGTAATAGAGCGCTGACTGCGATAGTTGCCATGCCTCGTCACTGTGCCTCCTACTAACGCCGCCACGCTGTGGAGCTGCTATCCACCGGCCTATTCACCCAGAAGCAGATTGGTGATGCTTGCAGCATTAGTGAGCGCTCGGTTTGTCGATATCAAAGGAACCTCCGTGAATTTGGATCAGCCGAGTCGCCTTATACGCTCAGAGGACCACAGCGGATTGTCGATCCAGTTGCTCTTTTAGCACTCCTCCAAGCGCTTATGTTTAAGCCGACCATGTATCTCGACGAGATGGCAGTCTTCCTCTTCGATCGCTTTGGCATTGCTGCTTCTATATCCTCAATTCACCGTGCTCTTACAGACGTAGGCTGGAGTCGGAAGGCCACTCGAAGGGTTGCTGCACAAAGGTGCCAAGAATTGCGTGATGCTCACCAGGCGGTAATGGCTCAACTGGAGGCTCACCAGCTCGTCTTTATGGATGAATCTGGTTGTGATGAACGGATTGGTATACGTAAAATGGGGTGGTCGCCACAAGGAGTGACTCCGGCTGAGGTTGTTAGCTGTGATAGAGGGGAAAGAGTGCATGTACTTCCAGCTTACACTGTAGACGGCGTCCTCACGGCTGACGTCTATACTGGCTATACCGATGAGGATAGATATAGCTGCTGGCTGGAGGAGAAGGTGCTGCCTCTTTGTGGTCGCTTCCCTGAGGCTAAATCAGTGCTAGTTATGGACAACGCTTCTTTTCACCGCTCGGAGAGGATTACTAGCCTATGTGAAGAGGCTGGCGTGAAGCTGGTATATCTGCCGCCTTACTCACCAGATCTCAATCCTATCGAGGAGTACTTTGGCCAGCTGAAGGATACAATCCGACGGTATTGGAGCCTGTGGGAAAGCGGTGTTTATCATCAATTTGAGCAATTCATTGCTGAGTGCGTAAGGATAAGTGGGAGTAATAGCAGTGCAGCGAGAGGTCACTTCAGAAACGCATATATAGAGACGTAAGTCATGTGATTGCCTTCCCAATTAGGCAATAGAGATATCAGAGATTTTACAAGGCTTGTAACCACCTCCTTTACCCCCTCTCCAACCTCTCATTTCGATACCTCTTCCACCTCTCTATATCACGAATAAGCCTATCAGCAACCCCTTGAACGATCCCTTGCGAGACTAGCCACTCCGGAGACTTAGTTTTAAGCGTGTGGAGATCCATGCACTAGTCGTCAAGGAGGCAAAAAGCCTCCTCTAACTTCTCCTTCTAAGTCACCTTATGCACCTCATCCTTTTGCCAGTCAATATAAGAGCGGAGCGCTTGGTCTATACTTATCTCCTCTTGAAGAGGAGAACTCCGGATATCCAGTGTCGCTGAAGCTCCTCCTTCTAGAGGGCCAATGCCTGAGGAGGATAAGAGCTGGCAATCCAGATTCAATGTGAAGTTCACCGGCTGGTTCGCTCTTGTGCTTTTTGGCTGCTGGTCATCAGTAAGCAGTCTTATTTTCAGCGCTTCTGGAGGCTTATCAATTGTCGCCTCTTGACGAGAGATTGCCTCGGCCCACTCACGCTAGTGCGAGTTATAGATCTTGTGATGACGCTGAGTAGAGCGGTCGATATAGCACCACTTACTCCTCGAACTTAGGCTGCAATTGCCAGGGCACCTCCAGCGATTGATTAGCTGTGCGTGGTTCGTCGAATAAGAGGAGGTTGGCTGGTCAGCCAATTGAGAAAGATCCTCCAGCATAGAGACTGTGGTAGAGGTTCTTTGACTGGCACAAGGGGGATCTTTAGAAGCGTACTGCAGTATAATCTCGGCGGTAATTTGCTCTTCTGGATACCGGAGAGACCACCTCTTGATTGCTTCATCCAACTGACTCCAGTCCAGTGAACCTCGAGCGTAATCGACCTTCCGAATGCCTCGGCGTGATAGCTTGGCTATTACCTTGAACGAATTCAACTCGAACCTCGCTACCCCCCTCTCATTGAAGCTCTCACGCACTTGAGGCTCACATGCCTCAATCCACTGCGCCGTCGCTGTCTTATTCACTACGGCTTGAGTGTCACGGTGAAGGATCTGAGCACCAAGCTTCAGAGTCCAGAGCATGGTCCAATCCAGCCTTAGCTCCTCTCCGAACTTGCGCTCTAAGCTCTCCGAATTACGCCGCGATCGAGATACTAGTAGAGGCACCTCCGGCGGAGGTGCCTCCGGCGGCGAAGAGTTGAACACTGGCTGAGCAGAGGGCGGAGCATCATTCTCCGGCGGTGGTGACGGCGGTGTGCGTGGTCCAGAGGGAGGAGGGGGTGCTGAAGGAGGAGGATTACCAACACCTTGATCACAGCCTTGCCTCCTTTGACGACGAGGTGCACGCGGAGGAGGAGCTGGTCGCCTTCTTTTGGCCGGCTGAGTGGCCGGCGGTGACAGTGGCGCTTCACATAAGCGCTCTGAAGGCCTTGTATTTCTGGAAGAGCGCCTCATGGTCTATTACACCTTTTATCAGCTTCAATTTCGAGCAAATTACGGCTATTTGGTGGTATTGGAGTACTGTCTTTATTTTGGTGGTGATGGCTAATTAATTTGGACAGGGCGCCAAGCAGACTGACAACCTGAAAATCTCGGTACCTTGCAGAAACAAAATGCAGGATCGTCATCCGGGGTCCTCCATGTTCCGGTGGGGATGTAGATTGATCGACAGCAAGCGAGTACGGAATCGCGGACCAGGGGAAGAGGACGGGTCGATGCTTTCACGAGAGTCACTGCCGCGATCTTCATGTTGATGATTATGGATAGTAGATATGCAACACGCCATGTAGTGCATCGAAAACCGACACCTGCTTGACAAAATACTACCAGAAACAGGGCCTATGACCTGTATATCCGGCTGAGCCAGCAATAGCTGATAGTACCTTCTTCTATACTACCAGGTCTGGGAGCCATACTATCTGTATAGCTGAGGATATGCTACAAGTCCTGCTAGTTTCAGAGATGCGTACCCCTCAATCTGTCCTGAGCATGATAGCTGGTCATTTGCCATAATAGCATGTCCCAGTCATTCTGCCTCATCCGACTATCTGATTGACCACTCACTGACTGACGCAATCCTACCCGACCACTATCTATATTTCTTCTCGATTTACCATGCGATCTTCCTTCATGTCGGCAGACTCCCACTAGTTCTCCAATACACATTGTAGTTGACCTCTGAAGCATCGTAAAAGGGACTAAGTTTGACCTGCTGCCCGGCCGACGTGGCGGTAAAGTCAAGAGTACCATTGGATCTCTTGATGGAACCAAGCTCAATATCCGGCACAACGGTGAGTCGGGTGTTTCCGTAGTCGCCGGACAGGATCACGGGACCGTAAGCCACGGCCGCCATGCCTTGGTCATCATTGGCGGCGATCGTACGCAGTGCAAGAGGGATGCGGATCTGAACGGTGTCTCCAGTCGCCCAATCACGCTCGATACGAGCATACCTGCCAGATATGATGGTAAGACCTTCGACAGGTTGGCCGTTGACGGTGATTTCAGCGCCAGTCGTCCAGGCTGGGATGCGGACACTGATGGCAAAGGTGCCGGAGCCATCCACACGCAGACTTGATGTGTCTGCAGCTGGGTAGTTGGTGGTCTGCGTGATGGTCACATCTTTCTGAGTCCAACGAAGTGTCGACGGAGCAAAGAGATTGACGAAGAGTGTCGAATCATCGCGGTAGTAGATAGAGTCGAACAGCTTGGTGTTTGTCTCCACACCAGTGCCTTGACAGCACCAGAAGGAATTGTAATCTGTGCTCCATGTGCCTCCTCCCCAAGCTGGACCTACTCCACGACGTCCACCAGGAATCAACGGTGTGAAGTAGGTAACATGGCCATGGTCGCTGTGCTTGTGCTGTTGACCGACCAAGTGGTTGATCAAGGCGTTTTCGTAGAAGTCAAAGTATGATGAGCTGGTAGGATCAATACTGAACAATTCACGAGTGAGCTTCAGCATGTTGTATGTGTTACATGCTTCAGCAGTGTCGTTGGTGAGATATCCAGCGATGGCGTTGGGCGGGCGGAAGTGCTCTGCCTGGCTGTTGCCACCGATGGCGTAGGTGTGGGCCTCTACGGTGAAACGCCAGCCATTCCGAGCGATGTCGAGATATCTCTGCTCGCCAGTAGCCTTGTACTCGCGTGCAGCACCTATCCACTTCGGGACCTGAGTGTTTGCGTGAAGACCATTGAGTCGATCAGTATTGGCGGCGAGTGGGTCGAATACCGCGGCGTGATCGAAGCGTTGAGCGGCAACCAAGTACTTCCGGTCTCCAGTCTGGTAGTATACATCTGCCAAGACCTCGTTCATGCCACCAAACTCTGTGGCCATCTGAGCTTGCATTTGAGCATAAGTCAGTCTCGAGGTCCGGAAATTGACCCAATCGGACAGCTTGACCAAAACATCTCGGGCTGTGGTGTCACCAATGTTGCGCCAGACGTCGAGCAGACCTGCCATAGTTTTGTGAACGGCATAGTATGGCACGTTGCCGTTACCAAGGGTTCTGGCTTCCAGCTTGTCGAATTCCGATTCCGGAAAGCCGGAGAGGTATCCGGCATTGTAGCCAGCAGCCGCGTTATTATCTTGTGCCTTTGCAAGCTCTTGCACAAAAGACACGGCTCGGTCGCGACACACAGTGTCTCGCAATTGGGCATAGCACTGAGCCCAAGCTGTCAGGAAGTGGCCCTGGGAGTGTGTGCGGAAAGGGAAGTCAGGTGCTTCCCAGCCTCCTAATGGTTGCGCGCCGTTTGTGGATAGCTTGTGGTTCATGCGGAAGTTGTATACCAGCCGATCGAGTGATATCCATTTGAGGTAGGTAAGGGTTCGATCCTGGTTGTCGAGCCATCTTCCAGTGCCTAGAGTAACTTGACTTAGGCCGAAAGGCCATGCGGAGACGCCACTCTCAGGTGCTGCTGGCGGGACTTGGGCATTCGCAGATTGCCAGGGTATTAGAAATGCGGCAAGGCAAATCTTTGCCAGCTGAGTATCGAGCAACATGTTTGATGGAAGGAAAGATGAAGTGGAGGTGTTGTAATCTACGGAACCATACCTACTGCGGAGCATTTTATGTGGACGACCAGCACCTGGGAGAAGACGTAGCATATTGCCACCCACCGGAGCACCAAGCAGACAAAGATAGACGGAGGGCACTTGTTGACACGCGGTCAATGCTAGCGCTGTCTGAAGAGGCAGGAAGAGGGAAGGTCAAGTCGAGAGTCACAATTTTGCCTCTGAAAACTGCGGAGAAGCGGAATACGGGGGCTCTCTTGGCACGGCCTTGCCGCGGAAATGTGACACGTGACCGGCCTGCGAATTCTGCCTGCCGCGCTGCGCACTCCTCGCTTTCACTCAGTTACCAACTCCCTCGTTTTCGTTCTCGTCTCTCCTCGAAGTAGGAGATATCAGGCGGCCAATACACACCCGAGATCACCGGGTGTCCTGATCTCTATCAAGTCCTGCTGCCGATTCGGACGCCGATGCCGATGGCGAAGACGAACAAGACAGTCACCGAGATTTTTAGGTCGTCAATCACACCTCGGAAAGGCAAGAATTGGAGGACTGCTTCAGCATCTGGTAGGGATGTTAGTGCAAACACTACCAGATGTAAGTGGCAACTCTCAAAGTCTGCTATTCGTACTTAAATGCTAGGTTCTAGTAGTGGTTCTGGTAGTAATTGCACGATAAATCCTACCAGGACTGGCGTTCCTCAGAAACTGAGTACATTTGGAGGTGTGACTGACGACTTAGAAATCTCGGTACGAGGACCTTTTGGACTACTCAACAGGTACCGCCGTGGATTCGCATTACATACACACTGCTTCCTCTGCTGGTCCGCGACTTCCAAGGCTCTGCAGGAACCCGCTGAGAGTGTCGTCCTCTGGCCTCGAGGCTCAACTGGCACTGAAATGTCTCAGTGATGGTGCAGATTGGGCCGAATCACAGCATATTCTGGTAGCACATGCGCAGCCGATCAATCCGCTCGGGTCATACGACTATCGAATGCTGCGTCTTGAGGCGGACTCGCTGGTACCACTCCAACCTCCGTGCGTTGTGATGGACGACAGACGCCTCACAGACACACATGTGCAAGAAGTGGAGACAGTACAATTATCAAACAGTCTCTGACCTGTCGCACAGTGTCTACAATGATTCCCGTTGGCAAGTCCGCACGGTACAAGGCGGGAAGGTATCTCGAGCAGGTTTGCACAGATTAATTGTGCTACAGACTAACATCTTCACTTTTTTCCGTGTGCAGCTGATTGGATGTCAGCGGTCGCCAAACTTCTTGTGCAGTCTCAGGGGTAGATTGCAAAACTCGACTCTCGGGTATCTGCATACGATGACATGTCCTTGCGAGGTGTACAATGGTAGCTCTTTGAGTAGCCCAGGATGCCATAAAGAGCAGGGCTGCTTGTTCTCGTTCATCTACATTTTCCTAACTTTCAGCATTCTTGAACCCCTTCCCACTTCTATTCACCCATCTTCCCAACTCAACCTCATATTCCTTATCCTGTATCACGATGTGTATCTCAAGAACATACATTTGTCGTTGCAGAGACTACAGGGAGAAGTTCACACGGGAATGCCCTCTGCGAAGGGATGGCCGGTGCAGCCAGGAGATCAACGCACCGATGATGCAGACTTCCTGGTGTCCCCACTGTGTGGCCATCAGAAATATGCAGGCGTCGGGCAAGATGCGTTCGCAGCGCCAGTTGGCAGCACCGTGGGAAGAATGGAGGGCGGATTGCTCAGAGCATCTCGCGCCGCTGAACTTTCCAACCTGGCCGAGTGCCATGGTCCCTGGAAGTTCACAGTACGATCGAGTCTTGCCTGACTCGAGGCAAGAGCCACTCGTCCTCTTTTCCTCCATTCCAGAAGGCGAGGTCATCCCGCCGCTGAAGAAGATGGAGGATTGCAGAAAGCGATCAAGGGACGACTCACCAAAGCAGACAGCCGCCGTACCACTGCCACCTCCGAAGCGGATCTGCCCCAGCTCAAGGGCGGTGGGTTCTGGTTCGAACGGCAGAGTCGTTCCTCTCGGCCATACAAGCAGGCCAATCCCAAACCTACGACGTTCGACTCAGCCGCCAGTAGTAGTAAGTGCATTCAGTCTCGACAACTTGGCAGCTTGCTAATTAGCACAGCCTTCGTCAAGTATCGCTGCGCCCCAACGTTTCCCAACAAAGGTAGCCTCTTCCACTGCCTCATCTGCGTCACCAAGACCACCGAGGGCACAAAGCCACGCTTCCACCTCGTCCGGGACTTTTGATCTGTTCCGGATTGCTCCACGTCCGGCGCATTTGCCAGATCAGCCAATCCGACAGGTCTCTCCCTCATCTCCGAGGGCTCCTATGGCGGTCATGGTTGCGGCGTCCGAGGAGCCTGCTCCTGTCAAACCGGTGCGGATCTCCTGTGACAGCTTCCTCTCGCAGCAACCAAGCGAGGAGTCTCTCACCTCGGGCACGGTGGCACCACTCGACGTCTTCAATCCATTCAGGGTTGCATGGATGAAGGTGCCCTCGCTGGCTCGCAAGCTGGAGGGGGAGATACTGGAAGAGGACGGGAGCGTGTGCTCGGACGGAACGCTGCTGGAGTCTGATTTGGAGGAGACTGGCCTTCGGATAACCCTCAGGGAGTTCGGAGACTACCTTGATGTCTTCAACGACCTGTGGGCGCCGAAGTCGGGTCAGCTGTGGCGGGCACAGTGGGCGGCGGCAGATCGGCTACTGGAAGACAGGGTCGCGATAGAGATAGAATAACAATTTCACTACTTTGCTTCATCTCAAGTTGACAGAAGTGAAAAATGGTCATGTGATTTGGCACTCGAGTCATGTGATGTCAGCCGATGAATTTCGCTAAATCGCAATTTGCCACTTCCATCCAACCCAACACCTGCGATCTCGATGGACATACCCGGCACTGCAATGCAACTTGCGCCGCCACGTTCACCACTATACTCACGTTTACTGCAGGTTCAGACATGTCGCGGACCCGTACAATTCCTCGCAGAACTTAGTACCATGCTGCCAGATCGTGCAGTCATTCTTCCTAAAACAAGGTGGGGACGCTCGAACGGAGACGTATCCTTCGTTCGTGATTAGGTGAATCTATCACGAGGTAGGTCCGACGTCATGGCACATCCGTGTGTAGACTGCAGTCTGAGGGTGTTTGCTGGTCCCGCGAAATAACTTGATCTTCTTAGAACTGTCAAGCTGCCACGTCAAATGGGTCCGGCTTCTCGCCTGTTCAAGCCTCCTGTGAATCATCTCGAAGCTCTGTACGGTTCGACTCGGCACTTTGTGGTCTCGACCGGGTTCCTGCTGGCTGCAGCTCCGACACGGCAATGAGAGAGTGGTAGCACAATAGTGGGATGTGCGCACAACATGACTCAGGTGCTGGAAAGAAGGAGTCGACGCCTCCGAGTATATCCCACCGCGGCACCCTGGTAGGACCATCGATCAGTGATACTACCAGCCTCCTGGCAAAGGCACAAGATCACGGCGTCCTGAAGAACGGGCTTGTAGCTACACATGACAACGCACGAGCCGAGTTCGAGACCACGAGAGCCCAATTTTTGCCCGGCCATGATGGCCAGCTCCCCTTAGATGGAACACTGACACAATTGCTGAAGAAGGTGTGCCCGGTGTGTGCCTCCTGCATGATGGGTTTCACAGATTCGCTGGCAAGAAGGATTGTTCGGGCTGGCCTCAGTCCACCCTATCGTTTCGCGAATGCTTCACGACGAGGGAAGGCTCTTCATCCATCATGAGGGTATATAATCCCAGGTCATGGATGTTGATTCATGTTCAGAGCATGTCTATTCTTCCATACATTCATACCATCGAAGACTATTCAGCACCACGCAGGAGTCACAAAGAAACATGTGCGTCCTCGCCCCGTTTCTGTGCTCCTGCTCAACCCTCTACGAGTACCTCCTCGAGTGCTACCGAGGATTCGACAATCAGCTGAGCGAACACCTTCAGTTTCGCCAGCTGGAAGAAATCGCCCCATGCGCCATCTGTCAAGCAGTACTGGCAGGTAAGATCCGGCTAACCTGGTATGACAGCAGAATAGCAGAAGAGCGACTCGAATGGCACTTCCGTTGCAGAGCGACAGCCCAGCACGGACCCTTGTCACAGCAACGACCCGATCTCCCTGAGACTTCTGTGGAGATCCGGAAGACGACAAGAGTCTTGTTGAAGTACGATGGACGAAGCAATGCTCCAGCGCTACCTCCCCTCATCGATCCCATGTGGGTACCCAGAGTGGTCGACTCTTTCAACGACCACGTGTGGAGCAAGGTAGAAGCCGCTGCGCAGGAGCAGGAGCTCATGTCGTCTTCTTCTCTGGTAAGTGCTCATCCCCAACTGATCAAATACCAAGCTGACCATTCACAGCTGCCCGATGCTGAGCTCGCTTCAATGCTATTCAGCGACACCAGGTTACTGGAAGCGCACGTGGCGATTCAAGAAAGTACTGCAATCACCACAGCGACATCATCACGAGTACGGTTCTCTCCTCCTCCTCCCGTTCCACCCTCTGACGGTCCCAGTCCGACGAAACCTACCACACATACTTCGAAAGCCCCTTCGAGTTGTCCGCCCCGACCCCTGGCCCCTCCACAACCCTCCCAACCCCCGCCCCCAGCTCCGCCCCAAACACCTACCTCCCCTCAAGCACCGACACATCCATTCTCTCCCAACACTGGCGAACCGGCATCTCCCACTCACAGCCCAAGCTCGGCCGACCATCATCAGCCCACGCATCGGCGCGCAAACGCGTCCGCTCCAGCCTCAAGAAGCGCGCCAAGCCCATCCCGCCATATCGACCCGGCGTGGAGGCCGAATCGGCGATCTTGTCGAAACATTTCGCGCTGATGTGCCCGGATCGAGTGAAGGATGTGTACCCGCTTGAGGAGATGTGGGAGGAGATGAGTGGGGTTGTGCAGGGGCAAGGGTCAGGGAGCAGGAGGGCTGCGAGGCAGGAGGATTTGGTAGTCGATCGAATTGAGATTAGTGATTGATGAGTTTCTCGGTGTTGGCATGTAGTGGTCCGTGAATTTGCCGTGTCTGAGGGTGCGCTAAGGGTCGGTAGTTGGGCATGCATGTTCGCGCTGTGGCGTTTCGGATGTCTGCATGGTGTGGGACGCCTGATGGGTTTTGATATCAAATCAAGAAATGGTTCTTGTGTAGCTTCGCATGCATTCCTTCGTTCGGTTCCATGATGTTTGCTGGGGTGAGGGACCAGTTATTTGAAGACACGCTCGTACCGATATGAACCTCGCATGGATTGCATTCGGACGGCTCGTTATGAAAGTAATATCAAGTCTACTAGCTCGACGATGGATCGTCGCCGCGTGCCTGAAGGCTATTCGAGTGCTTCAGGCATGGGGGTCGAGCTGGTAGGAGTGCGTCATGACAACCTACTAGGGCGAGCTCAAAATATTCTCACCAGGCTTGCAACGAATCCTCCAAATTGACCAAGACATCACCCTTCAAGCAGTGGTAATCCTTCGAAGCTACAGCTTTCACGCTTACCCTCACGAAGACAGCGACTATCGACCACCGCAATGAACAGACCGGCGTGCGAGATTATAGATCATGAGGGCACGATCAAATCTATCAAGTACGATCTGGCGAAGACGAAGGCGGAAAAGCGGGCAGCAAGGATCACTTACTGCGCGCTCCGAAACATGCAAGGATCGCGAAAGGCATTACAGGAAGCATTGCCACGATGGCTATCCCCAGCTACCACAGTTAATGGATTCTCGAGAGGCGACATGTGAGGTGGTTCCAAAAGCGTCTGGAAGTTTCACACACTTCCGTCTTACTAGTGCTCAAGAAGACATACCCCACCAGCCTGGATGAAAATTGACCCTGTCACATCAGCCAGTGCTCGAAGATCAAGAAGATGCGGTTTCCGTCGGCTGGTCAGCCTACAGATACGTGATGTGGTTTTTTCGCTCCTGCATAAGGCAATGAGTCCCATTCTGTACAACTAAGCCATTTGGACGAGACCTTCTGCCCTGCAGTAGCTCGCTTGATTGATCTACGGTGATGAGTTGTCGTTACAAGAAGCTATGGAACGTGCAGCAAGCTCTTCGGAATGCTGCATGGTGGCTACGATACTGCATGATGCAGTGCCCGTGACAGGTGCCAAAGTGACCAAGCATGGCGAGGAACAATCCAACATGTCATCGACTCTGGTGACCACTACCAGACGAGCACACACTTGCGAAAGACATAAAGACCGCGAAGAAACCACCAGAAATCAATCAAACCACCAGCATCCTTACCTTTCCCTCCTCGGATCTCACATTTTTGGTCCCTCCCCTCCCAAAACCACAAGCACCCACCACCAAAAATGTGCCAAAAGATCCACCAATTCTACGCCTGCGCGCACACCCAAACGCGCATCAACGCCTGCGACCGCGTACTCCGAAGACGACGATGCCGCGCCCCTCCCAGCTCCCCTCTCTACATGGCGCCCCAAGAACAAGGCTGCCCGTCATGCCGCAACGATCCCTCGAGCACTTGGTACGACTTCAATGGACCGAACACGTTTCGCCCTGCTGGGCTGGGGCAGACGCCGCTTCAGCTGGACAGCAGGTCGGAGCGCTCGAGGGGCAATGGGCTGGGGCTGGGGTTGCTTGGGAGGGTGACGCGGCAGGTGAGGGGGTTGTACGAGCGGGTGAGAGGGCAGGGGCAGAGGCTGTCGCCGAGACAGTCGAGGCAGAAACTGGGTGGGACGAGGGAGAGGGCGACGGGAGCTGGGAGGGAGATTGTCAGGCCGACGTTGGTGAGGAGGTGGACTTTTCCGTTTCGGGGTGGGTGATGGGGTTTGCTGGCAGGATGAGAGTAGATAGTGCTGGCGAGGTACCTATGTACCTTGCGAAATGAATTGATGCGTGAAACCACACTTGAATTGTTTGACCTTGGCAGGCGAGCTGGCGAGGAGTGAGATCAACCAGTGATTTGTGAGAGATGTCCTGGTAGGTAAGTTCAAGCGCTACGTGAGATGCGCGGCTATTGGTAGCCGATGTATTACAAGCTACAGCGCTTGCCGGAGGCGCTAGTTCATGCTGCCGATGTGTCCTGGACGCCTAACTCGAGAACGACTTGTGCGGGAAGACACCTGGTGATCAAGACCATGTAGTGTAACCTTCGTATTCAGTCACACTTGATTGCTGATTTCCTTGGACGAGGGTTGTAGTCTGCTTGTTCTGGCGCATGTGGTTCTTGGCTGAGCTCGCTTTTGGCTCAGGCTCCTGTGATCTCCATGAGTGGAGTCGATTGCGACGGATTGGTAGCACGTCTACAAGCCGTGACAGGTGCAGAAGATCCTGGTAGTTTCTCCGTGTGGGAAGGCGGATTATCGAAGGCTATGCTGGTACCCGGGCGCATGATCGGGGCATGTTGCAGAAGATGGCAAACCATCGTATCCGACCAGGTATAAGAAGCAGCATAATCATCCACGAACACCGTGCCATCATCAGCAGCAGCATTCTTTCCAACTCTGACCAGATTATCCAAGCAAGTAACGCTTACCATTCTTCACATCTTGATACTGACACATGACAAGCGTCATACCTTCGAGTACCTCCCTTCCTCCAAAGTCATCGACCCTCGTCCACCATGTGCTACCAGATTGCTTCGGAGCGGATTTGCGGTCATGTCGAAGTCACACACCCGTCAATATGTCCTGGCCCTGCAACATTGTGCAAGTCAATCCTGGTCGAGTTCCGACGTCCGGCAAAGGAGGACAGACTGTGCTTCAAGTGTGATCCTCCACTGGCGACATGGAGAGCAAAGGAGGTCCACTGGTATGGGTACTTACGGGAGGATAGCTCTTCCATCTGGCGGCAGATCATCCAGGAGCTGCACGAGGATGACACAATAGCCAAGGTGGAAGAGATCTACGCAGCTCAAGAGAAGGAAGACAGACGAAGCCTAGGGAGAAGTCTGGAAAGGTTGGCAAGCCTGATTCGGGGACGGCCAGACAAGACAAGGCTGTCCCGGGATCGAGCTGTAGAGGTGGAGCACGTTCTGATGTGGGACGAGGAACCGAGGAGGACGATGACCATCAGCCGGGCCAGGCAAAGGGTCGTGAAGAGGTTTCTTGAGGGGTCGAGGCTGTGCTCGAAAGAGATCATGGGTTCGAGCAGCGTGACGGAGTTTGACCGGGCAAATTTTCGGCCAGTAGACCTTGGGTTTCCTCAATGGAGATGATTTGCCACACGCTTGAAGCAATGCTGTGAGTCTGCCGCTGTCCTTCCCTCCTGATCGTTGGCGTTGATTGGTCCGATGGTAGTCAACATTGGCAAAGCTGGCGGCGAGAACAATGTTGTGGTAGTTCAATCAGGCTGAGTTGATCTCATGTGTTCATTCCCTCTCCATGCGCGTCGCCAGAGCTCCCCAACGGAAGTCTCTTCTCATTTGGCTGAATGGGTGTTCGGCATCAACGATCAGGAGTGAGGTGGATACCAGCTCGCAGCCACAATCTATGTGTGGCACAGCTGCGACAAAGCTCGGATGCGACCGAAAGATTGCTTGCATGATTGCGTCGAGGTTGTGATGACCGAAAAGCCGGGAAAAAGGGGTTATGGAGGAGGTGGGTCCAGGCAAAAGCAAAAGCGACATTCAAAACGAAGACGACGCCAAAAGAGCCCGCGCTCGATCTAAGACGTGCAGATGCGGCAGCCCCGACACTACTCAAGACCAGTGCTACTGCAGACGATTTGAAATCTGCAAACAAAGTTGGCTCCAAGTCACGCCCCATGCGCCCCCATCGCCGTGACGATGCCATGTTTATCTTGCAATCACACCGGAAGCATCCCTGCAAGCTCGCTGCACACTTCCTACAATTTCATGGCTGGCTGATGGCCAATATCTGCTAGCCGAGGCATAGCATGGCATCTTTTGGCAAATGGTCGTGGTATAGACGTTGGTGTCTCGTGTTGTTCATCTAAAAGCAACCTCGGGCACTACTTGAAGATCGACAATGGTTCCCCCGAACCAGGTGAGCCGCTGACAGATGGGCAAGTGAAAGAGAGGCGATCATTCCGGGGAGATACCAACCAAGTTCGGTTGTCGGGCATGCCCACGAGACGGCGATATAAAGAAAAAGGAGATGAGCTGAGACGGACAAGGACTTGCAGGAGCAGACGCCACGCCCGCTATGCCACGCGATTGGCCGCTAGCTGTCAAACGAGGTTCGGCCCGGACGAGCAGTGGAGATTTTTCAGCCGCCCAGGCTACCGCTTTACGAAGAGTAATGCCGCCCGTACCTGATCTGCCAGCCTTGAGACGGCCGACTCGCCGATTTAATCTCGACATATGCACGACCAACACCCAAAACTCGCCCAAAGCAAACTCGGGCCAACACGCTGACGGCCTGTTCATCCCTGTTGGGCTATCAAACCTGCCGTACGAGGTCATTTGCAACCGAAGAAAGCAGCCATGCTGACTTCACCCACCGCTGCCCTCTCCGCTCGGTCCAGGTGCTCTACCCATGAGATGGGTTGATCTGATAGACTTCTCTCCTTTTGCTCTGCATTGTCCGACCTTCATTCTCTCTTCATGACCGTTTAGCACTCTTGACCGCTCTGGCTGGTCCTCTCTCTGTCCGCTCAACGTCTCTGTCGACCATCACCACACGGCCCCCGACATGTCATTCCTTACCAGAGCTGCAGTTGCATTTGCATTCTTTACACTCGTTTCAGCACAGACGACTTGCTATTACCCAGACAAGACCATAGCCTCGACAGATATCCCATGTAGCAGTAATGGACAAGCCACGCACTGCTGTCCTTCAGATTCGTTCTGTATGAGCAATGGGCTCTGTGCGGGAGGAGGTGTCTTGTCAAGAGCTTCATGCACGGATCAGACATGGGGGGCAGATCAGTGCGCGAGAGTGTGCCGAGACAGTATGGCATCCTAAACAGATCACTTGACACCTGCTGACTTTCATACAGCAAACCCGGCGAGCAGGGTATCACTTACACCTTGTGGAGGACAGAGCTTCGCCTGCGGACTGAATACAACTTCATGCCAGACAGGACAGGGCATCGTCACTTTCGAACGACCAACCGCGCTTGTCCTCAGACCGGCCCAAGTAGCAGCGTTACTCGCAGCACAAGGTATCAACACGACCACCCCTTCGCCCTCACCAACACAGACCGCATCCGAGGAGCCACTCTATGTGGACGGCCAACGCATGTACCCTAGCTCAACCGTCCTTGCTCTTGGACTCGGCATGGGCTTCCCACTCGCATTCCTCGTCATCGCAGTCATCGTCATGTACCGAAAATTAAGAGCAAGGGCACCACGGGATATGTATGACCCGCCAGATCAACCTCCTGTACCCATGGTGGCCAGATCGGTCTCATCACGACCCTCCACTTCGTCAATTGGACGCTCACCAACAATCCATACCATGCACTCTTCGCATACACTCCACGAACCGGCTACCATGCCAAGATCATTCCTCGACCGCTACGCGCAGAAGGCTAAAGAAGATCCCGAAGTACACGAAATCGATATGGGCAATCCGAGATACGAGCTGGGTCCCAATCACGTTGGACGAAGTCCCTCTCGAGCTGAGCTCAACGGTTCGCAGCCGGTGGACACGTGGAGGAAGGTCAGCAAAGAGCCGATAGGGTACTGAGAACAATATCCATCACTTGACGATAATGAACCTGCATGGTACCTGGATGAATGTGCATGAATGGCTGGTTCCTGGTGGGCATGATCCAAGGATGTACCAACACTCTTATTGTATTAAAACATTTGGCTGTAGAAAGGACAAGACAGTCTGATAATCAGAGACGTATATATTACTATTCTCACATGTGCCCGCTCGTCGGGTTCAGCCACTACAATCACTGCAATGTGTCGCGGTCACACGTAAATAGTCGCACTTTCCGCTTCCATTCTACCCACTGGAAGCACGGAAAAGAACACATCAGGCTGGCTTCATACACCGAAGAACACAACATTACATCCCACACATCATCTACTCAATCGAATATCAGAATCATTCGAACAGCATTCGACTACATGGCATCCCTTCTATTATCCGCATCTCTCCTCGCCTGCATCGCTTCCGCTTTGCCTCTTAATTCCCCGCTTCTGCCTGCCTATGACTACATCAGTCAGTCGCGTTTGCTATCTACCTGACGTTTGCTGACACTACGCAGTTGTCGGAGGTGGTGCATCAGGTCTCACTGTTGCGAATCGACTATCAGAGGATCCATCCGTCACAGTCCTTGTCATCGAAGCCGGAGAAGCAGATCAAGCTGAACCGTCAGTTCGATCGCCATTCCTTGCAGGTCAGAACATTGCCAGTCGATACGATTGGAACATCACAACAGCTCCGCAAACGTCTCTCGACGGTAACCCTCGAAGGATTTCGCAAGGCCGTGTGCTTGGGGGCGGAACCACAATCGGAGGTCTGTTATGGGGTCGACCAAACAAAGGAGACCTAGATGACTGGGTGCGTTTGGGTAATCCCGGATAGGGCTGGGATGATCTCCTGCCGTATTTCAGAAAGGTATGACAAGTCACTGGTGACTGCAGAGCATCTCTGACGAATCCTAGACCGAGTCTTACTTTGCCGGACTGTCTCGTCGTCAAGAGGTAGCTGGACCGACAGCCCAGCAACTTGATGCATTTGGCTACACTGGACCGGTACAAGTCAGCTATCCCGCCTATGCTTATAATCAGTCTTCGAGCATACTCGCTGGACTCAACGAGCTCGGCTTTCCGAGTATGGCAGACATGAGCTCTGGAGAAATGTCCGGCGCGGCTGTTTTACCTTTGACCGTAGACCCGTCCACGAATGAGAGATCGGACGCACGCACTGCTTATCTGGACCCGTATCTCGCCAGACCCAATCTCAATATCGTCACTGGTCATACAGCGACCCGATTACTTTTCGAGAATTCGTCCAGTGTCACCACGCCAGCTTTCGCCTTCAATGGTAGCACAGCCATTGCCAGTCTGCTTCCCCTCCAAAGTGGTATCCGACAACGCTCAGAAGGGACCGAGAATGCAGCTCCGGCCGGCTCCTGGTCTTGGAAAAGAAGTCAACGTGCCAATCTACCTCACATCATCCGACGTCAGCAGGTCCAAAACACATTTCTCCGCCCAAACGGTCTGAGAATCAGTGGCGTTGAGGTAGGATCTTGCTACGTCGTTGCGTGGCTCAGAGCTAACACGATGAAGCTAGCTACCAGTGCCGTCAGCGTGAGGCGAACAGTCAGCGCCACTCAAGAAGTCATCCTTGCCGCAGGCACAATCAATACGCCTCAGCTGCTAAAGCTCTCTGGTATCGGTCCTTCGCAGGAGCTTCAAGCAAGACAGATTACAAGCAGGATTGATCTGGTTGGAGTAGGAGCCAACTTGCAAGATCACTATCTTTTGAGCCTGACATGTATGCCGCTTCGTCGTTCCCAATCTACAAACCTTCTGACATCTACCAGATCCCTCTCGATCCTCCCGCTTCACCTCTGGAGGTCTTGTGCGCAATTTGACCAATGTAACGTCCTCGGTCGGTCCACAAGAAGCAATTGTCTTGCCACCTCTGGCTCGAGTTTCCAATCGCACAACACAGCTCACCGCAACTATCCAGTCTCAGACCATCGCCGAGTATCTGCTGCCCGGAACAGATACAACCATCGTCACCGGCTTTCAAGCACAACGTACGTTTCTTCTGGAAGCCTTCCTCAGTACCACAAGGTCGTTCTAGGAGATGATTGGATCGAATGAGGGAGGCTGGGCGATTGTGAATAGACGGTCACTGTCACGGGGGACAGTCACACTCGCATCCTCGTCCCCCTTTGAAGCACCCAACGTTGATCCTCGCTACGGCGTCAATTCAGTCGATATCGAGCTGCTGATTGAATCAGTCATGTTTGCAGAGAGACTGTTCATGACTGCTCCTTTTCGCACCACCAATAGCTCGGCGCTCCGCTCGATCATGTCGTCATCTAACATGCAGACTATCGTACAACTTGTTCAGGAGCGTGTACAGACATCATACGGTCTAGTCGGAACAGCCTCGATGTTACCTCGGACTTTAGGTGGTGTGGTCGACTCGCAACTCCTGGTGTACGGGACCACCAATCTCAGAGTGGTCGATGCGAGTGTCATGCCACTGATCCCAGCAAGCAATCTACAAGCTGTCGTCTACGCCATTGCAGAGAAGGCGGCTGATCTGATTCGAGTGGCAAGGACTGGATCTGCAGTGTCTTTACAAAGCAGCCAGACATCGAACTCAGCAGCATCATCGATCAACAGCTCGATAGGCCCAGGAGTCTCTGCGTCACGATCCATTTCGACAGGTACCGCCAGTCCCGTAGCCATATTTTCAAACACGATTAATTCGGCCCCAGTCTTGTCGGACCTCTCCGGAGCACGATCAACCCTATCGAACATCTTCGGCAGTTCTTTGCCTCGGACTCTGGCTTCACAAACGACAGTACCATCCACAACGGCGCCCTCATCAATCAGTACCACGACATCAGGACTGACCAATGTGCGGACAACTTCTCACGCAGCTCCTTCGAATCTGCCGGCTAGATCTACCTCTACAGCTCCAGGCACCAGCTCGGACTCTCAAGCTCAGGGAGTGACTGGTATTTTGGGTTCCAGCGATGCTAGGTCTACAATACTGGCGACATTTGGGACTTTCGGCACGGGTATGGTCATGTTGAGGCCAGGAAGCTCGCAGCCAGCAGCATCCTTGACCTTGTCAGACACTGGAATTACACGCTCGACAATACTTGGTACGTTCGGCACTACAGGCACTGGCGTCGTGGTGGTCAATGTACCCGCGCTTCAAGGACCGACGAACACTCCTCAGGCTAGCTCAGCCGTGACCACCACTTCACAGCCGTTTGTGGCCGCGATGAACTCATCAGCCTCACCAATGGGCAACTCCAGTATTTCTAGCACGCTTGTAGTGAGACCCACCTCCACGATGGTGGACAATCTTGTCATCCGTACCGTGCCATCTGGCTTGCAGCTACTCAACGACACCACACCAGGATGTACCACAAGGTGTCCAATGCCAGTATATGTCACAACTGTTTAGCGGACGGTCATAACTTCTGTCTCGATCAGCACCATGTCACACTTGTCTCCTACCTTGGTGGCTTCTAGCTTGTCGTATCCATGCACCACTTTGACAATAATCAGGACCAGTACTCTCAGTATCACTCAGCCTGGCTATGCAACACATCCCACGACAGTCCCATACCGGATTTCTACCGTGGTCCTACCTCTGATACTGTATCTGTCCCAACAACTCGTGCATCCGGCTTCTGCGGTCGCATCGTCGATGGTCGGAGCTGCACCACATCCCACGGCCGCCACTCCTGCTATACAGACGATCCCGCCACTGACGGACAGTCTGCATCCTGCATCTATTGTGACTGTAGCACCCGCTGTCTCGTACGCTATTTCATCCTACTCTGGGGCGACGTCAACAATCTCTGGTACCCATCCCAGTGTCAATGGGTCAGGCTTGGTCACCACAATCACTTCATCACATCCTACAGGCGTGACAGTGTATGTGACGACAATCTATACCATGGCATCACCATCCGCTCCGACCTCGACGAATACCAACCCATCATCCAGCAATACCCTCAATTCAGCGGGCGTAGCATCAACGACCACACTCACGAGTCCTTCTTCGACGACTACCTTTGACAGTGCTTCTGGGGCTTCTGTGTTTTCCGTCGCAATGGCAAGCGCAATGTCCTCCTTGTTCACACAGACGGTCACCACTGCAGCTTCGGGGTCAACATCGACGTCTTCGCCATCCTTATCCACGTACTTGAGTACCGTGACGACTGTAGTGACAGTAGTGACAGGCTCTGGCACGGCTTCGACTTTGTGGCAATCTACGTGCCCATGCTCGACGAGCACAAATTTCGCTGGTCCAGCTGGTACAGCCACTACTTCGGCCCCGAGTCAGTCATCTGTTGTATCGCCTGGGCCAAGTTCAGTCCCCCCATCAGGAGTGCCGTCCGCCACTTCAGCAGTCAATTCGATCGCGTCATCGGCTGCAAATTCGTTTGCGAGCAGTGCATCTTCAGCGGCATCCATGGCAGCATCCATGTATGGGTCTTCGGCAACTTCCATGGCATCCTCGATGGCGTCGTCATTCCAGTCAACGGCATCTCAGATCGCATCGTCTGCCGCCTCCAATTTCAGATCTTCGGCTTCCCAGATCGCCAGCTCTGCTGCATCGGTGCACGGTACAACCGCCCCAGCAGTGGCGAGCTCTGCCATCTCGAGTCTTGGTACTGCAGCGGCAGCTCAAATGAGTAGCCACATTTCAAGCGCCTTGGCCCGTCCAAGTGTCACTACCACGACTGTTGCACCCTCGTCAGCATCAAGACCTGTGTCCACTGTCACTTCGTCACCAACAGCTTCGACTTCGCGACCCGGGTCGACAGTCACCTCATCCCCTGCAGCCTCAACAAGGACGTCTTCGCCAGGTGTTTCGACAATCACTTCGTCCCCGAGCCTGAGCACCAGAACAAGCAGTCCAAGTCTTTCGACACTGACCTCGACCATCTTGACGAACAATCAGAGAACCACTTTGACAAGCATCGTGACACCGAGCACAAGCAGTAGACCAGGGAGCACAAGTACTCAGAGCTCGATCAACCGCACATCGCCGCCGATTACGGGTGCAGCCACCAGCTCGGTGGGCGTCATCACCTCGACGGTCACAAGAGCGATGGCTGGAAGGGAGAAGCAGCCGAACGAGGGCTTGGTCCTGGCTGTGGCCCTGGCTCTTCTTGGAGTCTTGATGTGATTGTGAGACCCGTCGTGATCGCGGGAAGGGGTGGACCAGAATGGTAGATTAGAATAATTCATCACATAACATCTTGATCAAGAATGGAACCGCTTTCAGATTGCTCTAAATCTTCTTGCGTTTCTAAGTGTGTCAGTATGACTTTGATGAAATCACTTCCATTCCCAGTGTTGTGAAAGGTGTGGAGAAGCCACGACGCTGAACAGCCAGCCCCGTCCTCGAACTTCCATCAACAGCTCGCGCTTTTTCCTTCAGTACTTGCACCACAGTACACTAGTACCTCGGCATCGAATTCCAATCTAACCACTGAGGATGCCTTGACCTCAATTCAATCTGGGACAAATCATCATTCTCATGACAAAAATGGCACCCACAACGCAACCCTCGCGGACCACCACGCCGCGGGATCTTGTCAACACGCTGCTGCGAATAGCGAATGACCCATGGCATTTGATTTGGTTGTGTCCATTGTTGGTCTTGGGGGATATGATCTTGACGGCTGGGGTGATTTGGAAGATACCTTGTGAGTGGATTTTGATGGTTCATTGTGTTGTTTACACGGGCTTGGGGGGTGGTGGTGGACGGCTGAGAGGGGAAAGAGACTGGGGTGCTCGATGGGGGATTGGGAGGGGGGGATCGAGGGGGTTGGGAGCGATTGATCTTGCTGATGGACGCTGGATGGGGATGTGATTTGGGATGGGTCATGGATCCCATTGCTCCACCTCTTCGGCAGCCCTCAACCCAATCCGATATCCCTTCGAGCCACGCCTCCTTGGACTGGATTTGCTCGAAACGCTACTTCTCGAGCCACTGTCCGCCTCATCTCCTTCCTACCAATCCCCTCTCTCCCTCCCTCTCAATCCCCTCACCTCTTCCCTCGACTCATCCACCCGCCCCATTCCCTCCCCACAAACCCCAATACACCCTCACTAACCCCCTCCCCTCCAGACACCGAAATCGACTGGCGCGCCTACATGCAACAAATCACCCTCTACCTCTCCGGCGAACGCAACTACCTCAAACTAACCGGGCAAACCGGCCCCCTCGTCTACCCAGCCATGCACGTACACATCTACCACCTGCTCTCCCACCTCACCTCTTCGGGCAACGACATCCTCCTCGCGCAAACCCTGTTCGCGGGGCTGTACCTCGCCACCCTCGCGCTTGTCACGCAGTGCTATCGTCTAGCGGGGGTGCCGCCGTGGGTGTACCCCCTTTTGGTGATGAGCAAGCGGCTGCACTCGGTGTACGTGCTGCGGCTGTTCAACGATTGCTTTGCGGTTTTTTTTCTCTGGGCGGGGATATACCTCTTCCAGACCGGACGGTTCAGGGCGGGGGCGTTGGCGTACTCGCTCGGGGTCGGGGTGAAGATGTCCCTCCTTCTTGCGTTGCCGGCGGTCGGGGTGGTGTTGTATCTTGCGCAAGGAGCGGGAGGGGCGTTGGGGAGTGCGATGGTCATAGTGCAGTATCAGGTGTTGATGGCGTGGCCTTTTGTGGGGTACCCGAGGGAGTATTTGGGTAGGGCGTTTGAGTTTGGGAGGAGGTTCGAGTGGAAGTGGACTGTGAATTGGCGGTGGGTGGGGAGGGAGGTGTTTGAGGATGAGAGGTTCGCGAGGGGGTTGATGGTGGGGCATGTGGTGGTGCTAGGGGGGTTTGTGGTGGAGAGGTGGTTGAGGGAGGCGGGGACTGGGGTGGGGGAGGTGCTGAAGAGTTTGGTCTACCCGGTGAGCGAGGCGAGGAAGAGGGCGTTGAAGGGGAAGGTCACGCCTGAGTTTGTGCTCACGACGGTACTCACGGCAAATGTTATTGGGATGTTGTTTGCGAGGAGTTTGCATTATCAGTTCTACAGCTGGTTGGCGTGGGGTACGCCGTATTTGCTTTGGAGGAGCGGGCAGAGTCCGCTGGCGGTTGTTGGAGTGTGGTTCGGGCAGGAAGTGGCGTGGAATATCTACCCGAGTACGAAGAATAGCTCGATGATGGTGGTGGTATGGTTGGCGGCGCAAGTGTATGGGGTGTGGGCGGCGCCGAGGGTGGAGGAGTTGTGGAAGCATCAGGAGCAGATTGCAAAGGGCGAGAAAGAGGTGCCAAAGGTGGAGGCGACTCCTGCGAAGCCCAATGGGTGCCAGGCCGTCAAGGACGATATCGATGCTGTGCCTTCGCCGAGAGAGACTGCTTCGCCTGGAAAGAGGAAGACTCGGAAACGCTGACCGGCCTTTTCGGGGTCCTAGATACTTTGCAGTCTCAGACTCGGGTGTATCGCTACTGGCGGCCACCAAGACCCATACTCGTCGATAGCCAAGTTCCATGACCGAGTCCTGTCATCCGATCCATGTATAAACTATTCCGAGGTCATCTGTATGGATCTTGCTGGATGCAACGGTCCCCCTGGTCCTGCATATCATCATGATGAGTGCAGCAACAAGCCCTCGTCAAGCTTCTTCATATAGTATATGAAGCGTAATTATCACTCCAGGTCTTCACCCCTCATCCTCCCCCTCCGAGTCCGAAGGCGGCATCATCCCCACCCTCTCCTCCTCACTATCACTCTCCTCCCACCCTCTCCTCCCCGTCTTGAACTCGGCAGGCCAATACCCCATCTTCATCCACCTCTTCTCATCCCTCACAATATTCACAATCTCTCCCGCGATCTTGTTCTCCCTCTCCGCCAGTGTCGAGGTGTCCACCACCACGTAAGACCCGCGCTTGACCCATATCGTGGAGCGGAACTTTTGGGCGAGTTCGACGAGGAGGCTGTCTGATTCGGGGGACGGGGAAGAGGGAGGCGTGACGTGGTAGAGGTTGTTACCGGCTGCGCGGAGGATGCGGCAGATTTGCTGCGAGGGGGGCAGGGTGGAGGGCGGGGTGAGGGTTTCTTCGGCCGCGGCGAGGATGTTGCGGCGGGGTTTGGGCATACTGGACGATCAGGCTGGTCGTGGAAAGGAGAGGATGGGCAGTTGGCGAGGAAAGAACGTGGTCACGGCGCGAGGTCGAGGTTTGGTCAATTGGCCATGAAAAAAAGTCGAGAGTGACGTTTGGGGATGGCGCGGGGCATTCCGCCGGTGCGTGTCCTCAAGGCCAGGCATGAATGGACATTATGTCTGTTATCACTGTGCTGATTCGACGAGCTGTCTTTGACGCGGCATCATGCAGCGTATAGCTTGGAACTTTTGCGATACAACGAGTATGGGATCAATCTCAATAGATTTGGGTGAAGGTTTGGCGGAGAAGATCAGTGACAGCGCGAAGTAATGATCCCTCGCAAATGAAGGTATGCCCAACAGGACGATTTGTCGTACATCCGTATATCTCTTGCCTCTCATCTGCCATCTTCTGAAAGCATATCCGTGCAATGGATCTTGAGGCATCTAGAGATTCGCGATCATCATTGGTACGGGATGATTCCATGAATTCGTCTTCAAAACTTTTGATAAAAGGCTCGTGGTGACCCATGAGTCTGTAAATGTCAATGTCACTTACTGACAGTGGAGCGCAGTCACCTATCTATCGCTCCTAAGGTGGCCTTTGTAGGATGATTGGAATTATCATCTCTTCAGGCCGAGTCTCGCGTTGAAGTCCGACGAGTAGAGTACCTGGTTCATTCGAGCAGTATGCCATGGCCAATCCTCTACAGCGCTGGCGAGTCTGACCATGGCAATGATGGACGACGTTCCTCATGACTCAGCTTGCTGAAGTGCATAGGACCGAGCTGGTGGTCAACCGAGGCGTTCAGTGTCGTGTATATCATGATAGCAACGCGCCTGGCAGCTGTCTTCCAGGTCTATCCATCAGGTAGCTCGCCGTTCGCCATGATATCTTCAGATAGGAAAGTATGGACTGATGATGTTCCTACCGGCTTCACCCTGTAAGGCCCGCTTGCCTACCTTGTACCGATGTTCCAACTGGTAACCTTACACCCCCGCCACCTTTCTCCGGACTCATCAGAGGCTACGTGGGGGCGCACAATCGCAGCCCATCATGTCCAGACACGTACAGGACGCATGAGAGGCCAGATTTCGTCAATAGGGTATGACCCAAGCTCATCCAGCGGAGCTTTCGTCTCCTAGTATCAACGGCGGTGCTCTTGATGCACTTCCAACGCCTACGGCACGAATGATGCCATCGAGCAGATCCTCCATGAAGCTCCCAGGTCCAGCACCTGGCAGAATTGGTTAGCTCTTGAAAAGGCAAGAAAGACCGAGGGCGGGCTCGGGCGAGACTAGCGGCGATTGAATCCAGTACCCCACGCCTACCACAAACTTTATCCCGTCATTGTTTATCATGATCTGCTGCCATGTAACGCGCTTTTCACCGCCTCTTTCAAGTAGCAATGACCGTTGTGTGTGTATCGATAGTATGTTGGAGCTGAGCAGAAGGGAAGATGGAGTCTGTGGGTGCAGGAAGCTTGATACCTCAGACTTCACAATACTTGTAGCACAGACACTGCTCCACTGCAAAAATCGCGTAGTGTAGCGTCCGTCCACGTCCCGTAATTGGCTGCAGAGCTACCTTCAAAATATCTTGCCTCGCCCTTCTATCAGAGGCGCGTCTTGCATGACATGCTGAGAGACTTCAGAGTCTGCTTGTCAAATCCTGCTTCCCTACCCTCCACAAGTTCGCTCATGCAGTAGCCCAGACCTTGTGCACTAGCGTCTGCGACTTGCAGTAGTGCATCCTCCTTATTTCGCCGCTCCGCATCATCAACTCCGACCTCGAGCCCTCGACAACCACGGCCGATCTCTGCGTGTCGACTGCAGCTGTGATAGCTGGGAAGAGGAGGATGTATAGCCCTTGATCACAGAGACCTTCAGTGCGACAGACAACAGCATCTTCGGCCACAGACAGCCATCAAAGAAGCCATGCTTTCATCCCTCCTCCGCCCTCGACGGCCTCGAAGGCGCGTCGATAGATCGCCCTTCTCCTCGCCCTTTACTGGGTCCCCAGAGAACACTCGTCATGGGCAACCAGACAGGGGAAGGCCTGTACACACAGATGAGGACGAGGATGATCAGCAGGAAGAGTACGATGAGGATGATCAGACCTATGAAGAGCTTGACGAGGGATCCGAAGATAGTCAACCTTTGCTGCCCATCTTCTCCGCCGCGCATCTCGGTAAGCAGGAAGGAAGGGCCAGGAGCCGGCAGAGCTGACACCATGACAGATACGATACCTGTCTATACCATTACTCACGCAATCAGGATGCTGATCATCCAGAAATGCGAGACTACCCTCTCGTGGGACCAGCTAAGAGCGCCTCAGGTCTCCCAGTTCTTAGTCAAGCCCATTCAGACGCAGATTCGCGCTAGCCACTTCAATCGCGCAACGCTGACAGCTTTGATTGCGAATTGCTTGCAATTCAAGAAGGAGTCGGAGATAAACCCGGGCAATGCAGGTGTGAGCAAGACCCGAGCGATACTGTCTGAGCTACTGGCAATGAGGCTCCTCCGCGAGTACTCGACCAGAGAGCTTATTGACGCGCTGAGCTACGACTTTGATCCGCTCCAGGGCATGGACGATCCTCAAGAGGCCAAAGGGAAGAGAGTGGCGAGAACAAGGTCGGCCAGGATATCGACAGTCGAGATCGCCATCCGAGCGACAGCTAAGAGCTTCCTTGCACATCCTCTCGTGGTGCAGCAGCTCGAGGCTATCTGGGCCGGCAGTATCGTCTTCCACTCAGCTGCAGATAACCTTCATCGGAAGCCCCCGAAGACGCACCAGTCCCGACTCTCCAAGCAACGAGGATACGGTACCATCAGAGATCAGTCTCCACTCTCGCCAGGGACGAGACCAAATGGCCGTACCCAGCAGTCAGCGGCGCCTCAGACCAACGATGAATACGTACGGAGATCGGTTACCCTCTACGACCCTCAAGATGCGTCCCTATTTAAGCTATCTAGGCTCAGGGTACCTCGATACCGCCAGCTCTTTACGACCCTCTCCTTCGCTGTCATGCTGGTGCTATATCTGGCAGTGCTGATTGAGCGGTCCTTGAACATCACAACCCTCGAGATCATTTTCTGGATCTATAGCACAGGATACATGCTTGACGAGATTGTTGGCTTCACGGAACAAGGCTTTGGACTCTACCTACTCAGCGTTTGGAACGCCTTTGACTTAGGCATCCTGCTCATGCTGGTCATCTACTATGTCTTGAGGATATATGGCAATCTCATACCCAACGAAGACAGTCAGGAAATCGCGAACATGGCGTACGACGTGCTTGCGTCGACAGCAGTGCTCTTGTTTCCTCGAGCATTTAGCGTCCTGGATCACTACCGATACTTTTCGCAGTTGCTCATCGCCTTTCGACTCATGGCCCAAGACATGTTTGCCATTCTCATCCTGGTCGTCATCAGCTGCAGTGGCTTCTTCGTCGCATTCACAACAGCCTACAGCAAGAATGACGAGCGTGGTGCTCACGTCGCATATGCTATCTTTCAGATCGTTATGGGGTTCTCGCCTGCAGCGTGGTCGGCTTGGGATCGTTACAACACGCTTGGGCGAATCGTGATGGGCTTCTTTTTGATCGTCTGTCACTTCATGATCGTGACGATCCTGATCACTGTTCTGACCAATTCGTTCATGGCAATTGTTAGGAATGCCGAGGAGGAACATCAGTTCTTGTTCGCCGTGAACACCATCTCCATGGTAAAGTCGGACGCTCTGTTCTCCTACATTGCTCCGACCAATGTGCTGAGCTGGGCTGTCTCGCCACTACGCTTCATCATGCCGTTTCGACGCTTTGTCAAGCTCAATCGGACCATCATCAAGGTCACCCACTTTCCGATACTGTTCTCGATCTTTGCGTACGAACGGGTCATACTCTCCAGGATTGCCTATGTCCCAGAAGATCTTGTCGATCGGAATCAGCCCGTCCGAGCAAAGCCTGTTGCCTTTGGACGCCAGCAAGGTTTCACTTCAAGGGCACGCCGTCTGCGGGAGCCGTCTGTGGTTTCCTTCAGGAAGGAGCAAGCTTTGGATGAAGTGTTTCGACGACCATTCAAGGGAGAGACCGTTCGAACGACGACGAGAGAGATGGACACTGATTGTCGGAAGTCAAGCAATGTTGTCGATCACTGGATGCAGAACGTGGGTCAGGAAGGTGGTGCCAGTCCGCCGATGGAGCAACCTCGCTCGGTGCTTGATCGTCTAGAGAACCGTCGTCCAGGCTTCAGGCGAGCAATGACGTCCGACAGGATCAGGACTCGTCGAGACTATTCTACGGCCACCCGATCTGTGATGTCGGACCCTGACGAGCGTTCCATACTGGCAGCCAGACGGCCGAAGATGATCGAGGAGGAGACTGATCCTGATCTGTCCTTTGAAAGTGTGCCTCAGGAGACGGATGCTGAGGACGGAGATGATGAGCTCATGACACATGATGAAGCAGACCTGATGACAGTTGAGAAGTCATCGCTTGCTCCAGATCGTACACCGGACCAGGACCAGAATGACGATAAGGAGAACGCTCCATTGTCTCAGTCCCCCGACGACTACTTTGTCACTCCGACTGCTTCCAGGCCTACCGAGCAAGCTCTTCCGGCTGCAAAGACCAGGGACGGTACTGGTCAATCTGGCGGCAAGCCCAAGCGGTACCACGATCGGACAGTGTCTGCCAACACCATATTGTTCCAACCCAATGTTTCTAGGACATCGTCGTCGTCCTCGGCAGCGGCGCCTGTGGGTCGTAATGCTCGGCCTGGTACTGCAAAGTCTGGCTTGCCCACTGCAGAGCCGTCAGGGTATCGTACACCTCGTCAACAGCCTGCAGCTGTGCCACCGGCGTCTCGTGCTCGCCCGATTGCTCCACCTCGTGGTTCGCAGCCTCAATCGCAAAAGGGCAACGGTCTTGCAGGTTTCAACTTTGCCCAGCCTGGCTTCGGCCAGCGCCGACCACAACGTGAACCCAGCTTCAACACCCTGGCTCTTGATCTTGCTTCTGACTTTGGTGACAATCGTTTCGTGTCTGCTGTTGACGTCGGCGGTATCTCAGGTATGCCAGCTTCGTTCTCCGAGCAAATGCTGCGCGAAAGAGAGACCGCACGTCGTCTCCGCGATGAGGACCGTCGTCGCTCAGAGGCCGAGGAGCGTGGTGTCGTCCAACGTCTCGTCCTCAACAGGATGAACACGTTGGAGGAGGGCTTCCGCGAGGTCATCAGCGCTGTTAGGGAGCTGCGTGAACGTGAGACAAGGTCAGGGCCAGGATCAGGCACCGTCACCAGCGCAGGTAGTTCGACTGTTGACACAAAGATTGACGCGCGCCTTACGGGCGGCAGAGAGACAGCCGCACCGCGGACGCCTGGCGGCAAGGTGAAGGACAAGGCGCTCCGCAGTCCGAAGAAGGTCAAGCGCCCCACATTGGGGGCTGGGCTGTCGTCGATGACAGTGGTACAGTCGTCGAGCCAGGGAGGACAAGGAGCTCAGCCTGCAGGAGTCCAGGGAGCGGGCCGGTCGACGTCGGTTCCTGAAGATGCAATGACACAGTCCGGCGACAGTAGAGGTGGCCAGAGACAGACAGATAGCGGAGGTGATGCGGCGGAGTATCCTGGTGATGGTTATGGACCTCTGACGGCCGTAGAAAGGCGGGACATGGCGCCTGGGGCACTTGGAGATGGCGCTGGAGATGGATTGGCTGACGCACAGACTCAGCAAGCTCAAAATCAGACTTCACAGCAAGCAGGACAATCATCACAGCAACCAACTCAGCAGCAAACTGATTCATCAACCTCCAAGGGCAAAGAGCGGGAGGACAACAGTCCAAACAGCGTCAAAAGCATAGTCCAAACTCTCGAACAGAAAGTCAAGCTTCACGTCAACGCGACGGTTCAAGACCAGCAGCGGAGTCTATCGCGCAGCTCCAGCCTAGGCCACGGACAAGCCGGCCAGCGCAATGTCAGCGCTTCTGGATCTCTACCAGGATCGAGCGGCAGCTCGGGCGGGGCAGGCAGTGTCGCGGAGTCGCAGAGCTACGCAGCTGTCGCAGCAGAAGGTCAAGAGGCGGCGGGATCATCAAAACAGCGACAGACTGTGGGCAGCAGAAGGGCCAGACCGCTCAGTGAAGGCGCGGACAGGAACAGGGAGAGTGTCATCTATGTGGGCAAGGGTGATCTGGCCCCTGGAAGAAGAGTGGACAGTGGAGAGAGCAGTAGGACGGCGTTTGACAGGGCTAGCGACGAGGGGCCACAGGAGAAATAGGCCTGGAGACATCAGAGATGGAGCAAGAGACATGGTTGAGGGTTGGGGAGGAGCAACAGCAGGGTATACATTGAGGATGTGATCTAAAAGTGTGCCTGCCAGGAACAAGACCAGAGCTTGAACAGCAGACCTGTGTCGATACAAGCAAGAGATGAGGATCATGGGAAGTGCAAGAGAATCAAAGGCTTGGGAACAGCAAGAGATCAGCGGTATGGAAACATCTTTGACCATAATGGAGCGGACAGGCCAAGCAGACCAAACAGCGAAGACAACACTGCTTGAAACCAGACAAGCAAGACACGGACAATCACAAACGACACAGAAGACCGGCCGGAAGGTGTAAATACTGTACTTAGATTGCTTCACTCTGCTTTGCTGCGATGGATCCGGGACATTTTCGGTTTGCTGCACACTCACAAGGGATAGTCACTTCAGCAAGGCGTCACGGAGCAAGAGAAGCGGGCATTTGCTTTTTCTTTGTGCTGGTCGGCTCTCTGCGCCAGGCACGATATACGACAGATGAATTGTACCAGACTGTATATCTAGCTACACACTACTTGATCGTGGAAGGGTGAGATGGTGTGGTGGTGATGGTGGCAATGGCGTGGGTGGTCTGTAAGTCTCATACTCTGATTTGTTCATCTCCATCTTGTTTTCTTGATCTTCCCGTCCTCCTTCTGTTCTTCTTGATCCTACCGTCCTCCTTCTGTTCTTCTTGATCCTGCCATCCCTTTCCTGTCCCTATACCTCCTTCGGTCCCTCCATCAAGGTTGACCGAGATGCCACCCTGCCTCATGGCGCGTTTGGCTCGTCTTGTCCATCCGACCCTACTCTACCAGCCCAACCCCGACCCAGCGCTATTCGCAAACACAAGCAACAACCAGCCAGAGCCCTAGGATACATGATTGCGGCGGCCACCATCCATCAGTTGTCCTCGGCGGGGTCAACCAATATGTGGCGACGCGCTTCCTACCAGCTCTGGGGTGGCTGACAGAGGGGTCCAACGCAGCTCTGATGGTACTGGCGAGAGGTACCTCCACAATATGCCGGTGAGGAGTAGCGGACCAGGCAACCATTGTTGGTCGCGGCGGTGGACACCCAGCAGCAATGTGGGCGTCTTGACATGGATTCGACAAACCGACCCAATACGGGGGGACGTAATGAGATCCAGCTTTGTCGCCCATGCCATGCCAGGTCGGAGAGGGACCATAATATTCCTTGCCGGAAGCGCAAACCACATCTGGTGGAGCGCCTCGATGACAGCACCCATCTGAGGGGCTGAAGGCGCCTGGGACCGACTGAAGAGGTGAGCGTGATCATACTACTTGTATGCTCACCACCGACCAGACCAGGACCACTCTGAGTCTTTCGCTGCTGCTGAACCCTCGAAGAGCAGGTTACGGCGCAGGCAGCTCCGTCAATCTCTGTCGCGACGCCAGCTTCCGGACATACAAGACCAGCATCGACCATCCAGCTGGGGACGGAAGAGGCGACATGGAGATGCCTGCCGGACCTGACAAGAAACCGAGCAGCAGCAGCGATCTGACTGGTGATGGACGCCGACGACCGATTGGGCGGCAGATGAGGGTAGATACCTTGTATCTCCACCGAACTATCGCCACCCAGCCATCGAAAAACATGGTAGGCAGGTCGGTCGCCGGCGGCCCAATAGGAGGAGGCTGCGGAGCGGAAGCGAAACCTGATAATCTCCGCAGCAATGCCAGCCCCAGACATACAAGACCAAGATCGTCCTTCCAGCTCCAAGAGGAGTCGCCTTGAAGGCGCCCTCATATCGATCTGATCGAGGTCGGGCGCCCAGGACCGGTAGAAGAGGAGGTCGGCAGAAAATACTACTCGTATCATCCGCCCAGGAGGCCGCGACTGAAGTCGATCGTGCGGTGGCAGGCGGCGCCCGTCTTCGGCTCCTATTCCAGCTTGGACGAGGGCGACTGCCTGGCCATGCTGAGGAGTGGAAAAACGCGGTGCCAGGAGGTGCTGAGGCAGGTCGTTTCGCCTGCAGCTCTCGGACTCGACCAGGACCAGAGTTCCACTGGGGAGAGTGGTGGCGAGGCGAGGTATGTGGCTGCATACCGGCCAGGCCACGACGACTACTTCATGCAGGCTCCCTCCCCACCAATGAGATCCAGCTTGTGCGGCTTATGACAGGGCTGCCGTGATAGATTGTTGGACCAATGCTTCGGCATGGACGGGATAGCTCCTGACCGTCGTGCCAATACCTGGGTGTCGAGCGATGGAGAAGGATCGACCGACCAGCAGCCCAGAATATTTTGTTCCAGATCCAGCAGAGGATATGGTTCATATGGGCGCCTGCCCCTCGTACACTGCGAGGGGACACCGTAACGCCAACCATGTACAAGCGCCATTTCAGCTGTCCCGCGCCCTCGGATGAGCTCCCAGCGGAGGAGCGGACCAGCATGAAGTGGTGCCCCAGGCACAGCAAGTAGATGCCGGTCGTATTTTGTTCCAGATCCAAGGGAGGATGTGGTTCCGTCGGGCATGCCAGCCCACACATTGAATAGTGGTGGTGTTCTCGACGATACCAGTAGAATGCAATGTCGGCCACCGAGATTGGATTGCCCGCAGAGGAGCGGAGCCGCATACGCATCGCTGGCCCAGCTATCGTATTGGGCTGGATCTCTGGGTGCTAGAAGTCTATGCTGTCGCCTTGTCGAGCATGGCGAGAACCGCTGGCTCGAGATACTGCCGGAGGATCCTATGAGGTCGTCTAGGAGGTGGGTCGAAGCAGGTCGTATGCCTCCAGCGATGGCCGGTGTACAATTCGTTTACTGTGGAAGGTGTTGCGGAAGGTGAAGGCGAGAGCGTCGGCGATGTTTCGAATCTCCTGGCTCAAAGCGAGAGGTTGCGGTGCATGCGTGGATTGACTTTCTTGGTCATAGGTTTGGAAACGTGAATACTGGAAAACCACCCACAGCACTACCACCACATCCTCCGATGATACAGTCCTATCATCAATCATCATGGCGTCTCTGGAAGCCAAGCACCAGATACTCTCTGTATCTGCTGCCGCTGCTGCCTTCCAGAAGTACAACTCCGTGTCGCAGTCTGATACTGTGGGGGAATCGGACCAGCTGCGACGCTGAACGCTGAGAGCCAGACATGATGAGATTTTTCATGTCTCTGACAGCCCCGGCGTTGAAGTGCTCCTGGTAGCGGCAGGAAGGCAATATGGCTAGCCGCACCCACCGCCACGGGGAATGGCAGGTTCGGCCCGCGAGCGAAGGAATGAGGTTCGACCTGGTACTTTTGACAGCGTAGTAAGGGCTCATGTTGGTGGGGACCGAAACCAGCAATAATTGGTCATTGACCGCAAGAAACGTTGGTCCAGGCGCGAAATGCAGGGCGCGGGACGATGGAGCAGGCGTTGTTTTTCCGACCAGCGTGAAGGTGCTGGGAGATGCTCCAGAGATCGTGGTCTGAAGGCGATGTAGAAGTCCGCTGCAGAATAGTCTGGTTGTAAGGGGCGCCAGGCAATAAGATGGTACCCCGGAGATAGAGGGCCAGATAATGTCGGTAGGGGGAACGCGCCGCTATCAATGGTTGCCTTGTCAGGCGCTGTATTGAAGATATTGGAGGACGGAACGAGGCGTATGAAGGTGGTTGAGAAGGTTGGAGGCGGGAAAATGATGAGGCAGATCATCGGACTGGCCTACTTGGAGGGGCAGACCATCGGCGCTGTCTTCATACCCGGAGAGAGGAGGTATGAAGGTGGTTGGGAAGGCGGAGGGCGCAGAATAGTGCTCAGTGGAGGTGCTCCTTCTGTAGGAAGACGCTGAGTAGCCTCCGCACTATTCTGACGCAGGAGATATGGGATGCGTTTGTTGGGTAAGAATGTTGATGGGAATTGCTTGCGGATCGCCCGGGTTTTGCTTTTTAAACCAGGCTATTAGGCGGGCTCAGAGCAGATCAGGCCTGGGCAGCACACCAGGTCGGGACAACACAACGGGAAACTGGAGCAAACAGGTTTCCTGTCTGCAGGATCATTATCCAAGCCTCCTGTGCCCAATATCGGTTGCCACTCCTGTCGTATCAACCTATCATTTTGACCATGAGGGTAGCGAAACACTTCGCAGGTCATACACGGTGAGCTGGCAGCTAGTACAGGGCGCAAGCATGACAACGAGCTCGAGTCTGATACCCGGGAGTATACATACTACCGCTAAGCGAGGTGGGACATGTCGGGTCATGGGTCTTGTTCCAATCGGACACGTCATTTGATACGAGCATGGTAGGACCATCAGTCGTGAATTGAACGCCTGAATATGCTGAGTTCCGAATCAGAATCCCTCCCACTTGTCAGTACAGTAGCTGCGTCCCGATACCACCAGCCTCCTCGCTGTCAGGAGAGTCCGGCTTGAGGTTATTCCAACTGCGGCACAGAGATGACATATTGTATACCATCGAACATCACATCATCACGAAAGAGGCCTGATTAAACATTACACATTACCATTGCTAGGAAAAGACTTGTGAACGCCACCCTTCCATCCCGAAGTCCCCCATAAATACCCCATGGAAATCAAATTGAAACCCAGATTCAGAGCCCTATGTAGACGGAGTCCTGTTGCTCCTCCGTGAGAATGTGATTGGGGGACTCCAGGTTATGCTGTAGCTCCTCGCTCATGTGGACATCCTCCAGGGACGCGTCTCACTGAGCTATGCTAAAAGTACAAACGCCTCAACACCGAACGCCGGGGGAGGAGGGCTCTGATTCTTCCGCATCATGACAAAGGAAATAGTCATGTGCTCGTGTTCTTCTCTTGGCAAAGTGTGAGAGGCATCGGTCATGCTCTTTGTCTCTCTTGTCAGTCTGGTCTCGTGCAACAAAGGAAAGTCGAGGTCATTCTGTCTATCAGCTGCGACTTGGTCGTCAGAACGGAGCTTCCTTCTGCGAGAGAACGAGCTCGGAACAAGCCCAGCGATCGTTGTCCTCGATACGGCTGAAGTATCTCTGCTGGACCTCTCCACGAGGAACTGCACCAAGTGACTTGGACCGGCCGTGACCCGGAAGGACGCGCCTGTTGGTGACAGCTTCCTCGATCAATGCTGCGGTGAATTTGGCGGCTTTCTTGGCCAACTTCGCGTTGTGAATCTCTTCGCGTCTAGATCTGTCAGCTGCAAGGCGCCTCTCAATGTCTTCGTTGAATGCTTGGAGAACTGACCGTGTGAGACCGGTCTCCGAGTCAATTGGATCCTCCTCGATTGGGGTGAGTGCTTCGGACCTGGTTGATGCTGTCTGAGAGCTGCTCTGAACAGATGAGGCGACCATTGGAACCGCGGGTCCAGCCACGGCGTTGCTGGTCTGGAGTGTGGTGTCGGTGAAGTATTGCAGGACTGGGTGCTGTGCATACTGCAGGAGAGACTCCTCGTATATTTTCCTGTGGTATTCGTGATACTCTTCAACGAGCTTCGCAATCGATTGTTGCATCGTGTCCTCAAGTTTCCCCAATGCAGCCTCCTTCTTCCTCTGCTTGTCTTCGCGATTTGGCCGAAGGTAGCCGTTGTGATATGCCTCCCTCAGAGCCCTTCGTGAACCTTCCGGTCTACTGCCCAAGGGTATGTTTCGGAGCGCGCAGTAAGTAATCCTTGCTGCGCGTTTCTCCGCCTTCATCTTTGCTAGATCATACTTGATGGACTTGATCTTTGCCTCGAGATCCTTAATCTCGCATGCTAGGCTGTTCATTGCAGTGGTCATCTTGGAAGATTGGTCGCCGTTTTCGTGAGGATACGCGTGGAAGCTATAGCTTCGAAGCGTAGCAACTGCCTGAAGGGTGAGGTCTTGGTCGGAAGGTGATTGTAAGTCTGCAAAGACCAGAAAGCGTATCAGAGTCTGAGTCGCAAGATATTTCTGGTGTGAAACAAATTTGATCAGGTCGTCGGTGGTAACTACGGGGTGACTGGTAGGGTTGAGGGAGTTTTGGTCTTGGAACTGGTCAGGCCATCAGGGGCTCATCTTATGATCAGGAAGAATTACCTTGACGACCACGACCCTTGTTGCGTGACAATGACATGGTTCGTGTCGGACAAAGAATGATGTACGATATTCTACGAGCTCAAAGGGGGGATCAAAGGATGTAATCTTTGTCTTGTCTATGAGGTTCAGAGAAGCTGACGAAAGTGAACAAAGAGCTTGGGGGTTGAGAAGAAGATAATGAGTGAATGCAAGCCTTTTGAAGTGCTGAAACAAGTCTGCGAAAGCCAGGTGATTGCGCGAGCTGAGGGAATGCTATCAGCCAGCATCAGCGAGCCAGCCTGTGCCGCACGCACTACCACATGAGATGGGCATCAACATGAGCAAGCAACGCTATTGCAACAGTATCAAGCAAGTGAATCGCGATTGCTCTGGCAATGGTTCCACACCAACTCAGCTGCAAGTGTTCCCCCGGGGTCCCTGATGTCTGCACTTCATCACAAATTTGTCGTGCTGCAGGCCATATCGACGGTCTCATTGAACCTCGAGTCCAATCTTCGCTTCATGTGCGCCCGCTCGTCCTTTGTTCGGACTATTCGACCAATCCAGCTGGCCCGCACGTCCTCCGTTAATCAGATGTTGAAACCTCCGTGAGCAGCCGCGTCGACGAATCGCCACAGACCCGCCTCCGCGGCAGCGCTACGCACGCTCTCGGTCTCATGCAGTGTTACCGGTCTATTGATTTCAGCGTAGCGCGCATCCTTCGACTTGGCATCAGCCCCTTCATGCTCACACAAAGCGCCTGCAGTAGCTAGCCGGCCTCTTTTTGGCTTGCCAACATGGGCGCGTGGATAATACTGTTCCATCACATGTATCATGAGATCCTTTGAGATGTTCTCGGCCAGCCATCGGACGATCAATTTGCCTTCTTCCTCCTTCCCTGGCATCACAAGGTGACGAACACATACTCCGCTTTTGGCGATGCCGTCTGCGGTGAAACGCAGGTCTCCCACCTGATCGTGCATGGCTTTGATGCTTTCTTGCGCGGCTTCGCGATAGTCGTCGGCCTTGAGAAGACGCTTGGATGACTCGGGATGCCAAAGCTTGAAATCTGGCAAATACATATCAACCAGACCATCCATCAGCTCGATGGATTCAAGTGAGTCGTAGCTACTCGTATTGTAGATGATTGGGATTCGCAATCCTAATTCCTTCGCGTGCAGGATGGCCAGCGCACACTGCGGCACGACGTGCTCGGGCGTCACCAGGTTAATGTTGTGTACACCTCCCAGGTCCTGTAGCTTGATGAACCACTCGGCTAGCTGCTCTGGCGTGACATCGAATCCTGATTTCTGGTGGGATATGTCATGGTTCTGGCAGAAGGTGCAGCGGAGACTGCAGCCGCTGAAGAAAACAGACCCGGATCCGTTGTGACCTTGGAAGAAAGGTTCCTCACCTGCATGTGGTCAATGCAGATATTCTTACAAGAGTACAGATCCTCGCAATGATCACACTGCACGGGAGGCAAGCATACCGAAATGAGGCGCGATTGTGTTCACAGTAGCATCCGAACCTATTAGGCAGTAGCCTCTCGTCTCGAAGCGATTGACATTGCATTTTCGTGGACACAAGTTGCATTTACTCAAATGAGCATATGCTTGCGAGCGCTTCTGTGCTTCCTGATATGAGGACAGCAGCTGGTAGCGAGGTGTGTAGGTGTCCAGTAGGAACGGAGGAGCCAGGTGCAGTTGACGGTGCCAGGTTCGTCTCGAGTATCTAATAGTATGTCTCAGTGCACATTTTGTATATGTCGAAAGCATCTTTGTGCCTAAGCAATCGTCAGCGTGTTGCCGCGGAGTCGAGCTTTTCGGTGCCCACCTCAAAACAGGAGCTTGGACACCTCCCTTCTGGGGCCCACAAGGGAAAAGCCGATAGGAGTGGCTATCTTGTACTTCTCAACTTCTAGAAAGCGAATGCCACACATGTCTATTGGCCATCTAACTAGCCCAGACTCCAATACGACTGCTGAGCTTTCGTGATGTGTTGAAAGGCAGTCTCTTAACGTTCAAGCCATCTTCCGATATCTTGATGTGACAAAGGGTCAATTCGACCATGCAAGGAAGTCTGATGCGAGGTAAATACAGGATGAGTTCCCATCATGCTGGTAGAAGAAGTGACGCGGCCGCGGAAGTGGCGAATTTTGGCTTGGCAAAAAGAGGGCGGTCTGAGCAGCAGCGGAATCGCACGAAGCATGTTATCAAAAACACTCCACAGGCATGTCAAACTTCTGGCGCGTATAATATTCTACCCTGATTGATCAAGAAGACTCTTACGGACTCAATATTGATGGAAAGCAAAGATCCCCGGAAGTATGGTTGAGTGTCTGGACTGTTGCAGACATTGAAGCACACACACGCTCCCCAAGGTAGAAAGGCAATATGCATTCCCCAAAAAGGTTCAGGTTCGTCAGTCACGCGCAAGTAGCATCCTTGATTTAGTCTGCCGGAGTGGACTCAGCTATACATCCCTACCAGTGTATTCAGAGCGTCCAATGTTCAGAACGGTGAAAAGTTTAGAGCATTCCATTTTGTCATTTACGCCGTCATATCAATGATGGAGAATTCCTTTTGCCCAAGCTTTCCGAGCCTCTATAATGCAGTGTCCGAGTACAATGATCATCCACCGGCCTATCCTTCGAACAGAGTGCTCGCTGGCTTCGAGGTAGTCGGTGTTCGAGGCGTCTTGTGGTGATTCTCAGGTGCTTGTTGCCGTCCTCGTATTGCTTACACTCCTCCACCTGCTTTCCATTAGATGTTTGGTCAGCACCGAATTGGTATTCGAAACTGACCGGACCTCGATGGGGTCACGTAGAAGCTTTCGCGTCTCTTCTTTTCTTCCTCCGCCGAATTACGGACGCGGGCTGCCACGTACGATGACACGACCGCTGCTACACTGAAGAATGCTGCATTACGTCTGCTGTATTTTGTCAATATCGAAGGAGGCAAAAGCAAGCTTGTGTCGTCGAGGCTCACGTGATGTAGTGGGACAAAGCCATGTTGAATGGTGTGGACGCTGCGAAACAATGGGATGCCTCTCCGAATGATTTCTGGCGCTCCTAGAGTCGTACGTAATGGTTGCGAAAGTTATATCGGGCGACTCGATGAGTTTCAATGCAGTCGAGCAGCCGTTGGTGATGATACCTCAAAGAAGAGATGACCGCCATGCCCCTCTTCCCCACTCTTTCCCCAGATTCGATCGCGGAAGCTCCCGCAGCTAGTGCACGGACCGCCTTACTCATGACGCAGCGAAGTGGAAGACGCCGATTCGCCGACAATCAGCTTTCCTCCGTCACCTAATCTTGCCTTCCTCGTACACATCCACGACAGGTCAAACAACATATTCACGACACGTCAAGATTCTGTCACACTACATTCAAGTCGCATCCACACATTTCTGCCCTCATACTTGTTGGTCATTCTCATTTGGTGGTTATCCAACCTTCACGAAGCAGCACAACGCCTGCCACTCGCTGCCTGCCTACTAATCACCAATGGCTTCCTCCTCAACGCCAGCGACCCCTTTGCTCTACTCGTGCATCGCTTATAAGAGTACAATATTGAGCGAGCATACTGCCTCAGCGGCGAGCGCGACATCTGGCTTAGCGAGCGTGGTGCTACCAAAAATCGATCACTCCACAAGCGAAAAGAGAACCTATGTACATGGCCAGAACAACATTCACTACATTGCTGACGCCTCTCCTGCCTCCTCAGAAGATGGTGCACTATCTGCGCCAGGGTTGACCTACTTGGTGGTGGCACCTGCAAGCCTTGGCCGGAGAATACCTTTCGGATACTTGATCCAAAGCAAGAACGACTTTCTCAAAAAGTTTCCACCTACGACCACGAATTTCTCTTCCTTACCTGCTTACGGTGCTGCATCCTTCAATACAGAGATGAAGAAGTTGATGGTGGATTACGGCACATCGAAAGCGGGACAGGAAGATGCATTCCGGAACGTGCAGAGGGAGATGGATGATGTGCGTGGCATAATGACAGAGAACATAGAGAGAGTTCTGGAAAGAGGCGAGCGAATTGATCTACTTGTGGACAAGACAGACAGGCTCGGAGGCACTGCGCGAGACTTCCGCATGCGCTCGTCACAATTAAGAAGGAGGATGTGGTGGAAGAATGTTAAGCTCATGGTGATGATTATCGTTGTCTGCATCTTCCTTCTGTATTTGTTTATCGGCTTCGGTTGTGGACTACCAGGTGAGAACGCTATCGATCGTTTCTTGAGCTCTTGACTGACATATTGCAGCTTGGTCCAGGTGTATCAGCCACTAGGTAGTTGCTCGAATGCCGCATACTTTCTCTTGCGTCCTCAGCTCGATTTTATTCCTCGGGGAACGTAAAATGGTCATTTGAAGGACACACGCCACGACCAATACTTTTGACTTGAGTGCACATGGATCCATCCTGCGTGTATGCCATCGATGCTCAGAGATCCCGATGCCCCTCTCTTTGCAATTACCAGGTTCGACAATTACACAAGATGCCCTCCTGGGCTATGATAGACCTCTCGTCTATGGTAGCTCGCTCGTCTATGGTACCTGGGAACTATCACACAAGGTCGGCAGTCAGATGGATGGCAAACGCATCTGCTGATATGTGCTCGCGGATCTGTGCCATGCAAGCATGTCGCAATCTGGTACCCCAACGACTACACTCGCCCGCAATCTGCCTAGCCTGGGTATTCGCACTTCATCCACCGCACCAGGGTGTAGAGCATCCGCCGCTCAGATGTGCGCCTCGACTGAGCTAGCAGTCCTGCAAGCTCACAACCCATTTCATCGCCTTGTGTCTCGCTTGCCCCGCCATCTCGGGAGACGCCCTTGACTTCTCGGAGCTCATTCGCATGCTACGAAGCCTCGCATATCAAACAGCGCTGGTGACACGAAATGAGCAATGCATTACGACAATAGACCACGACAAGCAGTACGATGAGGAACAGCGCAACGCGGAAGATGAGAACTTCACCAACGAGCAGGCCAGTGACCGTCCGTTCGCAGTTCGAACTGCTAAATCAGGTGAATCCACGAACTCAAGATCTGTATGACGACCAGTGAAAGTCATCCAAGCCTCAAGAAAGGCATACACACCATCAGTCGTACCAACTCTGTAGGACTTCCAGCGAGACAGTCAGCAAGTCTTCGAGTTCCATGCGTAACCGACGACTTCGAGATCTCGACTGGTAGCACGTCTATAGTCACTGTACGACGATTCCTGCCTATTGATCTCCAGAGCTATGCTGACTTGCAGGGTTCGCCACCGGATTTTCAGATATCACGGCCGTCTGATAGGACTTTTGGTACGGCATAGACCAAGAATAGCATTCCTGATGGGACTGCTCGGCCATAGTTCTCAGTGAACGGTACAGGCAGAACCAATTTCCCATGATTTTGAATGATGAGCCATGCCAGACACGATGCCTCCTAGTCCCAGAATATCAGCTGCGACCACGAATCGACAATCTTTGGTAATCTAAAGAGACTTGTTGTCTTGTCTTAAGGTGAATGGTTGGCTGGCGTTCTCGAGACGTGAAGTGCGCAGGACACGGCTTGCACATGATGGTGTCTGCTTGAGGCCGAAGATATCCATGCATTCCTTCCAAAGGAATAAGCATGTCGAGCGTATTGCCACTGTGTAGCCCTCCGTCCGGCTCACCTGTGACTAAGTTTTGCAGCAGATCGTCGCGTACCAAAGATTCGTCCGCCCAACGTAACGTTCGGGCTCGTGTCGTCCGAGTACGAGACGTCCAAGATGATGTCATCTTCTCGTTCGTCGTGAGCATAAAACACGAGAAGATAATGTAGAGGGCTAATGTGTTGGAGGAGTTCTGCTGACATGTCACTCAAGACGGAGCGTCGTGGAAAGGAATGGACGTTGAAGAGCGGTGACCGAGGTAAAGCCTCAAGTGCCCATACCAGCCCTCCACATCAGCCCTATTGTCATCCTCTGCACAGCCCCTCCTATAGCCATTTTCATCGAAGCCCATCAGCATTGCTTCTCTAGCGGCTGATCTTGTACGGTTCCTGGCCTACCAGCGCACGGGACGTACTCATCTTGTGCATACCCTGCCAGAACCCTCGTTGGCGCAAGCTGAGTATTCCACTTTCGAAACCAATCATCACCGCATGCGACGAAGAGCCGCGTACGATGATTCTCGTTCATCTCATGTCAGCTATGTTTTCCGCGGAAATCCTTGTCCTCGGTCCCAGCTATAAAAACATTCCTTATGACTTCATTTACGGCTCCTGCTCACGTCAAAGTTTGAGACTTCTCGTATCGACCGTTGGTCGGCATGACCTCACTGTAGATTCAAGATCTGGACAAGCACACAACGGGCCGTGGACCCTTGATTGTTGATATATAATGCTCCGGTTACCAGTAGCAGTGCGATTGTAGCAAAGGCACGCAAACATGAGAGGACTTTTGACGACTTCGACGTTGGCTTTGCTGCTGCGGAATTCGGCGGCCGCTCCTTTGCTTACTAGGGCCGCCGATTGGACCAGCGAGACGTACGATTACATTGTGGTAGGCGCCGGACCTGCTGGTATTATAGTGGCGGATAGATTGAGTGAAACGGGGAAGAAGTCACTGCTGCTCGAACAAGGCGGTCCTTCGTATGGCATCACAGGAGGCAGGGAGAGACCGGATTGGCTGAATGGCACTGATTTGAGTCGTGTCGATGTACCCGGGTTGTGTAAGTCGATGCAAGGTACAAAAGTACGTAGATTGGCTAATGTTCGTTCGCAGACAACACTATATTTTCTGGCTCGCCTTCGCTGCTATGCAAGGACGTAGGAAGTGTTTTCGGGGGCTGCACACTTGGGGGCTCCAGTGCTATCAACGCCGGTCTATACTTTGAGCCACCGGCCTCGGACTGGGATACTTATTTTCCTGCCACATGGAACAGTACTAATGTCGACGCCTCAATTCGGAGGTTGTATGGACGGCAGCCATCCGTTCAAGTCGACGCTCCGTCCAACGTAGAGTCGAGCTTTGATGCCGTCAAGACTTGGCTGGTCGATGGAGCCGGATATTCAGAGACTATCTTCAATGACAGCCCAGACCAGAAAGAGGCAGTCTTTGGACGACCTTCGTACAACTACAAGAATGGTCAACGAGGAGGTCCGGTCACGACTTACCTCCAGTCAGCATTGCAACGGCCCAACTTTTCACTCCAGTCCAATGTGACGGTCAAACGAGCTGCTCGCTCTGGATCGAAAGCGACAGGAGTCTTAGTCACTGCCGATGGAAATGAAGCTACAATCAACCTCACGCCGAATGGTCGCATCATCTTCAGCGGAGGAGCCATTGCCAGCCCTGCTCTTCTCATGAAGTCAGGGATCGGGCCCGAGGACGTTCTGACCAATCTCTCCAACGCCGGCGTTCTTGACCCTTCCTTGTCGCCTTCATGCTGGCTCAACAACACCTCAGTCGGCTCCGGCCTCTTCGACAACCCTAACACCTTCATCCTCCTCTCCGGCCCCTCCGTCTCTTCCTACACATACTCCTACACCGACCCCTCCCCGTCAGACGCCACCCTCTACCTCAACAACCGCACCGGCCCCTACTCCTTCGCCGGCCAAACCGCCGTTTTCTGGACCTACCTCAACCACACGGACTCCACACCCCCGACCGGCCTCCAAGGCACAATCAGCACAGCAGGCTTCTCCGACTTCACTAACACAAGCACCATCACGCTCAACGTCTACGGCACCTCGGGCCTCCTCTCCACGGGCCACGTCACCCTCCTCCCCTCCCCCTCCGACCCCCAAAAATTCGTCCCCAGCGGCGGCGACGGCAACCTCTACTCCGACGCCCAAGGCCGAGACGCAGATGACATCGCGACGTTTATCCACGACTTGTTCGCCGCGCTGGGTCGGAGCGACTCGGGGCTCGAGCCGTTGAATATCCCGCGTGATGCGAGCAAAGAGGAGATCAAAGCATACATCACTACTCCGTCGGCGTATGCGAGGGGGTTGACGCAGCATTGGAGCGCGAGTTGTCGGATGGGGAGTTGTGTGGATGAGATGACGAGGGTGGTGGGGATGGAGAATTTGCATGTGGTTGACGCGAGTATTGTGGCGCCGTTGACGGTGAATCCGCAGTTTGGGGTGATGGTGGCGGGGGAGAGGGGGGCGGAGTTGATTAAGGAGTTGGATGGGGTGGGGGCGAGGTGAGTGTGGAGTGTGGAGTAGAGGAGCAAGTCGATCATGTGATGAATTGATGACATTACGATGTTCTTTTCTCTCATGATGCTGTTTGATCTTGATCAAGTCGAATCTGCTTTGTAACGATCGGATCCTTACACGTCCCCCACCCCATCAAAGAACACATCATCAAACACCGTCAACAACACCTCCTGCCCCGTCCACGCCTCCTCGACCGTGGGCCTGATCAACTCCGGCGGCAGCACGAACCCATACCTGCCCGTATCCGGCAACTCAATCGTCCAACTAAACTCGGCCCCTCCAATCGCATAGACATGATCCCTCGAGTTCCCCACGCTCTTATACAACACCGCCCCTCCCGGCCCGTACGTAAACGTCGTCAACCGATCAGGCTTACTATCCCTGATCGTCTCGGACATCAAACTCGCCGTCTTGGTCCACTTGGGCAGTCCAGGCAGCAGCGCCGTCTCGTTATACCCAAACGGGAAGAGGAAGTACTGCCCGTACGAGTGCCAGTCGATGTACAACCTCAACCCCGTCGTGTCGCGCAATTTTCTCACCAGCGTATCCAGCCCTTTGTTCTCGGGTGAATCCGACGGCGCGGACCCGGCGTACGTCTGGCTGCATGGGTCGGGCGACGAGCCCCCTGTGCCTGGTGCCCAGGCGAATTCCCAGTTGCGGTTGATGTCGGTGCCGATGCAGGTCGAGTTTTTCTCCGGGCGAGGGGGTTGGCGGTTTTTGCGCCAGAGACGGTTGGTGGTTTGGGCGTAGACGAAGCCGTCTGGGTTCACGATGGGGATGACGTAGACGTCGTAGGTGTCGAGTATGGTGCGGACGGAGGGGTTGGCGGATTTGTAGCCGTTGATGAGTTGGAGGGTGATGTACTCGACGGCCTGGGTGGGGGGGGGGGGGGGGGGGGGTTAGTGGGAGGGGAAAAGAAGGAGTAGGAGGAGAGGGTGTACCATTGTGGTGATCCACTCACGGGCATGGACGGTACCGTGGTAGAGGATGGCGGGCTTGCCTGGGCCGCCGGAGCCCCAGAGGTGGAGGCCGAAGAGGTCACGGCCTTCGTAGGAGGTTCCGGATGAGATCCATTCGGATTGGTTGGGGAAGGAAGATTGCAAATCTCTCCAGTACTGAATGTGGTCGTCGTAAGGGTGGTAGGTGTCGTACCATGCGAGGTCGTCTACTTGTCGTTTCCACAAAGAGCTTGAAGGAGTGCTTTCAATCTTGATTGACTGTCCAAGGTTTTCGTGCATGACCGTGCAGTCAAGTCCGAGACCCTCAAAGGCAGGCAAATGCTGAGGCGCGACGGCCAGGTCGATGTGACTGTGGACATTCTTGTTCCATGCCTCCCATGATGGCAAGATGCTAGAAAGCTTCTCTCTCACGTGAGACAAAGACTTGCCAGTCTTTACTCGGAAGACTTTGTGACCATCGAACGACTCGGGAGAGCTGGGAGGAATAATGGCTGCTGAAGCCAGCGAGGCCAGGAAAGAGATCGTGAAGAACCGCATTGTTCGATCGCGTTGGCACTGAATCGAGAACACAGACCTTGTACTCTACTTATACATAGCATCATTCTGGTAGTATTTCACATTGTACTATTAGAACATCTGATCTACCCGTGGCAAGATGGAAAAGGCAGGTCCTCCCATCAACAGACCCAAGAGATGGCCTTTGGTCAGCGAAGAACTCGATTCATTAGCAGATCTGCCATAGAGAGCCGCTCACCTTCCTTGAACATTCTTGGTCTTAATATCGGAGAGCTTGGCAACACCGAGGGTGCCAGTGGGAGTGCAGAGTCGCAATCACTAGGGCGATGGTGAAAGCATCTAAAGAAGGAAGGAGAAGAGCTTGACAAGGGTTAGGGTCGTCCAGGTCACGTGGTCTCCTCGCGATCGCCCAAGTCGAATACTACAGTATGACATTTGGGGTCTCACTACTTTGCGTTAAGCCATGCGAACATAGAGTTCTCATATCGGAGATCCATACATATGCGACGTGAGAGCTCAGCGTCAGCATGTCATCGACTCCCACCGTCTATTCGTAGAAGGAGAACGACATTCAAGGCAAACCTACCACCCAATCAATCCTCGTAACTTCATTGTGGAGCCCAGTCCTCATTCCAGTCCATACTCCCAAGGTGATCCATACCCTCGAGATCCTGTCCATGATCACCTTGACCCATCGTATTGCCATTACCGTTCAAGACATTTCCAGCACTTCCGAGCCAACCATCAGGATCATTCCGACTAAGATCCCAGTTCCCGAAGCCCCATGCCAAAGCACTTTGGTCGCGTACCATCCATTCTCCCGGACCGCCGCCGACATCTCTTAGTAGCTGCTCAACTCCGCCAAACATGTCACCGGCACTCGGCGCGTGGCCGCTGGAACCAGTAGGCACGCCACTACCCGTATCTTGTTGTTGTTGCTGCTGGTGATATTGTTGCCGGTCCTGAGTATGCTGGAATGGATGTTGACCCCTATGAGGTTGACCAGAGTCTATACTATTGGACTTTGTCAGGGCAGCCGGTATCGCTGGGGACGAATGAGTGGAAGCAGGGTGTAAGCTGGGAAACAGATCTTGAGCTGATTGTGGTGGTGCCATCGGCTGAATGAACTGCTGGCGCTGCGGTGGCTGCTGAAATTGATGTTGTGGCTGCAGATTCAATGGTCGAGGCAGGGTTGCAGACTGCCCGTGCTGGTTCCAATATGTATCTGCTGTGTTGCCGATTGGCAATTGGTTCTGCATTCTTGCCGATGGCTGTTGCGGCAGGACAGACATTGGCTGGGCTGTAGTCTGGGTCAAAGCAGGCTTGCGGTCATTTCTGAGCGCAGGCGAATTCTTGTTTGGCTTCTCAGAGTACGGACCAAACTTGGTGTTGCACCGTATTAGGACAGTGGATGCTTCCTCTGGTAGATCGATCTTCCATTGCTTGCTGAGAGTATCAAGGATAGCGAGCGTCCTCTGCGCACACGGCCAGCACTCGGCTATTTCTTCCAGATGCCTAATTCCATGCACGATATCACGTCGAGCGTCTTTGTCGGGCAAGTTCAAAAGATGTATGGTGCAAGCCGTATGTATGAAGTAGACACAAATATTGCAGATCTGACGGAGCCCGTACGACCTCTTATACAGCCGGAAGAGCCGTGATATCGTGGATGCAGCTGTCGTGCAGAGTTTCCGTGGTGAGACCGAGGGAGGAAGAGGAGACGTCGCAGCTGTGTATTGTAGGAACGGGCGAAAGAGATGAATGAAGAGGAGCTGGTAGAACATACTGCGCGCATGTCAGTAAATCTGGTCGCTATACTCATATAGTAAAGTAGATGCTTACTGCATGATGAACACGCTAGGCAAAGCCCCTTCACGTGGCTCCATCTCTTTGGGCAGACTCCTGCGCCAACTCTCGAGTCGGATTTGGATGTCGCTCAATTTCTTCAGCTCGGCTTGCTTTCCCTTCTGCTTGTGCAGATCGTTTGCTTCACCAGGATTGTAGAAGTATCGCATCAAGTCTCCACTGATCTCGCATAATCCGGAGATCTGCAGTGCAACAGCTCTCGTCCGTGCTGATTGGGTATGAGCCGTAGAGGCGCCAATGTCGCTGTACGGCATCCACTGCGCACTGTCCTCATCGGGAAACACATCGTACTTGGGACAAGTAGCCAGCGACGCAGGAAGTTGTGGCAGTCTCCCGAGGTAGTTTGACCAGCATTTGTCAAAAAGGAAGCAACCCCAGAAAGTGATCCGCCTGGCATCTCCTTCACCTTCGTCAAGTGCCCTATCCCTGCCCTCAGCCAGTGCTCCAGAATCGAGATGAAGCCCCATGTCTAGAGCCATTCGAAAGCTCATTCCACTGTATACCCAGCCTTTTGCTTCGCGGCCACAGCCTGCTTCGCGTACTGACATTAGTGCCAATGCTTGGACCGTCGTGATTTTCGGCTTTTCGTATTCGTCGTTCTCTATGATGAGCCGTTTGGCTTCTCGAAAGAAGTGATCACCCGCAGTGTTGAGATCTGAAGGGTCTTCACGTGCCGATGCTCTGCTGGTGAAGTGGCATCCTAGCGCAAGCATTGCATTGACCAGCAGAGGACTGCAATAGTGGGTCTTCCTGCCGGTGTCCGAAGGCTGCCTTCCCAGCAGGAAATCGCGATAGAACAGCGATCTCGACAGACAGGTGAAGTAGGAGTAGTGCCATGTAAAGTACATATTCAAGAGATGTGTGATGAGTTCCGGATCCGAGGTCACTTCTGTCCAAGACGTAATAGGATTGTCCTGTTGTTGAAGATACCTGTCAGGGACAATGTCGCCGACGTCTGCGCCCGCGCTGTTGAGGAACAGCAAGTGCGATGTTCCACCAATGTATCTGACTGACCCATCGTCGAGTCGCAGCTCACCCATCTTGGTACCGAGCTTTGATTCGAAGTTGGGGGCATCATCGGGGGATATGGGACTAGGTGCTTCCACGATGTCCTCGTCTTCCTCCTCTTTGGCGATGCCATATTCCCTGGCCACGATGGTCTCGGCCACCTCATCCAGGCTCTCGCAGGTGCGGATCTGCCTTACTAGGTCCGGCACCTCATCCTCGGGATAATTGAGTATGGCTTGCACAATCGTTTGCAAAGTGGATTCCTTCGTCTTCAATCCCTCAATGTCTCGCTTGTAAACTCCTTTGCGTCGGTGGTCCGAATTCGGGTCGTATATGCAGGGTGTGTTGTAGACTTGCAGACAAGCTGCGCATGCTGGCGTATTGCCATCACATTTGCTCTTTCGCTTCCTGTAGCTCGCGTCAGCCTAGGTACAGAGTCTTGCCAAGGTAACCAGCCCTTCCGCTTGGTGGATATGCTTACAACCCTGGAGCATACCTTGGGGCTACGATTATGACCTACCTACACGCGATACAAGCCGTGGTCACCACACGCCTCTTCGGCTCATCATCAGGATCTTCGGCTTCGCCCGGCTTTCTTCGTCGTCTCCTTCTCTTCGCTGGTTGTGCATGCGTCTGCACTGGGGAAGTCTCCATCTTGCTTGCGCCCTTAAAGTTGGTGCCTTCTGGAGTTCGCTCCCTACATGCAAGTGCAGCTGGGACATCAACGGCGAGCGATGAAGTATCAGCTCGCTACTGAGAGGCACTGACAATCGGCGAGCTTGACGAGGGTCTCGATTCTACGCCGGAGAATTCTAGGCGCGAGGACGAAGCCAGCAGCTGGATCGTGTCGATTTGTGTCGGTCGTCTTTGCAGGGCAATCCTTTTGTGGTCGCCATGAAAACCACACTTGTTCGAAATGTGGATCTCTTGGTTGGGGTATCAGCACATTGTCGGGTCGTGTCACATCAGGTTGAGGCGCGATATGAGTGCTTGTAGCTATCCGGAGAGTGTGATTGGTCAGAAACCTGCTTGCACCACAATCACCATCAGAGTTTCTGCGACGTGAAGTCTCTCCAATGTATTCGCCGGCACTCTAATTGCGCCACGACACACGCACAATTGCAACGGTAGACACTCAGAAATCGCATACAAGCAGCATGGCTCAATTTCCAACCTCAAGGTTCGTGGTCGGTCTTCCGAATTTGCCGGACTTGTCGCGGAGATGCATGCCTTGCCTCGAAAACCAACCAGGCACTTGGGCTGCTAAAGTGCGGGGCACGAGTGCCCCTCCTGCGAAGCTCATATGGGTGGGTAAGGAAATACTTATGATCAAGTGTTTCTCTGCCGGTCAGCCTCGCTAAAGATCTCGATGTTTTCCTCCAAGCTAAATCTTGATTCATCGACTTGTCAGGCGCTGATCCGGAATGGCATGCTTCTCCATGCCGTGCTGCTTCCAGATGAAGCAGTCGACCGTTGGCGAAGGCGGTTGGCAGCTGCACCCCGCTATTGGGAAGGGTCCAATTCTGGACCGTCCACCCATCCTTCATTGTCTCCATTTAACCTAAGCATTCGCGCTCTCAGCCTCGCTTCTTTCACCGCTTGCATTGTGCATTGAACAGAGCACAACAACCCTATCTCCTACCGACCTGTGGAGCAATCATCGCACAAAGAGCCCGCCTGGTACGTCATCTCGACCCACTACTGAGCAAGCAGACCAAGCATCCCGCTGCACAGCCGGAGCCATCCTTGCTGACACATATTCTTCACAGAAATCGAACATCATCACAACCCGATCTCCAACTTACCCGACATCGTCACTCACCCCATCACAATGAGCTCTAGCGTCGGACTCCGCGAGAAGCTCCGCAGGAAGCTCAGTCTCCACGACAAGAACAGTCAGTATTACCGGACTTCAACTCCGATAGCACTACTAACTTCGACCCAGGCAACTTTGACGACCACGACGAGGCTGACGACGAGACTACTGGCAACCTCCACCGCGAGATTGAGGAAGCCGAGACTGGCAACCACAATGAGGGCAAGCCTGGGTACGCAATATCCTTGGGCGCGCTCGCAGCATCAGACTGACCATCAAAAGCTCCTTTCTCAACCGCCTTATAAGCCATGGCAACAAGAAGACGGAAGACCAGTTGATGAGGGAGGCCCGTGGCTCCCAGTCCCAGCCCCAGTAAGGGTAGTCAGAGGCAACAACAGCGACAGAGGGCACAACAGATGCATTGGACAATGGAAAGGGCATTGCTTATAAGGGTGACAGGTCATGCAATTGGCTCTTTGGATGGGCAGACAAACACTGTGAATATCGCAAGTAGACGAAAGCACACGTCAATCGTTTGAACCCGACACCTGCTCGTTGAAGTGACTCCCTGAGCCATGATGGCTGCCTGCCTTCGTATCATCACTCGTCACCACTCATCTGGACACAGGGCGTTCTCATGAGCGTCCTTGATGCCACGTCGTCGTTTAGCTGCACCTCTGTCAACTTTGCTGCGGTCGTGATCTTTGCCGAATTCAGCCAGGATTTTCGGCGTCCGCATGGCTTCCTGATTACCAGTCGGCCAGACACACAGCTTTGTGAGGATGGCTGGACAGCTGGTCATGAACGACGGGAGGCAGAGTGGCCAAGTATCATATCCTCGTACGTACCAACAATATATGCAAGATCTCTAAATCGAGTCATGCAGCCGGAAGCGGAGCACGGCTTCATTTCCACACGTGGATCATTCGGACGCCAACTTGCTCCCCTGGCATTCTCAACCAATGGATACTCTCTAAAAGTGCGTGGCTTCGCGCGGACCGGCAGATCGACCTTACACCAAGTCGCTAGATCTGTTCCCGAAACCAAAGCAACAGGGAGACACAGCGCAAGGAGGAGTGAAACCGCGTGAGATCGTCGGGATGTGCAGCGAATCTCACATTTCACCGCATCACGACCTTCACTTCTCCTCTTTCTACCAGCATGATACCCGCAGCGACGAGCAGGTGAAGCCCTGCGCCTGCACTTTTCGGACCTTTGGACATTCCAGCGCAGCGCTGCTTATTATCTGAACGACATTTGCGACCGCGCACGACACTCTTTTGGCGAAAACAACAACATAATAATACATCTACATAATACCACATTTGTCGACTTCTGCTTCTCGCGCCCGCGCCTGGATTTGCTGGACGCATGATTTATTTTCGAGGATCAAACGGCCTGAAAGAGGAGAGAAAGAGCGGGGCGACACAGGTGGCAGATGCTGGACATACAACGATAGCGGTCGTGCGGACGACAAGGGCTACAGATTGGGATACCGACGAGACAGTGCGCGACCTATACAAGACAAGAAGACAGGAAAAGCCTTGTCACCGCCAGCGACGGTCGGGACGGCCAAAACTCGGACTTCTTGCAACGACAAGCTTGCTCGCTTCGATTCCTAGCGCCTCTGCCCAGAGCTGCATTTCCTTGCAACAATCTTCGCAATGCTCAGCCTTTAATGCCTCATCAATCTCCACCGACACTTTCAACATCGGCTTATTGTAAGTTTCGCAAAAGTGCCAAGTGCAGAAGACACGCCAATGATGGTGGCTGACACGATGCTAGTCCTTTCCTTTCATCAGTCACCGACGCTTCTACCTTTGATCGGGAGATTCAATCGTATATTTCAGGCAGTTTCATACAGCTGAGGTTTCAGCAATTGATCGGATGCACGGCGTTCAACGGCCAGAATCCCGACGCATACTACGCCAGATACACGACATCTGTGCTTTGCAACGCAATCGTCCAGAACTCGATTAATAGCTGTGGTCTGTCCGGCACGTCTGCAGCACCACTATGCGCCGATACATGTGTACGTATGCTTCGGACTGATTAGGATGTTGCCAATTCTGACTTGATTCGCTTGACACAGGCCTTGTATGCTCAAGGTGAACAGAGCATCGCTTCGAGTTCATCATGTGGGAGCCAAGGGACCAACGCTGAGAGCCAGATACGATCTGATCTAACCAACTGCGCCTTGCCGGCCCGCTCGCTTGGAGGTTCATGCATACCTGGTGTTGCCAACGAGCCTAGAAACTGCGGCTTCTCAAACAACCTGAATGGGTTATGCACCTACTGCGGATCCGGATCGCCGAACGCTACTGACTCGTGTTGTGTATTTTCAGACACCGAGCGGCGCTGCCAGGGCGTTGACTTGGCTATTGGGCCGGCGTATTCTTCGGCGCCTCCCACGCCCACTTCCACAAATGCTCCTGGAGACACGAGCGAAGACAGCAGATCTGGACTTTCTGGCGGACAAATCGCGGGAATGGTAGTGGGATGCGTGGTGGGAGGACTGATCGTACTGGCACTTTTGATCTTGGCCTGCATTGTACTGCGCCGAAGGAAAAAGCCCAGCCCACCGACAAGTGTCTTCAATCAACCCAGCCAATCACGGATCATGCCACCTATGTCTTCCATCCATGCAGGGACCGGCCCCACGGTGGGGGACCATGTGGAGGCGCTCCCGGGTGGGCGAGTCACACGCATGGCGGCGATAGAGGGCGACGGCAGTCACGACGACAGGGGAGGCGTCGTCGCCGCGGCGGCAACTCGTCCGAGATATACAGATTCATCTTCTGGTGACAATACACCGAGATCAGCGATGCGCACGCCCATTGGACCGCCACCACGGCGCAAGAAATCACTCAACGGACTCGAAGGCGGGATGCTGTCCGATGACCGCAACACGGATGAGAGGTCGCCCGGTGATGACATGTTGTCGTCGCCGGAAGGCACCGGCCAGAGTGAGCAACTAGCGTTTTTCAAAGACTACTACAGCCAGGACGAGATTCATGCGGGAGATTTGGTAAGCACGTTATGGGCATACCAACCAAGGGCACAGGATGAATTCGAGCTGGAGCGTGGTGACATGATCAAGGTGGTAGGGATTTGGGACGACGGGTGGGCGACGGGGGTCAGGGTCCGCGGGCGCGCCGAGGAATGGCGGAGCGACGGGCATCGACAGAGGGACAGCGGAGCAGGGAATGGGACCGGGACCGGGAGCAGTGGAGACTCGATGAGTAGCCCGGAGGGTGACGGTGAGGTCAAAGCGTTCCCGTTGGTCTGCGTGTGTCTACCGCGACACTGGCAGCGGACGATCGAGGGCGAAACGACATCGGATAATATCGATTCATCGGGTACGAATAGCAGTAGTACACCGTAATTTTATTAATTTTAGCCAACCACCGCGTGGTCGAGATGGAAGTCGAGGCGGCGAAACGAGGTGGAGATGTCTGGTCGGAAAGCACATGGCTGGTGCAGGCACAGTACTGTACCAGTTTGATAACGACGGGATGTGCAATATCGTCTATTGCGATCGAGTGGAGCGGGACGTCATTGGGCAGCCACTGATCATGCAAGGGTGTCATTGCCTCGTGGAGAGAGGGGGGCGTGCCGTGTCCTGAAACGGGCATAGTGCTATACTTGGAGCTGCTGTGTAGTGGGTGTGGTACATGTCCCAAACCTTGCTGAGATACGGTACTTCCCAGCGACCCGACGGGCGATTACCCGGCCGCGATTAGCAGCCCAAGGTTCACGCCAGGAGCAGGTCGTGAGCGTATCGACGTGTCTCTGCTAATCTTATACGCTTCAAGTGTTTCTTGTGCCTGGATCTCACCAGGGTTTGGGAACAATGGGTGAGGTCAAATGTTCATCTCAAGCTGCCTGGTCTCTCCAGTGGCACGGATCACCGCGTCAGAGTCGTCATCTAATAGAGTGTGCAGCATGTCCAGGAATAAACTGCATTTCGTGCGAGATAGCAGGGGTGAAACGAAAGGGGAGCAAAGACATTTGGGCTGCGATATTGATGCCCATTGGGTGGTGGGAGCGCGAGTACACGTCCCCGTGCAGGGGGATATCAACACTACGGAGAGGCCGGCGGGTGGAATTTACCTGGATAGACGCAAAGTAAATCAACTACAACAGGTACTTTTGACCATGTCACTTTGGCAGTCGATATTGCACGCGGCCATGGGCTCATCAGGGACTTGCCGGGTACTGAATCGCCAACAAGCAGTTTCATGCGTTCAGCCCGAGGATATGTTCGGCTACCTACACCCGAGCCCTATGAAATATGCCGGGCCGCCCGCCGCCTGGGCTGGCTGCAACTTGCATCACTCCCACTGGCTGATTCCAGGCTCCCATCCTTTTGACCTCTGGGACGACTCGTCCGCTCAGATCCACCCCTTGTCTCGGCGCACTTTCGGCCCTAGTTTCTCGACTCGGGGTCAAACTCCACGTGAAGTGCATGCTTGCTGGTTCGCGCGCTGCACAGACACTCCCAAACTCAAACGCTCTGGCTCCCTCGGCGGCCTCTGGTCCTGCCAGAAAGCTAGCTCAGAGTTCGCACAGAGTTCGCTCTGTCCTGAGGAAGCTCTCCGTCCATGACAGAGGTCGACACACTCTGGGGCATGCCCTTCTCCACGAGCCCATTCGGTGAGTGCTATATGATCAACCTGGGCTGCGGCGTGGGTGGCACAATTCCTTTCTCAAGTCGCCGTCAATCTTTGAACTTCTCGACGCCCAAGTCATGTTGCTTTCACCGCTGCCGCCCATTTCTGCGCACTTTGCAATGAGGCCCGCTGCTGACGCACGTCCTTCAGCCTCTTCCATCCCATCCCACTTCGACTCCTCCACACTGGCTCACTCTCCTCCTTACGACGCAAGCCTATACGACTTTGCACACCACGATGCCGCCGCCGCTGCAGCTTCTCAGCAGCGTCTCCAACCTGCGAATGAGCTAGAATTGAGCTCGTATCGTATTGGTAACAAGAGAGTACGACCCAACCACTACGCAGACTCGATACACGCGAGTCCAGATCCAGACACGCTCGCCAATACTCCCGTCACTTCCGTCGAGCATCCCACCTCAAACTTTCGGTCGACCTACAACACTGCCTCGTCCAATGTGGGAGCTTCATTCGCTCCAGGTCCACCCGGCCAATTCCCTTCACCATACCAATCACAGCTCGTTAGTCTGCCATCAGCTCCGTCATACTCGTCGGCGCCGTCTTTGACCGACGCATCCTCGACTTCACTCTATTCTCCTTATAGCGCCATTGTGCCTGCGGATCAAGGCAATGATCAAGTTGACGCCATTCACCAGTCTTCCATTTCTCAGTCCTCGACTCCTCATCCTTCCTACCTCAGCCACATGTCTTCCACTCCACAGGATTACAGACCATCCGAGTCTTCGGCGCCCTATGGGGTGTCACTGACCGCAAGTCACTTCTATGGCAACACGGAACACTACGGAACCACATCACATGCTAGCCCCTCGATGGGTTACGGCAAGAGCGAAGACTGGCCGGATGCGCAGTGGGCTTGCCAGCAATCGTACAATCAAGGGCATCCGAACACCCTCTACCATGGAGCAGCTGAGCTGTATGGAAAGGATGCTAGCCTGCACATCAAGCTCCAAAGCTTGGCTGTCCTCGACAATCTGGCGACTCAGATCATCCTCAGTCTTGCAAAGCCCTCTCTCGCCGAAATCGAAAAGTTGTCATCAGGCACTGGCTCGGACGAGGAACGGCAAGCTTACCACACCCGCAAGAACCTATTCGACCAGACCCGCAAAGTCTACAGCAGAGATTCACCATTCATCGACGCTGTTGCTATCCAGCTTTTCACCCCTTCTCAACAGGAAATCATCCGCAAGGCAAACCGTGCTACCTTCATCTCCAGTCTTCTCGAATCACACGATGTCAGCTTCTTCGATCTCAACGAATACTTCCTCGAGGTTTTTGTCCCTTCTGGCCAGAGGTTGCTCAAATGGCAAGGCGCCATCTACCTCGAATTGAAGACTCAGGTCTACATTTCTGCCCTGCTCAACAGTGACGGCGAAGTCGGCGCTCTCCTCGATGAGCTCTTCCCTGTCGATCTCGAGGACAAGATCATCGCCCGTCATCCCGATGCTCCTCACCTCGTTCCTTCCGAGCAAGACTTTGTTGAGCGCGCCCGTGCCCGCAAGCAGTATCTTCAAGCAGAACCTGCCGAGAATGCTCTTGCAGCTCTACCACGCAAATATGCCTGGCAAGACTTTCTCAGGGAGTTTTCGACCAGCATCAACAAGAACGTCGAGTCGCTGCTCAACCCTCCTGTACGTGTCCACTAATCATAAGTTTCGTGACCATCGACTAATGATTTCCAGAACCGATCTGGCTCTACTACTGAATTCCGCCGCAATGGCTCACATGACGATTCCAGCCGACGCAATTCCCCGCCTCATGGAGCCGGCGGCTGCGATCCACGGGGGTACACCAACTTTGGTGCTCTCCTGCCAGACCCCAATCTTATTGGGGCTCAATTCAACGTCTCACACCACGAGACTCTAGCTGCTCTTTCTTCGCAACCACAAAGGAAGACATCCAATTCATCCGATGGCGCAAAGGTTTCTGCTACTACTCGGCAACCGTGGAAACAAGAAGAAGAGGACGCCCTCCTCGCCGGCCTCGAAGAGGTAAAGGGTCCTTACTGGTCCCGCATTCTCTCCATGTATGGCCGAGGTGGCTCTCGATCCGAAGTCCTCAAGGACAGGAACCAGATTCAACTCAAAGACAAAGCCCGCAATCTCAAGCTTTGGTACCTCAAGATGGGCAACGAGGTACCCGTCTGTCTCCAGGGCGTGACTGGTGAGCTCCGCAAGCGTGGCGGAGCAAAAGTCCGTGCGGCCCTCGGGCTATCCGATGATGGCGGAGCCAACACTGGAGCTGGAGTGCGAAAGCCCTCTCCAAAGCGTATGTAAAGGCATGGATACATTTTACAATCTTCACGATAATGACTGGAAGGAACACAAGGCAACGGGGTCAGGTTTACAGGATAGAGGCATGTTTTTTTTGTCCTACAGCTACCGAATCACAAAAAGGGTTCGAGACGGATGGCGTTCTACGGATCGACTACTGCTTCATGACATTTCTTGGTCGACCTTTTTTTGTTTTTTTTTACACGTTTAGCGATTGGCGCAAGTCGACCACATTGGAATGGCGTGTATGTAGGTAGTAGCATTGGGGCCGTTTCACAAACCCGGAAAGGAAAAAGGTGGCAAGAAAAATGGTTCTTTGCCTGTATTTGGTCTTGTCTCTCTCTGTACTCTAGATACCCGACACCCAGTCTACTGTAATTTACTACTACATGTCTACACCAGGATTCACAAACACCCCCGGCGGCGGGGTCATGCACTCGTGATAATCCCTCGGGCGAGCAGAGCAAAGACATGTTGGCCCGCCACCCAGATATCCTCCCTTGGATCGAGCCAGCACGACTAAACCGTCACGGCCTCGCCGCTCCCTTGCTCAATGCATCCGACATGAACCGCTCCAGGAATAGCAACGTCGTCTGCGCCATAGTGAGACATGCTTGCCAGCGTTCTACCTCGGCAGTTGGGCTGTGGCCGGGCGCATGTCATTCGTCGGTCCCACGACGGCGGTCCTATGGATCAGGTGCGTTAAGGTTGGAAGTATATCCTTTGCCCTGAGATTCAGAAGGGGATGGGCGCCGTGGTTAAGGGACGGGAGATGAGGTGCATGAGCTCAGGGTAGGGGGTGGAATGGGCTGGTAGAGTAGGGCTAGGGGGGGGGGGGGGGGGGGGGGGAGGGGGCTATTTCTGGTGTTGTGGCTGGATGGGAATGTCTGGCAGGGGGCCGGGGAGATGGGAGGTGGGAGGTGGTGGGTTGGGCTTGAGATGGGGGTAGGTCGGAAGGGGGAGTGGTGGTGTGTGATCAGCAGGGAGCGGGAGGGTTTCGTGTGTTGAGAGGAGTGGTGTCAGTGTTTCGTGTGGTGAGGGGGAGAGAGCACGTGGTGTGGTCGACTGGGTTTGGGCGTTTGGTTCATTGTTGAGGTTCCATCGCTTGGAGGGAAAGCAGGTCTGTACTGTGGATTTGCATCATCAATCATTTGTCTTGTCAATGCGGTATGGCTGCGATAGGTAGGTGCTGTACAGTAGGTGAAGACCACCCTGCAGTAGCGATGTCGTCTGCGCGGATGCTAGTCCGGCACATGCCGGCGATTGAGGTGATTCTGACTCGCGAGGCGGCCGCGGAAAATCCCCCATCTCAAGTGGTGGGTCGATCATGATTCAAGTGTTGACTACTGTCGGAAGTGGAGTGAAGTCTGGGCCGTCCGACTGTTGCATAAATGCATGAGAGGAAATCACGGGTGGCCTTATCTTCGACCTTGGTTCACCGTGACTGCGCGTAGAGGTAAGCGATCGCAGAGATAGTGAGAACGAGGTGGTCTGCATTGCTTGGCTTGCGACACTGCGCCTACGATTGCCAGGTAATGTAGCAAGATGGGTCTTGGCTGTGCCTGGCATCCATGCTCGTCAATGGTCGTCAGTGCTCGACCTGGCGTCTGAGCAAGCCTTTACCAAGCCCTGGTGATGGCTTGGCGTGGTGCGCCCACCTGTAAGGCAGTGCCAGGGACAGCCTACAGGAGGGACCTATGGAGACTGGATCTCGGAGCGAGATTGCTTGGAGACGGTGCTGTACATCCCTGTGGTAGGTGCAAGGTCACTGTGCCATCAGTGTCTCATCCCAACAAGACCAGCACTCGAGCTTCAAGGATCGAAAAGGTCAATGAGAGCGACAGCCTTACCGGAGGACCAAGGGAGCATCCAAGCCACATCGCGTGGTTGACACTTCCCCATCAAAGCATGGTTGAAATGAGCAGTATGATTTCAAAGCGCGGAATAGCTGCGACATGAGGTCTGTGCGAGTCATGCTCATCTCAAAACCGGGCAGAGCTACTGTGAGTTACCTGCGAGACACCAGCAGAGTTTGCCGCGAATCATGCCCGAACCAGCCTTTGGATACACCGCCTGATGCCGGTAGTCGTGCGGATGGGGCGCCGATGTTGTTGACGCACAGATGAAACGCGAATCAGGGAGCAAAACAAGAGGAAATGTCTTGGAAGGAAGGACGGAGGTGGAGAACACCGCCCAGGGAAAAAGAAAAAGAGTTCAAGTCTAATCCAGTTCACACAAGAATAGCAGGCTCACAAGAGATTGAGACAGGAGACTGTCAATGTGTCGCCGAGAATAGCACGAGATCTCCGAGATTGTAATGTGTGTCAGGTATTTACAGAATGAGTGTCAGAAAATGCATTCATGAGGGCGCAGGTGGTGTTCAGAGTCAGACCTGGTGATGGTGGCCGACGCCCGCCACCTCCCCGTCCGCCCCGGCGTCTCCCCGCTACCTGGTCGGCTTCTGGTCAAAGCCCGACACCGCTGGCTGCACGGCCCTGTTGCGGGCAATTATTTCCCAAATCGGGCCGGACGCATTGGAGCCGCCTCAGATTGGTCAAGACCCCACTCAAATCTGCAAATCTGGCAGGCCAATCAGCCATCTTCCAGACCTCCTTGGTGGTACTGTATCCTTTGAGATCGTCCTCCCTCGTCTATCATCAAATATCATCCATGGTATCGGATTGCAAGCGAATTGGCATCGTCAGTCATGTGGTCTGGGGAAACAAGCTGATCTCTCGCGCCTCGTTCTCTGGTTCAGTCCTCGCTCTTTGAAGATCACGCAGTCTCGATGCGAAGATCCTGAACATCATGGAAGATCCACAGAAGACCGTGGTTTCCAATCTCGCTTGATTGCTCTGGTTACTGCCGGGCCCCACCCCTGGTCCTGTGCTTGCTGCCTTCGGTGTTCCCGTATCGCTATGCAGAATACGCGCAATCATGGACGATCATCCAATTGGGCATCAATGACTCGCGTACAAGACCCTGCCTGCTGTCTCAGGTGGAGGAGGTGGCTGAAGATACATCACGATCTCAATAGAAGTCCAACATCAAACCAAATCATGGCGCGCGACAAAGGTACAGTACTTCATCTCCTCAGCAATTTCAATCCCAGAGCAGGCCGAGGCATGGATGGGTTGAAAGAGACACTTCCAACGGCATTCGAACCAGACAGAGAAGCCGTGGAGACACTCGGAAGCGCCCGGTGGAGGTTGGAGACGTTGAGCTCCAAGGATCAGGATATTCCCACCATCATGGCTATTGTGGCGGTATGTCGCAGTCACGAAGGCCGCCCTCTCGAATCGCTCATCGTGGACAGCTTCGCTACTACGCACTTGCTACTGCAGCTCCTGTCTGTGCTGCATGCAAGCCGAGCGAATTCCTGCATTCCTGCTGCGCTCTGGTGATCAAACATCCCTTCATGCCTGCATCTATACATCCAAATACAGAAGGTACCCTTCTCGGCGCGTTTCTTCGCACCCGAGAAATATCCCTCACTCTTCATGGCACGATCCCTGCATACACCACTCCCCGACCACCGTCCACCGACACTATCGGCATCGTTCATCGCCTGCCGGATGCAGGAAAAGAGCCATCCGAACCTCCGTCCGCCCCCACAGTAGTTCTTTCGCTTCTGCATGTGTGGGTACCGTTCGGCAACGCCGTGGATGGTCCCAGTCGACGACTACGAGAAATACGATTGATGTCTTTAGCCTGTACAGAACCGGGGAACTAACGGGGACGACAGCCGATCAGAACACAAGCAAAAGCCGATGGTGCGGCAGAATGGTTAATGCTTTGCGGAAGTTTAACTTGGAAGCGAACATCGAACCGTACAACTGCGAGGGTCCGATGATGAGAAGCGACGGTCGCTCTCCAGGCTGTATGCATGGCAGATCGTTGCGTTTTCTGTTCGCGCCATATGTCTGAGCTGTCGCAGTCAGTCCAATGTGCAAGTTCACCGTCGAGAAATCGGACCGAGTTACTGTTCGCCGGACAGGCGTCGTGATCAAAATAGGACACTGTCAATTGACACGACATATGGTCGACCATGCTTGAGCAGTCGGACACGCCGATTTGGTCAACACGTAGTCTTCATGGTAAAGCTGAGCTGCTCACGTCGTCTCGAGCAATTGGACCGAAAACACTGCACGAAATAGCTGTCACGTCTTACATAGAGTACACTGGCATTCTGATATCGTACGTGGCTGGCAATACCGAAGCAATCTGAGCCAACCGACCTGACCTCCACGTCTTGCAAATTATGCCTCATCATCAAACCATCTGAAGCTCACATCCCACCAGAGCCGCCTCACTCTCCCTGCGCTCCGGCCCCTTCGACCTCCTCTGCGTCTCCCTCGTCAACCTCCATGATCCTGTCTTCCTCTTCATCGCTCTCGCCCTCATCCTCTTCGCCCTCCATGAAGTACCTCATATTGCCGTCGTCGTCCTCAAAGACCTCGCCGAACAGACTCATGATTTCCCTCTGACTCAGCTGTCTCAATGTCTTCTCGTTGGAGAACGCATCGATCTGCAACTGCTTCCTGTCTTTGACCTCCGCGATCCTGTCATCGATTGTGTTGAACACCGAGAGCTGCAGGAGATGGGTCTCCTGGGTTTGTTTGATGCGGTAGCACCGCGCAAAGGCCTGTTCTTCGACGGCATTGTTCCACCAGGCGTCGACGACTATGACCTTGCTGGCGGCGGTCAAATTTAGACCGAGACCACCGCATTGCAGACTGCAGATCATGATCTTGAGATCATCCTCTGTCTCGAAGCGGTTGATGGCGCGGGTCCTGGCTTCTGGTGTCATGGCGCCGAAGAAGCGGACGCATTTCCATTCTTCGATGTCGCACATGTTGGCGAGGATCTTGATCATAGTGGTCCATTGGGTGTAGACGATGATCTTTGAGCTGGGGTATTGCTCGAACCACTCGACGATTTGCGTCTTGACGGCTTTCGTCTTGGCCGACGGGACCAGGTCGCCCTTGTCCATCCAGCTTACAATGCCCGCTGGTAGGTCAGTCTTTTTGATTCTACCACCGCTTGTCTTGCGGACCGTCTTCTTCAGAGTGACCAGCTTGGAGAACTCTTCGTTGTCGAATGGCACCACGAAGTTGTATTGGGCCTTGCATTTGCCGACGGCGCAGACGGCGCGGTCGAGACCATCTGAAGCAGCTTCGACTTGAAGGTCGACTAGGCATTGTTGGCAGTATATGTGGCAGCACTCCGTGATTTGGGGTGTTGTAGCCTTCTTTTTGCAGTATTCGCAATGTCCGAGAGCCGCACGGGTTACAATATCGTGATCTCTCTGTAGATTTTCGATCAGTTGGTTGAAATTGGTTCTCTGACCATAGCGAGAACCCAGGTTTTCTTCTTGCGCGATACTACCAGTGCCCTCGGCTGCTGGCGGCGCAGGTGCGGCGCTATCGACGGCGTTCTTCCTGGTGCGCTTCTTGGTCTTGTAAGATGCTCTGAGCAATAGCTTGATCTTTGTCATCAGTGCTTTGCCCTCCTTCTTATCTTGAAGCATTACGCCGTGCTCGTCGATTGCAGCTCTCAGCTTTCGGAGGTCCTTGCGCTCCAGTAAATCGAGCATGGTACTCTGTATGAGAAGCGGATGGGCAGTGAGCTGGCGAAGCCTTGTGACCATCGCGAAGTAGCTGTTGTTGCGGCTGAACATAAGGCCGTGTGTCTTCATAGCTTCCTGCATCCTGCGTTTGAAGGCTGCTTCGATAATGTCGTAGATCTCTCTTTCGACCGGATTGAAATGACAGACCAGTTGCATCTGACTAGCCTGAGGAAGGGCTATAAGCCTTGCTCCAAACAAGCGGTCTCCGTGGCTTCTCCTCAGCATGCATTTGCCAAGTATGTTATTGAGGTCGGTAGTAGCTTGCTCGTCGGCTTTCAGGTATCTCGCTTTGAACATGTCGTATGATTCGAGGTCGGGCGTACCGATGAAGTCGAGCAGTGACCAGATATCTTGAACACCATTGGTGAAGGGCGTCCCTGTCAAGCACCATCGATACTTGCCTACCAGCACGCGAACAGCTCTACTCTTTCTGGTGTCGGGGTTGCGCATCAGATGAGCTTCGTCAATGATGACTCGGCGGAAGTTCATACGGTGAAGGTGGCCCTTGTGCTTCTGGAAATAATCGTCCCACCACTTTTGCCGTTCGTCGTGATCTGTCATCTCTTCGGGCGGTTCTTCGAGTGGAAAGCTCTTTGCTACTTCTTCGTAGGTGGTGATGATGATGTCGTTCTTCGCCAGATCTCGAAGCGGATGCTTACGATCTCGCCATTCGCGATGCCGGTAGACCATATAGCCGCCAATGCCTCTTCTTGTGTCGTCTGTGTTGCAGTGAACGCCGATTTCTTCGTACCATTGGGTCGCGAGAGACGGTGTTACAACGACGAGGGTTGTTTTACCACCGAGACCAGCCGATGCTTTGTCAAAGTCTCTGGCCTTGCCTCTCACTACACTCGCCAGAGCTTCGACGGTCTTCCCAAGACCCATCATATCGGCAAGAATACCACCTTGCGGACCAGTCTTACCCTCACGAGCATCTTTTTCTTTCAGCATCATGAACGCCGTACCAAGTACTTGGTGATTCTTGAGTGTGGACTTCATGCCCTTGATCTGCCACTCGCCATTCGTGGCTCTCCTGATATTGGTATTGCCAAATACATTGCAAGCTCTGTTCAACATTCTTGCATCTCTGGTCGCGGCACCTTGGTCGACTTGATCGCCGAGATGTGCAAACAGCTGCTCTGAGTTGCCTCTTCTGATTGCTGAAGCATCGAAGTCAGGCATATCAGGTACATCATCGAGATTTGCGATCTCAGAGAAGAGACTTGTCGTCATGAGCTTCTGAACTGATGGTGCATTAGCCAGGTCAATCTTGTTGCCATGGCCTTTTGCTTTGCTCTTCTTCGACTTCTTTCGAGCAGTCTGCTCAGGCTCATTATCGCTATTTGCCATTTCGTTGGCATTGCGCTTCTTGGCACGAGGTAGCATATCAGCCTTAGCACCGACGATTATGATCTCTTCGTCATCGTCGTCAGGTATAATGACGGTTTTGTTCTCGGGGAAATGCGTGAGGTCGATGATTGAGTCTCCAAGACAGATAACATCGTCGTCATCATCATCATCTGTAGGTTCTTGCTTGATTGTGGCATTGCTGATCTGACCAGATGCTTCGAGTTGATCGGCTGCTGCCCTCATAATGCGTAGGTGGTCTTCTTGTGATGCGAGTGGTTCATTGCCAGTTTTATTCGCTGGCTTGTTGAGAATCGAATGTCCCAAATCTGGGACCTTCATGTTGCTAGGTGTGTCCATGTTAAGCTCGAACATGTCTGAGGTGACTGACGACATGGTGAAGCTAATATGAGGTGTCAGAACTGAGGTGTCAGAATAATGACTGTAAAAAGAACAAGTAATGAGAAGAACCTTACGAACGCACAAGGTGTGCTGAGAATATAGAGTGCTGTTTGAACTGTTAGAGAAATGTTCTTTGAAGAAAGTGTGATGTTGAGCATATGATATCAGGTTGTACAATGTGTGCGAGCTATTGAGGGAAGACTTACTGTTGTGGTAGTACGTGAAGATGTAAAGATGCAGCGCAGTCGAGGTCAATATATAAATATTCTGCTCGCCACGTGCCCTGTTACAGTTCCTGAAATGGTTTCAGGTGCAGGAACGGTCATTATTTACCAGACCCGTGATTTCAACAATTCCTATGTTGTTATGCTATACTGCGTATTAGTTTCCACCAAGTAATGGAGTTCCCTCCAATGCATCGGCTCTTCAAGCTTTTGCGTGGCCATTGACCGTTCCATTTGAGGTCTTCTTCTCCTTCTCCCCCTCCTCGCCATCCTTCAACTTCCAAGACGTAGTGATAGCCCCCTTGTGCTTCCTCGTCGCCAACACCCACTCCCTATACCCCCAAGCCGCCGCGATCGCCGCACCAGGCCCAACAACCACCATCCCAACACCCAGCAACAAAACCAAACTCGCCCAACTCTCCTTGACCATGCCCGCAGCCTTGAGATCCCAAAAGCTATGCAACACCCAGAGCACCACATTCCCCACACTGAAAACCTCATCCCATTGCAACCAAACCCTCATAACACCCTCAAACCCCTCCTGACTCCCCGGCAATCCCACCGGCAGGAACACCTCTCTCAACGAAAACTCCATCGTAGCAACGGTCCAAACCCACGTCCCGGCCGACATCACCGCCAGACTCCCCACCGTCCACGCAATACACTCCAAATCCCTCAACGGCGCCCTCAACCTATCCTCCCTGACCGTATCCCTCGCCACCGTATGCGCAAGCACCCACTGCACCACCCCGACATTCACAGGATAAACCTGCCAGACCCAATTCCACCAATGCCTCTGCTCGCCCGCGGGCGCGAAAAACTGGAGCCAGTTCGGCGCGATGGCCCCGATCATCATGGCGGGCAAGACGGTGGACGTCCACTTCATGCTCGTCAACCGCATGTCCCTCGCTTTGAAGTTCTGGATCTGGGACGTCGTCCAGAACAGCGCGAGGAAGACGCTGCTCGCGAGGCCGAAGCCGGCGAGTTGGCCGCCTAGACCGAGGAGGCAGGGGAGGAGCGCGATGGTGAAGGCGTTGGAGCGCCGGCTGGATTCGATGAGGAGGAGGGCGTAGATGACGCTGAGATCGGAGATGAAGAGGAGGGTTTGGATGCGGGAGAGCGGGTCGGTGCCGAGGATGGAGGGGAGGAAGGCGGCGGTTGCGGGGAGGAGGGTGGCGTCTAGAGTGCGGAGGAAGGGGAAGAAGGAGGGGAGGAGGGAGAGGGTGGTGTTGGTTTGGGGGTGGTGGTAGTGTCGAGTCTCGGAGATGGGGAGGAGTGAAGGGAGGATGGAGTCTGGGGTGATGATGCGGGAGGCGAGGTAGAAGGAGATGAAGAAGGGGAGGCAGAGGAGGAGGCGGGTGAGGCGCCATTCTCGTGTTTTCCCACCTTGAGAGGGATTAAAGCTGGCGGTGCCTTGGAGCGAGCGGTGAGGAGGTGGCAGGAAGTTGAGCATCGGCACGTTGACGACGCCCTCGAGTTGAAGATCTTGAGGAAGATCGCCCGACTGTGCGAGCAGGTAGGTCGCTACCCATCTGTGAAGGAACGTCTTGGAGGCTTGCATCCTTGTGACGAAATTGGCCTGCTTTCCTTGATCCTGGACGGGTTGTTTCCTGATGTCCTGGAACTCCTGGAAAGCGTGCTGTATCTGTGCTTCCGAAGGCCGATCTGTTCCACGCTGCTTGTCCATAGATTGCAGGGCGTTGGCAAGTGCTGCTGCGCTGAGGATTGCATCGTTGCCACCGACGCCAGCATTGGGAGTGACTTTGTGGATGGAATCGCCCATACATACTATGCGGCGGTAGAACCACTTCTCGTGTTGTGCTTCCTCCAGAGGTACCAGAGTATACGAAACGCTCGATTTGTACGTGTCGTCCAGAGTCACACTGCCGTGTGGTTCCATGTTGATGTGCTTGGTATCCTCCATGAACTGCTTCGCATCTTCCGTGGTGTACTTTGGAATCTCATCATGCTTGTACACCCGGTCGAGCTTTCTGAAGACGAACCAAAATGACCTACCAGGCTCCATCACAATGTTCATGGTAGACATGTGCTTCTCGTAAGTAATGTCCAATCTGCCAGCCTCGTCCAGACCCTCGACACTTTTTGAAATGCCGAACAAGCACTGATACTCAGCAGACATACCTGCGCCCGTCAGTAAAATACACATCCTGTGCCTAGGGAACCTACCCGTCTCGTCCTTCTCCTCGAAATACCCCGGATGACCCTCATCACCAGTCCGCCACATCTCCTTCCTCGTCACGCTATTCACCCCATCTGCACCCACTACCACATCCCCCGTGTACCTCTGTTCATCCGTACATACCACCTCCACCCCCTCTTCCATCTGCAAAACCTCCTTGATCCTCTTACCCAGCACCACCTTCTCCTTATCCCTTAAATTCTCATACATCGCCCTCAAGACCTTCTGCCTCTCTGTGAAAATCGGAGCATACCCGGTCCTGCCACCTGTCAGCCTGATCTCTTCCATCTCACTGCCCTTTTCCGGTCCCTCCCTCTCCCCCCTTCCTGCTGACCACTCACCTAACAGCCATCAACCCGGGCCCATCATTCCTCCACTTCTCCCTCCCTTTCCCCCCGCCCTTCGGTCCCACATACCCCCCATCAGCATGATGCTGCACCACGGTATGAAACGGCGCCACGCCCGAGGAGATCTCATCCCAACATCCCAATTGGTCCAGAACGCGGGCGCCGGGCGGGTTGATGGCGATGGAGGCGCCCACTTGGGGGGCGATGGCGTCGCGGCCTTCGAGGAGGGTGTAGGGGATTGCGGCGCGCTCGAGGGCGTTGGCGAGAGTTAGGCCGGAGATGCCGCCGCCTATGATCAGGATGTGGAGGGTGGGGGTGGGGGGGTCAGAGGGGTTGGTCATGATGGTGGGCGGAGAGATGGTTGGAATTTAGAACGAGAAGGGGAGGAGGAGGTGATGGGTAGAGGTGCTGGGTAGAGATTCCTCGAGAGAGCGAAGAGGAAGGTCTGTGGAAAGTTGGACTTGGGAGCTCAGAAGTGTTGGTATAGTGTCATGCTGACTGTGTCCTTGATGGCTCTCCCGTCCGTGAGATGGAACCAACACATGTGATGGGCGGGTCACCTGAAAAATTGCAGCGAACCAAACGCCCTTTAGGGCCGTCACGATGCGAGCAGGCTATAAGGACCCTTGACGATCTGTAGCGCGACCGAGAGCTTGACTGATCAGCAAGCACATGTCAGCCGTCCCGTATGCTTGATTGACCACCCGTGCTATTCCGTCCTCGATTCTAGTGCAATCTTACCGTAAGAGCCGCATGAATGGAGTATCTCGATGCCTTTTTGGCGTGTATTGGGTATGCTGTCGCTACCACAAGTGGAGTAAGAGATCGTAGGAGCAAAAGTTGTTGGATAGAAGACCTGTCAGCGCTAGCCCGAAGAGGCAATCATTCGTATCTACAGCTTCAAGACAAGCTCGGACAACGGATACAATTGAAGAGACCAGATGTGGCAGCGAGATGAGTATACAGTATCGTACATTGTTGACAGAGATGTCCCTCTATGTTACACTATATCCGGCCATCTGGCCATCTATACACTTTTTACACCATGCATAACGCCGCGCTTGGTCTCCTTCTTATGCCCGTCGCCATGCCTAATGGAAGAAATACTTGCTCTCTCTCAGCGTCCGTACATCGAATGCACCTTTTTGCGGAACGTCCGGGAAAGTCAACGGCAGCCATATGTTACTCTTCCTCTTGGTAGTGGTGGGCTTCTTTGTTACCCTCATGCCCAGCATCTGTGCCCTCAATTGCCCCTCGGTGAGCTTAGCCTCATTCTGACGTTCTTCTGCATCGCTCTCTGCTTCGAACAACTGTAGCTCCTCTGCTGAAGCAGCGTCCTCGGCTTGCACGTCAAGAGCCTCGTTGGTGTCGGCTTCGGTTTCGGCATCGACATTGACCTCTCCCTCGGGAGCAGAACCAAGTCTTTGGCTAGCCAGTCCTGTGGGGAGGATGAGAGCATCCCATGCACCCTCTTCTTCAAAAATCCTCGCGGGTGTCATCATCTCTTCACCCTTTTTCCTCTCGACTTCGTCCTTGCTTGCCAGCAGCCTCAATCTCTCATGCTCGATCACTAGCTCTCGTTCTGCTAAGCCCAAACCCTTGTACGCCTTCATCGAAGCTGATCCGGCGCCTTTGCGCCATGCAGAGATCTTCTTGCCGGCGGGCGATGCGGCATCAATGCATGCTTGATACATGCATCCTTTGTATCTCGCCTCAAACTCCTCCTTAAGCCGACCAATGATGTCTTCTCGATGCATGTGGACAAAGGCATCACGCAAGAGCTCACTCAGCTCATCGCGATCGCATGCATGCGTCCAGAATGAATCGTGAATAGAAGCGAAAGTAATGCCTTTCTCCTCGCATTTGATGGCCGAAAGCATCATGTGTGTGGCATCAAGTGAATGAATGAAATTAGGCGGGAAGCCTTGGAGCTGCTTTCGTCGGTGAACCGGATCCCATGACTCGGGCTCAGTGATAGAGACATGTGACACGGCAGTTTTTAGTATCTTCGCTGGCGCATCGCGATATGGCTGGACAACCGGAAATTGTAGAGGAGTCGTCCAGATGACGGTCGATCTGAAAGAGTAGTTCGGTCGATTTTTTCTCACTTTGCCTGCCTTGGAAGTCTTGGTTTTACCTAGTCGAATCGATTCGATCTGTTCAGGTGTCACACTGGTGGCGATGCGATCAGCGCACCGGCCCAACCATTCTTGAATAGCTTGGGCTCCCCTGAACATCTCGCCAAGTGACCCGAAGATCTTGCGGGCAATGTAAGAGGCAAGTGTTTGATGGTTGATGAGGTCTCCAGACTTGATCTCGGGAAAAATATCTTCGATCTGCTTCTTCACTTGCGCCTTTGCACCAAAGAAGGAGACACCATAAACGTTGGTCATGACTGGTTGCTTGACGACCTTACGGGTGATGCGACCATCTAGGATCTTGGCGATTGGGTTGCCAAGTGCGAGATCTTCCTTGATCGAGGATATGACTCCTTCGGCGACTGCAGTGTAGACATCGCTTGGTCGATCACCTGGTATCAGGTTGACTTGACGGGCTCCAGCTTCGTCACCTCCAAGAGCAGCATAATGTTGAAGTCCGTTGCAGGTACCGTCTTGGTGAATCGGGAGATGGCTGCGATACTTGGTCGGATCGGGACATTCCAGAGCGTGCTTCAACTCGTAGCAAGCAGCTAGGGTCTGCCACGCGTCTTCAGACTTACGCCACCATTGTCGGCCCGTGAGGGGGTTGTTGGCCGAATCATAGACATCGTCAAGGTGATCCATGACGAATTGTTCACGCTCGGAGAAGCTAGCCTTGTCGTATCCGAAGACGTTTGCCAGGTGTATCTTCAACCACCTCAACCCACGCTCGCCAAGCTCTTTACCTTCAGCAAAGGTAAGAAGACCACGAACATTATCTGCATTCATGTGATTGAGATAGACACTCATCGGGTATGCTCTGCCGCGGAAATCGACGTTGTGTGGGAAGTACATTCGGTCGTATCGGAAGGATCGAGCGATCTCGAGCTGCAGGTTCTGATGACAACGCTGTGAGTGAAGTCCGGTCTTCTTGTTCTCGATTTCTTGCATCTCGGCAAGCCATTTCGTGCGGACGTTTGGATCACCTGTCGAAGAGGGTTCCGGCGGCACATCAAATTTGGGGTCCAGAGGAGCAAAGTTGCCTATTGGCTCTCCGGAATTCCAAGCGTCGATTTGGACGCGCAGCACGTCGTCGTTGATATGCCAGGCAGTTTTCCCGAGAGCAGTGATGGCGGAAAAGACATTTTTCATGTGACCTCTTCGAGCAGCCGCTTTCACATATTCTTTCGGTGTCTTGTCATTGGCTGGAACACGCACAAAGTCAGTAATGTAGTGAAGGTAGCCGCCAGATTTGTAGTCTGTCCATGGAAGGGGCTCGACCAGCATAGGTAGTTTCTTGCAGATCACACCACCAATGGGCTCCTTGCGGATCTTCTCCTGCAGCTCCGGACACGCTGCCACAAGGTTCTGTCGCTTTCCTTTCATGTAAAGCATCTTGTGGGAAAAAGCCGGTCTCAATCTCGTGATTGACTGCTTCGTCCGGGGATGTTCTCGGGTAATGGGCATCTTGGCGATTTCGACGAATTTGGAGATGAGCATAGCCCCAATCCTCATCTTGATCTGTAGCGGCCACTCAGTATGTCTGGCGAGGTCTGTTTTCGAAGGCCGGATGAAAGCGCGGCCTTGCGATGAATTCGTCTTGCCATTCTTCCTCTTTTGTGCCTGAGACTTTGCGCGGTCTTTCCGTACCATTTCCGCCACGACCTCTGATTCGATTTGCGAGCCAAGATTCTTTGCGATGTCGGTTAGTCTGACGCTATTTCTGTACTCATCGGTGCGTTGGTCCTTTTCGCGCGCCAGCATTGACATGAGAGATATGACGGTGATGACTGCGAGCTTCTGAGGTGGGAGTTGCTCCAGATAAGCGCCAGCATAATCCGCGTCCTCACGAGGTGACCCTGATCTTGACCCAACGGGGCTATGAGCCATACGCTCCTTCGCGTCGGCAACTTCTTTCTCAAGAAGCGGAACCAGGTCAAATTGCCACCTCCACATCATCGCATTGATGCTCCGATTGCTGAGGGCGCTGTTGATGCCAACAGATTGAAGCTGCTCTTCTTCAGCCTTCCATCGTTTTACTGCAGCTTCCGACGCTGTGTCTTCTAATAGCTTCTCACGTTCCGTATTGCGAAGAAGAGCAGCTTCTGGGTCGACAAGCTGAATATCCTCGTCTTCGAGTCGTCGTTGTGCATAGTGCTCCTCCTGGACTGTGAGAGTTTCTTTGAGCGACACCAGACTGACGCCTCTCTGCTCAACCTGGAGTATGTGTGGCACGTCTTCCTGCCTCAGCTTGTGTTCGACAGCTTTTTCACTTCGCGCGTCTGTCAAAGCTTCGCCGACTGCGGATGGGTCGATGATTGGGGTGTCGTGCAGGACGGACTGAAGCGCGTTGTACTCACTGTCGGTCCATATGTCATTTGCTTCAAGATCGTCGGAAGATAGACGAGACTGTTCAGCAAACCGTTTGACCTGTGCTCTTTGATCAGCCTCGTCGGGTAGAGCAAGCGCAGCTCGCATGACTATCATGCTCGCATACGCCGGTCGTTTTGTGCGATCAAGATGGTGTCTCTCATAATGGTCTGCCATTTGTTGGAACCGTTCTTTCGGCTCTTGATATTCAGGACTGTGGAGAAAGGCCTCGAGGTATGTCTCGTGAGCATGCAACACATCTGCCTCGGCCACATCGGGCAGCGTGATCAGCCTCTTGATAATTTGCTGCGCACGATCAAATCGTCCGACTCTTAGACAGGCGTACAGATTCTGTAGAAGATCGTGACTGTTGTTACCCAGAGCGCTTCTTCTTGACGTGGTCTGCGGAGTTTCTTCGATGGGCAGAATCAGCAAATCATTGGTAGATGGGGTATCGAAGGACCATTTGTTGGTCACGGGAGGGTAGTTGAATGGCTCGTATGCGCTTGGTGTAGCGAATTCGGCATGTCCGGCGACACTCGCAAGGTTGCGAACATGTGGTACTTTCGCGTCATGGTGGTTGGTACTGCTATTGCGCGGAGATCTCGAGGGTGAATTTGTATGCGTAGTACTCCATCGTAACCGTGCTGGCCAGAGGAACGGTAGATGAATCTGTTGAAGGTCTGTGGCAAGACTGGTCGAGGGTTTTCGATGTGGTCTTCGACCGGCAGCTCGAAGAAGCATCTAGGCCACGTTTGCTGGAAATGCCGATATGATAGACATGCAAGCCGATGATGCGCCTGATATGAGCGAGTGACGACGGGCGAGGGTCACAATGGGATGGTCTTGGGTAAGAAACTGGTGTCGTGTGCTCGAAGAAGATGGACGATCGAGCAAAAAAGTTTCCATGTCGTAGCTCCGAGATCTAGCCTTGGCACAATTTGCGGAAGGGAAGGTCTGGCCGAACGCGATTGCCACTCCTCGTGAGGTCACACGGCATTATTCATACTACATGGCAATTTGAAAGCAGATGAAACGTTCAAGTCGCAGACCTCTGTGCATTTTCGAGCTCATGACGCTTCGCAGGTCCATTCGGAGGCCTCGTTTCAGGCATCCTAGGCAATGTCTTCATGTCACGACTCCGATTTCCCTTGCGACTTTGGCAGCAATTTCTATTCCCATTCGGTACCCTTGAGCCTTTGCATCAAATATTCCACCTCAACTTCTTTGGTCAAAGGGATCACATGATCCTACAGTCTGTCAGTAAGAGCACGTGTAGTACAAGAATGGTCCCACCTTGTACATCGCGACCACGGCTTCCGAGTTGATCTTCCCTTGCTCCTCCTGCGGTCCCAGACTTGGATCTGTACCGTAGGTCTTTGCTTTCAGGCCCAGTCTCTCCAATACCTTCTTCTCGACCTTGGCATCCGTGATGGCCTCGTCGATACCTTTGCGGTCTTCAGCCTTGATGAGCTTCACGAAGCGATCGGTTTCCTTCCTGAACTTGGACTCTGCCACGAATTTGCCAAAGTGTATTCTTCGTGACAAGGCCTGCAGACAGGTGACATCGCATGTCGCAGCAGAACCATAGTTCTCTTGAGCCTCGCCACGCTCAGCTCGGCCGAATTGAACGCATGCATTGGGTAAGATATCGGAGATGTAAGACTGCTTGAGCTTCTGGTTCACGTTGACGTTGTTGGGATGTAAGATGCTTGGATACTCGAGGGGTGGTAAGATGGGTTCCTGAAGGAGATCTGGGAAGAATGGGTATTCATCTGGTGATTGGTAGCGGCGGACCAGAGACTGGAGTTTCTCTTGTTCTGACAAGAACCAGTCGGACAGTGACAGATCACTACCTGGGATCGCCACTCCACCCGGTTTGTAGATGGTTGCGTTGAGAGGAAACTGTACCCTTTCGATCAAGTTGAATGTGATTGTGTCTTCGAGGCGACTGTGCGAATGTTAGCATTCGTTTCTGCAGTGCAAAGGCCGAAGTCGGAGGCTTTACATGAGAGTTGATCGGATATTTGCAAGATCCAATGCTTTCAGGGGATCAGCCAGATCAATGGCCGAATCCATGATCAGAACAGCTCAGAATCCAGTCGCTATTTATTTTGTTAGTCTCTGTGAGATTATAGCGAACGCGGCAATTTGCAGGCAGTGCAGCAGAGCAGATGGCAGTGATGGGAGGAGTGACAAGCCGAGTCAGGATTGAAGCTTTTTGAGACATCCCCAAACTTCGACCTCACACGACCAGAGCTCTATCACATGTCACGCCCAAAATGGCCTCCATCCGGACGGCAATCCTGCTAATAAATTCGCGACGATCATAACAACGACGATCCTGCCTCTTCGCTAGCCTTTACCACCAACATGTCTATTCCTCGAGGTCGAAGTCCGTTTCGGCAGCGCCCTCCCATCTCCAACAGCGATCACGATGACGAGGATGCGTCCTATCTCTCAGTACGACATCTGCATATAGGCAAGATCATGTGGTACTGACATCCCTTAGAGCAGACAAATTGAGGCTTTTGGAAGGACACTCAACGCGACAGCCAGTCAGCTCATCGGAGGAGATGCGAGCCAACACTATCAGCACGCGCTTGGGGAGATACATCGCGAGCTCAGGAAGCCGATTATGCAGCGATCAGTCTTCGCTTTGGCCAAAACGAATCCCCGCGAATTGATGCGCTCGACCTTCAGTACCTCAGAGATACAACACCGAGCTCTCTCTCATTTATCTGACGACCTGCTATCGAACATACCCGACACTCGGAATTCATTCAGCTTGTTCCAAGGCTTCGAAGCGACGAGACCTGAAGATGATCACAAAAAGAAGAAGAAGCATGGACGACATGGATCGAAAGGGCAGAAGCTTTTGGAGGAAGGTAAAGGGTCGAAGAAGAGTCAATCAGGACTCACACGGCTGGAGGGAAAGAAGGAGACGCTCGACCATCGGCTGGAAATGATGGAGATACGGAAGAATATGTGCGCCTCTGAGATCGTTGAGATCGACAAGAAGATTGGGAATCTCGCGGCCATGCGGAGAAAGGTGGTTGACAGACTGGCCTCGCTCGAGCTGGAAGAGACGGATCTGGAGCAAGAGTTAGCCGAGACTGCAGCAAAGCTGGAAGATATGCGGGAGGAGATGGCTACGGCCAATGCAATGGCAGACAAGACGCCTCCCGGATCGGTCACTGGCGGGGCAGACACGCTTGACGCCCAGGACACAAAGCCAGACGAGTCACTTTCCGCGGAGGATACTGATTTCATGTCACAGTCTATCTATCAGCAGATCCCGACACCAAAGCGGAAACGAAAGGTTCCCAGGCGTGTATCGATGCCTATACTTCACGAACATCTGGAACCGGGTTCTCGAATCAAGGAGTTTCAGGCCCACACAGACATGATCACTGCCCTAGATTTTGATGTGCCTTTCGGCACCATGGTATCAGCAGCCTTGGATGATACTCTACGAGTCTGGAATCTGAATACTGGCCGCTGTATAGGACTATTAGAAGGCCACTTGTCTTCGGTCCGCTGTGTTCAGGTCGAGGACAATATCGTTGCGTCCGGCTCGAATGATGCCACAGTCAGATTATGGGATCTATCGCAAGCCGACTACGTTCCTACGCCTACCAAGTCTTCCATCTCAAAGGCCGCAGATTCTGAGGCCTCGGAAGCGGAATCAGACAACGAGCTCTTTCCCGATGCTGACCTCCCGTCAGAGCCGACACCATCCGCACCCTCGGCGTCAGCCATGTCCGACTGTCCCCTCTTTACACTCTCCTCTCACGTCGCCGAAGTCACAGCTCTCCATTTCCAGAACCAAACACTCGTCTCGGGCTCATCAGACAAGACCCTGCGACAATGGGATCTCAACACCGGTCGATGCGTCCAAACGCTCGATGTACTCTGGGCTGCAGCCCAAGCGTCAAGTACATCCGTCTCTTCAACGCCCTTCTCCAGCGCCTTCCCCTCCCCATCACCATCCTTATCCAACAACAACGACTGGTTCCGCCCTTCAGTACAGCGGACACAGACCGCTTCAGCAGTAGAGGCAGACTTTGTGGGTGCCCTCCAAATCTTCCAGTCTGCTGTGGCGTGTGGAACAGCCGACAGCGTCATCCGGCTCTGGGACTTGCGGTCTGGTGGCGTCCAGCGGCAGCTCATCGGCCACACTGGAGCGGTGACATGCCTACAATTCGACGACGTGCATCTCGTGACGGGAAGTCGGGATCGAAGCGTTCGGGTAAGTTTGTCCTTGTCCCCAGACTATACGGATACATTCTTCCAAAGAAAATTACTGACAAGCACAGATCTGGGACCTCCGCACTGGCAGCATCTACGACGCTTTCGCTTACGACCAGCCCGTGACGAGCATGCAATTCGATATGCGCCGGATCTGCGCCGCTGCGGGGGAGAATACGGTCAAGGTGTACGACAAGGGAGATGGGAACCAGTGGTCTTGTGGAGCTGGAGCTCAGGAGGACGGTGAGAACGCGAGCGTGGTAGAGAGAGTGAGCATTCGGGATGGGTATATGGTTGAGGGTAGGAGGGATGGGATGGTTGGGGTTTGGGCTTGTTGATATGGTTGGATTTGAATGTAATGATTATGGAAAGACGCACAATACATGAGATGGGTGCTGCTGGTTCCGGCTGGAGACGTCTGATGCGTTTCAAGAGGATCCGAGAGATGTTCACGCTCACAGTCACTGGTCAGGGTCAGGGTCATGCTGCGAGGGAACGAAGCCAGCCTACGCTCGCGAGATGTTGCAACCATAGAAAGGCACCTCTTCACTCAGAAGTACGTGGATCGCTTTCGTCCGAATGTCCTGCCCCCTCCACATGGCATTTCCCATGCGAGCTATACCCGAAGCCCGGAAATCCAGACCGTCAATTCTCAGCTCCCGATTGGTCAATCCATGCGGCGGAACGGAAGTCAAAAAGCCAAACAAACACGACGTCAGCCCGCTAAGTTACCCCACCTCATCTACTGTCAATCCGGTCTCGAAACATGCAAAACACCCTGCAGCTCACAGCTCACCAGAGCTCCTCTTCCTTGTCTCTGCCCGCCAGCCGTGCGTGCGGAACCAATGGCGCGGCACAGCTCGCTCTACTTCTCCCGTCTCGCACTCCTTCTACCCATCCCGGCTCGCCGACCATTCCCGAGCTGTCATGACGATGCCTTTTAGAGCTCTGTAGACCCAAGTACGGAAGGAGAGCTCTCCCCAGGTCACTCTCCCCGCCGCGCCGGTCTTGATCCTCCATCGCTCCGACCGGGCCCTCGGCGAAGGGGCCACCGGACGACGTTAGTGGTGCTACCCTGGCATTCGTAGCTGCAGCTGGTCGACCCCGGGACGTGCCGTCGTGGTATAGTAGAGGAGCAAGATACCCCTCAGTGGGGTGCGAAGCCGGGGTAAGTGAGAGCTAGAAAGTGAGGGGCATAAGAATCCATCGTCATCTCTTGACTTCTCCCTCAACCATCTCATCCCACCTGACCAGTTTCTACTTCTGCATCTATCCAAATCACATACCCACCTACCCACCATCTCAAGCCCAACCCCCTCCTTCCCAGAACCACCACCCCAACCAACCACAACCATGGCCCCCTCCATCCCCAAAGAACAATGGGCCCAAGTCATCGAAAAAACCGGCGGTCCAGTCCAATACAAACAAATCCCCGTCGCTTCCCCAGGGCCCGACGAAGTCCTCGTCAACATCAAATACTCGGGGGTATGCCACACGGACCTGCACGCCGTGAACGGGGACTGGCCTCTCCCCACCAAACTGCCCCTGGTGGGCGGCCACGAAGGCGCCGGCGTGGTCGTCTCCCGCGGCGACCTCGTCCAGGACGTCGAGGTGGGCGACCACGTGGGCGTCAAGTGGATCAACGGATCATGCCTCGCTTGCTCGTTCTGCCAGCAGTCGGACGAGCCGCTTTGTGCCAAGGCCCTGTTGTCGGGGTACACGGTCGACGGCACGTTCCAGCAGTACTGCATCGCCAAAGCGGCGCACGTGGCGCGGTTGCACAAGGATATCCCCCTCGACGAGGTGGCGCCGGTCTTGTGCGCGGGTATCACGGTGTACAAGGGGCTGAAAGAGTCCGGGGCCAAGCCCGGGGAGACGGTGGCGATTGTGGGTGCCGGAGGCGGGTTGGGGGCGTTGGCGCAGCAGTACGCCAAGGCCATGGGGTTGAGGTGTATCGCGATTGACACGGGGGATGAGAAGAGGAAGATGTGTACAGAGACGTTGGGGAGTGATGCGTTTGTTGATTTTGCGACGAGTAAGAATGTGGTCAAGGATGTGCAGGGGGCGACGGAGGATGGGTTGGGGCCCCATGCGGTGATACTGGTGGCCGTGAATGAGAAGCCGTTTCAGCAGGCTGCCGAGGTTTGTCTTTTCCTGTGGTCTTCGCGGGGCCTTGTTGCTGATGCTGTTTACAGTATGTTCGTCCCCGCGGCACGGTCGTCTGTATCGGTCTGCCAGCGGGTGCTTACCTCAAGGCTCCTGTCTTCGAGTCCGTCATTCGCATGGTGACTATCAAGGGCTCGTACGTCGGCAACAGACGCGATACCGCCGAGGCATTGGAGTTCTTCCGTAGGGGCGTCATCAAGTGTCCGTTCAAGACGGTGGGTTTGAGTGAGTTGCAGAAGGTGTATGACCTTATGCACGAGGGCAAGATCGCTGGGAGGTATGTGTTGGACACCTCGAAGTAGATGACACCAAGGAGAAATGGAGGGGTATATCAGTCTGTAGGAGATGCAGACCGTGGAAAAGTGAGGGCGGTAGCGGTGCTTGTTCGGAGTCAGGATGTATGAAAATCTTTCTTGCTCGTTACCGTCACCATACCTCTTGTCTACTTACCCTTATATTGTGGAGATGATGCTGACTGTGATTTTGCGGGAGAGAATACTGTAATCTCACCTAGAGTATCTGAGCATGCAGAACCCTGCCCCCAATGCTGAATCGAGAGGCGTTCATACCACTTCCTAGCTAGCACGCCAGCACAGTCATACTGCCGCCTGCAATAGGTGCTCTGCCGCCTTTGTCAGCGGGCTCTACTCAACCCAGCGATAGGAATCGAGTGCAAAGAAGTGTCTCAGCAGCGTCACCCGATATCCAGTCCCACCACCTCCGTCATGTCTCGGATCTCCCCGCTTGTCCAACGACTTCACCTCCTCGTTCTTGGTCGTTGTACCCGTGGCTAACGATGCAGCCGGTGAAGACGTTCGATAAGGCTGCTTCAGATGTCTAAGAGGTGAAAGAGGCTGCAAGTCCTCAGTGGAGGTGGTGTTTCTTCCCGCACCCGTGCTGGCCATCAGGGTTGGCCCTCCTCTTACCCTCGCCGTCTCTGTACTCTGCAGCGTTGAAAGGCCTGTCCATTTGTGAACCCGCTGATCGTAGTCACCATCACGGCCATCATGTACAAGGTAAGGCGTTGAAGTATCAAAAATCTCTTCATGAATCAAGCTATGCTACGCCTCTAACCCAGCGCCTTGCTCCCCGCTATCCCCATGTCCCGGAATATGATCTCAAGTGCTTGACCCCGCCCTCGCCTGACCCCTTCAAGCCAGCCCAAAGAGCTCAAGCAAGGCCTAAAAGGTCGAATAAACATTTGCGCTTAGCTTGTTGGTTGTGTTGTTAAAGTTCCCTATTTTTTGTTCATCGAAGTGGGTTGATAAGTGGTAACGATCGATGCGTCGGGATATAGACCGATCCCGCTGCTTATGCTTGTGCTTCGAATCTCTTCATTGCTCCTCCTCCTCCTAGATGATTTAGGAGATGATGTCGGCGGCCTTCTCGGCCATGGCGTAGACAGTGCTCATGATGTGGGTGGCGGGCATGATGGGCATGGTCGAGGCATCGACGACGCGGAGGTTGTTGACACCGTAGACCTTGAGGTTGGTATCAACGCAGCCACCGAGGGATTGGGCGCCGATGTGGCAGGATCCGACCGGGTGCCAAACAGTGCCGGCACCGTTCTTGATGTACTCGGTGATGGCGGCGTCATCGGCGGCGGCGGCACCTGGCACGTACTCAACCGGGCTGAGAGGCTTCATGGCGTTGGTGGCCATGAAGCGGCGGATGTACTTGACGGTCTCGACCATGAGCTGCATGTCGACGGGGTTCTTCAAGTGAGCGGCGTCAGCGAGAGGAGTATCGAAGGGGTTGGCAGAGGCGAGCTTGACGGTACCGCGGGAGGCAGGGTGCTGGAGAGCGGCGAGGACGACACCATCGGCCCAGATGATCTCCATGACGGCCTCTTGGGAGCTCAAGAAGCCCTTGGCGAGAAGACCCTTCTGGATTGCGTAGCCAGCGCGGACGGAGGCAGGGGCGGATGCATCGAGGTAGGTGTCAGGCGACTGAGTAGCGAGGGAGAGGGCCATCTTGGTCCAGTTGCCAGGAGAGATGAGCTGAGCGGAAAGGAAGGCAAGGTAATCGGCAGTGGCAGTGCTGTATGGGCCGGTACCCTTGGCGCGCCACTCAGCGAGAGCCTGGGCGGAGAAGGTCGGGTCGGACAGCTTGTTAGTGGTGAGCTCAGCAGTGATGCCGAAGACAACGGGGAGCAGGACGTGATCCTGGAGATTCTGGCCGACAGCGGTGTTTGCAGCAACGACGGGGATGTTGAACTTCTTGAGCTCGGCTGGGTCACCAATACCGGAGAGCTTCAGGATGTGAGGAGTGCGGATTGCACCAGCGGCCATGATGACCTCCTTCTTGGCGAGGATGGTCTGGCGAGGAGCGTCAGGGCCGGCAGCGATCTCAACGCCGGTAATGGTGTTGCCCTTGGAGGTAAGCTTGGTGACACGTGTACCGGTGAGCAGCTTGTAGTTGCTGCGACCAGCGGCCTTGTCGTGGTAGGCAGTGCGGGCCGAGTCACGAGTAGCATCCTTGGGGTTCTGGCAATGGGTGATGGCGTAGACACCAACGGCGTCACCTCCAGCAGCATCTGCAGGGGTCTTTGCACCAAGCTCGCGATGACCGAGGATGTAGTTCTTGAGTGTCGGCCAGACGTACGGGGAGTGACTGTTCTGGATTGGGCCACCAGTTCCGTGGTAGGCCTGGTTGTAGGTGATGTTGTAGTCCTTGGCTACATCGGCGTTGGGAGGGGTGTAGTTCTCCGACTTCTTGAAGAAGGGAAAAAGGCCGTTCCAGTCCCAGCCCGAGGCACCGACAAGAGGCCAGCGGTTGTAATCAGCGGATGAGCCACGGTCCATCAGCAGACGGTTGAGGAGGGTACCACCACCGACACCGAGACCCTGTGCGACTGGGACGGCGCGGTTGTTGAGGGCGGCGTTGGGTACATAGGAGATGTTCCAATCGTATTTTGTGCCAGTACCAGTACCAGCAAGACCGGGGACCATGATGTAGTCTTCCTTTTGGTCGAGCTGACCGGCTTCGATGACGAGGACGTTGATGTTCTTGTCCTCGGAGAGGCGGTTAGCGACGGTCAAACCGGAGGCACCACCACCGACGACAATGTAGTCGTAGGTTACGGTGGTGTCCTTCTTGGCGACATCCTTTTTGCTAAGTAGAGCGGTCTTGAGATCAGAGAAGGACTTGAAGTCAAGGGGGGAGGCGGTGGCGGTGGAGAGGAGGAGCGACACAGTCGCGGCACCAGCGAGAGTGGATCTCATGTTGAACGAAGGTGGAAGTGCAGATCTACTGACTTGAGCGATTGACTGTGGATGAGGAGGGTGGTGAGTAGAGTTTGGGCAGCTGATGGTCAAGACTTATATCGTCTGGGAACTAGCAATGGCATTACCTTTGATTAGAGTATGACACCAATGCACGTGGGATATTGAGGACGGGTACCGTCCATCGTGCGTTAGTGCCGGTACTGTCTCAGTAGCTGAGGTGCACTTGCAAGGCCTCAACGTGGACGGACGGTGAGCTAGCGGTAACAGCTTCTTGCTGGAACTACCGCCGAACACACCAGAAGGAAAAGAGAGCAGACTTCTCCACGTGGGATGTTGAAGAGAGCGGACCGTTGTCCAACGTGTTCCAGAATGTGGATATTGAAATGGGAGGTCAATATCTGGAGGCGGATGACTTAGGGCTCGCAAAGATTGGCGAGATCTGAACAAGAAAGATGGCGGACACGGACCACACAGACCTGAGAGTGTTCAAGCTGTTACCAAATGTGTTGCGAGATGAGCCTGGACTTTACTGAAGTGGTTGCCATGCGGCGTAGTCGAAGTAATCCAGGCCCTGAAATTGCCCTGAATTTCCGGGCGAATTGATTGTGGCGCCTGCAGAAGATGAATATTCTGTGCAGTACCATACGAAAGCCATGCCCGTTCGCTACACAGACTGCAAGATAGATTGCCCTGCATGGTCAGGTAACCAATGAGGTCACAATATCGATCTTACCAGTGAATACCAACCGGGTCCGCTGTAACTTATCCGTTGGGGACGGTTTGTACTCCTTGCCGGAGACTAACAGACCTCATATCCCGACCAAGCTTCCATCTGCTGCATCTGCTGCATCTCCTGCAACCTGCTCTTTCTCCTGCAGCGGGTGTACCAGTCTTCCCAGAACAGGATGTCGCGGCAGTTGCCCAATTGCCCCGTCCCAGCCGTCGATTGGTCTGCTGTTCATCGCCTCTGACGCGATGGCAGACGTTCCGATCAAGCCAGTTCACAGCGTTGCAAGCGTTTGCCAGGAGCTGGAACCTGGAGGGGAAAGAGCCGGAAGGCCAAGCGACTTCTATGGCAAGTGTGGTACCCTCTGCGCCCGCCCTCGAGTGCTGACTCAGCGGACACTTTTGTGTGGAGCACCTTCCCTTTTCAGCCACTCTTTCTGGTCGGGTCTCCCTCGGGTCCTCCACGCCGCAAAGACCCCGAGACATACAGCCCTGTCTAAGCCTCTAAGGTATTGCATCTTCCAACGGGCGAATGCAATATTGTCGCTCAGCTGAGCAATCTGCAACTACTTTGTATCAAACTGTCTTCAATTCTCTGTTGACTCCCTCGGTTACTATTTACCCACGGCTATGTAGACCTTCATACCCGAACCACTTTCCGAGGAAGTCCTGGCGAGTCTGTACCTCCCTACAGCTGTTGCGACTATCTGCCCATGAGCTGCGAGATCTGACTAGCAACGTCGAACGGTCATGCAGGATCATGGTTCCTCCATCGAGTACAGGCGCTGTCATGACCGGCTCTGTTCGAATGTCTCTTCATTATCAAATCATCGATTCGATGCCGTGAGTCCAGTAGAGGCACTTCTCTACGGCAGAAACCAAAATCACGACGACATTAGGCAGGAACCTCTTGGTACTGCATGATTGCACAAAATCATCGCCAGGCTTTTTTCTTCACTCATGACCCCTTTGTCGTCGACTTGACAGAAGTCAAGTTCATCAGAGTCGTCCTTCCCGCGCAATGGCTTCGGCGGCCCGTGAAGATACCCGCAGCCATGACGGGAGATACACGGAGGACACTCCGGGGATGCTATCGACTCAGATTATGCACTCTCACACCATACTCGTCTGCGATTCCAGAATATCTGCACCAAGTCCATTCTCGAATGATAAACGAAGCCAAGTATATACAGGCCGCCTCCCCTCTCCTTCACCATTCACCCTCCCCATCTCCTCTCCCACCATCACCACCCTACGCCGGCGCCTTCCCCAACGCACTCCCCGTCCTATCCGCAAACCCCACCCTCGGCCCCTCCCCATCAAACACCACATAATGCTCCTTCAACAACGCATCACCATAAATCTGCACCCTCTGCCCCTGATTCGGCTGAATCCCACCAAAACACTGCCCACCCCCGATCTGCGCATACGTAACCTGATCCCCAGGGATACTAACATAATACCCCGCGTCCGCCCCCAACGCCACCCCAAAAGTCGGCAACGACGCAGAGCAAGGGTAGACATACCCCCCCTGACTCTCATCATAACTCGCGCCCTGCACCTGGGCATAATACGCCTGCGCCACATTCGTGTCAACAAGACACAACGACGTGCCCGTGTCCGCGATGGCCGGACTGGGGGCCGAATTGGCCACCGTTTCGCCCCCGACCTGGAACGAAGACGACGTGAACTGCCAGTAGCCCCTGCTCGTATCCACGGGGGCGTAGTGGATATCCCCCGTGTACTTCGCGTCGTCCAGCGTGCCAAACTCGTACTCGCCCTCGCCCGCCTCGTTCAGCGTGACGGTGAACAGGGGCGAGGACAGCTGATCGCGGACGTTATCGAAGAAGGTCTTCTGCTGCTTCGGGCGGACCGAGTTGGTGTTGCTGAACCCCAGCCCCAATAGCCCGTCGGTTTGCGTGTCGCGCTGGAACTGCGCCGACGCCGTGGTGGCGAGTTCGACGGCTTGCGCGGCCACGGCGGCGTTGCCGATGCTGACCGTGTCGGTGCCGACGGTGCCGCTGGCCGACGAACCGTCGCCGTATGAGATCTTGAACGTGTACCCGTCCAGCGGCTTGAAGGTGCTCGAGGAGGCTTTGTCGAAGCCTTTGCTCAGGACGGATTTGTCGAAGACCCAGAGGTCGGCGGAGCCGGTGTCGAGGTTGAGGTTGAGGGTTTGGCCGCCGACGGTGACGGGCGTGAGGTAGAAGGCGCCGTTGGAGTAGGGTGAGGTGGTGGCTTCGCCGGTTTCGCCGGAGCCGGTGGAGCCGGTGCCAGTGCCTGCAGGGGGTGCGGCGGAGGATGTGGCCGAGGGGGTGGGCTGGGCGGCGTTGCCGTTGTTGCCGCTGCCGCTGCCGGTGTCGGGGATGGTGGAGGGAGATGGCTCGGCAGGGGCGGGTTGGTCGATGCCGGAGCCAGAGTTGGAGCCGGTACCAGAGCCGGAGCCTGCTTGCGGAACAGGCGTGGCATGGGCAAAGTAGGAGGAGAGCCAGGAGCGGAAGCGGTCAGAGCCATTGGATGAACCAGAGCCGGTGCTGGAACCGAAGCCTGGGAAGCCAGAGCCGGATGACCCGCTCAAGCTGCCACGGCTGGATGAGCCGCCGAAGCTGCCCAGGCCAGAGCTGCCAGAGGAACCATCTGCACCGGTGGCGGCTGATGATGTCGATGTGCCATCCGGATTGAGGATGATGAGGTGCATGCCGTGCTTCTCGAATGCCTTCCTCATGGCGACCTTGGGGTCACGAGTGACGTTGGCGTTTCGGAGACGCTCGACCTTGAACGAGCGCTTGTGCAGGTGATTCTCAGGTACAGGTAGGGGTGCCGGTGCGGCCAGCGCGACCGTGGCCACCGAAGCAGCGGCGACAAGTGACGTGAAATGCATGGCAAAATGTGAAGATATGTCCTCGGTACTGTCGAGAAATGAATGTAGTCACTGCAGGTAGGTTGCCAGTGAGATGGTGTGCACACGCAAGAAGGCCTTGTGAAGGAGTGACAAGGGAACGAGGGCAAGCAGTGTATCAAACACGTGCAAGCAACGAAAAGGTGCAAAGAAGGACAAATGCAAGACACAATCGAGCGCTGGGAAGAATCAAAGAAAAGCTCTGCAGGTGGGCGGCTCGATATATCAGGGTGACTTGACACGGTGGGCCCCGACAGGATGGCGAGAACGCCTCATCTGGACCTACCACTCCACTGGCATGGATCGCAGGCCCGGGAAAACAAGCCGTGCAAAGACTCTGATGGCGTCGACAGAAGACTTGACAAGCTTCGTTTGAGAGTCTTGGTTGTGGAGAAAGGAGATGGGAGGGAGATCACCAGGAGGTGTTTGCATGTGCAGCACGGGCTGAAGGAGCCAATGAGGAGTGCAGTGGCATGTTTCGACGGAGACGGCGTGGGCAGCGTCGAGCGGAAGCGAAGAGCCGTCATGGCGTATGTGGAGGTTCAACGGCGAGCCAGACCGAGCAGGGATGGGAGGATCGAGAGGCGAGATGGGTGTGCTGACGACGTGACTGTCCACGGGTGGTTTGATGTGCCAAGGGCGTCTTGACGAGGACAAGCATGAAACAAGCCTCCCCAAATTGCTTGTGTCCGCAAGATGGAAGCCGGGCGCGAGTCGAGGACGAGGAGTGATGTCGGAGAAAGAGGGTGAGATGCAGGAACAGGCTTCGCACCAGCGCATCACAATCTTGGGCGCCGCGTTTCTGTTGACGCTGACTGGACGAGAAGAGTCCGGGGTCGATTTTGTCGTTTGCTGGGACCACAAAAAGAGACCCCTGATGTTTCACAAAAATTTCTGAACCATCGGCGCCAGTCAATCCTGCCATCTCGCCTGCTTACCTACAGGACATCTGTGCTGAACTGTTGTGTGACTAAAGCCCAAACCCCAAATGTCGATGAAACCAGCACCGCTTGTATTTGAACGGAACCTTTGCCACCAGTGGAAATGCTCTTGGCTTTTGATGTGTAAAAGAAATTCTGGAAGCTTTGGTGGAAACCAAATGAACTTCTGAAAGGCACAAAAGCGACGAGTGCCGATCCGGACTTTTGAACGGCCACAAGCGTGTACGGGAAGAAAATGCATTGGCTATTGCCATGACTATGAAGAATGCTTTGCTTTCTTTAGATGTTCATGTAAAGGAGCAGAGACAACCATATCCTTTCCCGGCCGGACGTCAAAAGCCCCAGATCAAATCGCCCAGCTCCTGGCCCTTCCGGCAGATCTCCAACCCAGCCCTACTCCCTGCCCTACAATGAGCGCACGGGATACTTCTCCCTAAGGTATCCGCCGTACTTCATAAGCAAGAATGGTACCGGAACAGAGACAAGCGAGATGAAGCCCAACACGCTCGTTCCCCAGCCATATCCCAAGGCACTGTACAGCGGACCGCCAGCAAGCGGCACGAATGCTCCAAACGTACATCTCAACACCGTGGCTGCAGCAATAGCAGACGCGGCATACATGGTGAAAGCATCTACCAGGTAGGTCTGCAATGGCAGCATGATCAACAGAAGACCAGATCCGGTGAGAACAGTGCTGAGCAATGGGAGCGCCCAGTGAAGCTGGAGCTGAGCTGTCCAGCCATAGGCGAATAGACCGATTGGTGTCAAAGGTGCCGTCCAGACCATGAGTGGCAGACGGTGCTCTGGCTGCAGCGATCCTTCCTTCGCTTTGAGACCCATGGCGATCTTGTCGTTATACTTGAATGATACAAACATACCGATCAGGAAACCGACACCCTGTGGCATGAATGTGTATACCAAGTTCTGAGGCGCAATGTGGTATTGGTCAAGGAATATCGAGGGAAACGTCGTAAGCATGAGGAAAAGGTAGCCGTATGCGATGGCCACGTAGATCGAGGAGAAGAAGACGACGGGAGACAAGAAGAAGATCTTGATCGGTCGGATCATAGCTGTGGCGAGCAGAGCAGCCGGAGGTGGCAGGTTGACATCCAAGCTGGATTTGTGCTCCTTGCCGCCCTTCCAGCGGGTGAGGTCTCGAGCCTTCTGGCGGAGAACCGTCTTTGCATGCGTCTCGGTAAGTCCAATGAAGGATCCGATTGTGAGAGCGGCACCCTATCTCAAATTAGTCATTGTGCTTCTAGATGCCATGCGCGACTCTTACAAGCACAGCTAGAACCCAGAACGCAGATCTCCAGCCATAATGTACCGCAAAGTATCCTCCAATGATTGGTCCCAAGATCGGCCCAAGGATGGGTCCGAGCGAGTAGATGGCAATAGCACTCCCTCTCTTCTGCGGTGGAATTGTGTCCGCGATAGTTCCAGCACCAATAGCCACCGGAGCTGCGCCTGCACAACCAGAGAGGAAGCGGAAGACGATCAGCATTGGCAGATTCGTTGACACGGCGCAGATGATGACTGTGACGAGGAAGAACAAATTGGACCCGTGGTACAGAGCTGTTCTCCCGTAGATCTCGGACAGGGGTGCGAGCAACCTGAAGGCATCAGCCATGGACATGATCAGTCTGAATATTGACGAAACTCACATCGGTCCGATCGCGTAGCCCAGTACGTAGATGGAAACCACCATGGAAGCCAGCACCTTGCTCGAGCTGCCAAATTCATGCATGAGCTCAGGGATACCAAGCTCCGGCATAGCAGTACCGAGCGAGCTACAGTATCATTAGATCTTCCCGAAGCCACCACGCAATTTCTGTTGAAGACTCACGCAACAAACGTGATCAGACTGACGATCGCCACGTTGAGGTTCTTCTTGCTCTGAGCCCAGTTCATTGGGTTGGTCGGATCATTCTCGTCTTCCCAATCGACGTAGATGACTCCTCCCTCTTCTTCCGAATCAGGATCCACCTGTCGGATCGTGCCATAACCTGCGTTGCCTGGACCCATTGTGGCGGGATGAGCTGGATTGTGCTAGAGGCGTAGGTCCGGGGGGACTGCTGCAGGCTCTGGGAGACAAATTCACTTCGTGAGAAGTCCTACCACACACAGAGTAAAGCTGGCACATCGTAGCACTGGCGCTGAAAGCATTCTTAAGAAAAAAGTGTTCCGCCAACTTCCAGGGTTCGGTCACCGAGCTGTATCACCAACTCCCCGAGGAGCGAAACATCACTTACCGCCAATGCTTGTTGGAATTATGCTTTGGGCAGTAATAGTCATTGTCCAGCTATACATGTCCATTGAGTTGTTTTCCATTGTACAGATTCATGGAGTAGGAAATGTGCTCCAAGTGTTGATCGGAGCCTCATCCAGACACGCCATCTTGTGGACGCTAATCCACCTGAGATCACATAGAAACGAAATCAGGGCTTGAAATAGCCAAGAGGATTAAACAATTGCCGGAAGGCAAGGATCAGATACTCGCAATGTATCGAATGCTTGACATGTGATGCGGCTCTGTTATGCACAAAAAGATGTGTGTTTGATGTGCAGCGGTCGCGCTGATCTTCAAAGTGAGATTTTGCTTGGCAGTCCGGTTGTGCACGGAACGTCATCAAATCTTACATCCAGCACCTTCAGTTCCTTGACAAACCTCTGCGCCAGGACAGCCACACTACACAGACAGGCTACTGCTAGTACAGAATACCCAGCGCAACTACTATAAAGACCAGGCTACCGATCAGCGAACCCATAAAGGAGCCATGGCGCTCCCAGCCCTTGTCCGGGTCCTCCGGCCTCGAGTATGTTTATCCTGATCGCGCGTACGAAGCGCATACCATGATCGAGAGTACTGACGAGCGATAGTCCTTCTTCCACTTCATCTCCCTCCTCACAGCGACCGAATTCATCACGATCTCACTTCTAATCAACAAAGTCGAGGGCGTCTATGGCATCCTTGCTCTCTTTACCGGCTACCATCTCTCAGCCCTCCAACTCTCCATGTACATCTACTCGATAGTAGTCCTAGGGCTTGTCTGCTACCTCGGTCCTCACATCCGCAAGCAATCGCCGTTACAAAATCTCGCATTGGCATGGATATACATCCTCGACTCCATCATCAATGCCGCCTACACGGCCCTCTTCGGGCTCGGCTGGTTCATCCTCCTCGCGCAACACCTCAACCCATCCCCATCCCAAGACAGCGACTCCCCCGTGACCACCACCCCCGGCTCCAAAATGATCAACGACACCGCGGGCTTCACCGACCCCGAGGCCGGCAAAGTCGACAAAGTCGAAGTCATCGCCGAAGCACGCCCAGACAAATTCCCCCCCGGCCAAGACGCCAAAGCCTACGGCATCAAAGACGGCAGCGGCCTCGGCAACGCCGTCTTCCAATCCGGCAGCATAATGAGCATAACCATCATCTCCCTCCTCTGGTTCGTCCGCCTCTACCTCATCCTCATCATCATGGCCTACGCCCGCCAGGTGCTCCGCGGGTACGCACAGTCCCAATCCCACTCCACCACCACCTCCAAACCCGACGACCCCGCCCTCGACCCCACCACCACTGTCGTCCCCCCCTCTTCCGACCCCAGCATGCTCCCCAACCCCTTCTCCCCCACCTCCCCGCTCGGCCAAGGCTGGGCAGGCAAACTCGGCCGTCTCCTCACCCGCTTCCCGGCCTCGTACTGGCTCGGCCGCGACGAGGTCGACGAGGAATGGGTGCGCGGCGCGGACGAGCGCTTCCGGCGACGATCGACGCGCGGGACGGTGTTGAAGAATCCGCCGCCGCCGTCGGCGGGGAGGGGCACGAGGGAGAGGGAGAGGAGGGCGAGGAGCGGGACGGGACCGCCGGCGCCGAGTTTGGAGTTGGTGGGGAGGAGGAGTGGGGAGATTGGCGTTGGGATTGGGCTGGGTGGGGAGGGGGGGAAGGGGGAGTTGTGATTTTCAGCTTAACGAAGTGCGAGGGGTAAAGGGGGCATATCAGGGCGTTTTTGGGGGGGGAGATGGTACATAGCGGGCGCTTCTGAGGTGGTGCCGTAATGCATAGTTTGTTGCGGTCACGTTTTGAAGCAATGCAGCGCATCGTCCAGTATCTCAATATGAATCCGTAGCAAGACCATAGCTCCCGTATGCTGCTGGCCGGTCCACGCTCGTCTTCGTTTCCAGAACATGCAGGAAGAATCGAAGAAAGTTGGTATCGCTGAACTAAATCGCTATCCTGTACAAGTCCATCCTCTTCTCTCCTCCCCTCCACATCAACAATTACACCCTCCCTGCTCCTCCTTCCTCTGTTCCAACGTAACATCAATCATCGTATTCTGCGCCTGCTGCTGACCCTGCCCCTCATCCACCCCGGGCAGCGCCACCGCAATCTTCTTGAACAACGGCTTGACATTATGCCCCACCTTTGCGCTCGTCTCGATGAACATGAGGTTGTGTTTCTTCGCTTCCTCTTCGCCTTGCGCGGTGGTGACTTCCCGCTTGTCGTTGAGATCGGTCTTGTTGCCCACTAGCACGATGATCACGTCGTTGCCTCGTTCGGACCGGACGTCGTCGACCCACTTGCGGGTTTGGGCGAAGGATTTGGCGTCTGGAAGGGGTCAGGGAGGGGAGAAACGGGAGGGAAAAGGGAGCGTACTGCTGATGTCGTAGACTACCACTGCTACGCTAGAGTCGCGGATGTATGACGGGATGAGGCTGCGGAATCGTTCTTGACCGGCGGTGTCCCAGAGTTGCAATCGCACGGTGCGGTCTTCGAGGTACATTGTCTGAACAAAGTCAGTTCCCCGTCTATGGTGTCGTGGTAACCCAACGTGGTCCCTCGCGTGGACTGTTCTTGTTCTTGTGCGGAACCGCGTGGCTTCTGGAAAGGGGGAAGTAGGCGCGCACCTTTGAAAGAAAGTCGATGCCAATAGTCGCTTGGTATGTGTTGTCGAATGAATCGTACATGAATCGTGTGATGAGTGATGTCTTGCCCACTGCCTCATGGATCAGCCTCTTTTTCTTCAATATATCTCACTCCTTTTTGTCGATGTTCGGAAAAACCAGGTGATCGAGATTGGAGAAAGATGTCATACCGCTTTGTTCTCCTAAGAATACCAGCTTGTATTTCCGTAACGGATTCGAGTATGATCCAGCATTTTGTGCCATGGTTCTGTTGTCCTTGGAAGCTTGCGGCCTAGCCCTGCTCTGACCGAGAGCTCGCGAGAGTGTTTTGGATGTGTGATATCGATGATCTCTACAATGTGGATGTCCTCGAGAAAGAAGGATGCGTCAGTCGGTGTTGTTGTCGTTGCTTGGCTGGTAGATCGATAGTGGAGACAGTGTTTTGTTCTCGGTGAAGCTCTGGACTCCTGGAGATCGCACGAGGTCATGACTACTGCTTTTGCTCTAGCGTTCTCGCTTGATCAGAGCGGCACGCACCGTCGGGCGGAGAGATCGCCGACGTCCGTGAGGGCTTCGAGATTTTTTGAATTCCGCTTGCGCCTTGAAGTATGAGAAATTAGCACATATTCACTGCACGCTTGCTGGATTTTCAAATCGATCATCGTTTGGTACGACAATGTCGGCCTCTACAGTAGCTCCGGCGCAGCACAAACAACCATCTCGAAAAGGCAAAAAGGCATGGCGGAAAAATGTCGACATTTCCGAAGTACAGGCTGGTTTGGAAGATGCTCGAGAAGAGGTTATCTTCGGTGGCATAATCAGTGAGAAGCCGTCGGAACAGCTGTTCGTTCTAGACACGACCGGAAGCGAAGATATCAAGGAGAAGCATTTCAAACATGCAAAGCCACTCAAAGCAGACGAGATCATTGCAGCAAGGACTTCGGCAGTCGCTCCCCTCGGAGGCAAGAAACGGAAGAGCCTACTCGCCGAGGACATGCCAATGAAAAGAAGCAAGCCGAACACATACATCCCACACGCCGAGGTTCAGCGGCTCAGAGCATCTGCCGCGGATGGGGAAAGCAGGAAGATCATTGTGCAAGATGGAGTGAACCATGATCCATGGGCTGTGCAACCGAAAATCCAAGATCCAAGATTCGACTTTCTCGAAGAGAAGCAGCCCATTAGAGAGCCGACCACTCTCAAGCATACGCCGGTGTCTTTGACTGCCAGTGGAAAGGCCGTGGCAGCGGTCAAGAAGCCGGAAGCAGGCAAATCATACAATCCCCAATTCGAAGATTGGCAGAGCGTTGTCGAAAAGGCTGGAGAGAAGGAGGTCGCGGCGGAAAGGAAGAGATTGCAAGAAGCACAAGAGGAGGCTGAGCGCATGGAAAAAGCGTTGGCAGAGGCAGCAAAGCCTGATCCGGTGAGCGATGATGAATACGAGAGTGCTTGGGAGAGCGAGTGGGAAGGCATTCAAAGTGGTAAGGAAGAGGAAGATGATAGCCTGACGAAGAAGAGACCCGAGAGGAAGACACAAGCGGAGCGGAACAAGATCAAGAGAAGAAAGGAGAAGGAGAGGGCGGAGAAGCATGAGAGGGAGATGAAGAAGCGTGAGGAGCAGCAGCAGAAGATCCGGGAGATTGCAAGGGAGGTGAAGAGGAAAGAGGCAGAGCGTCGAGCTCAGGTCGCGATTGTATCGCAGGACAGCAGTGAGTCCGAAGGTGAGGAGGTATTGAGGAGGAGGAAATTGGGCAAAGCCTTGTGAGTTTCTCTTCGGAGAATCATGATGGGATGTATACTGACATTGTCCAGCTTACCGGAAGCACCCTTGGAAGTGGTGTTGGCAGACGAATTGCAAGACTCTCTGCGTGCTCTTCGACCTGAAGGGAATCTGCTCAAGGACCGCTACAGGAATCTGCTGGTCAATGGAAAACTGGAGATGAGGACGCGTACGCAGCACAAGAAGCCAAAGACGGAGAGGACAGAGAAGTGGACCTACAAGGATTTCAAACTCCCAGCATAGAAGCTGCCCATTTCGAATTCACGAACACAAGGCACTGCCACATGCTCGAAACATGATTGCCTAGCGTTGTGATAATTGACTTTGTAGCTTGTCGTGATTTTGATCGGGGTGGCCGTGACTGCAACCACCTGACCGAGTTGCTGCAGGTCTCAAAATCTAGTTGCTACTAATTCAGGCACCTTGAACACTGATGCCTGAGATTAATGAGCATCAGCCTTGATGGTGGCTTGATCAATCGTTCATCTCCGCTGTCAAAAACAACCTGCAGTGAAGCAAGACGGTCTAGATCTACCTGTGGCTGTGCGTTCCTCTTCCGGCAAACGCAATTTTCTCCCTCCGCGACGTCAGGGAATTAGTGTCGCTGGACGGTGTCAAGGATTAATTTAGGGCTCGCAATCATCGGTGAACTCAGCAAGGGAGAAGTCGGGCTGCAGCTGTAGAACTCGCATGTCTCGAGTGATCGAAAATACAGTCTATCAAGGATGAGACGAGGGGTTGGCAGAGCATCACTTCCAGACAAGAGATGGCTAGCATGTGAAATGCGGCTGCAGCTCTAGAGCTTCAGACCGCATCCCTACCAGACCTAGACTTTGGAACGACCAAGGGGAGGTTGACTTTAGCTTGTTGTCCTCAGACGGTGTACTGTATACATGTTGCAACGTTGGCCGATCTCAAGCTCTTCAAGATTGCAAAAAGGTTATTACCCGGTGCCAACGTGAAAGGTGAAAGGTGAAAGGGAGGGACCACAATCGCAATCAAACTCATCTACTGCAACAACTCAAAAGAGCATAGCTCGGACATGGCAGCGCCTAGGGCCTGGAACCCGGCCATTTGAAAGCCACATGAGGCGGTGCGACCATCCCACGCAGCGTGATCGATTTCATCGATGGTGGCCTGCCAGACACCCAAGACAGTGGAGATATATAGATCTGAGGAAATGCGGTAATAGATGCGACAGACACACCTCTCTACCGCTGGACGCACACGCGGAAAAAGCATCCTTGATCGAATTTGCAGCAATTGACCTCTCGGTCGTTGTGAGACAGTGCACCCGCAGAACGCAAATCAGTGCAAAATCCTCGTCGATCCCGAACCGTGCTACGTCACGGAGCGCTAGCGCGTCAATCCAAACTTGTGGCTTGCACGACAACGCAAAGCGACGCAACGATTCGATTCGCAACGAGCCTCATATTTACTCAGACCTCCCTGCTCCATTCCTCCTCGGACGACTACTCCTCTGTTGCGCTGCGACACCTTCACAACACCTTCACCTACCTCTGGTGAACACGAGCTGCTTTACGATCGCAGAGGCGCCCTACCGTATGTGCATCCCCCTCTCGGAGCTTCCCCTTCCCCACCTCCTGCAATTTCCCATATCGCGCGTCCCATTTTCTGCGCTATACCATCGAAATTTGTCCTCCAGCACAGAGGAGTCCTTCACTCAGCAATTGCTTAAGCTAATGCTCTTCTAGCTCTGACCTGAGCTTCATCGCTCCCTCCGTCTCGTCTCCGATTCGATCTTTCTGATCGCCCATCATGTCCACTGACCAAAGTCAAGACCAGAACATTGGGTCTGCTCAAAATGCCGATGAAAACTCAGCTTCGGCTTCGACCCTGGTCTCCACACTCGTACCAGTGCTCGTCTTCGCTGGTATCTACCTCGCCCTGTTCTTGCTCCTCAGGTATGTCAGGTGCTCCGGCGGCGACGAAATGCTATATCTGACAATTTTCTAGGACAAGATTCGAGCGCGTGTACCAGCCTCGTAGTTACGTCTCAACATTGAGATCGAATGAAAGATCGCCTAAACTACCCAATGGCCTATTCAATTGGTTCAAGGCCTTCTGGCAGATTCCGGATACCTACGTTCTCAACCACCACAGTTTGGACGGCTTTCTTCTCCTCCGTCTCCTCAAGCAGGCCGTGGTTGCCTGCCTGGTTGGTATGGCCATCACCTGGCCTATCCTCTTTCCCGTCAACGCGACTGGAGGTGGTGGACAGAAGGAGCTCAACGTGATCACCATCGGCAACATCACCAACAATTATTACCGCTACTTTGCCCACGCTGGTTGCGCGTACTTGTTCTTCGGCTACATCATGTACATGATCACTCGCGAGAGCATCTACTACATCAACCTCCGCCAGGCTTACCTCTTGTCTCCACTTTACTCCAGCCGCATGTCATCCCGCACTGTCCTGTTCACCTCTGTCCCTGAGGAGTACACCAACGAGACCAAGCTTCGCCACATCCTAGGCAACTCGGTCAAGCGCGTGTGGGTCGCGACTGATACCAAAGAGCTAGACGACCTGGTTGAACAACGTACAAAGGCTGCCATGAAGCTCGAAGCCGCCGAGACCAAGCTCATTCGCAATGCCAATGGTGCTCGCATCAAGGCTGAGAAGAAGGGCGGATCCGGTAAGAAGACCGCCAACACCACTGCCACAAGCGCCGAACTAGAGAACGGACATGGTGGACGCGCTGCTCAGTGGTTGAACCCCAAGGACCGCCCGACCCACAAGCTCAAGCCCTTGATCGGCAAGAAGGTCGACACTATCGATTGGTGCCGTGCTGAGATCACCAGGCTCAACCCTCAGATCGAGAAGGAGCAGATCAAGCACAAGGGTCTCGAGGTCAAGACTGTCAACTCGGTTTTCGTCGAATTCACCACTCTCGCAGAGGCTCAAGCTGCTTACCAGAGCTTGACCCACCACCAGGTCTTGCACATGGCACCACGCTTCACTGGCATTACTCCTGGCGAAATCATCTGGAAGAACCTGCGCATCAAGTGGTGGGAACGTATAATCAGGCTCATTGCCACCACGGCATTCATCACCGTGCTCATCATCTTCTGGTCTATCCCTGTCGCATTCGTGGGTTCCATCTCGAACATCAACTCGCTGACGGAACTCTTGCCCTGGCTGTCTTTCATCAACAGTATCCCACCCGCCATTCTTGGAGTTGTTACCGGTTTGTTGCCCTCCATCCTTCTGGCTGTGCTCATGGCTCTTCTACCCATCATTCTGCGTCTAATGGCCAAGCTTTCTGGTGATCCGACCTTGTCAGCCGTTGAACTGTCCACTCAAAATTACTACTTCGCCTTCCAGGTCGTTCACGGTTTCCTGGTCTGTACACTTGGCTCAGCTGCCTCTGCTGTGGTGCAAGGCGTGTCTGAGAATCCTGCCTCGGCCCCGAGCTTGCTCGCATCGAACATTCCCAAGGCCAGCAATTTCTACTTGTCCTACTTTATTCTCCAGGGTTTGGCAGTCGTGTCGTCTATGCTATTGAAATTGAGTGGTCTGGTCATCTTCATTGTGTTGAGCAAGCTCCTGGACAACACTCCCAGGAAGGCCTACAAGCGATTCATCACTCTCGCTGGCGTCGGATGGGGTACTCTCTTCCCCATCTACACGGTTCTGTTCGTCATTGGTAAGAATGTCCCCCATCATAGTATGAATTCCAGCTAATCTTCTCACAGCTATCTGCTACTCCTGCATTGCGCCATTTGTTCTTTTCTTCGCCACTCTTGGTCTCTACTTCTTCTACATCGCCTACCGATACAACCTGCTCTTCGTCAACAACGCTACCATTGATACCAAGGGCCGCGTCTATGCCCAGGCCCTGCAACACCTGTTCGTCGGTCTCTACGTTGCGGAAGGATGCTTGATCGGTCTCTTCGCCATCGGCACCGGAGAGTCCATTGGTGCGCTCGGTCCATTGGTCCTGATGATCGCCCTCCTCGTCTTCACCGTCCTCTACCACATGTCCTTGAACTCGGCTCTCAAGCCTCTCATCGACTTCCTGCCCAAGTCCCTCGAGGCTGAAGAACGCCGCCTGCTCGAGGACGAGAAGCTCGCAGAGGCCAACGGTAACACCAATGGACACTCCAATGAGCTCGGCGCTGCGCCGCACAAGAAGCCCAATATCCTCACCAAGTTCCTCAAGCCCCACATCTATAACGACTTTGCCACCATGCGCCGCCTCGTACCCCGCGAGATCGAGATCCGCTACGAAGGCACCGAGGAGGAGAACGCCTACTACAACCCAAGCATCACTGACGAGCTGCCTCTTCTCTGGATCCCCAAGGATCCTCTCGGAATCAGCGCCCATGAGGTCAGGGATACCCCCAAGGATATCCCCATCACTGATGAAGGTGCTTCGCTCGATGAGAAGAACAAGATTGTCTGGGACCAGGAGAGTGGACGTCCTCCCATCTACCAGCCTACCGTCTATTACTAGATGGTAGAGCTGATCGGCAGAAGGTCGGGAAGGTGGCGGTAGCATAGGGACGGAGAAGTAATGTGTCCCGGAGCATGTCATGACGACTAGAATGGATCTGGATTTTTCCACGGAGGAGTGAATGGTAGATACCCTTGGTTAGTTCCTTTGGCTAGGATGAGCAGTATGAAATGCGTAATTCTCAACCCTCCTGATTCGGCCAATACAATACATGACTCTCGGACACTGTTCGTGCAGCTATGAGCCTTGCGCGCCGCCGCTCCGGAGTTGGCTTCCTTGGCCCTTCTTTGCCCCGGGTACGTAATCTTTCGTCTCATAGGCAGTTTACTTCGACGGCTGCTGGGTCCCAACGGTGTCCTGTCGACCCTCTGAGAAGGCAAACGTGTCACGCAAGGTCTTCCTTGCAGGAAACGAGTCTTCGTCCCTGGGCCTTCCCTTATCGCTCTTCAGCTCCCCACGAGCCGTGGACGTTCGCGAGGAAGACTGCTTGGCCGACCTACCACTTCCTCCGTTGGCGATGTCGAAGGGGCTATCTGGTCCTCGTCTCTCGATCAGTTTCAGCGCTGCCGTGGTGTGCTCGTATTCAGACGGCTCGACCAGTGCGATGGACGGATCTCGTCTGGAGATGAGTTTGCCGTGGTGTAGCTTGATGCGGCTGTGGACGTCGATTATCAGCGACCCGCCTATGATGCACATGGTTTGTCCCGTCTTGGACTTGTTGTAGGCGTCCTGGCAGTATTGGCAACTTGCAGCGTGAGTCTCAAATGTCGTGACGCACTCAATTTCCTCTGGGTTCAGTTCTCGTGGAGCAGGCTGGATGGTTGTGGTGGACGGTGCGAATCGGACTTGCCGCCTGGTACTGGGGGTCGCCTCCACGGAAGTACTTCTTCTGGTAAGCATCTGTCCCACTACCTTCTTAGCATCGCGGCCTCTGTACTCTTGTCGGATGAGGTCTCTTTCCAGTTCCAGACGTTTGATCTCCTGCTCGATGTCGTGATGGGAGCGTTCAACTCGCAGGGTGCGTTCTAGCCCAAGATGCTGATGGGGTGGCGGCGGGGGAGGAGGAGGGGGAGGAGGCGGTGAGAACGGGGACCGAGTGAGATGGACGTCGTCAGCCATATCATCGCCCATTACTTCCCTCGCCGTTGCTGTAGATAGCACGCAACCTGGATCCCTCCTCGAAACTTGGGCAACGGCCTGCGCGTGACGTCTACCCAAGTCCTCTTGATCGCAAACGATACTAGCATACTTGTAGAGATGCTCTGCGACATGACGAGTGTAGCTTGTCAGGTCCATACTCTGTGCCTGATTTGCTAAGCAGAGTGGACATGATAGGTGATGCGACGAGCTGGAACGACGACAGATGTCGAACAAAAGCGATTTCGGAGCATCTTTGTATTCGACTGGATGTTCTGCTTGCAAATGTCCCTCGAATCCAACTTTGTCCCGAAACGTTGGATGCGTCGCATCCGGGCACTGATACTCTTGCATATAGCATGACACTTCATGACGAATCCATTGGTTTTCGGTATCGTACAATGTGCCCGGCGTTGCGCAGTCATCATGGGTGCAGCAGAACGGCGATAGGAGTATTTCACTGTGAAATGTTAGTAACTGACATATGTACAGTATGTGTAAGCACAAACTCATGGTCACTCCCAGATGCTGCGACAATCGTCGTGTGCTTGATGCCGCTTCCAGTTTGAATACTTCTTTGGCGGTCTCGAATGCGTCGTTCTTGGTTGGCATCTTTCAGCCGTCCTTGCAATATTTGAGATGCCGCCGGGAAGTGGTCTGAAATGTAAGCGGCATCTGTTGCAGAGTCCAATGTCTCCTCATTGGGGACTACGCCGAGATAAACGTCAGACTGCGGCGCAGCAGACATCAGATTATACAGTTTGATGACATGCGATATCTGTTCGCTAAGCGAGCCAAGCAGTGAGTCGAGTTCAGTCCCTTGCTCTGGCTCCGCTTCATCCATGAATGTTAGCTCAAGCTCGCTGTTTGTAGAACTTGAATCCGTGTCGCCTGCCGCATTATCAGATGAGACGAACTGTGCTATGAGTTGAAAAGTGGACTTCAATTCCTCGTCAGGTAAAGGTAATTCGTCGTCGACCACTCCTTGATCGTCGTCCGATTGACAGTTGGTCGTCCGAGCCTGAGTCCTTGTGCACACTGTTCTTGTAAGACGGCGCTGAACGACTAATGACACGATGGACCACGAATCTCTGCTTACAGATCGACACCGTTCCGTTCAGATCCATCAAGGCGTCTGTGAGGAACTTGGTATTATATGAGCTATGTTGGGGACTCGATACTGGAGGTCCAATGTTGACATGCCCCACATCTAGCCCAGATGCCTCATACCAGGTCCAGAACCGGTCGACGCAAGTCTGCAAGCTGTCCATGCGATCATTGGTGGTTTTGCCTGGGAGCCTGTACCACACATGAAGTGTTTGTAAACCGATTTTAATCTGGTCGCAGATTTGTGTCAAGCTCGGTGTCCAGTATGGTGGTTGCAAATCTGAGCTCGAAGACGAATCTTGCCCAGGTCGATGTTTGGGCGTGAATGCTGAATTGCGTTGAAAAGCAAATGGCTCCATGGCGGCGGCGGTAAGTCAGCATGGGTCGGGAAACGATGCCTTTGGCTGGCCATCCTTTGGAAGGAGCAGACAAGGTCGGAGACAGAAGATCAAATGATGAGTTCGCAGGAAATTGTCGTCATACCAGGTATGCAAGTTGTACTCAGCTGAGAAATGAAGGCGTCAGTCCAAGGCAGAAGACCCCGCAGCTGAGCTGACACGCGGCAGCACGCATGTGGTCAGAAAACCAGGCAACCTAGATCTAGCAATGTTTTGTGTAGACGGTGTTTTGCGACCTTTTGTCGAGCCCTGCAAAGAACATCTTTTACTACGTCGGTATGGAAGTTGCTGGCGTTGTGCTGGGTGCGCTCCCAGTGATTGAGCGAGCCATTCGATATTACAGAGACAGATCGTCGATTCTCTGGCATCATGAGCGTTTCATGGTATCTTTATTGCGCTCTTTCCAATTCGAGCATCTTCTGTTCCGGACATCGTGTCAGAAATTGCTGGAAGGATGCGTCGACAGATGGACCATGGAGGAACTCCTTATGAAACCCGATGAGGCCCGCTGGAAAAAAGTGCTAGATGAGGATCTAGACAGCAAGCTCAAGCGAAGACTGGGTGAGGATTACAGTGTCTATGTCCATGCGATACAAGACATGTGGAGACATCTGGTCAAGTTGTGCCGAATTCTAAGACTCAAGGACTACAAGGTAGCTCCCGTCTGGGCGATAACAATGCCGCCTTGCTGACCACAAGTAGACAGCTTTGCAGACAACAGATATCCAGAACTCAGGCTCAAGCATGGAGATCTGGCATCGTATCAAGGATTGCCTTCGCCTACGAGAGAACGAGCATCTGCTTGCTCAGGTCAGTGGTGCCAATCGGCGGCTAGAGCAATTAGTAGGGATCATGCCGAATTCTCTCTCTAGAGGTAGAGAGAGCACGCAGACAGTCATCGATCGGCTTCACTCGACCCGGAAAATTGCTGTCAATCTGCACTGCGCCTTACATCAAAGCTTCCGGTGTCAGTGTCCGAGCCACGAATTTCATCTGCGCCTGAAAGACCACATGGACTCCGATGAGACGACCGATATATTTGAAGGTGCCATTCTTGTGAGATCAGCGCCTGTTGCATCGACGCCAACGGCGCCTGGCAGATGTGAGACGTGGCGAAAGGTGCAAGTCACCTCACAAGGTGCAACTACCGTGGGGGCTGGACCTTGCACAGCGACCACGAGAACCACAGTGGCGCTCAAAGACAGCTTGATTGCGGATCTGTGCGCTGCAACTGCCAACATTAGTGGCAGTAATACTTGTATCGGTTACCTGGAAGAATCTGGCCGGAAGCATTACATCCATGCTATGTCCAGCGGAGTTGCCGAGCAGTACAACAAGAAGATCACGCTGCATGAAATGCTTCTTGGACAGTCCCAGCCATGTTCTGGTAATTCCCAACCATCTCTCCACCTGCGCGATCAGCTTGAGCTGGCCCACCTCTTGGCCTGCTCCCTTCTGCAACTGAACTTCACGCCCTGGCTAAAAGGGCGATGGTCTGCACATGACGTCAATCTGCTGAGTGCACACTCACCTCTCTGGCTCCAGAACGGCGCATTTGTATCTGCCAGGTTCCCAGATGTCGCGACCGCCACTCCTGCCTTGGCAACAAAGACGTGGCGGGCATGTGCGGTACCTAATGAGGCAGTCTTTGCGCTTGGCAAGATCATGCTGGAGCTGCACATGAAGGCGTTACTTGATGATAAGACGATTGATGACGATCGCAGCTCGATTCCGGACACGGCGGATTACCAGGCTGCGAAGCGTCTATGCGAGCAGGTGCAGTGGGACTGCCTACCTGGGTGGTTGACTGCCATGACTACCTGCATCAATCGACGATTCCGACATGACATGGATTTCGAGAACGAAGATTTCCGAGTCGAGTTCTATACGTACGTCGTGGAGCCCTTGCGCGAGACACTTCAGATAGCGACTGCTACCAAGGCACCGAAGATGCCAAGCAGATAATATTCTGGCATAACCAGACTGCGCTACAGCCACTGAAGATGGACTGGTCGACAAATCCTCGGTTGTCGCTTTGTGGATGGTCAAATTTCAACCAATCCTGTTGGTCAGATTATTTGGACCACTGGGAGGTGTTTGGCGACAAGGACGAGATTCTCGGTCACGACGAGACAATGCAACCCACCGAGATGCCTGCTTGTCGTGGGTTATTGCACATTTGAAGTTGGTAATGTTGGATGACAGGCTCTGAAATTGGCCAGGCGATGGCAGACCACGTGCCGGCTTACGTAAGACCGGATTTAACGGCGTCAGGAACGTTGTCGCCGGAATTAGGGCTCGAGTTCTGCTTCAGCGACATCACGACGTACCAACTTATTCGCGCATCTTCACGCATCAAACCGTCTACCAGACGAGCTGATAGACTCATGTGCGGCTGTCATCTCGATCAGGCGTGCGTGATGTTGCATCGATGCTGACGACTTCGTGCACGACAAAGCGCAAGCCGCATACCATATACTGGCCGCCTCACAGCTTACAAATCCGTGGAATTCATCGTCGGGTGGACCAGTTCGTCCGAAGATATGACCTCCATATCAGAAAGTCTCCGAGCCTTCTTCGTCGGAGTAGGGAAATGATTCGGCGAATGCATCAGAGCACCCCGACCATCGTGTTGGACGCTGCGGAAGCGGATAGTTGTCTGTCTTGACCATGTCTAAGCATGATATGGTGGGTAACGTTGAGATTGAGTATAAAAGACTACCATAGAGCCATGGGTCAAGCATCATAACTACAAGCAGCACCCACTCCTCTACCAACCCCAAAACGAACTTGATACCTCCGTCACTCACACTTGAGAAACCTAGCATTGTCATCCATACAACATGAGCACCTACCTCGTCACCGGCGCCAACCGTGGCATTGGCAAGGCTTTCATCGCCGCTTACCTGCAGCGTCCCAACTCTACAGTCATCGCTGCTGTCCGCACTCCCTCATCAGCCAAGTCTCTCAACGACTTTCCCAAAGCCGATGGTAGCAAACTCATCATCGTCAAGATCGACTCTTTTTCCGAAACCGACCCCAAAGACGCTGTCGCGGAGCTTCAGAAGCAAGGTGTAGACCATATCGACTTTGTCATCGCCAACGCCGGTATCGCTGGGGAGAAGAGTACTGCAACGATCGACATCATCCCCTCCGTCGCCCGCGATGTCTTCAACGTCAACTCTATCGCCCCCCTCCTGCTACTCAACGCCACCAGTCCCCTCTTGAAGAAGTCTAACAAGCCCACTTTCGCAGTCGTCTCCTCCGCCGCTGGCTCCATTGGCATCCAGGCCATGTTCGCCGAGTTCCCGGTCAAGATGTCGCCCTACGGCGCATCGAAAGCAGCGGTCAACTGGCTCGTAGAACGTATACACCTAGAGGAGAAGTGGCTTGTGGCTATTAGTTTGCACCCTGGTCTCGTCACCACAGACATGTCCGCTGGGGCACTTCCTGACGGCATGGATCCGAAGGAGTTCGGCATCACTCCTCTGACTCCCGATGAGAGTGTCAAGCAGATGAACGAGGTACTCGACAGGGCTACCAGGGAGAAGGAAGGAGGCAAGTTGGTCCAGCACGACGGAGAAATTTTGCCATGGTAGACATTGCACGATCGCTATTAATTGCTGTGCGTCATGGCTTCTGTAGCATCTCATAGTTGAGCGAATCAATTCACATTCCCAAGGTCTAGGACACCTCCCCGCCTTTTCCGTCACACCTACCCCTGCTACACCCACCATATTCAACCTTCATCAGACCATCAATCCCCCCTCCGCCGCCCCCTTCACCGTCCACTCCGTCTCCCCATCCCACCTCCTCAGCCTCTCCCTCGCCTCCCCCGCCTCCCTAACCAACACCTCCTTGATCTTCTCACTCCTTACCACAAACCTCCCCGCAAACGGCAAAGGCCTCATATTCTCACTATCATTATACGCCCAAACATCCGCTTCCCTCTTCCCGCCCATCTCATCAACTTCCAACCGCATCTCGAAAGCCCACAACAGTCTTGCAAGTGACCCAGGTCTCGACAGAGGGTCGAGATGGATAGAATTCATGATCAGGGCTTGTAGAAGAGATGCCAGAACTCACAAGGTGCGGCAGACTTCCCATCTTGTACTCGATCATCGCCTTCCAGTGTCGGATCTCCAGTGTTATAAACCCCACAGTCTCCAGATGACATGGCTTCCCCGTGCAGTTCGCTCCTTGAAGTCAAATTGTGGTTCATTTGCTCGACCCTGATTCGCCATCCGCGCGGACACGGGAATTCCGCTTTCCGCCACCAGGCTCCCGAGCGACAACAAATGGCTGAGACGTTGGGGAAAATGAGCACCAGATCGTATTTGGCCAAGTATTGCGTGAAATAGATGGTCTACCCCAAATCTACTCTGACTGCTTGCGCCCAATATAAGCCCTCCATCTTGGATTCAAGATATAGACAGGAATGCCTAGCAGGAACAAGCCAATGAAGAAGGCAAGTAGAATCATGAACGCCTTGAGATAGCTGTACATGTTGACCATCGGGATAATGCCGAATGAGGCTCCAAAGCTGAGCACATTCTTCATGCCAATGACGATGACTAGAGCAGGTCCAGGATTCTTGGGATACGCCTCTGAGCCGAAGTGCGTGGTCGTGATGAGCACCACAACGAAGGCGAACTGGAACAGAGTCCATCCTGTCATGTGTCAGAGCTTGCACAATAGTGGAGGAATCTCCTTGCTTACTCATGATGATCCCCCATGAGCTCATCCGCTGTGGGTACATGGCCGTGACACCATATATAACAACGCCAATGACTCCAACAAAAAAGGGAAAGATCAGCTGAAGTAGAGTGTCTTCTGGATGATGGACTCCACCACGTCTTTTGGCGAGGTAGACGTTGAACCTGTCTCCGATAGTTCCAGTCCAGATCATGGCAAAGATGCTAGCAGGAAAGACACCGATGTTGACAAGCCCAATAGACTTGTAGCTCCAAACGAATAGCTTGGTAAGAATAGTGGCATATGTGACAGACATGGCGATACCAATGCCGAGGGTAATGGACGCGACCAGCACAGCCCACATGACAGCTGGAGAACTGCATGACTGAAGCATCTTCAGGTTTGCGCCGAGTCCAAGGCGAAACGAGTTGGGTGCCATGCCCTGGAAGGGCTTGAGTTGTTGGAGGTACGTCTTCTTCTCTGTGACTGTGTTCTCGGCGACGTCCTGTACCTCACCAAATCGTGCTCGGGTTCTGCATCGGAAAGAAAATGGGTGATACCCCATTCGTCTGTATGAACAACCTGGCCGTTCATGGATGTTGGTTTACGCTGGAAGCGAGTCTCGACAAGAAGGAAGAAGCCAAGGATGAGACCCACGCCAGCGAAGATTGCCAGCACCCATCAGAAAAATCGCCAGGATGTAGCTGCTACCAGATAGGATGTTGAGATCAAGAAGACAGTGTTGATCAGGTTCTGCATGCCCCAGTAAATACCAAAGTAGAATCCTCGCTCGTCAAGAAATGACATATCGGTGATGATGAGGGGAAGGACCGACTCGGTAGATCCTGCTGCAGTTTCTTGTAAGATGCGACATGCCATGTGAGTGTTGTAGCTCTGAGAAGTTGCGGCACCGATTGTGAACCCGAGCCGTAGTATGCTACACCCCGAGAAGACGGGTCTTCTACCAAAAGCCATCGTCAAGGGAAGGATGAGGAAAGCACCTGAGTAGACATCAGCTATCGAACAAAGGTTGTATGGCGTGGTGCTCACCGACTGCCATGACCAAGCTGGGAAAGGTGGTGAGATTGACGACCTCTTGCGTCGATCTTCCCTCGGGCCCGTACAAGGCGAAGAAGGTGGACAAGATGGGTCCGAGTCCTCCGACAAGTACAAGTGAGAAGATGGCTGTGATCAATTAGTTTTCTCCTGATGCCTCAGCCATGTGGATATGCTTACAAAACCAGCAGCATGCAATCAGGACGCCCAAGTTTCGCCATTTTGAAAAACTCGAAGGGTCGTTGGGATCGCTAGAGGGAATTGGTATACGTCTGATATTTCCATCCTCCCCGATCAGCTGCACGTCGCCGCTGCCACCATTTGCTTGTGCCTTTGCCTTGTCCAGAACTTCGAGCTGCTCAACGTCTGCAGCTACCTTCTCTGCCTCAATACTGGTAGTCATCTCGCCGCTCAGAGCGATGATGAATAGGGTGGGCGTCGCGGTGATGAGGTCAAGCACCATCGAAGGTGAGATGAAGTCTTTATCCAAATGATAGGCTCGGTTCCCCCGCATGCTCTCCCCCACGGGGATATCGTTGATAGGCTACATACGCGGTATGCAAGATCGCTTCATTGCAGGGGCGTTCGTTGAATGAGAGAAGAGTCATTTGCGGACCAATCATTGGAAAGTGGTTGCGGTGCCCGAGGGGGGGATCTTTGGAGGACGTGGCGCCTTTGACCGAAGCGAAGCCAGAAAACTCTCTTCAACCGACGGACCGACCAGCTCTCGCGTCACACTGGACATCAGTCACCCTTCCTCGACATCCACCTTCCGAAGCACGGAATCTTTTCACCCAGCCTTCTTCGTCCGGCAGACTCGTTTCACACCAAATCAACCTCTTGCGCGACGCGTCAGTGCTGCAGCCGTCGAGCTTGATCCCGACCCGGTGCACGCCCGCCTTTCATGGCGCAGACCTTGGATACCACAGCTTCTGAATCGCCGCAGCAACCTTCTCGGAAGCGAATTCGACTGTCTCGTGCATGCAACGCATGCCGGAGTCGCAAAGTCCGATGCGATGAACAACAGCCCGCATGCTCACGATGCGTAGCTGCAGGCATCGTCTGCACGACGTCAGACCCAAAGAGCACCTCCCTCATACCGGCCACCGCGCGCCGACGAGCTGGACATTATGCAACACAATCGCAATCTGCACAAGAGGACTCTCGTGAAAGCTCCAGACGTCGAAGCACAGGTGTGAACGCCTCAGCAATTCAGCAACGCGTGAGGCACGACTCGGAAGATGGCATTCACAACGATACCAATTTTCGCGGCGGACCCAGTCCTTTGCCACTAGATCCGAGTCTTAGGAACGACTCGACCGCGCATGACAGTGCCGTCCACCACCATCTGTCGACTTCATTCATCCCCAGCTTTGCACAAGCTGGACTGCAAGATGCTGGATTGAACGGAGAGGCCGAGGCTGAGAGTCCAGAGTATGCCTTCAACTCCACCGGCCAGCTTGAACACAAGTATCTGGGCCCAAGCAGTCTCCAAGTCTTCACGCAATGGCTTGAGATGACCTTTCGCATCGAGACTCCATCATTGACTGAGCGTTTCCGTTATGGCTTGCGACATTGTGAAGAGTTGGACATTCCCGACTCCATTGACATGCCGCAGCTGCCAGCGGCCTGGGAGGAACACGTCCAGGTATACTTTGACGAGGTCTCCCCGCTCTTCCCTGTAGTCAAGCGATCTCAAATTCGAGCAACCGCTGCCTTATTTGCTTCACGGGCTATATCGGGTCTGCCGCAGCGACAACGTCCTAGTCTTGCTCTGCTCTATGCATGCCTTGCTGTTGGCATCCGACAGCAGCATCCTCTTTCATCGGAAAGTGCAAGGTACCTGCGCGCCGCAAGCTCACTCTTCAGCTTCTTAGTAGCGTACCCTTACGTGGAGTCTGCACAGGCCCTCCTCATGCTCACTATTGCTCTACGCTGTCATAGTAAAGACGGCGCGGCCTCGCAATGCCTGGGGCTAGCTATCAGGATCGCACAATCTATCGGCCTCCATCGACAAGCCTCGACCCACCAAGTAGCCTTCTCTGCAGCCACTGAACATCTTGACCAGGGCACTCAATCTCCCCACGCCCATATTGCTCATGTACAGGAGGTATGGTGGTCCGCCTATTGTCTCGAGAGAATATCTTGTCTTGAGTCGGGACGGCCAACATCCATCAATGACGAGGACGTCGATCAAAATCCATTGTTTGATCAACGACAAGCGCCGCTCCAAGCATTTATGATCAGCCTTGCAAAGATCCAAGGCGATGTCAGTAGGCAGATGTTCTCCAATTACACAAGGCAGGTAGTCAATTCACCTCAAGATATGTTCCACATACAGAGTCGTCTGGATCGCCAGCTCAGCAGTTGGTATGCAGACCTGCCACAACAACTCAGACTGGACGGGGAGCTCTTGACTAGCGGCCCGAGGACGAGAGCCGCTCGAGCTTTCCTACTTCTTCAGTACTACTCGACATTGGCGACAGTTCACAGATCTGCTCTTCTGATCAATCAACACATCCATGTTGCGAATCTCAAAGCAGCTGATCTGCCTGCAGAAAGAGAGGATCGATTGCTTGAATCGAAGAACGTGTGTATCTCCTCCGCCAGAGAAATCATCAGAAGCTTTCTTGAAGTATTGGAGAGAAATACCAACACGGCAGTCATCTCGATGACACAGCCTCTCATGGCAATCTACATCCTCGCTATCAAGAACCTTCGAGATCCTGGCAGTTGGATGGCACGATCCGATCTCAGTCTTCTTCACAGTGCAACAGAAGCTGTCGAGGGCCGCTACAAGGTTGACGGACAAGATCCGGGATTCTACTTCATGCTGAAGCTGCTGCAGCAGTTCGCAACGGCCCGTGAGTCTGCACCGGTCACACAACCTGCCACCGGGTTCAGTCATGTGAACGTGTTGGCTGCTGATGGACAGTCCCTACTCGATCCTACGCAGGAGTGGAATTCATTGTTCCCTCGCCTGTTCCTTGGAGATCTGCCACTGGAGCACAACGATACCCACCAAGATGACATCTTCGGCCTGATGGACATTCCTCAGCTCACGGAAGAAGAGATCATGAGCTTCTCCGTCATGCCTGGATTCGGCGAAGAAGGAGCATTTTGACCATCTTGATGCTGTGGCATATGTACAATACAAGAAGATTCAATCTAGGCTTCTGTGGCGATATATGGAATACCGGTCAGCTTGTACGCCCTCTCCGACAGTTGGGGTGCCTTTGCGGGCTTGGTCCTGTTGTGCGGATCCAGCTCGCCATTCCTCTTGGCTTGGTTGCGTCCCATGACCTGGCAATTTGGCCCTGCGAAACGTCAGCACTACATAACTTGCTTGAACTGGCGTGACGAACAGTGGGTCGTGCCAAACCAGCCTTCGAATGCAGTCTTCTTCCGCTTCAAGGCCTCTTGACTGGCATCCGCTACCGGCATGTAGCATGTATAAACACAGAAGCGATTCTGGTCGGTCTCGTCGAGCTGAGATTGTAGTGTGGTGTCCTTGAGTCCCAAAGCAGAAGATCGCCGGGCTCTGCGCAGACCTTCACCCACTCAAGACCTTTGTTGGCAAGCCACTCCATGCCCCTGTCTGTGAATCCGTACCACTCTGGGTTCCAGGCTGGGATAGGTTCCTCCCAGGCCATCTCTTTGTGGAATTGCTCGCTGTACTGATGTCCACCTTTGCAGACAATCAAACCACCGTCGTTCGGACCGTTCGGCAGGATGTTGACGAGACCTTGCAGGCAGCGGAAGCCAGCCTTCTTTGGGTCTTGATCTGGTGTGGCCATGGCTTGTTGGGAGCGAGATCTTTGCGGCCCGACAGACCAAAGTTGACGGCGTCGAAGGACACAATTAAATCCTTGGTGCCGAGGACTTCTTCAAATGTGCCAACAACACCTGGCTCAGCTCGTACGTCCCAGACGAAGTCTTCATGTGCGACGGCGTAGTCCAAGCACATGCCCTTGTTGTTGATCTCTGGCAGATGCTCGCTGGTCCAGGTGGAACGATCAGTGCGATCATATCCAAGTCCGCTACGAAGTTTGAGTCTCGCTTCGATTGCGACTAGATGTAGCAACTTACAATCCCTCCAACCACTCATGCATACGCTCAGCGTACTGAGCAGCACGCTCCTTTGGCACTGCACCCTTCACGACGGCGAAGCCGTCCCTCGCAAGATCAGCTTGCCAGCCTGTGGATGGGGCATCCTCTCCCGTGAGCTTGATCACGCCAATGTTGAGGCTGCTGGTGACTTCTTGAGTTTGTGTGGTAGACATGGCGGTTGGGTGCGGAGTGCTTGACTTTGCCGAGCTTGGAAGTGGCTTGGGGACGAACAAACATATACCTGTCCAGCAGACAATGGCGCGTCATTCGGCACACCGCTTACTTCTCCCACCTTCATCTTTGTTGCCTGACGACCGACGCGATCTGTTGCTGGCAATACGGTGGTGCTGGTCGAACACCTCGCATCGTGCTCGGCTCGGATTCCAGCTCGGCTCGGAAAAGTTTGCCTCTGTCTCAGGCGATCTCCCGGGCCCGACCCCGGATCCTCCACCGGATCGCCCCAGCTTTTGTGGGGAAGGGGCAATGCATGATGCGAACATGCTTTGATGCTGCATGCCTAGTCCTACGAGCAGGTCCACATGTAGCTTTGATTTCAAGGTCAAGGCTTGAACTTCTTTGCAACTCCCAACTTCTAGCAAACTCCATGACCACCACCTCGCTTGCATTGTGGTTGTTTGTACAAGATTTGAAACCATGGCAATCAAAGAAAAGAACGACTTCGAAGTAGTGATTGTTGGCGGAGGTATTGCTGGTCTGTCGGCGGTAGGACGTCTCGTCGGAGTGGTGATGACAAGGACTGATGGCTGCTAGGCGATTACGCTTAGAGGTCCAGGAAGGCGTATCACAATTCTGGGAAAGTCTCGAATGAACAAGGAGGTCGGCGCCCTGATCTCATTCCAACCAAATGCCCAGAAGATAGTAGAGTCGTGGGGCATAGATGAGCACTTCAACAAAGCGCGTCCTCTCGGTGACACCGCGTTCCAGATCCTTGATGTTAATGGTGATGTGCGAATGCGGATACCTCTCAGCACGGAAAGGTACGGCGCCAACAGAGTGATGTACCATCGACAGGATCTCCACTCGGCACTCAAGGCTGGCGCGACATCCACGGATCTTCCTGGTCCTCCCGCTGTGATCAAGACTGCGTCGAAGGTCGTCTCGTGCGATTGTGATGCTGGCATTGTCACCCTTGAGGACGGCACGACCGTACAAGGAGACCTCGTCATCGGTGCAGATGGTATCCATAGTCCCATCCGTGCCTCTTTATTGTCGTCCCTTGGTCTCAAGCCAGTGCAGCCCCTCGCCACTGGTCTTTCTGCTTATCGCGTGCTCCTCGATACTGCTTCTATGCCGGAGCTCGATGTACCTTCATCAACCTTCACCGCCACCGCACCCATCACGACAATGATGATGGCGCACGACCGACGTGTCGTCATGGCGCCTGCAAGGGGTGGCGATGTCTTCGGCCTTGTCTGCCTGGTGCCGGATGCGAAAATGAACGAAGACAGCCATGGAAATAGCTGGACCACCCCGTCGTCGGTCTCGGAGGTATTGGAGCAGTGAGAAGATTTTCCCATCTGGCTGAAGGATATTCTAAAGTGCGCTGACGACGTCGCGCTCTGGCAGCTGAGGGACATCGATCCTCTTCCGACATGGACAAAAGGTCGAACAATCCTCATCGGAGATGCTGCGCACGCGATGCTGCCGACGCAAGGCCAAGGTGCGAGTCAAAGTATTGAAGACGCAGAGGCATTGCAAGCTTTCTTCCGCGGCGTCGAAGGGAAGATCGAGAAGGAGGAAATCGAGAGGCGATTGAAAGAGGTTGTTGATTCAAGAATCGAGCGCGCGTCATTGATACAGGCGTATAGTCGTCAGCAGGCACAGCATGCGACTGCAAAGGGCGAGACGGAGATCAAGATGAACCCGGTTGAGTTTATGGATTACAATTGTGGTTACGCTGGGGCGCTCGATTGGGTGAAGAGGTCAAAGCTGTCAGCGTCGCCACGTGTCGCACAATAGGCAGGATATTCACGCTGGCGAGCTGCAAGCTTTGTTTCTATCTAAACAACTTCACAATCGAGCTCTTTTCCTCACCTTCTGCACGTTCAATTACTACCAGATTGCTCGCCTTGCGCACCATCCGTTCGTGACAATCATCGTGTCAGCACGAGTAGAAGGCTAACAAACTACCAGCAGCTGTAGTGGGAGAGGGAGGAGCTCGTCGCCGCCCTCACCAGGGGTGAAGACTTCAGTACGTTCTACTACCAGAGGCTGCTTGCTAGCACTGGTATAGCCTTTTGAGGCTTTACAGTCTGGTAGTACCTGAGAGCTAATACCTACCAGCAAACATGGATACCTCGCCGTCGCCCCTTCCAAAGGGCGTTTCAAGTAAGCTCACACCACCATCAGAAGCTATCCTTGGGCTGCCTACTCTGGCACAGGCTTTTTGGCTGAGCAACCTGGTAGTATCTGAGAGCTAATACCTACCAGATGCCACAGAGACCTCGCCGTCGCGGTCGCCCCTTCGCAGGGGGTTCCCTGGTAAGCTCTTATAGCCTTTCGAGGTTGGCATCCTGGTAGTACCTGACGGCTAATACCTACCAGATCCAGCACGAAGCCTGCTGTCTGACCTGTTTGCCAGCAGTAAGGCATTTGGTAAGATCATTGTGTGAGGAGTGGTTTCTGGTAGTACCTTGCGGCTAATTCCTACCAGATTCGGGTGAACCTTCCGCGCCCGGCAGAACTTTCCCTGCCAACAAACCGGACTCAAAGAAAGTCCATTTCGATATACCTCCCACTCACCAAAACATCAAGCATGGTAGCCGGAAAGGCGCCAAAATGTCTGCGGATCTCTCGCCACGAGCGTGGTTCGTGTCGCTCGAATTCCACGACGATCACTTCTCGCGCGACTCTATCATAATCAATACTGAGCACATAGCTGGCTGCGATCTTCTGCTTGGCTCAATAGCGCGAGTGGCACCATTCCACGCATCAAAGCGCACTCACAATGGTCGCAACTCTTCAGATCATAGCTCAACCGTGGACGACAGCTCTCAATATGGTGGCACCAGCACTTCGGACGGGACCGATAGTCAGACTTCTAAGCGCACCGCCTCGCGAGGTACAAAGCGGACCGCACGAAGTGGTCACAGTGTCGATGGTGATATACCCGGAACCGTCGAGCACAGTAAATCACTGGTCTTCACTGTCGGACAGCTCACTTCAGAACAGAGGTTGAAGAAGCCTCACATGCAGATCTCACTCCACACAAGTATCAAGTCCGTTTTCAACTTCACAAACCGTCAGCGAGCCGTAGTATACCCCGACAGCAAAGAAACTTCTCAGGCTTCCTTCATCGAACTGGCTTTTCGTGACCAGTACCTCGCCCGCTCGGACATGTGGCAGCTCACGGTCAACGAGCTGAGCAACCAACCTGTCTACCGAGGCCAGCAAGTCACTTTTATGGGAAGCATCAAAGCGAAAATCAAGAACATCTTCGTCCGTAAAAAGAAGGTGAATTCCGCTCTGGTGACGGCTTCGACAATTCCCATCTTCCGGAGCGAGTCAGCTCGATATGTCTTCTTCATCCAGATGTCGAGGGAGATGTGGGAGTACGACGCGGACGGCAGCGGCGAGATCATGTTCAACAAGGTCATTAACGGCTTCCTTCCGGATCTGTTCAAGCGATGGCAGAAGGCTGCAGCTCGACATCTCGTCAGCATCATCCTCTTCGCACGAATCGAGTATGAGAGAGGCATCTTGAAGCACCAAACCGAACCCGCCTACAACAAGCGATCCGATCCCGATGACAAGGACCAAAAGGATTACCGAGATTTCTACAGAGTGGTCACGACAGACATGGCCAGTGGAGAGTGGATCCGCATATTGTATGGGCTGAAGAAGGAGTTCAAGGTCTTCCTCAGAGACACCTTGATTCTTCCCGGAGAAGAAGCATACGGTCGACTACCAGACACCCTCTCCAGCGTGAAGGACGCCGCCGACGTGGATTGCGTGATCGCCGGAACACCGACAATCGCGGCAAAGGGCAATGTGCTGGAGGCCATCAATCTCGCTTCATCTCAATTCGCACAAGACTATATCGACAGGGACTTGGTGCGAACTGGAATCTCGCTGGTCATTATCACAGCCGGCAGTGGCGTCTTCGAGGTGGACTACGACATGCTCAAGTTGACTACAGATACCTTGGTGGGAAACGGCTTCGGCATAGACCTGGTAGCGCTGTCACCCATGCCTTTGCATTCTGTCCCGTTGTTCAAGTACAGGACACCACAAGCTGCACGGGGAATCCTCGCAAAGTCTTCCTTTGGCAGCTTTGGCAGAGGAAGTGCAACACCACGCAACATCCCTTTGCGAACCAAACTTTCAGCTTCACCAGTCAAGCTAGATCATTTACCGAATAGCAAGCAGTTCTCTAGCACGAACGAACCGACCAACGAGGATGATGACGCAGAATCAACTTGGAGGTACGCTCTACCTCATTGGATCGATGTGTCTTTCTGGACTGGCGATGAAGACACATCCTGGGAGGATACAACGGCTTCGTTCAAACATCGTATCAACAGAGTCTCGAACGACTTTATTCCAAGCGTTCGAATGTATGAGCTGCAGATGATGGACCTGATGGACATTGAGATTGCCGACATTTCTTTGCCACTAATGGAACCTATAATCCGTCCCGTCACCAAGGCAAGCGGCGACTCGAAGGACTCCAACCACCATTCAACGGATATGTCACGGCTCCTGAACAGCTCGAATGCAGCAGCGTGGACTCCAAAAGGTTCACCGGAGAAGCAGGCACCCGAACCAGAAGCTGACGCCGATCTTGCCCGCAAGCTGCTCGAACAGTGGATGGACGATTATGACCGACAAGTTTTCGAAGATGATCCAGGCGCAGCTTCGATGGGCCTGACCTTCGAGAAGACACAGAAGGACGCAAACACGACCCGCAGCCACGGTAGATCTGACAGTATCTCTGCTAGTTTCACTGAGCTCGGTACATCACCATCCGGGAGCGCTTTGAGCAGATCACCGCTGTCACACTTCCAAGGACTGAAGAAACCTCGAGATCGGAAGGAGTCAATGGCATCGCTCGTGTCGGTCCCTGACAATGCCTCTGTCAACAGTGCATCAGGGCTAAGGCCGACAACGGACGGGAAGCCTGATCTCGCGAAACGTGCGAAGCTCAATCGCCAGATAAGCCTGGGTTTCAAAGGTATCGGTCCCGGAAAAGCCATCGCAAGCACCAGCATCAGCTCCGGAAGTGTCGATATGACGCCGGCCACTTCTGACATGCGAAGCACCACGGGCACAACAAAGCCTGTGGGTCTACTGACACAGCAGCTTCGCATGTCACTAAGAAGAAAGCCATCAGAAGCTACTCTTGTCGAGCAGAGCGAGGTCAAAGACACCAAGAGTCAGAAGCAGCACCAAAGCACTCCCATCTCCATTCAGAAGGACAGTAGCAGTGAGAGCTCGAACGATGAAGACAGTCTGGCAGATGCAACGGTCAAACCAGGACAGCTGCTCAAACCAAGCGAATACGGCTCTACAGTCCGGCCCGAGAACAAGTTCTTGAAAACGGCACCAGGTCGAAAGGACTCTGTGGGGAAGACGCGAGATCATGAGCTTTCCCCGTGGAGCGCCATGTCACCGTGGCTAACGCTGCTCAACCCTTCCAATCCAAGAAAGGACAACATGAGTGTGGCTACTCAGTTCCGAAGGTGGCAGCATGTCTTCCCACGAGCGATTCCTACAACGGCCATCAAATGGAAGTCCTTGACATCTCCGGCAGCCTTACCACTCACGAATGAATACTTTCCTACACAAGAGGAACTCAGAGACCAGTACGAAGAGAAGATACACAGAGTACAAGTGCCCGAGGATGAGGACAACGATCTCAAAGCTACCGATGTCAAGTCGCTGATGCGGCGATTGATCTCTTCCCGCTTCTCCAATGGCTTTCAACTGGTCATCGGAAACGATGCGAAGGCGCACGCCGAAGTTCTGGATCTGAAGCTGATCGAATGCTTCGAGCCGCAATTGGCTGTGGACCAGGATTCGGTCGTGTTGATGAGTATCGGGAACGATTATCATCAGCTCCAGTGCACACGAGAAGACGAAGTCCTGGTCAAGCGATACATCAGAAAGACAGCCATGTTGCCAGTCCCTGTCCAAGACTCAAGGATCTTGTACAAGCCCAGGGTACGGACGATGCTTGCAGAGACTTATACGAAACGGAGTTTTGTGCTGCAAAATCCACGTTCGACATACGACTGGACTTCTATAGACGATCACTCGGCTGGAGTCAAGCCTGAGCTATCCGAAGAATTCCGCTTCTGGCGAGCACGTTTTGTGCTGATCCCAGTGGACATTCCTAAAGGAGCTCGCGGCTCTCTGGCACCAGTGACAGAAGTGACCGACGAAGAGACAAGGGTGGAGGGCATCCAGAAGCTCACTCAGATGTGGCAGAGGAACAGGTACTATCCACCAAGCGAGAAGCGCTACCAGGCTTCATTGCCCGCCCAGCACAAAGACACCAATCCACTGGCGATAGACTACCAGACAAGAGATCCATCAGCTGTGGTCAGAGCACATGCGCTTGGTCCGGTGGAAAGCCTCCTGCATGGAGGTGATGGCTTCCCGCTTTTCGCCGAGTCCAACATGTACCACAGTAGCGACTTTGACTTGCAACGAGTGGCACAGCATCTGCAGTCAAAGCCACCAAAGGGTATCATGATGGTCGACCGACGCTGGCACTTCAAGTTGTACCATAGGTGCTTCCGTGGTGATGAACTAACATCTTGGATTCTTGCCAACTTCAAGGATACCGAATACAGAGAAGATGCGGTCAGACTTGGCAACGAGCTCATGAAGAAAGGCTTGTTCACCCATGTTCAGTCGAAACATCACTTCAGGGACGGCAACTACTTCTACCAAGTATCGAGCGAGTACCGGACCACCTCGTTCCAAGATTCGAGAGGATGGTTCAGCCGTATGACGGACAGATCCATTCCGACCACTCCAAGCGTTGAGACTAATCAGAACTCGCCCATGTCAGAGCGTCCAGCATCACGAGCAAGCAAGGCATCATCCGGGACCTCGTCCGGTGAACGGACTCCGACTAAGGAAAAGGTTCTGGAGCTCAGCCGCATGTTGCAGTACGACGTTGATCCGAAGAAGAAGTCCTGGCGACCGGAGATCATCCACCTGCACTATGACAGGATCCACAACCCGGACAATTGCTACCATCTGCGCATCGAATGGATGAATGTCTCCTCGAAGCTCATAGAGGATGTGATCGTTTCTTGGGCAACGACGGTCGATCGTTATGGTCTCAAGCTGGTCGAAGTACCGATTGCGGAAGCCTGCAAGATCAGTGAGGATCATCCGTTCCGAACGCCATACAGAGTGGATCTGGTCTGCCCGCCTCCAAAGAGTACACCTCGCCACTACTTTGAGACTGTTACATTCAGCGGCCTGCACTCACTAGACGACCCTCTGGCATATCAAAAGGCAGTCCTGCGCAAATGGGACTTTGTCCTTGACATCGAATCAGCCAAGTCGTTCGAGTCCACGGTGCCCGTGACCTACTCCTGGGGCAAGCCTTCTTACCAATATACCCAGTTCATCCACAAATCTGGCGGACTGCTCGCTCAGATCACCGATGAGGGCTCTTTCCTTCTCCTGGCCAATCGCCTCTGCTCGAACAGAGTGACACCAAGCAAAGACACGTCCAAGGCGGATCACCCGGAACGGGCTCCTTTCGATCGCCGCACCACCCGCACTGCCGCCTCACCATATGCCTCTCCTCTGATCCGCCCGGCCGACGTCCCTATCCCGCCATCTCCTCACCTCTCTGCTCTCGCCGACCAGCGTCCATCGGTCGCCACCTCTCGCATCCCCACGACCACTTCCAAGAAAGACCTCCTCCGCCCGCTTACCTTTTCCGAAACTCGCCTCAACGGCAAACCCTTGACGGCGGAGAACCTCTTGAACGCCTTTGAGAAATTCTGCCACAACAAGACCGAGCTCGAAGTTTTCTGGGAAGACGCCCTGAAGCCCTCTGCTTCGCCTAGCCCGCGCCAACACCCTGCCGACCGCGCCAGTCCCCGTGTCACACCCACTCTGCGCGGTGTGAGCGCCGCTTTCGCGCGACAAGGACGTGGAGCAGGACCGGAGCTCGGCGCCGTCGAGGAGATTCCTAGCTTGGGACTGCCGGAGAGGAGGATGCAATTCGGTGCTGGGAGGGCGGCGAGTTATGCGCCTTCTAGTGGGTTTGGGTTGGGGCCGGGAGCGGGGGAGAGGGAAAGGGAGAGGGAAAGGAGGGAAAGTGGTGGTGGAGAGGGGAGGAGTGGGGCCTTGGGGGCGCAGTTGCTGGGGAGGCCGGCCAGTCCGAGGGATACGATGTTGGGAGAGGATGGGAAGAAGGGTCCTGGTGGAGCATGAACGATGGGATGAGAGAGATGGGCAGGAGAGTGTACGATAAATGAAATGGTAGATGCGGATGTAAGATAGCTACACGGTCTTGTTGCCGTCCCACTCTAGGCCAGTAATGGGAGATTTCGGCGCTTCTTGACCCTCCTCGACGTGAATGCTTCTGTCTCCGTCCTCGTCTTTACCCACATCCATTCCTTCCTCACCACCCTCCTTCTCCTCCTTTACACCAGCCACCTCCCCCTTCCCCTCCCCGTCCTTCCTCCTCAAAATCGCCAACGCCTCCACATGCGCCGTCTGCGGGAAAAAGTCCCACCCCATGAGACTCTCAATCTCGTACCTGCCCCCGTCCCCACACAAGACCCCAACATCCCTCGCCTGCGTATGCACATTACAGCTCACATACACGACCCTCTTGGGTGCAAACCCCAACAACTGCGCCAAAAACGCCCCGTCGCACCCCTTCCTGCTCGGATCCAGCACCACGACCGTGTTATCGGCCGGGAAACCCCTCACGTGGGCGAAGATATCGCCGGCGTCGCCGGCGAGGAAAGCGCACTTGTCCTTGGGGATGTGGTTCAGCTCCGCGTTGCGGGAGGCGAAATCGATGGATTGGGACGACGTGTCGATGCCGATTGTCCGCGTGAACATGTCGGCGAGGAAGACGGAGAAGAGGCCGGAGCCGCAGTAGGCGTCGACGAGGTGCGTGATGTTGTCCGGGTTGGGGTGCATGTCTGCGGAACTGAAGGGGGGGTGGAGGACGGGGGGCGGGCAGCGGATGTGGGATTTTATGTGGAGCAGGAAGGGGTATAGGATGGCTTCGTTGTTTTGGAAGAAGGCGCCGGCCGGGTTGTCGAAGCGGTGGGTGCCGACGTATTCGGTGCTGATGGCTTTGGGGTCGGTGATGCAGGTTTTGATCAGGTAGGAGAAGCCGTCGTCTTCCATGGTGAAGTCTTCGGGGTGTTCGGTTTTGAAGTCGGGGGCGAGCTTGTCGGCGTCGGATTTGAGGAGTTTTTTGATGCTGCGGGCTTGGGTAGAGCCGATGCCTGAGTTGAGGCGGGCGCCAGGGTTGTCTTTTTCGATGGTGGTGGTGTTTTGGCGGCAGAGCAGGGTGGCGCCGCGGTTGTACTGGTCGAGGTTCTTTGCCACTCGTTTGCGTTCGCGCTTCATGCCTTTGCGTACTGCGTCGGTACCGATTGGGCAATCTTCAATGTCCATTGTCTTGCGAGTGCCCTTTTGCATGAAGCCGATGGGCGGGACGTGCTCCCAGTTAGGCTTGTTGCCCTGTCGTCTGTCCCTACGACCACCCGGTGGCCCATCGAAATGAGGAGTGAGCTTCGTCCGGTATCCATATGGTTCGGCAGATGGATGCGTGTCCCCAATGGTCGGGATCTTCGAGGCAGGTAACTTGGAGAAGTGCCGGTACGCCTTCTCAACAATGGTCTTCTTGTGCGCGAGTTGATCCTCCTCGCTCATCATCTGGAATTGGCAACCAGAACATTTGGCAAAGTACTGACATCGTATGAGATCATCATCTCGCTTCGAAGACTTCTTTATGACTTTGACAAAGTCCGCTACCGAGTATGGCTGTTGTCGGTCATGTCGAATAATCTTGGCCCGGATTTTGTCGCCAGGCACAACGAATGGTACAGCGACGACTTGTGCAGTGTCCGGTAGTATTGCTAGCCCATCTCCAGTCGAAGAAAGCTCCTCTATATCGAGATCGACTTCAGTAAACGGATCCGGTAGAGCATTCTGAGATTTGCCGTTCGCGTCGGCTTCGTCCTTGGGATTCAGAGAGTGCTTCTCCAACAGCTCTTGCACGTCCCTGATCAAGACATCTTCATTTGATCCCTCTGCAACGTCCGAGTTTGTCTTTTGCTTCTTGCTCCTTTTGAAGTGGCGTTTGCCCTCATTGAAGGATCTTTTATTCGACTGCTGAGACTGTGAGTGACCATTTGCCTGCTTCATTTCGACCATGACGGGAATCGCAGATTTGAATGTGCTGGACGACCGTGATAGAGCCCTAATTCCGCATCGCAAAGACAGCATTGAAAAAGATGAAATTCATATGAAGCTTCTGATGTGATGCAGTCGAGCTTCGTCTTGGCGCTCAAAAAGTTGAACCCGCAAATGAGCTTCACCTTTGTTACATCTTCATCACCACGACAAGCTTCGCTATCTCCGCCGCTGTGACGAGACGGAGCCATCTGATCGCCATGAGCGGTGTAGCATCGACCAAATGCCTCTTTTGCAGGCTGGCACCCTCAGTCCCGAAAGGATCATCGATACCTCCGCGGCGACAATTCCACAGCACACCCTCGAATCAAGCCAGGCGGAAACCCAACTTTGCAAGCGTGCGCGCAGTCGATCTCGGTCTGATCACGACAACGAAACCCAAAAGCGGTCGACAAACGTTTGCTCTCCCGACAGTCCTTCCGCAAAGGACAAAGCACAAGGACAAGAAGAACGAGACGGCGCCGCGACCAGCATACCGTGATCCTAGGGCAATAGACAGGGTCAAGGTCTCTCAAGCGCTCGACAGTGCCACGAATTTCTTCAAGCCATACACACCTCGCGAGAAGCAATTGCTCGCACTCAAATACACTCCCGAACAGGTGGCAGCACTCGAGGCAGCTGAGGCGAGTATCAATCCCGAGGATATCGCCGCTCAGGGGCGCATGCGCGATGATGCCATGCGAATTGAGTACAAGGACGACTTCAGCAGAATATTACCGCTCATTGACCACCCCGTCCGGGCACCGGATGAGGACATTGATCCTGGTATTCGGCCACTTACAGAACAGGAGACGGCTGCACGGTTTGCAGATTGGTTCGAAGCGGTCGCGCAAAGACAGGAAGACAAAGTGGAGGCGGAAGACGAATTGGTGACAGAGACACAGTCTTTGTTGAGAGACGTGAAAGCTGGGGCGGAGTTGGGCATTCATCCAGCGGACGGCCTCACGCCGCAGGAACGACTTCTGAAGTTGAGGAGATACGCGGAAGAGCATGAAAGTGAATTCGATGATGTGGTAGCTTTTGAGCGATTCGTCGCGGATCCCAGCAACTTCTACTACTCTCCGAAAGGCACGCTGCACAGCCAGTCGGACGTGCTTGCCGATGAGCTGCCACGTCTGGAAGATCCTCGAATCATTACCGACAACGAGAGCGAAGACCCACACATGGAGCGACTCATACTGCAGACCGGCCTGGAGGACGAAGTCATCCAGAATATCAGGACCAAGATCTTGGTGCAACACCGTGTCGTCAACCAGACCAGGATGGGTAAAATTCAGAGCATGTACTTCCTGTGCATCGCCGGAGACGGAGAGGGCATGCTGGGCGTTGGCGAAGGCAAGAGCACGGAAGCAGACGAGGCAGCGAGAAAGAGCAAGTTGAACGCCATTAGGAACATGAAGCCGATCCCCCGATACGAGAACAGGACCATCTTTGGTGAAGTCGAGGGTAAAGTCGGCGCCAGCATCGTCAAGCTGAGCGCCAGGCATCCAGGTTAGTCTCCTCCGTTCCTCATACCTTGACTCTGTCACTGATCTTCTTAGGCTTCGGCAACAGGTGCCAATCCCTCATCTTCGAAATGGCAAGGGCAGCTGGTCTACGAGATCTCTCGGCGAGATGTCTACGATCGAGAAACAAGATGAATGTGGTCAAGGCGACCTACGCGGCGCTGATGAGCCAACGTGATCCGGAAGAGGTGGCCATGGCGAGAGGTCGTAAGTTGGTGGATGTGAGGAAGGTGTACTATGAGGGTATGACTGCGTGAGAAGCAGTGTCAATAGCTTGTACAGTATCGAGGAATTTTCTGAGCGCGATGTTGTGGAAGGACAATTCCACATTTCACTTCACTTCACATCGTCACCTCACATGGATTCACCAGATCTTTGCTTTGCGGACCAAGATCTGTTAGCTGCCAGCGCATCGCTACCAAGATCTATATCGAGAAGATCTGTGTCATCCACGTGGCTTGCATAGCCTTTGTGCAAATTTTCACACGATCCTCATGTCTAGTCCATCAAATTCACATCCCCTATCTTCAAATGCCTCATCTCAATTCAACATCTTCACATCCCTCATCTGCAGAATTTTCATCTCGATTCAACATGCTCACATCTCGTGTCTTCAAATCCGTCATCTCCATTCAACATCTTCACATCTCCTACCTTCAAATGCCTCATCTCGTGCCCTCAATATCACATCCCTTGGATGCAGAATTTTATCTCCATCCGATATATTAACATCTCACATCGTCAGATCTCCCATCTAGCATCCTCGGACTTCACATCCCTATGCTTGAGCCCCTGATCTGGGATTCTTACCGTCGCATTCGCCTTCTTGCATCACTCCGTGCCACTGGGGATCCAATCCAACATTCTGATGTCTCCCTTGGCAGCTCTTGCCTCACAATTCTCGCCGATAGCTCTAGGCTGTCCCCAAAGTTCCAGACAGTCACGGAGCTTCAACGCCACTAGAACGTCCAAAAGCAAATAAATTCCATTCATGATCGACGAACCGACCACGGGTATCTCAGGTCTACTCCATGCACCATACGCCATCCGCACCACTCTAGCCTTGTCTGCATCCCCGAGCGGCCTTGCTGCATCCCCTATGACTTCATGGTCATCAAACATTCCTTGCTGATCCTTCCCCAACTACGCATCAGGTGCGCCCGTCACCCCGCTACACCGAGTCCCCCCTCCCCCGTCTCGTCGTGACCAGAGAGTCGCTCGTCACACAACCCGTCCCACGGTGACCACACCTCGATGAATCCCCAAGGACAAGCCCACCCTCCCCGACCACCCCACCAGGTTTTCCCCGTCCCACCCCCCTCCCAACACCTCCCATCCAACCCCGCAGCCCTTCATGCCCCACTCGTTACCACATCCATACCCTCTGCTCCCCCAATTTCCTGCCCCACTCCTCTCCCGGCCCCTCCCGGCCCCTCCCTTGCCACGCCCAAGTCCCCGCCCGCCAGCACCCCATCACCCCCTCTCCTGCTCCTCCCCGAATATCTCCTGCTGCAGAACAATGCTGTACACGCTCGCCTTGAGCAGCGTGAACACGGTGGCTGTTTTCCGTTCGAGGCCGCGGAGGGCGTCTAGGATCTCGGCCGATGGGCGGGAGGAGAGGTCTGCTAGTAGGCCTGAGAGCTGGGAGGGGGGGTTAGTGTGGGGATGCTTTTTGTGGTGGGGTTGGAGGGTGGCTGTGAGAGGAGGGGAGGAGGAAAGGAGGGAAGGGGTGGAAAGGAGGAGCTGAGTGAGAGGGGGTTTGATGAGGTGGGGGGGATAAGGGTGAGGATGGGGGGGAGAGGAGGAGGAGGGGAGGATGCGTGGTAGGGGAGGCTGGATGGCCGGGGAGGAGGAGGATGAAAGAGAGGAGGGTATTGCAAAGGGAGGGAACAACTGGGAAAGGAAAGGGAGGGATGAGCTAGAGGTAAGCATGGGGTGGAGGACTGAGGTGATATGAGGGATGGGGTTTGCGCTATGGCAGGAGAAGAAGACGGTTCGACAGAGCGTAAAGGGTTCGCTGTGAAGCGAACATATGTGCGAATGTAGTGCAGACTGGCGTAGAGCGCATCGATTTACATCGTTGAAGAGGGGGCCCAGACGAGAGAAGATCAAGGTACTTGATTGATGGGAGGCATGGCCGAGTAATGTCAAGAGATTTATGGCGCGGGCGCGGACGAAATCGTGATTGAGGCCAAGATGACCAGACAAGAGTGCTGTGAAGAAAGAAGAACGCCGAACGAACCTTGTCCAAATTCCCAGCCAGCGCGGCGTACTCGTCCAACACCTCCTGCTCAAGCGGGGATAGTGCTTCGTCGTCGGTGTTGTGCTGTGTCGATGCCATGGTGTTCGCTTTGTGTGATTCGTGTCTCACAGTTCCGTACATCTCGGAGTCTGTCGTGGCGTTGGTTCTCCTTGATGACGGTGATTTGTTGAACTTGGATCAAGCATGGAGGTGGAGACGGGAACGCGACATGGGACGCGTTGCGGCTATACCGATTTGCCAAGCCTTTTTCGGAAACCACGAAAAATGGTTCACCAGACCAATGCATCATGACATGGGCAAAAGTGGGCTCGTTAAACTACATGAGAGGACTTGAGATGCGTGGTTAGCGTCTGACTTCTCACCCGTCGCAGTCCTCATCCCAACATCTCACATGACTCTTCTGGGCCAAGCAAGTGACACCGAATGAAAATGCAAATCATCATTTTTTGATTTCCCCAAAGAAGGTCTCCAGAACGCCGTATGCCCCGTCGTCGTGACTGTGATAAAGATACGTATAGCATCGTGACTCTCATCTGTGCCGCCTTGTCCTCCATATCCTCCCTGTCCCTTCCCGGCATCGCCATCTCCTTCCTCTGCCCTCGCTTCCCATCCCCGATCCGTGACACATCCCTATAATCTTCATATACACACGGATCCTACCGCGATTCATTCCAAAATTTCCCACCCATCACTCTTCCTCCTTCCCCTCCTGCATTCCTCATCTCTCTCCCCCCTCTTTACCCGTCCAATACTCCCCGCCCAACTCCTCATCTCCCTCAACCCCACTGTCCTCCTCCTCTCCTTCTTCTCAAGCGCGTACTACCGCCCCCCATTCGTCTGTCCGTGATGCGCCCCGTGGTCATCCCCATCGTGATGTAGCGTCACACTGTTAAACTCCTCAAACGGATCCGCCAGCTCCCCTCCTGGCGTCGCGAGCCCGCTATCCAACGGCACACCCTTCATTTTGCTTGCGCTAACGCCGAAGCCCTTGTTGATGCCGGTGTGGCCGCTGCCGAGATCGACGGACCCGCTTTCCTTCATGTTGCGGAAGTTGATCGTGTCGGCGCCCTTGCCTTGGTTGGGAATGATGGGGGGCTTCATGTGGCGCAGGAGAGCCCACTGGGTGGTGCGGAAGAAGGGGTGGGATTTGACGTCGGATGCGCCAGCGCGTGAGCCTAAACGGCGGAGTTCGTCTTTGATGAGGAGTTTGCGGACAAGAGATTTGCAAAGACAGGGAAGGGTTAGTCCACGGCGAGCATGTGGGAAGGGCTGGATGGAGACTTACTTGCTGACTTGTGGTGCGCCGCCGCCTTCAGGCAGGGGCACCTCATCACGAAGAATGTTGGCAAAGGTGGCGTTGCGATTCTTGCCTTTGAAAGGTGTGGTGCCGTAGAGCATTTCGTAGATCAGAATACCGAGCGTCCACCAATCCACTGCGGAGGTATGGCCGCAGCCCTTGATCACCTCCGGAGCGATGTACTCCTCTGTGCCAACGAAAGAGTTTGTCCGAAAGTTGTTGATGCATGACTTTGTGTCGATAATGGGAGCGCTGCCTTGAGACGAGGACATGCCAGATCGGTTCGTGCCCATGATCATTGTCGGCACTCCTCCTGGGTCTGACTGTTTCGAAAGGTCGAAATCTGACAACATGATGTGACCAGATTGATGTAAGAGAATGTCTAAGTAAATCAGCAAAGGCGACTCAAGATCAGGCTGATCGGCATACTCTCTGGCTTAAGATCTCGGTAAATGAATCCCATAAGATGTAAATATTCCAGAGCGGCTGTGACCTCTGCCGCATAGAAACGTGCTGCGTCTTCATCCACGCATTTGTTCGGCCGGGTCTGAAGAGCCCTGAAGAATTCTCCTCCACTACAGTACTCCATACAAAGGTACAGGTGATCTTCCGACTGGAATGAATGATACAGTGTGACGATAAAAGGGTGGTTGCTGGTTGCCAGGATTTCCTGCTCTGCGAGAGCACGCTTGATCTTGTTTCGCTTGATCATTTCCTTCTTGCTCAAGACTGCGAAATGTCAGCGTCATGGATGCTCCGTACTTGGATACTCAAACCCTACCTTTCATGGCATATAATCTCGAACTCTTCTTCTCCCTCACCAAGTATACCTTTCCAACATCGCCCTTGCCAATCAATTTGATCTTGTCGAAACTGCCAGGACCGACCTCGACATTCCTGACCTTGATGCTATTGCTGCTGTATGTTCTCCGGAACGCTACAGAGTCTCTCAATTGACCCGGACTCCCACTCAGTGTCGGGACCGGAAGAAGTCCTCCATCCCCATTCACACTGGTGTCTATCTTCAAGTTCGTGGGTGACATATTCGAGTGGTCCGTAGGCTTCAATATGATCTTCTCGGTCGGCGTCTGTGGCCTATTCTTGTTGTCCACTTCTTTGTTGAACAGTCCCTGCGCATTCGGGGCACTCGCTACCCGTCTGAGCTTCCTTGCCAACTCTTCTTTGCCATTCGTTGAAGCTGCGTCGCCATTTGCGTCCGTCTCATTCTCCTTATCTGCCGAGGCCGTGTCCGAGGGACTTGGTGGTACGCTGCTGTCATTGTGGTGTCGTATGGCAGGGGGACCTTGGTGCTGGAAGTACGGATTGGCATGTGCCGTGGGACTCATCCCTTGATCTAATGTGTCGCCCTCGCTGGCTACCGTCTGCGATCTGTTCCGACCGATGTGGGGCAAGAATCGGCTCTGGCGGAGTCCGCGTGGAGTGGATGAGCCCGAGTCGTCCTTCTCGTTGGAAGATTTGCCTATACTGAAGCCATCCTTGCTTCCAGATGAATTGATCCTGAAGAAGGACTTGATCTTTTGAGAAACCTGGCTGTTTGTGCCGTTCACTTGGCGATTGGTGGACAGAGCGGTGCCCGTGAAGGCGCGTTTCTCGTTGGGCATGTTTGGATTGTTGTGAGAGCGGAGAAGTTGTGTCATTGGGCAGAGAGAGTGATAAGGGATATAGTCAGGAGTGGGAGAGGATTTCGTGATCTATAGGCGTTTCTGTTCTTTCGAGCAATTGGAGTCGAGGAGGGCGGTAACTGAAGCACAGCCGACTACAGTATGTGTCAAATCGCCATCCTGGACGAATGAAGCTGCGATCGTACTGCTCAAGGTCGTGCAAGACAAGAGCAATACCGAAAGATCCAAAGCAGACCGAGTCGAAAGTGACGGGAGAGTGCAGTGACGAAGGACAGACGACGTCTGTATGGCCTGTAGTCTGCTTAACAATCGGCCTTGGCGGGTAGCCGGCGCAGTTTCCCCTCTGGTCTCTTTGATGAGAGGTGAACCCTCCGGATTCGCTTTCAGAACCTTGAATTCCGGCAGGAAAAGTGGGGGCAGCCACGGCATCATGCGGCTTCAAACCGGCTCTTTGATCGACAACGCGTGACGGTCTCGACTTTTGATTCGTCGCCAGCTCCAATCTCAACTCAAATGTCCACAGCGAACCTCACAACAAGAACAGGCAACTGCAATTGATCTCATGTATTATGAAATCCCAGGTCTGTATCTAGACCTGGCCGAGTGGAGATGGTATCTAGTGGTATCTTACAGCCAGCGTTCCTAACTCCCAGCTGGTATGCCCATATGTTTTATGACATTTCCCGTCCGTTTAGCTTCATGCATGTCCCATCCCAAATCCCATGGTCTGCTCATAGGCGAGTACCCATAACGCCTGCCCGCTGGCATGAAAAGGTGTGACAAATGAAACGTCGGCGGATCAGGCTCATGCCCGTCCTCCGCCGACCAGCTCGGCAATCTTGCCAGCTACCGCGCTTGGGTATCCTCTGCTGAGCGCTTCAGCAACAACGGCCTCAGCTCCGGCATGATCCTCGACGGCAAGATGCGCTCGGACCATGGCCTCGTAAGTGCTGGGCTCAAGGTGGTAGATGTCTACCATACCAAAAGCCTCCTGAGCCTTGGCGAGATTCTTCTCCAAGGTCCAGCCGTGGATGAGAGCATTAACAATGTATGGTGTAAGTTCGACACGACGTTTGATCATGTCAGAAAGGAGAGCGTCAGATTCTGTGACGCGGTGGTTGGCCACCAGAGATTCGAAGAGAGCTTGATAGATGCAGGGTTGAGGGCGAACACTGTGATCAGTGATGACCTGGTCGAATAGTGCTCGAGCACCATCCATGTCGTGCTTCACGCAACCCTTTGCATGAATAAGACTGGCGTAGTGCACGGCTTCGGGCTGCAGTCCTGCTTGCTTCATCTGGACCAGAACAGCCTCAGCAGCGGCCATGTCAACAGGCTGGATAGTAGCGTGGGTGTCGATCAGGAGCTTGAAAGTATGAGCAGTGGGCTCAATGTTCAGCTTGCGCATCCTTTCGTAGTAAGCAAGCACCTTTGACTTATCCCGTTTCGTGGTGAGGAAGAACTGCATCAAGCTGTGATATGGTGCTGGTCGCGGCTTGTAATTATTGCTGGCTTCCATTTCCTCGAAAATCTCCTCGGCGAACTTGTCATCACTGACACGGCAGAGAGCATTGACAATCGTGCCGTATGTGACCGAGGTGGGGCGAATACCTAGGTTCCTCATCTCGGCAAAGTAGAATAGGCAGTCATCGATGCGACGGGCCTTTCCAAGCTTGCCGATCAGAGCGTTGTAAAGGAACGAGGTAGGCTCAACACCTTCCGCTTTTGAGCGTAGAAAAATCTTGACGGCCTCACTGGCTTCATCGAACGTCTTCGTGGTCTCCTTGAGTGACGTGATGTAAAGACCAAAAGTGTTCGCAGAAGGCGCCGCACCCATGTCGAGCAGATCCTGGTGGTATTTGGCTGCGAGTTCACGTCGTCCAGTAGTGATGCACGCCGAGACCATAGAATCGAGTATGGCAATCCAGCCGTGTCGAACAATGCGATACTGGTGTAGCAATGGCACGTCCTGCTTTGCCATCTCGAGTACTTCCTGAGCAGTGTGAAGCTGATTGGCCTTGGCTGCAGCCTGGATGAGCTTGCCGTAGGCGAAGAACCGAGGATGACGACCGGCGCGGCGAATGTTCCTGAATTTGGTGAGTGCCTCGCTTAAGACAGCTGCAGGACGAGCATGGCTCTTCTCCAGAATGTCGGTAATGACAACAGATCCTTTGTGGTCGGTCTGAGCAATGTACGGATCGAATGAGTCGTCATACATGGTCTGAGGGGGAGCCGGTGCGACTGGGGAATATGTTGGATAAGTGGTGACCGATGAGAAATGAGGCGCAACGGGGTAGCGATAGCCATTCCAAAGTCGGCTTAGATCAATGTCGTTGACGGTAGCAAGACCTTGCTCAATGAGCTTCTGCGTCGCCACATCAGGTAGGACGGAGCGGCCGATGATGTTCTCAACCATGCAGGCAAATCTGGCAGGACCGGCGACATCTTGCGAGCCTTCCAAGAGGTGCATAGCTTGAACTTGGGTGAAGATATCCAGGTCAGCAGAGTCCATGCTTGCGATCTGTGAGGCACCAAGCATGGAAAGCAGGGGCTCGGTGTGGGCCAGTGAGTGCATTCCATTGTCATTCATCATCCGCAGCAACTCAGCTGAAGCTTCTGGTGGTGTAGAAGTGCCGTTGGTGGTATGTAGGGCCTTTGCCATGACTTCGATTGCCTCTTCGATCCTCTCTGCAGCTTCACGACCTTCCGCCGACTTTGCGTCGAAATTGCCACGGTATTTTGACAAAAGAGCGCGTGCTGGACGGAGGCCTTGCATGAGCTGACCGTTCTGGATCAGGATCTGTGCTCTCAAGGCAGACAATTGCACCACCTCGAGATTCGCTGGTGCCTGCTCAACAATAGTCCAGAAACGATCCCCGCTTTCCACATTGCCGTTCCTGATGCGAAGCGCGAAGATGGCCAGGGCTGAGCCGGAGAGATCTGCATCGATCTCAACAAGAGCATCGAACGCCTTTATGGATTCCGCTGCGTTTCCGAGATCCGCTGTCTTTACGGCGATGGTCTCAAGCGCGCTCGGATAGTGCTTGGCAGACATGTCGTTGACCATCTTGTAGACTGCATCAAAGTTGCCAGATTCGAGCTCCAAAGGCAGTATGCTTTTCGACACTACTGCACCAAGAGAGATGTGTTGCGAGCCATTGGCCTTCTCCTCCACTTTGACGCGGGCAAGAAGCTTCTTGCCGTCCACAAGTCGTCCCGCTTGACCGTATGCACGGACTAGAGCAGCGTAGATTTCGGTGTCTATCCTGTCCATAGTTATCTCTCCTGCATTGTGAGCGATAGCCATCTCACGATACTCGTCGTACGAAGAGACGGCGTTTTTAAGATCTCCAGCCTCACCAAAAGCCTTGATCATGGCCGGATAGGTGCTGGAACCAATAGACACCCCTTGTCCGCGAGAAACGTTGTACAAGTCGATCATATCTGAAACCTGTCCACGTACAGCACAAGCCGTGATGAGAGCTTCAAATGCAGTGCCCGGGAGCTTGACAGCCTTTGAGGCAGGGCTGTTAAGGAACTTGAGGGCGATTCCCAGCGATTGATCTTCCGACATCATCTGGTACTCCAGATCGTCAAGCGTGAACGACGTGGCGTGAGGTCCAAGTCGACTGCGCCTTTCCAGTAGCATTTGCGAAGACTTTGCTGCATCCAGAGCTCGGATTGCAAGAGTGTCCACAATCATAGACATGGTATCCGCATCGGGCACCACGCTACGGCGCATCATGTCGGCATAGATGTCGAGGACTCGCGGTGCCTTTTGGTGCTTGTTGTCTGTGAGCTCGACCGCGGAGGTGAGAAGAGCGCGGTAGGCCTGCTGGGATGGCTTGGCGACTCCATCGCGCAGCATGGATTCGAAGAGGACCGGGATCTGAGCGTATTGTCCAGCCTGACGCAACTGTTCAATCTGCGAGCTGTAGAAATCTGCGCGTGCCTCGGCCAGAGTATGCTCGGATTGCTTTGACGAAACAATTTCGAGTCCATCCTGCTCTTCGGCCGCGGCCAAGGGTGAATCGCGTCGAATGCGCTCACCTGCAATGCTTTCGTTGACTTGAGCGAAGGCGGCGGCTTCGGCTTCCACATTGTCTATAGCTTTTGCAAAGTTATCCACCGCGCTTGTGGAGTAGGATCTCTTCAGGTTCGAGGGTTCCTCAATCGCTTCGTAAGCGGCGTTTTGCGGATTCGCCTCCTGGGCGTCGACTGGGGTATTCTGAGGACCGGGGATGGTAGTCGGTGGCTTCCATCCGACCCTCTTTGCCAGCGACTGGTGATGCCATTCTCTTGCCTCTGATTTGTGGTGTTTCTGCCACGCCTCATGATAATGCGCTAAACCAGACTCGAGATGACCGTCCTTTGCAGCCGAGCCATCGGTGGCCTGGCTAGCGACAGTGCTGAAGTGTGCATGTTGGCTTGACTTTGGCTTCTCCTTGAAGCGACTGAGGAAGTTGGAAGCAAGGGGGGCGACTGGGGTATTCTGAGAAGCGTAGGAGGATTGGGACGCGGCGACGACAGTCTGAGCGTATCCGTGGGTAAAAGATTTGAGGGCAGTGCCGGCGAGACGGGAGACGTGTACTGTCGACTTGGGCAAAACCATTTAGTGAGCCGGAGGTTCCTTCGTGAAGGAAAGGTATGACTGCTTCGCTATTAGCATTGGTGCCGAACGCGGGAACGCAGGCGCGTACCCTAGACCTCAAGCTGATATTTGCTGCAGGTTCATTTGACAGCACGTGGCCGTCAAGTGAACGCGCTGACTCAATCAAGGTCCTATGGTAAGAAAGGTCACTGCAATACAGTGACGGGTCGTGGTAAGTGATGGAGGCAGTCCGCAAAGACGTGACTCCGATAGACGATTATGCTGTATTCGGTGTGTGTGCGTGGGAAACGAGAGACTTTGACCTGTGCCTGACCAGAGTATTTCAGGCAACGACAGGACGGCGGAAATGATGACAGGTCGAGAGTAGAATTGTGGAGCTGTAGATGGAGGAAGGATGGGCCGTCGTGACTCGGGCGTGGCTGAGAACCCGCAATCGAAGTGCAAAGAGCTCCGAATTTTCCCTGCCAGAGCCAGAAAAGGCGCACCAGGTCGGTCCCAGCCAGCGCCGCCTCTCCGACCACTGCTCGCGACATATTTTCTTTGCTCGAGCACACCCGGACGGGCCCTGGACTTGCCCGGTTCGGGATACAGGCTAGCCCTTGGTTGACAATTTGGTGAAAAGATTTTGACAGAAACCAAAGATTTCCGTTTGAAGCAATCCAAGTCGATGCGGTCACCACTCTCCCGCAAACTTCAAGGCCACCAGGAAACTCTACAGCTCCCTCATCCTTCCAGCAGTCTCCCGGCTTTTCAGCGTAGGCTTGTCCTGCTGACCTGCTCAGCCGTTATTTGCGGATCTCGTTGTTCCTTCATCATCTTCTAGCATCGATTAGTTGCAGAAACAAGGTTCCTAAGCCCGACATTTCTTCGCCATCGCCTTCGCAGGTCGTTCGGCGCCCCACGCTTTGCTGTATCTGACCCTGTACCTGATCGTCACCCCGGATCGCGTTGCCGACGTCAATTGATCAGCAGGACGAACGAGCAGATGATCCAATCCCAATCCGTGGCAGTATCTGCACCAGGCAAGGTACTCCTCGCTGGCGGATATCTTGTGCTCGACAGAAAGTATACTGGTCTTGTCTTTGGCCTGGATGCTCGTATTCATGTCTGCGTTTCACCGGTGCGGACATCACCTGGCGTGATTCTGTCCGAGATAATAGTGCAATCGCCCCAATTCCTCGATGCGATATGGGAGTATGGGTACAGATTGTCACCAGGCAATGGAGGCATGCAGGTGACCGAGTTACGAGCGTAAGTAAGCTGTTTCCTTCCCCAAGCATCTTCTATTCCAGGACCTCTTTGGCTACATAGCTCCATGGCATCTGATAATTTCCAGGGATGCCGACCTCCGCCTTACCCGCAATCTCTTCATTGAGACTGCCCTCTCCTACACTCTGACCTACATCTCGACCTTCCAGACTCACCCCCTCCCTTCAGCTTCCATCACCATCTTAGCCGATAATGCCTACTACTCAACCCCGTCCTCCGCCGGTCCTCTCTCTCGCTTCCATTCCTTCGCATGTCCCCTCTCTGCCGCCCACAAGACCGGTCTCGGCTCTTCCGCCGCCCTCGTCACGGCCTTTACAGCCGCCCTGCTCCGATATTACCTTCCACGTGAATCCTTCTCACTTGACGGCGATATGGGCAAGCGCCGTCTACACAATCTCGCTCAAGCCGCTCACTGCGCTGCTCAAGGCAAGGTAGGCAGTGGCTTCGACGTCGCCTCTGCGGTGTATGGGAGCTGTGTCTACCGCCGTTTCTCTCCTGACTTGCTGGCCGGGTGTGGAGAGATCGGCACAAAGGGCTTCGCGACGCGGTTGAGGGAGGTCGTGGACGAGACTGGTGAGGGAGGGCCATGGGACACGGAGGTGGTGAAGGGTAAAGTGGCGGTACCAAAGGGGTTGAGACTGGTAATGTGCGATGTCAAGGGGGGTAGCCAAACGCCGGGGATGGTCAAGAAGGTGCTAAAGTGGCGGGAAGCCGAAGGGGAGAGCGCGGAGGAATTTTGGGGACGACTGCAAAGCGCAAATGAGGGATTGGCCAAGGAGATGGTCAAGGTCGCTGATGAAGGAAGCGCGGAGTACGGGGCATTGAAGTCAAAGCTCAACGAGATCAGAGGCCTGATCAGGGAGATGAGCGAGCGAAGTGGCGTTCCCATCGAGCCTGTAGAGCAGACCAAGCTGATTGATGCTTGCTCCGAGGTTGAAGGCGTCATTGGTGGTGTCGTTCCTGGGGCAGGAGGATACGATGCTATATCTCTGTTGATCGAGGATCGACAAGAGGTTGCCGACAAATTAGCTGAGCTGGTCAAAGGTTGGGACTTTGGTGGCGAAGGAAAGGTGAGCGTATTACCTGTACGAGAAGAGATGGAAGGCGTGAGGTCAGAACAAGCAGATGGGTACAGGCAATGGACGGACTGATTCAAGTAACAAGCGTAGGATCCGAGCGTGGGCGCAATGGGAACGGATAACAAAAAGAGTATATACACAACCAAAATCATGATCGGCGCATACAAACGACGGCTAGCAGAAGGCGCTTCGATGATATTCAAAGCCTGACCTCGTATGTTTTGTCTATCCGCAACGCCTCGCTGTGTACATATCGCTCTTGACTCCGAAATGTCCAAAACGACCAGGACCAGATTAATCCACATCGTTTCTTCTGCTCTGCAGGAACCCCTTTGACACTCTCGAGATCATGAACAGGCAGATCTTCAATCACGACCCACACCAGCACTCTCCACCAATCCCTCCCCCGTTCCCCTCTCCAACACCCAGCAGATCCACCACCCTTAGGCATCAACTCTCCACTCAACATACCTCTCACACCCCGACAACCCCGACCCCAACCTCCTCCAGAACCCCTCCATCACCACCGGATCCCCAGCCTCAAACCTCACCCTGTACGGCCACTTCTCCACCAGGGTATGCCCCTCCTTGACCCTCATCCCCGCCTGCCTCGCCGCCTCCCCAAACCCGATCCGCTGCGTATACGTCTCCCAGATCTCATCAAAAGGCAACGCACACTTCCCCGCGAACTCAGTGAAAACAACCAACTGCATCATATTCCTCCCCAACTCGGGCAGCAGTTTCAGGACCGCCGGCCCAAGCGCGGCAGTGGCGATGGTCTGCTCGGCCGTCACTGTGTTGGGGATGGCGTTGAGGTACAGCGTGAGCAGCGTCGCGTGGGGATTGGTCCGGTTGAGGAGGTCGCGGGCGAGGAGCAAGGTGCGGGACGTGCCGAGGTAGCCTGCGTCGCTGGCGTTGGAGACGTCGAGGCGGTCGAATTTGGTGGTTGGGTGGGTGGTGCGGAGGGCGGTGGCGTCGGTGCAGGAGAGGACGATGGTGGTGGGGCGGGAGAGGAGGGAGGTTTTGGCTAGGTGGGTGAGGGTGTGGAGCATGTGGTGGAGTTGGCCGTAGGTGTCGTTGGTTAGGCCGGGGAGGTGGGTTGGGTGGGAGTGGGTGGTGCGGTCGGTGGGGTCCCAGCCTTCTTGGGGGTCGGCGAATTCCCGGGCTAGCCAGGTGCCTTTTGCATCGTAGAGGGTGCTGGTGAACAGGTGAGGAATATGTCAAGGCGGTGGAGGGCGGTGGATGGACTTACAAGTTGGGGATGGTGAAGGCTTCGTCCGGACTGCCGTAAGGCAGCAAGATACCTCTGTCTCGGAACTTCTCCATCGCTAGCCGTCGATGGCAATCAGAGGTGATGGCCGTGTAGATACGATGAAGATGATCTTTGCGAGCATTCAGGACGCGGTATCTGTTCGCATGAGCTTGATCGCTGTCCATCGGAGTAGAGAGTCTCTTGTGCATATAGCACCATTGTCCTCTTGTCAGGATGATGCGAAGATGGCTTGTGCCGCTCTTTACGGTTTTTGAAAGCAAGCGATCCTCGTGTGCCCCGTGAGTCTTGTTGACAACGTCGTGGACAAGAGGCTTGACAACAGAATCCAGTAATGCGACATGATCGGGGCGGAGACGAGCGGAGTACCAGACGTGGATCAGTGTGTCTATTGACAGAGGATGGTCACTTGTCAGTAGTAGCATGGAGATGACGTTCCTGAACATGATGTCCGGTTCGCGATCGTTGATGGCGAGCGTGAAGGCGCCTTTGAACGACCGTGGTAATGCCGCGAGGGTCTTCAACGCACATCGAATGTCGCCGGATGCTGTTGGACTTAAGATTAGTGGAAAGGACTTGCGGTGAGAGGGTTCTTAGTACCTGCGAAGAGCACCGCTAGATCCCCTGAGTAGTCCGTGCCTTCATTGGAGGACAACACTTTCACATGTGGTGAATATGCTTGCGTTTGTAGACATGTGACACTGGGAACATTGCGCGACGTGGTAGCTAAAGACAGCGCAGGTCGACACGACACCATACAGCAAACGACAAGTTGCGAAAGTAGACATCCACGATCCCCCATGTCGGCGATCAGGGTAGCAGCATAAAGACTCTCGCCGCTCGGATGGTATGCAGATGCTAAGAAGACCATGTCGGCATGGTTGATGTCTGCCGCAGACCGCGCGTCCAAGTGCGGCAAGGTTTAGTTATTACCTTAGACATGGCGGAAGGATGGCAGCGAGCCGTTTGGCGATTCAAGGTTTGGCTGACGGGCCGTCTTTGCCTGATTGACCCGAAACATTGACATATGAATGATGAGAGCACTTTTCCAGGCAAGACTCGTCAGAGTTCATCAACCTGGTAGCCACGGTGAAGTAAAGTGGGTAGAAGAGCAGAGAAGTCGACTTTCGATCCAGCTCGCTTATCAACGTCGACTGATCGCGACGACCGCCAAGTAAAACTCAAGAAACTCAAGGCGGAGCGGAAGATCTAAGCGGAGCCGCGGCGGATTGTATTGGAGGGCGAGGAGCTTCTTGCCTACTCTGCGTAGCGTAGAGTGTATAGAGTACAGTATCTGCGGAGTATCTGGGGCTGGTGTCGCTGATCGCCCAATGATTACACTAGCACCATCTGCCCTCTGAATCAGGTCATTCCCCGTCACGCTCCCGTCTACTCTTTCATCCTGTCCTCCAGTATTATATCCAAAAGACGCTCCTCCAGACTGCAACGGGCTTGCACTATTCATCCGGCAAGCGACGTTCCAGCCAACCACTTCCAAGCTTTCCTCTTTCGTGCCCGGATCGATTCTGCGACATCGTTTCCTGGCCCGACTGCGTCCATCCATCCATTGCCGGTTTTTGACCTCGACTCTTCCAAGCACGATCTACCGTTCGCTGTTCTCTTGCGTTAGGGCTATGTGAAGGTGTGCTGTGTGGCTGCAGACTATCAATATTCCTACATTCGTTCCATTGTACTCTTCAACCACGAGCAGTCGTCCATCGAGTTCGCCCAGTCGATCAGCACCCAAGCACGGATCACTTGCGGTATACACGACCTCCGTCAGACATTGTTCAACATGGCCATGGCAGAAGAATCTGAGAGAACCGAGACTGGCACAGGCATGCCATCAATACCCCCGCTCGAGCTCGGTGACCTTTCCATGTCTGGCACATCCCAACCCAATGCCGATCAACCGGCCTCAACATCTGCCGAGAAGAAGGAGGAAGTTGAACACGATGAACAAGCACATACTGGTGCAGAGACCTCGAATCTGGCAGTGCAGAAAGAAGAGCAACCACGGACGTCAACAGAGGTGGAAGCAGCAAGAGGAGATAAAGCCGGCCCTTTACCAGCACCAATTGACACCTCAATGCCCGCCATGACCCGACAGAACTCCGAGGCGATTGGACCCTCGACAGACCTGCCCACTCCCATGCTACAACCGCCTTCGTCAGTTCTGGCGGCCGGGCCAGTCGTACAATTCACCCTCCTGCTGGCTTCCACAGGGACTCGGCATCCCTTCCAGCTCAACGAGAAGTACTTGAACAAGCGCAACGTCACGGCAGCAGACCAAGAAGGCAAATTCGATCCTTCTACCATAAGTGTCTACACACTGAAAGAGCTGATACTGAAAGACTGGCGAGACGGTGAGCTCTCATATATCTTTCGACTAGCATATCTCGGCTAATATGTCTATCAGACTGGGACCAGAAACCAAGTTCGCCTTCTGCTATACGCCTCATCTTCTTCGGTCAGCTCTTGACCGACAACGTCAGTTTGAAGGGTAAGCGAGGTGTTCGAGTTCTACATTCACATTACTAACTTTTACCAGAATGCAAACTCCAAACTGACGGCACTCCGAATGTCCTGCACATCACCGTCAAGCCTCAGGAAGTCATGGACGATGAAGAAGCCGGCAAGGGTAAATCTAGCATGTCACGCGACCGAGATGGTGGCGATAGCACGCCAGGGTGCAGATGCGTCATATTATGAGCCAACTCCTGACACTCGACAACGAAAATACCAGCGTCCTGCTGACGGCAAGCGACCACGAGCAACAACATTGAGTCGAAGATGCCGAACTCTGCACGGAAGGCTGCACATATAGTCTGTAGCAAGCCCGCACATATCAGGGGAGAGTGTTAAGCAGCAACCTCTCGGCCCCTGCAGTCTCGGTCGGCGCTATCGGCATGCATGTTGCCCTCTGCTCCTTCGAGAGGCTGCTTCGCCGAACGCTGGCCAACTTAGAGCAGAAGCGATGGGAACTCCGGCACCGACGAATTATATTCCTGCACAGTCTGTGCATGTACTCGATATGGCCTTGAAGGGGAATCAAGGTTCGCCCTTACAATGGATGGGGGACGCGAGCCGTAACGTAGTAGGAGCTCTAGTATGGAGGGAGATGCGCAGGTCGCTTGTTCAACTGGATTGACAACACCACTGTTCATGTATAGATTATTGTAGACCATCACTCTCGAATACACTCATGTACAGCATACATGTATATGCCCGACCATCTATCCTTTGCAGTGTAGCGTCGTGAAGTGATTGGATTTCTGCCAGAGCAGAAGCTTTGTGAATCATCAAAAATTGTTTCCCCTCCATCCAACCTTCAACCAACAATTCTCAATTCGACAAGCTGGCCGCGCATCTGATCAAGAACAATTTTCGTTCTCTGTCCAGCAGAAGAGGATTTGTTCCCTCGCGACGGATATTTCCAATACCGATTCCACTCCCATACCGAGCTCTCGTACGGAACCTTTCATACACGCCCTTCACGATGACAACCGCTTTCGACGACCGCACAAAGACTCTCCTTACTTCTTCCTACCCTGGCATTGACCTCTCCGCCTCGCCTGCCGAGCTGTCCAAGGCTACTTTTGCAGACCAGTCATACACTCCAGCCGAAGAGCAGGACATCTCAGCATGGCTCAAGAAGTCTTCAAATGTTGAGTCAAGCGTGCCAGAGCTCAATAGCCACCTCTCCTCCCGCACGACTGTCATTGGCTCAAAGCCGTCGATAGCAGATGTAGCCTTGTACTCGAAGCTAGCACCCCTCGTGTCATCTTGGAGCGACGAGCAACGGACAGGAAAGGACGGTCATCATCACATTGTGCGATTCGTCGACTATGTACAGAACGCGGATATCTACAAGCTTAAGATTACAGACTCGGACAAGGTCAAGATCGACGCCGACAAGGTTCTCTCTCCCATACCACCGGTCGACCCGAAGGCCGAGAAGGAGCGCAAGAAGAAGGAGAAGGAAGCCGCCGCTGCCGCCGCCGGAGGTGCAGCCAGCACAAACGCTGGCAAGGAGAACAAGTCTCTGCCCGAGCGTGTTAAGGAGAAGGCCAGCGAGGCAAAGGACAAGGTAGCGGCGGCAGTCACGGGTGAAGCTGGGGCACCTCAAAAGAAGAAAGAGAAGGCGCCCAAACAGCCCAAGCCACAAAAGGCGGCGCCAGTGGAGAAGCCCCTTTCCCCTTCTCTTATCGACCTCCGCGTAGGTCACATCCTCAAGGCCGTCAATCACCCCAATGCCGACAGTCTTTACGTCTCGACGATCGCATGCGGCGACGCGCCTGGCACCGATAACACGAGTGAATATGAAGGCCAAGTCGTGCGGACAGTGTGCTCTGGTCTGAATGGCCTTGTACCGCTCGAGTCGATGCAAGGGCGCAAGATCGTGGCTGTGTGCAATCTCAAGCCTGTGACGATGCGAGGGATCAAGTCAGCTGCGATGGTACTTGCTGCTTCACCGCGCCTGAAGGAAGGTGAAACGGACGACCACAAGGGACCGGTCGAGCTCGTGGAGCTGCCAGAGACCGCCAAGGCCGGCGACAGGGTGTACTTTGAGGGCTGGGAGGGAGAGCCAGAGCCGGTGCTGAACCCGAAGAAGAAGCAGTGGGAGGCGGTACAACCAGGATTCACGACGACCGAGGGTGGAGAAGTGGCATTTGATCCGGAGGGCACGGAGGGATTAAAGGGCAAGGGCAGTTTTGGAAAGCTGATGGTGGGAGGGAAGGTGTGCACTGTGCCCACGCTCAAGGGGGCGACGGTGAGGTAAAAAAGAATGAATCGCCACGGATTCCGTCTTCGAGTCGAGCATTGAGATGCGGCCCAATAATCAGCCGACTCTTTCGCCCAAATTGTGCATGGCGGCGTATTCGAGGCTCCATGGGGCCTCACTAGTGCTCAGCCATGATTGATGGTTCGCGTGCATTTAGCGATGATAGAGAATCCGATACCACAAATGCGTGTCCGACCACCAGATTTGTTCATGTCGTAGCTTCCCGGTCGGACCATCGCTTGCAACATTCTTGAAAGAAAAGAAAAGCCACATCGTGCATCAAATCGCGTTGCCAGACAGATCAAGCACCGCACAAGAGATCCTGTCAAGACGCTACCTCTGCAGCCAAACCAACGAGAGACGACGTGCATGATCCACTAATCGATCGAGATGCTGTAGAGCAAGCCGCCATTTGTGGTAATATGTTGTACAGCCTCATGCAATCACTACCTTTACAGCAAGACTACACGAACCAGATTAGCAGGTGTGACCGTCTCAATCAATCCAACCAAGATGAGCACGTTACGGAAAGAGCAACCCGGTCTGTCACACTACTTGCCGGTGGGGTCAAATGGTACAAACGTGCCTAGACGTCGATGATCTGTAGGGCCTGAGCAATTCGCTGAATAAGAAAATTAAGGCGTGGTCGAAAGCATCACACCTCTCTTTCTCGGACCTGACCGGTATCGCTGCTTAGCTCGTCGCTAGTCTTAGGAGTACCAGGAACCACTATCGAGCATGGAAGTGCTGATCGACGACAGGACCAGGTTGGAAGGCACGCAGGACAAGAGCTGGTCAACAATCTCAGCGACAATGATGGGTGAGGGAGACAGCAAACCTGGTCAACCATCTTCACGCACACCACGTCTCGGTCTCATTAACCACGATCGTCGTCAAGTCAGCAAGATCTGGCCACCGTAATCTGATTCTTGCGTACCAAGTGGAACATCCCACATGGCAGCAGAACAACAAGGGCTCAGTCTGTCATTTACGCTTCCACTCCTTCTGGCGACCTTCCAGAAAACCACGAAACCCGTGGACTAGCGGCAGGCCCACGCACAGCTGGGGATATGGCCTTCTTGGCCATCCCCAAGATGGGACAAGACATGCCCGTCGGTGACGACGCTCGACAGCCACCGACGCCGTATGTCCTCGACCTTCACCGCTTGAGCGTCCATGATCTGCCTGGGGGAGGACCACCCTTTGGATCCCGACTGGGAATCTCCCCGCCGAGCCTGCTTGACCATACTAGACCGCGGCTTGCTATTCTTCGTACTTGCTTGAAAAGTCCGACGAATAGCTAAGCTAGTGGTTCCATCGCTTGCACCACCCCGGAACACCACCCCCAACACCGTCTTTGGGACCAGCGTCTCCGGACCAGGTCAGTCGCGCATGGCTTCCGCAGTGTGTCGTCTATCTTTCTTTGATTTCCTCCCAGGGTTACAAAGCTTCTGTCATCCAGAAAGCATGGGCCTCGCCCTCTCATTTTTGAGTCTTCTACTCCTGCAATGAGCCCTGATCGTCCCTCAGGCCATTTGCAATCACTATTCTTTTCATACAAACTCTCTCCATGAAGCAAGCTACACGTACAGATGACGCCGCCGCAAACAGACTCGGGCGTAAGTGTTATTCCGTTCTCGACAAACTCCCCTTACCCAGCCATGTCCCTACTGCAAACCGTTCCTTCAGCTCCTGCCGCCCCCGCAAAAAAACCCCAAAAACGCTCAGACGAGTCAGTCAGCTTCTCGTTCTTCAAGACTGACAATGTCTACCACAGGCCTCATCACCTGTTGGCGGCGGCTCGGTGACGTCCAAGGCAAAGGCTGAGAAGATATCCAATCTCGTCAGGACCAGAGAGAATCAACGGAGATCGCGCGCTCGCCGGAGAGAGTACATTGCCGGCCTCGAAGCCAAATACCGCAGATATGAAGCCATGGGAGCGGAAGCCAGTGTGGAAATACAACAAGCTGCCAGAAAAGTGTTGGAAGAGAACAGACGTCTGCGCAGCATCATACAGGAGTATGGTCTGAAGGTGGAGGAGAACGAAGAACGTCCAACGGAGAAGGTCGAGAGTCTGCTCTCCAGGAAGCGGACATTGGAGGACGATGGAACGCTACCTACCGGGCGATCAATCGCGCTTAAGCCTGCCTCGGGCTTGGAAGAAGTCGCTGAGCGCTCAGCCTCGGTCGTCGCCGCCGCCAGACCTACCATTGGCACAGCGCAGTCAAGTGTCACCGCGACACCGCAGCCCCAACGACAACAGCTGACATTGGTCACACCGAAGATAGAGCCCGGACTGGAGACATTCGATCACGATGGATGGGAGTCGGACTCGGCCAATATGCAGACCCCTCTGCGCCAGATGGCTTCTGGGCAAGAGGCATGGAGTGCACCTCCTACAGGTCCCTCCCATCCCTACCAAGCACAGCAAAATTGGGCACCTCACATCACGGGCATGAGTCTAGATGCGCAAGAACTCGCAGCAGCAGCAGGTCTGTCGTTGTCAGACCCCAGCATACGCTATCTCCTCACGGACCCCGACACCCTCCTCAAGCAAATGTACGGCCTGCCTGCGGAAAGCTACCAGCAGAGCCAACGACAAGTCGGCTATCAAAGCTTGACAGGTCCTGCAAGCTCACACTCCGACGCCGAGTTCCACTGGGGCATTTCTCAGCCCCAACACCATCCCTCGGCCTCACAACAGCAGCAGCATCCACAAATGGCCCATTCTCAGCATCCGTCGCAAATGAACACACCACAAATGGGCGTCCCTCAACCTCATCAGCAGATACAACACCAGACCAACCATCAATACCCCCAAGGTCAAGGCCAAATGTATCCTCCACCAGGATACCAATATCCGCAACGCTGAAAATCCCTCATCCGTAACAGCACTGGATGAGCCCTGCATTTGCCCGGCACTTATGACCGGCATGTGGCGTATCCCAAAGCGTAATACAGCCCCAAACGCCCAACATAGGCGGTCCAGTATAGCCAGAGTTTGCGTGGCGTCAATGCGGCGTCGTAGCCCTGGGTATAGGGCTGATGTTCTGCATGATACACGTGCTTTCCTGATTCCGGTTTCGGGTTGGGTGATTGATAAGGGTGTCTTCTATGAATAGCTTCACGCGCCAAGATCAAGCTGCAAGTGAGGCGAGGGCACGATTGAACGTGTAGTACAGCATGGAGCTTCCTTTGGACCGGCGAGGGCGGGGTGAGGTCTGTCAGCTAAAACAGGCAATGTTGCTTGCTTCGCCTGCTGGCGAGAACGGAGTACATATTGGGAGAGGAACATCCATCATCAATGCCATGGGGAGCCCTCAACTAATCAATCTCGACTCGTGGCAGTCACCGCCACCGCCACCTCTCCATCCCTTGATCGGCTTCGGGAGCGACTGGATCTGTCTCAACGGACGGTACAGCCAGCCACGCCTGACACAAGCGACAGGCAATTATTCCTGCGCCGGAGACCGCGGGTGCTTGCAACCTCCCAGTGAGGCGCTCAGTTGATCAGCGAGGGACGGAGTCGGTCATCGAGGCACGCAGGGAGAGAAATGGGGAAGCTTGGATGGGCGCCGGGCACAGTGATCGAGAGGTCCAGCGCCGCCCACGTCCGTCGGAGGGCAGAGAAACAGGGCCGAGGTTGCTTCCGAGACACCTTGTACGTCGTGAAGTCGCTTCATGGCATGATCTTGCACGAGCCGTGTCATGGCTTTGGAGCAAGGATACGGAGTGCCGCCTTTGAGCAAGGACAAGGGCTACAGGCGTGGCAGAGATCGCAAGCAGAGACTGGATGGGGCACATGAAGGTATGAAAGCTGATTCTGATTGATCAGGCTGGATGCAGGATGCAGGATGCTGGACGCAGGGCATTGAGTCGCGCCGACCCTGTCCTCGTCTCTCAAGCGGTGATGAAACCGAGCTAGTCTGCCGAACCTCTACCGTGAGGATTCCCTGATAACGCCTACGCTAAATAAAGATTACAACACCCCATTATCCTTGTGATTCTGTCCATTCCCACTCCTGCGAGGCAGATCGCTCGTGTCTTGCCATGCCGCCGTCGTCGTTGCACAAGGCACATGACGCACCTGGTCCAGATGCCAGTCCTGCCTCGTCCGTCGCCCTTCCCCACTCCGCCTGCAGCAAAGCTCTCACCTACCCGTCGAGATTCATAAACTCCTCCAACCCATCCCCCCCTTGGCCCCTCTGCCCCTGCGCTCGCCCCTGCCCTGTCCCCTCCTGCCCCACCCCCTCCCGCCAACCCCCCGGCACCGCACTTCCCAACGCCTCCCCCCTCGTCTCCCGCCTCACCTCCCTCACTTCCCCCGCTCCACTCCCCGGCGCCCTCACACAGTCCAGTCTTCCGTTCATCTTGGGTCCCATCTCCCCCGCCTCTCCCCTCGCGAGCTCCGCTTCCCACGCCGCGCTCCCGTTCATGACGGGGAAGAGGAGGGTTGTTTCGTACCACCTCCCTTTGATCTCGTGCGTGGCGACGGAGACGGAGGGGCGGGTGAGGACGTAGGTGGAGTGGCTGGCTTTCAGGCGGGTGGTGGTGGCGTTGCGGAGGGTGAGGTCGTGGGTGAGACGGGTGGGGAGAGAGGCGGGGTGGTCGATGGAGGAGGTGGAAGGGAGGGTGCGGAGGGTGTACATGTCTCCTTGTAGGGATAGGGAGCGGGACAGGATGGCGTTGTTGAAGGCGGAGGTTTGGGTTGTTTCGGTGATGCCGTGGAGGATGAGGATGTCGAGACTGTTGGGCGTGGAGCTGGTGCGGAGACGGACGGGGTCGCCGATCCAGAGACGTTCGGCGCCAAGGTAGAGGCCGTTGTAGGTTGTTGTGGTGCCGGTTGAGGAAGGCGTGGTGGTAATGGGCTCGAAGGGGGTGAAGGAGATGTCGATGGCTTTGGCGGCGAGGATGGAGCCGTCGACTTCCATGTCTCCTTCGCCGTACTTTTTGGCGTAAATGCCTTGCCAGTCGGCTGTTTCGAATGTGACGGGCATGCCATTGAGAGCAGGGTGGGTGAAGCTTGGGACTGACCACGCAAGCCAGGGGCGGAGCAGAGATTCGGATGTGATGGTCACTGCTGGTGGGTGCTGATATGGGTGAGATAGTGGTTGGATCAAGAAAGCTGGCGAGCTTGGCCCAGTCTGGTTCTGGAACCAGCGACGTGTGATGACTCCGAGACCCCATCTAGTGCCTCTGTTGAACCATACCAGCTCGCCTTGTCGAAAGATTGAAGTACCGTAGGTCATATCGAGCCGCTGGTCTTCATTCTTGGGCGTGAGATCTGGACGACCCGCGCGATGTGTGAGTGGTGCCCTGTCGCCAGTTGTAGCGGGTTTCGTGTCTTGCTGTGATGACTGTCGTTGCATAGACACCCTTTGTGCAGGCTCCTGTTTAACTACCTTCGTCTCTTGCTTTACCTCTTTCTTGGCCTCCTTCTTGATAGCTTGCAGTGATTTGTCGTCAATCTCTTCCGGACAGCATATCTTGCACCAGCAGTTGTCTGGATCTCCATCCTCATCCGTAGCCAGCCATAACAAATGTGGATAGAAGTCTGCCGGGCTCCTGAACCGTTTCCTCTTTCCAAGTGGATGTCCATACAGATAGGCGTCCTGTCGTTCATTTCCACCACCTGCATGGTTCTTCACGGTCTTTACTGCTTTCGACTCGTCCTCTGCTCGCTTGACGTGCTCGTAAAGTCGATAGTTCTCTGGAAAGCTCGCAAGCATGTACCCCCGCTCTATCACGATCAGCACATGTAGCATTGTGGATTGGAGGCAGCTCGATTACCTGGATCTGCTTGGCCCATATCTCGTGCTAGCATACCGCCGAGCTTCCTCCTCCAGTCGAGATGCTTCTGCTCGTCCATGTCCACCTCGCGATAGTAGTCACTGATGCCATTGGCATCGGGCTTACGGTCGAGCTGATCTGGTGTCGGCTCATTCTTCTCTTTGATCTTGTGCCGATTCACAATGTTGATTTTGCCATCCGACCGAGACACATACAAAGGGAAGAAGCGACCCATGATGCTGGAGGTCGCATGTGTGCGGTGCTAAGATGCTCTGGTTTCTTGACATTGAATTTACAGTCGGCCGGGTTCACGTCGGAGTTATTCTTGCTCCCAAAAATCCCGGGATAAGCTTGGCAATCTAGATAGCTACGCACACCAAAATCCACCAATATTAGCCTATTTCGTGAATTATACATCCATTTCGCATCTATTTAAGGCCGAACTGGTCTATACTATTAATCTATCTCGGCAGCCGAGCTAGGCATCTATCTAGCACAACTTTAACTCTATCTCGGCTACGAACTAGATATAAGCTAGATTGACACTCCTATAGCGCCGAGTCTATCTTAGCTATCTATCTAAGATTAACACGATCTCTAAGCCTTTTTTAAGGATAGAAAGATAATAGATAGTATATATAGGCTTATATCTTACCTCTTATATAGCGCTATTAGCTAGAGATATATAAATTAGTATAATACTAGGCACATTAAGCTTCTAATTGCCCTCTAAGATAGGGGCTAGCTAAGGACCCTTACTAACGAGATACTTAATAATCTTAAACGCCTTATAGTAGATAAGCCTAATATATACTTAGACAAGTATATAGAGTACCTTAAGCTTAAATAGAGCGTAATAGTGTTACAATCTACTATTAGTTATAGCCTTCTTTCTCGAGATTTGCTACTTAAGGTAATAGGTCGGAGTACTAGCTAGAGGGATAAGGGATTATATAGTACTTAGCGTAAGGATATTAAGCACTATTAGAGCAACTAGCTTGTCTTTGTTAATAAGGCTATAGTAAGTAAAAGGTGCTTAATAAGGCACTAAGGTTATACTATATAAGGCGTACTAGTAGCGGATTAGATAGGCTAGTATATTAGTAAGCGCTTCTTAGTACTTCTAGCTATTACTAAGGAGAGGTAGTTAAAGGATCCTATAGTCTTCTAAGGCTCGATTACTACTAAGATCTTCGAGGATTAGTTTTAGAACTGTCTAATACTATAGTATATACCTTTTCTAGGCCTATAGTTAGTAGTAGTATTAGATAATTACTTAATCTACTAGTGTAAAGTAAGTAAAATCTAATATAAATAAGCGCTAAGCTAAAACTTTAGGTACTTATATATATTACTTGTAGTTACGGAGTTACTATTATCTTTCTACTAGTCTATTTACTAGATCTTAATCTAATAGAGAAGAGCTTCTACCTATTAAAGTAGTAGATACGCTATTATTACTACCTTACGCTAGAGTAGCTATTACTAGAGTATTATAGCGATTTTATTAACTTTATGTAAGAGGCAGCTAATAGGTTTAGTAATAGCGTAGATTAGAAGGCTATCTTTAGAAGCTATATAGTAAATATGTAATATTAATAGAAGGACTATATAAGCTTATTATTCTCTATATTAGTCTTAATATTAGCCTTATTATTACGCTATATACCGTCCTATAGTTCTCTATTAATAGGTGGTAAATACTTACGTATAAACCTCTAGAAAGATAACTAGATAAGGCTACGAAGGCTAAATTATAGTATAGCCTCTTTAATATTATTCTTTAATACCCTTTAAAGTAGTTTTACGTTTTAGTAGCTACGCTTAAGGTCCGTAAAGGTAGCACTAAGCTATGCTTAGTAAGCTAGATTTTTATACTTAAGGAACTTAAAAAACTAGTAGAGGTAGGCTAGAGAGTTAAGTCCCTTAGTATATAAGGAGGATTTATTACTTTAAGAGTATAGTAATCTTAAACTATATTAAGCTAGATAATAAGAGTTAGTAGAGGAGCTAGTAGAGGTCGGAAGAGGTACTATAGAACTATAGCTATTTATAAAGAACTATTAGTAGAGAGGGGGGGAGTAGGGGAGGTATAGAGGAGCCCTAGTAGAAGAGGAGAAGAACTAGCCTTTAATACCTCGGCGTTAGTTACGTTGCTTCTAAATCTAGTAATAGCTCTTCTAAATTTGCTTAATTACGTACTTTAAAGGCTACTAAATAGTTAAATTACTAGCGTAGAGGTCCTTATACTATATAAAGGCTACGTCCTTATTAATAGAATAGTATATAATAGCCTTAGTATTATCTATAGAGAAGTAAGCTACTTAACGCTCGTTTAGATAGTATATACTAGTATAACGCTAAAAACTCCTTATATCGAGCTAGAATTAATCTTAGAAGTGTATCTTAGCCTAATAATTATATACTAAGTTAGTGCGTATCTCCCTAAGGTCGTTCTAGCTTAATCGAGCATCTAGTAGTACGTACTTAGTTAATAGAGGAGGCGCTAGCTACTAGAATTATAACGCCTAGGGTAGTTAGTAGGTAGGGTAAGGTATATAATTTAGATACCTATACCCTACCCTACCTATACCCTACCTACCTCTTAGTATACCTACGCTAAGGTAGGTAAGGGTAGAGTATACTAGGAGGTAGGTAGAGTAGGGTAGAGTAATTAATTTTATACCTAGTAGGGTATTAGTAATCTAAAAAGTTTAAGTAGTAATCTTAAAAGTTAATAAGAGAGGATTACTAATTATAGATTCTAATTATAAACTATATTCTCTAATGCTACTACTTATAGATTTTGTACTTTTAATCCCTATTATACCTAGGTATTAGATATCTCCTTATCCTTAACCTTAGTAGTATCCTTATCCTTTATATTCTTATTCTTATTATTATTATTAGTGTTAGTCTTAAGCTTAGAGTACTCTATAACCTTATTATTCTTATCCTTACTATCTAACTTATCTTTAACTTTAATACCTAAATAATTATTCTCTTTACTACTAGCTTCTTTATCTAATATCCTTTCGATCTTATCCTTATCTTCCTTAATCTCCTCCTTATACTTGTTATTATTGTCTCCTTTATAGTATAGCCTAGTACTACAGAGTTTAAGCTTAGAGATACGTTTATACTTAGGAGGTAGAGAAACGACTTACCTATATAATTATTAGAATATACTATAATTAAAGACTATAATAAACTTACTACTAGTTAGGATCCTATAAGACTACTAATTCTATAGGAGGGAGCTCTTTAAGCTACTTAAAAAAAATCTTATATATCTATTTATTATTAGTGTCGTTAGTAATAAGGCTTATATAGCTATCCTAGTAAATCTAGCGCTATAGCTTCTCGATGATACTACTAGTACTATAGATATATATATAGGCTTATATTAGCTATTGTTTACCTTACTAATTTACTACTATATTATCTTAGATACGCTTAATAATCTTATTATACTCTTACTTTTATAGAGTCTTTCTAATACTAGCCTATTTCTTATAGGTCTATATAAATATAGATTCGAGCTACTTACCTATAATAATTAGTACTACTATAATAGTATACTATAATAATAGACTTACTACTCCTCTACTTATTAAAGCGTTTCTTCTCTATATTATTAATAGTATTATTAATTTTAACATTCTACTTATTAGTAGAGAGCTAGTCCTACCTATTCTCTATCTTAATCTTATTACGTAAAGTACTAACTACTTTATAATCTATTATATAAGCAGTAGCTAGAGCTTACTCCTTATATATATGCTAAGAAGCAGAATCTCTCTACCTAATAGTATAAGTGCTTTAACTTAGAGGTCTAGAGTATCTAGCGATAAATCTAGTCTTATAGCCCCTTCTAGTTTAACTAGCGCTACGCTAAGAGATCTAGTATTTAATTTCCTACTACTTAGAATTAAACCCTTAGTATTATTAGTAACTATATATAATAAGAAACTATAATTAATACCCCTAATAATTCTCTTAGAATATTCTCCCTAGAGTCTTCTTCCTACTTAATTACTACCTACTCTTTCTACTCTATCTTAATATCTTCTATAGGTGTAGACATTTAATTAAATATAATAAAAAGAGTATTTATAGTATATAAATTATATATAAGGTAAGTAAAAGAGGTAAAGGTATAAAGGTAAAGTTAGAGTTAGAAATTATAATTTATAAATATATAAAATAATAAAAGGAGAAGCTAGGGTAAGGAATAAGGAAGCTATTATTATATAAGTTATTTATTATTCTCCTATTATTTTCTATTATTAATAGTAAATAGCGTATCTAATAATAGATTTTATATTCCTTACTCTAGCCTTCCCTTTTTACTATTTTATATATATTAAAATTTTATATATAAACTTTAACTTCTTAGCTATATATAAATAACCTCTTATTCTACTATAGTATATACTAAGAATCGTCCTTAAGCTACTACTAGTCCTAGAGAAAGAGGTTATAAAGGGAAGTAACCTACTATAAAGAAGGCGCTATAATCTAGAGCTAAGCCTAGAAAGAAGTATAGATATAAGCCTAGTAGTAATTATTATAGTCTTTAATTATAGTATAGAACTAATAGAAGCTAGCCGTTACTCTCCGAGAGATTTGTCGCTACTAGAAAGAAGTTACTCTATTATTCTATAAGCTTCCCTTTTCTTACCTTATCTATAAGATTACTTAGGACTTTAAGTCTAACCTCCGCTTCTAGACTAGTATAATTAGAGCTCTCTAGGAATTAGTAGAGGCATTTATTATTAGATATATAGAAGGTATATACTTATCTAATATATGTTAAATTCTCTATTAATACTATATATAGACATAAACCTTAATACTATCTATACTAAGCGTATTACTATCTAGGCTAAGAACTCTAGCCTTACTAAGCGCTACTATAAGAAGTTCTAGGTTAGTAATACGTTAAGGGTTAGAGCTTTAGGTAGTACTTTATACTAGAGGAATAGTATAGAGAGAGTAACGAATTTCTTTACTATAATAATATAATATAATAATACTTTAATCCTTTCTATTTATTATATACTTTAAAGGTTAGAATTAAAAATGTTAGTTATAATTAATATTTATAATTATATATAGGCTACTAGCGCGTTTTAAAATTCCTTACGTAAAGTAATAGTAGAGAAGACTTTCTAATAGTCTAAAAATAAATCTATTATTTAAAATTATATAGCTAAATAAGTATAATATTATAAACACCTATACTATCTATAATACTATATAACCTCTACTCTACTATAGTAGACTCCGACGATCTAATCGATTTATAACTATGTCTTCTATTAACTCTATTAGTTATAGTAATCTCTATCCCTTAAGATTTGCTTAACTATTGTTTTACTATATAATAACGTAATAAGGGTAGTTAGCCTATATAACGGCATCTTCTAAAGTGTCTAACGCTTAATCCCTTAGTACGTCCCGACGAATAAATAGACCTCTAAAGCTTCTTAACGTAGTAGAACTTAACACTTTAGGTATCTCGCTATAGTTACTCTAAGGAGTTCTATATACTACACTAGAACTTAAAACTAAGGACTAGACAAGTATAGGGATATTTTAGAGAAGCTATATAGGTATTAGATAACCGTCTATACGTTTACTACCTACGGTATAGTAATACTCTTACCTACTCTACGCTAGGAAAGAATAGTACTAATGTAATAAGTAAATATAGAGAGTTAAATTTTTGTAGGAAAGTAATAAGACTAGTCTATAAGGAAGCACTAGTAGTCCGAGTACTTATATAACTTCGAGCTTGTCTAGTAATTAATTAGAAAAACGTTCTATTATATTTAGTTACTCGCTTCTAATTAGAGCTTATTTAAACAGTTATTAACTATAATTAGTCCTTCTACACTATTAAGCGACTATTATTTTAACGGTTTATATAGTTCTTATACCTAGGAGCACTTATACTAAGCCGTAGTTATTTCGCTACACTCTTTATTAACGAATTTAAGACTCTCTATAAAAGCTTATTATAGGATCTTAATAAGACTATAAAGATTTTAATTATACTTAATAGCTAGTCTACTAACAACTACTTAGGCTTTATTATAATTAAAGCTTATTACATTAACGACTAATAGTAGCTCTAGGAATAACTATTAGATATAGTACTACTTCGTAGTTAATATATAGGGCAGAATATAGCTACTAAGCTTATATAGGTACTCTAGTAGTATAATCTCTAGGACTAGCTTCTAGTAATTACTACGGATAATATAAGTAACAATTATACGTTACGTAAGACTATATATAAGCTTCTAAGATAGATAGGTATTATATAGGACTTATAAGAGAATACTATTCTATACCTTATATATATTATTAACCTAGTTATATAAGACATTATTAAGTACCTTAACCTTTAGACTACTAAGGAAGAAGAGTAGGCTACTAGGCTTAAAAGATAGTACTTAAAAGATATCTCTACTAAACTCTTAGTACTAAACTCGCTTTAGAAGGTTAGCTTTCTAATTATAGTTTCTAATTATAGTCTAATAAATTGCTAGCTTTATATAACTTATATTACTATTAACCGATTACCTTAATAGTTTAAGAGGTTTATTAACCTCTAATAAACTATAACGCCTCGAGAGCGTAAGGTTATTATTCGAGATATTAAGATATAGTAGAACTTAACCTTCGATATATATAAGTATAGTCTCGAGCTTAGGCTATTTATCGACAAATAGCTTAAGTAGGAAATTATACTAAAAGGCTCTACTAGTACTAGATCTAACTTAGTTAGTAATAATACTAGTAATCTAGACTATAAGGATCTTAAGTGTCTTTATCTTAATAGTATAGAATAGAATTACCTTAAGCTAGTTATAAAAATACTTAAGAACTTTAAGGAAGTAACTACCTCTCTAAGTACTATCGGCCGCCTATAGATCTTATATATCTAGATAATATATAATTAACTATTTAACTTCCTTAATATAATTAAGAATAGTATTATAGGTAAGGAGAAGAATAATAAGAAGCGTTAGCCTATAGTAGTTAGAAGGGTAGCGTAACGTAGTTAAGATAAACTATTAAAGTACTATTCTTATACTAATAACGAGAGAGGTTACCTCTTTAATTATAGTACTATTCTTAACCCTTTATAAAAGCTAACTCCCTACGAGGTTTATAGCTTATAGATATATTATTATAGTAAAGCTAATAGTAATATAGGACGAGACCTAGGCTAAAACTAATAAGGGAAGTATTATAAGTAGTTCCTTAACTACCTTAGTCGTTATAATAGTAAATTACTATTAAGTTAACCTAAAACCCTTAACGCTATAATCTTGTCTAATAATAAAGAGGATTAGTTCCGTCGACCTTAGGTACCTATATAGATTATCTCCCTATAGACTAGCTTTAGCTTCTAATCTAGTATAGGGTCTATATCTCTAGAACGAGAGGAGAAAGGACAAACTATACGTTAAGAGGGTAAGGATTACCTTAGTATCCCTCCTATTCGAATTTAACTAGGGACTAAATTTAAGTTACTTAATTAGTAGAAGACTAATAAGAAGGAGTTTCTATAGCTTACTAAAGTTGCTTACGATATTCTTACTATACTAATAGCTAGCGTAGGTATTAAATACGTCTTTAATATAGTAAAGAATATTATTAGTAATAGAAGACACTAGCTTACTATATAAACTATCTAGTAGCTTGTTATTATAAAGCTTATAATAAGTCTCTCTTTATTAAGTAGTAATATTATTACTAGTAGTTATTAAGATACTATTAATAGTAGTTATAAAGATACTACTATAGACGAGGTAGATAACTTACTTAAGCTACCTTCTTAAGAGAGTAACTTTGTTCTAAGCAATTACGAGGAGGACAATAATATTAATAATAACAAGCCTCTAGTAAAGCGTATAAGATTATCTATAAGGGTATAGGATAGAACTATTTATAAATACGATAACTAAGCGTATAAGATACTATAATTAGAGACTATAATTATTACTGTCCTTTTTAATTTTAAATTCTATATAATATCTTATATTAGAGAATTAAGAGAAGCTTCTATTACTTACGTAATACCTACCTACGTATAGGTATAGGTTATAGTAGGTAGAGTATTTAGGTACGCGAAATACCTACTACCTAACCCCTACTATACCTACTACTAAGAATACCCTACCTAACCTATACCTACTATACTAAGAAATAATACTCTACCCTACCCGTAGTAGAATACCTACTACCTACTAACTACCCTAATAACGCCTCTAGAGAAGCGCTTAGTATAACTAGTGTAGCTATTACCTCTACTACTAGTATACTCTATAACTCCTTAATAATAAGCTTAAGAAACTAGACTCTAATTCTACTATAGAATTATAGCTACTACTTAAGCCTATTATAGGAAGAATTAAGAGCGTTAAAATCCTTAAAGACTATATATAGTTTAATAGTGTTTATATAGTTAAAGAGCTTAGTATTACGCTTCTTAAACTACGTGTCGACCTCTCTTTAGCTAGTAATCCGGTCGACAAGGTAGTATAAATCTAGCTAGAGGCTTAATAGACTCTTACTAGTATTACTAGTACTTTCTACGTTACTAATTATATCTCTATTAAGGTTAGTAATCTACCTTAAAAGGAAATTAACAACTTATAGCTATAAGCTAGCTAGTAGTAAAGCCTCCTACTAGCTTAATACCTATCGACTCCTTAGTAATAATAATACTATACTATAAGTACTAGAGGCCTTAGAAATAGAGCGCTAGGTACCTTTCCGACCTTCTAAAGCCCCTTATAGTGTTTATTTATTAGTATCGCTATTATGTAGTACTTAGAGAGGTTATTAGAGGTTACTCTTAGTATAAGTATAGGTCCTTAGACTAGTAGCACTTTTAGCTCCTTTTATTAGCTACTTTAGTAGAGTCTTCTTAATAGCCTTTATAACTAGCGCCTTCTACTTCTTACTTATTTCTATAGTAGTAGCTTAAGGCTTACTTCTCTTATAATAAGTTAGTAGTTTTAAATAGATAGGCTTAGGCTTAAAGGTTAAAGGTAGCTTACTAGCTATTAAGTAGCTAGAGTAATATAAGTTACTCTAAGAGTATTTAATAGGCTCCTCTAATACTAGAGGCTCTCGAAATTAAACGTTTTAAGTACTTAACTAAGTGTTACTATCGCTCGGTAGAGTAGGTATTTACTCTAAGTTTAAGAGTAGTAATAACCTTCTAGTATCTAGAGAAGTACATAATTATATTATATATTAACTAGGACATATAGTTAACTACTCTTTATTAATCTCGTAACTACCCTTAGGCTAAGGAGTCGGAGACTATTTAGAAATAGTAGAAAGGTTATCTAGTAGTAGTAACGCTATAAAGAAGTTAAGTAAATTAGTAAGGGCGTACTAATAGCTAATTTAAGCTTAGGTAGAAATATCAGTCAATAGGGATATTAATACACCCTTAATCCCTATATCAGTCAGTTATCTAGCTTAATTATAGCTTTATAGGGGGTGTAAACCGTGTTAGGAGTGTTGTTTAGGGGTAAATTGGTGTCTAGTCACGCAAATTCGCGGAGGCCGCGCCAAGCTTATCCCGGGATTTTTGGGAGCAAGAATAAGCAGCGCGATATAAATCCCCACCCCCAGTCAACTTCCAGTTTCATTGTTCCCTCCCTTGACCGCAATATCAGGTAGTTGGGAATGTCCCATCTCGATTTCTGGTATGCATGCATCTGAAAATAGCTCCGTGGTCGAGAGGAATGGAGGCTTCGTGACTGATGACAGGCACGGGTCTGGTAGTATTCTCCCCATGTTTCTTTGATTTTACATGAATACCTCCCAAAGAATAGATGGTGATGCTCAAAGCATCGGTAAGGATGCACTGGTGACATGGCGAGAAATCAGATGCGCAAAAATCGGGTGACAACATAGATGTCCCATCCACTGCTAGCAGGTAGTGGGGGATTAGTTTGCATGACGGCAGGAGAGACATACCACAAGAGATGGCAGGTGCTCGTTCCAGCAGTACGTGACTATGTTCGATGTGTGTGTGGGCTATAAGTCTTTGTGGCATGTGCCGACCCCCTGAGGAAGTATATATTGTTTTTCAACCTTCTTCCTTCCAATCTACAGAGGCTTCCGTATACTCTGCCAGACTCCTCGTCTGGTTCAGATGCCAGAAGTCTACTGTATCCCCGAATCACAACGAGCGAAAAGCGCCCCGAAACTCTGCTAGCCAGATGTAGAGGCGCTCAGAGCTCGTTTGAGCCCTGCTTAGCAGGTTGCTTTTTGCCACTTTGGCATGCAAGGGCGGCGGTTCTTGGTTCGATTCTGTGCTATGCGATGTTCTTTTTGAGGCAATTTTCAGCATCGTGTTGGACAAGTGATGTGTCTCTTTGCTTGTCCTCTCCCATCACCTAAGCTTCTGGATACGAGTATTCACCGGTGCGACATTTTTGGGAGATATTTTGATGCTGATTTCATCGTGATCAAAGAATTCAATGAGTGGTGGTTTGGAATGGGATCTTCGTGTGACGTGCCAAAGGAGGCGCACAGTTGGTACTCGATTCATGATTGCACGATTTGCACAGAGGACCTCAGATCGTGAGCGGATCTCCGTTACCTAGCCACACAATAGTCCCTTAAAGAAAAAGATAGAGCACTCACCATTACGATGGCAGCGGAATGACTTCCTCTTGCAAGATGAGCGCTGCTCACGGCGAGAACGAACGACACCGATAATGCAAGTTACAGGTCTTGTCTTTGTGAGTTGGGCAATGGGCATGGGGCATGTGATATTGCAAGCAATCCAGCCTGCGATATGCAAGTCATAACCACATTGGTGCATGGCATTATATAGTTATCAGTCGTCCCTTTTCCTCATCCTACAATGCTTCCGTATACTCTGCCAGATCCGTCTGGTCCAGATGCCAGACATTGTAGCCTCAAATCACAACGAGCGAAAAGTTCCCCGAAAACTCTGCTAGCCAGATGTAGAGGAGCTCAGAGCACATTTGAGCCCTGCCGAGCAGGTTGCTTTTTTGTTGTTCTCGGTGTCAAATCACGTGATGTTGTGTCAGGCACGTGGGTTCAATTCTCATCAGCCGACTTATTTTTGAGCGGAATAGTCTTCATTAGTCTAAAAAAAATGGCATCGCAGCAGTTCAGAAAAATACTAGGTAGTTTGCCGATTAGAAGGAATTCGTCATGTGACGCTCGCCCCCCATGGACTGGCCCCGTGAATCCAACGCCTTAGATAACTACAATCTATCCCACTAGATCGAAACTTCATCCATTTTTTTCTATCATGCCTTCTGCAGTGGAACAAGCCTTGGTGACACTTGTGCCGTCTGTCAATAATCTACCCATCGAATTGACAAGTCTTGCCAATGCGTTGTTGATGCAATCTCGCTCAAAAGCGGCGAAGCTCAAACCAGACGAGGAGATCGCCAGAACATATGTCTGTAGTCACATTGCTTGCGAAAGGTAAGTTCTGAGCGTGTTTGATCATGTCATATTCGCGAATGACGACGAAGGCTAACGTGGACGGCACAGGCTCAAGTCTCGACTCGGTCTAGAAATACAGCCACGACCGCCGGTCCCACCACGAGTGTACAAGAAGCTCAAAGCATTCTTTGACAAGCAACTTGATGTCCCGTCGACTCCGAGCGCCGTTCGTCAGGTCGATGCGCTCAACCGAAGTGGTGCGGATAGCTCACGTAGAGCTACCCCCGCTTCAAACAGGAGTGCGGTGACGCCGTCGTCCCGCAAACGCCTCCGTGATACCCAAGACGACACTCCGAGCAAGACTCCCGCCGGTGTTGTGCTACCGGAGACTGGCTTTGACGATGCGGACACTCCATCTCGAAGATCCGAGAAGCGTGCTCGCCCATCATCAGCCAAGGATCTAGCTGAGCTCGCAGCCGGCGCCACGAAGTCATCGAACCGAAAGTCTGGGAGGCTGTTCGCACCATCTCCGAATAAGCAGAATGCACCACCTGAGTGGGCAGATGACATGATTGCAAGACTGGCAAACAAATTTGAGGCTCCTGCCGCCACCCATATTCGCGCCGGCCTTGACCATGTTCTCGCAGTGCGAGGCTTCTCGATCGAAGATGCGCTGGATGCAACGTCGTCGACGTCCAAATCACGGAAGACCAAGGCGAAAGAGCATGCCCCTCACGAAGGCGGCGGAATCATCACTCCTCTCCGTCTGCCGGCACTTCTCATCATCCTCACCCTGTTCGTCGTCGGCAAGCAGAAGGGATGGCGACTCATCAACCAGGACCAATTCACTGCGAAGCAAGACACTGCACTGGAGGCCATTCGAGAGATGGAGGAAGGCTGGGCGCCTGAGGAAGAGGCACTACAGGCAGACCTGGAAGGATTCCTCGCAGCCGCTGGAGAGGAGGGTTGGATGAATGCGGAATGGTTCCAGCATATGACACCGGAGGATGATCTGGACAAGATGGACGTGGATGATGAAGTCACGACTCGGGGCAGGAAGAAGATGCCAAACAAGACGCCATTGAGGAGGAAGGAGAAGCATGCCCCTCGGCCAATGGCTAATGCAGATGACGATGACGACGAGGACACGGCGGCGGGGCTTCAGGTCGGACTCGGCACCATGTTCCAGGACGCAATAGATTGGCTCAGCGACGATAGAAGGGAGGAGTACAGAGAGTGGAAAGCCGGCATCTTGCACCGTCTCGACGAACTGGAAGGTGTCTCAAGCAGTAACTCAAGCAGGAAAAGGACGAGCAGAGCCGTAGTGTCCGCAGCCTAAATTCTCATCCCGTAACGATATAGTCAAGCGACCAGCGCCATCTATACTCAAGGGTATCTACGCTCACAGCTAATACCAAATACTCCTCGTCCTATGATGCGGAATCGCCTCCGCCCCTTCCTTCTCCCTCTCCTTTGCCAAATCGTACAAGAAGAAATCAATCAGCACGGCATTCACCTCCGCCTCCGGGTGTGCAGCCACGATCTGTCGCCGTATGAGCTCTACGACCCATATGCTGCATCCGCGGAGTTGACACTCCCAGCTACTGCCTGACTCGATCAGTTGCTTGGTGCGGATGGCGTAGTCTAGCTTTGGGCTGTAGGAGAGGCAGCCGAGGGAGTGGAGTTGTTGGGGAACGCGGTAGTCTGCTGTGTCAGTCATGATGCTTGGGTCTGGCCAGGAGGAGGAGGGAGGGAGGGGGCTTACCGGCGAACATAGTCAGATGGTCGATGTCGTGGAATTCTCCGTAGCTTTGCCCGTCAAACGCGGCCCATAGGTCGGCGACGAAAATCTGAGGACGCTTGAGGAAGCGGACTTTCTTTCTGTCGAAGGTGGATTCGTCGCGGAAGCAGGCGAAGTGGTGGGCGAGGAGATTGGTCAACTTGCCAGCGCTTTTGTCGGCGGATTGAACCAGGTTGGCGACGCTGCCGTCGAAGATCTGGATGGTTAGTGGATGACGATGGACAGTGTGGGAGGGAAAGGAAGGCTTACATCTCGGAGTACTTGACCTGCTTCACGGAGGACGTCGAGGCGTTGGAGGAGGAGGGGCATATCCTCCTCTCCGTTGCCACGGAAGATGTGGCGCATGGATTCTTCTGTGAGATACGACGTAGTGGTCGTCCCCTCCATGTAATCTTGAGTCTGTTCAGCAACGCCACCGTCCTCGTTCGTAGCCAGGGCACCTTCCTCAGGCTCATCGACCTCGAGCACGTTATCACTGTCAAGAAGGTTTGGTGGCTGTTCTACTCCATCCGTTGCCATTTCCGCGGATGATGCGTCTCTTCGCTCCTCTGGATCTTGGGAGTGATCTGGCATCGATTCGATGTCGGATGCCACTGATTTGTCTTCATCCTTCGGTAGCCAGAATGAAGGCGACGTGATTGGGGTGCCTTCGTCAAGCGCTCTTTGGAGTGCAGCGACAAGGCTCCAATACCCTGTCCACCGCTTCTCTCGGTACTCGATGCTCCATCGCTTATCCTCGCCCAGTTCAGACCAAAAGCTGAAGTTCAGCAAATCCATAGTAAAGATAAAGTTAAGCGTCGCTTCATCCTTTGCTTTCGGGTGAAGCTCATGTTCTGACCAGGCCGTTCTGGAATATGATCTGCGCTGCATCTCCTGCCATATCAACTCAGCGGCATTGACCGTGCCGGCCCTGTCGATTGCCACATCAATGGCATTGCCGTAGATATACTCAGCATCTCGAAGCACTTTTGTCTCCGAAGTGATCTCGTTTGTCTTCGGTTTGATGCCCAATGACTTCCGCAACAGCTCCAGGAGTTCCGGATCTGCTTCGTCGTCCGACATCACTCCTGCCTAGCATGATCTAGGGGGAAAATCGGGTTGACCCGATAGTGCATGTGAGAATGAAACTGATTACCTAATAGCAACGATCGGCGCAAGGATGGGCCGCGGAAAAAAGCTTGCAAGCCTGTGCGGGGCAGAGGGTCAAAAAAGGTTCGGAAATGCACTGCTCGACTTTATCATACAGTAGTAGTGACCATGTTGGAGTGATTGGTTCAATTAGCGAGTGGATCTAATCACGGTTCCTGCTGCGATAGCGGCTGCACGGCACCTAGTCCGTATAGAAGAAGGATTTGTCCCACCGACCCTGCTAGATAAGTAGCTGTGCTGCCCCTCATCGGCTTCGCTTCGTAGCTGTGTGACTAACCAAGACACAAATTCCAAACCACAATGTGGGCGCGTACAAGCTTGCTAGCAGGCCTCGCCGCTACAACGGCGGCAGAGACAATTCACAGCGTGGTTGTCTTCTCACGCCATGGAGACCGGAGCTCCAAGTACTACCCTTTGTACCAGATGACCGCGCTGGGGGCTACGCAGGTCTATGAGTCTGGCAACTTCTACCGCCAGAGGTATCTGTCCAACACATCAGACCATCAGATCGCCGGTATTTCCCCAGACCGCGTCGTCGAACCCCAAGTCTGGGCAAGCGCTCCTGATCAAGCGGTGCTCTATCAGACAGCGACGAACTTCCTCCGAGGTCTCTATCCACCTCTTGGGACTATCAATAACGAGATTGGCACCGAGGAATTGACCAATGGCACATCCACCACTGATCCTCTCAATGGCTACCAGTACATTCTTGTGCACGGTGAGGACTCCAACTCGCCAGACACGATCTGGATCAAAGGCGACGAGCAATGTCCGGCCTGGAGCAGCGCGAGCAAGACCTACCGTACTTCGCCTTCTTACCTTGACCGCCTCAATTCCACTGCGTCCTTCTACTCGCAATTTGAGCCAATCTTGAACCCAATCATGGGCGCCGGCAATGTCAGCTACAAGAATGCTTACGATGTGTTTGATCTCCTCAACACTGCCTCCATTCACAATGCTACCGTAGCGCCTCGCATCCCAAGTGATGCGCTCGACCAAGCTCGCTACCTTGCCAATGAGTGGGAGTGGAATATGAACTACAATGCGACTCAACCATCTAGATCAGTGGGAGGTGCCGCCCTGGCTGGCGGCATACTCGCCCAGATGGACGCGGCCGTCAAGTCCAAAGCGACAAAGCAGAAGTTTAATCTCATGGCCGGCAGCTACGATACCTTCTTGGCTTTCTTCGGTCGCGCCAATCTGACGGCAGCCAGCGACAATTTCTATGGTCTGCCAAACTACGCTGCCACAATGGCTTTTGAATTGTTCAGCGAAGCGGATGATGCAGCGTTTCCTACCAACGTCAATGACGACTTGCGAGTCCGTTTCTTGTTCAGGAATGGCAGCGAGACCAGCTTGGATGCGTATCCTCTATTTGGTCAAGGCCAAGAGAGTCTGTCGTACGGACAGTTTGTCAGCGAAATGTCACCCAGAGCAGTCACCAGTGTCCCACAATGGTGCTCGACCTGTGGCAGCCTAGCAGACTTTTGCGTGGCGGCAAATCAGACCAACAGTGCCGCTGCGGATAAGGCAACCACAACATCAGCGTCCAAAATGTCCAACGCTGCAGCTGGAGGCATTGGCGCTGGTGTCACGCTCGCAGTAGTTGCTGTGCTGGGTGGACTCGCGGCGTTGTTGATGCGCAGGAGAAAGGGCAGGAAGACTGAGCAGCCAGCCACAATGGTGGCAGCGCGCCCAAAGATGGAGAAGCGACTGAGTGCCAGCGAGACGTCCTCCGTGTAGAAGACACCCAATGAGGGGTAGGTCCGACAACATGTAATGCATCCAATAGCAAGAAACAAATCGTATCAGAAAAAAAAAGCTTAGATGCAATCTGCACGGTCCGGATTGCTTGACTGTTTTTGGACTAAATGATCCACAATGGTTGCCGATATGGCGCATGCAAATGCTCGTGCGGCGATGGGATTTTCTCAAGGCGAAAACAAGTATAAACCGCTGGCAGCATTCTTGATCGTGCGAACATCAGATCTTCTTGAACGCCGTACCGCCCACAGAGATCCTGAAGAGTGATCATCATGTTCGAATTTATCCTCATCTCGCTGCTTCAGCGATTGCTGTCCGCCATCATTCCTTACCTGCAAACGGCTGAACGCAGACTTCAACATCTGTTACACCAGAATGATGACGAGGAAAGGGACAAATATGTTGCTCCTCTCATCCTCACAGCAAGCGAAATTGCAGCTCGTTCGTTCGAAGGCTTTGCACCGGGCACAGCGAACAACGTCTATTGGCGCACCCTTATCTCTCGCGACAGGACCCCGAGCGATAGCCTTACAGTCGGCAAAGCTGTACTTCCTCCAATGTCAGGACAGCTGTGCCCACACGCCCATCAGCAGGCCGAGGTGTACCATATCCTCTCCGGCAAGGGCGCAGTGACTCTGGGTGAAGGCGAGAGAGAAGTCAACGCTGGCGATATAGTGTACATCCCTGGAGACGAGCGACATGGTATCCGCAACCTGAGCGAAAAGGAAGAGCTGACCTGGATGTACTACTTTGCCTGCGATGGCTTCGAAGATGTCAAGTATCGCTTCTAGCGGGCGCGTCCTTTGTGTCGCAGGCTGCCATGCTGGGCATACACGGCCTGCGACAAGGACGCTATTTCAACAACAAGATAACAATCCGTTTCAACAAATGACGGATGGCCTGATGATGTTTCTTGAAACATTTTGGCCAAGTTTCGCAGATCAGCGCAGATGGATTTGCACAGCCTGCCCCGCCTGCTCCGCCGCCCCGCTCCGCCCTGCTCGACTTCATGCCTGATCCAACATCTGTCTCGCGCTTGACCACGGTCCTTGCAGTATGGCTTTTCTTGATGGTCTATAACTATCCCGTGACGCTCACCGGGTTTCCAGTGATAGCAATTATCACAGCCCACAACCATGAGCAAAACTACCATCTCGGAAAAGCCAAGCCCACCCGCCTACCATCACGACACGTCAAGCAGTGTACCTGCGGAATCGCAAGACACCTCACCACCGGTATACGACTTCACCGACTCGAAACCACTCTCTGCTGGTGAAGAAAAGAAGCGACTGGCCGCCAATGACAAGGCCGCCAATGTCGCCGACCTTGGTTCCTCGACATGCTCTTCGTCGTCCTTGACACAAACAACATGGCAGATCGTCACCGACTCTCGCACATCAGGTTCATTCGATGTGCTCGATGACGCCGGTACCAAGCTCTATCGCATCCAGAAACGTGGTCGAAGCCCTCAAGTTCGACTTACATCCCTCACGAATGGGCAACAGATTGGAGAGGCTTCGTACCTTTCCCATTCTCAAGTCGTTGACATGGACATCCAAGACGTCAAAGATGTCGAGCTCCGACCCGCTGGAAAGGGCAAGGATTACACCTACTCATCGCCTTCTCTCATGCGCCGCCTCAACTGGCACCGCGGGCCGATTGCCGGCCACGTCACGAGTATCACATGCAACGACGAGCGAGGTGATGAAGTTGCCAAGTGGTCCAACGCAGGTATGAGCTGGAGTAAAGTCGCCAAGCTGGAGTTTGCGAGATGGATGGAAGTGGGTTCCGTCGAGGACGTACGGCGGCGGAAGGAGGAGATATTGTTCGCTGCGACGGTCATGCATTTCAAGGCGAGCATCGCGGCGAAGGGATTGCACATGGATGTGGCCATGTCGTCGACGCCGGGGCTGGGCTTGTGGGGCATTTCTGCTGGGCCGTAATCGAGCATCACATGCTGCTGCCAGCACAGCTGCCACGTAGGGACGCACAATGTGTAAAATGCAGATTCCGCTTCTTCCACTTCACCTCTCCTCCTACCTTCTCGTCGCCGTCTTCCATATCGCACAAATTCTCCGTGTCACCAGCGTAAAGATACTACCAGCACGAGCATACCAGCAGCAACGACATACTACCAGCACGAGCATACCAGCAGCGACGACATACCAGCAGCGACCACCATCACGACCTCTCGCCTCCTCAATTCCTACCAGACCGCCACTGCCACCTCCTGCTTCTCTTCCTCTCTTTCTCTCCCGCCCTTCGTAGGTCAAGCTTTACCTTCACAGGCAGTGACCTAGCCCCTGACCATGTCGCTAGAAACTACCAGACCGCCGCGGCTTCCTTCTCTCCTCTCTTTTCTAGCCCGCCATCCGTACGTAAGACCTCACGTCGCCGACCCGCACCCTCCCCTGACAGCGCCGCTAGATACTACCAGACCGCCACCTCCTCTTCCTTTCCTCCCTCTCCTCTTCCGCCACCGGTCGGTAGCTCACATCCCCCGGACGCAACCCACCCCTGACCAAGCTGTTAGAAACTACCAGAAACCATGGCTCCCCGCACAGAAGCCAGCAAGCAGCGCCGCCGCGACCGCCGCGCCACCATGGCAGAGACCTCGGGCGTCTCCAAACGCACCGTCAAGAAGGAAGAAGAGCGCGCCGAGCGCCTCAAGAGGGCAGCCGCGCCACACCCTACGCCCCGCCTGGCCCTGCGCGTGAGGAGGCCGGACATCCTACCAGGCGGCGCTGTGGGGTCCGAGGTCGCGGCCGGGACTGGCGTCGGGGTGCCGCCCGGTGGCTCGAGGAACTACCACGTCGCCGGGCGCGCGACGTTTGTGGAGGTTGCGGTGGCGCCGCGCGAGAAGTCGCCGTCGGTTGGGTCGTCGTCGGCGTCGTCGGTCGTGTCGGCCTTGTCGGCTGGGAAGGTTGATGAGTTGGTGAGCAGGGTCACCCGGCTGGAGGGAGCGCTGTGGGTACTACCAGATCGAGGTGTGGGATGTTTGGCTGACTGTGATTGTAGCGAGCAGTCGACCGAGATGGTCAAGGAGATGAGGGAGGAGATTTTGGGGCTGAGGTCCCTTAACTACCAGCTGCAGAGGAGGGCGGACAATCTGGAGAGGGCGGTGAACACGATGCTGTACCCGGATTTGCTTTGATACTACCAGATAGTGTGTCGGTGGGCGGGTCCTGGTAGTCTTCTTTCGTGTTGTGGTAGTACCGGCGTGGTTTTTGAACTTTCGATGTCACCAATATGCATTCCCTCTCCCGTCTTGATCTTGATCCCATGGCACCCGTGTTCTTCCCTCTCCAAGCTTATTGCACGATATACGAAACGACAACATTGCCTCCATCGTATGGCAGGCACTACCAGAGGTGCGAATACATGTGTCATTCCTCGTTCTCTACGCACACTCTGTCCATGACGACGAACTTACCGGCCAATTCTTCTAGAGGCAACCAGAACTGGATGACACCAACAAGCAATTAGCTGCGAAGTACAAGATACCCGAGGAGCAAAGAAGGGGATTCCCGGCGAGCCTAATTATCGACGAGAGATAGTAAGGCAGGGCTCTATACCAGCAAACACCCCGGCATAGACTCGTGGTAATCGAGATGAAGCATTGTTTCAACCAACGACACCTGGACTGATCTGTCGTCGCCCTGTATAAGGGACGTTTCCCCTGTCAGGCTTGCCACCACATCGCGCTCCAAACGTTTTGACACGTAAATCCTACCAGATAGCCACAAATACCTTCATCGGACGTCCATAGGCCTTCCATCCACCAAAAGCAAGCAACTGCAAGTGAAAGTGTACAGTTTGGGTGCAAAATCGTCGCCAAAGCTCGGATCGAACCCACGTCCTAGGGGCAAGATCACGTGATTTGGCAGCGAAAACAACAAAAAAGCAACCTGCTCGGCAGGGCTCAAACGTGCTCTGAGATTCCTCTACATCTGGCTAGCACAGAGTTTTCGGGGAATCTTTTCGCTCGTTGTGATTCGGGGCCACAGTAAACTTCTGGCATCTGAACGGGACGTCTCCTGCAGAGTATACGGAAGTTTCTGTAGATTGAATAAAGGCTAGCACAAGTAAATATATATAGTTGCTCCATCCATGGCTTGCTTGCCTTTGGAGCTATGAGAGAATCGGTTCCAATTGACGGAAAAGACATGCGCAAAGAGACAAGAAACTTCTGCCTACCTTCGTCCGCCATGTCCAAAACCATTTAGAAGGCAATATATCTTTCCTCTGGACTACCACTCCAGCAGCTCGACGATGATTATTCCTCAATGACCTTGAAGCTGATCACCTTCACCGTCCCAGAAGCTTCTTCCACAACATCAGACAGTACCTCCTCAATGTCCAATTCCTCTGCAACTTCTCGATACTCCTCCACCTCTGGCAGACTAGCCTCAAAAACGTCCTCTTGCACCTCATCATCCTTGCCCAAGAACGCGGCCTTGTGCACGAACACTGCAGACTCTGCCCTCCGACTCTTCTCACGGAAGCCCTTCTCCTCGATCTTGTGAAGCTGATAAGCGAAAATAATATCCTGCGCCGTGGCACCAGCGCGACTGGACACTTTTTCTCTGAACCCTCCAACTTCGGCGCCCATTCCTACACCTTCAACAACAGGCACCGACCCACCGACTGTGCCGCCCTTGGAGGTGCTGATTTCGATATTGTACCGGAAGGCTTTTGCCACTTTGAGGCCCGAGACGACGTAGACCGGCCGGCGGCCGAATCTGCCGCCGTTGATGCTGGCTCTGACTTTGGCGTCGTCCCGGACGAGAGCAGTGGCTTCTTCGTTGGTGATTTCTGGGTCGAAGTAGGTTGTTTCTAGGCTTTCCATTTCGTACTTGTCCGATATCGTCTTGGACACATCGCCGCTCAGATTTGCGGTTGCTGTTGCCAGGAATTGAGCGAAGATGCTCGAGTGGAAGGACTTGCCTCCCGATCTGGACGACGAGGTCTCCGTCTCGGTATGTGTGACGATCTTGGGCTGCGAGGTCAGTTTGCTGCGTACTTGTGTTGGTCGGAATGGGTCCTCGATGATGCTGCCCAAGGCTAGAGATCCGCCAGGATGGAGAGTGAAGTTTGGTGCTAGAAGGTAGGTTGGCTGAGCCATGATGGTGGATCAGGGATGGCGACCCAGACGGCTATCTCAATCACGATTCAATGTCGTTCAAGGGAGACATGAGAGCTCTGCTATATGAGACAACCGGGTGAGGGCCTTTGACCATCTGCTTTGTGATGCATGCACCCAGCCGCCACCACATTGCAGGCAGGCGGCTCTGCGTGGCTGTGCAAAGTCGGACTTTGCAGGCCATGTCGACGCGCTTGCTGAGTCCGGCAAGAGGTCAATCACATCGAGCATACTCACGATTCAATTTACGTCTTGACTCTGAATGATTGGTCAATGTTGCGAAGGATGCAAGGAAAGGTCTATAAACTTTCTGAGACGTAGGTACACTCCGGTGCCGCATTCTTTGTCAGCATGCTTTTGCTAATCTGTTGTATCGGCACACCTCCCACCTCCTTCTCTAACTTGAATTTTCGTGACTTCGCTGCATGCGAGCGCCGTACAATAGCGGAAGGACTGAGGGAAGGGAAGAAAATCGCCATCTGGAGTTGCTCGCAACGAGCCGGCTTTGCAAGAGGACCAGTGTCCACAGCTGTCCTGAGACGAATACCGCCAGGATGATGATTTCTTTCCTTCATTCGAGAACACTAGTAGTACCCGGATGCTCAAAATTGCCATTATCGTAGATGGCAAGCGCTTGCTTTAGCCACTGTCGACCCTCAGCCTCCTGCAGCAGTCTAGGATACTTCCATTTCGGCACAGCCCAAAAGAAGAATAGGAACACCCATACACTCCCTAGGACAGTCTCAACACCGCCACGAAGCCTGTCGCGTTTCTGCCCTTTATACGCAGTATTCCAGGCAATCTTCATCGCCATGACCTCAACGAAGCAGCCACAAAAGTTCAATAAATACCACCAAATCTCCAACCACTCCATCCCGGCTCCGAGATACCAAGAAACTGCTGCATGGCAGCATCCAGAAAGCATGAAGATGAGAAATGCGACCGTCGCCTTGTACCGGGACGACGTGGGCTCAAGCATCAGAACCTTCCGTGCCACCCAATCCGCATAGCTTCTGTAAGTCCTTGTGCTGACCTGATGCCAGAATCGACTCCAGAACGCCCTCAGACTCGTGATCTCGCCGAATCGCCCGAAGATCGCTGGCCAGTCGCTAGGTGAATCAATACCCGTCGAGACAAAGGCCATGGCGAGTAGACAATTTGCGCCGTCAAGGAACACCAGGCTCTCGACGATCCAGGAGACGGCGAAGTAAGTCCGAATCTGACAGTCTCTGACAGTGATGGAAGCGAGCCTTCGAATCGCAGTGGCTTTCGTGGGATACAGGTCGGACGGCTGCAGGGTGCCCACGAGCGTGCTGAAGGCGCCTGGCAAAATTAAGCGGTACGCCACGGCATAGAGTACAAGTTTGACCAAGCGACGCAGGTAGAAGGTCGCCAGGCCTTCTTGACTGCAGCGTGATGGCTCGTCGTTCTGTGTCGTCGCTCGAGTGTTCAGATTCCTTGGATTCCAGGCAATACTGTAAGCAACTCGCAAACGGCTCAGCGATCTGGCAGGAAGGTCGCCTTTTCCACCTGACATCGGCCTTTCAGCCTCCAATGTGCCTGTACTGTCCTGGATGAATAGAGTCGAGCCGACATGCAGAACATAGAGGACCATCGATTGGGTCCATAGGACTATGAGAGCTGGCTGCTCAACGTGGTCCCGGAGAGTCTGAGTGGAGATGCAACAAAGAGGCAGGAAAACCGTCGTGAAGATCTGGAAACGATCGATGTTGTGGTCACTGATTACATGACCGAAGACAAGAAGTGACAGAACGAGGTAGGCGCATGCCGTTGAGAGATGTAGCAAATCGGAAGGCCCCATGGCTGTGGTGTCATGGCGAACGGAGCAAAGGTGACTAACAAGGTCGGCATTCATAGGCACTATCCATGCTTTGGATGCACCTCTCTCATGGTCTTGGATCCATGAGGCTGATTTTGAGCCATGGATCACAGTGGGACTGCGGTCTGGGAGCGGCTCGGTGCCCTTGACACAGCTTGGATCAGTGCGCCGCTCACAAGTTTGGTTCGACTACGACGCCACATTCATTCGAAGGTGTGCACATTACACTGAGCAGGCTTGAGATTTAGAGCAAATTACGAACGATCAGACTTCGATCAGTTCGCCTCAGACCAGAACGCCGGACCAACGCCTGAATGGAACTTGTAAAATCAACCTGCCCTACATAATCAATCATTACGCAGACGGAGTGCCTGCTCCATAGCATCAATAGTCTCATCGCTGACGTTGTTGAACTGAATCGAGTCTGTCCCCATCGGCACCGGAGTCCCCTCATTGAAAGTCCCAGTGATCGTAGTCGCCAAAACCATACAAGTCGGCGGCAGTCCAGTGACCAAGATATCTAATCATGTCAGTATTTCCGCATCGCCACCATCGTGTCAACACCCTCACTGCCAGGCCCCGCGGCTTCGAAACCGAGGGTCGCCTTCTTGACGTCGTCGCGGCAAAGATCCCACGCGAGCTTGGCCCCGTACATCTCCTGCGGACTGCGTACGGAGAGAGCCTCGCGGGTGTATCGACGACGTCGCTTGTCGCCCTTTTTGGCGTCGCGGATGGAATCCGCCGCCGCTGCCGCTCCGCTTGCGACGCCGCCTGCTGCTGCGATCCAGGTTGCTGCTGAGACTCCGGAGGCTCCGGCCATGGCGCTGCCGACTGCGGCGATGATTGGGGGGAGAAACGCGGCGGAAGAGTGTTGAGAGAATCCGAGAAGGGCCACGGCTGCGAGTGGTGCTTTGAAAGAAACCATGTCGATGGGTATAATGTCGGATGGAGATTGAAGAGGATTGTCGAGCGGTGCTATTGAGATTGTCGCGGTGCTGTTCTCTGATATTCTGGGACTGTTGCAAGGACACGAGACTATCATTTTATACCTTCCGGGACTGTATCTGTCTCCTCGTCATCTTCATACCTTCGCAAAGCAGCTGACAAGCTCACACGCCTTGGAAAAGCGACTTCCGCTACGGCACAATCTAATTTCAAGGGTCAAACGCCAACAAGTACTGCGGCCATTGCGACCAGATGAACCATGGTGGAGAGTCGGAGCTGTACTGAGATGGTCCAGGAACACAGTGTCGAGCACTGGATGCGTACGAGAAGCCAGGCGTGCACGGTGCGAGGCATAAACTCGCCCCAAGACCTCGTTGATGCGTTGATGCTATGCACCAGACAAATCCGGAGACCATCTCGATATCAGTGACTTCCTCCGTCGAAGTCTACTTGTTTGCAACGACACAACGTGCGAGTAGCTCACTCCCCCTCGTTGGTCCATTCTTCGCAAGGACACTTACCTTGTCCTGTAACTTTGTCTCGGTCCGAACACCCAGGCTGGCTTTGATGCGAAGCTGGTGTAGCACTGACAGGTTACATTAAGGGACAAGCTCCCGAAGTTCTTGCTGGTGTCCGGAACCTGAGTGAGCGGCGTGGTGCTCTATTCATAGCCCATGATGGCAGCGTCGAACCCACTAGGGTCAAAGAGGCCTGCTGGCGTACCGGAAGTTGTCCACATAATAGATTGGCGATGTCAGAGAATAGTTTGGGGATGAACAAGAGAACCATGTTCGATCGTCCGGAGCTGATCATGAAATCGTCATTGCAGGAAGGTCAGTTCGAAAATTGAGTGCGGAGCTACAGTAAAAAGGATTAAGATCAGCTCAATTTCGACGCGCCGCCACCAAGTCCTGAAACGTTTCAGTGGGGGCGTCGGCGCAGCACTGCTTGATTCTTCCTTGGTTCACCTCCGGGCTGTGGTGAGGCACAGCTCTGCTGTACACAGACGCTGCCCAGCAATACGCCCGCGGTAGTGGTGACACCCAATAAGTATCCTGTCTGTATACCATTTCCGATACTACTGGCATCACCGTGGACGGATTCGGGCCCCACTGAACATTCATAAAGCTCGAGCATTGCTGCGTCGGATCTCATCAGCAAACATTTCACAAATCACAACAAGATGGCCTCCTTCGGAACCGGCCACATCTACAAGGAAGAACGCGTCTTCGAAATCCGCTGCCCGGACCGCTTCCTCCGCGACATCCGCATCCTCATAAACGGCGAGCTCCTCTACAGCTCCAAGGCAGAAACCATCAACAAATCCCTCAGCCAACGCAAGACCCTCCTCGACGCCGCGGGCCAGGAGATCCTTCTCGTCCGCTGGAAAACCTCCGGACTGCATCAAGCTCGTCTGATAGAGTGTCCACCTGGCACAGAGCGGTGTCAGGTGCGAACCAGCACCGTCAACCCCGGGCGGAGAGTGAGGTTGGAGACGAAGCTGCCTAATGATGCCGGGGGGGAGGTCGTGTTCGCGTGCGAGGCAGTGGACAATGGTGGACTGACGAACAGATTCTTCGTTGGGGAGACGCAGGTCGGGGAGTTGTGTATGACTGAGAGCAACGACTTGGATTTCCTGCATGCCCAGGGACTGGATCGCTCGGCGTGGAGGCTGAGGGTCGGGGCGGGTGTAGATGTGGCGTTGGTGCTGGCTATTTGTTTTATGAGGATTGAGGATCAGCATGCTTGGAGGAAGTGAGGCTGGCATGAAGGTATGATTATTATACAGTAATGTACATATTAAGTCTAGGTGATGGTCATGACGTCGAAATCCCGGCACATCTATTTGGAAGCATCAATTACGCCGACAGTGGCGCCAGACCACTTGCTTTCTCGACTCTCGAGGTCAGCGGCGATGAGTTCGGCATTTTGCTCGAGTGTGGTTGTGTAGCGGCTGGCGTTCATCATAATTGTGAGGGTCTTGCCAATCAAAGGTATGTGTCTCAACCATGAATGATTCCAGGCAGGTGGCATGTTCGCCGCAGCTATGAGTCGTCCTTGAGCGGTCTTGGTCGGGACAGTAAGGTCGGAGGACTCTGGGACCATGGTCATGGGACAGAGCATGGACCAGTCGATGACATTCGGTGGCAGCGATTTGAGTAATTGGTAGTTCTGGCGATGTTCGAGGAATACGGGCATACTTGTTCGAGTCAGCTGAGTTAGGAAAGATGTTGTTGCACAGTACTCACTAGTTCGAGAGCAACGACTCAGTGCCTGGGTAATTCAGTACACCCATACCAGCTAGGAACCAGACTCTTAAGGGAGACCCTCTCTCCTCCGAAGCTTTTCGGGCAGCATCGAGGACAGCGCGAAAGATGATGGGTAAATCGCTCTTACCCCATGGTGCTGCGGCGGCTACACCAGCTGTGTTTACAAGTGCATCGCATTTGTTGTTCAGAATGGCTTTGTTGATCGCTGCCGAATCTGAAGCATCGCCTTGGACAACGATGAGTTGCTGAAAGACGGACGCGGGAAGTATCGATTCGAGCTTGGATGAAGAACGGACGTATGCGACTACACTGTGGCCATGTGTGAGGAGGGCGGGCACAAGTCGTGAACCCACATTGCCGGTTGCGCCGAGAAGGAGGACCCTCATATTTTTATAGATATCGATGTTGATCGGCGGAATTGAGTTGAGCGGAGAGAAGATCGTGGTGGATCGAAGTCGATTGGTGTTGGACTATGATCAACGACATGATCTCGACCTCACTTATATCGAAGTGATCATTTTGCAGCCTGAGGACGTGATCCGTGATCACTAACCCAATGACCGGCCTCGGATGAATTTTAGTAAGCGTTGTCAGCATTTAGCATCATCCTGCTACCACGATCCAGGCACCCGGCTTTGTATCCGGAGAGCCTTTGCTGAGAGGCCCTGTAGGTCGTCGCTGATTTACCATGTCATTATTCTGGCAAAGTGAAGGGCCGTGATCCGAATTGGTGCCTTCCATTAACTCGGAGCTGGAGGCCTTGTCGGATGTTTGCTTCAATGTCTCCGAGGTACAACTCTGAGTCAGCGAATTAGACCGGCTGATAAAGATGCTTACTCCCTTGTGATAGCAGTCAACTGTATGTCTTGTCATTGACCTGATCAGAAGGAACCGCCAAGCAGCCGCATCGATTGTCTAGGAGTCATGCCTTCAGTGTGGGCAGATCAACCATATAACCTCATATCCACAGAGGCCTTTTCGAATGATGTATGACTTGTAGCCTCCGGCGTGACATGAATAGCTTACCCGAAGATAGACGTCACACTCAGCCAACTATGTAGCGACACAGATGGCGTTGGCCCACAACGGCATCATTCGCGGACTGAACTCGATATACTTGCAGGCTCCAAGCATACCTCTGCAAGATCCACATACGGTCCAGGATCTGCTTACCTATTGCCAATGCTGGTGCGAGTCGATGCACCACCACCACGATGCTGAGGAGGAAGTTTTCTTTCCAAACATCGAACGGATATCCGGTGTGCAAGGACTCATGCAGAACAACGTCGATCAGCATAGAGCTTTCACTCCGGGGTTCGAGGCTTTCGATGCGTATTCGCGAAATTGCAGTCCCAAAGACTACGATCCGCAAGAGCTAAGACGCTTGATCGAGGCCTTCGCGCAGCCATTGATCCAGCACCTGAACGACGAGATAGAAACGTTGAGAGAGCTGAGGAGGTTCGATAGCGACCAAATTCGACAGGCCTACAAACAGCTTGAGAAGAAGCTGATGGACACCGACAATGTGAGTTGAATTTCTTTCGCTTTGAAATTGTTGCCATACTGAATCACGCAGAACCGTATCGCACCTCTGGTGTTCGGGACCGCAGACAGGTCATTCGAGGGTGGTAAGCACGACTTCCCCTCCGTGCCCTTCTTTGTGCCTTACATCATCCACCATTTATTTGGGAGGGAATATCGCGGTGCCTGGCGGTTCAATCCATCCACAGCGTGGAGAGACCCCCAAGAGTTGGCGTTCAGAGGAGATAGTAGGCATTCGTGATGTAATGAAGGTCTTTTCGGTGATTGGCGGTCGAACATATATCGTTTCGGCTAAGGCAGGATTTCTGCAGTTGAACATACCAACTCTGCCTTCCACATCGACGAGCTATGCAATAAAGGCAGACGACCGCTACAGCTTCATCAGCGTATAAAATGCGGACAGCGTCAGCTTGTCGCAATATTGAATTCTTCATTGCTTGTTTGCTTCGAAGAACCAAACGACTCAGTCTTCCATTTTGACCTCGGCATGTGATGCTTGGAAATGTTCTCAAGCGGCCACGACCAGGCCAAGTCGAACGATCGTGTCAGTGTGTTATTTGGGTGTTGATTCGAATAGACGTCATGCGACTGCGAGGAACTTGGGCTCGTGAGTGTTGAAGCTCTGGGTCGAATGGTAGTGCGATTACTCATACTTTGACGTGAACTACTCGAATCTGCGCTGTTATCGATCATTCTCCTCTCTTGCCGACCACCAACGACGACTTTCTGATGAAATACGTCCAATCACGATGGAGATATTTTCAGAAAGGTCAGGCGGAAAATCTGACAGGATCAGCTTCGGCTGAGCTGGAATTCGGCGATGCCGTTCTTGCCGTCTGATTGGCTACAGCGCTTAGGCAGGCCCTTTTACGACCTTTTGCCTGACATTGACATCCTACAGCTCAGCCTCGGACACTATCTTAACGCAATACCTAATTCTGCATCGCTTGACGTACAGAAGGCATGCCGAGAACCGCAGGCGAGCGCGGATGCCATGTCGAGCTCCATAATTGGTTCAGACTAGGCACAGCTATGGGTAGTGTACCTTTGCCTCAATGTTTCCTATGAATCACCAGCAGACTTCAAAGACACTTTACGTCGCTTCCTTTTTCCATTCTTTCCTCACTTCATCTGACAGCAAACATGAAGCTCTACTATCCAGCATTAGTATCAACGGCTTGGGCCATGGCTATCTCACGCAACACTGATGACTGGCATCCACCTGGACCCTATGATGGTCAGTCTCCGAACCAATCAAGCGTGTGCCTAGCTGACAGGAAGAAGCCCGAGGTCCGTGTCCCATGCTTAACGCTCTCGCCAATCATGGCATCTTGCCTCGAGATGGCCTCAACCTCACCAAGCACAATACGGTCAAGGCTTTGACATCAGCACTGAACTTCGATGTTGCCTTTGCAGAGACGCTTTGGGCAGGTGGCGTTGCCAGTAATCCTGAGCCGAATGCAGACTACTTTACGATGCTCCATCTGCGGCGGCATAATGTCATTGAGCATGATGCAAGTTTAAGGTACGTTCCCTCGAGATGTACCATAGCATGACTAACCGAAGGAACAGCCGTCAAGATGCCTATTTTGGCAACAACTTCGACTTTAACGAAACCATCTTCGAAGGATCCAAGGCATTCTGGGTTACCGACGTCATCGACAGACAGCAGATGGCAAATAGTAGGCTCTATCGGCAAGTTCTGTCCAAGGCCTACAACCCCACCTACCTATTCGACTCGAAGACAGAAGGCTTGAGCCTGGGCGAGGGTGCATCCGCCTTTCTTGCCTTTGGTGATCTGGACAACATCACAGTGCGCAAGGACTGGACAGAATACCTATTCCGTGAGTTCCACGTTACTTACAGCAAGTGCCACTCTGACAGCATACCAGGGAACGAAAGGCTTCCATACAGTCTGGGATGGACCAAGCGAGAAAGTCAAGCCAACCTCACAGACTTCAACCGCATGAGAGCCGAGATTGCAAAGTCTGCCAACCTCATGACAGGTCAGCCCAAGAAGGTTTCTGCACCCGGCATGGTGGTCCAAGACAACAATCCGCCAGCACTCCAGACTATGAGCTTCGCCGGCAGTGATGGCCTATAATGGTGTTCCTGCTCAATGAAGACACCACGTGGCACAGGTGGGGCAGCCGTTCACTCAACTTGCGAGAACACAACATCCGCTATGCCGATCTTCGTTACGCAACGCCTCCACGTGCTACATAGGTAGCCAGCCGGAGACGCCGAGGCCTCAACGGCTCGCTTTGATGATCCAGATCGGGCGGCTCGAAGCGTCCCGTGGCGACCACGACAGATCACAGAATGTTAGCGTATTTCCTACCATGGCCACTCTCATAGCTCCTTTGGCATCGCGCCGGCGCACACTGTCTTTTTGAGCACACGAAAAGTAGTAGAATATACACGAATGCACCGCTAATCCACAAAAATGCTATGCCTCCCCTTTCCCCTACCCACAACCTACTCAATCAACCCCCTCGCCTTACACTCCTGTATCATCTCCTTAAACTCCTTATCCCCCTCATCCGCCCTCCATTGAAACGCCGCCAGATTATCCTTCAACCACTTCTTGTCCCCTCCGGCTTCGGGCGTCATGAACCCCGCCTCGTACCCCGCCGCTATGCACCCGAAAAACATGACCATGCGCAGCGTCCGGTCCGGCTTGGGCGTGCTCCGCGACACGTGCGGCAGCGGCACGATGCGGTCCCACTCGGCGATGATTTGTTCGGCGACGGATTCAAAGTCGGATTTGCTGCGTGAGGGGCCGTGGCGGACGTAGGCGAAGATGCGGTTGTTTTGGCGCTGTGAGAGGGGGAGGGTTAGTCGGTGGAGACGAGGGAGGGGGAGATGGGGGAGGGGAGAACGCACTCGTTTGCCGGCGACGTAGATGGGCTGTGAAGAGATGTCGGTGAAGCGCAGGTTGACGAAGAATTTGGGCGTGCTGAAGGCCGTCGCGTGGATGCGTGTGATTGATTCTGCGAGCTCGTCTTTTTGGGATTCGGTGAGGGGGCAGTAGTGCTCGATCTCGTAGCGGGGCATGGTGGGCGGGGTATGCAAGGTGCGCGGAGGTGAGGAGATCGGCGACGACGATTGGGGAGAGGTCAATTGGAGTTGCGCTGGATGGTCGATTGCGACAAGTTGAGGCTCAGTCGAAGATTGTCCAAATATTAAATGGCTGAACGGTAGCAGTTCGGTGATTACATCATCCCATAGAACCGTTGCAGGGCCCCAGTGGTGTTGCGTTTGCGGTAGAAGCTCACCTCAACTGTCAGTGGCCCTACCGCGCGGAGATGATGAGCGAGGGAGCGAGCAGATGTGGTTAAACTTTTACAGCTCTCTGGGGGCTTCCTTGTCGCCTTGCATGATTTGCTTAGGACATCATTCTGGATCTTGCAATTGTTCTCCGTTTCTCACCAGCTGTGCCCTCCCGCGATTTATGCCGTCTGTAGCAATCATGCGCGCATGATTTTGCACAAAAAAAACGAAAAAACAATGCATCCTCCGGGAATCCGGTCCTGCTGCTCTCGAGTCGAATTGCTGGCGTGAACCACCTATGGGCAGCAATCCTACCTTCGTTAAATTAGCAGGGTCTGAGGCTCTGCCAACACGTATTCTTGACAATGGACCAAGAATGCCACTTCATTTCATGCGACCGATGCTGATGAAAAACACCTGATTGAGTCTGCTTTAAAATATAGTTCCTTCAATTCTGGTGGAGGGGGTCCTGCTTGACCGGCGTTTCTGCTTCGGCAAGCGGCGACGCGTCGAACCACTTTACGCGACTGAGCTTCACAGGCAGCTGTCCATAATTTTCCATCACCAGCACAAACACCATCGACCACTGCCTTCTGCGGCACTGTCATACTTCGCCGACTTGCACATCTTCCATTCCATCCTATAATCAACCACAACCCAGCAGTGCAAGAAGTCTGCCACTATGGGTATGTTACCCCTCTTCGCTCCCTCCCCTCACTAACCTCCCGCAGACTACGGCGGCGGCTACTCCACCACCTCCTACAACTCCGCCGGCGGCGGCGACTCAGGTGGCTTCATCCCCGGTGGCTCCCAAGACAGCCCCAACGCCAAACGTCGCTATGGCAAAGACACGCTCCGCCCCGTTACCATCAAACAAATCCACCTGGCCGAGCTCCCCCACCCAGACGCAGACGCCTACCTCCTCGACGGCAGCGAGACCACGCAGATCACATTCGTCGGCCAAATCATGAACATCTCCCAACAAGCGACCAACGTGACGTACAAACTCGACGACGGCACGGGTCAGATCGAGGCCAAAGTCTGGGTCGACCCGGAGAAGGCGGAGAGCGGGGAGGGCATCGGCAAGGATCTGAAAGACCAAGGGTACGTGAGGTGTTGGGGCAAGATCAAGAGTTTTGGGAAGAAGCATGTTGTGGCGCACAGTATCAAGCCGGTGCAGGATTATAATGAGGTGAATTATCACTTGCTGGAGAGCGCGGTGGTGCATCTGCAGTTGACCAGGGGACCGCCCGGGGGTGGTGGCGGGAAGACGAATGGTGCTGGCCAGGGACAGGCGAATGGTGGGTATGGAGGGGGTGCGGATAAGTTGGGGTCGGCGAGCAGTGCGGCCAGAAAGGTGTTCCAGTGTATTGAGAGGACGCCGCAGACGAATGAGGGGTTGCACATGCAGGATATTGCGATGCAGACGGGGATGGAGGTCGCGGACGTGTTGAAGGCTGGAGATGAGTTGCAAAGTATGGGGGTGATTTATACGACGGTGGATGATCATACTTGGGCTTTGCTTGATATTGCCTGAACGAGGAACGAAGGGGAGGGGACGGTTATGAATGCATAAGTAGGCGTCCTCGAAATGTATATCAAAGGTCATTCAGTTCATGAGTCAAAGTACAGGTACAGGGTATCTTTACGGCCATCTTGTGTCCCCAGTGCGCCACCCGTGTGGTGTGAGATCAGATCATCACTCGCCTCAACCCGCCACTCCCCCCCAGTATCCGCCTGCCAGTCACAGCGTCTCTGCCCTGACCACTCTCCCACCTCCCAACTCTGCTCCCACCACCATCCTCAGCGCCAGCTTCAGCCTCCTCGTTATCCCAAGCAGCCTTCTCGTCCAGCGCCTCGGCTGAAGAGCCCAGACTATTCCCAGCCATGAATTGCTCCTGTCTGCTATGCGTGCCCTCAACCCACCGGAAGATGCAAGTGTAGCAGTACACGTACCCGCTCGGACTCGCTGTCGGCGTAGTGATGGACGCCAAGCAGATGGGGCAAAGCTCTGAGCTGTACGCGGGCGGTACAGTCAGTATCGGCATGAGTGTAGTGGAGCTGATGGGTGGATTGCGGAAGGCGTTTGACGTAGACGACTTCTCCAGGCTGGACGAATCGGAATCCTGCATGTTATTCTGATCTGGAGCCGTCTTTTCCTCTGTGCTGAACGTCACACCCGACTTCTCGGGAGCATGCTTTGATGTCTTTGGAGGAGATGGGAGACCCGAGATTGTGGGTGCTGGGAGTTCGAGACCTTCTGATGCTTTCCTTGATAGTTGGCGGGCAAAGTCGGAAGCGTGCCACCATTCCAGGAATTTCAGAGCGAAGATGCTCGTCGGCAGAAGGATCTTGAGACTTGACAGCAACCGAGGATAGACTGTCTGGGTCAAGAGTCGGGGTGAGAAGATGCTGTTGTTTTGACCAGGTCTCACTCCTGCTCGTGAAGTCGGAGGCGGTGGATTCGTGGCCAGGGCGATCGCTTTATGGTCCGCAGCATTCATACGGCGCATACGGCTGCCGATGAGCCAGAGAAACGGCGAATGATACTTAGTCCCATCAAAGAGGTACGCTAAATTGAAAGCGAGCATTGAGAAATAGAATGCCGCGTTCACAGAGGGATAGACGTTCCGCAGGAACCATTTGTAATAGTACATGATGCGTTGCCGAATAGTGGCATTCGAGCTGAGCTCATCTCTGTTCGAGAACTGTGGTCCGAGAAGATTGGCATGGGCCGCATGAATGTCGTAGGACTCGTCCAGTTTCCGCTTGATGTAAGGCAATCCCACCATGACTGCAAGGTTCTTCCATACATCCTTGCTCTTCAAGCGTAAAGATTCTCGGACAAGTTCAGGTGCTCCAAGAGCTGCTCGCGGCACCTCTCCATTCCGTACACTCAATACGCGTTCCCGCTTCAGCCCATAGAAATTCTCAGTGAAGCCCCCTCCATAGGTCTTGAGGTAATATCGTTCGACCACCAATGATAAAAGCGCATAAACTTCATCGAAGGAATTGAGAATCCGGAGGAGGTAGCGAGGGTGTCTGTGTGTTGCGACGGCCAGAAGGTATCGCAACGAGGGCGGAATGAGCGATGCTAGTTGCTGTTCCGAGAGGAGTTCTGGACATGGTCAGGATAGGTAGATTGGGATTGATTGTGGATGGACTGACCAAAGAGCGATGGCTTCTGTTCGTCCAGCCCGCTCTGCAGACTTGTCATGAACTCCATGGTCGCATATTTGGTGTGCTTGACAGCTTGGTTGGAGGAAACCTCGAGCAATTGCGAGCGAACGAGCAAGGGTGGTCCTTGGGTGATGTAGCCGAGGCACGATGACTAAGTCATGTCTTCGCCGCGGAAGAGCTGCTCCCACAGCATGAAGCTCCACAGCAGATCCATCTTGCATTCCGCACATGTTCTCTTGCATGTACAAATCTTTGCTATTGAGCTCTGTGCTGACACTGGTTCGCGGTCCTTCAGTTAGGGATGGACGCTCGGTCATCGGTTGCCCTTGCTCGTGGGACCATCATTCTGCCGCTAGGTTGCAAGCATTCTGCGGTGGAGCGTCGTGCAGCTGCAATCATTACGCAACAATCACGGCCGTGTTGTTAGGTAAGACCACTGTGATGGCAGCATGACCTTTGCTTGTAGTCTGTTCCCCTCTTCTGCACAAAATGTCAACAAGATCTCTCCGACAGCTGCAAAGACTCTCACTACGCAGTACGCTCTCCAGTCACTTGTTAGCATCACCTCTCGTCAAGACGGCACCAATTGCTTCGAGAATCAGATCAATCAGCGAACAGATAAAACCATTTTCAACCACCAAGATGCAGTCCGCCCAGAACAACCCAGACTTTAAGCTCGACAAGCTCTTCGATGTCAAGGACCGCGTCGTTGTTATCACCGGTGGCGGCAGCGGTATTGGTCTGATGGCTACCCAAGCCTTTGCCGTCAACGGAGCCAAGGTATACATCATTGGCCGTACCAAGGAAAAGCTCGAGACTGTTGCCAATGAATACAGCAAGGGGATCTCTGGTCAGATCATTCCCATTCAGGGCGACATCTCGAAGAAAGACGAGATTGCCCGCCTCTATGAGGAAATCAGGAAGCGCGAGAAGTGTGTCTGCGTCCTCATCAACAATGCTGGTATCAGTTCAAATACCCTTCAGACCGAGGCAAGCTCTGCCGAGGAGATGAAGAAGAATCTTTTCGACAATAGCGACGCCAACTTTGAAGATTGGGTCGACACATACCGCACAAAGTGATTCATTCCGTAATCGACACGAATAGCACTGCTGACTACCTCATAGCGTCCCTCAATGTTACTTCATGACCACAGCCTTCTTACCTCTGCTCCAAGCAAGCTCCGATCACCACCACGGCTACTCCGGCTGCGTCATCAACGTCTGCTCCATCTCCGGCATCGTCAAGACCGCTCAGCATCACTTTGCCTACAATGCCTCAAAAGCTGCCGTCATCCACCTCACCAAGATGCTCGGCTGGGAAATCGCCAACAACGGTCTCAAGATTCGTGTCAACAGCTTAGCACCTGGTGTCTTCCCATCTGAAATGACCGCCGGCGGCGAGAGTGGCGACAACCAGAAGAGTGAAATCCCCAAAGAGGACTTTGAGGGCAAGGTCCCAGCCAACAGGCCTGGGCGTGATGTGGATATGGCTCAGGGTATGGTCTACCTTGCTGCGAATCAATATGTCAATGGACAGACGATCGTGATCGACGGAGGGTATGTGCTCAAGGCGGGAAGCGCAAGCTCGGGCTGAGCAGATCATGAGGATAGTACACAATGGCAGACTAGTCTGGTAAATGAACAAATCAAGGTCAAATAAAAGCAAAGCTACGAGTACAAAATTCTTGAATCCATCAAAGTTGAAATACTGCTGAGTTGCCCCCGGGCCGCGGCTGTCGTGTCAAACCTGCGTGGTCGAGCTTGGATGATCGCTTTCGTTACTTGGTAGCAATACCAGGAGATCGCTGTCCGGCTTGAGATGCAGACCGTCGAAGCTGCGAGCTAGTAAAGGTCCCACCAGGTCCAGTCTGTCGAGATCTCGTCAATGTCGTCGAGATCGGACTGACGCGTTGGAAGGCTGTCGGCTCGCGAATGTCCTACCAGACTAGCGTCGTCGACCTTGGTAGTGTCGCTACCACATGCTCCACCACCATCGAGATCCTACCAGGCTGCTACTCGCTTCCCTCTATCCCCCTTCAACTCCGTCGCAAGCGGTATAGTCTCCCAGAGCTTTCCACCATCATCCACCAAGAACTCGATTCCAAACTCCCTGCTCCAGTACATCCTCAACGCCCTCATCTCTTCCACCTCGCTATCCTCCTGCAGCCCCGCCGCCAGCTCATCCCTGCGCCTCTTCTCCTCCAACCCTTCCAGCCTGTGCCGATGACCAGCCTTCGCCCTCTCGACCCTCTCCCGCACAGTCCCCGGCTCATCCCCAGACGTAGCAGCAGGAGCGACAGCAGGGGCAGAGCGACGGGTCGACATGCGCACAATCCTCTCCCTCTCCCTCGCAAGATCGCTCTCCAACTGCGCCACACGCACCCGCTCCTCCGCATCCCCCACCACCTTCTCCTCAAGCTCCCGCCTCAAGTCCACCTGGACACCCCACGCCTCCTCCAGCTGACTCTGCAGCTCCCCAACCAACCGCTCGGCAGCGACCGACTCCACCCTCTCGCCTGCGATCGGGCTCGTCGACACCGCGAGCGGCATACTCCGCGCCAACGACCCGAGCTCCCTCTCCCTCTGCTTGCCCAGTTCGACCAGCTGAGACTTGAACAACGCCGCCTCCTGTCGGCTCTGGTTGAGGTCGTGAGCGTAGTTGTCGATCTCGTCGAGCTGGTCGTCCCATTCGGACTTGCTCAGGTTGCAGCGGGGGCAGGGGTCCTCTTCCTCCTCGCCTGAGCCGTCGGCGGCGCCCGAGGAGTCGCGGGGCGGCGCGGTGGGGTTCGAGGCGGTCAGGTCCTTGATGTGGTTCTCGAGCTCGGCGATGCGTTGCTTGAGGTGCGAGTTCTCTTGCTTGATGGTGTCCATGTTGTTGGGGTTGGAGTTGGGGTCGGAGTTGGATTTGGCGCTGGTGTTTTGGGAGAGCAAGAGTTCGAGCGAGGCGCCGTGGGATTTGCAGGCTTTGAGGTCTTGCTCGAGCTTGGAGATGTATTCATCCTTTGACAATGGCGATGGGTTGGCAGTATTGTTGGTATTGTCGATGGCCTTGGGTCTGGCCGTATTGTTGGTTGAGGTACTATTGTCTTGCTCATTCTCATTGCCATGTGAGTTTTGTGAGGATTCGCTGGATTCCCTATTGTCGTCTTGCTGGACCGTATTGATCTGCACAGTATTGAAATGGTTCGGCACCTGTGCTTTGGCTTCCAATTGTTGCTTCAAGCTGGCATTCTCGTCCTGCAACTTCGTAATCTCAAGGGGCAGGTGTTCCAATGCCTTCTCTTTTGACGCAGCTCGGGCCAGGTCCTTCTTCAATTTCTCCACCTGTTTGTTGGCATACTCCGCACGCTGATCTGCGGCAGTTCGCTGGACCTCTAACTGGTCTGCTCTACGATGGTCAGCATTGATCATCGCCTCTGCCCGGCAAAGTTGACTTCGAAGTATTGTACCCTGAGCCTTAGCATCGCGAAGCTCTTCAGCCTGAATTGCGAACTCCTTCTCCCATTCTCGACCTTCGAGCTGCGATTCCTGTTTAATCCGATCAATCTCTGCATCTCGCTTGAGAACTTCTTGCCGCCATATCTCAATACGTGAGGAATACTCCCTGTGGTATCGTCGGGCTATCGTCTGACCCTCTTCAGTCGTGGCTGGATGTACTGCTGGCCGTTCACCGGTATCAACTTGCGCCTTGTCATTTAGAAGTTCGCGTTGACGCGCCAAGTATGCGGCGTGACCAGGCGAGAGCGGGTCGGGTGTGGGTTCTGGTTCTTCGGCTTCGTCTAGATGTTGGGCTGGTGCAGAATCAAAGTCTCCAGACGGATCGGTATTAGACTCTTCATTACCATTCGTGGTATTAGTGGTGACTGCGTCACTACCAGCCTCGGTACTGACCCTGTCCTCCCCTGTGCCTGTCGCAAACATGTCGGCAACAGATCCGCGTCGATAGCCTGTAGGCGAAACATGATCAGCCTCGTCGCTCCAGTCGAATGTCTCTGGTCTGTGAGCATCAATTGTTGGGGACAAGTCGTCTGGCGTCATGACATCCCCGAGCATACTATTCCTTCTTTCCGTGTCGCGCCTATGATCACGCTTATTCGAACCAGGATAAAGGAAGCTCCGTCGATTGTGATATATTTCGCCGTCGTCGGTCGCAATTGCCAGCGGAGGCAGCATGCCATTGTCCAACGATACTCCTGTCTGTCCGGGTGTATAATCCCAGGTCAGGCGCCATGGTGGTCGTGCTTCTTCGTAAACATCCGGCCGAAGCATTTCGTCGTTCTGTTGTACTCTCGGTTGCTGATTAGGGATGTGGTCTTCGTCAACATCATCTTGCTCCTGGTCCATATCTCTCCCTTCCGAGCCCGAAGTGTGCTCCTCGACATTCCTCTCCTGTTCTGGTTGAGAATCGCCATCGCCGTTGCCTGTTGGAGCTGTAGTGGACATGATGAAATCCTGAATGGAACAACCCTTGCGGAAATTGTAATGGTCACCTGCGCTGATATCTGTATAATACTCTGGAAGCAAACGAATGTAATTCGGTGTAAGCAAATGGAATATGGAACTTGCCTGTCGAAAAGGAGAGGTCGCTATCATGTTCAGCAAGCACAAAGGAGGCAGATTGCTACACTGCATGATCAACGGTTTCAAGGACAAAGGATACATCTTCGCTTTTGCAAAGAAGTTCTCGGAAAAGGCTTGGCCCTTCCTTTGATACCTTCGGCTTCAATGAATCTGTGCGGTAGGATCACCATTGTGAGACTGTCGTCCGCTCGCTTGATAGCAAAGCCAAAGGGATGCCTGGAGTAGCATGACCAGTACGACCAGCGTACGGTCGATTGATGTCAGATGATGGTATGGCGAAAATGCGGAGCTCACCGATGGTGAAGGCGAGGAAGGAGGAGGAAAGGTGTGGGTACGAAAGCGGAGTAAACGTGTTTTGTCTTGGCATAATCACGTGCCCGCACCAAAAAAAGAAGACTTACGTCAGATGGGCGGGACAAATCGCGGGACAGCAAGCTTGCATCAGCGAAACACCTTCTTTCATCAATCCACTTTCTCATCACTTCTCCTTTGTCACTGACACACACAAAGGCCAACAGGAACAATGGCCTATAAAAAGACTTTCTTTCTTTTGCTACTGGTGGCGCTGGTGCTGCTTCCCCAACCGACTGCAGCTTTCGGAGCTGGCAACATTGCTTCCATCTCAAAGGTTGAGGGACAGAATTGGCGCCATGGAGATATCGAGGACATGCTCAAGACGGTGGCTACTCTCAAAGGCCACAAATGGACTTCAATGATGATCAAGAGGGTTTATTTCGGCAATTGGCTCCGCGACTATTCTCAAGCTGTTGACGTCGGTACGCTCAAAGGTGTACCAGCCAGTACTATTAGAGTCCTGATCTGGGTCCTTGCCTTCATGACTTTCGGCTATGCTACTGCTGAATTCGAGGTCACTGATGAGCGTCTCGGCTGTTATCGCCCTGAAGAGCACATTGACAACCCCAAAGATTACGCTGACAATGAGGATGCACGCAAGTATGATAAGCGTCTGCGTGGACCGGTCTTGCGGGAGGAGCTCGATGTAGATCCTCAAACTGGCATGAAGAACTACATCGCCAATGAGCGTGGTGGCTGGGCTACCTCCGCCGGTTATGTCAAATTCAGCGTTCAGCGCAGCATTCACTACGGTCGTCTCTACACCAGCGGCCCAAACAAAGGACGCGAGGAGGATCTTTGTGAGGCCCTACGTTGCTTGGGCCAGGCACTGCATTGTCTTGAAGACTTTGGCGCTCACACCCAGTATGTCGAGCTCGCGTTGCGCGAGCTGGGCCATCGCAACGTGTTTCCTCATGTCGGGTCCGGGACCGAAATCAATGTCCGCGGAAAGAGGATCTTCCCTCTTGTCACCGGTACATTCGGCGGTGTCGACTTCTTGCACTCAGTCCTTGGAGAAGCTTCGGATCACGTCACGCAATCTGAGGTGGATGACATGAATGAGGTACTGGGTAGTGCTCAGTCAGGCAAGCGCTCAACTGGTGGGAACGGATCTGATATTGGTGACCTCACTGGCATCCTCAAGCTCATCCCTGGCACAAGCGACCTTGCTACCGAAGCAGAGAATCTTCAGCGTGATGCAGATTCGCAGTCTCGTGGATTCGATGGCGGCGACAACTACAGTTCCACTCGCGGTGGGGACTTTGGAGGAGGGTCTGATCGAGCATTCAACCCGATGTCTTCCATGGGAGGATTTGGCGGGAAGCCCATCACCGACCCTCAGGAGATCGTCAAGAAGATCTACCCCATCCTCCAATTCCGTGACAATGTCGTCCGCACAATCGACGGAATCGTGTCCAAGATCCCTGGTCTCGAGTCAGCCATCGAGAAGCTTACCGAGACGGTTACACTATTTGTCATGCGTCTGCTCGCTCCTTACATCATGCCCTTGATCGGAGCGGCTTCGCAAGGTCTCAAGCAAGGGTCCAGTGCGGTGGTCGACTCGTCCGCGAAGCAGCAATATATTGTCTTCGATCAGCCTCAATCATCTGATCCGACTCACTCGATGCTGTCCAAGGATCATTTCTCGAATATCCTCAATGAGCCGGCAGGCAGGGTTGCTGCCGCCATCCTGCAGTACGCCGCCCCTCGCATTCTGTACGCCTGGGAGCATCCTGAGGTCCCCGAGCAGCAGGTTCTTGACGATGTCGTTCGTGTTTTCCACCACCCTGCACTCCGCGACGAGAACAACGAAGCCCATCGGAACATGTTCCGCGTGGTCGAGAAGTGGGTCCAGTCTCGTCCAGACCGTGGCCGTGACCTTGATCAAGTTTTGAGCAAGGAAAGCGTCAGGGCTGGCCGCAACCACAAGGCGCAAAGTATGCCTGAGGGCGGTATCCCGAACCCATTTGGTGGTCCAGGTGCTGTGCTGGGTGGCAACGCTGGTCATGCCCATGGACCTATTGGTGGTGGTCAGGCTAGGGGCTTTGACTCCACACCTGCCAATCCCCCAGCCAGCCATGGTGGTTACGGTGGAGGATACAACGAGCCTTCTGCACCAAGCCACGGTTACGGCGGTAATACCGGTGGGTACGACAGCGGCAGCCATGGGGCCGGTTATGGCAGCTCCACTCACGATAGTCGCCCTGCTCGCCACGGTCGCGATGACGACTCTGATAGCCGACCTTATGGTGGCCGCAGAGATGATGATGATGACAAGTACGGCTCTTCTTACCGTCAGCGACCTGGCTCTCCCGGATATGGCGGCCGTGGTCACGCCACTCAAGGCAGTCATGGAGGATCGAGTCATGGAGGTGACTCGTACGGACAACAGGGTTCTGGATATGGCCAACAGTCCTCTGGATATGGTCAAGAAACCTCCGGGTACGGTCAGCAGTCTTCTGGCTACGGCCAGCAGTCGTCCGGTTTCGGCCAGCAGTCTTCCGGATATGGTGAGCAGACATCTGGATATGGCCAGCATCAGTCTTCTGGTTACGGGTCAGGCGGGCATGACAACTCCAGCAGCGGCTATGGAGGCTCTTCTTACGACCGTCCATCGCACGGATCAAGCTACGAGCAGCCGAGCTATGGTGGCTCCACTGGTGGCTACGGCGGCGGCCGCAATGAGGACAGCTCATACGGCCAGCAGAGTGGCGGCTACGGTCAGAGTGGTTACGGCGACAACTCCGGCTATGGCGGACAACAAGGTGGATATGGCCGCAGGGACGACGACTACGGACGACGTGATGATGATGATGACGACAGAAGGCGCCGCAACCAGGACAGCTATGGTCAGGGGGGGTACCAGCAGCAGCAGGGAGGGTATGGTAGCGGAGGGTACGGTGGTTCCGGCTACTGAGGTGACACCTGGTGACAGGACGGCTCACGACAGTGGCGGAGTGGATAATGCTTGAGCGTGGAGTTCTGAAGAGAGTGATATATGACGAACGGCAGCGGAATGCATCAGATTAGGGATGACAGTATAGAAGACCGATCGGTCCGTAGGAAATATTATGAAGTAACAAAAATAATGTCCCCAATTGATGGAAAGTCCATTTTTTTATCATGAATTTCGCCATCGAGAGTGCTTCGGCATGTGTTGGTGCCAAGACCGATGAACTTCACGTCAGCTTCAAAAAATGTCGAGCTTGCCGATGACAGCAATAGCAAGCAATATCAACGACCAAACGCCTGAAGAAACTTCATTGTTCCTTCAGCTCAAGGTATCAGTCAATTTGGAACTTACAACATCACGCAATCCTCCCTCGAAGCGTCATCCACATCACCAGCGCATTTGCGCTCTCCTTCCACAATGGCGTCCACAGAAATCGGCGGTCCCATAGCGCGATCAATACCGCAGATAGTCAAACGCGCACCCTTCCGACTCGGCATGAAACAAGTACACCTGTATGATCCCCTCTCCCCATGCTTCTTCCTCCCACTAACCTCCCTCCCAGTCCCTCCTTCAGAATCACCCTCCTCCACACCCCCTCCCAATCACCCTACTACGCCACCTTCCTCGTCCCCTTGCACCTCAACAAGCTCGATCTCCGCGACTACCTCTTCCACGCCTACAACCTCCCCGTAATAAGCATCACCTCCCGCGTGCTCGCCTCCGCCGTCGAACCCGACGGAAACCCCAACATCGAACGGCCGCTTCGAGGCCAACTCTTCCGCCCGAAACCGACGAAGAAAATGACCGTGCGGATGGAGAAGCCCTTCGTGTGGCCACCTGGCCCGGCGCAGGAGGAGCTCAAGGAGGCGTGGGGGCAAAACACGATGGAGGGGGCGAGGGACGCGCAGAAGGAGTTTACGAGGAGGATGAGGGAGAAGGACACGTGGGTCGATGTCAAGGATAGGGAGTCGTTGAGGGTGCAGGCGAAGAGGATGCGGGAGGGGAAGGAGGGGTGGAGGCCACCTCGGGGGAAGGGGGATGGGAGTTGGGCGGTGAGGGTGGAGGAGTAGATGGGTGGTGTCACGATGGGAGGTTGGGAGGTGGGGGTGGGGGAAAGAGGGGGGAGGGGAGGATGCGTAGTGATTGTACAGGTGCGGAGGAGAGATATTGTATCTGTAATGTCTGGAAATGGATATTCTACCACGGCAACTCGGCGCCGTCCCATTGCAGGACCTTCCCACCAATGCTCTCCCTCGTCCCTTCGTCGATGATGCTGAGCATATCCCCTGCGCTCTTTCCGGGGGTGATGGCGCCGAACGCCACGGCATCTGGCATTCTCCGTAGCCAACTCGGTCAGTACGTACCCCGGGTGGAACGTGGCGGTCGTCAGCCACTCCTCTTCGAAATGCAACCTGTGCAATACCCTATTCAATGCGGCTTTGCTGGGACCGTAAGGGGACATGTCCACGGGGTAGTGGATCAGTTCTTTCTGCTTCCCGATGCTGCCGATGGCGGACGAAAGCGCGACGAAGACAGGCTTGCGCTTGCTGGCTTGCAGGAGGGGCTTGGTGGCGCTGAAGAGTGGTATTGGAGCGACGGTGTTGACTTGACAGAGGTTGTGGATCTGTTTTGCAGTATCGGTGGCGACGCGGCTGCTGTCGACTATTGCCGGCGTTGGCGATGACATAGTCCAGGCTGGTGATGGAGTGCTTGGTTTGGAGTTCCTTGACGGCATCGAACGCGTCTTGATCGTTCTCGTTGTCGATCTTCATGATGAGGCGCGAAATGTGTCCGAAATCCTACAGCCGGAGCAATCTTTGCCCCTGGCTTACTGCACAGCGTCGACAGGTGGAGGTACTTGGTTCGCAGCAACAGAGCACTGGCACATGTCGGACACTTTTTCTCATGTCGCACAATGACCTCGTGACTGAGTGCATGTGTCTTGGAATTCAGAACATAGAAGCCATGTCTACCAAGGCAATTCTTGACCATTGTACTGCAAGAACTTGCCGCCATGTACATCCCGTGTTGCCACATCTATGATCTTCAGCATACTCTCGGTACTATCGTCCACCGTAGAACCACCAATCTTCTCAAGATCGGCTCCCCCAACAAAGGACTTGGCCATGTCCGTGATTACAAGACCAGGATTGAAAACAAAAGCTGTAAGCCAGTCCTCTTCCAAGCATACCCGCTGCACTATCCAGTTAAGGGCGGCTTTGCTCGCACCGTAGGGACTGGCGACGTTCCCATACTCCATCATTTCCTTCATCAAGCCAAGACCGCCGACCAATGAGCTGATCCCGACGAACTTCGGAGCCGCGCTCTCTTTCAGCAGCGGAGCAAATGCTTGCAGGAGGGCCAAGGGTGCCAAAGTGTTCACTTCAAAGTGCTCTCTCAATGAGTCTGGATCCGTGTTCAGAATGGAAGTGTTATTGTGGTAGATGCCGGCATTTGCAATCGCTACGTCGACCTTGTCGATGCCATGCTTCTGTCGTAGCTCGCCAGCAGCTTCGAAAGCGTCTGTATGGACGGTCGAGTCGAGTTTGACGATAATGAGCCGAGATCCCTCGCTGGTTGGCAGTCCTTCCAACGCAATGATCGCCTTGCTAGGATCGCGAACAGCAGCGATCACAGTGCTCCCCGAGCGAAGAAGGAGGTGACCAACGAAACCCTGTCCGATGCCCCTATTCGCACCAGTGATGAGGTACGTGGTTGCGGAGCTCATGATGTTTGTAGATGATCTTGTGCTGTCGATCTTTGTGTGATCCCAGTCGACTGCTAGGCAATCGGACGAGAGGACAAAAGATGAGAAGAATAGTGGTAGGCAAATGCAAAGAAATCATTGTTCATGAAGACGAACCAGGGGTAAAATATTCGACCCACCATGCTAGTGGGTGGCCTCAGATTACGTGAGACATTCTGCAGCGCGAGGAGTGTTAGTGTTGGAGCGATAATACTTCGGGCCTTTCGACCATCTTTTGTGAGGCAATTAACGATAGTCCTGGTTGACTACCAATGCGATGGCATGGTGTTGAGGTGTCAGCCTATAAATAACACTATATTTTAGCGTCCACAGTGTGGAGCTTCACATTTTGGCCTCATGCGGAAGTCAACATGCGGGGCTTATTACGTAGTCGCGTCGCAACCTTTGTGCTTCCTCTTCTGCCCTTCTTCGCGACCTCATGTTTCGCAAATTGACGACTACGGACCGTACTGTACACCTCGTGCGCTTCGTTTTGAGCCTTTCTTCAGTGCTTACGATCTGCAACGAGTTCTGCTTGCGCTCTGTTGAGACACTTAATCTCCGAGTGTCTTCGGCTCCGCCGTATGGATACATTCAACACAAGTAGCTGTTGAAAGTTCCCTCGATTCCTTCTGGGCTTTTCTTGGATGTGACTGTCGTTCACTTTCTACCACAGTAGCTACACCTACGCAATGGCTGATCCGCTCACGGCTCTGCCGGTGGAGCTGCTCCACAATGTTCTCGACTATTTTCTACCAACTCACAACGTGATTCGGAAGTGCCCCTCTCTGGGCCCAGAAGTCTACTACAATGTGCATTCGAAAGCTCCTGCACAGACTCAGCAACGCTTCTCCCCTCTCGCGCCAGGAACGCCACTTCTCAACCTCACCCTCACCTCGCACGCCTTACAAAGCGCGGTCAACGCCTACTCTCATCTCTTGCTACTCAGGTGGACCCACATAAAGGCCTACCGTCCCTTGAAGACCGCATCGCTGGAAGCCAAGCGTAACTCCTTCTCCACATTAATACGACTCACACGTACTCACTGTGTCTTTTGCGGTAAGAAGTCATCGCGCAAGGCGACACTCATGAATGGGTTGGGCTGCTGTGCAGCCTGTGACAAGAAGGAGTGGCCAGATAAAGTGACCAGGAGCGACGCGAAGAAGATATACGGGTTAAAGGATAAGCATCTGTTCACCTGGGGAGAGCGGCGACCCCTTGAGTGGCCAGTGGTCCGGTATGGATCTTACGTCGTCATGGGTTCGGACTGCATACTTCTGGAGAGGAAAGGCGTGGAGAGACTTGCGGTCGCTGTTCGGGACCAAGCACGGAAGAGCTAGACACCAACTGCGGTGCTACAGCAACAAGCGAAGGATGCAGAGACCGGAACGGCACGGGCAAGGGGACAAGTCAAGAGTGCATGAAACAAAGCAGGATTCCGTGGCTCTTAGCCGCCATGTTCAATGCTGAGCCAAGCTGCAGGGAGGGTTGTGTTGATGTAAGAGAGGGTCTACTGAACATCTCCTACATCAGTAACATGATTCCTAGTTTGATACCCATGCAGTACCTAGGTATGGTGATGACACGGTTCCTTCCACCATTACAATCGCATGTCCATCTTGTGCATCTCCTTCACTCCTCAGCATATTGAGGCGGCGTAACATGTCCTGTTCTTCCCGGTAGATACGGCCTCTGCATTCCCTCCTTCAAACTCCTCGCTTCCCTCCGCACATCCGGATCAGCATACGCATCATCCAACCACTTCTCCGCCTCACCATCTCTCGCACCCCATCTCTGCACCATCACAGGTAATACATCACACACCTGCTCTTGCGTCATGTACTTGTGCGGCACATGCTGCAAACCCCACCTCCTCTCCCTCTCGGCCTCAAACGCCTCCTTACCCCCAAACACCCCCCACGCCAGCCTCTGCACATCGCTCTCAAAGAACCGATACGGATCCTTCCACGAAGAATACCGAAACCCACAATCGATCAACGGCCAAACCCCCGGCCTGCCCGGCAGGTTCTCAAAGAAATGCTCCTCCGTCAAGAAATACCTCCTCCTTGCATCATTCAACGACTGTCACCCATCAGCACCCTCACCTCCCCTTCATCGGATACAATACTCACAATCTCCGCCCCCAACTCCTCGGAGCAACAAGCCCGAAACGTGCTCCGCATCCAATTCCTCCCTCCCTTCGCCACGCGTTTCCCACAGAACACACACCGCTGGCCACACCACCAGATCAGTTCCGCGATATTGGACTTGCGACCTGCGACAGCGAGATCGATGTGGTCTTTGCGTCGCGCGTGATGGCGGGCGAGATGTGGCCATTGGAGGTATGTGTCCAGCGCGAAGAGGTTGACGAGGGAGCGGAGATGGTGGGAGGTGGAGGCGAGGGCGAGGAGAGGGTGGGAGGGACAGGGATGGGAAGGGGGAAAGCGGAGGAGGGTGAAGGGGTAGGTGCTTGGTTCGGGGGAGGGGTCGCGGATGGAGATGTGTTGGGGGAGGAGGTAGGAGAGGATTTTGAGGAGGATCTCGGAGGGGAGGAGGGAGAGGGGGGAGAGCTGGTTGGGAGGTGGGGTGAGGGGGGATTGCTGTTCGGTCATGTCTGCGAGTGCAGAGGGAACATGGTCGCGGAGGAGAGAAGAGATGGTGCGGCGAGAGAATACATGCCTACAGCCGTTGGAGAGTGGCGCAGCGCCACAGAATAATGTGTGACTGTTCCCCTACAAGACATTTAGTAGTACCTGCGAGCTATCTAGACCCACCTTGAGGAATTGAACCACCGCTTGTGGAAAGATACGAAAAGATTATTGCGAGAGTAAGTTCGGACGAAAAGGTACGACTCTATTTGAGGGAAATTGGTCGTCGATCACGTGAGCTCCGAACCTCGGGCGAAACACCCCACCACGACCCTGCCCACCATTCTTCCACTACACTATCAACCACATCTAGCGCAGCTTTCAACTACGTATTCTACACAACGTGGATCGTGACCAGTCATACACTGCTTCAGATCATATGTAATCATGCCGGCCATACCTTCCGATGAACCCGAAATCGAGCCCTTCAATGCCTTTTACATGGGCAGCCCGTCCAAGCCCGTCATAATACACCAGTCACAGGTCCCCAGCCCCCAACCGCCCTCCCACATACTGACGCACACCAGAAGCAACGACTACGACCGCCCCGTCTTCCGCGCCCGCCCCTACACCGGCGTCCTCCTCTTCGACAACTCCGACTCGGACGCGCGAGACCACGCCGCCAACGAACGAAGTACGGTCTCTCTCCCCTCCCCTTTTATCCCCCACCCACTGTTCTCGTGATGTGCCGCCTGTCGTCCAAAAGCTCACGACATTCAGCCTTCCTCTCCTGGCTCCGCCTGAGCACCTACATGGCCGTCGTCTCGGTAGCAATCACCGTCTCGTTCCACCTCAAACACCGCCCCACGGACGTCGAGCGCCGCATGGCCTTTCCCTTTGGCATCGTCTTCTGGATCTTGTCGCTCGCGTGTTTGGTGTCCGGGTTGAGTAATTACATCAAGACGGTGACAAAGTATAGTCGTCGCCAAGCGATCGTGCAGACGGGGTGGAAGACGCAGGTTGTGTTCACGGTGGTGGCGAGTAGTATTGTCGCTGCTTGTGTTTTGTTTTTGAGTACGAATGCTACTACTAGATGATAAGAGGGGATAGAGGGAGAGGGGGCGGGGGGCATAATGCTAATGTCTATTTGTGCACAAGATGCATGATGGAATCGTGATGTTCGTTTCTATTTGGGTTTCTGGAGCGACTATGCCTCTTCACCGTCGTTCTCGTCGATGCCCATTTCTTCAAACTCATCAAGCAGTTGCTCCATCGGTATCCGGAGTTGCTCATCGTCGCCGTCTTCTGTTTCACCGTCGACGCTCATTTCCTGCTCCTCGCGCTGCTGTTGCGCCTTGTAGAGCGCCATCCCCTGTCGCAGCTCCTCGTCCTCTTCAACATCACGCAGGAACATCTCAAAGTCTCGCTCCAATCTGGCTTGATCTTGCTTCCTTGGTGCCATCTCGCTTTCTTCCTTGACCATGCGCTTGACCTTCCAGTTGCGCTTCGATGCGCCACCTGCCTTTCGGCGACGAGGATAGACCTTCTTGACAAGGACCACATCTGGAATGGTACTGCTGTACGTTTTTGATGCCTCGATCGCCTCGAACTCTGGATTGTTGAATTGCGTGCCGCTGAGCATGTAGCCCATCACCGAATCGCCGACATTGACGATACTGCCGAGATGTGTTCGGCAGAGGTACGTGTTGTCGTTGACGCCGAGATCCGAAGCACGAGCGACAGTGCAATCGGCGAGTACCCAACGACCTTTGACTGGACCTAGCGGCTCGATATCCATGACAATGAACTCGACCAGATCCGTCACATCCGCGAGTGGTGCTCTGAACGGTGATCGCCAGTAGATCGGTGAAGAGACGTCGGCTGTCTGGAGAGTGTTTGGGTCGACAAAGTTGATGGCGGTGCCGACTCGATAGCAGAGGACAAGAGGTGAGATGTTGCCAATCTGCTTGGCTAGCTTGATGGGCAGCGCCACCAGATCATCTTTGCAGATGGGTACCAGCTCACAGGAGAACGAGAACTTGTAAGACTTGACGGACGTGTGCACATCTTGCGAGATCAGCTCTTGAGATTTCTTGGTCCTTACGGGTGTAACTGAGTTGAGGAAGTCGACGAATTTCTCGGCATGATTTCGTGCTCCAAAATAGAAATCGATGCCCTCGTGGACTTCTTTGATATTGATGGTGTCGCGATGGGCAGAATGCTTCAGGATCGACTGCTCGAGATAGAGGAAAGTCCGCTTGTGAGGGACCTTTTGTCGTACCTGCACGACAGCTCGCCATGTGTTGTGTGTATAACTCTTCTGGCAGTCCGGGCACTGCTGGTATGCTTGTACGAATTCAACGTCGAATGTCTGCTGTAGTATAGTCCCTTGGAAAGCCTCTTGCTGAATGGTAATCTTGAGCTTCACCCTCCTCGAATGTGGTTCGGTCCAGATGAAGGAGGCGTCGATGATCCGTACTTTACTGAGTCCTCGCAACTTCCGGAGACAAAGGGCAAGCAGCTCTCTTGACTCTGGGGAGGCCACAACCCACTGAGCTGGCGGCGATAGCCATCTATCGCAATCTCTGCACATGTGCAATGTTCCCTCCCTCTGGATCCCTTCTGAAATGTCGACTGTGAGTTTGATGCAATCATAGCAAAGAGCACCGGCGGCTTGGGTTCCGTCGATGGGTGCACCGCAGTTGCAACAGAGGATCCTAAGCTGGAGATCAGTATACAAGCCAAGAAGCCTCACAGAGCAAAACTCACGTCGCTGTCGCCTGTGGTCTCTGCAGTTGCCCGATAGGCACTGTCGAAGAGTCCAGATCCATAGACATTTTCAACGTCGTGTGTAACAAATGCAAATGCTGTGAAGCTGACTTGCGCTGGTTGGATTTCTACGACCTCCTATGATGTTGCGGGAGGGAGAAGAAGGTATTCGACGTGGAATGTGAGATGTGAAGTTGTTTCGCAACAAAGATGCTGATCAATCTTCACATCAGTCACAAAAATCTCCCCCCAAACTTTGCTTGAGCCGCCGCCACTTGGCGCCCCTCCGAGCCGGAGCTTCGTCGACTCGGATTGGTCAATGATCCAAGAACCCGCGGGACGAGCGTTCCTGCATTTCGACGTCATGCACGACTTCACCTGCAATCTCCGTACTCATCATACCGAGGCCGATCTCAAGCTCCATCCAGTTCTAGGCTTCCTTCTTGCTTTAAGCTAGTCTCCACGATCGCGAGTCACTCTCCAGCTTCTTGACACAGACCTAAGGATAAGTACCACCCTCCATCTCATTCCACCCTCCCGCGCCCCTCTTCCACACCCGCCATACAAAACCAATCGCACAACAACCCCACACAAACTCCCCGTCCACCGTACCCATCGACACTCAGCGACCATGGCCCCCAACCTCGCCGTCATCTCCATCCCAGCATACTACCTCCTCTCCGTAGTCCCCCATTCCTTCGCCCTGAACATCGCCTGCGGAGGCGACATCTCCAAATTCGACAACCGCAACCCGCGCTCGTCCACCTACATCGCCGGTCTCAAAGAGAAGCTCTCACCGGAGCAATTTGCCAAGTTCGAGCGCTGCGAGCCTGCGCACAAGAACAACCTTGAGAGCTTCCCCCTGTTTGCCAGCGCGGTGTTTGTGGGGTTGTTGGCGGATGGGGTGGGCAAGGGGGGAATTCTCACTGGGAAGAGTGTCAGTGCGGAGACGTTGAGGTTTGTGTATAGTTTTTTGGCGGTGAGATTGGCGTACAATGTGGCGTATGTTACGACCAGGAGGAATAAGTATACCCTGCTGAGGAGCGGGTTGTGGGTGGCGGGGTTAGCCTTAGTGGGAGAGCAGTTCTATAGGGCGGCGGGGATTTTGGGGGAGCAGTTGTAGGACTGGCGGGTGTGATGGAAGGGACGACGTGAAGGAATCTATGAGGCCTGTTTCCTCTTGTGTCTATGTACATCTTTATTTACACAGGTGAGCAATATGCACCTTCTCCACCCCATGCAACCATGTTCATTGGCCGTTCGGTAATTTCGTAGACGTCTAGCTCAGCGGATGATGTGCTGAGGCCCAAGAGCTGACTGCGGTCCAAGACCGAGATCGTGCTCTCTGCCCGAGAATGACTCGACTGCTGTCTGAATTCTTCTCTCGCTGGCAACGACTCTGAGTCCCCGGCGACTGGATCTTGCGCACTAGAGACTGCGACAGCTGGAAGCTCAGCCAGAGCGCCGACCAATCCGAGTCGGGTGTTCTGGATATCAATGGGTAAGGGGTCCTGGGCCTCAAACAACTCCTGCTGAGACTCAACGGTGCGCTGCGCGTACGATCCGAGCTCGATAGCCTTCGACTTGGGCAAATAGCTGACATGTCTCGCGGTGTCCCCGGCTCGATGTTTCTCGGCCCTTTCGTCGTTGGCGATAGCAACCGCTATGTCTGCATCTCCAGCTGTCGGAGCATGTGACGCAGCTGCGATGCTTATCCGCTCACCGTGTGTAGTCTGAGTGGACCCCCGAGCTGCTTTGGGCTGTGGCCCGGCTTCTTTGAGCCGCTGCATGTAATGCAGCAAGCTTCTCGTTGTATTCTTCGATGCGATAGCCTCCTTGCAGATCGATTCATACTGCGCTTTCTGATCGCAGAGAATGCAGAGCCTCAGCATGGTGGCGTATGTCCCTGCTTGAATCTTCTCTGAACGTCCCTTGCTTTTCGTAAGATTGTGTACAGCTTTGATCTGCTTCCAGACTGCTACACCTCCTTCCCAATGGCTGTTCTCCATGCACTCTCGGAGAAGAGACGTCAAACCTCGCATTGACAAGCCCCATCCTGATGCTGCCATGTCTTTGAACGTTCTCACTGCGGCATCGAAACCGTCGAAATAGAGGATACCATCGACAAGGGCCTGGAAGACCTCAGGAGTAGGCGTCGGTTTTTGTATGACCTTGTCCTTTCCAAAGCGATTCTCTCGCACAAGCCGGCCTGAAGATGCGTCGGTAATGTGCACATCAGCCCGCGCGACCCAAAGTCCACCTTGCTGACCTTGGATGAGCTCAGCGTATTTGCAGAATTGTTGGTAGTTGTTAGTCCGTCGAAAATGATTGAGAATGATGATGATAGTTTCTTCATTCATCCTCACGTGGCAGGTGCGCATTGCACGAATGACATACTCAGTGACCCTTGGCGAGGTGTTAGTGGCGCTCAAGCCGTCGAGGATCTTGTTGAAGCTTTGCAGGGTCGGTAGCGCAGGCGAAACAGTAATGTTGTGCAGCATGTCCAAAATGAGCTGCCTGTAGGTTATCTCGCCATTCTGACGTCGCTGGAACATCCACGTAATGTTGGACTCGAGCAGAGACGCATTGTGCAGGCTTCGCTGTGTGACCTCAGAAGAATACCTGGAGAGCAATCCACGATACGGAGCCAGCTCTTCGGCCTCGGCTGATCCGTCGAGTGATTTGGTGGCACGGATGTTGCTGTCAAGCCAAGCTACTAGAGAGTCGAGTTCAGATCGCGGCCTTCCTAGGAGCTGTCGAAATGTCTCAGTGAAGCCATCCATGGCACACTCGCCCATGTCCTTAGGGTTCAACCACAGCAGTAGCCTGAGAGTCATCTTATCCATAGCCAGCTCTGTCAATTGGATCTTCTTTGGAGACAAGTATCGCTGCCAGTGACCCTGTTGCCATTCCCGTGAAGCATATATGGACTGAGGAGCAAAAGCCGATTGATGTAGGGGTTGCCCAGTGTGGCCGGGAAGTGCCCTGACTCCGTCCATTGCATAGGGCGCCTCATATTCAGCATCCGCAAGATCCAAAAGACCATCGAGCTCGACCAGCTCCTCCACCTGGCCATGCCGTATGCCTTGTGTCTGTCCTTCCACCTTCTCAATTCCTTGTTTCGCATCTGCAATTGCTTCGTCCCATTGCTTCCTCCTTTTCTCCTTTACCAATGCGTCTGTCGTAGCTGCGACAGCGAATATACCGGAATAGAGCAGCGTCGATGACGTGAGGAATTTGGTCGGTCGTTTCCCAGCTGTTGTCGCTGTTTGGCGAGCGACACAAGACTTGACTGCTTGCGAGGGACCGTGACATGGAACCCGCGTCTGAGCGACTCTATTCCACACCGTCTGCATTATAAAACCGCCTAAAAGCGGGCGAATGCAGAAAGATCAGTCGAATTGGGCTGGGTTGACGGTGGTGTTGGCAGGAAAAGAACTCAAGCCGAACGAGGTCAGGGAGATCTCGGAAGCAAAAGCTTGGCGATCTGGTATGGCAGCACAAGCACTCGACCGCCGCTTTAATTGAGCGAGACATTGAATCACCTCAAAGTCTCTCATTACATGAAATGCTAGCTCTCGCTCTGACAGCAGATCTTCAGGGGTAGGCTGCGTCTCTCTCACGTCGCTACGCTATCTAATCAGCTGCAGGGTGACAGAGCTGCGACCACAAGACACCGAGGACTCGCCATTCTACTACACCTTCAAAGTACAATGCACATCGTGTAGGGAAGTTCATCCAAACTGGGTCAGCGTGAGCAGATTTGTAGGTCCCTTGAATTGAGGACTCAGACTCTGGACCTCACGCCACTACAGGAAAAGAACGAGCTTTCGGGAAGCAGAGGCGAGGCCAATTTTGTCTGGAGGTGCAAGAATTGCAAAGTGAGTCTTTTCTCAATGTAGTATCGTGCATGACTAACCATCTAAGCGTGAGCACTCTGCTAGCATCGTAGACGCACCGAAAGCATACGAAATACAGAGCCCAGCAAAGGCAGTAAACATCATTGCTTTCGATTGCCGAGGGCTGGAGTTTGTGGAATACAAGCCAGACGTAGGACTGTTCCGATGCACGAGCGATTGACGTGACTGATCAATAGTAGGGTGATTGGCTAGCTAAAGGTGTCGAATCCAACACAAAGTTCGAGGGGATTGATCTGACGGAAGGTGAATGGTTCGACTATGGTGAGCAGAATTGGTCTATCTGCACGCCATGATGATGCTGACCAGACTTGCAGACGAGAAGGCAGGGGAGGAAGTGAGCATCAAGGATCTCAAATGGGAAATTCGCAGAGCATGATCGGACACAGCAATATGACTTGATGAAAAATTTTGCTTTTGGGGTATCTTTTCGCATGGTGGCTGTCGGAAGATGAGTGCAGAGTCCTACATCAAGCAGCCGTTCTGCTCACTGCTGTGTACTTCACTTTCCGCTGTCCTTTGCCACCTCCTTCCGATTTGCGCCCAGACAGCGACTTGCCAGGTATACCACACCTTCCTGTCATCGGTCTTCCTGTGCATATCCAGCCTGATCTCGGCACCATCAGGAACGTGTAACGGCGTGTTCAGCGGGAAGAAGATCGGGAACCAGCTGATCATGTCTCTGCTCTTCTGATCCATGGAATTCGGGTTGATCGATAGTTCAACCACCTTTGTGCCGTCTCGACTTTTGTAGAGGACAGTCTCGAAGTAGCCAGCCACGCCATGACACACGCCTCTACTGGTATCTTTGACAGGAAATATAAGGTGGCATGATCGAAGATTGTGCTCGTTCCAACCATCGCCGCCGCCAAGTCCAGAAGCGAGAGGACCACCTTGTTTCCGAGTGGCAGACTGGTCTAGGACAGAGTGTGGAAGCGGATGTGAGAACTCCCAGCACTGCTGAATTGAAGGCGAAAAAGAAAGCAGACCTGCAGAGGTTGGAGGCAGCGCCTCGTCTGTGTGGCTGAGATAGCTAAACTGATGCAACATGGTCACATACGGCAGACTCCATTTCTCAGGATCGGAGGGTCGATGCAACAGATCAGCATAGATGCGAGGTGACGATATTGGTGATGCCCAAGCTGTGTATGACTGTGGGATGGAAACGCCATGCGAAGGGTGAAGGTGATGCTGCACACCATCCAGACATTCGGGAGATAGCTCATTGTCTGCAAATGAACCCAGGAGCTCAGAGACCAGGATATCGACCTTAGCGGGACTACCATTCGCATCTGTAGGTCCAGCCCAAGAACGCATATCAGTCTTGATGACTTGGACGCGACCAGTCCAGAGAGGATCAGTTGCATTTCGTCGTTGAAGAAGGACATAGGCATTGGGGTTCTTCTCGACCGCGAATGGTAAGATAGGGATCCCGGTAGTGTTGCTGGCCATGAGAGATCTGGTCATCAGTGGTCCTCGGCCAGCACCAACAACAGCGACGATAATTGGCCTCTTCAACTCGTCGTGGAGATCCTTCAACGCCAAAGCAACCGCTTGCTCGTACCAAGCGTATTTGATGGGATCCTTCTCGAACACCTCGTATGTTATCGATTCGAGATTGTCGGTGAGAGGTTGTAGAGGTGATTGGAGAAAATCCTGATAACCCTGCGCAAAGCGTGCTAGCGGTGGGAGTGGCGGCTGACTCCTCTGCAAGTATCTCAGATAAGCCAATCTCGGAGCTTGCAGGGGAGGTTGGATCGGCATGACAGCGGCTTCCGCAGGGGTGGGATCAGATGAAAGCCCATTGCTTGTAGCTGGTAGTGGTAGCTCAGAAGCCCCAGAAATGAGCAGCCAGGGTGGTTGTTGAAGCCTAATATAGCGTGTGAGAAGAGCCTGGTGCGCCTTGGATAAGACAGGATGACCTCCTGGGTTGGTGGCGAACGTGGACGTTGAGAAAGACAAGATTCGCATGGGCTCGGAGTACCAACGGGACTGGATATGTTCGTCTGGTAGAAGACGCGGTACACTGAGAGCTTGATGAACGTCAGTCTGACATCCGCCATATGCAGACCCTTGGATGAGTGGATTGACCTACAGATTGCCAACTTGGAAGCGTAATTGCATGTGGCTCGTATATGGTTCCATGAGTCCCACGAAGACAGCGGATCACCTGTATCAGCAGCTGAGATGTTGACAGGGGAAGTCTCGCCCATATCTTCTATTGATAAGACGGTGTCCTCTGGCGCTGGCTTCTGGTTATCCATAGGAAATGGCACGATGATCTGAAGGTAAGGTCCAATGCCTAGCGATCGGGCCGCCATGTCTGCATATGTGGAAACGGCTTCCGGGAATGGTGCGTACTGGTTCCGGAACAAAGGCGGCAGAATGACATTGCTGACTCCACAGAAAGCCGCATATGCGATCTCCACGCTAACGACCTGTCGTGATATGTGTGCCACCAAAGGATCCGACGAAGTCACATCTGCCCATGGACTGAGCACAGCGATCATGGATGGTATGGCATCAGTGGGGTGTAGTGTCGTGAAGGAGGGACCGAGAGATGGCACGAGTGGTAACGGAAGTGATTGATCCGAGGCCCGCAGCTTTCGATAGTCCAGCATCAGCTGCACTACATGCTTTCGAAATGCTGCGTTGGTTACTGGAGATGTGATCATGTCATACTATTTGTGTCAACTAGAAGTATGAATGATCTTGGAGGAGACTTTACCCACGCCGATGAGCCGTGCTCTATCCATGAGCTCTAGCGATACCACTTCGTCCCGCTTCGCATCATGGTGGCCAATATAAAACACCGGCTGCTGCAACGCCGCTGAGGCTTCTGCTGCATCCATCTTGAATGAACCATAAGCTCACGGTCTACGCTCGAGGTATATTACTGCATCATGGTCTGGGTGAGGCGTCGCAACCGTCCTTAATTTCAAACAAATAGCACCAGCTATTCATATATCAGGCGAGTACGAAAAGAAATGACAATTTACTGGTACACAAGATGAAAATTGGTCGCGGAGAACTTCCGCCATGCCAAGATTTCTTCAGCCTTACGGAATTTTTTTGGTCGCCGCGAGAAACAGCTCACGTCTCTTGCAATCACCCTTCTTCCAACAGCCTCTTACGTCGCTAGTACGAGGCAACAGCTACGCCAATCGAATAGGCTCAATCAGTGGCTCGGTCACCACGAACCTTTTGAGTTGTAAAGTCACCACTTCTCACTGGTGACTCACCACGTCACCACGCCTTTATCGATAAGGCGAACCTCACCACAACTGAATCGCATCACCATCTTGATGTTCTAGACATGGCCGATAAGCGCTCTCGCGAGGAAGACACGAACCCGGCCAAGCGACAGAAGATGGATCCTTCAAAGAACCCCTACTTGGCACACATGCATGAAGATGCTGAAACGGGCTACGAGAACGGGTCGAATGGATACTCGAACGGGACGAACTCGAGCAGGGGCAACGGTCCCAGTATACCAGGCATGAAGCGCCACCAGACAACTTCAAAGCTGGCCAAGATCGCAGAAGATGGTCCACTCAATCCGTTCACTGGAAGACAGCTCTCAGATCGGTATTTCAGCATCTTGAAGACCAGAAGAAATCTGCCCGTGCACCAGCAAAGAGATGAATTCCTTGAGATGTACCAGAAGTCTCAGATTCTTGTGTTCGTGGGCGAGACTGGCTCGGGAAAGACGACGCAGATACCACAATTTGTTCTCTTTGATGATCTACCACAAGAGGAGGGGAAAGTTGTGGCATGTACACAGCCCCGTCGTGTTGCTGCAATGTCAGTGGCGCAGCGCGTAGCGCAGGAGATGGATGTCACACTGGGTGAGGAAGTGGGTTACAGCATTCGTTTCGAGGACATGACGGGACCGAAAACGATCATGAAGTACATGACGGACGGTATGCTGCTGAGGGAGGCCATGAACGATCACAATCTCTCACGATACAGCACCATTATCTTGGATGAGGCCCACGAAAGGACTCTGGCCACTGATATTTTGATGGGTCTGTTGAAGGAAGTGGTCGGTCGAAGGCCGGACTTGAAATTGATCATCATGTCTGCTACCCTGGATGCGCAGAAGTTTCAGAAGTATTTCAATAATGCCCCACTGCTGGCAGTACCAGGTCGCACGCATCCCGTGGAGATCTTCTACACTCCTGAACCCGAGAAGGACTATGTGGAGGCTGCGATACGAACCGTCCTTCAGATTCATGCCACGGAACCGGAAGGAGATATCTTGCTCTTCCTGACTGGAGAAGAAGAGATTGAAGACGCTTGCAGGAAGATCAATCTGGAAGTTGACGAGATGACCAGAGAAGCGGACGCAGGACCGCTGAAGACCTATCCTCTGTATGGTACATTACCGCCAGCACAGCAGCAAAGGATTTTCGAACCGGCGCCAAAGCCATACAGACAAGGCGGACGTCCAGGAAGGAAGTGTATCGTTTCGACAAACATCGCCGAAACGTCACTCACGATCGACGGTATCGTGTATGTGATCGATCCCGGGTTCAGCAAGCAGAAGGTTTACAATCCACGGATACGAGTTGAATCCCTGCTTGTCTCACCGATCTCCAAGGCTTCTGCGCAACAACGTGCGGGTCGTGCTGGTCGTACCAAACCCGGGAAAGCCTTCAGGCTCTATACTGAGGCTGCATTCAAGAAGGAATTGATCGAGCAGTCATACCCAGAAATCTTGAGGTCAAATTTGGCATCAACTGTTCTAGAACTAAAGAAGCTCGGTGTCGATGACTTGGTGCATTTCGATCTGATGGACCCTCCTGCTCCAGAGACTCTCATGCGCGCCTTGGAAGAGCTCAACTACCTTGCATGCCTGGACGATGAAGGCGAACTCACACATCTTGGTCGTCTGGCGTCGGATTTCCCTCTCGACCCGGCACTCGCTGTCATGCTGATCAGCTCGCCCGAGTTCTACTGCAGTAATGAGATGCTGTCCCTCACAGCACTCCTCTCAGTCCCGCAAATTTTTGTGCGCCCAGCAAATGCACGCAAGCGAGCAGACGAGATGAAGGATCTTTTCGCCCATCCGGACGGTGATCATCTCACCATGCTCAACGTGTATCATGCTTTCAAATCACCGTCGGCACAAGAAAACCCCAAACAGTGGTGCCACGACCACTTTCTTTCTTACCGTGCCTTGCAGCAGGCTGATAACGTACGCCTCCAGCTGAAGCGCATAATGGAGCGGAATGAGATTGAGCTAATGAGCACGCCCTTCGAGGACAAGAAGTACTACGAGAACATCCGGCGCGCTCTCGTGAGTGGGTTCTTCATGCAAGTGGCCAAGCGCGAATCGAGCGGCAAGACATATGTGACGGTCAAGGACGAGCAAAGTGTGTTGCTGCATCCCAGCACAGTTTTGGGCACCGACGCAGAATGGGTCTTGTACAACGAGTTTGTCTTGACCAGCAAGAATTATATCCGGACGGTGACTGCGGTCAAACCTGACTGGTTGTTGGTAAGTCAAATCTGAATTCTACATAGTTGGATCATGCTAACAACGAGTAGGATATTTCACCCAACTACTACGACCTCGCCGAGTTCAAGAGAGGAAGCGATATCAGGAATGCTTTGCAAAGGACAGCGGACAAGTTGAAGCGCCGCGAGGCACTGGCAGCACAGAGGAATTGAGCTTGAAGTGCAAGACACATTACCATGTGTCGGATGCAGATTTAATGAGGGTTGTCCACGTGAAAAGCGAACAGCGGGCTACAGTACTCCTATGACGAAACTTGGACCACTTGATAGAGAGAGAGGGTCAGCCCCAATTTCAAATGCTTGCCCCCATGCTGAGTATCAAAACCCATGTTGGTGACGTCGTGGGTCAAATCGACTCTTGCACCCTGCTCATGGACACACGTCCAACGAATAGTTGCTGTTCGTCTGATCGAAACATGTACCGTGGGATCGGCGCGGACGAGTCAAGCCGTGTGTCGCTCCATGTCTGGTGTCAGGGTGATGGGAGTGGAGGTTGCAGAGCCGCTGTCGATGAGTAGTTATCTTATCAATGTTATCGTTAATTCAAGAGACATGGTTTCTAGCTAGGAATATCTGAATTCCTACGTATGCTCCTCAGCCTCTCGACCATCCAGCGTCACCACAGCGGTCATTTAAAGCTCGCAATACTTCGAAGTATGTCGGCCGTGTTCTACGAATCCACCTTCTGCTTTCGACGCTCGATCGAGGCGGCGCCGATTGATTGGCTCGCAGGATGAAAAGGGTGCGGCTACGTCAGAGACTTCGTCTTTCCTCACTGCAAAAAATGCTGCAAATTGGTTGCAGAACGGCACATGAGTAAATTAGGCGAGACTCGAGCCACTCAACGAGGTCAATGAGCAAAGAAGAAACAGCCGGCCCCAGCAGTTCGACGGACCAACGTCCCTGGACCAAAACTCGGAGCTCTACTTTTGGAAATCGTTGCTGGCACGTGAAAGGTACTGCTCCACCTTTTCGCCAAGCTACTGACGTTTTTCTGCGCGGGACACGTCCGGTACAAGATTGTTTGTGGACCCTCTTCCTCATTCGCTTCCCCTCTATTCACGTTTCACGACCTCACCTCGCCTTCGATCCGGATCGCAGTTCAACATTTGCATCCTATGTTTCCGGTGACTCGAAAGCATGAGTTCCACCGCCGTAAATGGCAGCAACGAGCCTCAATCGCTACGAGAACGACTACCGAATGACCCATCAAAGCCTCGGAAGGCTACGTCGCCAGAAGATGCAAAATCTACGGTCGAGGACTTGAACAAGTCCGAGGAGAGGTCAAAGAAGCGTGATGAAGAGAAGAGGACATACGGGCGGACTCCAGATGGCACAGGTGCGTCGACCCTAACCACAACGTCCCCAATCCCTCATGGCGCAACTCGGATAGCCCGTAGACTGTACCGCCCATACGCAGCTCTTGCTCTCCCGAACGCGACCAACCCCATGTGTGACTCTTCTGGATTATCAATGGCTGATACCCGTTGTGCGTGTAGTCTTCACCGTCCCCCAGACCCACGATATGGTATCGCAACTATTTGACCCAACGCAACCAAAGAACATATCTGACGTGGCTGTCATCGTGGTCCTCGCCTTCTTCGTTGGTGTACTATTCCTCTTGCCTCGGACTGTCACGGTCCCACTATTTGCCCTCGTCTTCCTGTTCTGGCGGGCTGCATACAATGCCGGGATCGGCTGGCTGCTCTATGGCCAATCTAACCAGCGCATGCTTACGAACTGGGCGAGGCGATCGCGCATTTTCGAGAACCCTGCCTCTGGCAAGAACCCGAATCCTTCACTCTACAAGATAATCAAGCGTGAGATGGAAGCGAAGATCCCGAAAGACTACAAGTTTGAGGAGGCACCACTTGAGTACAATACTTGGCTGCTCTTCCGCCGACTGGTAGACCTGATTCTCATGTCGGACTTTGTCTCCTACTGCTGCTTTGCCGTTGCCTGCGGCGGTCGACCCGAGGGTGAGAACTTCGCCATGACCTTGGCTCGATGGTCATGCGGTATAGCATTGGTCCTCTTCAACCTGTGGGTTAAGCTGGACGCCCACCGAGTCGTCAAAGACTATGCATGGTACTGGGGTGACTTCTTCTACCTGATCGATCAGGAACTCACCTTTGACGGCGTGTTCGAGATGGCACCGCATCCCATGTACTCAGTTGGGTATGCTGGCTACTATGGTATCTCCCTCATGGCAGCTAGCTACAAGGTCTTGTTCATCTCCATCATCGCGCATGCAGCTCAATTCGCGTTCCTTGCTTTCGTCGAGAACCCTCACATCGAGAAGACGTACAATCCGCCACCGAGGCCGACCAAAAAGCGATCGCATCTGAATCTGCCCGCGGTCTCGGACGACGAGGATGATGACTCGTCCTCGGCGAGTCACGACGCTGGCCATATCAATGGATACCCACCTATGGCGTCCACGGCCAACCCATCTCCAGCTCACAACTTGATCGGCACTGTCGACTTGTACCGCATCACTGACGTCTCTGTCCTCATCACCCAATTTATTTTGTACAGCACGGCTCTCCTCTCACCTACCAACCGCCTCTGGCAATTCTACTTTGTCGCCCTCGCCATCGCCACTCGCCTCTGGTACTCGCTCGGCATTGGCTTCGTACTCGACCGCCAAAGCAACAAGAAGAAATGGACTCGCCACTTTGTCAAGTACGGTGAATCCACCGAAGAAGCTTGGCGTCAATGGAAATCTCTCTACCACTTCTCCATGACTCTCACGTACACGACCTTCATCTGTGCTTGCTGGAAAATGTATCACCTGCCACCAAACTGGTCTTACTCGCTCGCCCTACTCCGTCATGTCCTTGGGGTCGCCATGATAGCCTTGCAGCTATGGACCGTCGCCTCCATCTACGAGTCCCTCGGTGAGTTCGGCTGGTTCTTCGGCGACTTTTTCTTCGACCAGAAACCTGACAAACTCACTTACTCCGGCATCTACCGCTTCCTCAACAACCCAGAGCGCGTCCTCGGTCTCGCCGGCGTCTGGGGCGCAGCCATCATCACCTTCTCCAAAGCCATCTTCTTCCTCGCCCTCCTCTCCCACGTCCTCACCCTAGCCTTCATCCAATTCATCGAGCGTCCTCACATGCAAAAACTCTACGGCGAGTCCCTCCGTCAAGACTCGGGCGTCTCCCGCTCCGTATCCCGCGCCCTGCCTCGTCCCTTGCGAAAATGGAAGGGCAGCGTCGACCGCGTACTCGAAGAGACGCTCGATTTCGTGGAAGACCTCGTCGATACCGCCCGCCCTAAACTCGCCGCCGGCATGGATACATTCGTCAAGGACACCCGGACTCTCTTCCGCCACTATCCCGCCCGCATCACCATCTCCCGCCTCCCCGCTGATCTCGCCGGCGTGGACCCCAAGGACTATGCCCTCGACGTATCCGGCACGGTGGTGCAAGGCAGCGACCGCAACAGCAGGAAGGAAAGCGTCGTCGCGCAGAAAGCTGCTCAGAGTGAGGGCCCGAGGTCTGTGGTGCTGGAATACGGCGCGCCGATCACTGTGCGTTGGACCGCGCCCGCGGGACACAGCAAGAGTGATTGGATAGGCTTGTACATGGTCGCTGATAACCCAAGTCGGGAGATGACGCGGATCAGCAGCCAGGGGAGATGGGTGGGCACGACAAAGGAGGCGTGGGATGATGTCTTTGCTCAGACTGGCATACTCGAGGACGACCATATCCAGGTTCTCGAGGGAGAGGCGAAGCGTACTGGACAGGTGGTGTTCAGCGGGGATAAGCTGTGGTGGACGCAGGGTGTGTTTGAGTTTCGCCTGCATCATGCTGGGAGTCATAGGGTGATGGCGGTGAGTAGGCCGTTTGAGGTCAGAGTGCCTCGCTTTGATGAGGATGAGGTGGTCAGGGATGATAGTGGGATGGCGATGAGAAAGGCAGTGGAGGAGGCGTTGTTGCCTGTTGTAAGGAATTGCTTTGATCGGGATCCCGAGTTTGCGCCAGAGACAGCCGAGGAGGAGTTCCCTGGAGGGATCGAGAGAGACGGGAGGTACGCGAGGAGGGTGGTATTTGCCGTGTTGAATATGTGAGTTTCCTCATCCGTGTCTGGAAGTGTCTGGTCGCTGACAAGGACAGGTTCGGCATCGAGTTCGCACCTGAAGTGGTCATCGCCGATGGCAGTGTCAAGAACTTGGCATGGCGGATCACGAACGCGAAGAAGGTGTTGCAGCCGTATAGCATGACGCCTTCAAAGGGAAGGTCATCGCCTGCATAATTAGGAGGAGGGGAGACTGTATATGACGAGCGAAAGAATATGAATGTCTCGAAGCAAGATACCAGATTGAATACTTACCAGTAGATAACGGACGCATTGTAGATAATGCATAGCATACAAAAGTACTTGTTCCATACATCTCACCCTTCAAGTATTTGACGTTTTGTCAACAGCTGTTATCAGGTATACCTCACTGGTACCATTCAGTAGAGTTTCAATGATGGAGCAATGTGGCGGCAGAAAGGATGAATCTGGCTTGCCCGACCTCTGGAGCAGATCAACCACCAAACCCGCCCTTATCATGTATCCAGTCCTCCAACATCAAATATGTAGCATGCAACCCTCCACGTCCATTCCAGCATCTTTATTCCCCATCCTCTTCACGCCACAGTAACCTCGGAATCATGCACGCCACCCCCCTCCCCTTCTCCATCCCCGTGATAGACATCACCGGCTACCCCTCCTCCCCCACCCACACCTCCCAAATCATCACCCGACTCCGCACCGCATGCCACTCCCCGGGCTTCTTCCAAATCACCGGCCACAGCGTCGCCCCGTCCCTCCGCGCCGCCATGCTCACCCAAACAGCCGCTTTCTACCGCCTCCCCATGGCAACAAAGGCGGCGCTGGACACAAAGAACTCGCCCTGCTTCCGCGGGTACGAGCGTCTTGGCGTGCAGAAACTCGAGCCAGGGTACAATGACATGAAGGAGGGGTTCATGATTTCCAACGAGCGGCCGGGGTCGGAGAGATTTTTGCAGGGGTGCAACCAGTGGCCTGACGAAGGGGATGTGCCGGGGTTTAGAGAGACGTTTGAGGCGTATTTTGAGGCGGTGAGGGGGTTGAGCAGGACGATGTTTAGGTTGATGGCGTTGACGTTGGGGGTGGAGGAGGGGGCGTTTGATGGGTTTGTTGATGGGGATGATGGTGAGTGCGGACAAAGAAGGTGTACTCGGGACAAAGGGCTTTGTCTGATGCAGGGCAGCGATCCAGATGTGTAGGGCGCATAGGTATCCTCCTACTACGCCTGAGGCGGCGGAGAGGACGAGGGGGATTGGGGCGCACACGGATTTCGGGGCGATGACGTTGTTGATGCAGGATGATAGTGAGTATACTTTTCAATACTGCTTGGAAGTTGAGCGGTTCACTGATGCATACCAGTCGGTGGTCTCGAGGTCTTTCATAAGCCGACCCAGATCTGGCATCCTGTGACGCCGGTCCGTGATGCCTTTGTCGTGAACATTGGAGACATGATGGGTGAGTGCAGAGGTCCACATGAAGACAGTGGGCTGAGATTAAACACAGAGCGATGGACGAATGGAAAGTACACGTCGACATTACACAGGGTCACTCGACCCGTATCTGACAAGGATCGCTACTCGGTCGCCTTCTTCAACGAGGGACCTCTAGATCAGGTGATTGAATGCTTGCCTACCTGTCTAGAACCTGGAGATAAGCCCTTGTATCCGCCCGTGCGAGTCGAGGATCATTTACGGATGAGATGGGCCAAGTCGCTCTGATGACAGAAGGTGAACTGGAGACGACGTGGAGAAAGGGGTGACGGGCTGAATGATGGTAGTACCGCTTGCAAACCCGGCTACGGGCTTGTACTGTTACAGGTGCTGCTGTTCCGAGCGTGGCAGGTTGCTGGGGCATATACCGGCTTTGTGCCTGAGGCTGGCACACGCGTGCGTGCTTTTGCCGGCAGCTTGCATGATAACTCGCTTGACTTGCCGGCAGGATTAGGCAGAAGCAGTTTGCGGCGAACGGTGGCCAGTCATTCTTGTGGCTGGCTTGCGGGATCTGCGTTAAGTACTCGAAGCACCCTGCTCTGGCGTCGCTGGTTGGCCCAGCTTCATCTTGCACGTGACTTCATGCTAGATTTAGTTCGTAGCATGGAGGCGGCAAAGATGGGGACTCACAACAATCGACCAGTTGAAACCCTTCCTACTTAATCCTCCATTCACATTCATATTCACCTCCTACCTCACCAAATCACGCTTCTTGTCATCAACCACCTATTGACAAGAAGCCGAACGAAGACGTCTCAATCAACCAACTTCGTGTTCACTCCATTCTGGAACTACCACAACTGTTACTGATAACCAGCCGAGTCAATTCCGTCAGCCAGACTGGTAGTACCTGACCTTCGAAACTACCACATCCATCGCTTACAAGTAAACAGAAAAGCTTTCGATCGACCATGCCGATAGTGACCGGACCTTTGGCAAGACCTCCGCAGAGAATCATGAGGAACGTCACGCCATATCTTACCAAGGATGTGACCTTGCAGATCTGTACCGCAGCAGCCCAGGATGACGATCTACTCGACGCGCATGATGAAGACAGGCTGCTCATCTCTGCCGTCTGCCTCTTTGACCGCCCTTTCACCTTGTATCATGAAGAGCCAGAGATCTGCAAGGCTGGGGGAGAACTCGGTCGACTCGCCAAGATGGAGCTATTCCGTGCCAACAAATGTCGCATCATGCTCCATGACTTCTCGGAACACGCCCTGTATCACCTTCGCTCTGCGCTACGATACCTGATCTACCACTCTGATGGATTTGTTCGCGATGTCGAGGTACGCTTCTTGGATAGCAGAATCGTACAGCCCAACGAAGACGATTTTGCCATATGGTACTTCACGTTTCGCCAATTCGCTTGTCACCTGTCGCCCAACGTCACCTGGTCACCGTATTCCAACAATTCTAATGACGTGGATCAGGCGCGTGAACACGACGTGATCCGCACTTTAGCCAGGAAGGCCATCGACGCTCGAGAGAAATTTGGAGATCTTGGCAAGTCGATTGAAGTGGACGGGGAGAGAGAAGAGCACCTTGAGCGTGTCGTCTTTTCCGTTTACGCCAGCGTCGATTTCGACCGTCGAAGCCAAAGATACTCTGGCATGTTCGCTGGTCATCGCAACAATCCTGTTGAGTGGCGCATGTGGGAGCAGATAGACCAAGCCTTCGATCGGCTCCTGGAGAACGAGGAGGAGGATCCAGAGCCGACGGCCATGTACTGCAGACGCCTAAGAACTTCAGAATTGCATCGGGACCCGGTTCCAGAAGCCGATCCGGAGGACGATGAGAGTCATGCTTAAAGACAGAACGGGAACGAAGCGGTGGGGACGAAATTACCTGGACATTGCAAAGCCGTAGAAGACTGATCGTTTGATATTGTGAGGCATTGCACCCAAGGGAGAAAGTGGATCGACTGGCCCGCCTTGGTTCATAAGGGTATGGTACAAACATTTCTGACCGAGGCCAGTGCTTGTGACTGGGTGATCAGATACCAAATTGGACTTTATGTAATCAAGCTGAAATGCAAGAAAACCCGAATCCCAAATTTACCCTCTGCATCTACCCATGAGATGAAGTGATGACTCAGCAGATGCACCTCTGAACACACGCCTTCCCCGACTGGTGCACACCGCCGTGAGCCAGATTCTCCTGCTGTGCTACCTTGAGTGGACGTCAGATCAACTGATCGCGATGCCCGTTAGAACATCATGGTGTTTGGCATCCTACGATCAGGTCCTTTCAAAGTTTAAGTCAAGCATCATCTTAGTCCAGAGATCCGTCCACGAGACATTGAGCCAACCGGGGAGGGGATCTGGGAGATCGACACATCCTTCCAAGTGACACAGCGGTGCAATATCACCTATCCGGAATCAATCGCTGGTATCTGCACGAACTTTCGGGGACCAGCAGAAGTTCGCACGGTTTGTTCCCGCCTTTGAACGGTAGTACATGTGCGTGGCACTGTGACAAGCCCAAGTAGATGTTATCGCCCAGTCAAACGGCTTAATGCATGCCCTGCCAATTTTGGAGTAGCTCTTGCGGTCATAAGTAAGCAGGTGGTCGGACAAATCTGGTCCACTCGTTGAGTATCATTTCACGTGTCGTGGTGGTTCCGTAGCACGACGAGCTTGTGGTATGCTCACAATACTATAGGATGTGCTGCACCACAGGATGGCCCAATAGCAAATGCTATCCTGATAGTATATAATCATGCACGATGTCGCATCTTGAGACGGTGCTTCTTCATAGATCATCCTGCCTGCTCGACCATCACTGTTCTGCTCTCTAAGCTACTCTGCTCAATTCTCTTTCCACTGGCTCGAATCTCGTCTCGCCCGCCATCAGCTGTCTTCTATCTTCTCCTTCCCCAGGATTTCCCGTCGTTCTCTCACGGCTACGTCCGAGACGTTCTATCATGGATCCTTTGATCGACCCAAGCATGGATTCTTTGACCATTTCATGCGAGGAGGATCTCATGGAGGGATGGCGCAACCATAACGAAGAGGAATTGTTCGTGGCTCTGAAGCCAATTGTCACTTCCCGCGATCTTTTGACGCAGTACACGGCATCCTTCCAAGCTCCTCACAAGTTCGATTACCGCCTGGAAGTTTCTGCTACATGCGACAAGAATCACTACTTCGTCCCACGCTACTTGAAACCGGAAATATGCGAATGGCCGGAACCTATCGGGACGCTTACGACCAAGGAGCTGTTCCGTCAGAACCGCTGTCGAATCATGGTTGAGGACTTGGATGACCATTCCCTCATGCACCTCCGCGGGGTCATCAGATTCATCATCGAGAAGTCTCGTGGTACTGCCAAAGAGATTGAAATACGTTTCCTCCACAGTCGATGCATTTGGTCAGCAAAAGTTTTGATGGAATGGTTCACGATCTTTCGAGAATTCGGACACTATCTATCCGGTCATATCTCCTTTGACGAGCAGCGAAGCTCTGTGGTGGGTATAATGTACTACACACAAGATCCACTCGAGGTCTCAAACCATGAGAAGCAGGAGAAACGCTTCCTTAGACACATGGCGAAGAGCGGTATAGCACTCCACAATCAGCATGGCCCGGTGAGGGGGATCGATCAAGAGTGGCAAGACGAAGACTGGGTCCGAGTTGTCCATGCGCTGATTCTCAGACTAAAACCAACTCATCACCATCAGTGGAGCCGCGTTAAAGACTTGTACTCAACTCCACGTCGTGAAGACGACGGTCCCACGAGAACACTTGTGGACAATATGCAAGCGTACCTGGCATATCGCTGGCCTTCGCACATACCTCCGCTGAGATGCTTAGAGCCACGCTCCAAACGACAGTGGCGGGAAAGGTACGCGAGGCTCTACCTCTTCTCGCCACTTGATGAGAGACCAGCTACTGGAGACCACACGTACCAGACACCAGATCAGTCGGAGGACGAGGGTGAAAGGTAGCAAGCAGATTCGATGAAGAGGCGCCTCAACATGGGAATAATATGGCAGGTTGATACGTACTGGAGGGAAGTCGCTGGGAGGTGATCGATCAAGAGTGAGATGAGCTCGAAAAAGATACGGCGAAGGTCGCGCAGGCAGTGAATGATCGCGGCTTTGAGAATCATATTGCACTACATGCAAGAGCATGCTGCTCTTGCCCAGCAGTCGTCAGACTGCTCCTTCATACATGGATAGCATTCGAACGACAGACCTTTGGTCAGAAGACGCGTTACAAGCTTATCATAGATACAGCTAGATTAGATTGAATGCATATCGTGACTTTGGTCCGAGTCTCACGAGTCGCCGTATATGAATACCCTCATTCGTGTGGGACTCTCCTGTCAAGCCTCGGTTAGATCGACAGCATATGCCGGCATGACTCAGGCTGAATAGAAGTTCCGGACTTCTGCTTCGAAACCGTACGCGTGGCGACCTGCAGTCTGCCGTCCTGCTGGTCACCATGTGTGACAAACAATCACTGTGTCACCGTGACCAGAGAAGGTTCAGTGGGAATGTACTACCAATCCGACATTTTGTCAAGTGTGGATGCAGCAAGTGGGCCTTCGTTTCAAAACCGATGTGTTGGCCACCTCATCTCTTTCCTGCGTTTGGTAGTCCTTCTCCTCAGTCAGAGCAACATAGACGTGATGCGCTGGCAGTGTTATACCTGGTACCGCGACCAAACGCATCGTATCGATGACGGCGGATCCTTTGGGGCCGTGTGAGTATAAATCCATACAGCAGCTGAGCAGACGATGTCTCTACCAGCGTTTTCTGAAGAACAGCCTCGCCATCTTTTCACACGCCTAGTCCTAAACCACCTTGCTTTTAACTCAAACCTTGTTCATCTTGACAACCTTCATTCACATTATGAATCCAAATTGTCCAGACTGCGCCATTCTTTGAAGTACTTGCTTTTCTTGACAAATCTCGTACGTTTGTTTATAAGGCCCCATCCTCCTCTTTCTGCCGCTGAGACACACAGATACCTTCCATTCTCATGAGCCCAGAATGTCGACCTCTACGCAAAACCAGACTAGCGACATGCAGCCGAGCTCTACCGCGGCGTCCTTCAAGGATCTCTCGCGAGAAGAATTTTTGAGCATCGTGAAGCCGCTGGTCACCGATCCAGCTATACTCACGCGTTACAAAGCATCCGAGAATGCGCCCCATCTGTACGAGGACCGCTTGGCGATCGGTGCCACATGCTTTGGTGATCGACCTTTTACAGTCCGCTGCTCTGGCCCTCCAATCTGCGAATTGGATGGACCAATTGGTGTCCTAGCTGCACTCGAACTTTTTCGCCTCAACAAATGCCGCATCGAAATCAACGATCTGGATTTTCACTCAATCCAGCACTTGATTGAAGCACTCAGACAGGTGATTGGAAAGTCAGATGGTCTTGTGAAGCAAATCGAAGTACACCTCTTCCTGAGCAGGGCCCCCCTCGAAGTGGATGCTCTAATGGTCTGGTTCACAGTTTTCCGCCAGTATGCACCATATCTCTCAGGAAAGGTGCATTTTGGCGAAAAACGTTGTGTTCATGGGATTCACGATGGTGAAGAAGAGGAAGCCGAGCAGGACGACGAGACCAACGAAAGGTATCTCATTCGACGCATTACTAGAGCAGGAATGGATATGTATGCCAAACTTGGGCCAGTCGTCGAAGTGGATGATCTCTGGGAAAAAGTGGATGACATCTGGGAAAGAGTGGAGGATGTCTGGGAAAAAGAAGACTGGGTCTACAGCGTCTGGCGTTTGATCAAGCTCCAGTACAACTTTCCTGACAGCGACAGAGTCAGGCAATTGTACCCCGGACCCCACTGGAATAACGATGGCAATCGATCAGAGGGATATTCCGAGATGGAAGGCTTGCTGTGGCACTGGCCTTGGGACCAACGTTGGTGGCGCGGCGCCAGACACGGGTGTTTCAGGTTCAACGGAAAGAAGCCCGGTATCAGTGAAGCCTTGTGTTGGCCGACTCACCCCGAAAGATCGGAGACGGGCGACGAGACATTCGAAACGCCTGTAACATCAAGTGATGAAGAGGATGGATCGGGTGCAGAAGACGCTGGGATGGAGGACCAAGAAGAGGTCGAAGACTGATGAGAGCCCCTTTTCGGCTTTGCTTGTACACATGTGGATTGTTCCCAGGCAGACAAGACTTCGGCTAGCTGCGTACTCCAAGCAGAACAGCGTCGATAGCTGGACACTTTACTTTAGAAAGACAGAAGCTCTTTGACAGTGTGCGGTCGAGTTCAGTATGACCAGAACCGTGATAGATGCTGAGATGCAAGCATTTAGTCCCCTCGATCGCGACCAATCACATGGCTAGAATATGCTTGCCAGGGACTAACGACGATCGAGCAACTCCTTGCCTCGGTACGGGCCCGTAGAGTTGGCAGTTAAATGCTGTGTTACGGTGATTGTGTACATCAGGCAGATCTCTGAGCGAAGAATTTCGCGTACAGGTGTTTCCATGACGATCGTCATACAGTGATAAATCCTGTGCCCGCCAGAATTATTTTGGTCCACAGAGTGAGCATTCTTTCCTTCGACACAGTGGTACAATGGACCTGACTTCCAATGTGCTGGCGAAGTTGCACAGATAGGAGTGATGTTGCGTGGAGACTAGTGTGTTGACGCTGCAACTCTGTCCGCTTGGCCTCCTCATGTGAGGCTACATATAAATCTGGTCATGATCATGGATCTCGCTCGTTCAGATTACCCTTGCAGAGATCAGCAACAGATAAATCTGTCCGCACATCTGGTATCACACTCAACAACCTAATCTCCCGCTTGTTCTTTCTTCTTTCTCTATCCGCTCGCTTTCTTTTCTTGACAGAATTCAGCTATAAGCGCAGGAATTTGCTGCTTCCTCAGCTCACCAACACGACATATCTCTCCTGAGTCCGTGACATGGCGGAGTCGAAAATCGCACAATGTCAACCACAGCTCCAACGGAGGAGAAAGGGATCGCTAGGTCCTTCCAAGACCTCTCACGCGAAGAATTCCTGACAGTGGTAAAGGCACTTGTAACCGACCCGGAGCTTCTCACCAGGTATGAAGCACCTCGAGACGCTCCTTATCGCGCGGAGCACCGCCTGCAAGTAGGCGCGACCTGTTTCAATGATCGACCATTCGTAATACGTATGGAAGCGCCTGGTATCTGCAGCTATGATGGGCCACTTGGAGAACTTGCCACGATGGAGCTGCTACGACTCAATCGCTGCCGAATCGTGATCAACGATCTGGATTATCACTCCATGGTTCACCTCCACGATACTGTCAAGCATGTCGTCAGCATATCTCGAGCCATGGTCAAGAATATCGAGGTGAGATTCTTGTTCAGCAAAGCCTCGCTGACCTCGGATATGCTGATGGCGTGGTTCATCATATTTCGGGAATACGCCGAGTATCTTTCTGGAAAGGTTTCATTTGATCATGAACGGGCGAGGGACTGCGAGAATCGAGACATCATCTTCGACGTCATGGCGGACGAGGAGGCGGAGAGATGCTTGATCCGTCGCATCGCGAAGACCGCTAAAGATCTTCACGCACAGTACGGCCCGCCACGGGACGCGGAGGATATATGGCGAGAGGAGAATTGGGATAGTCTGGTTTACAGCTTGATCTGTCGAGGACACTCCAGCTTCCCAGATCACGATAGAGTCAAGGAACTTCACTCTAGGCCACACTAGGAAGGAAAGGGCAGCTGGTGGGGCTGCGACTTTGCGATGGAGGAGTACCTGGTGTGGAACTAGCCTCGAGAAGACATTCGCAGATTTGGTCCACCTCGCGGCCTGGAGTGCTTACACACCCAAGCTGACAGGCAGCTTCTCGAAGAAAGGTTTCACCACTTCACTTCCTGGTCGGACGGAGGAAAGCCTCTGACGGGTGATGGCACATATGAGACACCCTGTCATTCGGATGACGAGGAGGAAGGTGGGGAGGAGGATGAGATGGGCGCGGCGGAACAGGAGGAGCAGTGATAAGCAGATGGTGTTGGCGGAGATCAAGGTATTGAGGGTGCAATCAAAAGACCTCGCTCCTCAATTCTAGTAGCCTGCTCCAGCTCAGTGAGAGCCTTCATGGTCCTTGTCTGGGCTAGTGATTTTAGATTTTTGCCTCCATAAATCTCTCATCATGCAAGGATACAGTCTTTGCAGGAACAGTCAAGCTTGCTAAAGACGAATCACAATATCGCGATTTCATGTCCGTAGCTGTCAGCGGCCACACGGTGTGTTTCAAAGACTTCAGATCAAAGCCAGTGATTCAAACACAATCTCTAGAGGACCGAGCGATCCGAATATTGCTGTATCGTTTTCCCGCATAGATTATGAAGTGGAAAACCCTCAAACAATGACAAATGCTTGGATACACTCGACCGGAGTGTTTCGAATCGATGCAGCAAACAAGATCCGGTAATGAGTATTTGACATCATGACATGTGCGATTCTCTTGAACCACAACGAGACCAGCCTGTAATCCAGCGCCTTGCGTGTGCAAAACATTCATTGATCGTTGCGTCGGTCGATATCTGTAGAGTCTTTGGCTTTTGAAACAATCAGGATCAATCTGTGCCACTGATACGCTAGGCAGTGGGATCTCGGTGCATCAGGTAAATGGGGACCAAGCTTCTTTGCACCATATCATGGAAATGATATTCTCCATCCCGGAGCAATTGAAGACAGCTTCAATTCGATTGCGTGAGCTTCCCGGATTTTGCCATCGGCGAGAGCATATCCGAGTCTTTCGTCCAGCTCGACCTTTGGGATTCTGCTTTAATTGGGCTTTCTTACAGTACTCAAGGCCCCGGTAGACCAGGTCTTGACGGTCCTGATAGACTCATCAACCGACTGACACCAGAAGTCCGGCAGATGGTTGTCGACCTATGCATGATGGATTCCGTTCCAATGGACAGATTGGTCTATTCGGACAAATCATTCGAGGAGAAGGTGGTGATATGGGCGACTTTTGAGGATCAGGTGGTATTCCGGGACAAGATTTAGATGCCACCAGTATGCGTTGCACTTCAATCCTGCAAGATTTTCCATGTTGTAGTCTGCGTTGAGACCGCAAAACTTAACGCTCACGATATCTGCTTTCGATCGACATCAACTAGGGCATCTCAGGGTGACCATGCGGAAGGTTGCAACACTTGCAAGGGACACGTAGCCAGACATGAACATACACGTCCTTTCTTGTGATGTACAGCTGAATATTGACACCATCGCCAGCTGGTTCTAGTTCTTCAGGTCATTCGCTGGTAATCTCTTTGCACGAGTGACATTCGGTAGTTGCTCTGGGTATCAGGACTACCTCCCATTGCGCCGTCAGGAAGAGATATTGTTACAGTTTATCGCAGACGCAGCCATGGAAGGGTGCAAGCGCTTCGGTCCAGCATCCCAGCGAGACGTCGATGACAAAAGGCTGCCGAGATGTTTGACTGAATTGATCTTCAGCTTCAGGTTCCCACATTGTTGTCCGAGGTACCGCGACTTGACCAAACGCACTTCTCAGGAACTTGAGAACGATTTTGGTAGGCTTGGACATATGTATTTCCATTCCCGCTTGACAAACCTTCCTATCACACGGTCCTTGCCTGCCATTGCAAGACTGAGGGAGAATTCTTGAACGAAGAGCGAGAGGTGTGGCGGTTACTTGATTCGGGTTGTAAGACCGAGGTGGCAGGCAGGTAGATCGGCATCCAATACTTCTGTCAGGTCGAAGTTGCAGAGGCGGATTGGTGGACAGACGCCGCTGTGAGGGCTCCTCTCAATGGTATGATCATCCTCCAGGCAAGGCATTACTAGTCAGGACATTTCTATTGCCTCTCGAAATGATTTGTTCCCATGCAGAGCCCTTCGAGTCAAAGCGTATCTGCCTATCATGCTGAGCATGCAGCCCCGTGCATCCACAGAGCTGTTGATCCAGTCGACCTTTTTACAACAGATCTCCAGCGCCTTCAACAAGGACTACAAGACTGTCTTTGTTCTCAACAAAGCCGATCGCGGGGCCTGAAGATGACAAAGACAGTTCCAGCTGTTGTCGACGCAACCAAGCATACATGCCTTCCCACTGTGTTTTCCAAGACAGAGATTGGGATCCGCTGGGTTGGACATGTTGAGGTGGATCGTACTTGCCTCTAAGGTCGGGTTGACCAGGGCCTTCTTCTCGATAGACTTCGAATTCCAACACACCACACAACCTCGCTGTGAAAGCCAACTTTTTCCATCCTTTTCATCGAATGAGCATCGATCGTGAGATTTTTATCCCATCATTGTTGATGTCGTATCATTACAACCAAACGACAATACCTGAGGTCTTTCATACCAGGTTTCACGTGACTAGCATCCATAATCCTGGCTGGAGTAGGAGATACCACCATTCCGAACACCCCTCGAGGTATCACAAGGTACGTGATCTGGTCCTTGTCGGGTCTTGTCATGTGCTGACCTTTGCCCCAAGGCATGGAGTCGGCGGCTCTCAGCGACGACGCCGCAACCACAGCATCGTCAGCCAACACACTCAAGGACCAGAAGAAGATACCTCTCCCACCATGCGAACTCCAGATCATGATAGCAGACTTTACCTTCCTGCACCACGATGGCCCAAGCAAGCTCACGGGCGTCTCAAGTAGTATCCCACGTTATGTGATACCTGGCGACTGCCACTCTTGGAGGCGCGAGTACGCCACTATCCCAGCCATCTGCAGGCCGGAAAGCCCTTTTCACGCTGTGGCCATGAGCCGCTTTCTGGAGACCCGGCGAGATCAGTTCACCATGCATCTCGACAACTTTGATGCCCATTCACTCGAGCATGCCCTGAGGATCATGGACGACTGCCTGGCTCAGTCTGGCGACAAATTGCGCAAAGTCGAGATGTACTTCTGGGATTGTGGCCGACACATGACAGTTGCCAATTTGGTCAAGTGGTCGCTCTTTTATCGTCGATTCTCGAAGCACCTCTCCAGCGAAGTCCATTTCAGCGGGCCGTTCTGCAGTAGCTACCATGGCTACGTCGATCATGAAATTGGATTGCTCAGGTCCATCGCTCGTGACAGCCTGGAGGATCTCAGTACCAGCGACATGGTCAAGCGACTGGCCCAATATATCTTCGACTTTGTGGCGCACGTAGGCAATGCGACAGAAACGGATTACGACCGATACGGCGACCTTCGGCGATGCGCACAGTCCCAGGATCCCGAGAGTGAGATCTGGCTTCAGTGGTCCCAGCTTGATCCCGGTATGAACGATAATTGGCAGAAGGCATGGGGCCGCCATTGTCTGCTCAGGCGGATGCCGGGTCCATGGGATATTCTGCCGAGCAGAGACTGTACCAGCTACTATCGTATCCATAGATCGGAGGAAATCGCGCCGCCCAGCAACGGTTGGGACGACTCGAGCAGTTGGAACTGATCTGTGTGCCCGGTCTGGCGAGACGCCAAGCTACGAATGGATGCGATCGAAGAAGTCCCGGAAGAGTAGAGCTTGGTCGTCCAGACTGCTGGGTATATCCGTGGGGTAGTTGGATATAGTCTTGGTCTTTCGAGTCGGTCGGTCGGCGGTGTCGAATAGCGAACAAGCTGGATTGGCGAAGTTGGATGAGAGTACGTTGGTTTCTATTCGGCCCGAGTGTCTGAGGGCATCATGCAGTAACGCTATCAATGAACCTAGCAACATTTTCTTCGTCCCCTGATCGTCTCTAGACTCCATTCGTCACCCCGCCACCTCCATCTTCACCATGCAAGGCCGCCAACCTCTCCTCTTCTTTCCTTTGTCTAGCCGCTTCCGTCTCTCGCCGTAATGCCTCCAAGTTCCATGCCCCTGAGTCCTCTCCATCTTCGTCTTCGTCGCCTGATGCGTCCCAGTCGCCCTTTTCGAACATTGCTCGTCCTGTGGCTTCTTTCATCTTCTTCGCCTCTTCTTCTGCGGCCTTCTTGTCTAATCGCTCCTTCTTCCATTTGGCGAATGATTCCTGTGTTACAGGCGTGAGCGTGCCGGTGAGCTTGTGTCGTTCTGATTCGAGGAAGTCCTCGAGTGTGAGTGTAGCGAGGGGACTTTTGTCCATGAGAGCTTTCTCTGCTGCTCGTTGTTCCTTTGTTTTTAGTACGAATCTGCGATAATCAGTTGGTGTTCGTATCAGAGTGAGGAGATCACGTACCCTGGCGGCAAACTATGCCGGTACATGCACTTGTCTCCCCCATTCGGACAAGTCCAAAACCACCCATACTTCCCGTTCTCCACCGCTTCGATGAAATACTTGCACACCTTGTCTGTCGTCGTCTTTGGGTTGCCGTGTTTACTGAGCACCACGCTCCTCAACTTCTCCTCATCCCAATCCGCCATGTCATCCTTCTTCTGCTCATCGTCCTCCTCTTCTCCATCTCTCATATCCGAGTACAGATTCTTCTTCTCCGTCTTCCTCGCCACATCCAAGTCGTGCGAGAACTTGCACTTCTTCCCCTTGTCACACGCCCCCTTCTTGAAGAACTGACATACCACCGTCTTCGGGTCCACTCCGAATGGCACCTTTTGCACTTGCACAGGCTTGAACAACTCGGCCGCTTCTCGCTTCGCTTGCTCCGCTGCGGCTTTCTCCTTTTCTCGCGCTTCCTTCTCGGCTTCCTTCTTCTTTTGCTCGGGGGTCTTGGCGCTGGCGACTTGTTGCTGGATTTGCTTGATCTGTTTCTGTGCTGCGCCGCCCTTTTTGTTCTTCATGCCGAAGGTCTTGTCGACGGCTGTCTTGGCCGCTTTGGGCTGGTCGCCCTTTTTGGGAGGCATGGTTGTGGTGGTGGATTCGCGATTTGCTCGTTTGATGTGGAGTCAGTCAGTGTGTGGGACCGGCGGGTACTTGAGAGGTCCGAGTGAAGCAAAAGTTGTGATGTCAGGTTCGGATGAAGATGAGGTCGCGTGAGGGTCGCTGTGGAAGGCGCTGGGCTCAGAGACCGGCTCGATGAATTGGCTGTGTCAATGTCGAAATCCGTACCTGAAGAATGACGGAGTGGTGGGGGTGGGAGTCGTCGGGGCTTGGCAAGACTTCTCTCCGTGATTACGGGTGACCATATCTTGCTATATGAAGAACTTTAGAGCTTCAAGCTGTCAACTTCTCTTTCCAGATCAATTGCTCTCTACCGCAACAAACCATTGATCGATCACACGACATTTCAATCGTTCGTCACCAAGACCTCAGGTTCCTCCCCTCTCCAATCGCTCAGAAGTCATCTCAAACTCTTCAAAATACATCCTAGTCGCTCCCGCAAGACGGTAATATGATCACCGACTCCGCCCTCCAATCGCTAGCCATCTTCCTCGGCTCAGCAGCAATGCTCCTCATCGTCCTCTACCACTTCCTCGAAGTAAACGCCAAAGACGTCCCCACCTCCACCATCGTCGATAACAACGGCCCCGCCGTCGCCGCGGGCAAGCGATAGTCACGCACCCTCCTTCTCACTCTCATCTGGATCTTCACAACCCTCACGCTGGCCTCGGGCGCTGCTCTCGCGGGCCTCCTACTCGGAGTAACAGCAAGAAACATCGCACGCAGAATCCAACGGGGATAGCAATCCTGGACATCAGAACCGTCGGCTGTGTGGCGCCTAGCGGCTCCTTTCCTACGCACATGGGAGGTCGTTCAGGTGGTTCCGCCGACGTCTACTCTGCTTTCAAGCACTGGTGGCCTTGATGATCTTTACTTGCCACCGGAAGAATCAGATACTCGATTACATCTTCGACATTATCTACGAAGCGTTGCCGCTGCCTTGGGCGACGTTGACCGCGATTGCGATAGAGAAGGGCTTCTTTCGGGGCTGGTGTGAATTGGCACGCTTATACATTAGGAGTTACAGGGCTGTTGGAAGCTATTTTGGGGGTCTGTCGTGGGAAGTGAAGCTGCGTATCTTTCACCTGTACAGATTTGCACTTTTCTGGCACCTTGTATTCTCACTGGTTGAATTGCTGAATTGGGCCTACAACTTCGGATGTCTCTTAGTCCGAGTGCTTTCGCTGCTCATCGAAGCAATGGTGTGGCTAGTCTGTCGAACATGCATCCTCGCATTTTGGGCGTTGCAGCAGACGTGGAAATCGGTCCAATGGATTGCACGAACAAGAGTCGTCGTGGAACGTCGCAGGAACGAGTGAGCATCAGGCGAGCAGACGGATGGCAAGGTGCTCATTGATAGCATTCATCATCATCGCTAATAGCTACCAATCGCTAATGCATACCCCGTGACATGTCCACGAGCAATGCTTCCCCTACCTATTTCCCTCTACCCCTCCCACTCAGGCCCATCATCAGCTTCAGTCTCCTCCTCAAAATCCTCATCATCATACAACCCCTTTCTCCTCTTATCCGTCACCAATGTAGCCCCTCCCTTATCCCACACCGGACCAAGTATGAGCTTCTTCGCCTCCAATTGTTGAAGCTTGTACTCATCGTCCTTTTGGTCTTGGCTCAGCGTGCCTCTCACTCTGGGCATGCCTCGTCGTAAGATTGGCGCAAGATTGTTCCCTTGTCGTTCGTCTTCCTCGGCTACGTCGGCGAGAGGGGTTGCGCGAGGAGTAATGATCCGGCCTGATGCGTCGGACAGATACGCTTGAGATGTTTCGGAGTCGTAAGCGTCTTTCATGGATCAGTAAATGTCTGTTTATAAGTGAGGGATGTCCTCACCTGAAAGACCTGAGCGAGGACCGTCGCCCAGGGTTTGTGCAAGGGGAAGGATGTGGGTAGTCTCGACGTGTGTCATCCACTTATCGATGGTGGGGAATTCGTGATGACCTTGTGCTGGTGCCTTGCCTTTTGCATCAGTGGCATGTGATGCGCCGCAAGTGATCCAGCGACAGGTGAAGATCTTGTTCAAGGGGATACCGTGAATTTTGAGAACATGCTTGCGGAGAGTGTCTAGGTTGTGAAGCTCGGCGTTGCATTGATCCCACCGGCAGTGATAGATGTTGTAGCGAGGTGAAGGTGCGCGCTCTTCGCGGTCTTGACGTTCGGCGGGGGGACGACCACGACGTTTCATATCGCTTTGGCTGGGCATGTTACTCTTTGGTCTTTGTGTTGAAGGGCCGGACGAACCTAGGCCATGAGCCTCTTTGCTATGGATTGCTTTCCTCCAACCAACGGGTCGTCCTCGTCTTTTCACTTGATTTCCGTGCTCGTCGTATTGAATTGGAGCCTGTGCCCGAAGAGCAGCGTATCCGATTGCGCCGCCAGATGGTGTTCCTCCAGATGGTGTGCCAGTCCTGTTTCCTGAGGGTGCCGAACCTGGCGAGCCAGCAGTTCTTCGGGGTTGTGGGGTGCCATTTGATTGTGACTTGTTATTGTCACCATTGCCGGCACCCGCCATTGTTTGCATGGCGCCTGGGGCGCTGAACCTTGGTGGTCTTCCTCTCGGTTTTTTCTTGCCGGTGCCTTTCAACGTGGGTTGAGGCATAGCCGGCGCCATGGTCATAGTGCCATCACCAGCGTCTAGAGCTCGTGGAATGGGGACATTTGGCCGCGCCAATGCGCGTGCCGAAAGTGTGTCGCTTTCATCATCAGCTTCGCTGCCGTCATCGCTCCTATCATCCTCAGAGTCGGGAAGAGGCTCGCCAGGATCGATCAAATCCCACCGAATCGTGGCGAGATCGTATTTGTGCCCTTCGACGGAATTTCCATGGTTTGCGAGCAGCCCCTGCATACCCATCAGATGTCCATTGAGAGGTCGCATCTCGGCATGCCTGCCAGTCGCGAGCAAGACATCTCTAGCAATGGTTCTAGGATCGTATGTGCTGCGGCGCGCGGCCTTCTCTCTTCTCAGTGGTTGAACAATTATCTGGTTCCGTAGTTCTGCAAGCTTAGGGTTTGCATTTTTGCCAGAAAAACTCCTAGACTCGAGTGGCTGTGGCGCAGAGACCGATTGTTGTCCGAATTGCTGATGGCCATCTAGAGGTGGCGGAGCCATGATGGAGGAGAACTCGCCATACTGTCCAGTGTTTTGAATCTTGGGAGGCGGGGGCATGTCATCGTCCGAGTCGTCCTCGAGATTGGTCATAAGTTGTAATTCTTCATAGACGCGTTTGCGTGCAGTCTCTTCCTTCGTGAGTGGACGATCCAAAGAATTAAGTTTGTTGAGATACGCATTCTGTGGTGGAGGGGGCTTGACGGCTGGAGCCGGTGATGGAGCGGGTTGTTGAGGTCGATAAGCACCATTGAACATGGGCGCTTCCGGAGCAACTCCTGAATGACCAGTGGTGGCTGGCTGGGAAGAAGTTGGCGCGACTGGAGCTCCGAGTGCTGCGGATGGTGCCGTCGATGCCGCTGATGCTCGTACAACTGAAGCAACTGTTGCATTGGGCTTGTTGAGGTCCGGGACGGCGGTCAGCAATGTTCTCGCGAATGCAGAGCGATCGAGGTGGATGCCCATGGCTTCGATACTGGCGCAAAGATTCGGATAGGATGGATTGCCGTTGAGGAGCTCCGCCAGCTGTTCCGCCGTGATGCTCTTCCCCGTGTTCTCTTTCCTTTCATTCAACCACTTTGCACCAGTTTCAGCGAGAAGTTGCTTGCGACCCGGCGGCCAGATTGATGCGCTGCCCTGTGCGGTGACAGCTGTGGGCGTAGCAGCCGCTGGCGGCGCAACCGCAGGTGCGCTCTGTGCTTTTGCTGATTCGGCAGCAGTTTTCTTCGTCGTGGACGGCGGTGCGGGCGATGCAGAGGTTCCTGTTTCTGATGCTTTCGCTGTCGCAGTCTTCTTGGCCTTTGGTACCTTCGGAGCCTTGGGTGTCGATGTTGCTTTCTTCGCCGAAGCCTTCTTCGCTTTGGAGACCTCGGGTGCAGGAGACGACGTGCGAGCTGGAGTCATGGTCGTGTCTATCTGAGCAGCCGAGGTCGCGCTTTCCTGCACTGAACCTGGCTTGGTCACGTGTGCCTGGCGTTCCTCCTCCCACAATTTTGCGAGCAGCTTCGGATTAGCCGCATTGAATTGTCGCATCTTTTGGAACATTGCACGCATCTCTTCCTCCATGACGTTTCCGGTAGACGTGCCACTGACTTCAGCTGCGTTCATAGCTGCATCCAATGCGGAAGCTGTCAATGCTTTGGCCTGTTCAATCCCACGTTGTCTTTCATGCTCAGCAGCTGCCTTTTCCTCGTCCTTGCGCTTCCGTTCACGCTCAGCTGCCTCCTCTGCGGCCTTTGCTTTGGCTTGCTCGGCCTCTTTTCGCTTCCTCTCCTCTGCCGCCTTCTCCGCTGCCCGTTTCTGTTCCGGCCAAGGATCGTAGACTTGCGTTGGATCAATCGTAGCCTGAGCAGGAGCAGCCGGAAGTGGTGGAGGCGCATTCCGTGCTTGTTGCTGAAGCTGCGTGGGTGTCACCGACTGCACCCGCTGATGGCCACTCGTGCTCGGGCGTTGTGTAGTGTATGTTGCCACATTTTGAGCTTGTGTAACCGCCGGGGATGCTCGTCCGTTTTGCTGTATTCGAGGGCTCGCTGCGGACTTTTGCTTTGACTGTGCGGACTGCCCAGTATTTGTTCTCGGGCGTGCGTCGTTGACTGGATTGAATGCTTGCGATGTGCGAGGGTACTGGTATCCCACGTTACTCGTGCTGTTTTGCGCATATGAACTGTCCTGGCTGTATGTGCTTGGCTGGGTTGATGCGGCGGTCGAGTACGTTTGCTGAGTTCCTCTTGAGTAGGCACTCTCATATGATTGAGTCGACGCAGTTGACTGAGCTACGCTACTCGCAGGACGCTGCTGTGCAGGATCCCACGCCCCGTTTCCGTAGCCTTGGTTTGTGCCCGTCGAAGTTGAGCTGTATGGCGCGGGCTCCTGCGCACTGAGCGCACTGAGTGTCTCTGCTGCTCTTGATTCATTCTGCGACGGCTGATAATTCCAACCACGTCCGTAGGCTGCGTTCGAAGTATTGGTCTGAGCGTTGGTAGTTTGCTGGTATGAATTTGGTTGATATGTCGCTGTAGAGGATCCTCCGTACTGATTGTTGTTGCTCACGTTGTTACCATAGCCGTAAGGAGGATTGTTGGCCTGCTGCCTATTATCATAAGCGCCATTCCATGTGTTGTAGTTGTAGTTCGCCGGAGCCATGTTCGCGATCGGCGCGCGTTGAAATGTAAATTGCAGGCCTGGCTGAATGCTTGGTAAAGTCTGCTCTAAACATAAAGTGAAGAGCTCCTATGTACAATACATGTTACTGGCTGTGGTCATGAAATGCTCGCGAGTGAAGCTCGCATTGAAGTCGGCGAAGTGATGGTAATAAGATACCTCCGCGCGGGACCTTGGCACAAGATTGAGGAAAGCGCCAAGGAACGGAAGCACGGTCCGGCTCCCGATGTCCGTGCACAATCGCTTCCCACACAGACGCAAAATCACTTCGGTTTTTGAAGATTTGACGTCCAGCGATATACGACAAGGTCATTGAACAACGACACGCCGCCAAAATGACCAAGATCAACACATGTACGATGAGATATTCAGCCCGGCTTCACGAAACATAATTGACAATATGACAGCTCTCTCATCTTCCCGGAGGAAGTCGCGTAAGGCGCACTTCGGTGCTCCCTCCAGCGTGCGCAGGACCATCATGAGCGCACCTCTCAGCAAGGAACTCCGTGACAAGCACAACGTACGCCAATCCATCCCCTCGAGGCCCAATCAGCAACCATCGGCCGATTGAACGAGCAAAAGAAGCATGGTCTAACAGGCATGACAGGTCCGCGCCATCCCCATCCGCAAAGACGACGAGGTCCTCATCACCCGTGGCACCAACAAGGGCCGCGAGGGCAAGGTCACATCCGTCTACCGTCTCAAATACGTCATCCACATCGAGCGTGTCACTCGCGAGAAGACCAACGGCCAGTCCGTACCGATCGGCATCGCACCATCAAAGGTCGTCGTGACCAAGCTTAAGCTCGACAAGGACAGGGAGAACATTCTCGAGAGGATCGCCAAGGGGCGGGAGCTCAACAAGTCAAAGAGGGAGTCGACGAAGTAGAGGTTCGGGGCATAGAAAGCATGAAGGGGGTGAGGATGATGGGGTGTTTTCATGGCTGGGTTTTTCTCATGGTCGAAAACCATCCGGCGCACTTGAGCGACCAAAAGATCACAGCATTTGCGAATGCATGAATCAAGACTTTACAACATGAGATGAAAAAGGAATCGTGTCTCTTTTCGTGATCGGTCACGCTAGGATATCTACTGGGTCGCCAACCCTCGTGGCTTCAAACAGTTATACGACTAGCGAAGAATGATTTTGGGGCAAAAATGAATCATTGCCCGTCTTGCCTGCAGACCGCGTTTGGAGACCTATGCAGCCAACGTGGTTTGATGGTGAGATACAACTAACCAATCGTGATGCCCTTGATATGTCTGGCATGAGCCGGACGCCGTCAGGTCTCCGCATCGTGGCGAGAACTTGGTTGGGTTGATGCCGGTACCTGAGGTGACTGATAGTAGTGGCAATTCAATCGAGTCGATCGAGATGGTTGGCTACGGTGTCTGGACTGAGGCATTGCACGAGACTGCTGGCCTGTCGAACGCAGCCAAGGAAGGTAGGTACCTCTAGTATGGCTGTGGCAGCGAATGGACGCGCCGTTGGTGTAGTAGCTCTTCATCCCTGTGCATCCAGAGGTAGTACTTCGTCTGCGTGCAGTCCAATCTCCTCGCCAACTCTCCTGACAACATGTCTGATGGCCATGCAGGCTGGGCTGTCGGGAAAGGCATCAAGGTAGCTCTCTCCAAAATCGCAGCTCATGCCAATCCTTGGATCGAGTGGCACCTTTCCAAGGAACGGAATACCAGTCTCCTTTGACAACGCCGCTGCTCCTCCAGTTGATGCTCTGAAGATCTCGCTCTGATGTGTACACTTGGGGCACACAAATCCGCTCATGTTCTCGACCAGGCCGAGGATCCTGATACTTGCTTTCCTGCAGAAATCGATTTCCTTTCTGACATCCTGCAAGCTGACTTCTTGAGGCGTCGTGACCAATACAGCGCCGTCGACACCACTTTCCTTCAGGAAGCTGTTGACGCTCAGATGTTCATCGCTTGTTCCTGGTGGCGTGTCCACGATCAAATAGTCAAGGTCGCCCCATTCGACATCCTTTAGAAACTGCTTGATCAAGCCGTTCTTCTTGGGACCCCTCCAGATGACAGCGTCATCTCGATTGGGAAGCATGAATTGAATGCTCATGACTCCGAGGTTCTCGTTGACCCAGACCGGACTCCATCCTGTGCTGCTGACGTGAATCGTCTCCTCCTCAACGCCGAACATCTTTGGTAACGACGGGCCGCAGATATCCGTGTCCATGACTCCAACCATCGAGTCCTGATTTGAAGCAAAGGCTTGACTTAGAAGTGTCGTGAATGTGCTCTTCCCCACCCCGCCCTTGCCAGAGAGCACCAGGATCTTGTGCTTTATGCCAGAGAGTCGAGCTGTAATGAGAGGGATATCGGGATCGGGTCCCTTTGGAGCCGATGCGCAAATGGCTTGATTTGGACATCCTGCGCATGAGTCTGCCTTTCCTGCCTGCTGTGACTCTGGACCGGGACAGTGCTCTATCGGCATTCGTCAGTATACGGAGTCGCGGGGGTTGAAGTTCACCTACCTGGCTCGGGTGCGACCAATTTGGGGGCTTCTTTGAGGGGCGCCGACATGTCGAGCCCCTCGTCGACCTCCAGCGATGGTGCCATATTCCAGTACCAGAAGTTGACAAGTTGTATCGAGAAGATGTTGTCTGTCACATGTTGAAATATCTCGAAAATGATGTCAGGCATAAAACGCGCTCCCTCTGATTGGTAATGCGCATGCGGGATGGAAACCCGAGGTCGGAGCTGATGGTACCCGATATCGCAGTATACCTCCAGACTTGCCTCACTCCCAGCTTGCGAGCTATCATTTCAACACCACAACAGCGTCTGAGAATAGATGGAGAGTCGCCGCATTTCTGTGTCTTTGCTATCTGTAAACGTGAAGACAGCTATGGTCGTCTTGTCACGAAAAGAGCGATCCTACACAGCAGGTCGGTAGGATGAACCTCACGGTTCGGCAAAGCGACCGGATCTTCGTGAAGATGTAATCCCCCCTCTTTGAACATCACCGCGAGCACGAGAATTCATGCCTCTGTTCATACGACTACAATATGGCTTTTCAGACTCAGGCTTACACCGTGCATGAGGCTGGTGGCCCAATCAGACTCGAGCAAGTATTTATTGATGATGTGAAAGAGGGCGAGGTTCTGGTCGAGACAGTCGCCTTCTCAGTGTGCGCCACCGATGCAAAGGCCGCTGCTGGCAAATTCTTGCTCAAACCGCCAATGATTCTTGGTCATGAGGCTTCTGGTATAGGTATGAAAAATCCGTCGGCCTCTTTGTGTCCTTTTTGTTCTTCGGTGGTTTCTACGAGACTTTATTAGCAATTCGGTTGCATTTCGAGGGAACAGCTCGTCCATTCTCGTCCGCATACCATTTCGCTCCCAAATATCTCAGTGCCACCCCACTGATATCATCTAGTCTTGCACGTACCGCCGACCTCGAATCTGAAGCCCGGTTCCAAGGTCATCCTAACATACTCTTCATGCGGAACATGTCTGACCTGCTCCTCTCACGCTTCACCCTATTGCCACGATCTTTCTGCCTTGAACTTCTCAGGACGTCGTAAGGATGGGTCCTCGGCTATCAAAGACTCATCCGGTGAGGAACTCAACCACTTCTTCTTCGGGCAAAGCAGCATGGGTCGACACGTCCTCGCACAAGAAACAAGCATTGTGAAACTACCTGATGATACGAGCATCGAGGACTTGAGAAAATTCGCTTCACTGGGCTGTGGCATCCAGACTGGTGCGGGAGCAGTCTTGTAAGCGACGTGTTCTCCAGACTCTGCATACTTGGTCTAACATGTCAGGAACGTCTGCTCTCCACCTCCATCGTCCATAATCGCCATACTAGGGGCTGGTTCCGTCGGCCTATCCGCTGCTCTCGCTGCCCTCACACTCTCCCCAAAACGCATCATCCTCATCGACAACGACCCCCGCAAGTTCTCCCTCGTGCCTACCCCTCTACGGGCCTCCGAAAGGATGGTACACATTGACTCTTCGAAGCTACCCGCTCCGTCGGATGGCATTGCACCACTGACAACGGCCATCAAAGACGCTACCTCCGGCATTGGTGCGGACTTTGTCCTCGATTGTGTCGGTCTGCCGTCGCTCATCGAAGCGTCGATCCCGGCCCTCGCGCGGAAAGGCACGATGATCACAGTCGGAGGCGGAGCACCCGGGGTCGAGGCGAAGGTGAGGCTCATGGATATGCTCATTGGGGGCAGGAGTTGGCGGGGAACGCATCAGGGAGACTCGGTGCCGGGAGAGTTTTTGCCGAGACTGATCGGGATGTGGAAGGAGGGCAAGTTTGGGTTCGACGAGCTGCTGACCATGTATGGATTCGAGGATCTGGAGAGGGCGATGGAGGATGTGAAGGAGGGAAAGACAGTAAAGGCAGTACCAGTTGTCAAGTGACCCATGAGGCAGTGCCGGAAGGAGTTCGAGAACAAGAAGCAAGTAGAAATGACATGGATTGCTCTATACACTAATCGACCAACAAAGAGGTATCTCCAGCCGTGACTACATATGTACACATTCCCCACCATATCTACAACACCGCCCTCTCCCCACCAAACTTCTTCGACGAAAACGCCCCAAAATACTCATTCAACGCATCCACCGTCCCACTCCCCTCAACCAACTTCACCACCGCACCCACATACCCATCAGGCCGAACCACCACCACCGCGCCCTCGTCCTCACTCACCCCCATCTTCGCGTGCGCCGCGGCCTTGGCATCCGGCACCCTCTGATCCCACACATCGTCAGCATAGACATGATCCCTATACCGCCTCAACGGATCCGGCACCATGTCGTCCACCTCGACCTCGTTCCGCTTGGCATTGAACACGACACACCAAGTGTAGAACTTGCTGTGCGGGTTATGCCTCTCGTGATACGACACCCTATCCGCGTCCGCGCGAGCGAACGAGGTGTAGAAACTGTCCTTCCGCCGCACACCGGCCGCCAGGTCCTTGAGGGCCCGCGCCGTCTTGTCGGGCCGGCCGGCGAAGAGGAATAACCGGTAGGATCCGTTGAGGGGCACTTCTTGCTCGAGGTGCACGACGTTGGCGTCGGTGACGCGGGTGACGGTCGCGTTGTGGAGGACGCGGCCGGTGCGCAGCTTGGTGGTGCCGGCGGCGTGGGAGAGGAAGAGAGGGGATTGGGCAGGGTGGGAGGGGGACCAGTTGAAGATGTTGGGGTTGTAGGCTACGCCGTAGCCCGAGGTGAATTCGCAGTTTTCTTTGAACATGCGGATGAATTCGTTTTCCGAGGCGGAAGATTTGGAGGCGTTGGTGCTGGCGTCTTGGACTTCAGACGGGGCGCGTTGGGAGAAGAGTTTGGCGTAGGCGGCGTCGAAGTTGAGCAGGTTTTCGGCGATGAGCTTGCGTTCGGATTCGTAGGATTTGAGGATCGAGCGGTCCGCGAAGCCGGATTCGACGTGGTGGATCTTCCAGGCGAGATTTTGGGCGTCGAGGAAGGCGGTGTTCATGCCTTGACCAGCTTTAGGAGAGTGGGTGTGGCAGCAGTCGCCGCCCATGAAGATGCGTTCATCGAGGGTGTAGCGGTCTGCGATACCCTGGCCGATGGGGTAGACGGAGAACCACTCTACGCGCTCCCATTCGATGGTGTATGGTGCAAGAATCTTCTTTGCGTGGTCTTGAACTTCCTTCTCTGTGGCGGTCTTGCGAGGATTCCAGTCAGGGTCTGTAGAGGAGGCGATCTGGATATACAGGCGGACCATGTCATCTTCACGAGGAATGACCATGATGGAACCGTGGTCGGAGTGGATTGTGCATTTCATCTGCGACAAGTTAGTTTCTGAAAGGGCCATCGCGCCGGATGAGTATCTTACCTTGATGTCGGGGAAAGTGGTTTTGACTGGACCATCCATGACACCCCAGACGTGGGCGATGGGGTCTTTATGTGTGATGCCAACTCCCAGCTTTTCGCGAATGAAGCTCCTAGCACCCTCGCCGGAGAACAGGTACTTTGTGCGCATGGTTTGCCTCTCATCTCCATCCACATGTGCGGTGCTGACCACGATCGGGTGTTCCTCGTCCTTGCCGTCCTTCTCAAAGCCTGTTATCCGCCATGGTCGCTGAATCTCAACGCCGTTCTTCTTGAGGTCCTTGATGAAAACACGCTCGATCAGACCCTGGTGGAGAAGAGTCGTGAACGGGTATCGTGCGTCAATGAAGTCTGGACACGATGCCCATGTGCCTGTGCGGTGGATGCCCTTTGCCTTTGAGCTGGGGTCCCAGAAAGCGACTTCGTAAACCTTTGCTGGGTCGTGTGCCATAATGTCTCGCTTGAGACCCATGTTACGCAGGAGATCGAGAGACCGTGGTTGAATACCGTCTGCTCGTCCTGTAGGTGTGGGCGTCGGCCGCATGTCGATTTGCTTGATCTTGTAACCCCATCTTGCCAGACAGGTGGTCAAGAGCAGACCCACTGGGCCCGCACCGACGACAACAATGTCGTACTTTTCCATTGCTGGATATGATATATGTTCTATGCGCTGGGTGTGGAACGAAACGCGGGGAAAGCACAGAGGAACGATGCGAGCTACTTCAGAGGACGAACTCGACTCTGATCGTGGGTATAGGAAAGAAGATGGTGTAGATTGTAGGATCGGAAAGAAAACAGTTCCGAATAAGCAAAAGAATAGAAGGGAACGAAGCCTTTATGACGTCCTGGGATATCCCCTACCGACCCGAGCAATTCCAAAGCCGAAGCTCACATTTTGTATGGCGGCAGCTGTCGATGGGAAAGTCGGGATTGATCGACAATCGGCCAGAAATCTGGAGAAACAAACAATCAAGCAAAAGCAGGGGCCACGGCCGTGATAGTGAGCCGTTTTCAGCCTCTTGGACTGCCGCAACCCTGGAAAAGACAAAAAAAAAGCACGTGATGCGAGGTCAAAAGTCCAATTTTGCGGGGAAGCCGGAGGACGGAACGAGGACATGCCAAGACCGGCAGTCGACTTCATTGTCCAAAAACCCCGCGGCCAGGCATGTGGAGGAACCTCGATCGACCACTCACAGCTCCCTATATTTCGCGGCTCTGGACGGAAATGCCACGGACAGAACAGATTCGGACATTCGGCCCCTCCATCTGGTCGTGTAGTGGTCGAACTGGAGTTGAGCTTGCTGGGAACTGTCAAGCTCCAGCACCTGTCTACGGCCCGTTGTGGATGTGTCGAGTTCCCCTCTCTTCTTTGACCTGATGTCTGGAGCGTCTTCCAAATGTAAGTTGGGCCAATATCAGCGCGACTGTATCATCCTCGTCATCCATCATGCCAGCCGTTTCCGCTGCTCTGCAAGCCTCTCAGGGCTTGATCCACATCGATCTACTTACTATATCTCTTGGCCTACTGGCATTATCGTTAGCGTACTTTGTCTATTACCGATATTTTCACCCGCTCGCAAAAGTGCCAGGTCCCTTCTGGGCGAGCTTGACTCGTCTATGGATCCTCAAGCACTCCAAGGATGGTGACTTGCATCGTGTCATGATCGATCTGCATCGACAACATGGCTATCTTGTCAGGACCGGCCCTAATGAGGTCTCGGTATCAGATCCGGCTACCATCAAGACAATCTATGGCGCTGGAACAAAATTCTACAAGTCCAAGTGGTACAGGTAAGGATAACCTACTCACACCGGCTTGAGCTTGACTGACGGTCCGACAGTGTCTGGCAAGGTCATCGCAAGTTTGACCTTTTCGGTGAACAGGATGAGAAGAAGCATGGCCAGCAGCGAAAGCTTGTCTCACGCGCCTATGCCATGGAGACATTGAAGGATCTGGAGCCATACGTCGACCATACTATCCAGCTACTCAACGACAATCTTCGTCAGCGCTCCGGCAAGGTGATCGATCTTGGTCGATGGGTCCAGCTCTTTGCATTTGGTACATCCATTCACTTGTAAGAAATGAGTATAGCCACTGACCTTGTCTAGACATCATCGGCGAGCTTTCCTTCTCACGCTCCTTCCAATTTCTCGAGTCAGCCAAGGATGATGGATCTTTCCAGGCGATCGAGTCGGCCCTCATTTCTGCTGCTTGGGTCGGACAAATGCCATGGATCTTCTGGCTGAATGACTACCTTTCTCCGTATCTCGGTAATCGCCTTGCTCTGAACAACCGTCATGGCAGTATCCGCACTCTGGCCGCCGGCGAGGTCAATGCGAGAAAGGATCGTGGAACGGAACGTAAAGACATCCTCTCGAAACTCATCCCTGTACACAAAGAGAAGCCCCTCGAATTTGACGCTGCAGCACTGACCAGCATGGCCACAACCAACATCTTCGCCGGCAGTGATACGACCGCAATCTCCACCCGAGCGATCATCTACTTCCTCCTCAAGAACCCAGACTGCAAACGCAAACTCGTCGAAGAAATCGATTCCTTCCGCGAAGCAGGCAAGCTCTCCGACCCTGCCCTCCTGAGCGAAGCGAACAACATGCCCTACCTCCAAGCCGTCATGTACGAGGCCCTCCGTCTGCACCCAGCCGTAGGCATGAGTCTACCTCGCATAGTCCCAGACGGCGGTTGCACAGTCGACGGCGTCTTCCTTCCCGCGGGCAGCGTCATCGGCGCCAACCCATGGGTGATACACAGAAACACAGAAGTCTACGGCGAGGACGTCGAGACCTTCCGACCCGAGCGCTGGATGAAACAAGACACAGGCGACAGGAGTACGCACCCTCCTTTTCCTCCTCCTGCAAGTCAACACATGCCCCTCCCCATGCGCCCTCCCGAATTTGTCACCCGCCCTTCGACATCCTCGTCACTCCTCCCACTCCCGTCCCCCGTCTCATGCCCAACTAACCCACCCAAACAGTGCGCTTCTTCTTCACCTTCGGCTCCGGCGCCCGTCTCTGCATCGGCAAAAACATCAGCTGGATGGAAATGTCCAAACTGATACCCAGTCTGTTCTGGAACTTCCACATCGAGCTCGCCGAACCTGACAAGGAGTGGTCGGAACGTTGCGCTTGGTTTGTGTTGCAGGAAGGGTTGAATTGCGTTGTGACGCCGAGGAGGGGATGATTGCTCGAGTGTTCGGGGGATGTGTTTCGGGAAAGTGAGTACAGGGTGGCTTTGATTGCTCCTCGCTTGGAGGAGCGTGAGTACAGGAAAAGATTTTCACGTGACACGGGCGGGAAGGGACTGGTATATCTTGTCTCGTGCGCCCAACTGTGCTGGCTGGAGGTTTTGGTTGGGCAGGTGGAGGGGCACACGAGGGGGGAGATGGTAAGACAGATTGACTTGAATGGCACGAGACTTACGTTGTCATTGGACACATGCGTTACCTTGGGTTGAACATTTGGGGTTGACTGGACCAAGATGTCCCGTATGCGGTTGTCGAAGGATGAAGTCGAGTGTACAATGTACGACGGCTCGAAGAGGGACAACAGCGAGGAGGGTGAGGGACAGTCGTATATCAACTCGATATACCATCACCATGGAGGAGAGCATCGGTTCTCTCCATTCTGAAGCCTCAAAGCACCTTCCCTACTTTGTCCACCCTTTCAGATCTCTTGCCACGGTACCAAGGTACCAGAACCAACATGCCTCTCCCCAAGCTCTTCACCTCCCCTGAACGCCGCAAGGAAAAGCGCCGCGAAGAGCTCAAGCGCTCGATTTCCTCACCCATCGAGACTGGAAACGAGCACTTCAACACTCCCTCTCTCGCCGGCCGCCGCACCCAAGAAGCCTTCCCCGTCCCACCCACCATCCCCTCCACCTCCCCCGTCGCCAACGCTCCCGGAGTGATCACTCTGGGCCACATCACCAGCACTCTGCCCCCGCCCCGCCCAGAGCTGGAACGCTCCCCCACCTCCCCGCCGGCCTTTGAGGATATCTCACCCATCATCCCCTCGACCGGCCCCCTCGCTAGTCCGCCCGCTCCAAGACGGCAGAGACCGGCTCAACCCGCCCCCTTCCCTGGCGTGGGTCTACCAGCAGCGCCCAACGCCTACCGTCACGCTCGCTCGGACTCAGCACCCCCGGCCTCCGCCTCCTCCCCGGCACCAGTCACCGCCGGCCCCTCCCGCCAGACTCGTCTACCTGTCCGGCCCCGCACTCCCTCGTCTGCATCTGCTTCCGCCGCCGCCGACGCCCGCCAAGCACAAGCCATGATGGCCGAGCTCGCCACCCGACGCGCCGCTCGCGCCCGTCTCGACGCGGATGTAGCAGCATGGAAAGAACAGCGGAAGAGCGGTGTCCTCGACGAGATCGAGGACTACTACCGTTCCGACGAGCAGGTCGAGCGGCGGAAGGGGAAGCAGGCCGAGGAAGCGTGGGCGGCTGAGGGGCGAGAGCTGGACAGGAGGATCGAGGAGCTGAAGGCTGAGCTCAAGGCGAAGGGGGACGATCTGATCGAAGAGTGGAAGCTGAAAGGGTCGGTGGGGGCGAACCCGATCATTCCGAGTATCATCTTCGAGGATGATGATTTGGTTCTTGAGAGGCCGGCCCCGGAAGAGGAAGAGACGGAGTTTGAGGATGATGAGGAAGAGGCTATGGAAAGCCCAAGCTCAACGTATTCTAGGCATCAAGGAGGAGAGAGGGGAAGGCCGGAGTCGACTGGATCGGACTGTACTTACATCGATCCTGAGCCAATGACACCGCTCCGACCCTTCTTCTCCGCACCGAGACCAGGCCCGGTCACCTACCCGGTCGTCAAGCCTGGCTTGTCATCGCTCCGCCCGGTACCTCTTCGGCACAGCCAGACGGAACCCGTATTTGCTTCAGATCAGCCACAGCACGCACGGGTTCCGTCTGCGCTCCTCCCGCCCATTCCTGGCCGACCACTGGACGATCGAGCACCGGTGTCGCCGTTGGAGCAGCCTACGACTCCATGGCCAACACTGATGCCCGTCGTGCAGCCGGCGCAAGCAGGGGGTACGACCACATCAGACAGGTCTGTTCGTGGAGAGAGGAGGCCAAGGCTGCCGGAGTGGGAGGAGACGAGGAGGCTGCCGGAGGAGCATCGGGCGGCTCAGGAGGAGGGGAATCCCGGTGAGTAGTGCTGCGGGTGATGAGGAAGAATGATGCTGACTTCTTCTAGGCAGGTACAGGAAGGGAATGCCGTGGAAGTTTGCGGAGGAGAAGAAAGGAGGAAAGCCGCGTTGAGGCTTTCGAGGAGGGTAAGATAGATTTGCTTTTTGGGTTTGGCGTTCGATGATACCCATAGTACCTCGTGGTACTGCTTGATTTCTTGCACAGAACCAAATGTAATCTTTAGAATTTCCACATGTGACCGTGTGCGGCGAAATTTGATGTGTATGGTTAACAGTAACATCGTCGAGAGTGGAGGGTCTGGGCTGAGCCGAAAGCAGTTGAAGCCGTTGAGCATATTCGAGCGTGGCCAGTTTCTGCCATCATCGCAAGTGCAGGTGCTGTTCAGCTTCCCAAGTTTGAATGCTAACGGGCAGCCGTTGTGCTGCCGTTGGCTGAGGCATGACCAAATACTCCCCATGCTGTTGTGACAAGCTCCTCCAGCTCTGATCGAGCCACTCTGCATTTCTTCGTCGATCGTGATATCCCTGTAATAAGTGTTGCCTTTCGTCCAGGTCTTCCAACATTGCTTGCCACCATTGACCATGTCCTCCTGATCGATTTGTGCGATCAACTCCGAGTCAAACGTTTGTTGACTAGTCAAGCGAAGGTTCCGAACGTTGCTAACGAGAGTTAACCTTCGTTTTATTTCTCGAGGTGCGGTCGAGAAAGCTTTCGTAAATGTCGCTGCCTCTTCTCTTAATGTCGTTTTGTTTTTTCGTGATTCGGTCTTGACAGCGACCTGCCAACATGAGCAATGTGACGGCAGACTCGACTGGAGAAGAACCCTATGACCCCAATCCTCTGGTGCGGCCGGATTATTTTATCATCAATGGAGTCCTCGGGATATGCGCGGTCTCTGTCTGTGTCGCTCTGCGTCTCTACACAAGACGCTTCCTCCTCCAGAGACTCGCAATCGACGACTGGTTGGTAGTTGCAGCGTGGGTGAGTGAGCTGATTTACAACAACGGTTGGCGTTGAAGCTGAACATTCGAACAGTGTGCCGTCTTTGCACATGCGGGAATGTTCATAGCATTCGGCGGCATCCATATTGCAACTGCGCCGGATGAATGGTCAATGCTGCTCTTCGACCATGCTTCGAATGCAAGTTCATCCCCAGAGGGGAATCCGCAGAGTGCTGATGCTTGACACAGGTCCTGTGGTTCCAGAATTTCATATACGCAATCGCCCAGATCCTTGTCAAGGTGGCGCTGGCAGCCTTCTTCGCCGCGATTCTGTCGAGTGCGGATACCAAACGGCAGCGTCGAGTTCTGATCTGGAGCACTGGCATCTTCTCGCTTTTCACCATAACTTACGCATTCGTCAACCTGTTCCAGTGCGGCGATCCGCTCCTCTTCCTGCGCCAGCCAGATGCCATGCCGACATGTCTACCAGTGGAGCCACTCAAGGTTGTCGGTATTGTTTCGGCTGTGGTCAATGCTGTCATGGACTGGCTGCTGATGCTGTTGCCGAGCACGCTGATATGGCAAAACTTGATGTCTTCTCGAATGAAGGTCTCTGCTGCACTGGTTCTACTCCTGGGCATAAGCGGTAGCCTGATCTCGATTGCTAGGATACCTGTGATTGCTCACTCCAGCTGGGATGAAGGTGATGAGGGGTTTTACAAGCTATGGAAGTTCTTCTTTCTGGCTTTCTGGGAGAATGCCGTCGGCCTGATGGCTGTGTCACTGGCTGCAACTCGACCACTTATGAGACGAGCGCTGGGCGAGAGCGAGGACGATAGGGACAGACCAGAGCCCAGACTACCTACAATCAGGTTCGAAGAGGATAGCTCAGGGTCGAAATCGGAGGAAAAGAAGGGTAGTCTCGTGGTAGCCACAACTTACAGGGTCGGAGCATGAGGGCATTTGGCACGAAATGCATGAATATTTAGCGATCCATGTTCTGAGTGGTGATGTGTGATGTGTGATGTGTAATATGAGAGGTGGTAGAGAGGAAAAAGCTGCCTCAACTTTCTCGTGTCCTCTTGCATGACACGTTTCGGCAAATCCTTCCCACCCAAACGAAACGCGTCGAGGGAGGCGTCATTTTGCAGCAATCAACGTGGGGAAATTCATGTCTGGACATTTGACCACACGACACCTTGCACATCTCTACCTACACATGAATGCAGCATGGACGACTCTGGTCGGCCTTCTGAAAGGCGCAACCAGTCGTCCAGGCGATCCTCTGCCCAGCGCAATAGACCAGGGCCTAGAAACAGACGTTCAAACCATTCGCTGGCACGTACAGACAGCCAAAACAGCCAGCCAAATGAAGTGCCGACATTGACCTCGTTTGAGCCATTCTCCTCACCTGGACAGACGCACGACGACTCGGACGATTCATGCTCATCGAGTAAGAGGTCACGATCCATATATGCCCCACACCGCCAGAACTCGGTCGACGGGCAGCAGTTTACCCGCAACGATGACGGATCTTCTACCCCTCCTGCTCAGAACAAGCAGAGCACGTCAAAAGCGACGCAATCACTCATGAAGACCATGATGGACACGGAGACCACGGAGGGTTCTCTGTTTAACGAGCATGATCTTCAGTATTACAGGCAACACCCAAGTGTTCTGGCGCATGTCGACAATAAGGCCTTGCGCGAGCTGTCCAAGAGCCAATCCTACTTTTCCATGATCCGAACTTTGGCTGGAGACCTCGAGCAGCGGGATGCGGAAGTGGTGGCCATGCGAAAGAGGCTGGAAGAAATGGCAAGGATATTTAAGGATCATCTTTGTCAAGAACACGATCTGTCGAGGTTGGATGCAGACAGGACATTGCATGATCTCACAAAGTCATCGAGACATCCTGGCGACTCTGGGCTGGAGAGGGGTTTGGAGGATGCTCTGGATAGTCCTGTGACAGACTCCTCGTTGAATCCTTTCAGCGACTCGAACGTGGCAGAGCTGGACCGCGCTCCATCAGCTGCGCCGAGCGAGGCCAAATCGTCCCGTCGAGGGAGTGACACCCCTTCAGGGGCTAATGGTACTGTCAAAGGTATGCTCTCCATGTTTGGCGGCAGACAGACGATACGCGCTAGCAAGACAGCCAAGCCGGCAAAGAAGAAGGAAGTACCACTGGCAACTCAGCTCAACTCGGCAAAAGCAGCCATGTATCACAAGCGCAAGTCGTCCATTGGATCCAATGCTAGCTCCAAGAATCTGTTGGCTCCATCTGCTGGACCAGTCGAGATGAACTCGATCGTGGAGATTGAGAACTTGCCTCCACCACTTACTTCGCAGCGCGATATACAATCACAGTATCCTGGCTACTCCGCAGACGTCTACGGTTTTGTGATCGACTCAACACGTATCAATGAGTTCATGGACAAGAACAGACTCTCTTCGCCAAAGCCCGCTTCCAACAGAGGAGTAGACACTCCAGTCACCTCAGCAAGCAGTGTCAAGTCGGTCCCAGAGAGCGAGAATGAGGGTGAGATACCAGAGGCAGACCAGCAGTCCTGGACAAATTACCTCAAATTCGACGCTTCCTCGCTAGGGTCATTGTCGTGGCTACCTATCGCTTCAACGACGAGCACCACGCCGGAAGAAGCAGACGGTACGCTCGACTCGCCAACAGAGATGGGACAATCAGATGCGGTCAAAATACTTCAGACACAACTTTCAGACGACTTTGGACGCCTTCAAAAGGCTCGACTTATTCCATGGGAGAAGTTCCTCAACGCCACGCAGCCTTCCGTCTCGGAAACATCATCCACATCCTCCTACATGCCAGCCTTGTTCCGTCGCAACACCTCCACCTCCGTCCGATCCTCCCCCAACCCCGACATCCCTCCCCAACTCAGCTCCCTCCCCGCCTCGCTCCGCGCCGACCGCACCCGCCTCGTCCTCTCCGGTATCCCCATGGCGCTCCGCTCCCAAATCTACACCTCCATCGCGCTCGAAACCCTCCAACCCGACCCAGACGCCTACCGCACCCTCGTCTCCCTCTCCACCACCTCCGTCGACCCCTCCCTCCTCGCCGAAATCGAAGACGACATCCCCCGCACCCTCCCCAACAACGTCTTCTTCCGCCCCTCGCACCCCCTCTCCCGCCGCCCCTCGCACCTGAACGGCCACGCCTCCGTCCCTGCCCCTCCCGCCCCGCAGGAACCCCGCGGCCGCTCCGCCCTCCGCGAACTCCTCCTCGCGTTCCTCACCCGCCGGCCGGAGATAGGGTACTGCCAAGGCATGAACCTGATCGCGGGGTACCTGCTTCTCATCTCGCCGACGACCGAGGCGGCGTTTTGGACGTTCACGTACCTCGTCGAACACGTGCTCGCGGACGTGTACTTTGACGCCACGCTCCGCGGCGCGTCCATCGAGATTTGCGTCCTGAGGAGCTTCGTCGATGAACTCATCCCCCGCTTGGGGAGGAGGTTGGACGAGTACGGCGTCGAGGGACGCGAGAGCGCGCCGTATAATTGGTTCCTCACGGCGTATGCGTCGGCGTTGGGGGTGGAGGGGGTGTTGCGCGTGTGGGACGTGTTGTTGGGGCTGCCGAACGCGGGCGGGACGGGCTTTTTGATTAGGTTCGGCACGGGGTTGTGTAAGGTTTTTGAGGAGGAGATGTTGGCTTTGGAAGGCGGGTTTGAGATCAGGGGGTTTATGGATGGGATGGGGGTGGGTGGGAAGAGGGAGGGGAGGAGGGGAGGGAAGGTGGGGATTGATGGGTTGGTGAAGGCGGCGTGGATGTTGGGGGGGAAGATTAAGGACGAGGAGGTGAAGAGGAGGAGAAGGTTTTTCGCGTTGAGGGTGGATGAGACGGCGTTTGGGTAGGAGGGGAGGGAAAGGAGAGGGTGTGGATAGGGAGGGAAGGGAGTTTTGATTTGTGATACCCCTTTGCGTGCAGTAGAGCGATGATATACATGGTCACAGAATGACTAATGTAATGCTACATCAACTCATGTGTATAAGCCCCGGAGAGAGATGCCACGTACCGTAGCTAACCGCCAGATGTGATGTATCACACCGCTGAAACGAATCTGTGAGTATCTCGGTCATCCACTGATGCATCTCGAGGGTGCCTAACAGGTGCTCCATGCCTCGCGTGGTCGAGCCCAGTCTGCGAGCAAGCAGCACAGGAAGTTTCTGGTAGGGGTTCTGGTCTTCTAGAAGGTCAACAACCAGATGTCCTGGAAACAGGATCCGACCCAATGACTGGGCGCGCGCGTGATTCACATATTGCCGCACGACGCTGGTCAGACAGCAGACGGTCTCGACCTCGTCTCCGATCGAAAAGTAGCTTGCTATCCGCCCGGTGATAGAACCCCGTGAGATAAGCTGAGCTGCCGCAGAGTTGTGGCTTGCGTGTGAAATGATACTGTACCGTAGCTTTGAAAGTATCACAACCACTATCTTACCTCTGACTCTCCTTCCAAGTAAAAGCCACTGCCCATCCATTAGTCTGTACCAGACATTTTCTGTAGATACCTGATAGATGCCGACGTCGACCCGCAATGGACCAACCCGGCTCCCGCCGCACGCCCGTGTTTCAGGCTCGCACCCCCACCGTGCTCCAGCGGAGTCCGCCAAGTCAGCCTCGCCGCTTGGCAGGCACCAGGGGCAGGAAAAGGCTTCTGATGATCGAGTCGTGGTGAAAAGGTAATTTCGTGCGAACCAGAGACCAACCTGATCTTTGAGTTGGGACGACGCGTGTATGCAGTGGATCGCGCATGTGTGGTGGGGAAGTCTGTCTGCTTTGGCACGGTGGGTCGTTGATTTTGGGAAGAGATTCGTTTTGTCTGGTTGTGGTAGGATGTTTGATATTGCGATGCCGAAGATGAACCTTCGTGTGCGAGGAGGTGGTTCGAATAAGCGCAGGTTGGGCTTTTGGTATTAGGGCTGGGCGTTCGGTCAGGACTGTTGGGCGGTCAGAGAGCCCTAGGAGGGTTTTTGACGACCTTCATGTGTGTCTTGGTCCCTGGGAAGATGTCGGTGTATACATTATCCTGGTAACTATAATATTGAAGAGGTAAGCAGGTAGTAACAATACAATAGAGGTAGGACGGTGGGATCCATGGAAGTGGTTGGCTTCTGGTAGGATAATTCTTAAACGTCGGCAGTCGGTCGGCTTCTCATATTACAAACTTCAACGGTAGCAAAGGCAATTCACAACATGTTGAGGTAGCTCAAAATAATCATTGGGAGGTCAAAATATGTACAATGACCATGGCACTGGGCCTTTTCGAAAAGAAGAGCACGAAGCAAAATCCTCGCTTGACAAATGCAATTATTGACCCTGTTGTCAAGCGCTTCCCAGAAGTAATCATTCCCGACAATCCCTTCGTGACAATACCACATGTCTCCTTCAGAGCAACTCATGTCGCGCCAGGCATCTAGCAGGCGGGGAGGGTGGAGAGCTTGCCTTGGGCGCCGCGGCAGTTGGCGGTTGTAGAGACCTTGCCAGTCGATCCGCTTCCTTTGACAACACCCTTGTACTCCTGGCAGACCTTCTTGGACTTTCCGCAGGAGCCAGAGATGGTCGCAACGTCTCCAAAGTTGGAGTTGATACCGACCAGGTCGGAAGTCATACCATTGACCTTGACATTCTCAACAACGACGTTACGGGGGCCGCCATTGTTGGAGCAGTCGCCACAGGATCTGTAGAGTTTCCCAGCAGTGACGGCGGTGAAGCCACGGATGGTGACGGTACCACGTCCGTTGTGCTGAACGATCTTGTCCTTGGCGTTGGCGGCACCACCACCGGAGATGAGGACGTTACCGTTGCCGAGGGCGGAGATGGCGTCTTCGCAGACATCGCGGAACCAGACGTTGGTCAAGGTGCAGGCACCCTTGCAGTGGACACCCTCGAGGGCGTTGGCACCGATGATGACGTTGGAGAGGGAAGCACCGTTCTCGAGGATGAAGACGGCGGAGTCGGAGCCAGTGTCGGCATCAGAGTCGCATGCTCGGCCTCTGTCATATTCCTTGTTCCCCCCTGAGAAGCTGCCGGAGATGGTAGAGGGCTTGGAGAGGGACACAATGCTGCCAGAGCGAGTTGGGATGTTGAGAGACTGGGCGAAACCCATGCCAGCCAGGGAGGCGGCGACGACGACGTTGGTGAAGTGCATTTTGATATGTGGTTTTGATAGCGACGACCGGCGAAGCTTATTGAATAAGGGATTGAATGAAAGACTGGGAAGATCTGGGATTTGGATTGGCTTGAGAAGGACCGACTGAGATGGGAGGCACAGAGAGTCTTATATGTGATGCTCAAGACAGGATATCCAGCAGGGGTCCCTGCACGGTGAAATTCTAGTCGATGGAGAAACTTACAGGCCAAGCAGATAATCTTACTAGCAGATTCATGGGCGTGTGTATCACATTGTCAGAGGCGAGGCATAGGACCAAAGCCGACGACGGCGGAGGAGCACAGATTCGACACCGAAGAGGGATAGCTGCCAAGTGGAGCAGAGTACGGAGATTTCCCGCAGGCTAGACCACGGGGCGTGGTTTGGGTGGCATGCCTCGTGGCCGCGTTGAGAGATATTCCGTCTCGGACCAGCTTAGAGGGACATTAAGCGCAGGGGAAGGTGCGGGGACGGTCAATCCTAGTCCAGAGGTTTCGTGAGGGCTCTTGGTGTTTCAGGATTATCAAAGCGAGCTTGTCGGGATCAAGAATGGTGGCCAAGTAGGACGTGCAGATGGAGTCACGAGTGTTGGAAATGCGCCCCGCCGGCGGTGGTCAGAGTTTCATGCCAAGTAGCCAAGTAGCCAAGCAGCCAAGCTTTGTGACCGTCGGCGGACGATCCACAAGCAACCAAAAGGCAATTTCCCACAGGCACGCCGCATGGACTGTTTCACTGCTTCAAGTCAGCACATTCGAGTCAGCTGAGAACCAGAGATCGGTAGGAACAATACATGGAGTGTGAAGTGATAGTAATCACAGTATCTCTGCTTATCGTTGTCTGTCCGGGGTGGCACTTCGAAGACAAAGCAGAGCTTTCCCAGGATGGTGGATGACTAGCGTTGGCTCAAGGATCCGTCGTCGATCTTCCTGCGCGTGACCAGATCAGGGGCGCTTGCAGGTACAAAGAGAATAATGCCTCGGTCATAAAAGTTCCGTGAATAAGATGCCAGAGGCTCGTATTGTTCGATGCCAAACATGGAGTGCCTGGTCATTGGTGGCTTGTTGCATGTCAAACGTCTTCTCGCTGTACAAGCAAAGCCACCTGCAAGGCTAGCAGATCTATCACCGGGAGATGCTGTAATGCTCACCGTGATTAGGGCAGGGGCCGGGGTGGATCCAAGTGCATCTCGAATGATCCAAAGCAGGGATCCGATCTTTGCGATGATATCGAATGACTCGATCCAGGGGGAGGCTACGGTACACTGTACAGGCTCGCTTCTGCGTGTGGCCACAACAGGGTGTCTACTGAGACAGCGTGATGACTGTTGTTTGTGCTAGCAAGTCTGATACTGTGGCGATGTGCTCAGGAACGATAGAACAAAGTCAAAAGGAGCAGAGCCATGGCTGGTGTAGACTAGCCAGACTTGTCGCAAGAGGCGTGGCGTGTCTCTGAGCATGGAGCAAGGAGCACGAAAAGAAGTCGAGGTGGCACCGTGGTAGATGTCGTGGGAGGCGTCTGCACCCCAGAAAACTCTGAAAACCCACAACAGCCCAGAAAATCCAATCGCAGAAGACTACAATATCGTTTTTTGCTCAACCCGGGGCTCCACTCTTGCAAGTGTTTTTGGAGAAGGTATAGCCTAGTGATGATCTCAGCAATACTACCACCAATTTTTACGATGCTATATTCTGGTCATCGGTCTTCAATGGCATCTTTGCAAACAGCACAAAACTATAGAAACACTTGTGTCCCCATTAGATAGCAGCTAGCTATTGGACTCGTTTGAATTAATGCCGGGCAGTCATTGTTGTAGCTCGAAGCCAAAGCCAGCCGATTTTGCAGGCTTTCTGGTTTGTACAGTAAGACTTATACTTGCCAAGTTGCCATCAGTTTTGAGCCGCATCGCGTTATCACCATTATGTCCCTTGTGCTTCGGCATGGCAGCTTCATGTCATAATATTATGGTCCCTTGCAAATCACGTGCGATTCCGGTATAGAATTCGCAAAGACCATGCTATGTTGAAGGCTGGCTGAAGCGAAAGCTGTCAAAGTCGAGTCCACGCCCTTCACAAATCTGCCTGTTGCCTTGACTCACCATCCCTCTTCCATCACCTTCCAAGTTCATATCCTTCACAACACAACAAGCGTACGCCGACTCACGCTACTCCATCGGAACTCGTATAAAGGGGCACATCCGGGTCAACGCGAACCGACTATCCTGCTCTAGCAGACTCCGGCTATCAGCTGCTTACCTTAGGTCGTCTCAGGCCCACAGACGTCACAAGTATAGCACCTTGCACAGCTTGGCTTGTTATGCAGCTACACACCTCTCAAATCTAATGGAGCATGTCTTCGTTTTTCCGTCCGGCATCGGAAATAAGTGCTTCGGATGATACTTCAACCCAAAGTCTGGACTCGTCGTCCCAAATCAAGTCCACGACGACCAAGGCGGGAGAATTAGCTTCACCTGATCACACCCACGGAGAATTTCCCCACGAGTTAGCTTCCAGCTCTGCAGCTCCGTCAATAGCCTCCCAGCACTACCAGAACGTCTTGGTCCATGCATTACTCGAAGACAAGTGTCTGAACGATGTCTGCCACGAACTAAACAACGTCACTCTTCCGGGGTCCCCACGATACACAAAAGATCATCCGCATGTAAGATCCCAGGCTACTGAAAGGTACCGAGCATTGACCGGCCAGTTGGCCACACACGGCCTAGTATCTTCCGGCTTGGAAGGTGACAACTTTCGCCACGTTCGTCAAACTGCCAGGGATGGCTTGTCATTGCTCTCACAGCAACTCAATGCTTTGGACTTGTCGACTGAAGATTCCTCCGCAACAAGGTCTGATCGTCACCTCATTCGGCAACCCTTGAGGCGACTCTTGACCGAGTATCCTCAGACGACTATCAGCTCAGAGCATGACGGATCCATAGGCGACAGGCATATCTCGGGGGTTGCATCCCAGCTTCTGCCTGCACATCCCCTCCTTGACTCTACGAGGTACATGAGAGACTTTGATGAGGTGTGTATGCTTGGTAAAGGTGGCTATGGGAGCGTCTTTCAGTGCAACCATCGTCTCGATGGTCGTTCTTATGCAGTAAAGAAGATTGTGCTGGGACCGACCGTCTTGAAGAAGGTCCAGCAAAGAGGAGAAGGTGAGCTGAACAACATTCTCAGCGAGCTTCGAACCATGGCCCGCATCGAGCATCCGAATATTGTAAGATACTTCGGTGGGTGGGTCGAGTGGTCGAGAACAGCCGCCGTCAACCAGACCTCTTCATCTGAACAACCACGTTTGATCACTCAAGGTACTTCTGATGGAGATTCCATCTCGGTATCTTCGACCTTTCATAGTCATTCTCAACAGATGCTGTCATTCGATACAGGCACTGGTGCCTCGCAGGTAGGAGACATCCTCTTCGAGCACAGCGATTCCCAACCGCAACCCACTTCACAGCACGTCGCAGACGACGCTTCGGATCCACCACCCGAAACCGAGCTCAGTCGCACACACACTCGTTCAACCCTGGCCACTGTCACCGATGAAAGTAACGACGTGGAAGAGATATCCAGACAATCTGCCATCATCGAAACGTCCGAGACTGGTAGTGGACAGCCACAACAAGACGATCAAGGACTATCCTTGACGTTGCACATTCAGATGTCACTGTATCCCCTCACGCTATCGCAATACTTGTTCGCTTCCACCATCACACTCGAGGATTCGCAGCTCAGTTTGCGCCACTGCTTTCATCTCCCTTCCTCTGTAGCAATCATGCTGGCTATCCTGGATGGCGTGCAGCACCTTCACGCTCATGGGATCGTCCACCGTGATCTCAAGCCAGCCAACATCTTCCTCAAGCCAACCATTTGCACACCGGTCACGATCCCAATGGGTAGCATTGACCCTTTGGCCTGCGCCGAATGCACCTCTCCATCTCCGGTGTCTCCGGGCTGTATGGACACGAAGTCACAACAACTCCGGATGAGTATCTGCGTAGGCGACTTTGGTCTCGTATCCGTCCTCCCGCCCAACGATAGCGGCGATACAACCACAAAGGAAGATCCGGAACCTGACCGGCCAAGACAAGTTGGTACCGAGCTTTACCGACCTACTCAGCTCCATCCTCAACAAGCAGAAACGGGTCAAGCGCATGTCAGTCAGGATATCTATGCTCTCGCGATCATCTTCACAGAGCTGTTGTGTCGCTTCGACACGAGGATGGAACGGTATGATGTCTTGTCGAGACTACGGAAAGAGAAGCAATTGCCAGGAATCTTTCTGGGCGGAAGCATGAGCAAAGCAGGAACCATCATCTTGAGGATGCTCGCAGTCGCCGACGGGGTTGAAGATGCAGGTTGCGAAGAGGTCAGGAAGTGGCTGGAAGATCTGCTGAAATGAAGACATGATTATTCCAAGGCTGCAGGACTTCACGATAGGTATATGACAAACGCCACGTAAGTGCATTCGGGATTCGATAGAAAGATGTTGTCATTGTGTTGACTAAAATACATCTCTTCAGGTGCCACTATATGAATATGTTTGTTCACTCCATAAACCCTACCACCGATCAGCCAGCGTTACGGCGCCACTCTGATCGTGTCGCTATTCAACGACGCGGATCTGGCATGACGCCTATCGCCTTCTTCCGACAGCCCTCCATTTGCCTCCCCGTTGTGTGGGTCTTGAGATTGAGATTGCTTGAGCGTCGTGCCATGCCCATTGTGATGGGAACGACCCGGCGGCTCCTCTTCCTCGACCCTGCCGACTATACCCTGATGATCTTCTTGACGTGAGTTCGTCGCCCCGTCCAGCATCTCGAGCGCAGGATCAAGCGCGAACGTCGGTCCCGTAGACCTGTGATCCTTATGGCCTGCACCGACCTCATTTTGCGCCTTACCGACCATACCATCCGCCGCCTCCAGACTGGGATCCAGCACCAATTGCGGAGGTGACTGCTCCTCCCACTCATCCTGTGGATGGTACTCCTCACCATACCGCTCCTCGTCATACGCCTGCTGACTATACCCATTCGTACCAGCCCGATACCTCGCATCCAATAAATCATGCCGTCCATACCCTCCTCCATACTCTCCATCCCCCTCCCCCTGCAGAGGACCAGACCCATTCAAATACCCCTCCCCTTCTCGGCCCCCATGCATCCGTTCCACGACTCCCCCCCTCTGCAACCGCAGATAAATCGACACTTCCTCACCCGCATAACCATCATGCTCGCCCGCCCCATCACCTCCCATCGCCCTTCGACCGTACCCCTCCCCTCCCCCGGGAGCAGACCCATAAAGCTCCCCTACCCCAGATCCAGACCCAGACCCGGCCCCGGACCCCGATCCAGGCCCGAAATAAGTACAATCCAGCCTCCGCTCCTTGCACCGCCCGCACGCCGGTCGTTGCAGGTCACATCTCCGCTTGGACCGGCGGCAGGGCTCGCAGTTGCGTTGGCGGGGGGTGGCTGGCATGTTGCGATACAACGACAACAAGAAGCAAACAGAGTCAAGGCGCGGACTGCGCCCAATTCAAGCCCAATTCAAGCCCAATTCGAGCCCGAGGTCTGAGAGAACCGGGCGATTGATGTTGCGGGTTGGGACAGTGGACGGGTGAAAGTCAGACAAGCCAGCGAGGGATGTCGGCCGTCAAGAGAGAAGGACGAGGTTGGTCTCGGTTGTAATAGTCGTGGAGGGAATGGGGAGCTGCGGGCATAGGTGCTGATGCTGGGGGATTGGTAGATTTGATGGTGCGAGAGTTCTCAGGCTTGGGGCTGTCGAGGCCGGAAGTCCAGCGGGAGAATCGAGCGATGGTCCTGGTCGATGTGACGGGACGCGTCGTTGATGATGGAGCGGTGGCGTTTGGAGGTGATGGAAGGTGATGAAGGTGGTCGCGGAGCGGAGGGACGATTGAAGTGGTGGGGGCGGGGAGTGTTTGTGTTTGAGTTTGGGAAGCACCAGGTAATTGGGTCGTCTTTCACATTGATTGGCGAAACTTTCGTGATGAGCGCTTGCAATTTACTTTGAAGTGTACGAGAATGGTTCAAGAAAATAGTGTACAGTTTACATGCTGATCCCGCTACAAATGATTGATCAAGGAAGGCATTTCGCGAACTGAGGTGTTTTTGATGGTGGAGGTGTGGTAGGACATTATTCAGGTGATTATCTACAGTCAACAACGCCACTTCTCCAATGCTCCTGGTGTCCCCTACGCCGGTACATTCCTCCGAGATCCTTCGTCGCACGGTCAAGATCATTGGATTGCAGAAATGAATGTGGCTTCGGTGAAGAGAGTTCCTTTCTCCTTCTTCTCCTCACCGTTGATCTTCAAGGTCAGTTCGACTTGCGGAGCATACTGCGCATTATCAGCCATTCTAATCGATTCGATGATGTTATGCAAGATCCGTACCTGATAAATGTATGGCTTAGTACCAGCCGCACTTGCGACGATAGCCTTGACAAATGCAGGCACTTCAGCCATGACATCAATCTTGTCCAGACGGGTGCCATATGAGTCCTCGAGAAGTGCGCTATTGTCCGAACCTGGTGCCCATTCGAATTTGAATGCTGTCGGCTCGAGCCAACCAGTTTGTTCATCAGCCTTTGTTTGGGTGTGCGTCGCAACATTGTTTGCTCCTGCAAACACGATCTTGCCATCCACCGCAACGCCTCCGACAGTCACAACAGTGGCTCCATAAGAAGGTGGGGTGGTGAAGTCCATCATGACAGCTGAGTAGGTCGGAGATTGAAAGTTGACAAAGTTCCATCGAGCGGCTGCGTGATGGGGCTTCATGCCTTGTATCGCGTGAATGAAGAGAGCCCGACCGCCAAAGTCGACAGGGCCTTCTTGAGTCAGTATGCTGCCCTCAGCCTTGCACCTCGGCCAGAAAGCGTGCATCATGTTGCCCCATGGCTTTGCTGGGTCAGTACCATAGTAGCTGTTTCCGTTCTTGCCCACCACGAATCCCGGCGAAATCCGTGATACCTTGATATCCACCGCGCTCGACTTGTTCCGTGTGCTCTTGATGTGGTATGTACTGCCATCCTCCGATAACGTCACAGAGCATCCATCGGCTTTGAAGCTGAAACCACCGTCGGTGAAGTTGTAATTCTCGAGCTGATCCGACGCCCACAGGTTGGGCTTTGATTGTCCTGGGTAGATAATCTTTGAACTGAATTGAGCTGTCTTGCGAATGCCCCCGACGTTGCTGTAGATGATCTGTGCCAGACCAATATGACCACTATCGGCTGTGAAGTAAAAACTCTGTGTCTCGACGCATGTGCTATCCTTGACTATCCACTTGAGATCCTCTCTCTTGAGCTCTGTGAAGGGGGTGGTTTTTGCTTGTTCGGTGACCGTCTGAATGGCAGAAGGGCCATAGATGGGCTCTTCTGTTCCGGCGACGTTGGCAAGTCTGCGGAAAGGTCAGTCCGACAAGACTCGTTAGTGCTAGGACGGTGATTGCTTACTGTTGCTTCGCCCAGTTGAACATCTTGGCGGGATCGTGCGGGCTCAGTGGTCGTCGGGAATGGTGATGTGGCAGGTGCTATTTACAGGAGTGCTTGTAGTCGCCAATTGGATCTCGTGAGGTGACAGAGCGGTAAGCACAAAATTAAGCAGGTGTATGCAGAAGAATAAGGAGTGAAGTTGAATTTACGTGCCTAGGCAGCGCAGCATTATTTAGTTCTTACCGCTTTGGGGCGTGATGTAATGCGACCCTGATCTTCTTCACCGCAACCCGCAGATACGCCGATGCTTTACCTCAAAGTTGCTGGCGAAATAGTAGACCACACGACCAGAACATTGGTGACTGGTGAGAAATTAAGGTATGCGCATCAGGACTTTGCGTTGTCAGTGACCACTACGTGTGTACTCGTTGGGATGAGCATAGTCGTGTCCGGTCTGTTGAAGCATCAGAGTCCAACCTTGCGGCTCAACCCGGCGTGGGATGATCATGCCATGCTCATATGCTCAAGATGAGTGCCTGCTTGAAGACTCCTGCTCAACTATTCGCACCCAGAATTCATAATGATACAAAAGGTAAAATTTACCACGTCCCAATGTATTGACTTGGTAATGGTCCCAACACCCCATCAGATACGGAGTAGCAGTGGTCGACCGAGCAGATTGACACGTGCATTCCCGGCTATACGGAATGGAAGATTTCCAGAAAAACCTGGCCTTGGCATGGCGCAAGAGGGAGTGCAGAACCCCTCCATCAAAGGCCGAAGGGTGACCTGATCCCTCTGTCGAATTGCAGGTCGTTCAAGTGTGCAACACACAGGCCGACCCTTGATGTTTCTCGGATGGTTCAGGGAATAAAGGTAGCAGACTACCTCGGTCATATCCGAGGAACGACGGCAAGCAACAGAGCCGTCAGCGAAGACGTTGTTGAATGATCAGGTCTTGTCTCTTGTAAAATTTCCTTTTTTTTGCGCATCGAGTAACCCACGGCTTTGGTCTTTGGTGGGGCAGAGATCAGAAACCAAGGGACTTTGTCTAATCTGACCTCCTCCCGACACACCTACCTCTATCCATCAACATCTTTACGACCATTACCCCCACGAATAATCTGCCGCCCGCTCTCCCACCATCGCTCGACGTCACTGCAATTGACAATCTCTCCAACGGCTGCATCGCTGTCACTCCAGCGGCCATCTGCCTCGGACCAGTGCCGACTTCTACCAGGGTACGCTGAAACGCGTCAACCCTGACCGACACGGTTCAGACACAATTGTCCTTGAACGATATTGACACATTTCTACCCTCGTCCGCATATTCTGTTTCCCTCTGTGTGCCACTAGGCACACCCAAGACCGATATCAATAAGAAAGGCGCAAGCTCTAAGCCATGGCAGAACAGGAGGTCAAGGACCAGGAGGGCCAGCAGGGCGTGCGTTTCGCATCCAAGAATGAAGAAATATCCCCCGAAGTCAGCCTGAGTCCAGTCGCGACATTGACAGGAGAGCGCGGCAAGGAGGATAGAGAGCTCAATCCGGAAGCCGAGGAAGAGATTAAGCAGCTCAAGGCCAATCTTCAGAAAGCGGTCCAGTCGCAAAGATTAGAAGCCTTCTCCTTCGAGCCTGTCTCGTTGCCAAACTCACAACCAGTATCAAGAGTACGAGAGCTCAACTCATTAGCTCTACCAAGCTGACCATAACAGGTACCCTCAGGATCAAGACTTGCCTCTAAAGTATTACCGGCAGGCTCGCTGGCAGGCACTCCGCGACCATCTCCACCACATTCCGCCGTGCACTCACCTCCTCTCACTCCTGCTAGTACCAGTCGAGATGGCAGGCCTCCTACCAGCATTCCTTCTATTTCTCTGACCCAAAGAGCACGGGCACAAGCAGACACAGTCACACCGCAGCGATCGAGCTCGCCAGATGCAAAGTCGTCTAGATCACGACCTTCATCCGTCTCAGGCCCTGGCGGGGTTGTCGGCTCGCAACCTCGACCGGCCCCTCGATTCTCAATTGGTCCTTCGGCAGAATCAGGGCCACCATCGGAAGATCCAAGTCCAGCTCCAACTCCCGGGACGCAAACGCCATCTGTGGAGAAATCGCACAGAGACGCGAGCTCCATACCCTCCGAGAAGTCTCCAGATGACTCGAAGCGGGTTTCACCAACCACCACCAGGGAGTCAAGGGAAGCAATGTTCAGATTTGGCAACAGAGACCCTCGCCATGGTTACAGCACTTCGAGTACAAATGTCACACTTGGTCAGCCAACATTCAGCTCAGCAAGCTTGAGCGGACCAGGGACTGGCTCTCTGATCAATAACCCCCAATCAAGTAGTGGATCTTCCATCAACCAGCTCAAGCCCGAGGACAAACGAATGAGTTTTTTTGGTACAGCAAAGTCGGAAAAGTCGGAAGAGCATCACAAGGAAAAGGCTTCTAGCTCGAATCTGAAGCGCTTCTTCAAATTTGGACACAAAAAGGACAAGGACAAGGACAAGTCTGAGAATGGTACCAAGACGCCACCGAACGGCACTATACCCTTTGCCGACGATCACGGTCTCGAGTCAAAATATGGCAAATTCGGCAAGATGCTAGGATCTGGAGCAGGTGGATCTGTACGACTGATGAAGCGAACAGCTGACGGCAAGACATTTGCGGTCAAGCAGTTCCGGAATCGACACCCGTATGAGAGTGAAAAGGAGTACAACAAGAAGGTGACGTCCGAGTTCTGTATCGGGTCAACACTGCACCACGGCAACATCATCGAGACAATCGATATCGTGCACGAGAAGGGAGTTTGGTACGAAGTCATGGAATACTGTCCGTACGATCTATTTGCGACAGTTATGACCGGCAAGATGGGTAGGGACGAGGTAACGTGTGCTACACTACAGATCTTGAGCGGAGTCATGTATCTGCACAGTATGGGGCTGGCACATCGTGATCTCAAGCTGGACAACGTCGTCATCAATGAGCATGGGATCATGAAGATCATCGACTTTGGAAGTGCGACTGTTTTCAGATATCCGTTCGAGAACGACATTGTTCTTTCTACAGGTATGAATGCCCGTCTCCTCGAGAGGCTTGCAGCTGACATGAATAGGTGTGGTTGGTTCCGACCCGTATCTCGCCCCGGAAGTGTACGACAATACCCGATACGATCCGCAGATGGCCGATATCTGGTCGATAGCCATCATTTTTTGTTGCATGTGCTTGCGCAGATTTCCTTGGAAGGCCCCGCGAATGACAGATAACTCGTACCGACTGTTCGTGTCACCGCCGGATCCTGGCCAGGACGAGCTGCTCAATCCTTCAAGAAAGTCTTCGCAACCCTCGTCGAGGACCACAACCGAGGGCTCGAGCGATACCCACCACCACCATCATCACCACCACGAGAAGAAAGAAGAGAAACCGCATCCGACTGGCGGTGAGCAGCCAACTATCAAGGGCCCTATCCGTCTGCTCAGACTGCTCCCGCGAGATACCAGACACATCATTGGACGTATGCTGGAGCTCGATCCTAAGAAGCGAGCAACGCTGGAGGAGATTCTAGAGGATAATTGGGTGGCCAATGCATTGGTATGTCGGCAAGAAGAGGGCGGTGTCTGCTATCATGCTCCGAACCACCGACATCACCTTGAAGGGAGCGGACAAAGTCTGGTCACGTCTAAGAAGTAGACCAACCTAGACGGATCAAAGGACACAATTGGAGGTTCTGCATCTCAAGCAAGGAACCCAGAGCACCGACAGAGTGACAAGTCGGAGCCACAGCAAACTACAGCACCAGGTCCATCATTGCGTGATGTGCCGCCGAGATTGAGACCGAGCCGTCAGATATTTCGGAGAAGACAGCAGAGGTCGGATGAGAGCGATGACAGAAGCGTGTGCCCACCCAGCTGATACGTCGCGGTGATCGTCGTCACGCCATACTCAGTTAGACGAGGAGATACGACAGCAGGAGTAGCAAGTGATAATTCATGCAGAGGCGCAGGTGTAACGGGACGGATGGTACTGATTTGTACAGATGCTGCCAGCGTAGCAACTTCTTTGACCATCGCACGCAGATTGTGCGGAGAGTAATAAATCCAGTAATGAGAATACAGACAGTCTTTTCGACTCTCTACCAGCGCCGCGTGGCAGATACATTGACCATGTGTTTCAGAAAGGACGCCAAACGTCTCAAGTAGCTACGTACCCCGTCCGAACCACGCAGATCATCGCATGTGCTCTTTATTGGGATGCAGAGGCGACATGGCACACTTTGGAGGGTGTAAGACGTGTCGCGCAAGCATCGCTCCTATCAGCGACGACGAGTCTGTAGCACAAGCGGTATCATGCAGTGTGAGGAGAGCTTTATCTTTGCTTTCGACCAGCTTTATCTCGGCCAACTATAGCTCTCGGAGATCCATGACCTCATGCCCACAGTCTAACAAGTCTACCCCTCCACGCCGCACCGGGGCAAGACCAGAGGAGCCCTACCGGGCGCGCCTTGGGAACACCCACGAACAGAGCTTGAGAAGCTCTCCGCCACGCCTCTCAGCCTTCTCCCCGTCCATTGTCGTGGTTGAAACACATCATTGGCCGGCGATCCAACTGTCCATTGCCACGCCAGCGCTTCACGATAACGGATGCCCGGATCTTGTCTGGTAGCGATCCCCAGCATGTGAAGATCATTCGACATCAGTTCTTGTGATCTATTTTGTTAAACGGTCCCGGCCACACACGGGGGTCTTGTCGGGTCCATGTCATGTCATGGACAAGGTAGGACGTAAGACTGTTTGAAAACACACCCCCTGCTCCCTTTTCCCTCTCGTCTCCCTTTCCTATCTTTGTTCCAACGCGCGGCTAGGGCGTCCGAGTGGCAGCGAGTGGCACGAGTGGCTTCATCCACCTGAGACCTGAGACCAAAAAGACGTCGAACGCGGCTGGAGTCTATCGAAACTCGAGCACGTTATCACCCTGCGACCACCCCTACTCTTCCTACTTGTGAAATACCCACCGCGCCGCACGTTGGGTTATCAGTCGGTAACTGCTTTTGTGTCCGCATCGTTTTTCTTCTCACATTACCATCGACGACCCATGGGTTGATTGGATTTCGATTCGAAGCTCGGCTCTCAATCCCGAGTCAACTCCAACCTTGATCTGGTCTAGCCGGACAAGACGAAAAATGCCCCGCCAGCTGCCCCCCGACGTGCGGCACAGGCTTATTATAGAGCAAATCACCGCACGACAGGGAAAGGTGCAGACGACTACTACCACACCTGCATCAGCGACATCATTCAGCAGACTATCGCCCAATTACTTTCAGGACACGAGCAATGGCTTTCTATCACCGTGGAACGCAACCGACGGAGCACTGACAGAAAAGCTCCCCGGGCTGAAAGCTAGCAAAAGTGAGTGCCGCACACCCAGCCCACGTGCTCTCTCAACTCGACCACGACCTCACTCTCAACCCTCTCCCAAAAAACAAGATATACTGACCATATCCTCGCAGCCTTCCTCTCCTCCCTCCGCACCAACCTTTCCCTCGCCGACTGTCCCTCCCCAGCGCACTCCCCAGCCCTAACCCCACAACACCCGGCACCACTCATCATCTCCTCGACCCTCCCCCCACCCGCCTACAGAACAACATCCACCACCTCCCTCGCACAAATGGACCTCGACGCCATTCCCCCTCCCCCCCAACCCCGCACGGCAGACGACCCCTCCCACCGCCCCGACACCGACCCCGAATCCCCCCCTCAACTCACCACCTACCTCACCACTTCCCCCGACGAACGCCTCTCCGCTCTCCGCCTCGTGGCCGACTCGGTCGCGCAACAACGCTCCATCGCAGCGAGGAGCCTGATTTTCCACCCCCTCTGCGCGGCCGTCTTCGTCGCTCTGTGTGGACTGGTGGTGAAGTGGCAGTACCGCTCTTCGTCGGACGTTGGGATCGTAGCCACTACGCTCGCAGGGGTGGCCATGGCGGCGTTGGTGAGCGTGAGGTGGGCTTGTGGGGGGTATATCGATGCTGCGGAGCGGGTAGGTGAGGGGTGGATCGAGGGGAGGGATGTGTGGGTTAGTAGATACGGGGAGGAGATTATTGGGGCTGTGGTTGTTGGGTGGGAGGATGGAGGAGGGGCGGGCAGGAGGAGAGGGAGTAGTGCTTCTGATAATGGGAGGGAGGGGTTGAAGAGGAGGGGGAGCGCGGATGGGGAAGGGGAGAGGGAGAAGGGTCATGCGAGGCGGGGGAGCAGTGGGAAGAGGAGGAGGAGGAGGGCCGAGATTGTGGCTTGGACGGTGAGGTTGAGGTATAGAGGGAAGGGGATTGGGGAGGGGTTGTTGGAGGCGGTGGTGGATGAGGCGAGGGCGAGGGGTGGGGAGGTGGGGTTTGCGGAGGGGCATGCTAGTAAGTTGACCGATTGATGTCGGGTGCTTGTGGCTGACGAGGTACAGATTCTACAAGAGTGCTTTGGAACATGTTCAATTCACCTTTGGAGAAGAAGGAGCAGAGGGCAGTAATCGCGCTGCAGAATGTCTGGGAGAGCAGAGGAGGAAAGAGGAAGAGGTGATGATTACATGCTTGGATGTTTACCACGGTCATGGATAGATGGTAGCTTCTGGAGATACCCACTTGGGCGTTTGGTCTTTCTTATAATCAATGAGACACGTCTTCCCTCTCACTCACTGTATCATGCCGGATGGGTCCGGATCGTTGTACGCTTACCGCGAGACGGCCGGGATGTCCTTGGTGAGCCGAAAGTGGTATCCGTGGGTCTCCGCCGTGATGGTGCCATACTCAAGTCCAAGATGGCTGTCATGGTTCTCATGGTATGCGATACAGTACTAGGAGATGCAGACCCGCTGCGGAGATCAGGATAGGGCAAGGCTTCAACGTCTCACTGACTTCTGACGACCACTCTACCTGACCACATCCACCACCGACCACGATTCCCTTGGTCATCTCAGCAAGTCAATGGAGTAGGTATTGCCAGATCATTCCTAATGTCCTCATCCTTGCTCTTGTCATCTTCGCCAATGATGCCAGATAGTCACCATCTATGGCATGTCCATTTCCCACCGCCAAACCATGTCAACAGTCACACCTTCCTACCTCAGGCCCTGTCCTCTCCTCCTGCGGCACAGCTCATTCATATACAAGCTCGTCCCCCATCGTGTAAGCGAGCTCATCCTCCTCCTCGGCCTTGGCAGTCTCACCCTCTCGGCCGTGATTCGCTTCCAAGACTTCCCTAACTGGCCCCCTCTCATCTAACCGATCTACGTCCTTGGAAATTCTCCAGCAATCAAACCAGTCCTCTTTGCTGTCCCTATCCACAAAGCCACCCTCTTCAGCGGCGTTTGACAGCGGGAATGGCGGGATCCCCTGGTGATCATTGGCAATCAAGCGTGCACAAACGTCTTGGCTACGACGCTAGCATGAGTCCCTCGTGTAGCTTAGAGCAAATGGTCTGTATAGAAAATAAATACTTCGAGGTAAGCATGACATGCCCTCTGCCTCTTTCAAGCTTCATTCCTCCCTCCACTACCCACCATGCGTGTCATCCCCCTCGTGACCCTCGCCACCACGGCACTCTCAGCCGCCATCGAGCGCCAGGCCTCCCCCCTCCCCCAATACTCGACCATCTTCACCGACGCCTTCCTCCAACGCGGCATCCCGGCCAACAACCGCTACGAAAACGCCGTCTTCCACCGCGCCGTCGAACTCGTCGCCGCCGCCACGGGCAACACAACCTACACCACCTGGCTCAAAACCCAACTCGACCGCAGCGTGACCCCCAACGGCACCCTGCTCGGCTACCCCGCCTACCCCTTCTCCCTCGACGACGTCCGCATCGGCACCATCCTCCTCGACCTCGCCGCCCGCCACCCAACCGACACGCGCTACCGCGTCGCGGCCGACACGCTCCGCGCCCAACTCAACCTCCCGGGCTTCCGCACCCCACTGGGCGGCTTCTTCCACCGCTCCCCCACCTACCCCAACCAAATGTGGCTCGACGGCATCTTCATGGCCGACGTCTTCTACGCGCAGTACACGGCCGCGTACCAGCCCGCCAACGTCACCGCGTGGGACGACATCCTGCTGCAGTACGAGCTGATCGACGGGCGGACGAGGAACACGACGACGAACCTGCTCGTGCACGGGTACGACGAGGGGAAGAAGGCGGTGTGGGCGGATGCGGTGACGGGGGCGGCGCCGAACGTGTGGGATCGTGCGTTGGGGTGGTACCTCATGGCGTTGGTGGATGTGTTGGATTTTTTCCCGAGGAGCCACAAGGGGTATGAGGTGTTGGTTGGGTTTTTCAGGAGTGCGGCGGAAGGGGTGTTGAGGGCTCAGGATGAGGGGACGGGGGGCTGGTGGTTGGTCATGAACGAGCCGTATCCTGGGCGGGCGGGGAATTATATCGAGAGCAGTGGGAGTGCGATGTTTGTTTATGCGTTGCTCAAGGGGGTGAGGTTGGGGTATATCGGGGATGAGTATGTGGCGCCGATGAAGAGGGGGTATGAGTACCTGGGCAATACTTTTGTCAAGAGGAATGAGACGGATGGGTTGGTGGATTGGACGGGGACGGTGGTGGTGGGGAGTTTGAATAGTAATGCTAGTTTCGAGGTGAGTACAGTCGACGGATGGGACGCTGAAGACGATGCTGACAGGGGTAGTACTACACTGGAGTGGCGACGCAGATTAATGATCTCAAGGGCGTGGGACCGTTCATCTACGCAAGTTTGGAGTATGAAGCTTTGGCGTAAGCATGAGTGGGAGGGCATGGATAATGGAAGGGATAGAGGGATAGACATTGGTAATCTGAATCTTTTCACCACATCCACTTGGCCTCCGTGATTAGACTGCCACACATTGTGTCGCCACAAGGTAACCCTCGCACATGCCTACCCATCTTGCGTCTTGGTGGTTGGGGATTTGGCGAAAGAGCTAGGAATTGGTGGCGAGGGGCAGAGACACGACTGCAGCATTTCATGGTCACACGACACAAGCCAGCTTTCCAAGACTTTCATTCCCATATCTGTCCGATCTGACCTTCCTCCCATTCCGCCAATGAACCACCCTCTCGTCCAACTTCCACAATCGATACGTCCTCCCTCATCCATCATTCCTCCGCGTCTCCCTCTCATCTTTCCATCATCGTCCATTCTTCATCCCCAACTTGAGAGCAGGATCTACTTCGCATGCGTAACCCCCCAACTGGCCAAAACATTGTTGATGGCAGGCGGCAACTGGACCTGGTGGCGGAGACCTTGACCAGGAGCGACGTCTGCCCAGCCGCGGGGGACGAGGTGGACAGGCTTGGGTGCTGGGGCGGGGGCGGCGAGGGCGAGGCCCGAGAGGGCGGCGGTGAGGAGGATGTTGGCCTTCATTCTTCTCTTTCTTCCGGATGCTTGTGTGCTTGAAAAGGGATGAGGGGAGGAGATGAAGGGGCGAAGGGGCGGAGGGGGTGGGTGCTGGGGGTGATGGGGTGTAGGGGTGTGGGAGTGGATAGAGGCGGAGATGAGGGGTGGGTGCTTGTGTTTGTGGTTGTGCTTGTGTAGGTGCAGGTGCAGGTGGTGGTGAATGGGAATGTATATGTGATGGTGATGTGGATCAGGAAAGGTCAGGGAAGGAGGTGAACGGTGTGAGTGTGGAAAACTGTGCTCGGGGGAAAGTGACAGTGGAGACGACGATCGAGGGAATAGAGTTGTGCAGTGTAGGTGCTTGAGAAATGATTGACGAGGGGGGAGAGGTGCAGTTGCTTGGTGGTGGAATAAGGAATTGAGGCACTAATCAAAGGCTTCAAGTGTGACTGGGATGGAACAGATGCTCTCCAGGAGGGTCGGATGTGAACGAATGAATCGACGAGCAAAGGAAAGAAACTGAGCGGTACAGAGATGTACTTATGATGCAAGGAAACCAACACTCGGTGGCAAGATGGCTAGGGCTAACCAATACTACCTGCTACTGCAACGGCCGGGTGTCAGTCCTGTGGGAGGACTAGGAGATCGTTTGCAGCGTAGATGGGAAAAGATGACCCTCGTTCTGTAAGCTAGCAGTCTCGATGTTCAAGACTTTATCGACACGTTGGCAACGGTCGATTCCACGAATTGCCCAATGTGAGTGAGAGTTCGCTGGTTCGCGTGGTGTCAACGGCGTCAACGGTGACTGACGCAGATGTCAGCTGGTCGTGTGGAGAAGACAAGCGATATCGATGTTGTTCAGAAAAGGTCGTTGACAGTGTCTTGAAGACAGGTTCATCTGACATGTCATTGCTGTATCAGAGAAGGTCGAGTCGGCAAGTGGATGCGGGTTTGGACCGTAGCGATACCGAGGATACTGTAATGACCTGTCCGACGTAGAACTAGTACCGCCAGCTCGCCTGACAAGCTGGGTACCAACGCAGAGTTTCTGAAGAGGCTGAGCTCGGAAGCATGCCCTGGTAGAATTTCTCGAGAATACATACAGTACATGTTGAAGTGGCGTAGTGGGACTACTTCTCAACCTGGTAGTACGGTCGAAGGTACTACCAGATATACGATATGCTAGCGGCAAACATAGATCAGAACCGTGTCAGGCAGTGCTATATAGTACTATTTCAAACGCCAATGCTGGTAGGACTTGTAGCGTCAAGACGACTACCCTCTGCTTCCCATGTGGTGACTGACTCACAACCTCCAACTTCTAGCACTTGGCGACAAGAGGGCTTCATTCGAATGGAATATCAAGTTCTGGTAGGCAATGACTGCTCGTGGAATGACAGTCTCGTATCTCTCATAATCATATCTCATCCGCGGACAATGGAAAGTAACCAGCACTTGGTCCCATCGTTGAGGTTACAGGGCTTCCTCCAGATCTGCGTGCTGTTTGATGAAAGCGGCAATCTTGGGATCGTTGACCTTGAGTTTCAAGCCAATCCCGTTCGGTTGTGCACATGTTGGGTTGCCGGAAATGACGGCAACTACGATCCCTTCCTCGTCCACGACTGGCCCACCGACATCTCCAAAGGCAGCAGCGCCCCTTCCGTCGCTCGAAGTGCATAGCTTTTCGGTAGGGTTCAGTGTGAAGCCGCATGTGCCGAGCTTCTCTGAGCAGCTTCCGGTATCGATGGTGTCCACTGGAGCGTAGTTCAGGGCCGAAGAGATACTCTGGGTACCGTTGGTGGTAGGACCCCAGCCAAAGATCCGGAGGGCGGATAGACGAGCCCTGCCTGGCATTGATGGAAACTCGGTTGATATGGGCTGAGCAAGTTTGGCAGGTTCGATATCGTCGAGAGGGGAAGAGAGCCGGAGAACTGCCAGATTGTAGCTCAAGGTCGTATAATTGAGCGGCTGCAGTGTGATGATCTCGGACACGGTCGTATTCTGCTGCGTTTCTGGAGTCAGACCGCTTCTGATGGAGATGTCCTCTGCGCGCAGCCAAGAGGTGCATTCAGTCGCGGTGATGACGGCCGTGGGCGAAACCAGGATACCATCGCAGAGGAACGACGTGTAGCCACGGGGGTTGCCTTCAATGCGGGGCTGTACTAGTGCCACAGTATAAGCAAACGACCCATCTGCTGGTTGACCTCCTATGATGGCCCAGCTAGAACGCAGGAGGGTCGCTGCCACGACCACTGAAAGGAACCGCCGCATTCTTGTGGTTGGATTTTTCTTTCGAGATGCTGCGAGAGTTTATAAGGGCAAGAGCGCGACCTGCGAACTCTGCCTGAAAGAATGAACGTAATGGAAGGTATCAAGGAAGGACTGACAACCAGCGTAGAGAAAAGTGCACGGCGTAAAGAAGAAATACGAAGATGAGGACGACGATCCTGCTTCAAGACGGAGCTGTTGGTCCTACCAGGGCGTCGTCGCACAGAAAATGCTGATCTTTTCCGCCGGATGAGGTCCGGATGTGCGTCCATTGTCAATCTGAAACGACGACCTCTTCTGCTGCAGTGGGCCTACAGGGCAGCTCTTCATGTGGGGATTGTATACAGCTGCATCCTAGATCATGCTCCTGTTGACCGTGAGAGCAGCTCGGAGAGTTTAAGGTGATTCGCACAGGCGGGCGCGATGCAATGGATGAGGATGAGGACGGAGGGTCGGCGTGTCCATGGAATTCTTCACTTTCGCTGAAGATCAGCCTTGGCACTGCAACCACTTTCACCCGTTCCTGACCCAAGTGTTGCTTGCCTTTCCTGACATTCACCACATGCAAATCTCGAGTATTTTCCAGGGTTGTATGTGGGCGATGCTGCCTTTACAAATCCCTCCCGTAGCTCATCATGGCTCGTACGCTGCCGTGGAAGAAGGCCGCGAGCTCCTCGACGCCAAATCCTACCAGAAATCGTCGACCACCTGCTGTCAGTGGCAGTACCACCCCAAAAAGAAGACGGTCACCTGCCCGCCGCGATGAACAAGTCAACACAACAGGTGTCTCGACCCCGGAAAGGAGGGCGCGTATGCGATCTGGCCGGTCACCCTCGACGTCACCCCCGCCAGCTCCCCCTGATCAAGAGCCGATGAGGGAAGGTTATGCAGCCGACGATATCTACATGATGGTGGAGGACGAGTTCCAGTCCACGGCCAAGCTGTACACACAGCATTTGCACCACGCCGAGTACAAGCGCTTGCAAAGATTGGCACGTGAACGAGAAGCAGCGGCTCCAGCGCGACCACCAGACCTTCTGGGTCAATTTGGTATAGGTACCGATGGGCCTTCAAGGAAGAGACCGTGGCGGCCAAAGAAAGACTCTGATGATGAGGATAACCTGGCTGTGGGAGACCCGACTTTGGCTGGACTGCTGGATAGTCCAAGGAAGCAACAGGTCATGTTGAGACGAGAAGGTGTTGATTCAAGCTCCACGCCGACATCCCAAAGACTCGTACGACGCTCACCGATAGCGACTGCGCGGCCACGTCATGACGATAATCTACCCGCACACTCGGGAGCAACCAAGACTAGACGCGCACCTCCACCAGTAGCTCTAGATGGAAGTGACACCGATGATGATGATCTGGATGCGCCTGTGCGGAAGCAGGAAGCGCGATTGGCTAGTCGCCCTCCTCCCGCCAAAAGTACCTGCCAGACTTACACCAAGCCCAAGTCAATCATGGCTGCTTTTGCCAAGAAGAGCATCAAGGAAGAGCTTGAAGACAATGATGACCTTGATCTTACTAGCTCGAGAGTACTTGGAGATCACTCGGAGACTACCAAGCAGGAGTCACAAGCAAGAAAGAGCAGCGAAGACGTGCTGTCCAAGTGGCGGGCACGGAAGGCGGTCAAGCGAGAGAAGGCCAAGACCGAGGATGAAGTCACGCTTAACGACATACCCACTTTCATGTACTGAGATACCCCATAGAACGAGCATTGAATGACAGGATCTGGATTCCTAAGGATCCTAACATCACCAGATTCATATCTGTTACTGCATGTAGCATTGCCACAACATCTTCGTCACTACCAGTAGGTCCTCGAACACTTTCGTCTCCTGCCTCTACACCTACCACTTCTCCAACATCGGTCTGATATCAATCTCATTCGTGAATGTCGTCTTCGGCTGCGTATGCAAATTCCAATACGCATCCGCAATCTACCACTCATTAGCATTCCTCACCCCCTGGACCGAGCGAAGAACATCACTCACCCCTTCAGCACTAATCTTCGCCTCAGGCGGCTGGTCCTTCAACCACTCCTTCGTGCGCGGAATATCAATCACACCGTCAATGATAGCATGGGCGACATGCACGCCTTTGGGGGCGAATTCTCGCGCCGTGCTCTGGGCCAGGGCGCGGAGGGCGTATTTCCCAGTCGAGAAGGAGGACATTAAGGCGTTGCTTTTGACCGAGGCGGTGGCGCCCGTGTAGATTATGGTTGGCGGGTGTGAATTGGTCGAGGAGGAAGCGGTTTTGAGGAGGTGTGGGAGGGCGGCTTGGGTGAAGAGGAAGGCGCCTTTGCTGAGTGGACTGTCAGTAAGGAGGTAGCTTGGGAAGGGTATGGTGATGATGCATGGAGAGGCGGTAGATCGAGACTCACGTGCTGACGTTGAAGCCTGCCACAAATTCCTCTTCGGTCAGGTCGAGGATGCTCTTTCTGAAAAACCTCCCGCTTGCGTTGAAGACGGCGGCGGCGCACCCTTCGGAGCCGAACTCGCTCTCGATCTTTTGGAAAGCATTCTTGATGCTGTTCGAGTCCGAGACATCGGTGCTGATACCGATCGCTTTGCCACCGGCGTCGTTGATCTCTTTGACGAATGGTTCGTAGTTCTCGGCGCTTCTTGCGAGAAGGGCGATAGGATACTGGAGACCAAACTTGCGAGCTACAGCTGCACCTGTACCTGGTCCTACACCGGCTACTACTGCCCATGCTTTGGATGCTGGAGCCATATTTTCCTCCTTTCACCACTTCCTTTCGTTTTGTTTGTACTTGGTCTGTGGTAGTAGGAGGGGACAATACTACTAGCTTGCTTGTCTGCGTATGCTCAGCTTCCAAACCCAGTCGACAATGCTCTGGGATGAAATTATGGTCATATGTTTCTTGTTCACTCATCACAATTCTGATCTGTATTGCAGCTCTCTGCTTAGAAATGGCTCCCTTCTGACGACTTTCGCGGCTTTTCCATTTCGGGCAATTACTTCTGCAGGAGCAGTGACGTGCTCTTGACCCCGCCACAGCTGACCACCACCTGTACCTTCATCTTGCCAGATCCGACTATGCTTCAGATCCTGGTGGTACTTTCTACGAGTACACATCAGCCGCTTGAAAGGCACACGTGCCGGTGGATCGCCGCCATCGCCGCCTAGAAGAGTCGAGGAAGGTCGCCTCACCACCCTCAAATTTCAATCTACGAGCACAAGCGATGCAAGTCACTTGAGCAGCACCCCACGCGAGCAATCTTTAGCGGATCGACGGAACAACCGTCCGTCCTGACGTTCCTACCAGCTCGACTGCGTGGTCTGGTAGTCTACAATCATTTCCACCGACCGATAAACCAGAGCTCTCCCCACAGAACTAAACGAGCTCCGATGCAAGGTACCACGGACACGTCGACACGACTGAACCCCGGGAGACACGTCGCAAGCACTTTCCGCTGTGCATCTTGTATCAAAACATTTTGGGTCCTCTGCCCGGTCTCCAGCTTTGCTCCTCTTTTTCCAGCTCGTCTTCTTTTGCCTCCTTCCTGTCGTTTTGTCATCATACTTTTCTGCCCCCACGCAATCTGTCCTAAAACGGTACTTGACGTTTCTCGCGAGAATCTACTACGTCACGTTCCGGGCGCCGTCCCAAGGACATGCTCGTCTGATTGCTGCATTGCATCCACCACGCCCCTCAATTTGACCGTGAATGTGGGCTTTAGCGTCTTTGCCGTCAGCTTCTCGCCGACAGCCATGCCCACTCGTACCACTCTACGCCCACGATCCTCCCGCGTCAGTACCAAACGGCGCCCGGTGATGCATGACTTCCACCTCTACCCGACCAACACAAGACATGGATCTGCCTTCGCGGCCCTGCGGCAACGGCCGGCGCAGAGCCACAATGAAACATGATCAGACATCATTGGACGGCCGAGCGTATGGTATTGCCGGACTAAGCATGTTTGCTGGTACTTGGGGAAATCCCTGGGACGGCAGCCGTGGCTTGAGATCTGGTCCTTCAGGTACTGTTTTGGAAACAAAGAACAGGGACTGCAAGACGTTTACTACTTATATCTCTCGGCCCCAAAGACTACCCTTTACCCCAGACAAAGCAAGCACGTAATCGACCGTTTCCGTGCTTAATATGGCTCCAGCTTTGCTTGAGCCGCAAACTCATGATCAGCCTATTTCCCCTTCCGCGCAGATCATTGATATTCGAAATGGAGCCGACTTCACCCCGCTTGCTGAACAGATCAGGAGTGGCCTGAACGTGCCTGCTGGACAGGAAAAGCGACTCCCTACACTACTACTCTACAGCAAAGAAGGACTGCAGCTCTTCGAGAAGATCACCTATCTGGACGAGTACTACCTCACCAACCAAGAGATCCAGGTCTTGCAGACATATGCCGACCGCATTGCTGAGCGAATTGCTCTCAAGCCAGACTCGATACTGCTCGAGTTAGGTAGTGGGTAAGTCTACTGTTCTTGCTCCGTCCCGCTGCTCCTAGTACTAAGAACTGGCAGCAACCTTCGCAAGGTTCGCCTCCTCCTTGAAGCCCTTGAGCGCAAACGCTGCTCCGTCTCATACTATGCTCTCGACCTATCACGTGAAGAGTTGGAACGTACATTGGCAGAGATCCCTCCGGGCACTTTTCAGCATGTCAAATGCTTTGGACTTTGGGGAACCTACGATGACGGTCTCGCTTGGTTGAAACAGCCCAAGAACTTGAAGAGACCAAAGACTATCCTCTCGTTAGGCTCGAGCATCGGGAACTTTGACAGGAAAGAGGCGGCAGAGTTTCTGGCACAATTCAGGCAGGTCCTCGGCAAGGAGGACTCGTTCCTCTTGGGCGTCGACGCATGCACCAATCCCGAAAAGGTATATCACGCATACAACGACAGACATGGCTTGACACACGAATTCGTTCTCCACGGCTTGAGCCAGGCCAATCAGCTTCTTGGATACAGGGCGTTTGAGACTGCGGATTGGGAGGTGATTGGGGAGTACGACACCAGGGCTGGACGGCATCATGCCTTTGTTTCTCCGAAAAAGGACGTCATTGTCGAAGGCGCACAGATCCGCGCAGGCGAGCGGGTACGAATAGAGGAGAGCTACAAGTACGACTTTGACCAAAGCGAAGAGCTTTTCCAAGCAGCCGGCATGAACGAAGGGACGAGATGGACGAACGATGACGGTGATTACGGTATGTTGTACACCAAGCGAGCGCCTGATGAATCATGCAGCGCGCCATGTGTTACCGCATTGCGGGGTGCATCTCTAGGCCGTCAGATGTTCCGAGATCGTCCAGCCGTGCCCGCCTCATACGGCATTCGGTAACACGAAGTGGTAGTACATGACTAACACGAAAACAGCATTGTATCTGATCAACAAGCCTCCGGTACAGTTTCCGTCGCATCCGGAACAGTATGCAGCACATCCCGTGCCTACAATCGGTGACTTTCAAGCATTATGGCAAGCCTGGGATACCGTCACTCAAGATATGATCTCCGAAGACGAGCTGCTTGACAAACCTATCAAGCTTCGGAATGCGTGCATCTTCTACCTTGGCCACATTCCAGCCTTTCTGGACATTCATTTAACAAAGGCAACAAGAGGGTCAGCGACGCAGCCTGCATATTATCATTCAATTTTCGAGCGAGGTATTGACCCGGATGTGGACGATCCCGAGAAATGTCATGCTCATAGCGAGATCCCGGATGAATGGCCACCTCTCAGCGAGATGCTCGAATATCAGACCAAAGTCCGTGAGCGGGTAGTGGAACAATTTGACTCAGGACTCGCTACAAAAGACCGACGTGTCCAGCGAGCTCTTTGGCTCGGGGTTGAGCATGAGATCATGCATTTGGAGACCCTCCTGTACATGCTTGTGCAAAGCGAGAAGACACTTCCACCACCTGGCACGATCACTCCCGACTTTGCAGCCTTGGCTAAACATGCCGAGCGGGTGGCTGTCCCAAATGAATGGTTCACGGTTCCGGCCCAGGAGGTTGAGATCGGTATTGATGATCCAGATGATAATTCCGGTCTGGACCATTATATGGGCTGGGACAACGAACGACCGAAGAGAGCGAAAATGGTAGGCAGGTTTGAGATCAAGGGCAGGCCGATCACGAATCGAGAATATGCAATCTTTCTTGAGGCCACTGGCAACACTTCAATTCCAAGCTCCTGGATGGAGAAGCAGCAGGCTCGAAATGGTCACAGCAATGGACACATCAATGGACACACAAACGGGCACGCCCAGGAGCACACCAATGGCTTCACTAACCGATACTCCACTGGCCACCCATCAGATGTATCAAAGTCGTACCTGTCAAACAAGTCTGTCCGCACCGTGTACGGTCCCGTCTCACTCCAGCACGCGCTCGACTGGCCAGTAGCCGCTTCATTCGACGAGCTTGCTGCCTGTGCAGCATACATGGGTGGCCGCATACCTACTTTCGAAGAGGCAAGATCTGCATATCATCACGCAGAGACGATTCGCCGCAAAGAAGCACAGCAGTCGTTATCACCGACGATCCCGGCCGTGAACAGCCATTTAGTGAATGATGGCGTGGAGGAAACCCCCCCGGACACTCAAGCTGTCAAGTCCGCGGGCCAGGGCTCCAACCTGAATCCGCGGGATCTGTTCATCGATCTGACCCACACGAATACTGGCTTCAAGCACTGGCATCCTGTCGCAGTGACAGACAGGGGTAATCGTCTAGGAGGGCAGGGCGACATGGGTGGTCTGTGGGAATGGACAAGCACGACCCTCGCGCCGTGGGAACAATTCCAAGCCATGGAGCTTTATCCTGGGTATACGGCAGACTTTTTCGATGACAAGCATAACATTGTGCTAGGTGGCAGCTGGGCGACTATGCCGCGGATCGCTGGGAGGAAGAGCTTGTAAGTATCTGTTGTTGTGGAAGTGTTGTGGATCAAGCCTGACCTTGAAACAGCGTCAATTGGTATCAGCGCAACTACCCGTACGTATGGGCGGGCGGTAGGCTAGCTCGCGACGTGGTGGAGTAGATGTGGTTGTCTAGGGTGCCGTCTTGTGCTCTCAGGTCCCGTCCAAATCTTGGCATCAAAAACGAGCGCATAGCGCTTATGCAACGCCACCGCAGCTTCCCATCTCTGTCAAGTTTCAACACAATCCATGCATATTGAGAAAAGAAATGTCCAAAACGCAAGTATCCTTGTCTTCTCAAGTTCCCCGTTCCATTATGATGCCTTGCAATGCATATTTCGACAGTTCTGCCCCCTGGTCGACCTCCTTCCTGTTCTTGCCGATGCCTGTCAAACGAAGCATGTGACAGCTGCCACGTCACGGACAATCCGAACTAGGCAACATCTGCCTCCTTGACAATCTCGGATCCTTGCTGGTCCTCCCGCGTTACTATTTACTTTGCCGGCGGTGAAGTTTTCAGCCTCAGAAAAATTCAGAGACACCTCCACCACTAACCTTTCAGGCATCAACCACTACCTCAATCAGTTTGGCGCTCACGCAAATCGACGACTGTTGCTGCTGCTGCTTGACTGTTTAGCTCTTGCTGCCGCAGACACCGTCGCTTACCAGGTTCTAACTTTCTCACATAGATATTTCCGCCCGTCGTGGCATCAGCCTACCAGGTACGAGAAGACGCAGCATCCAATCAATACCATAAGACATCCTCGACAGATCCTATCTCACAACAGCGACACTATGGGCCGCAACGAACAGAAAGCACGCAAGCGCGACCAAGCCAGAGAAGATCGCCTCCACCCGGAAGCCAAGGCAGCGCGTGAGAAGGAGAAGCAAGAGATCAAGCAGGCTTCGGTACATCGCCAGGGAGAAGAAGCAGAGGCGAAATGGGGCGACAAGAGCGCGATGGGTATATGTTATCCTCACAGCTGCGATCAGAGAATACTGACCATAGACAGAACACCACTGCCCCATCTGCCAGCAGCCCCTCCTCAAGCCCAGTGCAAAGCGCACGTGCGTCAAGAGCGGCCACGTCGCACCATGTCCGCAGTACCATGAGGGACTCATGCGTCTCAACGACCATACCTGTACTGCTTGTCGCCAAGAGACGAGCCTACACGAAAAGCGTCACAAAAAGATCTACGACACCTTCCACGCCGCCCGCCATCAGCTTCTCAACCCGACTCCATTTGCCCTGGAGGACACCGGGAGACCACTTCGCGCTATTGCGACCCTACCAAAACCTACCAATGAGAAGGTTTCCAACCCCATCCGCGACCGCCTGGAGAAGAAGGCACGTCTCGATATGAAGACGCTGACAAGCATTCTTCACCCTCCACATCAGAAGAGGCGTGACAAGCTCACGGCACCCGTGGACGATGCAGAAAGGATCGTGGACGAGATCATGCGTAGGCTGCGAGTTGGACGATCGGACAAGGATAGCTCCACCTTGCGCGAAAGTCAGCACCATCTCAGAGTCCTTGTCCAGGATGACCTGTTTCAGGAAGCCCAGAGGCTTGTCGAAGCGGATCTCCGCTTTGACAGGTACAGGAAGAGCGACTGGTACGTCAAGGACGCTCCCAAGAAGAGACCCCAGGTCGCAGCCAACAAAGTCGACAATTCCACACCGGTCCTCAAGAATCGCGACACCAACACCGGCGCTGTAGATCCTACCAGGGGGAAAGCAGTGACTGCCTCGCCGGTTCCTGTCTTCAAATTCACCACACCAAGAGCGACTCCAGGTGGGGCGGCCTCGGTGATCGTGCAGAAACATGTGGGTTCTACTTTTCTTTGTAACTCGAGCGTCCCCGCAGGCAGAACAGCATCCAAGACTTATGCGACCGCAGCCGGGAATTCCTACCAGGCGCCCTCACCCAAGCCGGCCGTCGACTTCGAGGTCCCGGCCGCCGAAGGGCTGGACGAAACTACCACCAGCCATGTCCAGGCCATTGGAGGGTTGGCCGGATCTACCACCAGCACGATCCTCTCATCCGAAGAAGTGTTAGATACATCTTCTTTGGGCGTCACCGAGGGCAAATCACTCGGCGCCGCTGCCGAGGGAGAGGCAGTCAAAGGTAGCGCACTACCGCAATCTCTCACCAAGACTGAGAAGAACAAGGCGAAGAAGGCTCGGGCAAAGGCCAACAAGAAAGCAGCCAAGATAAACGCCGACAAAGATGAGACATGTCTCAACGAAACTCTCAAGGCAGCGGAATCGCAAGAGCTGCAAAAGGCCGAGGCAGACAAGGCTTTCTCCGACAAGGTTCGCAATTTCACCTACAGCCAGGCCATCAACCACTTCAAGCAGTATGAACCCGGCAGCGACCAGATTTTTACCTGCCTGGGTCACCTTACTCGTGACATTTTCCTGGGCGATGCCAATTGGAAGGAACACTTCGAGAAGTCACAAAAGGGCGGGAAGCAAGCCCAGAAATTCAGACTCGCCATCCTCGCTCTGAGTGGACATCTTGCATGGGTCAACATGGCAAAAACCCGCTTGATCCCCTCTGAGCTAATGAAAGAATGCCCCATGTACCTGGAATACTCGTCCGCCAACGTCGCTGCCTATTCTACATGGATGACGGGATGGAAATTGACGTCGTGTCTTTGGTCAGCAACCACACCGGCTGGTAGTGCGGCCAAGATGCCCGAATTTCAGAAGGCGCTGCTTTCGATCCAACATCACATGATCTGGCTGAAGAAATTGCCCAGCCATGTCGATGGGGCGGAGTATGTGCATCTGGTCGCTATGGTGAGGATCCAGCAAGTGATTGATTGTTTTGTTCAAGGCAAGGACAGGGCAGAGAAGCTGGCCTGTGAGAGGATGATGTGGTGAGCGAGCCCTTGGTTGAAGATGATTTGAACCGAAACTAATGTTGGTTCAGGGATTATGTTGCTGAGAAGTTTGCGCCGGCCAAGTATCAAGGGATTCAGAATGCGGGTGAGAAGATGATGAATGACTTTGCCGATGTGATAGGATCGTATCGCATTGGTCAGGCTCTGCAGAAGCAGATGGGATAGGGCATCCAACTGGTGAGCATGCTCGAGCGTTACGTCGAGGTTGGATGAATGGGGATTCTGGATTGACCATCATCCAAATGTTGAGACGGTGATGCAAAGCTGAAACAGGCCAGCTGTGCTCGGAGTGTACGATGCTGGTGCGATGAGATAGATCTCTGAGAATACAGATGAAGCCAGACCTCGGAGTTCGTCATGTGCAGTGTGAAGCGCCCCGACCCCGATTGGGAAATGCCGATGATCTCATGTCGGTCCGACTGACGGAATGAGTGTTCCGTTGATGTACATGACGAGAATGATTCACGGGTTCTGATAAATCAGAAACTAAGATGAGTGTCAGTTGATGTTTATATGATTGCCCGGTATCCTCGAGGACGACACTCTGGCAGTCAATATAACGACGTCCTACCAGCAGCCATCTTGCAGCTCTGGATATCAATCTGATAGCAGCTCCTGGTCATTGAGTGGTGTCACGCATCAGCAGCTGTCAGCTCTATGCTAGTGCGGTAAGCCAACAACGATCAACTTCCCACTCCTCGCCATGGCACTCTCCAATGGGTCCTCGACCTGCGTCGTCACCTCACCACCCCCCACCCAACCCAAGTCCACCTCCATCAAGACCTCCGAGCTCCAATCCCACCAAACCGGGCACATCCTCGGTCCCTCCCCGTCCACCGACACCATCTCCCTCGGCTCCCTCGCCCACCAAGTCCAACACCAACCCCCCCTAACCCTCGAATCCTCTCCCCCCAACCCCTCGTCCCCTCCCGCCGCCGAAACCCTCGAATCATGGAACCACCCCCGCACCAACCTCCACCGCACCCTGGCCGCCTTCTTCTCCCTCTTCCTAACCGGCATGAACGACGCCACCTACGGCGCCGTAATCCCGTACATCGAAACCCACTACTCGCTCTCCTACATCGTCGTCTCGCTCATCTTCCTCTCCCCAATGGCAGGCTACACCACGTCCGCGCTGCTCAACCCGTGGATCCACACCAGGTTCGGGCAACGCGGCGTCGCCATCGTCACACCGACATGCCACGTCGTGGCGTACGTCATCGTCGCCCTCCACCCCCCTTTCCCCGTGCTGGTCGTCGTCTACCTCCTCGCTGGCTTCGGGAATGGGCTCGCGGACGCGGCGTGGAATGCTTGGATCGGTGCCATGCGCAACCCGAATCAGGTGCTCGGGGTGCTGCATGCGTTGTACGGCGCGGGGGCGACCGTGGCCCCGCTTTGCGCGAGTGCGTTGATCGTGAGGGGGGCCAGGCCGTGGTATATGTGGTATTGGGTCATGTTGGGGGCCGCGGTGGTCGAGTTTGTGTCGAGTGTGTGGGCGTTTTGGGGCGCGGATGGGAGGGCGTATAGGGAGTCGCATCCCAGGGTCGGGGAGAGGAAGGGGAGTCGGCTGAAGGAGGCGTTGGTCACGCCGGCGTCGGCGAGGGTGATTTGGTTGATGTCGTTTTTCTTGCTGGGGTATGTCGGGGCGGAAGTGGCGTTGGGTGGGTGGATCGTGTTGTTTATGATTAGGGAGAGGGATGGGGCGGCGTTTGGCTCGGGGGTGGTGGCGACGGGGTTCTGGTTGGGGATCACTGTCGGTAGGCTGGTGTTGGGGTTCGTGACACCCAGAATCGGGGAGAAGTTGAGCATCATGGTACGTCTTCATCTCGTTTACAAACATCCTTACTCCTGCTCACCCATTCATCCCATCAACCACTGATCACCATGACCCCCGTCCTCCCTCTTACGTGACCCAAGCTGACACAACCCAGATCTACCTCCCCCTCGCAGCCGCCCTCCAACTCATCTTCTGGCTCGTCCCCTCCTTCCTCGTCTCCGCCATTGCCGTCGCCCTACAAGGCTTCTTCCTCGGACCCCTCTTCCCCGCAGCCGTCGTCGCCTGCACGAAACTCCTCCCCAAACACCTGCACGTCTCGGGCATCGGTTTCGCAGCCGCTTTCGGCGGTAGTGGGGGCGCGATATTCCCGTTTGCTATCGGGGCGTTGGCCCAGGCCAAGGGGGTGCAGGTCTTGCAGCCGATTATTTTGGCGCTTTTGGTCATGATCTTGGGGCTTTGGTTGGGGTTACCGAGGATGGGGAGGAAGAGGGAGTAGAAGCTCGTAATGGAGAAGAGGAGATGGAATAGAGGGAGTGCGTGAGGAAGTTGGAGCATTGTATGGTTCCCCACAGATCTTGGTTGGAACATCACAGGACAAAGTCAATGATTACGAAAAAGACATTGAGTCCAGCCCTAAAGCACGCTGGATAGACACAGGTATGAACATGGCAGCATGGGGGTCGGCCAGGATAGCATGTCAGCATGGCTGGGTTGCACCGGGCATCGTTAGAACCATGGCATTGGGATTGTAAGTCTGTACTCTGCATTTAGCATTACCGGGTAGCAACAGCACAAGGGCAACAACGACATTTGAAGACGATCATATCTTGATTCTTATAGACAGTTACAAAGAAAACCAATCCCACACCAAATCTCAAATGGGGTATTCCCTTCGCCTCAACACCATCTCTATGCCCCCCTTTGACCGTCCCAAATAATCACATCTCCACCTCCCCCTCATCCAACACCCCCAGCACAACCTTGACCTGCCTCACCATCTCCCTCCCCTGCCCAACAAGCAACAACTTCTCCGCATTCCCCGGCAACCCAAGATAACTCGGCGGCTCTCGCTCCGGCAACTCGTCTTCCGCCCAACGATCAAACACCCCTTTCCCGGTCCCAGAAGGCAACAACAACTGCGCCCCTCCAGCGACGTCATCGCCCGCGAGCGACCTCATGCGCGCAAGCACATCGAATCCATCATCGAACGCCTCCTCCACGATGAGCAGCGAAACCAGCTTCTCCAGCAACGCAAAGTCGTGTTCGTCGTCGACTTTGCCGCCGTACATCTCCGTGACCAGGACGCGGATGAGGTCCCATGGTATACTGCGGGGGGCGACGTTGGAGCGGCCTTGAGCCACGCCGTCGATGAGTTGGGTGATGATGGCGAGGGAGACTTCGAACTAAAAGGCAGGTTAGCATGTGTTTGTATGGAGGGACAAGGGGGACTTGCGTCGGCGTCGCTGAATTCCCAGCCTCCGCGCCAGCCCAAGGGGCGGTAGCGGAGGCGTTCTTGTACGACTGCGTGGACTAGACCGAGGAGCACAAATACGCGGGTGCGTTCGATGGGACTGCCGTCTTCGACTGCGCTTAGACTGTCACGTAAACTTGCACGAACACCCGCGGGTCGCTCGTACGTGACTACTCTACTTGCTCGTAGGAGAGCGACAGGGATCTTATTGCTGCTTTCCATGGATAAGAAAAGGCGGAAGTCTCCATGCGGCTTGAGACCTGAGAGTCGCTTTTCTAGATTGCCTAGCCATTGGGGTGATAAATGGACGTTCTTGACCAGGACCCAGTTGCCACTGGCGGCGGCCGAGGCCACGGCGGTGTCGGCGTTGCTGATGCTTTCTGCAGAGCCCATAGCTACCGATGTACACTTTGCTCCAACGCGAGTGACAAGCTGGTCGACCTTGTAGGAGGCATCAAAGCCAGGCGTGGAGTTCAGTGCGATAGGAGTCGTTGGTGTGGCGGAACGAGCAATGGTAGACAAAGGATCTGTAGTGGTAAAGAAAGACGGGCTGAAGATGGTCGTGACCACATGTTGAGTGGCAGGCACGAGACGGTCAGAGCGGAACAACTTCACCAGCAGCAGAGAAAGGAGAGCCATGTTGACGGATTGATCCTGTTCCGGCAAGGGAGGCGGATTCAACTCTGCCTCTTCTGTGCTGAAGAAGCTAGACCAGGCTGAATTTGTTGTCGTTGGCACAATATCCTTCAGCGGACGTAAATTACGTGCTCGAGTCAGAGCTGCCTCAATCTTGTCAGGTTCTGACGATGCATCAATGCCTTCGAGAGAGTCGTCAAGGATGTTATCGATGAGAGACTTGTCCATCAGTACCGGGGAAGCCTGAGCCAGGAGCAGACCAAGCGTGATCCTATCCTTCTGCAGCAACGTCACTGCTGTGCTCTGGAAGGTTGTCAAGAATAGCTCCTTGACGATATTATCGATCCTTGGTTGTGCGCCAGTGATTGAGCTATCCTTTGACTTCCTCAACACTGCATTGAAAATGTCCAAGAAGAATTGCAGTGAGAACTGGTAGAAGTGGTTAAGATGGTGCAGCTGGTCCAGAACCGAGAAGATTGTCGAGCAGGACTGAGCAATCACATTGTACAGTGCCGTGATGGTCTCTAATTCTGCCATGACTCCATCCGTCTCTGCTGCCTTTGCAGTAATGTCGCTGGCTTCCCTCTTCAGTGTTTCGAGTGTCTGAATGACCTTGTCGTCGTCGAGAATGTTCCCTTGGGATTCGTTGAGGGCTCGAAGTAGCTCTTTCTCCAAGTGGCGGAGTCGCAATCGGAATTCGCCTTGAGACTTGATCAAATTGGATCTCTTCTCGTCCACATCCGGTCGTTCTGATTTGACCACGTCGTCAAGCGCCTGTGTACGCAAACTCGATTGTGTGACAGTGAAATTGACGAATGTCGTACGACTGCAGATGTCCGGCGCAAAGGTCGCAGATGGATCGCGAGTTGTCAGATACATCTTGAACGATGGCGAAAAGTCAATCTCCTGCTTGCCGAGCTGTATGAGCACCCGGCCTCCAGTCTTCTGGTATTCCTTGTTCAAGACATGGTTGAGTATAGGGTCGAGGTGTTCGGCATCTTGGATGAGAATGGGATTGCCGAAACGCAGCGACGATTCCAATTGCTTCGTAAACCCGCTGTCGAGGAAGCTCGTCACCGTGAGTCGGCGATCCTTGCATTCGTTCTGTAAGAACTCGATAGTCCGGCCAGATGGATCGATGATCAGTGGGTATCTGTTGAATCGCTTGAGCATGACTGCGTTCTCGGTACACAGCTCATCGACAGGTAGACCATTCTGTTGCCATTGCAATCTGTCGTCGGCGGTGGAGAGGTAGTCTGCAATCGGGTTGTGCGGCTTGTACTGGATGCCAGAAGCGGAGAGCTGGTATCCCCAATCCTCCAACATGGATTTGCGGTATTGCTGGTCGTAGAGTCCTCCATACGAGATACCTGCTGCGGCCAGGAAGACGTCTCCGACAATCGTGTTCATCTGCTCCTCGAACGATTTACTTCCTTCCTCCCACCTTGTCCTTTCGGAGGAGAGACTGTCTAGCAGCTTCCTGCTTCTTTCAACCTTGGACTGCACCCTCGTCATCTCACCCTTGATCGCCTCAACTTGGCTGATTAGTGTCGCATACTCCGTCTTGTACTTGCCGATCCTCTTCTCGAGATCTTCCACTTCATTATTGATCGCTTGCGCTTCCGCTCTGGTCTGCAACGCCGAGTCTTGCAATTCCGCCAGCTCAGCCCTCAATGGACCTACACGAGCAAGGATACCGGAGAAGCTGACTTGCGCCTCAACCCACTGGACCAACGGTCCACAAGCTTTACTGGCGCGGTTGACTCTTTCGTAGCTGAATTCTTCCTTCGTGAGGTACTCACGCTCCATTTTCGTCCGATGACCAGCTGTCATCTGCGCTTCATTGTCGTAGTGCACGATACTAGGGATAAAGTCGTCCTTGCGTATGATACCGATGATGGTCTTCCAGTCCGTGGCTTTGTGGCCAAGAAGGGTACAGACAGCTTCGAGTGCCAGTTTGACACCTGCCGGAGGGTTCTGCATCGATCGCACCTCCGTAAGATGCTGCTTCTTGATATTGTTGACGCTCCTCTGTGCCTCCTCGACTGCCGGAGTGGCCTTGGCGAGATCGCCCTCGACAATTTCTCTTCGCTCCGATATCTCCTTGTCTTGCTTACTAAGAGCTGCTTGGATCTCAAGCGAGATGCCTCTTCGCTTCTCAGCTTCTCTCTGATCGGCAATCATGCCCTGCAACTTCTCGTTCGCTTCGGTGTCTTTCCTCTCCAACTCTATCTTCTTGCCAGCAAGACTCTTCGATAACTCGTCAACTTCGGATACAGTCTCTTTCAGCTTGTCCAGACCGACATTCAGATGCCGTTGCTGCTCTTCGAGGTCCTCGCGCTTCTCGTTGTAAAGCTTGCCGTATTGTGCGACAAAATCCAGATAGTGTCGTGGCGTGAGGAATGTCTTCTTGTTCTGCTGTTTGAGGAGTCTTGCATTGTACTTGTGCAAAGAATGATGGACGTGGACCATAGAGTTGACGACCGCATCTCTGTGCGTGGCAGGTAGGTTGAGTTGACGATAAGCGACAGGTATACTGTCAGGACTCGTGTAGTTGCCTTTGTCAAGATCGATGGACTGGGTGAGCTCGTACCCAACTTGGAAGAGCGCTTGGTCGGACCAGTCTCCAAACCAATTAAGTACACAACGATTGAAGAGCGCGGGACTGGTGGCAGCTTTCGAGGAAAGTCCTTCTTGAGGCGGATTCATGGTGAAGACGACATGCAAGTTGCGAACAATCTGCTGAGTGAACCACTTGTACAGTTCCTCTTGCGAGTCCAGGATCTGTCCCATTCGCTGCGCTCCTTCTTTGCACGAAGTCATGAGCGATGCAAACCCATCGCCTTCGAACAAGCCAGGAACCTCTCCGTTGGCCAACAAGGTGTTCATGCGTTCCAGGAAGCCAGAGTCGAGTACGTTTGACTCATCCATGATAAAGCAGATCTTCTCGCCCTTGCAGCCGCACCTACGAAGGACATTCCTCAGGTCATCGTCAAAGTCCTCGGATGAGTATTTGCCATGAACCTTGATCTGGAAAACGCTGAGACCGTTCATCCAAGCCACGAATCTCGATAGTGTGGTCTTGCCACTACCACTCACGCCAATCAGGATGAGATGGCCTTGTGGCTGCCTAAAGACACGATCAATCCGCAAGACATGGTCAAGCACATCATTGAACAGCACAAGCGGGACATCAAGCTCTTCCTCGCAGAAAGTACGGAGTCGAGCTTTGACAAAGTCTCGAAGCTGCTCACGTTCCACAGGTACGTAGTTCTTCGACAACCAGTTCGAGAAGAGAATCGGCCGTTTGAGCGAGACAGTCTGGTCAATGCTTGGGAAGTGTTCAAGTGCGATCCGATCGACGGCCTCTTCAGTCCATTGACGCTCTTCTTCATCGATCAATCGGTCCGAGAACAAACGGAGAGCTTCATGCGCCCAGATGCGTATCAAACCTTCGAGAGAAAGACTCTCTAGTGGTCGAATGGATTCGTAGACAGCTCGGACCCATCTTGTCAACTCACGAGGAGAGTAAACGTAATGTGGCTGGATGTCTGCGGTGAAGCGCTTCTGCGACTCGCTGTACAGTTGTATCATGGCGCTTGTCAAGCCTTCTGCGTAGCCGCGGAGTGAGGGGATGACCTTGAGCACTGCATTATTGAAGGTTCCGTAGATCTGCGCGAGGGACTGCTCCCCAGGATAATCTACCATGACGAGCGGCGCATGTCTCAAGAATCGGAGGCCAAGTGGAGTGCGGCCAGCATCAGTGGGAGGATTGCAAGCTCCGACAAATTGTATCCGTTCCAGCGTCACCCAAGTCTTGTTAGATGTCCTCCAAAACCCACCATGTTCGACCATTTGGCGAAGGAAAGAGATGACCCGCTGAGTGCCATAATTGTCCGGTGCAGGCAAGTTGATCTCGTCACAAAACACAACCAGCCAGCGACCGATCTGTGTAGGAGAGAGTGTGGTGCCATTCAGAGTCTTCTTGTACTCGCAGTACTGCTCGAGAGTCTTGACAAGCAATTCCGGTGTTGTGGCGCTGGAGAAATTGAGTCCGACAACCTCCATGGTCGTGAGTTTGCGAAGAGCACTGAACAATGTCATCGTCTTTCCAGATCCTGGTGGACCGCAGAGCAACAATGGCTTGTGTTCGGCTAACCAGGAGTAAAGCACATCCTCATGCCTTACAGTGTCGACCGTAGGAATGACAACGTCGGTCTGGGTGATCGAATGGGTGTTCACCTCAATGGAAGGCACTTGATTCTGCCATGGTACCCACTGAGCCTCGGGTAAGGAGACGTCGAAATCAATGACTGACGTCTGTTCTCCCAGCATCGGCATTTCTAGACCAGTCTGGCTGATAATATAATCACCAAATGTCTTCCTGTGTGCCAAGGGACAGTCGCCTGAGAATGACCAGACAACGGCGAGAACAAGTTTCTTGGTAACGTAGGCCTCTATCTGTTCAGGCTCGAGCGGGAACTCTGGATGCTTCCCATTGTACTCCAAAATTGATTTGCACGCCTTCCGCACCAAGCAGAAAAGGGTATTGAGCGCCCGGATTTCGGTGAACTCCATGATGTGCGGCAGCTTCCTTGCCTCATCAAGAGCATTGCGACAAAGACCATCTTGAGTGAGCTTACGGATTAAAAGATCGGCGATCTGCGCTTGAAGATCTTTGGTAGCTGTCGTTCCCGAAACGGAGGCCAGAGCTTCTTCGTCCAGGTCATCAAAGGTTGCATGTCGCAGCTCATCCAGCTCATGCCTGACCATGACATCTGACGAGATAGTATCATCGCTGAACCAAACCATACCACAGCGACTGACGGTGGCTAACGTGGCGTATTTCAAGGTCTCCACTTCGAACATGATGCGAACATTATGGGGCAAACTCAGCCGCTCGCCATTTGGCAAAGTCAGTAACTTGTTGTCGTCAAGAACAGAGTTGAGATTCTCGACCCATTCAGGATCGACATCGCCATCGAAGATGATCCAATGTCTCTTTGAGTCTTCACCGCGGAGGTTGTCGACGATCTTCCGCAAAATGCTTGTAAACAGACCATCTGTCCATTCTCGGGTGGTACTGTCCATGCTGCCATACAACTCCTCCTTGGACATGACTTTCGGATCAATAATGTGACTGACGCCTTCGACGCCGTCAACCCGTTGCATCGCAGCAAGTAATGTCTTCCAGGCGGCTGACTTGGCAGTACCAGAGCTCCCCACCATCATGACACCGTGGTGGATGTTCTGTATTTGGTAGAGTTGGATGATCTTGATTAGCCAAGATTCAGTAAGACTGAGGCGATTCTCGGTTGCGACATGCTCGATCGACTTTTTCAACGCCTCCAGAGCAGCCGGAATATACTTGACGCCAGGAAACACCTCATCCTCGATCTGCCTCATGATATCGACATCGGGTCGGATAAGTTTGGGTGCGATTGTCTCACGCAGAGATTGGACAATGATTTGTGGTTCGAAAATGTCATCGCTTGTGTCATTCTCCGCCTGCTTCATGATCCGAGCCCGCTTGAGAGATCCAGAGCTGACCAGTACACTTTTCAGGGCTCGGAGACCAAAGTCGTAGTGAGGCTGTTTCGAAAGTCTGTTGTGACACTGCTCGAAGAAGGGCACAGTCTGGCGAGAGATGTTCTTTGCAAGGGAGAAGCCTTGCGAGAACAACATGACTTCGGCGATCAGCTCCTTGTCCGGCTTTGACATGGCTACGCTTCGAAAGAGCTTCTTGAGATTGTCAGGTAGGTTGGAGCGACCTGCATATCCTGGATTCATGGTAATGAACATGCCAGTGTTTTCGTGGACATTCAGCTGGCGACCAATGAGCTCAATCTGTGCTCGCTTCTCGGGTGTGCTTCTCCGCAGGCCAAGCTGGATATTCTGTATCTGCTGAGACACTGCAGACAGGATGCGTTCTTCGAGACGATTGAACTCGTCGAAACAACCCCAGGCTCCAACCTGCGAGATACCGAGGAAGATTCTCCCCATTGCTTGGTAATCAAATGTATCATCACAGTTGAAGACAAGAGTCAAACGTCCAAGCTGAAGTCCAAGTGCTTTGACAGACTCGGTTTTACCCGTACCCGCAGGACCATACGGTGATCCGCCGAGGCGTTGTGCAAGCGCTTGAGTGAGGACTAGAAAACAGCGGTCCGTCAAGGGAGTCCTCACGAGCCTGTCCGGAACGCCCAAGTACTCAAATCCGTAAGTGAGCACGGCGTCGGCCATTTCGATCTGCACTCGGTTGAGGAGGTTCGCGTCCGGACTGAAGTCATACCGCATTTGCAGCTGCCATAGATAGTGTGACGAAGATGCTGCCTTTGCGATGATGAGCTTTTCGATGGCATCTCTTTGATGCACAAATTCGGTGATGAGATGCTCGCACTTCTTGCGCTGCAAAGCATCGAGATCGCCAAGTACCGCACTCGCAAGTAGCTGCAAGACTTGCACTTGACGGTCGAACCAATACTGGAGCTGGGAACCACCTTGATCAAGCGCAGTCTGTACACATTGTGTCCACCAGATCTGCGCAGCAAGGACAACGACTTGCGCAGGGAAAGAACCAATGAACTTCATAAGAGCCCCATCCTCGACTTCATCGCCTCCGGCAACGTCTTGGAATTGGGCGACGGCTTGTGTGAGAAGATCGGCGATGGTCTCCTTCATGCTCGTCTCCAGCAGTGCTAGCCACTCATTGACACGCGGAGTCTTTGCAAGAGAGATGGTATTCTTCAGGGTGACCTGTTCGCCCTCCCGAGAACTGATGCCGGTGATGATCCCATCGTCATTGGTGAGCAGACCAGAAATACCTGCAAACATCTTGCGGAGATGCTTAGCCACACGAGCAGTGTTGTTACTGTTGCCGATGATCTCGAGCAAATCCTCATCTCCAACAAAGTAGAAGCGAGGAAAGGAAACCCGCTCCCGCTCGAGATATTCGCCGAGCGCTTTCTGGATCCTATTGAGTTGCTCGGCAAGTCGCTCAAGCGATCGCTGTACACCCGGAATGTTGAGGACATCCAGAACCAGAGGAGATTTGTAAACCTTGCGCAGGACGGTCATGAACTCGTTGTCAATATTGATGAACCGATTTGTTTCTGTCGGAAGGAGAAATTTTATATCTGCGTTACCGGTGAAGACACCTTCCAGGTAGACCCATTGTCGTTGAACGTCGATCCACACATCGAAAAGAACATGCACTCGATTCAATCTGTCCTCCCACATCGAGGCGTCCTCTTCAAAGACTTTGTAGTACGGCGAGTGTTTCATTGCTTGCAACGAGTTGAGGTTCTCGCTGCACTTGGCGAATAGGTCGTCCCATCCTCGTATTAAGCGACACTTTGTCTGGTAGCTCACAAGGTCGAGGGTATAATTCTGCCAGGTATCCCGGACCTGGCGCAGGAACTCCTCAAGTGCCATCTCGCCTTGAGCTTGTGCAATGACATCTCTTATGATGACCTCGCTGGGGCCAAGCTGGAGATCCCAGACATCACCAAGAGTCTGCGCTGTTGGTGAGTACCTTTTATTTGGCTTGAGGGCTTTGAAGATTTTGAGCCAGTGTCTCTCCTTCACAGCATCTGAACGCAGATCGGAGAGCAGAGGATTGACTTTGAGAAGTCCTCGAAGCACGCCTTGAACATGCTCAAAAGCCGCATACTGTCGCATCCGACTCGGCATGTCCTTGGTCATCTTGACGAGATTGTCGAGTGATTGACGGAGCTTCCGAGGCTGGACAGCGGACCATGACTGCTCTTTCAAGTCGTCGATTCCGTCCCAGACAGTCTTGAGATTCGCCCAGACAGACTTGAAGTCTTGAACTTCCTCGAGAAGAATTGGCAGATTGCCCTCAGCACTGGGCGGTAAGTCGAGGGCTTCTTTCGCTTTGGACACCATGTCGAGCTGATCCCGCAGCTGTGTGAAGGACGCGTCAAACCTCGACAACGAAGATACTGCCTCATCTGGTGGAATGGATCCCGAGATTGGCTTCTCCTCGTTCCACTGTTGCGAAAGCTCTAGCACGCGTTGGCTGACCACCTTGTCCTCGGCCAGGATCTTCGACCGTAAGGCATCCGTCTGATCGTCGATAATCTTGCCCTTCCTCTCCAAGACTTCATTCAATGCTGCCCATTCGTGGTCTACTTGTTCGATGTACAGCCAATTTGAGGGAGACTGATATCTCTGTCTCGAGAGAGTGCGCTGTCCATCTCGAAACGTGACAATCTCTGGCTCCCAGACTGTGACCCTGCGTTTCACCTGTTGTACCGTGGTGATGAAGGAGACAGCTTGAGCTGTGGACGAAGCCTCCAGAGATTGCCCTTCGAGATCCTTGCGAGATTTTTGCAGCTCGGCATACACTTCCGTAGACCTGTTACCCAGACGCTGAGCAAACTGTGTGGTCAACTCCTGCTGCCATTGATCGTACTTGGCGTTGACCTTCAGCTGGACCTGCTCGTAGTCGATGGTCAGGTGCGTGAAATCGCGTTTGCTTGCTGTGGTGTCAAATGTGTCGCGCATGCGGCGAATCTCCTGGAGGAGTTGCAGCCATTTCGAAAGATCGTCGGTAAGCTGCTGATGAACATGGTCGGTTTGCAGATCCCATAACGACTGGTATTGTAGCCACTCGTTGACGTACGCCTCCACTTGTCTGTAGCGCTCTTCGATGGCAGAATGAGCCTCACCGATGACCTCAACGCAGAGTCTTGGGAGCTCGCTGAAAGTCTCCAATCCCGCTTCGCTGCCTTTGCCCAGCGCCATCTCAAAGCGGGCGGCGTGAATCTTTGGCAGATCCGAAGCAACCGAAAGCCATTGATGGAGGTGCTCCATCCAGAGTGCACGAGAGTGCTCCAGTGGCGGATCAAGGTAGATAGACTGATTCCGCATCGCTACTTCGTGCGTGTTGGTGTCAATGACCGGCCTATCCTTGGCATCTTGATCCACATCATTGTCGCCGATGAAGACGCCAATCCAGCTGTTGAGTGCCAATTTCAACCTCGCAAGCAGTGCCGTCTGGATCTTCTCATTAATTTGGTGCACCCAAGGACGCAGATTCACGAATCCTTGCAAATTCATCTGATCGACTGCCTTTTGTATTGTGTCCAGAGGTTGATGTAGTGCTAGCGGAGAGTATGCGCCCGCCTCAAGCTCAGACAGAGCTGCCTGAACATTCTTGTTGATGCTAACCAGGAGGGTGGTCTTCTGCTGCAGGTCCCGTACTGCTCGAGCAAAGTCCCTCACAAATTGCACATGCTTGCTTTCGCTAGGACGATCAAGGTCTCCATTCTCAGCAACGCGGACATTCACCTCGTAGGCTCCTGAGATGCTCTCCCATCGTAGTGGGAGTCCCTTCGCTACCAGGTGTTGAACCTCGCTTCTTGCTCCATGTAGCAGCATAGCGACTTCGGGTAGTGAATCAATGACAGTGACAGTCTGAGCATATGTATTGACGCTCTCCATCAAACTGACAGCATATGGATAGACTCGTCTAGCGTCTTTGGAAGTAGTGTTGATGGCGTGTGGTACTTGGAAATTGTGCCACATGAGGTTGCGAACTTCCTTGAACAGAGTGATGACCTGAGCGTCGAAGCTGACATTCAGCTCCAGCACATTGCCTGTTGCACGATTGCGCGAGATCGAGAAAAGACGGCCGGACACGGATAGTTGGCGTCGATTGACCTCTCTCAGCCATTCGTCGTAAACCGGCTTGGTGTCGAGCTTCTTGCGGAATTGCATACTCTCAGCTTGAAGCTTGCCGCCCTCAACGTGCATGGCCCAATCTTTGCCGAGGACATCCTCGACTTTACTCATATAGATGTCCAGCTGCCGCTCGATCTGCTTCGTTCGAATGATGGCTCCTGATACTGGCGGGAGGTCGCGCAGTTGTGCCATGGCGTGAGTCTCGGTATGTCCGTATGGATGTTTGAAGCGCTCTTGCAATGCCACAATGTCGTTCTTGACATTGCCAATCAGCTGAGTCTGATACTCGGAGATGGCACCTCGAATCTTTGGTCTAACGAAGAGGGCGTTGAACTTCGAAAAGACTCTGAACATCTCGTTCGATGTTTTCGCCAAAGCTAGACGATCGCGAAGACGTGCGATGATGGAGTTCTCGACTCTGGATGTGCGCTCGTTGTACAGATTTTCAGCTTGTGTCCAGATCCTGGTACCATCTTCAGACACATCCAGCACATCAACGTCCTTAAGAACAGCGTATGCTTCGTCAATCTCTTCAATGGCATCGACATCGCCCATCTCATCCACCACAACCGGTTGTGACTTGTCTTGTCCATCTGCGCCATCGTCACCACCAAGGACGTCGGCAATGGTGTTGCGGAGCTGCTCATGGCCCTTTCGGAAGGTGGCGATGTAGGCAAGCCGCTCTCGAAGTGGCTTGAAGCGCGGCTCGACCTTCATGGCAATGAATTTTTCATTCCTCCGTCTTATGGCGTCTCTCGACACGTTGGTGAAGTCGCGGATATTTTCGTCCCAGGTATCCCAGAGATGATGCACAGTGTCGAGGAGATGCTGGAATTCAGCGTAGTCCAGATGCATGATGGCTCGGCCGTGGAGCAAATTGCGAAGTCTGAGGTCCATATCTCCAGACACCGCTTCCACCAGGGGGAGTGCTCTCTTGATTGGATATGGGATCACCCTGAGCTTCTTGTTGAGATGGTCGAAGATGCCATCAAGCGCATGCTGAACCTTTTCCAGCGAGGTCGCAGAAAGTAGCTCCTCGAGTGGAAGTTCTCGTAGCAGCGAGTTATACCTCTGCACGTTTTCCGTGGCGTCCTTGAATCCCGTATCCGCATTGAAGCTGACCGCGGTCGAATGTCGTTTCGCTTGACGCAAGATTTCCAAGGACAATTGGACCTCCTCGCTATTTTGTTGCCGGTCAATGTTCTCCAAAGCACCCTCCATAGACAACCAAAAGTTCTTCTCTTGCATTGCAGTTCCCGAACTTGGGTCGCGCGTCCGTTGAGTGCTCTCTTGTATCGCTTTGATCCAGCCATTGACCGCACCTTGCAGACTGTTGAGGAAGCTGGAGTCCGAGAGTAGATTCTGCGGTAAGAAAGCTAGGCTGGGCTTCTCTCCCTTCGCCCTCGCCTCCTGCACTACCTCTTGTATGAGTGGATGTATAGGCAACACCAGTTCTGGAACCTCAGAGTTCTGCTGGAGATTTCTGAGACTCAGCTCCAACTCCGCAATCCTCCTCTTCGCCGCCGGTATCCCCGTCTTCGCCTCCAGGTCGGCTTGTTTGCCATACGTCGACTTCGATTCCCGAGCGCGCGCGTATGCTTCGAAGTAGGGAGCAAGTGCGAAATGTACCAAGCTGTGTAGCGCTTCGAGTGGTGTGCCTGAAGATAGCTCATTGTCGTTCGCGGTGACTGCTGCAGACCCTGGGAGATTGATGACAGACAATTGGCTGTTCAGCGGTAGGGTGGGCAAGATCGGGACCGGACGCTTGAGAATCGCTATAGATGACAGTGTGCGAGGTGAGTAGCTCATGTTGGAGGTGAGGAAATAACGAGGCCCGTGGAAGCCAGCTCCATTTCCAGCTTTGAGGGTACCATTTTCTTGCGGTCGAGCCTCCTTTTGTATGTATATTGCCACTTGTGCTTCTTGCGCGAATCTGTTGCACCTTTCAATTGTATCATCCAGCAATGTCGGCGACAAAAGACATCCTTCCGCCTCCAAGTCTTGTCTTGACGCCCCCAAGGTCGCAGCTAGAACAGAGACCAGGTAGTCTATGACTTGATCAGAGTCAAGTTGTGAAGTTCCGGCCTCTTTCGTGACGCCATTCGTGTCGCCATTCGTCTCAACTAACGGATCCTCCATAGTTTTCGTAGCGCAGCCATGCAGGCTTAGTCCACCACTCCCAGACCAGAGCTCCAGAAAGGTCGATTGGCTTGACGAATGTAGGAAGCTCTCAGGAATGGAGCTGACTAGGCCGAGATTGTCTTTCGGTATGGGTGATCCCCAAAAGCTCGAGACTTCTGATGTTGAATGGATCGTTTGTTGTGGCAAGGTGAATGCTTTGAGCTTGCGTCTGGAAATTGTTCGGTCCGTTTGTCACGCGTCAATCAAGCGCGACCCTGCCAAGATGAAACACGAGTCAGCAACCAGCGGAGTTCCGCTCCGCCCCGCGTCCCCCGCGGCCTTGGATTTCTCCGCTGCCGCAAATCAGCTGGACTCCCTTCCCTTTGCGATAGTCACATATTGCACCTCTTCCGAGATCACAGAGCTGTCTCATCGGATTTCTTCACATTTGCTATTCAAATCGATGAAATCTATTATACACCCCTTGCACATTGCGGACGTCCTGTTCCCGAACCTCACTATTGTCGTCTCCCCACCAGCCTGTGGTCCGAGGACGCCCAATATTGCTAGCAAGCCTCAAGTTCCCGCGCTGAAAAAAGGATGCCCCTCAATCAGATCTCGGCCAAGACAAAGGTGACCCATCGGAGTGTGCAGGACATCGCGAGTGTTGCGGCGAAGAGCCAACCACTCCAGCAAAAAGCCTGCCTGGTTGGGGCTGAACCTTGTGGCGTTCTCCACCCCGCCGGCTCCTCCATCCACCATCCCTATGTACTTTTTGAGATCTTCTAGCTCGCTACCTTCGAAGTATAAGCGCCCGGCGAGGATACCGATCTCGGTAGCAAACCAGCTTGGTGGTACGTTGTTCGCGGGCATTGCCGGGATCGAGAAGTAATCAAGCTTGCTGAAATGACGCATAGACTTCGTGACCGGCGCGGCGTAGCAGAGAAGGTGAGTGGCGGCATGTCCAGGGGAGGTTAGAGTTGTCATAAGCAGGTTGGCTTCCTCCGCGATCAGGACGACGCCAGTGCGCTGCTTCGGACTCCAGAGTATCCAATCGACGGAACGCTTCCATTCATTAGTACGGTCCCCGAATGCCATGTGCTGGACAACTTACCACGTATTCATCGCCCGGCGCCTTGTCCTTATGACCTTGAACAGTCCTGGTGAACTCATTGGACACAAACAACTTCGACTTGACGTCCTTAACGTCATACTTCTTGCCTGTTTCTGTCGTTGCGAGAAAAGCGAAAGCCGTCTCAAAGCCGCACTCGGTGTCGAGTCGGCCGGTGCGGGCAAATGTCGATAGAGCTGGATGTAGACCTGGGAATATGAAAGGCTGAAGTGCTTTGGGCGTTTGAATCTCCCGCTCTTCTTCAACCTGGAACTCAATCTCTCTCTCCTGCTCGACTTCTTCCAAGGCATCTTGGTTGAAAGCCTTTTTCGCAGTTCGCGCACGGCGGGCGTGGATATCATCGGCATACCCCTTCAGTATTGGCGTCATGCGCTCTGATGAAGCGTGTCTCTCGACATCATTCGACCCGTGACCATAAAGCTGAGCAAGCGTACGGCTTTCAGGGCTTTGCAAGCGGCTCAGTGCCTTCTCTTTGTCTTCTTCGCTGCTGTGTTCGGGGTCGTACGCCCACTCTGCATCTTTGCGTTCACAGAAGTCCAGTCCTTGGGCAAAATGCAGACCAAGGATGTCTTCATTGGCCTTGCAGGTCTGTTCAAGTAGCCAGGAAACGACATGGTCCGATGTGATCGTTCCACCAGGCTTACAGTGGTCGATGATACTCTGATTGACGTCGGGTGGGGCAAAGAAAACGACAGACTGAGTGGTTGCGAGCTGGCGAAGGCGCATGGCGGCCTGGACTGTGTGGTCCTTGGTCTGGCCAAGCGCCAATGTCAGTGCACCCTTTGCAGATGGAGGGAACTTGAGATCGACGCCACGAGTGTGTGATTCATCCAGGTAGACCACGCATTCGCTGAGATCTTCGGCGAACGGGGTCGCAAGTAGCGGTACATCGGCCGTCTTGCCGCGATATTTGACCCAGATGCGGTGATCTCGACCAAAGTATACGGCCGCCTTTGCATCGGTATCAGCAAATAGCCATGCTTCAGCTAGTGTCTTGTTGTCCATCTCCAGAACGTAAGCACCAGCATCGATTAAGACACGGATGTTGGTTTTGGCCAGTGATTTCAGGAACTGACTTTCTGTCCAGCGTATGCTATCGTAAGCTGTGACGCGATAGCCGCTGTTGCGACTTTGGAGCAAGTATCCAAGCACTTCTGCATTGGTATGAACAAGACCAGGGAGATCGTCTTGCTTGATTGTGCCTGGTAGGACGATCTTAACGTCGTTGGTCCCACTGAATCCCGTTGTCCTTGCTTGTGATGCAGCGGTCATTGACTTGCCACCGATGAGTGGTATGTCCCATGCTGATGCTTGAATCTTGACCGCGAATTGCTTGGCATGGATGGGAAAGACGAAGTGGTTCAGGTAATGGTTGATGACCGACCTCTCAAGGCGGAGATGCTGCCAGAGTCTGTCCGTTTGCATAGCGTCTTCTATGTTGATGAGATTCCACTGGCTCAGAGTCGGAGGCAGAGAAGTGTTCCCTGTCCAGCGCTCGTACTCGGCTGCTGGATCATCCGAGCGAAGAACCCTTTGCAGTCCGTCCTTGAATTGATCAACATTCAGACCCTGATAGTAGAATGAGAGACACGTCAAAGAGATGGCGACATCCGGATGACCAAATTCTGAACGCTCGGATGGCACACCTTTGGCCTCGAATGGCACTGCTACCGGACATCGGTCGAGGTCGAGGCCGTACTGTACATTCCATCGTTTACGCAAGCATAGAAGCAGAATGCGGTTGAGTAGCAGACCACGGGCCGTCAACAGGATCTTTGGGGCGGACGACCTATCTGCACTCATACGGACCACCTTTTTGAAAGTCTTCTCCTCGAGCTTCTCGGCGGTGAGGATATGCTTGACCATCCCTGCCTTTTCGTTGGTGACTCTGCCATTGAAGCGGATGACGGACGTGCGTCCGAACGCAATCTGCTCAACAATCTCGTTCTGAAGGAATTCTTGAGGTTCGTCTCGTAGAAAGTTGATGATAGGAAAGCCGGGCTTCCGATCAACCAGAAGTATAGCAGTTGGGAACTTTGCCCGCACTTGTGCAAGTTGAGCTTCAATAAGCCCGATGAGCTTCTGTACAGTCTCCCAACGCCACGGATTTCCATCAACAGGAGTCTGCGCGCCACTTGGGTAAGTGAGCTGGGTTTTGACACCAAGGGTGAAATCGGATTCGTCGATGATGTCGCGGGCTTTCTGTTCAAAAAGTGCTTGTGTTTGCAACAGTTCTCTGGCTACCTCGAGCTTCCCGTCGGACAGCGACTGCCACCCATTCAGCTTGAAAGAGAGGAGGTTTTCGGGAGATGTGATGATCAGACCACCGCTTTTTAGGGCATTCTCGTGCTGCTGACGATAATGCCCAAGCATGGCCGAAGTTGTCGGGGTTCGTCGTGTGTATGTCAGGTGACTGACCTCGCGCCCAGCCAGAAGACTAAGACGAGACTGCAGGACTTGCGCGGTCTGGAATATGAGCGGTCGGGGCACGATAAGACGGACAAGCTGAGAAGTGTCGGCCAGAATAGCCATGACAAGTGGAACTATGACGCTCGTTTTGCCTTGTCCCATGTTCATCTGCAGGACGGAATTGTGACCAGATGGTGGAGCGATGACAGCTCTTGCAACCTCAACTTGCTCGGGACGAATTGTAATGTTACCATCGATTTCAATCAAGAGCCAATCAGAGCATTCAGAGGGAACCCAGTTCTCATGTCCGCGATTTGCCAATTCCGACTTCACTGTAGGCACATCGTTCTTGCGCCACGCTGCATAGATACGCTTCAGGCGCTGTAGTTGGTGGACGCATAAAGCTAAGTGAACAAGACCATCCTTCATCGGCGAGCTCACAAGAGCCAGATCGACGGCGCGGAGGAGCGGGAGAAGTGAAGTCAGACTGACGGATGGCCATAGACCCGCTCGTGCGAGCCAAATGAAACCACTGTCCTCATTAGCCATAGCTTGACTGATCACCTTTCGTGCATCAGATAGCTCAATGGTTGCAGCCTGAAGGGCTCGAGACAATGCCAGATCCAGCCCGGTTGTCACGTTGACCGAATGACTGACCCGTCCACCCCGACGTGCGGCCTCCAAGCTCAGGAGAAGGTTCTCCGCATAAGTAGTACGAAGATGATCCTTAGAGCTTGCGAAGACCCGCAGCAGTGTCTCAAGTGTACGACTGAGAGTCACATCGGTGACGGCGGAAGACTGAGTAGACAGTGTCATGCCAGGGGCCATGAGCAGATCAACATTCGGACCTGAGCCGACTTCGTTGGACACCCGTGAGACCTTGACAGCGATATCATGAAGACTCACGGGAACGACAGGACTGATGCTACCGGCAGGTCGACAGGTCTCGGGATCTTTCGGTGTGTAACGCAGAGGAAAATTGCCAACGACGAGCAGCCGGTGGTGGTCGAGGATGGACTGTGCAGACTTGACATAGTCGGTGAGTGCAGTGTTACGAATGCGTCGATCCCATTCGGGAAGAATGAGTGCCAAGGCGCTGTCGTGATCGAATACATCGGCATCTGCCGCATCGTCGTTGTCGAATACTGGCTCAGACACGGGCCATTGTTCGAGCAGGTTGCGAACCGACTGTGTGGCTGCACGACGACAACGGGCTTCATGCTCCCGGATTCGCCGGTCGCGCTGGGCTTTCTTCATCGACAGATCGGGGACGTGCTTTGTGAAGGTACTGGAGATCAGATCAAGCATCTCGTCCTCGTCAGGAATTCCGGCAGACTGGTAATTGACAAATGAAGTGTATTCTGGTAAGTCGAGATCCTTCAGCTCATTGATGCACCCGTAAGCTGCAAGGATACTGAGGATCTCTTGGTTGCCTTGACGATTGAATGCCAGCGCCCCCAGAATGAAGACCAGTTCATATCTCGTCGCTCCAGTGCAAAGATCAAGAAGTCCAAACCAATGCTCATCAATCTTTGTATCAAGAAGTCCTGCGAGAGAGCTGGAGAGCAGCTCCACGTTATCTCCAACGCCACCAATCAGGCCCCACTTGCACAGCAACTTGTGATAGTCGGTCTCGATGTTGATACGATAACCTTGGTCCAGTACTGTCTTTGTGCTATTGTAGGTGACGACGGACCGCTTCGCATTGGTTTCCTTGTCTCGGGACTCATACAACAGATCTTCAGCCGGAATGGCAAGGATCGAGGCTGTGCTAGCATTTGCTCTTTCGCGATAGCCTCTGCGTACGGAAGCCCGCTGGCGCAGCCAAGAAATGGAACTATCTGCCAGAAGATTGGCATCAGACATGCTGAAAGCGCTTGTATTGGAAGACTTGTCCAGGATCCTTTGCACGATAGCATCAAACGCATCGTGTTGGATGAAGGGTGAGAGATGTTCATCCCAAGTGATTGTCTGTAGTGTCTTGCGATCCGTCGGATAAAACTCACGACGAGGACAGAGTCCTTGTATGGACTTCAGAGCATCAACAACTGGATCGTTGAGCGGCGACCAAGGTTGAGCGGCAGCGGATGTTAGAATGTCGAAAGCTTCTTCAGTGCCGGTCTTCCCGGTCAAACGATCCGGGACCACAAAAGAAGTGAGAGCATGCATGAGCGCCTTCGTGAAGAGTAGACGCGGCTCGGGCGGACAGTTCAGTCGACCCAAAATCTCGTCGATCTCGAATTTGGCATAGCCAGAAATTCCAGTAGACGTGACGCCTACGTGAATTCCCTCCCGGCCCCAGCTTGGAGGATCCAAAGGTACGAGTACAAGACGCTGGTCTGTCCTGATATCACGTAGAACCAGCTTGCTTCGAAGACCGTAAAGAGTCCCTGCATCCTGATTCGGATCAAGCTCTGCATGAAGCTCGTTGCATTCCAGAAGACCGTGGCCGTTGACTGTGAAGGAGAGCTCAAGATCTCGAAGCGCAATATGGATCCTCATGCTTTGGGCAGCATAAGCCGTGATCCGAGTTGGTTTCTCAAAGTGCTCAATCAAACGATAGATGTTGGCAAAGAGGTGCGAGTGCGGACAAATCAGGCGTGATTTGGATCGCGTTGCTTCCCTTTGGCGTGTGTGAATGATCCAGTTGCGTAAGGTAGGGTGCCATATGTTTGGCTTGCGACGACATTCAAGTTCACCATCCCGGAGATTGAGCCAGTGGATACAAGCTGCAATCAATTCCTTTGGTAGGTCGAAAGTCCCTCCCTTTTCGAAAATCCTGCGAGGAACAAATTCCAGCAGGCCCATTGGGCTTTGTGCTTGAATGATTACAGACCCATCACGGCTGCCCAAGTGGACCACATTGCCCTCGATCTGCTTACTGAGACGATGCGTCATTCCAGGCAATGTAGACGGATAAGCAAGCAGGTGACGATCCCCGAAGAGTTCCCTGACGTCGTCACAGTCTGCAAGATCTTGTGGCAGCTTGCCAAGAGCTCTGCCATTGACCAGCAGCCTTCCAGTCATGTAGTTGAAACAGTACGTGTCTGCGCCAGACGACGACGAGATCCAATTCCGGCGTGTGCCTGATGTCTCCTCCCATGGAGTGAAGTGACTGTCTTGCGTCGGATCTGACGTTGGCTGGATTGAAGTATCCACACATGACAGAAGGGCAATCTCCAAGGACCGGGAATGATCTTTGATAGCTGTGCGGACCTTTCTCTCCAGCGCGGCAGCATAATGTGAATCCCTCTGAAGCAGACGACGGAGGACGTGTGGTAGAGAGGCAAGATCAGGAGGTAGACCATCATGGAGACAAATCGAAGCTTCGGTCCAGATGGTCAGGGCCTGTGAACCCATCCCCGAGGAAGACACATGCAGAAGCGCAGAGAGCGTCTTGCGGCAGAGTAGAGCAGCCCACGCAGCGTTCTGCGCAGACTTCTTTGCCGCAGCAGAAGTTGATGCTGTTTCGGACTCCTCGCGGAAATGACGAATCCACGTGACGGTGACCTCGCGAGCTGATGAAATCAAAGCAAGAGCCGAAGACTGACTCGCCCCGTCAGTCATGGACAGGATACGTAATGACAGAGTTATGATGAGGTCCATGCAGTGAAGCTCACCCCAATTGGTGGAGATGCTTTGTAGCTTAGCTTCGACCTGTTCACATAGACGCTCTATGAATGACGAGTCCAGGAACATGGCATGATAGTCGCGAACGTCTTTTCCGGGAGATTGTGGGCCAGCCTGAGTGGACAACTCGCAGATCAGCTGAGTGGTTTCCGCGCTGGAGAAGTTGAGATTGGAAGCGCCGAGTTCCACGAGAATGTTGGACCAGCGTAAAGACGAGGCCGACACCAATTTCTGCAGGGAGGAGAATTCGTGGACGGGCAGATGCTTCGGACACTTGGCACGATTGGCTTGTATCTGGTAGGAGGAGATGTTGTGATTTCCGTTGATCGGCGGGTGAGGCGCATGAGGAAGCACGACTTTGAGACTTCGCGGTATCGAGACACCGCAGAGGTGCTGCAGAGTGAGTTGTGTAGAGATGCGCGGGAAGCCATGAAGCCATTGTCGAGAAGAAGTATCGTAATACTCGAACGTTGCGCCGAGGTTCGTGAGCACAGTATTTGCCGATGCGTTGACTTGCGACACTTTGTAATGAGAAGTGAGATGCGACTTGGTGGATGATGCCATGGTGAAACGCGACGATCCTTTACTGTATGTCCTCAACTGGGAGTAGTCCTGAAGCATGAGGACAGGTGCTGCGCGCTTGTCTGAGAGATTGCTGGGATGTGCGATATCGCAGATCAATTTGAACGTCACATCGCGATACTGGCGAAGGAAGTCTGGCATGCCCAGCTCAAAGACGACAATGGCTGCAGCCTGAGCGTCCGCGGGCAGAAAGTCTTCATGGACGTTGATCTGAAGTCGATTTCTCGTCCTCCAATGCCAGCATTTGTTGCAGCCCTTCACATTGCGAGAGCCATCTGCGTTGATGGAGCAGATGCATGTGCCTTGCTCAATCTTACGTGAGAGATCCGCATACTCATCCTTCATTGATTCCCATTCCTCTTCCTTTCTCGCCCGCGCTGCTGCGGAATCCCGTTGGATGCGGCCAAAGAGCCTCTGCAGAGTGGCCGATCGCTGGTAATAATTGAAGGCGAAACTCCACCGCCCGTTCTGGTGAAAGATAGAGGCGTCGGCTGACTTCGACGCGGAGCAGCGAGCGAAGAGGTAGTCTTGGATGGCGGCAAGGCGGTCCAGATCAGAATGGCGTTCCAGCTGAAGGGTGTCCAGTAAAGGTGCAGTCAGGACGGGGTGATACTGCTTCAATTCTGGACAAATCTCGACAGCAGCCTTGTCCATAGCGACCCAAAGCTCGAAGACAGTGAGTAGCATAGAGCTTATCAAGAGAGGATCGCCCTTGTATGCTTCCCCAACCGTGGCGATGTGCTCGATGATTTTGTCTGCCACGGCTTGAATATGGTCCTCCGTAGCTGTATCAGTCGCAGCATACTCAGCGAGTTGCCTCTGGGCTGCACGATCCGCCTTGGCCAATTGCATGTGCTTGGAGGCCAGCTGTTGAGATTCAGTTGTCTTGGAGAGTTCTTCCACAGGCAGTGTGATGTGATGACCGGGGACCACAAATTGGGAATGTAGATGCAGAACGTGGTCCAGATAGAAACCGCTATTATGGAGGGCGAGAGTTGTGTCGTGAAGACTAGCGTGCTTCTGCAAGGTAGGTACTGGACGCATGTTCCTTCGTTTGAATTGCGACCAGGCATCTTCAATGGCCGACGTAGCGCTCTGAATAGCACCCTCAACACGACGACTGATCCTGGAATGAACGAGATCGAACATGCTTTTGTACTCCGCAGACCCACCCGGCGATTGATTTGCCAATTTCGCCATACGCCGACACAGCTTAGATCGCAGGGAATGAACAGCTTGTGGAGCCAGCTTTCCAGTACAGTCCAGGAGTAGCTCAGCATGAAATTGAGCCATGAGGAGTTTGTAGCAGGCACGACCAGTCTCAGCACCAAGTGTGATGCCGAGCTGACGTTGTAGCGAAACGCGGAGAACGAGCCAGTAGGGATGGCGCCTCCACGGCAATTTGGCGTTGCGAAAATTTACGTCGTCGCGCACTCGTTTGCGTAGGTGGGGAACGTCGACAGCAGAACCCATTGCTTCGATGATCGACATCAACATCTGGGAGATGATGGTCGGTTCGCTCACATCCCGGACCTCGATGACCGTGTTTCCCGCTTTTTGCACCTTGGCTTGGAATTGGTGGAGGGATTCCATGCTTGCACGCTCGAGAAAGGTAGCCAGAGCTTCTTGAAAGGATGTATCCATGAAGGTCGAAAGTGGGATCTGCACAGCACGTCCAGGAAAGTCCCACTGCAGACTATCGGCAGCTTGAAGAATTACAGCAGATGGCGCACTGGTCTCGAAGGTCTCAAAGATGACAGAAGTTTCATCTTTGTCACTGTGAGAAATCAGAAGAGTTCATGTGCTGCGGATGATGTTGCTCACTTCGACAGGCTTCGTATGAGGAGGCCAGCGTTTTGTTTAGTGACATCCAGGATGATAAGTTCATTTGGCTGGAGCTGGTTGAGGGTGTCTAGAAGCTTCTCCTTGTCTAGCCTCCCGAAGTTGAGCTGTCTAGCTGAGCGAATCGAATTGTGAAGGAGCTGATAGACCGCTGCGAGCGTGCCGGATGATTCCTTGACTAAGATGTTGCATGCAGACTGCAGGCGATTCGCCAGACCGTCACCGATGGCGGACAGGTTGGTGTCCTCTTGCGTGGGGAGGTCAGGCGGCAGAACCACATGGTTGAAGAGCTCTCTGAGCCCCGCCATGCTGTCGGCCACCGTGACGGTGTGTAAAGCCAGTCGAGCGTATGTTCTTTGACACGATTGCAGAATGCGTTTGATGTAACGTAGTGATGGTTCGTGTAAACAGAGTATGTGATCAACGATCCTAAAGGAAGGAGAGAGAAAAATCGGAAGAAAGAGCAGACCGAGAGAAATTTGTCAAGGGCCATTATCAATGAGGAAACAGCGAATCAAAATTGCACTAAACCTATTTGAGGTGGCGGAGCGGTGTCGGTACCCAATGAGGCGGCGTTTGGGACGAACAAACGGCGATTTGTACTGTGACACGTTTGATATCCTCCGTCGCCCTGGTCACTTGAGTTTTGTCCGTCGACGACTCGGGTTCTTGTCGTCGTGATCGATTTGCATCAATGATTTTCGCCAGATAGCGCCATGTCGGCAATGGCGGTCGGCGATCTCTGAAAGCATCCAGGGTTGGTAAAGATGTCGACCTCTGCCGTTGCCTGCTCGAACGACCATCCATGGCGACTTGAGCGTAGACATTTCCAAATTCCGGTGTGGTAATGCATTCAGCGCACGTGTTTGCAATCGTCGCAGCATCAAACCGATCCTGATCAACCCGCCACTCTGGAGCAGGTCGCATAGGAGCAATCCATGAGGCCCTGCACTCTTCAGAACAAGAGCCATGGAGAGGATAAGTGAGCCTATCGACGGGAAACCAGTGTCGCATTCAAGCTTTGTTCTGCTTTTGCTTCTGCTACTCTCTTCCCTTATCCTTACAGTGCTAGACCTGTTCGGATAGACCAAGGCTCAATTCTGGCGGCCTATTCCTCGACACCCATATTTAGGGGAAATTGTGCTTGAGGACCGTATACATCACCATCGTCCTTGTATCGAATCGTGCCGGTCGGCTATTCGCATGGATGCCGTTATGTGGAGAGTCCGACAGTGCCCAAGTGTCTGGAGTCTGCAGTGATGGACCAGGCTAGAACCCCAATAAGCATCTCTACATCCGACGCAATACCGCAAAGATGAGCCCGCGCTCGCTTGCCAGATCCCTGCCATCTGTGCCAAGGCTCTCTTGAACAGCCTGATGCAGTGTTCAAAGCACACAATCACTGCCAAGATCGTCTCAAGTGGCTGGCCGTGACGAAGGCCAGTATTGAGACATACCGCACGGGTATCACGAGTTTGTTCACTACTGAAACACCGTCTCTTTTGCGTCGATCTCTCGGGTCCAGTCTAGCTAACGCTGGCGAGCGGCTCGAGTCTGTACATCCATGGCGTTTCGAGGCTATGCGAGAATCAAGGCTCGGTAGTAGAAGAGTTAGGCACGTTTCGCCCACAAGTCGTTGACCTGTCCGACATGATCAAAGCACAAACCACGCTTAGTAGTGCAGTGAATGGTTGCAGAAAGCCAGGTTGGGTGAGGAAAGAGTTACAGTAGCCTCGATCCCGGAAGTTTGCTCGAGCGGATTCCGACTTGGCAATATCACGTGAATTTGAGAACGTCAGAGTTGCAGCTGCGGATTTTCCCCCATCAAAGGTTACCAACATCATTTTCGTTTTGCCCGCCGTAGCAGGACCTCATAATGCATGATCATAAATCAGAGCAAGGAAGTCGTCTCGCCGATCTTCTGCTTCGGCTCCAGATTCGTCGCAGTTCCACAAATTCTTGTCCCAGAAAATATCCCATGTCTTCGCCTTTCTACGACACATCAAGACCATTGCTAGAACATGAAAGCAAGGAATCTCAGTGGGGGGCAATGTACATGCCATTCCCACTGTCAAGCGCGACTGATCTTGGGGTCGCTCGTGAATTGGTCCAGGAATGCTGCTGGCTTCGAGTACATACAACCGCAGTACGTGATAAAGCCATGGATGTTGGACAACTTCACATCAGCCAGGCTTTGATACCAGCATCACTTGACCGTTCTGGAGATTCATCTCCCAGCAGCATAGAGAGCTGATCATCTTCCACGGACGCATCTTTACGGCTACCAGAAGCTGTGAACATCACGTTGCGACAGACTGGATGTGCCAGCGTGCTCGTGACTGCATCATCACTCACTCGATGCTCCGCTGCGTGTTCAATGTCACCTTCGCAGCCAAGCACGCCCCTCCATACCCTAATCATGCCGTCAACTCCACCAGCCCACACGTCAACTCCTGCTGCGCCCTCGACTAGATCAAAGCCCATCCTCATGGCCAGCCCGGCCTTGCGTCCCTTCAGCCGACCAAGGGCCCTGCCAGCCCGGATGTCCCAAATTGAGATGCAATCACTCTGCCTTTGACCGACAAGCAGATATCTGCCATCCCCTACCCATACAATTTGCGACACCCCATTGCCTAGTCCTCGCTCTCTCATTTCAAAACTTGCGATCTCCTCTCCAGCTCCTTCGCCATCGTACAATGCCAGTCCTCCGCTTGTCGAGCCGGCCGCCAAAACGCCGCTTTGATAGCAAGTGTCCATGGCCGTAATATATCCATTCAGCCCAGTGCCAGCAGTCCGTGGTCCGCGCTTTCTGTTTGTAGCGAGGTCGATTACTGGGCCTTCGCCATCCCTGGATGAATCGAAGATGCTGACCCTGGATTTGGAGCCGGCAATGAATCTTGAGCCATCGCGCCCGAAGATTAAGCTATGTGGCGCAAGGAATGCCTCGGTCGGAGCATGAATGAGCGGGTACGTGGCGTGGGTGTAGCTCAGGTCGAGAGCGTTGCTAAGGCGAAGAGGTAAATCAGGACTTGAGAGTAGTACGTGAGTAGTGCTAGGGTCGGAAAGGGAGAAGTACGGTGGGAATGCTTGCGTATGAGTATCGAGAGGGCCTGACTCGGAGTACGGGTCCAAGGGAAGCGTTTGAGGTGAGTCGAGAAGATTCTGTGGTATGATGAAACTGCGAAGATGAAGGTCTTCGCTATGGGCCAATAGAACGGTGCCGTCGGGTGACAGATGAAGTCGTCTGGGCGAATTTGGTTGGCTGTGGTTGTTGAGAAGTGCAGACCGCGGATAGCTTCTCTCGACAGTACAAGCGATCAACTTGAGAGTCGAGGTTGCGCCAGGCGTCTCTGCTAAGGTTGTCATGCCATTTTGTTGTTTGTGGGTAACATAGATGGTGTTGATTTGGTAGTAATGCTGAGTACCGAGGCAAGGTGAATGTGGTCCAAGCTCCTAATGTCGGGATGGACTTCTGGAAATTTCTGGGCTGGGGAAAAAACAACTTCCAGGACCTCGGACTTGACAGCTCGACTCTGCATTACACAACCTTAGTACCCTCGCGGCGTGTCGGGAAGAACCAAACAGCGATTGCAATCATGGTTGGTAAATCTGTATGGAGCGATTGAAAGCAGCCGACCTGACAAAGCCGTAATAGTCTACCGCAATCAAATCCATTAAGTCGCTTGTCCCTCTTCTGGACCGCGTTCTCGTCCAGCGCGTCAAGGCCGAAGCGAAGACAGCTGGCGGCATCTTCCTCCCCGAGAGCTCGGTGAAAGAACTGAATGAAGCAAAGGTATTGGCCGTGGGACCAGGCGGATTGGACAAGGACGGCAAGCGGATACCCATGAGCGTCAACTCGGGTGACAAGGTTCTCATTCCTCAGTTCGGAGGCAGCTCTCTCAAGGTTGGAGACGACGAGTTCCACCTATTCCGCGACCACGAGTGAGTTGTTTGCACCACCGTGTGAAGCACCACACTGACAAAACCGTAGGCTTCTAGCTAAGATCAACGAGTAGGCTAGCAATGTATGACCGCAATTGTACAACAGAAGCACGGATCCAAGGGACAGACGGTCAGTGGTTTCGTTGCGAGCACGGCGTGGACGGAGCACCAGAAAGGTCATTTACGGAGGCACTTCAATAAAATGTACAAAAATCTCATCTCTGTAATACCAAAAGCTCACACGAAAGCTCAAGAGGGAGGGTCCACAGAGTGTAAAGTGAAAAGGTGAATGCCATTGGTCTACATGATCATCATTCCGGGGTGCGCCAGCCGGATGCCCACTCGGGGGCGGGACAGCGACCGCATGTCGAGGATAACCTGTCAGAAGTCTCGCGGCACCCACCCAATCCAGCCGATCGAAACCATGCTTGAGAGGGACGAGATCATTGCCAGTCCGTCCAAGAAGGACAGGACCAAAAACGGCTTCACTCTTGGGTGTCGGAGATATCCATCATCAGCCAGGTTGGAGTTCTGTGGCTCTTGTAAAGAGTTCAGATAAGGTCGTCTACTGTAGAATTGATTCTATGAAGTACTGGGAGAAAATCAGCATGGTTGCGAGGTGCCTGACGGTATGATACTCACGAGTCGCCTAAAAAAAGAAAAGAGAAGGACGGCGAGGGAAATTCTGTACTTATACGCGGTGCGTGGACGGGGTCTGGACCACCGTACTGCTATCCGCCGAGCCGCGTCAACGTCGAAGCGTGGGGGCGGACCTCCACCCTTGACTTGCGACGAGTCGACAGGAGATTGTCGCATTGTTGCTCTTCTGGGATAGACTGCCGAACATGCTTTGACGAGACCAGGACGCCTCGACGCTCGAGCGCAGCATTATTTGGGTCAAGAGTCTCAAGACGGCTTGTTTGTGTTCCTTTCTCATCCCCTCGATCACAAAATCCTCAGCAGATACCATCAGTGACCTGAACTACAATCACTACCATCTTTCCGTTCCCAGCCGGCCAGACCGCCGAAACTAGACAGCTGCCGAGCGACCTGCATTTGGACCTGCATCAACGTGCCCGCACACCACAAAGCCGCTTACGAGCCTTCGAGTACTACCCAGCGCTCTGTACCACCCGCCGAGAATGGTGACACCCCGCCCGTAAAAGCAACGAACCATCTGCTGGTCTCCGTCTCCGTTCCTTGTCATAGGTCTGGCCGGCGGTCTCCTACGTCGCCGATCATAGCAATGTCACTCCCATCACGTCGACACACCACACTGCCGCTCCGCCGGTCACCGCCCGCCGGATACGACAGCCATCAACGCTACTCCCATAGCGCAGAATCAAGTTCACTGCCATCAAGCTCAGTACCGTCCGACCCTTTCGGCATGCGGAGGATTGATCGACGGTTGGCATTCGCAGAATCATGGAACAATAGCTCGAGGAGGAGCGCCTGGAATGCACCAGTAGATTTCCATCTGCTCGACTACGTCTCAGAGTACGACAATAACTTGATGTGCCCGATCTGCCACTCTCCTTTCGTCGACCCCGTTGTCTTACAAGAATGCGATCACTGCTTCTGTCGAGACTGCCTACGCCAGACCTGGTCCATTTCCGAGTACCAGCCTGGCATACCAAAGGGCAACTGCCCAATATGCCGGACTCATTGCAAATTGATGGGTCGTGGGCCGGTCTCAAGAATCTTGGTCAATATATTGGACGATCTGGTGGTACGATGCCCGAAGCACGAGGAGGGTTGCACATCCGAGATCAGAAGGAGCGAGGTCCAGGATCATGTCAACAACTACTGTGCATATACTTGGGTAGAGTGTCCTGGGCAAGACTGCGAATTACCACTTCGTCGCAAAGATGCTGGAGACTGCATGCACTTCGGTGTGACATGCATAGATTGCCGACAGACCACTCACATGGCCAATCTGGAGACACATTGGAACAGTGAATGCCCGGACAGAAAGGTTTCTTGCGACCTGTGTAACTCCATGGTGTTCTATCGAGAAATTGCGCTCCATGCAAGAGAGACATGTCCGGCTATCACTGTTCCTTGCACCGGCGCCACGTACGGATGTATGTTCAGAGCAAAACGAGGCGCTATCAATCAACACACCAAGCAATGTACTTTTGCTTCCTTTGCCCCTTTCCTTGATGCCCAGTCGAAGCGGATGGCTGAGTTGGAGGAACAACAGACTCTACTTTTGCGCAAATTGCAAATCCTTGAAGGCGGTTTCAGCTCGGTTGAAAGAATTCTCCAATCCTCCGATTCACACCTTACGGCTCAATCGCGCCCCGGCTCTGATCGCTCATCCATGGCAATCATCGACGACGATGGCCTTCCCGATCCGCTTCTCGTGGACCCGGTGACGGCCTTCCTTCACACAGAACTCTCTCCAGCTGACTATTACGATCCGCCTGCCTGGCCGTTGGCACCACCCCAGGTGACATCTCCTTTGGAAATGAGGATACGAGAGAGCTTGCCACTTGCTAGCAGTATATCGTCCGCGGACCTCCCACTCTCGGCATTTCATAGGGATCCCCGGCGGACAATGAATTCACATTCCCAAACATCTCCTTCAGACGTCCCACCAGCACCGAGCAGTCTCACTCCTTATGCACATCTCTTATCACTGCATGAATCATTACGAGATGAGGTCACGAGAGTCAGCTCTGCCCTCACCGATTTGGATGGCAGGCACAGCATGATGATTCTCAATGAAAATCTTCGTCTGAAAGAAGAGTTGGCCTATATTGGCGGCCAGGTCGGCGGATTGGGCCGGCAGGTCGGCTGGCTGACTGGAATGCGGCTGCAAGATGAAGCAAGAAGAGGAAGTGCCGCACCCGTCCCTGTCGCTGGGACAAGAGTCGGCGGCGGGAATGCGACCACTGCCGGTGGTGTCCACGGCAATGGAGAGATGATGAGCACACCAAGGAGAAGGTTGACGGATGAAGGCAGGACAAAACTATGATCCTCCCATTATAAGCAGCGATGCCGGATCGTGAGATGCTCAGCCATGCAGAAACCCAGCTTGCAGTGCCCGAAGTGAGACTACCAACCAACGGATCGGCTACTCAGGATGCTGCACCACACTGGACTTCTTGAGAAGTTAAGGCCCTGGCACGCCACTGCAATACTCTTGAACGATCCTGCTGATTTGTACAACGTGGTAGCAATGCGACAAATCCATTCTGTACCCACAACCACTGTCTATCTGAAAGGTCTCAACACCGGTACCCTCGCAACACAAGGAATGTGTCTCTACTGGGGACTCTACTCTTTGATTTGCACATCCTTGACCAACAGATCCACATCAGCACAATTCGCCGGTGCGACTGCATCCTTGTTGTTCTTCACGTAGAGGGCAGGTCCGACCTGCCAATCGCAGGCCATCCAACCAAAGAAGTCCTTCACAAAGCGGCTCTCATACATCTTCAACTGGCCGTCCTGAATGAAGAATGCCGATGTACCATTCTTCTCATACGCAGGCTGGGAGCCGAAGATGTAAATGTTGAAATCCATACTGATGGTGCTCCACTTGGTTCCTTGATCATAAGCTTCAACCTTCACCTTCTGCCCACCGGCAGTGCTGCTCTGGCGTGGATTTTTGAGTTCGCCATCCTTGTTGATATTTCCTCCAGTCGAAAACAGCTGGAACATGGGCTGCTCTCCATCGCCGACGGACGAAGTCGCTACCTTTCCCCCCTGATTGAAGAAAGAGGTGTACTTGAAGCGGCCAGCCCAGATGCCCTTGTTCGCCGTGTCGGGCTTGGCATTCAAGTTGAGGAAGCTTCTATATGTTCTCTCGTCTGCATGAGTCGTTAGTATGGTTCATCAAGGTGGAGCAACTCCATACATGCACCGCCACCAATCACCCCCCATGTCGTTGAATTTTGCCTTGCCATCCTGACCATCCTTGAGCTTGGTGACAAGGAAGAAGGTGCGGGAGGTGGCGACAGCAGCCGCATCGGCGGCGATGACCAAGAGAAAGAGAAGAGCGAGGATACGCGGGATGTAGGCCTGCATGGTGAAGATTTGTTCAGATGCTACTGGGTTGACTTTGGGAAAATCGGCATGCCTTCATAGATCTTATAGTCATGACTTGTCCTGTATGTTGATTCTGCGCCGTAACGACATCTCAGCTTCATTTGCTAGGCTTGGTTAAAGCATACCATTTGAAGATGCCCAGCCAATACACTTTCCGTAACGGCCAACGTCGCGGGAAAATGTAGGTGAGATTCTGTAGTGACCGTTGACGCCTATGCGACTCGAGATCAAGCCGCTACGCCGTTGAATCTCACTCCGGAACCGAGCCCGTAGCCCCTGTGATGCTTCGAGTGACTCAAATTTTACGATGCGAATGGATGTAGCATGCGCCGCTCTGTACCAGCCCAGCCCCATTTCCTGCGCCATCGCTAGGGGAGAAGCATCACCGACCGCTCCATCTTCCATGGCGCCCTCGGCGGCAGCGCAAGACTCATACAAGACGAGCAAAACTAATCTGGACACCAGGCGGGCGCCACCGAGCGATCTCGATCAACCTATGATCATCGAGTATTCATCCTCCGTGTCCAGCCCTCTCCACGGGCAACACGGATCCGCCGACGTTGAAGCAAAGCGTCTTGTCCGGAGAGTCCTCAACGGGGAATGTGAGGCGGCACCTGATATTTCGGCTGAGCTCTGGTTACGCTGCGACTGGGATCTGTCACGACTCGGTAACACTGGAAAGATGTTCCCGTTGCTGTTTCTGATTATTGGCTGTTGTTTGAGAGACATGGGCCATCGCATGTTGGAGTCTGCTGCCTCTCCCTCCGAGCCGCGCTCAGGAGGCGCATAGGATTGGAGAGCGGTGGTCACTGACATCAGCGTCCAGGGGTGGTTGGGGTGGGGTTTGTTGTGCTGTTACCATCGATCATGGATCGAATGGCAATGGGTCAAAAAAAAAAAACAGTCGCTAAATGGTCTTCACTTCTGCTCCACACCGTGCGAATTTGCAACAAAAGCTGTGTGGATCATGGGAATGGATATCGAATTTGGAGTCCTGCCTAAACTATGCTGTTTCAAAGACCAGTGTCGTAAGCTTACAAGAGGACGGCAGTGTTGCATCGGCGGAATAGTAGTAGAAATGATTACCTGTCGTACCCCGATCACCCCTCACTGCCTCGGAAATACAGAGTTGGTAATATGCGCCTGGCGTCCGGGCATCTCCCATCCGGACTTGAGTCTTGCCATCAGACCTCGTCTCCTGGACCCAATTCCTGCTCGAAACCGAGGTGTCAGATGACCAAAGGATGAGATTCGCGCCAGCCGGTGCGGTGTAGTAATAATATCGATCGTAGGTCACAGAATAGAGCTGGTTGTTGGTAGTCACGATCATGGTCTCGCGTTCGGCCTGTTTATTATAGTTGTCAGTCATGTGGTGGGCGGCATCGGACATGACGTAAGGTGAGTTTGTATTGATGACTGGATCGGCACGCAAGTATCCGATAATACCGGAGGGTGCGCTGCTGGCAACACTGATAGTAGTAGTGGTCGTGACAGTGATCGTGGTGGTACTAGTAGTCGCTGGTAGAGTGGCAGTCGTTGTGGTAGTGACCAAGATTGTGCCATTCGGGGATGGCACTATTGAGCTGCAAGCATAGATCAAATCCAGATCAGGCATGGTCGCCAAAAGAGTGGGCGTGCTGGTCACGCCTCGAGCCATCAATTTGGCGGCGGGTGTAGGAGCGACGATAGCCTGTGTCTTTACCATTTGCACAGGTGCTGCGGCGACGGCCACCGTCTCAGGATGATTATCTTCCAGCTCATGACCGTGCTCATGGTCGCACGGCACAGGAGGAACGTCTCGCTTCCTTCTACGATATCTCACAGTCGTAGCAATGAGGGTCGTCGTGGTGATCGTAGATGTTGCGGTCGACTGGAAAGTCTCCGTGGAGGTGATCGTACTTTGAGATGACGTGTATTCCAGAAGATCCGAGCAAAATGGCTGGTAGGAAGACGTCACAATGAGTGACTTGGCCTTGACATAGGGACATGCCACCTGTGCTGCTGCGGAGCTATCGTACGTGGGCCTGTCATAGGCAGCAACAAGTCGTACGTTGTTAAAGCCGACATTCAAGTTAGGCCATGGTCCGACGCCCTTCCCGGAGCAATACGAAGTGATGGCGAGTTTGCCCGTCCCGTTGAAAGCTGCCATCGAGGTACCGCTGTAAGATACTATAGACTGACTCAAACTGTCATACCGGTCGTAGCTGACAGTCCACACGTCTCCAACCTTGACTTCCACATCGCATCGTACTCCAACTGGAAGACCGGCAGGATAGTTCAAGTATACGTCGTATTGGAGCAGATCCCATTCTCCCATATAAGTTGTGACAGAAGGTTGCGCGAGACCTCCCCAGGCATAGCCATTCATGAAATTCGTGTTCGAATTAATGGCCAAGGTCCTGGATTTGTTGTTAGTACGTTTCGCCAGAAGAAGCACAGCATGACGACTTACCCGGCAAATGGAGAACAAGACGAGTTTGACACAGTTACGATGTTGCGCATGTTGAAGGTGACATCCCCACGACCTTGAGTGTTCTGACTCCAAGGCGACATGTCTCCAGTGTCAAAATTAGGATTGACCACGAGATCGCTGTTGGCGGGATGGACAGCATACTTGAGCTGCCCAGTGGACGTGAGTGGAATGGCCCAGCAAAGTTTGTGACAATTTTGTCAGTCGTGTATTGGCACGTTACTCCCAAATTGGCATCCATCAGACATTGCAGCGGTGTATAGTTTGGATCATCGAGCGGAGCTATAGCCGTTTGTTGATCGGTCTCCAAGGATGCCCCACTGTTACCAGAGAGCGCCGAAGTATCACCCCAGTAAAGATATCCGGTGGTACAGTCGTAGGTAAAGTTCAGCGCTGAGTAGCCGACATTGAAACCGACAGCAGTCTCACCATTACGGACGCCTTGTAATGGCGTCTGGTCGGCGCTGGTGCCAGAGCCCGAGGCGTACAGATAAAACAAGTCAGAAGTCGCGACAGGAGCATTCGTACAATAAGGTCCACGAGAAGTTGTGGTTGTGGTGGTTGTCGTCGTGGTTGTAGTAGTTGTTGTGACGGCTTCGCTAGTCGGGTCTGGTGCATCGGTCGGATCGGGGGCGTTGGCTTGCGTAGTCACTCTGGGAACGGTCGAGGATGGTCTAGTCAAGGAAGATCTGGTAGTCAATCTCGTCGAAGTCCTTGGAGAAGAGCAGGTCGTGGGCGACTTTGTTGTGGTAGGACCTGCAGCTACGGGACCTGAATCTGCTGTAGGATCTGCGGCTGAAGGACCATCAGCAGGGGGAGTAGTAGGAGTGCTGTCGTCGACAGTAGTCTGCGCTGGAGTGCCTGCCGGAGGTGTGGTGGCAGCTCCATCACCTTGATCTGGAGTCGGAGTCGCGGCTGCACCATCGGCCCCTGCATCGGGAGTGCTACCTCCGGCGTCGGGAGTGCTGCCTCCAGTGTCAGGTGTGCTGCCTCCAGTGTCAGGAGTGCTACCTCCAGCATCAGGTGTGGTGCCTGGGTCGGTGCTGCCTGAGCTTGAGCCATCTCCAGCTCCTGGATCGGTTGTCGCATCACCTCCGCTACCAGATCCATCGTCTCCAGTGCCACCAGTAGAGTCATCGCTGGGTGCGGCGGTCGGCGCACATGAGACTGACACGCTCTTACCACTGACCGTTCTTGTCACACAGGCGGCTTTGGAGGTCGAGGCGGGTCTACATGACAGAGAGGTAGATTTGCCTATGCCCGTCACTGTCACGCAAATGCTAGCTTTCGTTGTAGTCGCAGGCCGGCATGACAGCGAAGCTGATTTTCCTTTTGTTGATACGGTGACGCAGACACTCCCGATCTTTGTTGATGAAGAGGTCCGCTGAGATGCACAGGACAGAGTGGCTTTGCCACTAACAGTGACTGTGCGGCAAATGGCGGAAGAGGTTGGACCATCAGAGCCGCAAGACACTGATGATGATTTTCCATTGCTGCCAGTGATAGTAACACAAGACCGACCAAGCGCGGTCGATGTCGACGCGGCGATTGGCATACACGAGACTGACGATTTGGATCCGGATTTCAGCGTCACACAAGCGGAAGCGAGCCTTGTGGACGATGTACGGACACTTCCAGATGAAGTCCGGACGCTGCCAGACGAAGTTTTAGTAGACGAAGTACGTCCAGATGCAGACGTTCTGGTTGAACTTTTGACAGAGGATGATGAGGTCTTCCGGGCGGTCGTAGCCGATGTCTTTGCAGAAGTCTTTGCTGTAGTTTTGGCGGTCGTCTTAGCTGTAGTCCTGGCGGCAGTCTTCGCGGGCGCTGTAGCTGCTTTCTTGGTTGGGGCCGCAGCTTTTGCAGGTTTGGCTGCCGCGTGGATGACTGCTTTCATGGCGACTGATCTCTGCTCAAGACACACGCAAGCGGATGTCAATTCGGTAGAAGTCAAGCCTTTCACCTTGGACACACCCTGGTCTCTGCATGGTCATCAGCAAGCGCAGGCGTAGCATTTGAAAGACACTGACCCGGAGAGCCAGATCTGACAGAAATCGAGAGTCTGCTTCCTCTTGAATGTTAGCAGCTTGATATTCGCCGCATCGCAATCTGGAAGTCAGGTTAGGGCTGGGCAGGCTGTATACATAGCATGAGACGTACCCGCATTGTCCCTGGCCTCCAGAAATGCAGTGGCGGAAGCAGTATGCGCGGTCAGGCTGAGGACCAAAAGATGAACAAGTGTAGACCACATGTTGCTGGTGTGCCACCTTCGCAAGTCGATGGCGACAGGTGTGAGCTTGTAGGCGTGTGTGTGAGTGTTGACCAGCAGAAGAGGCTACATTTCAGAGATCGGGAGATGGCATGCGCTCTCGGCAATGTCTCAATCGCATGCTGGTTTACAATCTTACCTTCTGGTACACACGCCGTTCTGGACGTTAGTCGTGCTATATTTCAGGGAACTTTGCGTGCCAAAGTCCGAGATAAAGTGGAAGACATGTAGCAAATCCCATAACGCTGACCTTCAGGTCCAATCTAAGCCATGTGGCTGAGGTCCAGAATTGCCCATTGGATTGGTGAAGAGGTACGAGAAACGTTGTGCCGCTCGCAGTCACTTTGGCCGTTAGACCCTGACTCCCGGACGAACCCCCAAGGACCGGCACTCCATAACAAGCACTGGTCAGGGCGGTGGATGGCTGAACAGAAGATGTCAGTCAGCTGACTCGGTCATGGACTGGCTGTTGAGTGACGGCAACCAGGAACCAGCAGTCGCACATGCATCAAACGTGGGACTTTACTCTCGAGCGAGAGAAATCGAGACAGGTGGTATAGATTCGAAGAAGCGATAGACGCACGAAGAAGCGATTAAACGCAAGCCAGCGTTGGGAGTAAAAATACGAAGAACCTTGAGAGCCACGTGGAAGCTTTTCCGTGCACGTGCCCTTCCCGCTCGACCCCAACTGGAGAATCGACTTTTCCACCTTCTACACTCCTGTGGAAATCTGTTATTTTGCACAAGTCGCTGGGTTTCAAGGTTACCCGTCAGTATTCAATCATGGGCAATGCTAGCAAGAGAGCGGAGATGTGAAGACCGACAGTGGCCGCCGTCATGGTCATACGGCCTGATGAGATGTTGCCACTCCATCATCAAGTGCAGATCGGCAGCTCAATGGTATCAGTAAGGTCCCTGATCTCGATGGCAGCGTTCGGAGAGTATCCAGGGCTCCGCATTCTTGGCTGACAGGCGAGAAGCCTTGTCCTCGCCTTGACATGGTTTGCCGATCATTTCACTACTGAAATCGGTATGGCGGGAACGGCCCTCGATTCAACGTTCGGCAAAGGTACCATCTCCACCGTATCTGCCGCAATTCAGCACCTTGAGATGCTCCGTCTCCAATCGGATCATGCGGCCGTCCCTTGGGGACTTCTCGAGTAAGCATAGCCCATGTCTCGTGCACTCCGAAATGGCCCCCTCTCGGATCCAACAGCTACCACTTCGACGGTGGCTGTTATTATCATATAAACGTCTTGATGATTCTAGAGGGTGGCTTGCTAGCCGTGCGGAAATAAGTCGTCAATCGCCCGCAAGCACAATATGGACATATCTTTGGACTGTATCCTGCTTCGCTGTCTGACATTCGTTCGACCAGCACTGTCGACCTCACCTCTCTGTGGCAGCCGCGATTCGCGCAGCCGCGATTCGCTGCCATCTCAACATGCCTTTTTCAAAGCAGCCTCAAGCATGGTTGCTCTATCTTGTCTTGCTGCTCTTTGCTTTCGCCCAGCTAAGCACGGCCGTACCCACGGATCCTGTTCAGCCTGTCGAATTCCCCAAGGGCAAGAGGAAGGCTTGCAGTCCCGACGCTCCCGCCATCACAATTCTGAAAAAGACCATCGGCGCTCCGGTTGACTTTTGTAGATGGTGGACTTCTGAAAAGAGAGATTGGTACTCTCCAATCCCCGATATCTCTTCTCAAGCCCTTAGCCGGGTTTGTCAGTGTGTTGACAAGAAGCCCTCCCTGATCGGTCCGACGAAGACAAGGACGGTGTACCAGCCCACGGTGACGAGCACTGTCAAGGGTCTCAATGCACTACGCAAAGCGGTCTACCATCCAAACATCTTCTGCAAATATTGGACTCGATTGTGAGTATTCGGATCTTATTGATGGCCTGACTCACACAAAAGAAGGTCCAACCACAAATCTAGCCCCCTCTTCAATTTGGGCGTCAAGGATCTCACCTCAGTATGTTCCAAAGTCGTTGCATTCCCTAAGCTTGTCGACAAGGATCCAAAGAAGACTACCAAGTCTCGCAAAGTCACTGGCAGGAAGACTACCAAGAAAGTCACCGCTACAAAGAAAAGCTCCAAAACAGCAAAGACCCCTGAAGAATCAACATCGACGAGCCCGGTATCTTCACAGAGCTTGTTGTCCACACCGTCCTTGGATGCGACAACCACAACGAGCTCACTCGCTTTCCCAACGAGCCCTCCTCTATCTTCACAGAGCTTGCTGTCCACACCGTCCTTGGATCCAACAACCACAACGAGCTCGTTCGCTTTCCCGACGAGCAATTCCACCGTCACCAACTCTACCGCAGGTACGACTTTCGAAGCCAGCAAGGTTGAGCTTAAGCCCGCGGGAACAGCCGTGCTCACAGCCATGGCTCCTCCAGGCACGGACTTGACGAACCTCGACAATCTAACGCCATCGAAAGAGGCAAGTCTCTATTTCGCAGGCGCTCCGGCGGACAATGCAACTGCAGGCACTGCGGCTGCACTGGACATGAAGTTTGCCTATCCATCCGTTGTGCTGGATCATACCGTCTTCATCACTTCCGTTTCATGCAGCGCCAGCGTCATGAGTGTTCAATACAACAACAAGGACGCATACGCAAGGGCCCTGGACTCGTGGAAGATGGACACCAAAGTCATCTTGATCACTGCGTCTGATTCTTGTGGTCTCAATGCTTCCAGCACAGTCTTCTTGTCTTCATCCTTCACATTCGACGACGCCGGAATGATCGCCAAGGTCAAAGGTGCCATCACAGACATGTCATCCGTCTACGCTGCCGTCAACCTGGACTTCGGCGCCGTTGACATGTCCAACGTGACTTATGTTGCTCCCGACTGCGGCGCTCTGCCGGCCAATTCTACGATGAACTTCCCCACAGCAGCCTGCGGCACAAACTTCGACACCAATCTTGATCAGAAGCTAAGATACTAGTCTGGTCTGGACGCTGACCAAGAATCTGTTCTCGCCATCGTTGCCCCTTCGAATTCGACGAGCAAGCTCCAGAAGCGTTTCTTCGGCAAAATCGTCAAGGCCATCTCATCGCCAATCAAGGCGGTTGCGAAGACGGTGGCCACCACTGCGGCGAAGGTGCTGCCAGCTTCGGTCAACAACGCCATCAAATCCGTCACCAATGTCGTCAGCTCAGGCATCTCTGCTTTGAAGTCTTTGGTTCCTCCCCTCAACTACTCGAAGACGATCTCGATCCCTGTCAACATTGGACCGCCGCAGAAAGATCCTTCTCCCTGGGGTAATCAATTCAAGTTCTTCTCTTGGTCTCCTTCCGATGCTAGCACTATAGCGTCGACACAGAAGAAGCTTGATGCTGTCAAGAGTCAGCTTCAAGGCGTTAGCAATCCCAAGCCCAGCATTGACATGTTCTGTGTCGATTGCGGTATCAAGGGCCAATTGAACGCTATCGGCAGTATTTCAGCCTCTCTCACCAGCGGTGTCACCAAATGCGCCATCGAACTCAATGGCAACTTGTACGCGGGTGTTTACATCGGCGTCAATGCCTTTGCTAGCTACGAGAAAGTGTACAACAAGGATTTGATCAGCCAAGGCTTACCCAGCTTCTCCATCCCTGGTATCGTCACTGTCGGACCTAAGGTCACCGTTTCGGTCCAAAGTAGTCTCAAGGTCAATGCCGAGCGTCAGATCTTGGTCGGCGCTTCGCTAAATTGGCCTTCCATCAAAGCCAATCTGGATCTTCTCGACAAGTCAAAGTCTTTCCAGAGTGGCTTTGTGCCTACTATTGACAAAAAGTTCCAAGCTTACGGTGATGTCACTGCGCAAGCTAGCTTGAGTCTCCCAATGGAGCTCTTCTTCGGTATCGATCTGCTCGGAGGGACCATCAAGAAGGGTGTCTCTCTCATTGATACACCACAGGTCACTGCCTCGGCATCTTTCAACATCAATGCCAACTATGGTACTGGTCAATCCAATTCCGTTACCAGCACAAATGGTTGCTTTGGCGTCAAGTATGCTGTGGGTGCCAGCAACGATCTTAGTATGGACATTCTTGGACTGAGCAAAGTCACTCTTCATCATTGGGAGAATCCAGCGCTCGTCGCCGGATGTCTGGGCAGGAAGGTACCCACGCCGACGACCACGACCACGACCACGACGACCACGACGACAACGACAGAAGAGCCCACCCCTGATCCCACGCCTGACACTTCAACTCCAGATGGCTCTAGTGGCGGTGATTCAGGGACAACCGCCGACAGCAGTACACCAACAGACACCCCTCCCAGTCCTGACGGTGGCTCTAGCGACCCCAATGCCACCACTGATCCCGCATCTTCTCCAACACCTAGTACATCAGATACTCCATCGAGTGGGGGTGATGGTAGTGCAGGTGGAGATAATCCATCCGAGGCAGGATCTGGTGGTTCTGGTGGTTCTGGCGATAATGGTGGCTCCACAGGTTCTGATGGCCCAAGCGGATCTGGCGGCGGATCCAACAACCCTTCTGCTGCTGCAAGCTCGGCGACCACAACTACGACGACAACCACAACGACAGCTACTGCCTCGCCAACATCGAACCCGAACAACCCCAAGTGCGGAGATGTATACAACACTCTCGATGGTCGGACATGGCAGATCAATTGTAAGCTGGACTATCCTGGGCAGGATCTTGTACACAAGCCATTCGCCAATATTACTTCGTGCATCGATTACTGCAACGATTATGGTTCAGCTTGCAAGGCAATAGTCTGGGTCCAGCGAGGTCTCGACGAGCAACAATGCTTCTTGAAGAGTTCAACGGCAGTGACCGGCACGGTCGCGTCCGGATTGACTGCCTTTGCAGCGTCGCCCGTCACCTACTCTCCGCTGCAAGCTTGTCCTGCTGCGCACAACCAAGCTTTCCTGGACGCTCAGGGCCAAGTCTATCAAATCAAGTGCGCAACGGATTACACAGGCTACGACCTTGGCTCTTTCTCCGGCTACAGCTCCATGGAAGCTTGCATCAATTTCTGCGATACGGATCCTGACCGCAAAGGTATATCATATGCTTACAACGGAACATACAGGACGCCCTTCTGCTACCCGAAGTACCAGATGACCGACGCTCCTCTCAACAGCACTGTGTACAAGTACAAGATGGACTCTGCTGTCAAGATCTCCAAGCCAGTCTACAAAGCTCTGGGTGCTTGTCCGGCGGTGGACAAGACCAACTTCTACGACAAACAAGGCAACACCTACCGCATCTCGTGCGCTACAACGTACGATGACAATGATATTGTGCAGAAAGATGGCATGAAGAATTTGGAAGAGTGTGTCAACGCCTGCGATTCTACAGCCGGCTGTCTTGGAGTATCCTACGCATACGATGGCTACTATGGCAACAACCCTGCGTGTTTCCTGAAGAGTGCACAAAGCGCGAACCCTCGTAGCAGCAGCTCCTTCTCTTTCACCGTGGATTCCGCCTTCCTGGTCAGCGCAAAGACTTCGATGAAGAAACGCTCTCCCGCACGAGGAGGTCACAAGGGTGCTTTGACGACCACGACAACCAATGCTTTTGGATCCACAGTCGCCATTGTTTCGCCGAGTAAGACGACTACCGTCTCCAGTCTCACCACTGTAACATCAGTGACGAGCATCAAGAAGGGCAAGAAGGCGACCAGCACGTACACAAGCAGCCTGACAGTCAACTCGACTGCTGCTGCTCACGACTCGATATCTACTGTCGAGCCCAATATCCTCGCCGATGTAGTTCTCAACGTCACAATCACCGACGCCACCAAGGCATTCCAGCTTCTTCCCGGTGACGACGGCAGTGTCTATCTGTCCACAAACTACAGTGCTGCCACTGCTATCAAACCTTTTGTGTACGAAGACGGCATCATCACATCCGATCTACAGGAACGTTTCTTTCTCTACTTCCCAGATCTCATGGCCACTTACGGTGCCTCTCGTTTCCGCCTGGCAAAGTGGGGCAAAACCCCCATCGGCGCGAGAATCATCACCCTCATGCCTCTGGAGGTTGGAGGCAGTACCGTCCTGGTAGCCACCGACACTCTCGGCAACTATTTCTTCCCCATCACCTGCGCCTACGACGGCAACGCCCCCTCAAGGTCTTCTTGGTCAAGGATAGCTCAGGCGATCTGTCGTTCATGACGGACAAGAATCTCCGGTTTATCATGACTGGAGGTGTTGTGGCAGAGTGCAATCCCGTGTCACTGACGGCGGACGGAGTCTCGACGCTGGCGACGGCTCCTGAAGTGACTGATTCTAGCGGGAATGGTCCTACTGATGGGAGCGGCTCGACTGACGGAAGCGGTTCGACTGATGAAAGTGGCTCCTCCTCGGGGTCGGAGAGTGGAAGTTCAACGGACAATGGTACGAGCACGGCCACTGATGGAGGAGATGCTGCTGCACCAACAGCTTAGATCTTCTGACTTCATCTATATTACCTTTCATAAATTATTCCCTCATGTTTCCGCATCAGCAATGCTAGCATCGAATGTAGCAGAGGCCTACCGCACACACGGTGCGATTCGGTACATGAAGTTCCTCACAGAGTGGTATGGCCTTTGTCAGAAGAAGCTCTGTGTAGCTGCACTCCCTTGTCATATTCACCTGCCCATGGCTGCGTGTCGCTGCGCAAATGGAAATAATCTCTGTTTCGAAATTCTCGATTTGTGTGCATTGCTGCCCAAGACTACCCAGACTACCCACCCTGCCCGACGACGCTTTCGGAAGGAAACCTATGAGTATACCCTCTCGCTGAAAACCCATTACAGACCAGTCTAGTCAGCGTTGAGCTGTGTCAAGGCTACCTTTGCGACCTGCCAGACGCACTCCCCACTCCCGCCAGTCCCCGTGACCCTGAAAGCGAATTTGTCGGGTGTATTCGACTCCTCGAACGTAATCTCAAATTGTGTCGTCTGCATATTGGTCGGAGCGGACGGTATGGTGGCTTCTGGACCAAGGGTGGAGTTCCAGATGGATCTTCCATTGTGGAGAAGCTCCTGGGTACAGGTGCTGTTTCTGGTCCAGCCGAGTTGGCTGAAGCTGATGCGGTACGGTCTCGGGGCGTAGATGGGGCTGGATCTCTGGGAGATTTCGGCTGCGTTGGCAGAGGTGCCGTTGGTCCCGGAAGTGCTCAGACTGACCATGTTGCCGACAGGATCACCAGACATGGAGACGGAGACCGTGCCACTGACGTAGGACCAAAAGGGGAGGTTGAGGGTGTCATACGCTCCGTCACTTGTCACGTACCCGCTGCCGGAGAAGTAGGGGTTCCTGAAGTAGTTGGCTGCTCTGGGAGTGCGTTTCCCCACAATAGCCTTGCAGTTGGTCTTGATGTCTGCGACACTCATGGCGGAGAAGGGGCTGGCATTATTGATGTTCCTATAAGTGTTAGGGTCAAGCAGCCAATATTGATGAAGAGGACGACTTACTGAGTGAGAACAAAATTGCAGAACCCCTTCGGATCAGAAACAACGTTGCTCATGGCGGTGAGTGCCTTGTTCTTGCCCGCTTTCGCCTTTGGTAAGGTGGACTTGGCCAAAGTTGGAGTCGCGAGTAGACATGGACAGCCTGACACCAATGACGACGCATCGATGGCCGGTAAAGGTGATAGTCTTTCGTTGCTAGAGGGCATTAGCGAGGCTACAGTCCTGGGCCTATGACATACATGTTCAGAAACTAGTAACAGGCCAGGAGTGGTTCTCTGAAGGCAGCGTTGATCTTGCCAGTGGTGTTGGCGGTGACATCAGGATTACAAGAGGCCCCCTGTGTCCTGGCGAGTCTCGAGGACGCTAGCGGAAGCCGCTGTGAGAATTGCAACTGTGCTGAGGACTGGACGCATGATGGATGGAGCGCTAGGCGCTTGCGAGTTCTTCTGTCTTCGAGGTGGAGATCCAGCTCACTTATAGTCTCCCAATCCAAGCCCACGTTGGGTGCCATCACGCAGGTATTGCAGCCAAGAGTAAACTATTGATTCAAGGTCAGCTACCGCTTCGCCGCTCCATCGTCAGCCTGGAGACACTGTGCCTCATAACGGGGGGAGAAAGCGGCTGCATGCCTCACGAGGTCATTTTTGCTGTACTCTAGCCCCCCGGAAATAGAGATCTTAGTCAAACTCAGTCGAGACCAAGAGAAGAAAGCAGCCAGAGGCCAGCCGGTAATTTGCGAAAGGCTCGACGATGCAACGTCTATTGAGTCAAAATTCAACAGGAATACCAGTGTGGCCCAGCTCAGCCGCAATGGGCAATTTTCCCGTGTGGTGCATCATTGGCAATCTGAGACGAGACAGGACAGACAATCCGATTGTTCCGGTTTCGACTAGGTAAGGATAATATGTACCTCGTCGTTGCATACGCTTCGAGTCTAGCTGAAATGTTGAGGATTGCAGCGAACGAAATGGACACCCGGTCGGCTGAGTCAGTCACGTACAATTTGCAGTCACGTGGCGGCACGACATACATCCTTGACATGATCCATCCTTTACTACTCACAATGAAGAGTGTTGGACAGCGTCATTCAAGGATCTTTCTCATCCCATCAGCTTATGCTAGCGATTACCACCTATGCCACAACATGCTGCAGACTGTGTCATGATTCCAACAAGGGCACTCTATGCCGAGATCAACATCAACGGCGCATCAAATGGATGTCCTTGGGCTGTGAATGTTGAGAATTTGCTCAGCTCTCAGTCTGCATAAATCGGCGTGAATACAGTGCGGTCCCCTGTGTCCTAATGCTCATCCCCGGACTCATCCTGTCGTTATTTCATGAAAGAGAAGTCCCCAACAGCGCCTCGTACATTTCCATCGTCACAACCTCGCCTATACTGTCCCATTCCCGTGCGAGCTGTTGGTACAGTACAGGCATCAAGTGGCTCGACAGGGTGTCCATGGCGGCCTGCCTCAAGCGCGCCTTCTCCCTCTTGTTCCAGTAGTGTCTGACGAACTTGCCGAGGTGAATTTCCTCTACATCTAATTCGCGAACGGACTCGGCGTAGCTGTAACGTATATAATTCGAAAATGCGGCTTGCTCGCGTGGCCACTCCATGCCCCATCTGGAACAGTCTGGATATTTGACGTCTGTGGTGCACAAGATCCAGTCACGCATGAGCTGCTCAAAGTCTGGAGTGTTTTGAGTGATCATGAACCCCGTATTGAAAGTAGTATGGCCACGGATATCCTTGTGGATGTTCAGGCCGCGGGCTCCGGTCACTGCGGTCGTAGACGTCACATTCCAGTGGTCTAGGAGAGCTTCGAGGGGGACTCGTAGATCGGTGAAGATGATGTCGGCATCGAGTGTGAGGACAAACTGGCATTCGTCTCGGATGGTCATGCGGTACTGCTCGAACGGCTTGACCCAAGCATTGTGTAGACCTTTGTGCTCCGGTACTTGAACGTACTTGAATTTGTACCCATGAAGCTTTGCTAGAAGGCGGCAGTCAGCACAGATCATTGAAGAATACCGCTGCATATCATTTACAATAGCTCCAGTGGTTCAAGTATCCCCAAGGATTGGGTGAATCTTCGTACAGAGGATTCTGATTCGGATCCCAAGGCCTAGTATCCACGCTCAAGATACACATCTTCTCCCCTACCGGATTGGACGAATAATGTCCTAATTCGTTCCGCCCTATGCCATATTCTCTTTCAAAGTTGACATCCGGAAGTGCGCCTCGCAAGGCCGCTATCAATCCGTCTGGAAATTCTTTGGCGTCCATCGCAGGCGCCGTTAAAGGCGTGTATTCTGGGACTGCTGGATTTGCTGCGCTGTCCATTGCCATTGATGAGCTATACAAGTGTGAGTGATGTTCGCTAGTAGTCTTATGTGGGAGCTCTTACTGAGTCTGCCCGTTGCCTGCCCTGTACTCGCCAAGTAGTGTCCCAAGCAGAAAAGTGATGAAGCAGAGACCGCATGTCACAAAGACCTTTGACAAGCGTCCGGAGAACAGAGAATTGCGCCTGGAGTACACCATGGGTGTTACCTTCAAAGCAGACCACTCTTCATCCTCGTCAATTGTATTGTCGTCCGCAGCCGTGAGGGGTTTGTAGTGCATGACAGTCGCTTTGATTCCGACACAACACCACTCTGCTTGGAAAGCTTCTTGTGAAAGATTGTTGCTGCAAGTAACAAGCCGGGCGATTGCGTACGTCGATGTATGTGCTGACTTTGTTTGCACTCGACATTTGCGAAAAGACGTTGCCTTTAGGGGCGACGAGGGGCTGATGGCCACGCACGTTGTGCCGTCCCTGCATAACGGCCGTGCATGCGCAGCGGCCCATGGTGAGATTATCAGAACAGAGGCACTGCGATGTTGCCGACCCAGCAAGATATGAGTCTTGGAATCGAGATTGATGTCGTTGCGTTGCAGCTCAATTGCTGCTGGGACACAAGAAAAGTCTCTCCGCACGTCATACGATCCGTGGTTGCAAAAGGCTTCACACCATTCGAGCCATGACATGACATTCTGATTACATACAAACATTATTTCTTGTTTTTGCCGTCGATACTATCAGAATACGGCTTGTCATCATCAAAAGCTGTGCTACAACCGCTGTCGAAGTCTTCATCTCCAATGCTGGCGTTACGTCCCATCGCTTCTTCGGTTAGCAGCTCCGGATATTGTGATCTAGACCTGCCGAGATATCCAAGAGTCCGAAACCTCGATCGCCTCTTGCTACACCGGCTTCTTGAGCAAAGAAGGGTGGTGAGGGCGATCAGTAAGATGCCGCCGACAGCACCGAGTCCAGCAGCGGTTGGATGTGACTCCACCACCTGTTGCCGTGTGCTGTCCAATTGCGTCTTGACCTTGCCGAGGAGAGACTTCCTAGACTGGCTGGCTCGAAATTTTTGCCAGGCTCGAGAGAGTTCGGCGGTGTCGACTGTACCATTCTGCGCTCTCGCGGGTTTGCTTGTCACCTCACCGGTCACCAAGTCGAGGATTCCTGTCCGGGAAAGCACCTGATCATGGTTGTCGATTGGGAAGACTGCAACATGCCTCGTACCAGTGCCCACGAAGCAACTGTTCTCAAAGCCAACATGTGGTACTTCGGCCCAGAAATTGTCCATGCTCATGTCGGCGGTCTCATTCGAGGCGAGCACAACCCAAGAGCGGATCTCTGTGGCACCGTTCCAGCTGAAGTACACTGTGTTGTTTGGAAGGCTGTTGCCAGCGTCGTCCTCGAGCTGAATAGAGTAGATGCTTGTGTTTGCGTTGAACACGTACTTGGACTCAGGTCCCGGCGCGATTCGTGGTAGCCAGAGGGGAGATCCTGTGAAGTTGACCTTTAAAGCGCGGTAGTTATCAGCGCTGGCTCGATCCAGGCTCATGGGGCCAAACGCAACATCCCAAATCACAGTCCCGTCCTGCAAATACTCGGTCCAGCCTGGATCGTTGCCATAACCTAACAGCACATTGCCAGGGCGAGGTCCATCATCCAACACCTGCATACTACCTTCGCGCACCGAAGCCACTTGATTGGTGCCCATGTAGGTATGTTGGAGGGTGACTGTCTTTCGCTCGTAGTCAAGCTCAAGGATGATGCCTCTCGAGACGGGATCTTCCGCCCTGTTGTATCGATTGTTCCTGTCGTCGTAGATTGAGAGCCGAGTTCTCTCTGCATTCACCCAGCGAGCCATATGCTGGTATCGGAAATTGGTTGCAAGTCCGCCACTTAGATCTTGGAAACCATTGCGGAGACCTCCAAGTCTCCAGATGACCTCTCCAGTAATCCCTGAGATGTAGTAGACGGCACACGTATGCCTAGCACTGATCAGGTAATTGCCCATTTCATCCTTCTCAACACTGTTGATGTGGAAGTAGTCCCAAGCGTGGTTCCAGGCTCGCCCTTCCCCTTTTGAATCGGGAAACCAGTCGTCAGCTTCCTGGATGTCGACGTGTTTTGAGGCCTGCCACTCGAACAAGAGTTCCCCAGTGGCCAGATCTATCTCTTGGAAATATGAGTCGAGGAGCCAACCATCGGTGATACCATAGGGACTCAAATCGTACGGTAATTCCTTATAGACGCTTATGATGGCGGTGCACTGCGGCGTGACGAACATCTCGTGGGCATCCGACGAGTCCGAGAAGTTGCCGATCGCCGTGATGTTGTAGGCCAGTTTGTAATTCTTGTCGTACTAGACAGTCGTTAGCGGATATATAGGATGAGAGGCTACATTCACGCACCATGTACCACCTGCCGTGTTTGTAATTGTCGTAGTGGTCGCCGGTCCACCAGGTGATGTACTCGGTGTCTCCGCAGCGTTGTACCGTGGGACCTACAGTGGCCGGTCCATGGACCGGCCCAATCCAGACTGTCGACAGAGAGGCAGCGTCCAGCATCAAAGGTGGCTCGTATCGATATGTTGGGCCGATCGGAGCCCACAGGATGTATTTGCTGGGCGAGACATCGCGCGAAGGAGGCGTGAGAACATTTCCGACGGGACCGCTTAAATCGGGGTTCGACAGGTACTTTTGTCTGGTATATGTGCCGAAATTCCCAAGGAGGAACTCGCTGCTGTTCTGAAATGGTGCGACGTCGGCGACGACGAGCGCTAGCAAATGAGTCAAGCCCACCCAAAGAAAGATCAGAGGTGTAGCGCTCTGGTGACGCATCGTATGTCTGCCGGCCTAGGAGGTCAATGTCGATAGAGGTCAACGCCTCGCGGGGCTGCAGAGTTATTATATCGGCCAGAGCCTGGGAGAGGGTGAACAGAGGAGACCGAAAGTAAACATGCCTACTGTGTTACCTACCGGCTTCGGTCCCATTGCCCCTACAAATAACGAAGCGTTGCCAAGTTGCGGAAAGAAGAAGACGTTGAAGCATCATTTTCCTCCGCCCGCTCCGGCTTAGTAACGTGCGTCGCACAACAGCCTGGGTGGTGTGCAGTACAGCAGGTAGCTAATGGTGGCTTCAGATGACACAGTGGAGACACAAGGGTCCGACGTGCGGATGATCGTCCAAGGGCCAGCATGTCGATTGATGATGCGGAAGAATTGCGTGAAAGGTGGAGGTGGAGGAGGTCAAGATCTACTGTATGATCGGCGGGACTTTGGCCTCGATCGGATCGCCCTCCCTCATTTCTAGGTAAATTCTAATAACCCCGGGAAAACTGGGCCCAATAATGGGGCCAATGCCCAATCTCCGGCCTGGCGACTCCTGAGCATGCTTTTTCTTTTTCTTTTCCTCGCGGTTCGTCACACTCTGTATGCTGTAGCTGCCGCAAATAAGTGTGCGCACGCTCCGCAGCCGTGCCTCTGTCAGGACCATCAACTGGCCTGTAGCACGGAAGCATCTGCTGGTCTTACCGCTTCCAGTCTGTCCCGCTCACATTTCGAAGCCTCACATTCACGCATCCCTTCCGAAGTGTCGGGCACTGATGGCGATAGTCAGGGTAAGTCAAAGCTGCAATTCGATCCATTGCTGCTACAGCATCAGTATCAGCAATCAAGGGCTATCAATTATCGTGATGCTGCAACAGTGGCTTATCGGAGGATGCTGCCGGTGCCCAGACACATGCGTGGCTACAACGGTCTCGCCGCACCGTTGAGCCAGGACGACCCCTTTAACTAGGCGACCCCTGTGAAGTACTGAAGCAGCTGTTAAGCCATGTCATCACTGTTAATCGCACGCATATTTCCAAACAAAGACAGCCCCGGTCAGTTCCTCCACCAAATTGCTTGACCATGAAAGGCGGATACGAACCACTGGACTCATCCGCAAAGGCTGAAGACCGTCTCGGTCGAGAAGAGGATGCTGGATTGTCGAAAGACATCGCCACCGTCTTCGCCAAATGGCAGGACAAGTCTCCGGCAAACCTCCTGGCATCATCCGGTAATATACTGGACACCCTGGAGCACAAGGCTGAGCAGGTCTCGCGGCGAATATCCAGGTCCACCAAGATAATAATTTGCTGTCTCATCGTCCTGAGCGCCATTTTGAGTCCAATTCTTCTCATCACGCAGAGGCAAGTTTGCGGTTCTGAACAACGTATGGTAAGGAGTAGCTAACAACCGGCAGCATTCGTTCAGGACCCCTAACGGATAACATCCCGGCTACACTGAAGCATATGTCATGGAATCCATCAATGCTACCGGCTTATCCTGTGCTGGATCAATTGAGATCGAGTGGCGATCTGAGCAGCAAGCTTTTTCCGACTCCGCTCGGAGCAAAGGTGGTGGTGCTAGATGTCGATACAAGACCCTGGGACCTACATGATACGACGAACCTGACGCAGATCTCCTATGGGAGACTGAACCACTATCTCTACGCCAAAATGCACGGCTATGACTACAAGTACATCAACGCCCCAATAATCCCAGGCGAAATCCGACAGACGTGGGTCAAGATAGATGCGATCCGGAAAGTCCTGCAACAAGGCTACCAGTTTGTGGTGTTCACAGACTATGACATTGTCTTTCCACATCTCAAAATACCGATCGAATGGTTCTTGGATTACTGGAAAGTCACCCCGGAAATCATCCTCACCGTCGGGTCGGTCCCCAACCGAACGGACAAGTACGATCAGTTTCATCGCCACTTGAGTATCAACTCGGGGTTCATGGTCGTCCAGAACGCACCACAGGCACTTGACATGCTCAAAGACTGGGCCGAATGTCCTTCCGAAGTCAAGTTTCCTGGCTGCGCAAAGTGGAAGTTGACCTATTCCCACGAACAAAATGCGTATGCAGATTACATACGCTACGAATACCCCAACACGACGCGCATCATCGATTGCGATGAGGTCACGTCTTCTGAATTCATGAAGATGCCTAATGCCAAGAAATGCAGAGGGACCTTGGTCCAGCATTTTTGGGCTAAAAAAGATGAAGTAAAGGCCGCGGTACAAGCGTCGATAGCCAACTTGGTATTGCCAGAGGTGGTACGTGATTTACAGGATGAAGTTGTATCGCATATAGTATGGTAAAATAGAGAGCAGACCGTAATGTACAGGAGAATGTCGCAGTGCAACCCAGGCGGAGAAACTGGAAGAATATAGGTAAACATGAATGACGCCCCGGTGCAGGGTCCAGCACAACACGTGCGGCTAAGCGCTTCCTGCTCGATGATTGGTCGATGGGAGAGCTTCCCTCCGCAATCCGTGACCATGCTCGCTTGTCCTGTGCCCTCTACATCCCCATGCGCACCTCGCCGTCTGTCCGTCTAAAACACTGGCAGCACGAACATTGAGCTCAGTAACATAGCTGCACTAGCAATTGCACCCGTGAAGTACAACTTCGCCAGGTCCGGTCTGTTTCGAGGCGACACAATCCGCGACGCTCGAAGCACCGCATGCGACGTTCCGAATAGGCCTTCGCCATGGCCCGAAAGGCGCGTCAGAAGATCAGCTATGGTACATGGCTCGTATGACTTGGTTACTTATTGACGACTGATCTTGTGTCATAGTCCTGCCATTAGCAAAGTCCGCCGGCGGCCATCGTCTCGGCGTCAATGGTCTCGCGCTTGACCCGACTAATGCCGTCCTGTAAGTCAGCCTCCTCTGGACGAGGATTCGAGCGCGGTCTAATACTCCACAGGTACTCCGGTGGTCGTGACGGCGTTATTTGCGCATGGGACACACACCTGAACCTCCAAGACCCTCAGAGCCCACAGCCCGACGGCGCAAAGAAGCCCGCTAGTCCCGAAACCACATTCCGGCAGCAGGTCCAGGCGCACACGAATTGGATCAACGATATCGCCCTGGTGCAATCCAACTCAGCCCTCGTTTCCGCGTCTTCAGACATATCAGTCAAAGTCTGGCGCCCTGGCGCCCAGGACCCTATCCCTCCTCAAACAGTTGGACTACATTCAGACTATGTGAAGGTGCTAGCGGTGCCGGATACGCACGAAAGTTGGATTGCCAGTGGTGGTCTCGACCGCCGGATCTGTTTGTGGGACCTCAGCGGATCCGGTCAGAAGCTCAGCATAGACGTGGCTGAAGATGAGGGGGGCACGGGTAACAAGGACAAAGGCAGCGTCTACGCACTTGACGTTACTCCCAATATCCTCGCGAGTGGTGGTCCTGAAAGCGTCGTACGCGTGTGGGATCCGAAGAGCGGGAAACGAATCACAAAGTTTGTGGGCCATGTGGACAACATTCGCGACATCCTCATCAGCAAGGATGGAGAGACCATCATGACTGCAAGTAGCGATCAGACCGTGAAGGTTTGGAGTGTCACAGCTGGCCGGTGTATGCACACACTGACCATGCATGATGCGAGTGTGTGGTCCCTGTGGTCCGATGACCCTTCCTTGTCTGTCTTTTACTCTTCGGACAAGAGCGGCCTCATCGCAAAGACCGATGCTAGAGGCTGTGCTGAGCTCGATGAGGGTTTGAGCATAGCGGTTGCCCAAGAGCACGAGGGTGTACATAAGCTCGTGTCTGGCGGCGACTACATCTGGACGGCGACCAGTAGGCCCAGCATCAATCGTTGGGACAATGTTGACACTACGAATGCTGAGGCAAACTTTCCGGAGAACTACCGGGCTCATCGCTTCAGCGTCTCGACAACACGTTCCAAGCTGACGTCAAGCACGTTCCAGAACCAGACTACTAGCCTGACCCGACAGAACAAAAAGCAGATACCACTCAAGCATGTATTGAGATTGAGTAATACCGCCTTTTTCCCTACACAAGTCTTCAGCGATGCCGACACAAGCAACGATCGTGGCCCTCGCAGAGGTACTGTCCAAATACTTGACGCGGAGCAGCACGTAGCGCAACCCATCCACGCAACCCCGGAGTCCGCCATCGAAGGACAAAACGGCTTGATAAAGCATATCATGCTCAATGATCGACGTCGTGTTCTGACGCTGGACACAGCTGGAGAGGTCATCATGTGGGATCTTCTGAAGGTAAGCCAGAACGGCCTTTCGTTACAGATCAAGCTAAATACATGCAGTGCGTACCCATAAAATCTTTCGGAAAGCGCCACATGGAAGATGTACAGCCGGAGGTGAGCACCATGGAATCGGTGCCCAATTGGTGCACAATCGACACGCGGACTGGATCTCTGGCTATTACGCTGGAGGAGAATACTTGCTTTGACGCAGAACTATACGCGGACGAGATGGAAGAGTATCATGATATTGAGTTCAAGGATGACCAGAGAAGTAAGATGAACCCTCCAGTTCCCTATGCAGTGAAATTGACAGTATGTAGTAAACCTTGGCAAATGGGTGCTGCGCTACCTTTTCGATAGCATAATTGCTGAAGAAATCAAACGCGATGTGGAATATCGGCAACACACCCTGGCTTCGCATCAAGCCCAGCGCATGGAACGGGCGAACGCGCCTCTGGGCATTCAGATTCCACCACTTCAGACGGATTTCAATGGCGTCGGTGATGCGGGGTCGGATGCGACACCGAGACCGCACGATGCTGCTCGGAGCCCCACTACGCCAGGTCTTGCCATCTCATTGGCAACGCCGGGTGGTTTGATGCAAGCCAATCATGCTGTTTCGAGAGATATAGGTAGCGCCATCGCTGAAGAACAACCACAGCCCAGCGCCAATGGAGAAATTAATGGTCTCAATGCCAACCGACAATCTGGCGATTACTTCTCCGCAAACGCCTCACCCAATCCTGCTGCTTCACCACAGCCAGCCAAAGAACCTACTACACCGGCTGCGGTCCCTGTTGACGAAGGGAAGAAGTCGTCAGAAGAGCCCAAAGATGGCGAAAACAAAGACACACCCAGCAAATTTGGCAAGAAGTTCCGCATGAACATGACGTTCAGTATGAAGAAGCTAGGACGCACGTCAACGTCTGAGAAGGAGAAGCCTGCCGAGGAGGAGAAGAAGGAGGACAACGAGAGCGATACGCGTTCCAACAAGACCAGCGACTCCCGGCAAGTGGACGAGAATTTCCTAGGTGTCGTGCAGAAAATTCACTTTGATTACCGAGATGCTCTGGCACAGAAGGCACAAGCACAGTACGCCCAAGACGCGGCAGGCGGTGCACTCGGAGATGCCAAAGATGTCGACCTGGAGACACTGATCCAACCGAGTCTACCATCTGAGACGCCCGTGCTCAAACCACCTCAAAACACCACCATTTTGATTCAAGAAGATAGACCCGAAGCTGGTGGTGTTGCCGATCTATTCGAGGGTACCGTTGGGGGGCTTCTTGACCATATTGACACAATCGAAAGGGTGGCTCCAATGTGGTTGGGTGAGGTTCTGCTCAGGAACCAGATCCCGATCAAGGATGTTGTCAAAATCAGCTTCGTACTAGACCCGTGGAAGGGGGAGCTCCCCATTATTGCCACAGATGGGTAAGATGATATAAGACTAGTTTGGATGACAAGAGCTGACTTGGGCAGTAACAATCGCCTGAATGCGAACAGGATGCTTCGGGCAAGGAAGATACTTGCTTACGTCGCTGAACGGATCGAGCCGGCCCCATCCGATGGCATTTACTATGACGATGAAGGAGAAGCAGTACAACCAGAAGACTATCTGGAATTGTGGTGCAACAACCAGCGAGTACCTCCAAAGATGACACTTGCGACCATTCGCGCTCAAATCTGGAGAGGCGGAGGAGATGTCAGTCTTTACTACAAAGCCAATGGAAGGAGAAAAGTCGGACCTGCGCCTGCGACTGTCACGACACCGGCAGGTCCAGAGGAGGAGGTGCGAACAGAACAAGATGAGACGCCGGCTACATGATTGCATGTCTTGGCTAAGGCACGAAATCTTTGGTCGCCACGAGGAACAAAATGTGTCAAGTTTCATCTATCCGTGTTGTTGGAATCGATACCACAGAAGCGTTGATAGTCTACAGTTCTCATGAGTATTCACCTTCGCATGAGATTGACACAAAAGAGAGACCGACCCAATCACACGTGAGACTCACATGTCAAATTGCCTCTCACTCATTCATCAGCAAACCTGGCGCCCATATAACTTCACACCTCACCCACTTTCTCGGTTCTTTTCTCTCAACAGCCAACATCAGCACTAGAACAACCCCTCTTATCTTTACACCCACCGATCAGACATGCCCCCCAAGCAGGCCAACAACTCCAGCATGTCCAACATCACCTTGACCGACCGCGAAGCCGCCGTCATGGGGGCCGTCCTCGCCATCATGGATGGACCTGCCTTCACAGTAAGAAGCACCCCACCACTTTGACCACACCACCGACTGACACATTATCCCCGCAGGCAGAGCAATGGAAGTCCGTCGCCGCTGCCGCAGGCATCACCAACGGAGAAGTCGGACGCAACGCCAAATTCGCATTCGGGTCTGCCAAGAAGAAGCTCGGTGTCAAGGGGGATGGGACGAAGAGCGGCGAAGCGGGAAAGGGGGCGAAGGGGAGGAAGAGACCTGGTGGTAATGAGGCACCGGGCTGATCTGGTGGGGGTGGTGAAGGCTGACCTGTTGCTAGGCGAGGATGAGGACGAGGTTGAGGTCAAGGACGAGGTCAAGGATGAGGACGTGGATAGCGCGGCGGAGGGGAAGGATGAGGAGGTTGGGAAGGCTGGTGCGGGGAAGACGGGTAAGGGGCGTGGGAAGAGGGTGAGGAAATAGAAGGGATGAGGATGGCGTGAGTGGTTCGGGAGAAGTTGGCAGTGGGGAGGAAGTGCCGCTGGCAGTCCAATGTGGCGGTGGGTTCGCGATGTCGATTGTTCAAAGGCATGACGCTGGGCAAAGGCGCCCGCGGGAGAATTGCTGGGTTAATGCTGGTAGAAGATCGAGTCATGGAAATTCATACTCAAGGCTATCTGCCTTTCACTCATGGTATCATGCGCCATATCCAATGCATTTGCCTTCAACGCCACGCTTGAAGTGATTTTGACCCACGCAACACCACACTACCATCGCCCATCAACCCAGTGTCTTGAGCTTTGCCTTCTTCTTGACCCCACCGGTCTTGCTTCCGCCCTTCTGAAAGTCCCTCCAGCTATCGATCCTCCCCTCCCTTGTCTTCTCCCAGTTGTTCTCAAACTCCCTCTTCCTTTTCCTCTGCTCCATCTCCTCTTCCTCTTGCTTCTTCGCCCTTCCCTCCTCCTGCATCTGCGCCTTCATCTGCCTCTGCCGTCTCTTCTCCTCGTCCATCAACACCCAGACCGTCTTGGCTCTCCACGCGGCGATGAATTCGTCGTCGGGATCTTTGACCTCTTCGTCGTCCACTGTCAGTTTTCGCTCCCGCATCAGAAGCATCCGCGCGTCTGCTATGCTTTCATCCAGTCTCTCCCTTTGCTTCTCGTCCAATAATTGCTGTTGCGCTTTGGCGAGGCGGTCGAAAGCGTCTGGAGCTTTTGGATTTGAGGTCTTGTCGGGATGTATGAGGAGGGATTTGGTGCGGTAGGTCTTCTTGATCTGCGACTCGGGGACACCAGGCTGGAGGTCGAGTACTGCATAGCCGTTCAGGCGAAATTCAGTGAGGATCCGTTCGATTTCGGCGTCTTTGTCGAACTCTTTGCCATCCTTCTCGAGCATGGCCAGTAGCTCAGACTCTGTCTTGGAGTCCGGCGCAGCCATCAGCGGTGGATCTGTGACGGGCATCGTGAATGACCAACTAGTCGGTAGCGACGAGGTGGGATGAAGAGTCAGAGTTTGAATTGGGAAATAGCCTCTCTACTGCGCTCAATGGCCTTCGCAACTGACATTCACTCCAAGTATCGATAAGGTTACTTTTAGCCGCAAGTGGAGCCAAGCTTGTTTGGGACCCGTCCTGCCAAGGACTACCTTTGCCAAGAGCACCCCGACGACTTCGACCATGTGGATTTTGCATGTGACTCGCATTTGAATTCATAAGCATCTAATAGATGGACATGACTTGGACAGTCACGGGCAAGTGTACCCAGCGATCAATCAATTCGCACTCGAATCGCACTCAGAACCAGAAGAACACCAACCAAACAATTGCGCAACATATACCACGGCGTCGGTATCCCTGACAGAAAATTCGTCCTTGTGGCCCATCATTAACCATCTTCTGGTGTTCAGGCTTCGATGCTCAGCGTCTCCTCAGTCTGCGTCATTTCTCGTCCTCGCCAGGCGCGCAGCCCGAGCTAGGCACATAATCTGGACATTTGTCCGCTGTCGAGGCGCTGGCGGGAATTGTTACCCTGCAGCGGACACGGACTCGGTTGCTGTCCGGGTTCCATATCAAGACCTGCGACATCCAAGATCCATCGTCCCTCATCCCAGTGAAGAACTGGTCGATGACCGAGTCAAGATTGGCTTCGATCATGGGGGTCGAGCTGCATGCGTTCTTGCAGGTCGCTTTGACGCCTCGATTGCCTGGGTAGTAGAAGTTGCCCCCTGCATTGTAATCGGTAATGATGGTAGCAGTGCAACTTTGCGGCGTATTACCATTGACCGGTCCCGAGACTGAAGGACCCTGACCCTGGTCATTCTGGACGTAAGACTTGATCATTGTCTGGTTGTTGTTGGATATCATATTAGCGGAGTTGCCTGTGTCGGTGACGACGTTCTTCGCAGCGTCCTTCAGGGCCAAGCTGACCATAGGTCTGGCGCACGCTTCGCCCGAAAGATTGACACCATTGATAGTGCACCTTGTGTTCCGCATCCAGGTAGCGAAAGCATTGACATTGTGGGTGCCGAAGTTGTTGCTTGTGAGAGTCAACCCATTCTTCGAATAAGTGTTCCTGTAATAGGTCCCATCGAAGTTGTAGCCTGGGAAGTCGTCACCGTAACCACGGCAGACGCACAGCCCAGGGAGCAGAGCGTAGGTCAAAGAAGTGGACTTCATTACTACTGCTTCGGGAATGTAGTTGGAGTCAAGCGAGGTCGGAGGGAAAGTAGAAAAGATCTGTGCAAGGAAGGTGTTGCTGGTATGGTCACACTGGAGGCGACAGAAGCTCATATTTATAAGGCTCCTTGACCGAGCCGCTTCATCAAATACCTAGGGCCGCTACCAGGTCGCTTGCGAGCAATACGCCTGACTCTACCGCTACAATTCTGCCTCCCGTCGTGTAGGATCGCTGGAGCCCCCAACGCCGTTGCTTGGGGTCGTTCCAGGCCGCTACACATGCACGCCAGCACGCCACAGTAGCATCGCCGGAGGCCTCTGTGGCAACCTGAGCATGGAGAAAGAGCAGGTAGGGTCGGCACGCTCGGCTTACTGAGAGTCGGTGGTCCACAGCCGTATCATTCGGCCGGAGGCGAAGGACGTAGCGTGCGGACGTGGCCGAGCTAAGACCGGCGCAACCCAGTCTAATGCTCGCCCACGAGTGTTTGCTTGTTTTCTGCCACAGACTAATGGTCTTGGACAGTTCGACCTGCGGAGCAATATGGGGGATGGGATAGCCTTCAAGGGCCTAGACCGGTGGAGCTGCTGTGCAGTCCCGGCCCCGCTGCCCAGGACGCCGCCGCATTTACACTGTCGTGAGGTCGTAGCGTCATGCAGATCTAGCTCTGCTCATTGTCCACTCGAGGAAGCTCTTGGTGTGGTCAGCCGAGGGCGAGCTTCCTTCGCTTCTCCAGATCAGGATATTGCAAGATTGCAAGAAGTATAGCTGGTCACTGTGGCTGGTCGGCCTTTGTCGCTTCGACGAGAGAAATCACTGCCTCGGCAGCCTCGTGGGGCGCTGTTTGTCTGTCATTGGTGGCAGATGCACAGACTGTCACACCGCTGCATCCCGATGGACCATTGAAGCGGATGGTGCTGTGTAAAGCTCTCGCACGCCACTAGCATTCGTCTTCTGAAATGCATTCTCGTGTCCACATTATTGACCAAGGCCTTTGTTTTACACACCAGAACGATGAGTGACTCGAAGACGTCATACTCGGCACTGAAGGCTTGGCAAACCTGCACAGGACTGTCCATAGCGAATGGAAGGGTCGCTCCCATGGCTCTGGCTGCTATTTGCATCCTTCTTCACCGGTTGTATTTTTAGTGTCCGCCTCTGGAAGCTGATCATACTGTACGCTAGACTCCGCTTGAGATCACGGGGCGTACGCGAAGATGTGGATTCGTGCCAGTCGCAGGCCCCCTGCAGCATCGGTAGAAAGGTCAATCTGCCATACCCGTGTGGCCCGTCGATTGAACGAAGGTGATGTTCACTGGACCACCACAACTTGGTACCTGTGAATGTTCCACCAAGATTCAAAACGTACATGTTGGGCCGCGTCTGCAGATGCCGTACACACAGTGATATGAATGACCCCTAGGGAAAGTGGTGTGCGCTAGGGGGTGTCAAGGGTGCGGCGCAAAGAGGAGTCACGCATTTCCGAGCTGATGGGACGCAAATGGTGCGCCTGGATCTTCTAACCATTTCGTGTAGCGCGAAACTAGACTGCAGGAAGAACAAAGGAGGACCAGTGATAGGGCAAAGACATGGTACCAAGAGATTTGGTGCGAGCTGTTGTAATGGAAGGCTGGTACAGCTTCTCTGGTACTGAAGAACTGGTACTGATGAGTCAGCGCACGCACAGTAGATAAATCGGTTATTGTAACTCTCTAAATAAAACACACATCTCTCGATCCGATTTGCTAGTTATAACAGGTTATAAGCCTAGCGCTTCTACAAAAGCACTTAAAGCTATAGCAAATTAAGCGTATTATTATTAAAAGGATTACTAAGCCGCCTACACTGAATTCTAGACTAGCTATATTAAGATAAACACTTATAGTAGCCCGTATTAACTCTTTAATTAAACAGTTTAAACGGCTTAAACAAGCTAATTATATTAATTAAATTAATAGGCCTTTAGCTAATTACTATTATTATGTCTAGATTAGCAAAAATGCTTAAGACTTAGATTCTTAAGAGAGGAAGCAACTATAATACTTAGAGATTAACCCTTAAGGTAGTCCTCCTTAAAAAGAATATACTTAGATATACAATTTATAACATCGACTAGATACTAGTAGTTATAAAGCCTAAAGAACTAGCTCTAGATGCTAGTAAAGGCACTAAGGCAATCTATAAAGTTAGGAACAAGACCTAGCATAAGAATAATAGAATTACTTATAGTATTATTATAATAAGGATTTATAAATCTATTAGACCTTACTATAGTATAACTTAGAAGACTTTAAAGGAACTTCTAGATACTATTAAAGCTATATTTAAACCTATTGTTTTATATAAGCTGTATATAGCTATCTATAACCTTAATAAGGTAATTATAACAAGTTATAATACCTAAAGGTACTATAAAGATTTTATAAAGTACTATTATTAATACACTATTACTATAGAGTAAAGAGTAAGCACTATTAGTGCTAAACTAGATAAGTTTAGGCTCCCTCTATACTATATTAAGACTATATTTATCATAGGAATAGAGACTACTAAATAGTTAAGAAGCTAGAGATCTAGCCTTAACTATAAGAAGAGTCTTAAAGAGATAATAGACTCTCTTAGAATATAGAAGCCTCTATATAATAGAAGAACTAATCTAAACTCTATTTATAAAGTAGCTAGTTATATTAAGAATTAATACACTTAGTGTACTTATTATATCTACTTTAATATAGATTACTTTAAGTAGCACTCTAAGAAAGTACTAAAGAGTTAAAGTAAAAGGAATAATAAAGACAGGTTAAATAATAAAGGCATAAAGGCTAAAGGCAAAAGTAACAAGTTAAAGACTAAGAAAGTTAGAGGTTAAGTAGCTATTAAAGAATCTAGAGAACCTACTAAGGTAGGTAAATTAGATAAATACTCTAATACTAATATTAATATTATTATACTAGTCTATAGAGTAGTAGTAGTATCTATATTATTATTCTTAACCTATAGCAAGAATAGAGCAATCTATAACTCTAGTGTATTAAGGTACTTTATTAAAGACAGATTATAGTTCTTAACAATTAAGATATACAAAGATGTTCTTAAATTTAAATAAGCTATTAGTATAAAGAAGCTACTTAATATAGAAGTTAGTATAGTTAGGCTTACCTTAACTAATAGCAAAGGCAAGAAGTTAATTATTAAGCTTTATAATTGTATATACTTACTATTATTACTAAACACTCTTATATCTAATCTTTAGAATAAAGAGGAACTTAGTATCTCTATAGTTAGCAAATCCTTAATAAAGGATAGAAAGGAAGTTAGCCTTATTAAACACTTTAAAAGAGTTAAATAGCTTAAGAACTTTAAAGTATATAAGCCTTAGAACTATAAGGAATTACCTATAAGGCTAAAACTATAGCAGCTATAGGCTATAAGAGTAAATCTAGCTATTATAACTACTTAAAAGCTAATATTAGAAAGATAGCACTAGAGGTTAGGCTATACTAGTAACACTATTCTTTCCCTTACTAAAAGTTAAGCTATTAGATTAAAAGAACTTTAAATATTAGATCTTAGCTACTATAAACTATATACTATATTAAAGACATAGAGGGTAGTATTAAGAGACCTAAGGGATATACTAAAGTACTTACTAGATAAACTCTATCTAGACCTTATTAGTTCTATTAAACTATAGTTAAGTAAGGGCTATAGATATCTTCTCTTTGTAACATATAGTAAAAGCAAGTATAAGTTTATTACTATTCTCTTTCTTAAGAGTAATATACTAGTAGTAATTAAACTTATCTATACAAGGAACAAAATAGCCTATAATAAGCTTTTATTTATCTTTATCTCTAATAGAGGAGGTAAATTTAAGAACTATAAACTAGTAATAGCTATTTATCTTAAAGAGTAAAGATAGAACATCTCTACACCTAATACTTAATACTAAAATAGTAAATCTAAGGCTACTAATAAAGTAGTTATTCTTAGAACAAGGTATATCTTTATTAATTATAAAGCACCCCTTAAACTCTAGTATATAGTTATAGAGTTTATAATCTATATTAGTAATAGAATTACCTATACTAAAACTAAGAAGATTCCTATATAAGAGCTAAGAAAGAATCTTCTTAATAATAATAGACTAGTCTTATTAACTTATATTAGACGCTTTAGCTATAGAGCTTATGTCTATAACTAATATGTTTCTAAATTATATAAATTCTAAGCTAGAGTACTACTTAGTTAGCATATTAGTATATAGAATAACTTAATAACTAATTACCTTATCTAGATACTCTATTAGTATTATGCTTAGTAAGCCTAGAAGGGGAAGATTATTATATTACCCTATATAACATTTAATAAGAATATAGTCTATAAAGACTAGGCAACATAAGTTATTAAATAGCTATATATTCTATAGGTATAACAACCTAAGGCTTTATAGCTTTAGGGAGAGTAGACATTTAGTAGTAATTATAATTAAGGCTATAGCTATAACTAACTACTCTTTAGTTATAAGAATCTATAAACTACTTAGGCTAAATAACCTTAAGTTAAACAACTAACATCTAACTACTCTTCTATCTCTAGATATAAATAACAATTATCTACTCCTATTAAAGAATAGAAGAAGTAACACTAACATTCTAAACTAGATCCTTAACCTGTTAATAAATAGAGAAAGTAACTTAATGTTACTAATTATAAAGGTAAAGACCTTATAATACTACTACCTAAAGTTATTAGTAAACTATATTTAACCTTTAATCCTATAGTTAATGTTAATTAACTACTAATATATATAGAATAAGAATATTAACTTCCTTATTACACTATTTAATATATAACCTCTAACTAGTAAAAGGAAGAGATCTCTCTTACTATAAGAAACTATTAGAAGGTCCCTTAGAATACATTACTAGATTAATTATAAGAAACTTAACAATAGTAAGATTATTAGATCTATAGCTATCAATTTTAAGCTAGATCTACAAATAGTAAGAGATATACTATTCTCTCCTAAAGGTTATTACTAGTAAGCTATAATAGAGGTAGAGTAGAAGGCTCTAACTAACTCTAAAACCTTTTTAATTATTAAGAAATCTTAGGCACTAAGAGGTGTTAGGCTAATAATAGACAAATAGGTCTTTAAGACTAAGAGGCTTACTAATAGTAAAGTTAAAAGATATAAGGCTTATTAGACTATAAGGGGCTTTACTTAAAGAGTAGGTATTAACTTTGTTAGAACCTTTATACTAACACTAAGAGCTAAAACTAGAAGAGTAATTCTTATATATACTCTTTATTATAACTAGGTTATTATAACAGTAGATATAGTTACTATATTCCTTAGACTAGACATTAATATTAAGAACTATATCTCCTACCTAGAAGGCGTACTAATTCCTAGTAAATAGAATAAGCTTATTATTCTTATAAAGGGCTTATATAGGCTTAAGTAAGCTACTACTCTCTAGTATAACGCTATAGTTAAGGCACTTCTATTACTTAGTTTTATTAGATCCTATAGTAATACCTATCTCTTTATTAATAAGTATTATATAGTTCTTATATATATTAATAACTTTAGGATTATTACTACTAAGTAGAAGTATATAGATAAGCTAGTTAAAGATCTTTATCTTAAGTTTCTAATAAAGATTATAAACTTAAATCTCTTCCTTAGTATTTAACTTTATAGAACTAAGGACTTAATTAAGATTAAGTAATTATACTACTTAAAGGAGAAGCTTAAAGGTTATAATCTTTACTAAGTAAGAACTATAAAGTATCCTATTAATTAACTCTATAAACTAACTAATAGCTAAGTTAATACTTAGTACTATAAGACATTTAATAGAATTATTAGTGAATTATAATATCTAGCTAATAATATAAGGCCTAATATTAGCTATACTACTAATTACCTAGCTAGGTTCCTTTAGAATCTAACTATAGCTTATATAGTTATAGCTAAGTAGATCTAGAGGTATATTAATAGGACTATTATAAAGGGCCTTACCTTTAAGAAGACTAATAGACTATTAGTTAATATAATTAAGGCCTACTCTAACTTAGACTTTACTAGAGATAGATTAACTATAAGATCTATATCTAGTACTATTATACTATTATTTATATACTTAGTACACTAGTTATTTAGAAGTTAAGGCTATAGAAGATTATTATATTGTTAAGTACTAAGGCTAAATACCTTGCCCTTACTAAGACCTATAGAGAGATTAATTAGTTAAGAAATCTCATTATTAAACTTAGGCTACTTACTAATATTTACCTTGGCCTAACTATAGTCTTTATTAATAATAAGTTAGCTATTAAACTTATAAGAGATTATACTAATTTAAGGAGATCTAAGTATATTAATTTAAGGAATTATTACTATAGAGAGTAGTATAAACTTAGAGTAATTAAGCTTAAGTATATTAATATAACTTAGTAATTAGCTAATACACTTATAAAGCCTAAGTCTCCTAATAAGATTCTTAATTAATTAGTAAAGGCTAATTACTTAGTATATATCTACACTATATACTTATTTAGATTTTATATGTATTATTATTTTAAGTATATTATTTATGCTACTACTACTTATTAAGCTATCTTATTTGTCTAAAGCTTAAAGTAAATTATTTTATTATTAAGAAGAGAGAAAGAAAACGCTATTATAACTCTATTACTAGCTACTTATACCTAAGCTATATCTACTACTTAGTACTATTATTACCTTTAATAACTCCTATCTATCCCCTACCTCTAATTACTTCTTTATAGAAGGAGAACCTCTTCTCTTATTACTACTAGTAGACCTTATAGAAGTATTAGATCTAGACCTACTATACCTTATTAGTACTAGGCCTAGTATAAAGACATAAATAGGAGAAAGCTAACTAGAGTAGCTAGTAGCTATAATTCTTATAAGCTCTACTATATAGTTTATTACTATAGTAGCTAAGTTACGAACCTTAGTAGTAGTTAGGTTAGTAGGATCTATAAAGTTTATAGGGACTACTATAAAGTAGCAAGAGTTAGTATAAGTTATTAAGGTGTTAACTATACCTAATAATACCTCTAGTATATAGGCCCTTAGTAAGAACCTCTAAGGTAAAGTACTACTAAAAGAGATAGACCTTAGGAGCTCTATTAGTAGGTGTATTAGACTATATAGAATAGGCTAGGTAATAACTCTTAAGCTACTTAGGGTCCTTATAGGTTTAGGAGAGCTAATAGGCCTTAGAGTTAGAGTATAGTTAGCTAAGGAACATCTAGTATATTAGTTACTATAAGCATAGTAAGTGTAGGCCTTATTAAGCTAACTAGGCAAAGTAATACACTTACTAAACTTACTACCCTTACTCTTACTCTAATTATTACTAGGGTTAGATCCCTAACACTTAGTGTAGCAATTAGTACTATAGTAGACTACTCTACTAGTAGCACTAGAAGCTATTAAAGTAGTAGAGTAGTTAGTAGATCTAGTAAAGTTAACTTACTTAGTTAGATCCTTAACTAGAATAGGATTAGTAACTACTAGGTGTACACTATAGGTACTAAAGGCCTAGACTACTATAGACCTCTAGATAGGATATAAGTTAGTATAGTTATAATAACTAATTATCCTAAGCCTAAGGAGAGTATTCTAGATTATATCGGCTAATTATTAAGTTAAAGTCTAAGTTAATTAGGCTATTAATGTTAGCTTATGCTATTAATACTTTATAGCTACTTACTAAGAGTATTAAGACAAGTAATTAGTCTTATAGTAGTATTATAATTAATATTAGAAGTACTAGGTAACCTTAATAGAGAATTTCTTTTCTTACTACTACCTCCGCTACCTAGTAGACTACTTAGAGCACTAGCACTAGTAGTAATACTACTAATGCCTAGCTATTACTATACTATAGCGCTTATATTATAAGTGTTATTAATATAGTATAGTAAGAAAGTAAAAGTGTTATATAAAAGAAAAGGCTACTACTATAAGTATAATAAAGAAAAGAGAAATTATAAAGAGGCTAGTTAGATACTTATATCTCTTTAATTAAGACTTATAAGCTAGTCTATTTATATAAACAATAGCTGCCTAGCTATTATTAATAGTTACTATTATTGCTAGTAATTATAAGCTAAACTAATAGTAAATTCTTACTAATAATTAGCTAATACTAACAATTATAAGTAATTATAAAGAGATAAAGTAATAAGCTAATTACTTTACTTATATATAATAGGATAGTTCTCTAGCTTTAGTAATCTATACTAGAGAGGGAGTGTTATAATAGAAGGCTAGTATAGCTTCTCTAGTACTAAAGAACTAGTACTAATAAGTTAGTATATATATAGTAGATAAATTGGTTATTATAACTCTCTAAATAAAACACACATCTCTCGATTCGATTTGCTAGTTATAACAATAGTAACTAATTTACGTCTTTCTACTAATTCTCTAAATTTAAAAATTGTAATTTACTTACTCTCTAAAGCTTTAGCTTTTTACGTATAGTATACACAAGTAAGACAATGTTTTATATATCTACTAGATAGAGATATATCTTAAGATTAATATATATAGTATCTAAAGTCTCTTATTGTTGTAATATTATATAAAATGTAAGATCCGAACGCTTTTCTCGAGCTACTACTAGGGTTAGGGTTACGCCCGCGTAGAAGGGAGGCCTTCAGACGCGCGCATCTTGCGCAATATTAGCAGTTATAATACATATAGTATATCCTGATTTTGCAAATCCTGATTTTGCAAATTGAGTTGTTTGGCGGAAAGTCACAAATCGGCTACCATAACGGGTGGGGTCGACGCTTCCACGTGTAGTATGAACCTTGGAAGCGTCGACAGAGCAATACACCAATTCGTGTTAATGAGGCCGACGTAATTTGTTGCTTATCCTCCCTGCCGGGGATGAGATGATCCCACGAGCATTGCTGGAGGTCATACATCGTGAGGATGCTCATTATTCGGCGACCGTTGCCGATGATCGTGGGCTGGCAACCTCCGGAGGTCCCCCTGATGCCAAGCAGGGAAGCGCGGCCGGAGGAAGCGGTTCGGTGATTACATGGCAACGACGTGTCGTCGAGAGGGAGCCATGTTGACCAAGGGGACCCTCCTCCTATCCTAGAAGTAGACCCGTAATTCTCCCGTGATGCCGCCAAGCCGGAACGTGAGCATATTTGCGCGTCCCGCGGATTCGAGCGAGTGCGTGGCCCGTCGGGACCAGCACACATCTTCGACCTCCGCCGCGCGAGTTGCAGAGATTATTTCGCATTGTCTTGGATTATTCGCCTCGTCTGGGTAGGCACCACACGCCGTTGAGAGGCAATCAAGCTTTGGTTCTATGGCTGTATCCTTTCTCGAATGACCTCTCATTAGGACATCCCACACCTGTTCGACCGCAACATTCACTTAGAGACAAGCAAGCCACTTCTATGATATCTATGCGTTCATTGTTGACCAGCATGTACCCACCATCTGCTAGGCTTTCTCATGGCTCGCTTGCATTTCCGCCAGAGGAACCGCTCAACGGCGATAGGGGCCAACGGTCGCCGTGCTATTAAGGCCAGGCATTGGCAAAACATGCAGTGACGTTGCCGCTCCGCTATTCTCAAGCAGTATATCCGTAAGTTGCTGTCTCTCATATCAACAGGAACTGGCTTGCTCCTCACCTCGTTCCGGCGACTCTATCCTTCACCATCTCAGGGTCAATTCGGTCATCGGTCGTTGCGATGTATCACTTACAGTCTTTACTGGTTTGCATGGTTTTGTTGGCGTCGGATCTGCGGACGCTTGTCGTCGCCGACATCAACCCATTTGTCAAGAGCGAGGACTATATGAATGGGGTTTGGGGCAACCACACGAAGCAGCGCTATCTATCGAATCCCCTCGCCATCGGACCGGTAGCCAATGTCATGACTAGGACTGTCGAAGGTCGGTCACCTAGCAAGTACATTCTCTACTCGCCCTTTGGTCCGTCACAACCACCGAGCAGTCCATCTCTCATAGATGCGGACAATCTCGCCATGGTCTGGTTCGGCCCAACCTATGGCCTCCACACCATCGGACCAACTGTACAATCCTGCAAGGGCGTCGACTATATTACGTTCTGGTCTGGCAAGCAGTTGTATGATCGACCCGCTGGAAGCAATTATGTGGTAAGTCGTCCTCGAAGCATCAACAGTATGCCTTGGCTGACCATGGAAAGTTCGACTCGGAATACAATCTGAAATGGAATGTGAGCACCCAGGGCCATCTCGAGTATGCAGATTCGCACGAATTCTTCCTCACACCGCAATGCACTGGTATCGTCAGTGCCTTCCAGACTGGACCTTACGACTTTGGTCCATTTGGCCCGACCGAGAGCTGGCTCAAGGATTCCTATTTCCAAGAGATCCATTTGGAGACGGGGGAGCTGCTTTTCGAATGGCGGGCGTCTACCCATGTGAATGTGACTGATACATACTGGACCGCTGTTCCGGGAGAGGCGCCGCCCGGCCCGCTGTCAGGATTTGACTTCTTCCACATGAACAGTGTTGCAAAGGACGCCTACGGCAACTATCTCATCAGCGCTCGTCATACCCACGCACTCTACTATATCTCTGGACGAGACGGGTCCATACTGTGGAGGCTAGGTGGCAAGCATAGCGATTTCAAAGATCTCAGCAACGGTAAAGCCACGAATTTTCAATGGCAGCACTTTGCGAGATGGGTGGACCGCGATTCGACATTGATTTCTATGTACGATAACGCCAACGCGGAGAACCACATCTCCCCTGATGGCACATTGTCGCGCGGCATTGTACTGAGGCTGGACCTGGAGGCAATGACAGTACGACTGGAGCACGAATTCAACGCCACTAATGGTATTAACTCTATTCGGGAAGGTAGTATGCAAGTCTTGAACGATTCACCGCAGCCCGGAAACGTGATGCTCGGCTACGGAGGGGATCCCGGCTGGACAGAGTACAGTCCTGATGGCAAAGTCTTGGACGATGTCATGTTTGGTCCTCCACATCTGAATCGCGAGACCGCCGACAACTATCGGGCGCTAAAAGTAAACTGGACTGGCATGCCCCGCTGGCCACCTCGCATTGCGCCCGGTCCAGACCTCACCTACCGCTTTGACGGCGAACAGTCAATGTTCGAAGTCATGCTAAACGATGAGCAAGGGAATCCCCGACCGAACTCGACTGCTTATTTCAGCTGGAATGGAGCCACCGAGATTGCTTCTTGGGTCATACTCGCCTCCAACGAGACCGATCAACTTACGATCAGCGATCACTTCTGGGCGCAACTACCCAAAGGGGGTTTCGAGGACAACTGCTTCATGGGTCAGGGCACAAAGTACGTGCTGGCCCTAGCAGTCGATAAATTTGACACTGTGCTTGGCAGCACCGATACCTTGAACATGGCGTCTTATGTTGAAGGCCCAGCCGGACCGAATACGCACACGGCTCGCAATACAGAGGCTCTGACAGCTGCCTGGCGCCAATATATGGCCGACCACCCGAGCGGGTCGTTAATGGCTAAGCTGCGTGCGGGATGGCGGACAAAAGTCAAAGCCATTGCCGATCAGTCACACTTGCCGATATTCATTGCGCTGTTACTCATTGGTATCTGCGGGCCACTTTTGGTGGTAGTTCTCCGACGGCGCATGTGGAGACATGCAGGGCCGGCATACATGAAGGTAAAACTGGCTGGCATCAGTCGACAGCGCTCGAGCAGAGATGAGTGGATGAAGGACTATTCAGATGGAGAAGATGAGATGGAGGATAAGCATTCTTTGCCCAGTAGTACCAGATCAGGATCGGCAAGCTCTTGAGGGGATCTGCCTTTACTTTGCCAATACATAATGTAATGATGAAATTTGCTTTTCCTCAAAGTCTTCCGCAACCTGTTTGCGCAAAAATTGCTATTCGAACATGCATATCCGCTCCATGATTTACTATTAATGTGAGGCATGCTTTTTCTACATCTGATCTTCGCTGAAATCTTGGAGATCTATGCAACCTGATCCAGACTCAAGCTATGGCAAAGTCGTGGCCGTACTTGCCATGAGGCACCAGCTAGGATCTTTCAGGGGACATCTGGACGACCTTGGTCTCTTGCATGATTCTCTGAAGATCCAGCCATGTCTTCAGGACGAAGCCGCTGGTCGTTTAGCCATTCCCACCAATCTTGAATCGGAAATCACAGACACAACAGGTTCACAACAGCTAGTCAGGCAGCACGATGTCTTGAAGGGTGCAGAGATAGTAATCCTGCCAAAGGCGTTCTTCGCCACCCGCAGCCGACCACCTCTCACACCAAAAACCATCATCCACGAGACCTTTCTCACCTTCCTCTCCCAATCCCCTTCTCACGACTCCCTGTCTTCCCTCATCCCCCATCTCCCCACCTCTTACACCATCTACGGGCCCCTCCTCCTCTTTTCCCCCTCTGCCTTTCCTCCACTCTTCACCCCTCACCTCCCGCACCTCATTCCCTTCTTCACCCTCCTCACCACCCGCCTCTCCACCACACACATGGCCACCAACGCCCCGATCCCCCTGCACCTCACCGGCCCCAACATCCTCCGCTCCCCGACCTCCCTCCGCCCTCTCCACGGCGACTTCGGCCCCCTGCTGGCCCCATCCCACACCCCGACCGCCACCGACTTCACCTCAGCCTTCTGGACCACGACCACGCAGAACGGCATCCACCAGGTCTGGGCGCCGCGGTACACGATGTTCTCGGCCGGCAACATCAGGGAGAAGACGCGCCTGCTCAACGACGCTGGGGTGCGCAAGGCGGCGGAGGGGGGTCCCTGCGCGGCGGTGGATCTGTACGTTGGCATTGGGTATTTTGCGTTTTCGTACCTCAAGGCGGGGGTGCGGGTGGTGGTGGGGTGGGATTTGAATGCGTGGAGCGTGGAGGGGGCGAGGAGGGGGGCGGACAGGAACGGGTGGGGGGTGCAGAGGGGGGAGCAAGGGGGAAAGGTGCGGGAGGGGACGAGGTTGGTGTTGTTCTGTGGGGATAATACGGGGGCGAAGAGGGGGTTGGAGGGGTTGGGGGGGCTGCCGGCTGTGAGGCATGTGAATTGTGGGTTGTTGCCGAGTAGTAGAGGGGGATGGGGGACGGCGGTGGAGGTGCTGCATCGGGAGATGGGAGGATGGGTGCATGTGCATGAGAATTTTGGGGTGGGGGAGATTGGGGACAGGGCGGAGGAGGTGAGGAGGGAGATGGAAGGACTCGTAGGGAGGACGCAGGGCTGGGCGGCTGGGACGCAGGTGAGGATTGATGAGGTGTTCAAGGTCAAGACGTATGCTCCGGGGGTATGGCATTGTGTGATAGATATACATATTGATCCTCGGGGATCATCTAATTGACAACCCATGCTTCTTCGATTGATGTTGTACAATGCTCTCTGTCGTCTTCTTTGCAAACACATCGTCACTCGTCACCTCGTCACCGGTACAAGCACCGCTGCCACTCAGCCAGCCCGCTTGAACATGCTTGGTATATTTCCCTCTTGTACGCCGTGGCTCTCCCTTTCCAATTTTTCCAGCCGCTCCTGCAGCTCGTCCATCTCTTCATGGTGCTTAAAGTGAAGCAGGTCTTCCAAATGATTGAGGTCTTCTTCCTTTGTATTCTCGTCGTGGTATTTTTCGAAATGGTGGATCTCATACTCGTATTCGTCATCGCCATGGTGACCAGGTCCGAGCCCAAAATCGGGTAATCGCACACCGCGGTCGAATGCTTGCGTAAATTCTTCCCTCGACACAAACCCATCATGGTTGCTGTCGTATAGTCTCAAGATTGACGATACGACCTCTTCCTTCTTCGATGTCGGCACGTCCGCGGCCGTATGATCAAGCAGTCCATAGGTCCTCTCAATGTCGTCCGTGTCCCACCAGCCTCGAGACGAATAGTCGTGTAGGTTGAATATGCTGCCAGAGTCAAAGACTGATATGTGGTGCTCCGAAGCCATGTGTCTGGTAATCCAATCGCCACCTTCCGCGAGGGGTTCTTGATGGTGGTCCAGGGGAGAGTGAGCAACTACCAGGGGTGCGAGGCAAAGCAGGAGAGATGCTCGTAAAGAAGCCATTGTGGTAGTTGAGAAGGTGTTTGGGATTTGGTTTGGTACCAGGTGAATATTTGCTATCGGCTGCGTGGTATGTTGCAATTCGTTCGCTGGTATGGACGTACAGTCGTTCTGGTAGGATGATGCATTACATTGACGGTACAGCTGCTGTTGACATGTATACGGTGCTCTTTATCTTCATAGACGTCGTGCCGATCGGGATCAATTCCGCCGGACTCGACGCGACGCGATGTCCCGCCCATTTGCATCTCTCCGACCTGCCGATCAGCCTTTATGCGAGACTGCCAGACAGCGATAGCAGATCACGATGGCCACTACCAATAGATCCCAGAACGATGTGGGGAGTCAGAGGACCTATTTTGAACAACAACGCGAGCTGCTTCTCAGCGAAATCGCCACGAACATGGAGAACGTGCTCCAGAACATCAATAGGTTGAATCGCAGTTTGGAGGGTGTGATTGCTGTACGAGCATCATTGATTGATCAAATCCTTGCTGACTTTACCACAGGTCGGAAACGAGTTCAGCCAGGTCGAAGGGTTATGGTCAACATTTGAAGGAGTCATGACAAAGCCCGAAGAGATACCAAAAGACGAACCGGCGGATGCAGGCGCGACAAACACTTCACGATGAGAACGAAAATCTTGATCAATGTGTCTTGGGCGGTTCGACTATCTGCCTGCGGTCCCGCCGTCGCCTCTCCCTGAGCCATTACCGGAACGGCCATCTCCAACATGCTTTTCGTCTCTCAATACATCCCAGAGCGCGCCCATGGAAACGCCAGTCCAAAAATGCCACAAAACTTTCGTATCATGCTACCCGACATACACCATCCTCCTCACGCTGGCCATCAGGCGATGCATTCGGACGAAAATGTTCGGGGTGGGTTGAGGGGGCCGCACGGCTTCGATGTCGGCTTCTCGGAGAGTATCTATGCGGGAAAAAGTGTCAATACATCGTCAAACAGGAAAGGGGAATCAGAGGATCTTGCATGTGCTCCTCTTCTTCCTCTTCCCTGCCGGCGGTGCCACTGCGCCCATGTCGCCGTTCATCGAGTCGGCGCGGACCTTGAGTCCTTCCTGCTCGGCAACAACAGTGTCGATGGCTCTGTCGAATATCTCGTGAACGCCAATCATCTCTTTACTCGAGCACTCCATGTACATGGCACCCATCTTCTTGGCGACCGAGCTTGCTTGGGTGGTGGTGACCGGGGTGAGACCTTGTGTCTTGAGGAGTTCGATGCAGGTTCGTTTGTTGCGCAGATCTGATTTGAGGCCGACGAGAATGATTGGGGTGGTGGGACAAAAATGGAGGACCTCGGGATACCACTGCGATATGTCAGCATAGTCATCGAAAAAGAAAGTCGTTAAAGCGTACCTTGTCCATGACGTTCTCGAGTGAATTGGGGCAGTCGATGGCGAAGCAGACGAAGAGCAGATCTGTCTCGGGATATGAAAGGGGTCGCAGACGGTCATACTCTTCCTGTCCGGCTGTGTCCCAAAGAGCGAGCTCGACGCCTTTGCCTGAAGGCTTGTGCTCGACATGTGTGATGTAGTTCTCAAAGACGGTCGGGACATATTTCTGAGCCTTGTCAGCCAGGTCACCGATCCATCCCGGTCGTATGTCTCACCTCTGGGAATACACCCTGACTGTAGCTGATCAAGAGACAGGTCTTGCCGCAGCCTCCGTCACCGACGACGACAAACTTCTTGGAGTAGGCGGGTGGCATGGTCACCGCAGTGCTGGCCGAGTGTCGGCCGGTGGATGAATTTGTGCTGTGTACGGTACCGTTGCTGTTCCTCTCGCCCTCTTTCCTGCCTCTTTTCGAGGGTGACGAGGTCAATGTGCTGAGCCTCGAGTTCTTTCGTCGCAGGTAATCCAAGTTGGAGTTGGCCTGGGGGGCCGCCATTGTGTTTGATGATTCCTCGCTCTTGTCTCCTGAGTGCGCGTGCAAAATACCTGGAGAATGCTGTATGGCCAGCTGGTACGCTAAGAAGAAATGTGGAATGTCAAAGAATTGGTCGTTGAGATGGATTTGAATAGCTGCAATGACCGGAGACTTGAGCTCGTGCTGAGGTGGAGCGTGACGCTTTCCGAGTTTACTTTTGCTGGTTGACCGCGCAACGACCCGCCAAGCTTTCTCGGGGCTGAAGCTCGGGCCGGATTTGCTTCGAAAGTGCCACGCGAGAGAAAGATGATCATCTACGTTTATCCATATCAACCATTTTCGTTCGAAAGCCTGCTTTGACATATCCGGGGTCGCAGAACCGGTCGCCTGACAGTGGCTCTACCCGCGGATTCAGATCTGAGGATATACGACCGTTATACTGGATGCCAACACTGATGCTGTGGTCGACGACTGCTATCATCGATAAAAAGCATCTCCGGGTGCACGGTGTGCCTTGCAGCTCACCACGGGTTGCGATGCGACTCGGGTCGACATTGTCATGCAAGTGGAGATCAGACCTGACCATCAACATTCTTCGACACAGCTGAGCTGGCGCATGCGCGATGCAGGAGAAAGCAGTTGGCATGGAAAAGGTCAACGTCTCCAAAGATCCTGATGCTGGGCTGAAGGCAGAGCACCATTGTACACATGTCCTCGCTGGCTCGGTCAACAATCACTGACTTGGCTAACAGATATTCGTCGACTACCACCGTGGCGATACCAGCTCAGAGAAGCCCTCTTGCCACTTGTGCGATGGGAAACACCACATCTCGCGAGAGTGCAAAAGGCAGTACGATGCCCTAGTCTGGACTCTTACTTTGCCATGACTGCAAATCTCGGGACGCATACCTTTTTCATGATCTTCTTACCTATCTTGTTCTGGTGCGGCTATACAACGGCGGGCAGAGCGTAAGTCCATCCGCGAGATCTCTACCTTCTCTCACTAATGTTGCACAGTCTTGTCCATATGCTTGCTTTGGGTGTCTTCTGGAGCGGATGGGTCAAAGATCTCGTCTGTCTTCCCCGACCATTATCGCCACCCCTGCAACGCATCACAATGTCAGGCTCGGCAGCACTAGAGTATGGTTTTCCGTCCACACACTCGACCAACGCCGTGTCGGTGGCAGTCTACCTTCTCCATGGCATATACACCGATGATCTCCGACTTAGTGGGATGCTGCGGACCGCTGCGCTCTTCGCCTGCTACTGGTATGCTACGTCTATCATCATCGGCAGGCTCTACTGCGGTATGCATGGTTTCTTTGACGTGGTAATCGGCACACTGCTGGGCATAGTGATCGCCGTGGGACAAATCGTGGTCGGACCAAAATTAGATGTCGCGATTGCTTCTGGAGAGTGGACTGCCCCGTTACTGGCCACCCTTGTCGTCTTCGTTGCAGTACGGTTCCACCCAGAACCGGCGGATAATTGTCCCTGCTTTGACGACAGCGTCGCCTTTGCTGGGGTTGTTGTAGGAATACAGATTGGACATTGGCATTTTGCGAATTCCGGCTATGCTTGGAGCGAACCTGTCCTGGGCACTGCCCCCTATAGTCTGGCTGCGATTGGATCCATCAGGACAGCATTACGTTTGTTGGTCGGAGTTGTCATCATCTTCTTGTGGCGAGCCGCGGCCAAGCCTACTCTACTGCGAGGACTTCCGCCGCTCTTTCGCCAGATTGAGTACGTCGGTCTCAGCTTACCACGCCGATTCTTCAAACGGGCAAGTCAATACACTCGGGTACCAGCTCTTGATCAGGACGACAATGTCATTCCGCCGGCCAGAGAAATACCTGCATTCTTCTCAACACTGGGTAGAGGAGGCCGTAAAAGGACAGTGTCGATTGGTCCTCAATCCGAGGCTGATGCTAGGGAGATGCTAGCTCAACAGCAAATTCAGCGGAAACGATCAATCAAATCACTACCGGGATACGCGGTCAATGAAGACGGCGTCTTTGCATCTTCGACGGCGACAACTCCGCTCGAGGAGATCAAGCCGCGCTTCGACGGCCGCCTCTCACCACCTACGACGCACAGGCGAGAGACATCTTCGACTCCAGACGGGAGTGATACGGAGCAAGACAAGGTGGTATTTGAAGGCATTGAGAAACCTCGGGTGCGCTACGACGTTGAGGTCGTCACCAAATTGGTCATCTACGCCGGGATAGGATGGCTCTCGGTGGAGTGGAACCCTGTGCTCTTTACATACATTGGACTCGGCATATAACGGATATAATAAATGACAATTCTGTACATATGATGCGGCTGGAGTGATGTTGATGATGGACGATCGCGGACGAAGGAACAGAGGGCAGAGGGCCGCGGCATCTGGACCCGGAGCTACGGAATTTGGCCCCGCATCAAAGGAGAGGGGGAGCCAGGGGGGGAGCTTTCTCGGACATCAGTCTTTTTTCCTCGACCCAAGCCCTCGGTCATCGTGAGATTCAGTGTCGAGTGGGAGCTTGCGTCGATCATGACACAGTCCAAGACAAGTAGCTTCCACCTTGGCCTTAGTAACATGTCCATTCATGGCCCGTCCCTGCTCTCTCCGAGTCTAGACGGCGCGATGGATAGAGCTGGGAGCTGTGAGACAGACCAAATAGCGGGGTCGACACGTTGATTCTGCGGCCAGAAACGAAAGAGATGGCACCCGCTACGCCGAGCTGTTACGTTCTTATCTGGTTCCGGCGTAGTGGATGGTCAATGGCACACGCTGATTCGATCATCGTCTCCGGACGTGTTCAATTAGCTTCACGAAAGGTGGGGGCGTCTGTCCTTCACGTCAGAGCCGCCACTACTTAACTTCACCGCCCTGCTACACTCCTGTTCTTGCGCTACCTTTTGCGATACACCTCTCTCCAAACACCAAACACAACCATCATGGCATCCTCAGTTACTCTCGACACGCCAGCAGGCAAGATTGAGCAGCCCACTGGCCTGTGAGTAGACCCCACGTCCTGACGCAGTTTCTTCACTCGAGCGGGGTAGACAGTCGGGTAAACAGCTACCTGATGCCTTCTTCGCGCTTCACCCCTACCATTGTTGCAGATGCGGACAAGAGCTGACCACGGTCATTTCAGGTTCATCAACAACGAGTTCATCAAGGGCGTCGACGGAAAGACGTTCGAGACCATCAACCCCTCCACTGAAGAAGTAATCACATCCGTAGCCGAGGCCTCTGAGAAAGATGTGGACATTGCCGTCGCTGCGGCCCGCAAGGCCTTCGAGGGAGATTGGAGAAAGGTCACACCAGAGAACAGGGGCAAGCTTCTTGTAAATCTCGCAAACCTGTTCGAGAAGAACTTGGACACCCTTGCCGCCATCGAGTCGCTCGATAACGGCAAGGCCATCTCCATGGCAAAGGTCGACGTCAGCATGTGCGTTGGCTGCTTGCGATACTACGGAGGCTGGGCAGACAAGATCACCGGCAAAGTCATCGACACCACCCCCGACACGTTCAACTACATTCGCAAGGAGCCAGTAAGTCGATCCCAAGCTTCCCAATTGCAACATCTAACATGACCAGATCGGTGTCTGCGGTCAGATCATCCCATGGAACTTCCCACTCCTCATGTGGTCGTGGAAGATTGGCCCGGCCATTGCCTGCGGTAACACTGTCGTCCTCAAAACTGCAGAGCAGACTCCTCTGTCCGGTCTCTACGCCGCAAAGCTCATCAAGGAGGCTGGTTTTCCTCCAGGTGTCATCAACATCATCTCAGGTTTCGGTAAGGTCGCTGGTGCTGCCCTCTCTGCACACATGGATGTCGACAAGGTCGCCTTCACCGGATCTACCGTCGTCGGTCGTCAAATTCTCAAGGCCGCAGCTGGCTCCAACTTGAAGAAGGTCACTCTTGAGCTTGGTGGCAAGTCTCCAAACATTGTCTTCGAGGATGCCGACATCGACAACGCCATTTCATGGGTCAACTTCGGTATCTTCTTCAACCACGGTCAGTGCTGCTGCGCTGGTTCCCGTATCTACGTCCAGGACACAATCTACGACAAGTTTGTTCAGCGATTCAAGGAGCGAGCTCAGAAGAACGTCGTCGGCGACCCATTCTCCGCCGACACTTTCCAGGGTCCTCAGGTCTCTCAGCTCCAATTTGACCGCATCATGGGTTACATCCAGGCCGGCAAGGATGCTGGTGCGACCATTGAGACTGGAGGTGCACGAAAGGGTGACAAGGGTTACTTCATTGAGCCAACCATCTTCTCCAACGTGTCTGAGGACATGAAGATTATGCAAGAAGAAATCTTCGGACCCGTCTGCACCATCTCAAAGTTCAAGGACAAGGAGGAGGTCATCCGCAAGGGTAACGCCACCACATACGGTCTCGCAGCCGCGGTCCATACCAAGAACCTCAACACCGCTATTGAGGTGTCCAATGCGCTCAGGGCTGGTACCGTCTGGGTCAACACTTACAACACTCTACACCACCAGATGCCCTTTGGTGGTTACAAGGAGTATGCTTTTCCATTCATGATACCGATCAGAGTGTATGCTAATCTGATTCCAGGTCTGGTATCGGACGCGAACTTGGCGAGGCAGCCCTTGACAACTACTGCCAGGTGAGGATTTGCAACGACAAAGTGAAATGCACGTGACTAACAATCTCCAGACCAAGACCGTCTCCATCCGTCTCGGGGACGCCCTCTTTGGTTAAATTGTACATTGAGATAGCGCTTTATGTAAATGTTTGCATGATTTATCATGTTAATGAAAAGATTATCGAGCAGTCCATTTATCATCTCCTTGGCGGATCGTGTTTCTACAGTGTTCCTCCCAATGCATTGCTCGTCCATTGGTAGGATCCTAGGAATACAGCTCCCCCGATACTAATCCACATGGTCCTGGGACCTATTCCTCTCAAGAACACAACCGCTCCTTCATCTTTGTAAATTCTCCTCGCAAGGCTGACCACGTTCTGCTTCTCCTTGGCCAACATTAACCTCGTCTTTAACACATCTAGTGGTGTCGTCAATCCTGCCGCCACGGCGCCACTCACGCTGCCGAACACGGCTGATATGCCCGCCGACACGTCCCCATCCTTCTGCCCCGGCGCCAACGACCACCTCTTCATGCCCTCCCACAACGGAAATTGGATCACCGTGAAAGGCACCTCCCTCATCACCGTGATCGACCACCCCCTATACAACTCCATCCACATCCTCCCCCACCCCTCGGTCCTCCTCAACGCCAAGATTGACCCCAATGCCGCCCTCGACGACGCAAACTGCCCCGCCTGCGCCCTCTGCTTCACCACCTCAGTCGGCACCCTGACCGCACAAGCCGCCACCTCCCCCACCGAAGCAGCGAGACTGTGTACTCCAGCATCATACAGCCGCGACCCTTCCACGCCAAGCTGCTGCGGCCGTGCGAGGAATCGTTTGATCCCGTCGTAGGAGACGAAGAATAGCGCCGCGCCAGGGGCGGAGCCGACGACTGCGCTGCCTAGACCTGCGTAGACGCCGCGGAAGCCGCCCGAGGCGAGGAAGCCCGAGGGGGATTGCAGGCGGGTTTTGAGCGTGTCGAGGGGGAAGAGGGAAGTGTCGACTGTCGTGCCGGCTATACCCCCTGCCTTTGTGGGGTGTTAGTGGTATGGGAGTGGGCGGGGGAGATGGAGACTGACGAGTAGGGAGCGCAGGTAGGGTGAGTCGATGAGTGGTGGGGAGTGTTTTGCCTCCATGGCTGTTTGGGACAGCTAGACCACTGGACGCTCTGTTGTCACCGAATTGTGGGCATGGTGGGAACTCTTGTGAGGGCTAGAAAATAGTGTGATACATCTTGCATGCACAAAATGGAAAGGTCGCGGGTGATTCTATGGACGATTTCGAATGGCAAATTTGTTCATCGGGAAGCCGAAACGGGAAATTTTGAGGCATCCCCGACTTCGGTCGTTGGATGGAAACAACATCACGCATGAACCATCATCACAACCGCAACAAGTTTCAAATCTAGTATTGAAGAGCGAGTGGCATCCTCATCTGGATGTTGCGACAGGCTCTCCACGATGTGAGCTTCATCGACAGCGTCTACGCAAAATTCCATGCTGCCATTTTCCCAGTATGGCGACAATTCCGACGTCCGCCTCGCATGGGCATCGCGCTGAGTGGCGGGTCAGACTCGATCGCGTTGGCATACCTCTGCCACAAGTTTCAGTCTTCCCCGGCCATCAGCAGAGCTTCCTTCACAGCGTTCATCGTCGATCACGGTGTCCGACCTGAATCTCTTGATGAGGCGCAAAAGGTTCGGAACATCATTCTCTCCAAAATTGGTCCGGCAAAGACGACGTATGTTCAACGAGGTGGCCAAAGTATCGAAAAGATAAATGGCATGGACGTCAAGATACTCAAATTGGACTGGACCACGCATGTACCACCACTTCAGCTACCAAACTTTGAATCGCTGGCTCGGAGACTCCGATATCAGGCTCTGGCAAAGGCTTGTATCGCTCACGACATTTCCACTCTGCTGTTGGGACACCATGCGGATGATCAAGCCGAGACAGTCCTGAGTAGAATTGCGAGTGGTTATGTCGGACCAGGTTTGAAGGCGATCGCAAGGGTTGGAGATATTCCCGAATGCGGTGGCTTTTACGGCTGCAAGTCTGGAAGACCTAAGCATGTTGCTACGAGATCTCCTACAGGTGCATTGAGTATAGACAGAGCGACAAGGATGATAGAGGACGGAGGAATCAAGATTCATCGACCACTACTTGACTTCTCAAAGGAACAACTACGTCAAATTTGCTTGAAGAGTAGAATGAAATGGGTAGAAGACAAGACGAATCGCGACCCGACCCTGACAGTCAGGAATACCGTTCGGAGTATGCTGCAAGAGGAAAGCATGCCGAAAGCGTTGAGTACAAAGTCCCTGGTGGAGTATGCCAATAAACGAAGAACCCACGACGAGGCCGAAACGAAGGTGGTAGATGACATGTTCAAATCATGTACCATCCAATTGGACCTTGCAATAGGCAAGGCTGATGTCCACTTTCCATCCAACATCAGCGATCTATTGGACGACAACGATCAGCTGCATGACAGGAATACAAGAGCTGCCCGACTGCTTCGGCGCATAGTCGCGCTTGTCAGTCCGCTCGAGCAGATCAGCCTCAAGGATATGGAAGTACCAGCACGACTGGTGTTTCCGTTCCTGTTTTCGAACGGTGGGTCAGACAAGGTCGACACAGGAGGAGTTGCACCCGTTGGCAAAGTATTGTTCCGAGTGCCCTCTGCTACTACTCCGCCGCAGGGTATAATTGACCAGCGGCACTTCAGCTGCCAAGTCTCGAGGGCACCACCCACCGGCAAGGACATTGTTGAACAACGGAAAATTCTTATACCAGAGATTGACCGACGATCAGAGTCCTTTGACTGGGCACATACTAAACGGCAGCTATTCGACGGTCGATTTTGGATCAGCCTCAATTATCGCAGGTTCAATCTGATACCCGGCCATCGCTTCTCCGTACGCTTCTTGCAGTCCGCTGATCTTGAAAAACTCAACGAGAACGAAAGTAGATACGCTGTTTGGAAACCACTCAAAGAGCTGCTCAGGAAAAGGGCACCGGGTGCTGTACGATTCACCCTACCCGCCATTATTGAGTCGTACTACACAGCCACTCCGTCGGGTGGTAGAGGGATGGTCGAGAATCTGATCGCCTTGCCTACGCTGGATTGGAGCAGTGCTGGTTGGTATGCTTATGACAAACGACTTCATCGAGAGGCTTGGACGTGGGAGTTGCGGTATAAGCAGATAGACTTTGGCCAAGGCTCAGGACACACGTTTGTTGCATGAGGTGGTGGACAGTCACAAGCATGCCAATGGCGGAGGGATCTGATTTGCAGGGAGCAGAGATCGATGGAGTACGAGTAGGACTCGTCCACTGTGTATCTTCAACATCAGCTTCGTAAAGCATCAACTTGCCCACTCTTTGGGTTATCGAGAAGGATGATACCGCAACCCATTCGTCAACGGAATTTTGACCAGCTCATGGTGACAGCTGTTCTATGGCATCATGGGAGATTGTGCGGGACCGATGATGGAGGAGGCGGCGCCACCGGTCACAAAAGCTGGAGAAACATCCTTCGGTGGCATTTGTTCCGAGCACAGAAATCCACTTTCACCCCTCTTTTCTCCAGACGACAGGGCAAAAGTTCACGCTGATCACGGCTTGTTTCGACGCTTGAACAAGTACAACCAAGTGCAACCCAAGCGCACCGGCCTGTCTCTAGCTCCCTGGTCTCCACGCTTGGTTCTGCAACTAAAAGAGCACGAGAGCAAGTCGTCGACATGTCCATCACATTCTCTTGCTACCCCAGCTCGGCCAAGACTTCTGGAGTATCCGCGACATGACGCTCATTGGATACAACTCCAGATCGAGAGTGAGTCTTTGCAAATCGTGCCAGGTTTGCTGCACGGACGGTCTTGTGCCAACCACGACTGCGTCTGTCCTGCGACGAAGATCGCTGTCGACGTATATGAGGCTATCGGTGACCCTGCACCTCTAAATGAAGCACCTTGCTCTTCTCTCGAGCGCTAGACAAACCTTTCCGCCGAGTCATAACTTTCCCCCGCCATCATGAAGCTCTCCTGGCTCAAGAAGCAGTCTCTCAGGACGTCAGACAGCCAGCGCACAAAAGCTGCGGAGCTCACTCTCAGACAGTCGTTGTATCCTATCATCCTGGTGACATCTCTGTTCTTCTTGTGGGTAAGTGATATCTCAACAATCCCTCTTTGTACCTCGACCTGACTGCAACCCTAGGGATTCTCATATGGCCTTCTCGACACTCTCAACAAGCACTTCCAAGTCACTCTAGGCGTCACCCGCGCCCGCTCCTCCGGCCTCCAAGCAGCCTACTTCGGCGCCTACCCCTTTGCCTCTCTCGGCCATGCCAACTGGATCATGAGAAAATACGGCTACAAGCCCGTCTTCATCTGGGGCCTCTTCCTCTACGCCGTCGGCTCCCTCATCGCCTGGCCATGCCTCCTCTACCGCTCTTTCGGTGGCTTCTGCGCCGCCATCTTCGTCATCGGCAATGGCCTCGGCGCCCTCGAGACCGCCGCAAACCCCTACATCACCGTCTGCGGGCCCCCGAAATACGCCGAACTCCGCATCAACCTCTCCCAAGCCTTCAACGCCGTCGGCACCGTCGTCTCCCCCGTGCTAGGCTCGTACGTCATCTTCCTCCGCACAGGCGAGGACGAACGCGCCCTCCGTAACGTCCAATGGATCTACCTCGCCATCGCATGCTTCTGCTTCCTCCTCGCGGCCGTCTTCTACTTCTCCCCGATCCCGGAGATCACGGATGCAGACATGGCGTTCCAGGCCGAAGAGACTTACTCTCCCTCGGCCAGCAAGCCGCTCAGCAAGCAGTACAAGCTGTTCCACGCCGCGTTTGCCCAGTTCTGCTACACCGGCGCGCAAGTCGCCATCGCGGGCTACTTTATCAACTACGTCGTCGAGACGCGCGCCAACACCGACGCATCATTGGGGGCCAAGTTCCTCGCCGGGGCCCAGGGCGCTTTCTCAATAGGACGTTTCGCCGGCTCTCTCATCATGAAGTTCGTCAAGCCCCGCACCGTCTTCCTCGTCTTCATGTCCGGGTGCATCGTCTTCATCGCCCCCGCCATCGTCCACTTCGGCAACGCGGGGCTGGGCCTCATGTTCTGCGTCTTCTTCTTCGAGTCGATTATTTTCCCCACCATCGTCGCCTTGGGCATGCGGGGGCTGGGGCGGCACACGAAATTCGGCTCGGGCTTCATCATCGCTGGTGTCTCGGGCGGTGCGGTCGTGCCGCCTCTGCTCGGTGTGGCTGCGGACCGGTACAATAATACCGGCAGGGCCATGATTGTGCCGCTCATGTTCTTCGTCGCGGCTTGGTCGTATGCCATTTGTGTCAACTTTGTGCCGGCGTATAGGAATGTGGCGGATAGTTTTCATGAGACGAAGATTGGGATTGATCAGGTGGTCAAGAAGGATGAAGAGGCGGCGAGTGATGCTGAGGTGCCGGAGATTAAGGAGGGGGAGGCGAGGAGGGAGAAGGTGTGAGTACAGCTGAGTGGACGAGGTAGGGAAGGTGTGAGTAAAGCTGAGGGGAGGAGGTAGGGTAGTGGTGGAGCATGTAAATATGATTGATACCCTTTGGAAATACGCTCGTTCTTGTTCTATCTCGACCATGTGCCTTGATGATGATGAAAAGGCTACTCTCGAGCCGAACGGTCTGTTCAGATACAAAGCCCCATCTGGCGGAAGCGTCCAAGCAAAGTGCCTCGACCGCCAAGTCAAAAATGCACTTCGATCGTCTTGATAACATTCCGGAACCACATGCTTGGATGTCGAATGCAGCTGAACCACTGCACCACTTCCAATGCTGGACGGGTCACGACCTTTCCGTACGCCAAAGACTCAATGAAACCTGGCCATACACTCAACCAGACTCCTCCTCCGTCACTTCAGCCGTCTTCTTCTTCACTGGTCTACCGTACGCCCTTTCGGGCAATTTCCTAACAAAAATCGACAATGACGCCGCCAGCGTAATAATGATGATCCAGATAAAGTATCCGCCGAGGATCTTATGGCCAACACCAAAAGCGAAGAGACTGGCAAAGCCAGCAGGCGCTATTGCTCTGATGCCAGATACGAGTGTGAGAGCAAGAGCGTTGAGTGTGCCGAGAGTCTGATGTGAAGGAGCAACGTCGTTGAGCGCGAGTTGGATGCCGGCTGTGCTGGGTCAGGACATGGTCAATTTGGGACGTGGGACGACTCACTGAATGTCATGCTCATACTGCTCCCCGCCAATGCTGCGATAATGGCAAATACCCAAAATTCCACTTCCTTGCCGTTTCTCCGCAAAATGCTGTTAATAGGCAACATCAAGTAGATGAAGCTGTTGTAGCTGTAGCAAACCTTGAGAACTCCCCCAGTGCCCATTCTCTTCTGAAACGGCGGAAAGACAAACAGCGTCCATAGCGCCTGACTCGCACCTGCAAGCGCGAGAAACATGCTGATCTGAATCGGTGACAATCCGTAGCCCCCCAACTCCGGACTCGTGAACCAAAAGACCGGCGCAACAGCCGTGTACCCCAACGCCACCATCGTGTTCCATCCGTACAGAAACAAAGTCCATCCCACGCCTGGACTCTTCAACAGCTCCTTCGTCGACATTGGCTCGGCCTTCTTCCCTCCCGCCTTGCCGCCCAACGTCTCCTTCAACCCCACCGCACACAACACCGCCGCCGACACGGCAAACGCCCCACTCACCATCGTGGCCAACGCATACGGATACTTCCTGAACAACTCATTCCCGCCAAACAAACCGGGATACTGCTCCACGGGCTCCGCCAATCCCCCACCAATAAACGGGCCGATAAAAATCCCAAAATTCCCCGCCACCGCGAAAAAACTAAACGCCCTCGCCTGCGTCTTCTTCGTGCTGACCTCGCTGAACATGGCCCTCACCGCCACCAGACTCCCCGCGAAAACGCCCGCCAGGCACCGGAACGCAATCATCTGCCACACGTCGGTCGCGAAGCCGAAGAGCGTCATGCCCACGGCTATGCCGAGGATGGAGACGATGAGGACGGGACGACGGCCGTAGCGGTCCGATAGCCTGCCCCAGAAGAGCATGAGTGCCATTTGGGTGAGGGAGAAGAGGGATTCGATGAGGCCCGAGTAGAAGCCGACGCTGGATTCGGGGAGGCCGGTGAGGTAGATCATTTTGTTGACGAAGGGGAAGATGGAGAAGAACTGGTTCGGGAACGAGTCAGTGGGTGAGGTTTGGGAGGGATGGTGGTGGGGAGACGTACGGCTATGGGTTCTACCATGCGGGCGTAGCATAGGATGAGGATTTGGCCCTTGGGGAGCGGCGTGTCGTCGTCATCGTCGGCGGCGGCAGGGGGGGCGTCGGCGGGGACAGTGTGCGTGGACGGTCCTTTGGCGAGAATGGCTTCTGCTTGGGCATCTTTGAGTCCTGCTACGGCTTCGGCGGCGATCAATGGTGTTCTCTCGTCGATAAAGTCTGGGACTTGGACGTTGGCGATGGTCGGCAATTGCGGCGACATGTCGGCGATTGGATTTGAGGGAGGATTTTATGACTGGATAGCGAGTGACATTGCGTGTAATGGCCTTGTGACAAGACTATGAGATGAGTGCTATTTGATGTCCTTGGATATAAATGCTTGGGAAACGAAAAGACAATTGCTGATATCAGTACTGTAATTGCCAACAACTCAGTAAATTATTATGGCGAATGGCCGATCCTTGACCAACCAGCAAGGCGCTATGCCGAAATGGGAAGGTGGTCGGTTCCCGGCAATCCAGCAAAATTCGACCAAAACCTCACCACTCGGCTTGGAATTACTTGATATATTGATCATGGTCCCAGCATAAAATGTAACGTTCAGCAAATGATCATTACTCGACTATGATACATAGTCTATGATCCATCCTGGCTGACCCTTGTGACGTTCTGTGAGCGTGCTTCACGCCCTTCAATTGCCATCCATGACCGGGCTTGTCCATAACATTACCAATTCACGCGAGCCAACCTCCAAGTCTCTCCTTCTCGCTCTCTGTAAGTCTTCCCCAAACCTCTTCCGCCCCAGGTCGGCGTGCTAGCCCCTTGAACCAATCCACCAAGTACCTTTGTGTCTCATCGTCCCTTCCTCTCTGCTCGGGTCGACCTTCACCAAATGCCATCAGCTGCTCTTTCGTCATACCGCTGCCAAGATCCAGGAAATCATGAGGGTCATCTTCCCACTCCTCTTCGTCATCGTCCTCAAGCCCTCCTGAACCGCCGGTAGCTGCCGAGATCGCACCTTGAGGCTCAGGGCCGGTGGCAGGCAGGAGCTCTTCGACAAGGATCTTGAGAATCTTGAGGTCAGCAGGGACTGAGGTGAATTGCGTAGGGTTCTGCTTCGCTCTGGATCTGGTCATGATGCGGGAAGACTGGGTGACGATCAAGTCGCCCTTGACAGTGATATTAGGCAGTGGTGTAGAAGGTAGGTCGTAAAGTCGGGTCAGTGCGATTACGCTGCCGCCTTATTAGTATACGTTATCCAGGATCCTGGAGCACTCACTTGACTCGAATGTCATCGTAGCCGGCAAAATTGATGCTGTTCTCAACCCATTTTGACATGACCACCTCGAATGCACTTCGGCCTTCAACTTCAGTCTGACTGAGGAAGTCGACCACCTCCCTTGCATTGTCGATACTGAGCCTAGCAAAGACCAAGATCAAGCTTTGGATGATAGCAGCCCTTTCTGCTGTAGCCAAGCGGACGGCAACAGCTCTCAGTAACTGACCTAGGTACGGTCCCAGCCTTTCGCTACCGGCCTTCTCGACCAGTGTCGCAGCCAGTCCACCGACTTCTGATCCAGCATTATCGTCGACCGTGGGAGACAGCAATCGGTCGACGACGATGAGGATCACTTCGAGACCGCCTTTACCCCCAGCGTCGTGCCAAGCAAACACTTGTTCAGCATCATGTGCCAGCATCTCTTTGACTACAGTGGTGGCTGACTTGAGTAATTCATCATGTGTACTGACAAGAAGAATGTGCTGAAGCTTGGGCATGACTGCGCTAACGTAGCCTGGTGGTAGTGGGCTGGATCCATTTTCGGTAAGGACAGAGAGCATGTCGGCAGCCAAGCTGGTCAAAGCGTTCTCCTCGGTCAGGTTGGCGATGTCAAAGGCTCCTGTAAGTGATGGGAGGACCTTGGCACAAAGGGCGGAGAAGGATTCTGGCGATGTGGAAGCAAGTGTCGAAGCCACTTCTTCGAACGTCTCGGTGATGAGCATGGCGAGCTGGAAATTTGAAGCTCCGTGCGCAGCCATTGTGAAGAGAAGGTCCAGACCAGATGCGTTATCAGCAAGCACCACTCGAGTGTCCAGTAATATGGCGTCCCGGAGGGTTTCGAGAAGGGCAATCATAACATCCTCGGATTCGGCCAGATCATTTAGGTCCTGTGTAGCCAGAAACTGCGACAGCGATGCAATGATGGTCACCTGCAATGGATGCGTCTGTGAGGGTTCGAGGGATGAGAGATACGACTGTAGAGCTCGGACACAAGAGACCTTGACGACGTCTGACTCGTCCGAGGTCATGGCCGATAACGAGTTTGAGAGAAATTGCGTTCCAAGAGAAGCAAGAGAGGGCCCAGACGTCTTGATCAGCGAGCCTGCCACCAAGTGACCGCGGGCACGAAGGAAAGCTTCTTCATGATGGATGGCTTGACCAACAAATTCGACAAACCTGTGCGCTGCTTCAGCAGGTATGGTGCGATCCACCTCTTGAATGTCCCGCAGTAGGGAGTTCAAGGTGTACAGAGCCGCTTCCTTTGCCTTCCATTTCGATTCTCCAGAGAAAATAGCTTGTGAGTGTGCCAACATGCCATGAATTGTGGCATCTGGGATCCACTCTCCGAGCTTAATGGCAAGCTCACCGCAGGCTGTTCGTGGTGTGTAATTGGCAGTGACACTAGACTCTTCTGACAGAAATATGTTGAGGTCAATGTCCCATAAGCCCTCCTCTTCGGTCGTGATATGGGCGTAGTTGACAGCCAGACGCATCACTTCGGTGACCCAATTCGCCGTTTCTGGTGACTGAAGCTGCCTTTGAAGCTCTTTGCGGACCGGTGGCGCTCTGAGACATGCCTGCATAAAGTCCAGCTCTTCCAGAACAAGGAAGTCGAGAGTGTATGGCAGACCGTCGCCGTCTTCGAGACGACCCTGGCGATCATCTTCTATGTAGAATGCCTGGTACTGGCTTTGCAAAGTACTGAGATCCTCCCAGACTGCCGAGAAGAGAGCCAAGCTCTGCGGAGCGAGAACGGATGGGAAGACGGACCGGATACGCATCAGTACCTTGACGACTTGCAGCTTCAGAGCTACAAGACCTCGGTAGCGTTCGGAAGCTGCCGACTTCTCGTCCTCGGCGGGAGGTTGGGGCAATTGCGATTTGATCGTGGCAAGCAAGAAAGGGTTCCAAGCATTCAACGTCTCTTCGGCGAATCCAGTTACAGCCAGCTTGTGGTCTTCCATGATCATTTCCAATGTATCAAAGCTTGATCGGAAGACGGAAATGGCAAGCGCTCTCAAGGTCGGCTTTCTCGACTCGTTCGCAGCGACGTCGTAGACAGTGCGGATGAGATCCCGTGCAACTTTGAAGAACTGCTCCTCATTGAGGCAGTCATCAACCAGGTCCTGAAGTACTTTGAGCGCGCCATGGAGCTGGCCATCCGTGGCTTGGGGGATCAAACGAAGGAGGTCCGGTAGGAGATCTGGCCACTCATCTGGGAAGTCAGCAGTGGCTATCTTACTGACGACCAGACTGGCTGCGCTCTTGATCTTCCTCTCCTGGGCATCGCCGGTAGCGATCTCGAAGAGCTGATGCCTGAGCTTCGCCTTATTCTCATCGTTAATTCTGACTTGGCCTTCAAAGTCGTCGAGATTAGGGGACCAGCTGGTTTCGACAAACTTCTTCAGTACCAGTAGAGCAGATTGTTGGATGTTGACAGGTACTGTATCGTGACTGGCAAGAGCGACAAGTCCGATTGGAAATTGATCGTGTTGGTAGAGTTGTTTGAGCTGTAGCTCGGCCTGCTTTCGAGGAGTCTCCTGAGCCGATTGCGTTTCCGCCAGGAGTTGCGCTAGTTGCTGCTCCATGGCGTTCGTGCGTTAGGGCCGCGCCCGGCGAATGAACGAGTTTTGTTGCAGCTGCAGATGGGTATAGCTCCTGGACCTTGAGAGAGGGCAGCTGTCTTTGAGGGAAAGTTCGAGGAGTCCAGGCTGCGAATAATGTGTCTTTTGTGCGGTGGAGCTGTCATTCGTTTTTTTCGAGGTTAGATTAGTCGGCACATCCAATGACAGGATGCGTTCGACACCCCAGAGTTGCGATTAATAGATTTTGGCAGTATGGAAACCTGATCCAATGTGATTGATAGAGTGTTTGCTGCCTTTGTCGCCATCTGTGCCGCGTGTTGATCGTCAAAGCGATTTCTTGCCAAGACTCCGCCCCGCAACGCGTGAGGCAGACAGAATGCTCACATTTCGCTCGCATTTTGCGTGAATTGATTATCCCATCACTGTTCCACAGTATGAGCTGACTACCCACTCGTCATGGCCGACGAGGTCACGTATCACCATCTTGTCACAGCATTCACGACCTTCCTCACCGTCTCCGTCCACACGATCCTCTTCGAGCGGGCCATCTACCCCACCAACTCCTTCATCACCGCCCGCAAGTACAACTATCCAGTCCGTCAGAATCGACACCCACGAGTATGCAAATGGATTACAGACGCCATCTCTGCAGTCGAGACTGAGCTGTTGAAGTGCTCTGTTGATCGTGTCGCAGTGGTCATCTACAATGGTCAAGATCGTCCTCTTGAAAGATTCATGTTTGACGTCTCGCGCTTTCCTACGGTGCCCACGACCGAGCAGAACACACCATTGGAGCGACGCGACGAGAAGGGGAACAAGATCGCGATATTGCCTGCAGGAGATCTGGAGGAGCAATTCCGAGCGACCATGAGCAGACTGAGTGGCTGTGGGACGCGGTTGAGAAAGATTCCAGATGGTTGCACGTTCACCATTGCTGTGGAGCTCAAAGATGACAAGGAACCGCCGATCGGACATCCACAAGCATGGATACCTGCTCAACCGCAACTTCGAAAGACCACAAGAAAAGATGGAGATAAGAGCCATGAGATCAGGGGTGAAGAGCTGGGTGGGCAAAAGGTCATTCCTGTCAGAACCATCAGTGCGGGCGACATGTTGCTCGAAGTCTGGATGGAGGAAGGCAAATCCAAATTTGAAGAGCGGAGACATAGCGATGGGAGTACAGATTCGGGTTGAACAATAGATCCGAGCTATGTATTGACTCGACTACACATCACGATCGAAGCTCGGCTCACTCAGTTTCTCCCGCCATTGTCGACCCTTGAACATCAGAGCGACGATACCGGCATACAATACAGCTCCGATGATGGCCATGACAGCCCACGCGATACCATACGTTGTCTCCTCCGCAAACGGGGTCATGTAGAAGCCTAATGTGAATGAGAAGATCTGGCGGCCAAAGTTGAGGAGCGTGGAGATTTCGGCAGATTGTGGTTTGTAACACTGACAAGGTCAGTAGAAGGCTCCCCAACCAGATGTTTATACTGACGTCAGTGATATAGGCGTAGATGTTGGTTGTCACAATTTGCAAACCAAAGGCTGCGATGGAGATACCCATGATCGGTCCCATCCAATGCGTTTTGAACTGGAAGCATACACCTTCGATGACGACGCCAATAGGTATGAGGATAGCCCCAGGTATTGTCGCAAACAGTCTGGTCTCTGCTTTCTGATCGCCGTCGTGGGCTTTGGCATAGAGATACACCAGTGGATCCGATACAGGTCCGGCTAGCAGCTCACCAACAAGTGTGCCAACAAAAGTAGAGACGCCGATGGCCAATCCGACTCCGACTGTATCCTGCAATGTGTCAATTCGCCATTCCCATCCGACCAATGGCTCAGACTTACAAAGTGGTAGATCCCGCCAAAGGCTGCCGCTCCAGTGACCGCAAAGAGCACACTGCCCAGACCAAAGTGTATGCTGTAATACAAGGTAGGGAACAGCACCGAAGGATACCTCAGCATGACAAAGACATGGGTAAAGTCCCACAGCTTCAGCCCTCTCCCTCCCGTGTTGGCTCTGAAGGTCAAGTTCTTCCACCAGTCCACCTTATCAATTCCAACATGATCTCCTCTTCTCCTATACAACGTCTCCGGTAGCGCGACAGCCATCACCACAAGCTGCGCACCCAGAATAATCGCCGGTATCCAAAAGCAAGCCCTCACACCAATCTCCCTCGCAATCGGCCCCCCAATCATGGCAGCCACATGCGCCCCGTTGGTCACAAATACAGTATACACCCCCATCATCCGTCCCCTCTCATGCAAGAAATACAAATCCGCCACCACCGCCGCGCCAACACCCATGCCCGCACTCGTCCCCACTCCAACAAAGAACCTCGCCACCAAAATCCCCGACCACGTCTTCGCCACCGCGGACGCAGCATGGCTCGCCACCCCCACGGCCGTGACGGCCAAAAACACCGGCCTGCGCCCGTACACGTTCGCCAACGGGGAGAGGAACAACGGCGTCAACCCTGCCCCCAAGATGGCGACGTTGGTCACATAGCTGGCCGTCGGGATGGCAATGTCGAAGCTGCGCGCCAGAGGGGCAAAGGCACTGTTGATGACGGCTTGGGTGAAGGGGCCGAGGAAGGCGAGGTTGGAGACGTTGAAGAGGATCCAGAGTTTGAGGAGGGGGGGCCAGTTGAGGGGGTCGGAGGGGGAGGCTGGGGGGAGGGGTCAATGAGATGGGTTGAGTGAGGGAGAAGGGGGAACGTACATGATGGTTGCGGACGGAGGGGAAAGCCATGAGGGTCCAGGCGGAGAGGGGAGGGTTTCTCGGACTCTTCCACGTGGGAGGTGGAGGTCTTGGAGGGGACTTGGATTTCCGAGTCGGTGGAGACCATGGCGACGAGGTCGTTGAAGGTGAGATAGGAAAATGATGCGGGGAATGTGGGTAATGTAGCACTCGCAGCAGGATGGAGATATACTTGCCGATGACCTACCCGATGACATGCGGCAGGGATGGTTAGCTCAATCACATTCCTCCAAACCACGGGCGAGTTACCCATTCTGCCGTCGAGGGACGAAACTCCTCGTGGTGACCACGCGATGTCCCCCAACTGATCTGCACCCGGTCGCAAGCCATGCACGGGACGATCTGGAGCGGGATTGGGGCCTGGGGAGAGGAAAGAAGCGGAGAAATACAAAATGCGGAGAAGACGACGTTGGAAAAAAATCGGGTCCATCGGCACACGGCACCACGGCAATCATGCACAAGCAAGGACAAGCATTCTTGTCGTGAAGTCGACTTGCCGTCCTGCAGCTAAAAAAGACCGTGGCGTGAGGCTTGCATGTACTCTTTTTGACTTTGGAGGTTGCAGAAAGACTAAAAAAGAGGCTGCATTGCATTGCGTCTGCTTAAGCGATGCAGAGACGCGATTAGACGAGGGCGGGGCCGCTCAACAAATGGCGGCAGTCGTGTGGCAGTGCGCAGGATCGCCGAGACGATTCTGCCAAAGCTTGTTTCAACGACATGTCTTGGACTGTCTGATTGCTACTTGTGTGAGATACTATCCATATCCTCCTGTTGGTAGCCCATATTTTCCCTAGTACCACTCTAAGAGCAAGCACTTCGTCTTGATGTGTAAGGAAAGCGGCGATCGCGACGTGCCCATCGATTTGCCTTGCCCTGTCTCACTAAACCGAAGCCCCGTCATGACGAGTCTCAACCGTCGTCGGAGTCCTCATCATCAGAGTCCCCATCGTCTGAAGTGTCCTCGTCCTCGATAGCTCCGTCGTTCAACAATCTCCACTGACTGACCCGCTCTAGACATTTCCCGGCTTTGCAGGCACTGTAGTCTTCACCCATAACCATGCGCTCGAACTTGACCTGTCGGCCTGTTGCGTGCTGGTGCATTTCATCAAGCTCCTCCACGGAGTCAGCATGGTGGTGAATGGACCATCGCATTGGCTCGGCAACGTGGGCGAAGAAGCGATGTAACCCCTTGAGTTCCGCTAGCGGTTCCACGATGCGGAGGTACGTCTCTTCGATCAACACAACTTCTGTGGGCGTGATGTGTGTACGGCGATGGCTCTCTTCCGTATCTGGTGTCGCATCGGCTGCGCAGAGGCTGAGGGTAAGCTTGTTGACACGAAGCTCTTTGTTCATGAATCTGATCAACTTCAACCAGTCCTCGTGGACGGGATACCACTCGGCGAAGAACGGGAATGGAAGTGATGTGAAGACCGGGAAGACAATCTCCACGTAGCGCAGGTGTACCAATGCGGCCTTGGGCATGAAATCGCGAAGAAAGCGTGATGCAGGGTGGCGCTTGCCGATGCTTCCCAACTTTGGCACACCTGGCGGGTCATCCGGAAGAGTGATGAACTTGTTGCCCTTGAAGAAAATCTCTTGTGAGTCGGCGAGCATCTCCTTTGAAGTCAGCATGAGAGGAATTGGTGGTTGCCAGCAGTCACAAAGTCCGTGATATGCTGAGTGATAACGACCACAGAAACAACCTTCGTCCATATGCTGCCAGCATTGCTTGAAGTCATTTGACCCATCGTAGACGTCTGAGAGTGTATGTCCGACCTGACTGACCAAGCCAGAATAGATGAGATGGAATTTGAGCGAAGGTGACCAATTCACTTCGGACATTGGCGTGATGAGATCCGTATACTGCAGGGTCAGAAGACGTATCTCACGAGGCAGGTCGAGCCACTTGAACGCTGGAAGTCTAGACCTGTCGATCTGACCAGTGCAGAGGAAGGCGACCGACCTGGCGAGGCTTGCGATACGTGGTTCGTAGGTGGCAGCAAGCCTGATTGCGCAAAGCCTGAGCTTTGGTAGGATGGTCAGAGGGGTCGCAAATTTGACTGCGAGTTGGTGACTGTCGACATCGCACGTGAAGAGGAGAATTAGCTGATCTGGTGTAATGTGCCCAGACAAGAAGTCAAGGACATCGATCAAGTGGCTTAGAAGAGTCTCGGTCTCTTCTGCGGCAGCATCGAGAGGCTCTGTGTGCGTCGTCATGCATTTGGAATTTGACTGACCTGAAGGGCGACAGCACTCAATGAAGCCTCTCGTCTCGCAGGTAGCAGTATGGATGTTGATGACAAGATGGTGAAGATGTGCGACGGACGATGGACGGAGCTTGAGCAAGTCCAGTGGACTCCCATCCGTGCGAAAGCTGTACGATCCATACATGTACTCCGCCAAGTCATCGTAGAAAGTGCGACATGTAAGGAGCAGGCTGTAAGTGCTCTTCATTGGGACGCTGGTGGTGAAATGACGGGCTGAAGGCTGATGCGAGCAGTGACTACCTCTGCTTGCATTACTCTTCCCGCTGTCATCAGTCTCGCTGCTGGTGTCGGTCCAGTCGCTCGGCTCGATGTGATCACTATCAAGACCGTCCACGAGACGGCCGTCGTGCGTAGGGACTGGTGCGGTGTTGTCGACGGAGCCAGACTCGTCGTCGCTGTCCTGCGGGCAGAAAGAGTCGTTCTCTGCGGCATTGTGGCCAGGAGTACCGTCGAACGAGACTTCGCAGAATAGCGGAAAGCCACAAAGATGGAAGATCCTCAGCCTGACATGCTTCGGAAGACCCAGCAAAGAGGGCGTGGACATGTTCTTCAGTTCACGTTGGTCCATTCCTGTAGAAGCCATTGGTTTGCTGCACCAGATAGTGCCGAGCTCAGCCTGCGATATACTCAGTCACCATACGAGATCCATCACATCACCACCGACTATCTCACCAACCAAAGATTTTCGTGTCTGCTATGCAGATTTGCAGCGAGCAACGGACACCCATCAACACCAAAAAATTGCACGACCTCCGCGAAGAAAAAACAAGAAGAAGTCATGTGAGAGGCCAAAGCTTTTGGGCAGGCAACAACGACAGCTACAAACGCGCGACGCGCCCAACACGGCACATGTCATTCACATTCATGGATCACATCCGTATGAATGTTTCCAATTTACTCCAAGATCTGCAACTCTTTTCCTTCACATTCACATCGACATCTGTCTGTGAACGCCTCATAGGGCGCGCTCGTCCATTATACAATCATTCGGCATGCCTGACAAGCAGATCAGAGTGTGCAACTGGCTTCCTGGTGCTCGATGCAAACATCGATCATTCCTGGACTTCCCAGAGAATGTACGGAACAAGATATACCGATACGTCGGTTTCACACGCTACGATTACATCCAATACGATGGCACATCGGAGCCCCAAGCCGCCATCGACAAGTCGAAGCAAGGTGAGGAGCAAGATCAGTCTGGATCTGGACAGGAGGACCAAGAGAAGGATGACGAGGAGAGCGTATACGACAGCGATCAAGAAAGTGAATATGACAGCGACGAAGATCCAGCCGAAGCCGAAGATCGCAAGCTTGCGCGACTGCTGAGAGATCCAGAAGTCAAAGGCTCCGTCTTCGGGAAGATCAGCCTTATGCTCTGCTGCAAGACAATGTATCACGAGATTCTGCGAATGACCTATGCTGAAAACAGGTTCGGCATAACTCACTCGCCAAAAGCCCTGAAGCGCATGACGGCCGACTCAACTGCTTTACTCACAATGCTCGATTGCGACCTCCACAAGGCTGATGGAGGTATGGTTCCAGATCATCCCGGCCTAGGTAGCGAGGTGGATCATGTGGGGCCCTTGGGAGATCAGCTACAGATTGCATCCCCACGTACCTCTCATCTATTGATGGGCTGGCTTGAGGCACTAGATCATCTCGCTCGACACATCAATCCGGATACTCTTGATCTTTCACTGATCTGCGATGTGGAAAGCTTTGCACTGGCGTCGGCATTCGTCTCACCTCTCTTGACACTACCGCGTCTTAAGAAATGCTCATTGAGGCTGAGTGCACGTCCCGATCCACAGATTAGACAGCTTGTTCGCCGCATCTCTCAGACATGCACTGGTACGTCCAGGTCGGATACCCCTGCGTTCCGATACATGGACCTTCCCCGAGAACTGCGACTACTTACCATGAGTTTTACCGATCTGGTGGCACCTCTTTGCGAGATTCACTGGAACCAGGAAGAAGGTTATCATCTCCAACGATCCGAACGATATGGAACACATGTCAGCGACACTTATGACAATTACGAACGTGGAGGCATGGACCTGCACGACTGCTGGATTTCCACTGACGAGAGGTGCTTCTGCAGCCGTTACCATGCAGCCTATTGTGAGGAATGCAACTGCTGGATGCCTCCCACACCACTCTTCCTCGTTTCCGCAGAAGTTCGCCTGGATGCCGTAGAGGTCTTTTTCAGGAGCAATCGCTTCTGCATATTGCCATTCACGTCACAAGATCTCCACCTCGGATGTCACCCTGTGGAAGATCTAATGCAGCCGTTGCCTATCCGTTCTTTCTTACGGTCCACTGTACCTGATCTAGGCTTGCCTCACCTGCGCTTCATTGAGTTGGCCTTTGGTCCTGTGAGAATGAATAACGCCCTTCATGCACAACTACCAGACTTCTACAACAAATTGACCACGGAAGTTACCTTCATCAAAGAGCACTTGCACCTTGGCCGCCTCACACTGGTGGTGCATATGGCGGATTTATGCCATCACAGCGCCTTCATTCCCACCAGAGCCGCGGTGCCAGACAAGGTCTTGAGAAGGGTTGGTACGATGTACGAAATCATCGGCAAGCGTCTCGCCAGCCTCTCAGGCCTAAAGTGCTTCTATGCCTTTCTGGCCGAGCCTTTGCGGTGGAGCATCGAGAGAGAAGCGAGCACCGACGAGGGTGAGGAGCTCATCAGGGATCTCAAGTCGGCGAAAGAGATCGACATGGAGCGCCTTGTCATGGGCGATGACTACGTGGCTGTGGATCATGGGAAGCTACAATACATCCAGTCGGCATGGTATGTGAAGAACGAGGGATGGGACGAGATATATGGATGAAAGGACGAGAGGCCCGGACCTTTGGTCAAGATTCTGCGGACTGAACTGCTGTGGGGTCAAGGAACGCAGCGTCCCGCTTGATGGAATGCAGAGGGAGCAGCTATTGAAGCAAATTTCCCAGCAGTCCTTAGCGCTCGTGTGACAGACATAGCTTTGAGTATATCATATAGAACGCAATGACCCCCACATGTGTGTCTCATACCTCCGAAGCCGCCGTAATACCGCAGTATCGCTAACAAAGTGTGGCAGAGATGAAGATTCTGTTCATTGCCAATTGATCTATTGCACCGGAAAGTTTGCCGGCTTGATGGGAGCAAATAGATCTTCAAGTGCCACCATCTTGTCGATCAAGCCTTGCTCATACAGATAGAGCACCAACGCCTCCAGCGTCTTCCTGTTTGGCTCAATGCCATACGGCCAACAATCCCCCCCGAAAGTCTCCTTGATATCGTCCAACGCCTCGGGCAACCACGGTAGCATATACCTCAACGCACTCGTGCTCTCCATCCTCTTCCTGGCCAGGTCCTTACTCTTCTCAAACGCCTCGAACAAACTCGTCGCAATCCAGGTATTCCTCTCCCACACCTCCCTCCTGATCGCGACCAGGTGCATAATCGGAAATATCCCCGTGCGCTTGTAAAACGCCTTTTCCTCCTTCTTGAACTCAGGCCAAAGTCTCCTCACGCTCCCCTGCCCCAGACACGCCGGAGGATCCGCGCCGATCGTGGCATCCACATCCCCGTCCCTCAGCAGATCACTCAACGACCTCCCCGTGTCCGTGTTCTTCTCGATCTGTACGCCTACAGGCGGGGGCAGACTCCCCGGCTTACCATGCGAGCCTGGCCCCTCCATCTTCCCTTCCACCCACGTCACGCCGGAGAGATCGACCCCGTAGTCATGCGCTAGTATGCCGCGCTGCCACACGGCCGCCGTCATGGTGTAGTGCTGCACCCCGATGCGCTTCCCCTCGAGGTCTTTGGGCGATTTGAGCCTGTCCGAGTTGACGGCGATGAAGCTGTGGCGGAATGCGCGCGAGGGGAACACGGGGAGGGCGATGAAGCGGCGGTCCCCCGAGACGTGGAGGGTGATGTACTCGCTTGTGGAGAGCTCGGCGAGGTCGAAGTCGGAGGTGGTGATGAAGCGGTCGAAGACGTCGCGGGGGTGGTCGATGGGGAGGAAGCGGAGGGCGATGCCGCTGGGTCGGGTCTCGGTGTGGAGGAGGGAGAGGAAGCGGTCGTAGGGGGCGGAGGCGAATGTGAGGGGGAGGAGGTCGGACATGGTTGGTGGTGGTGGTGGTGGTGGTGGTGGTCGGAGGTGGGAGGTGGGAAGGACTTACTTTGGTGTGAGCATACCTTGTTCTTCAGTACAGCTTGTTGCGCTTTGTTTGAGCTCAAGGGACGTAGCTGCCGGGCCCAATTGCCAGCGCCATACCGTGGGAGTTGGTTGGAGGGGTTGCACGGCTGGTTGTGCCGATCGCGGGTGTAGATCTTGCGAGCTGCGAGCAGGAGGTCATGGTCGCCTTGGAGAAGCTTGGGGAAAGCTTGGAGAAGTAGCAATTGAGGATGAGTTGGTCGCCAACAGTCCCGTGCCGCTAGCTGAATAGACCTTGGAAGTCATGAGCAACAATGAATGGTATGAGGGGCGAAGAGTATCTCTGAGTTCACACCCACCGGTTGGTGCTCAATCTGCCGACAAACCTAGATTCGGCTGATAATTGACATCCATTCCATTCGGCGATGGAGCTTGTCGACAGTATGTTGATCGATGGGACTGGTATAGGTGGTGCTCAAATCAGAGTGGCAAATTTGTGAAGATGAGGGCCGATACTGTTGTAATGGAAGGCTGGTACAGCTTCTCTGGTACTGAAGAACTGGTACTGATGAGTCAGCGCACGCACAGTAGATAAATCGGTTATTGTAACTCTCTGAATGAAACACACGTCTCTCGATCCGATTTGCTAGTTATAACAGGTTATAAGCCTAGCGCTTCTATAAAAGTACTTAAAGCTATAGCAAATTAAGCGTGTCATTATTAAAAGGATTACTAAGCCGCCTACACTAAATTCTAGACTAGCTACATTAAGACAAATACTTGTAGTAGCCTGTATTAACTCTTTAATTAAACAGTTTAAACGGCTTAAACAAGCTAATTACATTAATTAAATTAATAGGCCTTTAGCTAATTACTATTATTATATCTAGATTAGCAAAAATGCTCGAGACTTAGATTCTTAAGAGAGAAAGTAACTATAATACTTAGAGATTAACCCTTAAGGTAGCCCTCCTTAAAAAGGATATACTTCGATATACAATTTATAACATTAACTAGATACTAGTAGTTATAAAGCCTAAAGAACTAGCCCTAGATACTAGTAAAGGCACTAAGGTAATCTATAAGGTTAGGAATAAGACCTAGTATAAGAATAATAGAATTACTTATAGTGTTATTATAATAAGGATTTATAAATCTATTAGACCTTACTATAGTATAACTTAGAAGACTTTAAAGAAACTTCTAGACACTATTAAAGCTATATTTAAACCTATTATTTTATATAAGCTATATATAGCTATCTATAACCTTAATAAGGTAATTATAACAAGTTATAATACCTAAAGGTACTATAAAGATTTTATAAAGTACTATTATTAATATACTATTACTATAGAGCAAAGAGTAAGCACTATTAGTGCTAAACTAGATAAGTTTAAGCTCCCTCTATACTATATTAAGACTATGTTTATTATAGGAATAGAGACTACTAAATAGTTAAGGAGCTAAAGATCTAGCCTTAACTATAAGAAGAGTCTTAAAGAGATAATAGGCTCTCTTAGAATATAGAAGCCCCTATATAATAGAAGAACTAATCTAAACCCTATTTATAAAGTAGCTAGTTATATTAAGAATTAATATACTTAGTATACTTATTATATCTACTCTAATATAGATTACTTTAAGTAGCACCCTAAGAAAGTACTAAAGAGTTAAAGCAAAAGGAATAATAAAGACAGGTTAAATAATAAAGGTATAAAGGCTAAAGGCAAAGGTAATAAGTTAAAGACTAAGAAAGTTAGAGGTTAAGTAGCTATTAAAGAATCTAGAGAACTTACTAAGGTAGGTAAATTAGATAAACGCTCTAACACTAATATTAATATTATTATACTAGTCTATAGAGTAGTAGTAGTGTCTATATTATTATTCTTAACCTATAGTAAGAATAGAGCAATCTATAACTCTAGTGTATTAAGGCACTTTATTAAAGACAGGTTATAGTTCTTAACAATTAAGGTATATAAAGGTGTTTTTAAATTTAAATAAGCTATTAGCATAAAGAAGCTACTTAATATAGAAGTAGGCATAGTTAGGCTTACTCTAACTAATAGTAAAGGTAAGAAGTTAATTATTAAGCTTTATAATTATATACACTTACTATTATTACTAAACACTCTTATATCTAATCTTTGCTAAGAATATAGCTCTCTCTAGATAATTAGGCCCGAAGGTTATATAACTATAGGTTATATAATGCTAAGTCCTAGGGATTTATAGCTGTTCTTTCCTTTAGTAGATAGACTTCTTAATTAATTAACTCGTCTATTACCTAACTAGTGTACGGATTAGTTCTATATAATACACTACCCCTAAACGTACCTTCCGCTTAATAGGTTATAAGCCTAGAGCTTATAGCACAAGTATAGAATTATATATATAGTAGTTAGCCTACTACTTAAACAAAACAGAAGTAGAATTATAATATCTCTACCGCCTTATAGTTAACTATCTAGATACCTTTAGTAAGTCTAGTAGACTATACTATAAGTCGTAAAAGATTGTACTACTTAGGACAATAAGTAGGAATAGTACTTCTATTTAGTATAGGTTTAACTCTTATAATTGTTCTACTATAGCTACTATTTATTAGCTAGATTAACTAAACATATTTAATTTACTAACTTTCTCTAAGGCCTAGCTAGCCTTATAGATAACTATTAACTAAAGGTTATTAACTAAACTTAACCTTTATTTATTTATTTAATTCTCTTCTCCTTAGAGAACTTAATTCCTAACTATAGAAGATTAGTTCTTATCTTTAAGAAGACTAGTTATTAAGCTTAATAGACTTAACTAGAGAGAATAGTTCTACTAGATAGAAATGTACCTTATAAGTAAGAATACCTTCTAAACTATTCGTAGTTAGACTACCTCTTTAGTAATACTATTATTCGATAATACCTCTAGCTTCTTTTTAGTCCTACCTATTAAGTTAAAGAACTAGTAAAAGGCTAATGTAACTACTAAGTACTAGGTTGTCTAGTGTATCTTATAAGATAATAAAGAGTTACTATATAAGGAAGAGCTTATATTAGAGTATTAGAGATTACTTAAGTCTAAATATAAAACAAACCTTAAGGTAAGCATAAGGGAGCTAGTTATCTAATTTATAAACTACAAGATAGATAAGTATAATACTATTAATAAAGCTTAGTTCTACCTTACTAGCCTAGGAAGATAGATTACTATTATCTACCTAGATAAGAGTTATTAGAGGGTAGTAGAGAGATTATAGTAGCTTCTCTCTTCTCTTTCTAACAACTATAGGTTTATAAGGTAAGTAATTAAAGTAAGGGGATTAACTAATATAGATAAGGTCCTTCTTATTTTTAAGAAGGAAGAGAGATACCTTAGCAAGTATAAGATTACTATATTTACTAAGGGGAGACTAAATCAAGAACCTAGTAGAAGTATAAGCTATATATATATTCTCTACTTATAGGCTAGTTACACTATAACTAGATACTCTTAACTTTAAAGAGTATAGAGGCATATTTAGCCTTTCTATAGGATTACTAAGAGCCTACTAAGGAGGAGAAGATCTCTATTAGCTTCTAATAATCTAATTACCCTTGTTAGGTATCTTACTAAGAAGGTTAATAGACTAGAAGCAGCATCTAAGTTAAAGAAAGGTAAAGCCTTTACTACTACTAAAGGCTAGTCTAAACTTTTCTCTCTAATCTTAACTCTACTACCTAAAGTTCTATTAGGTAAAGAGGAACTTAAGACTATAGGCTCTATATTAGAGGTATAAGGTAAGCTTCTATATTATTAGTAGATACTTAACTCTAGAGTATTTAACTATATAATAGATAAGCTAACTCTCTTTAGAGGCCTATTAAGTAAGATATACACTCGATAGATCTAGGTTAGGGAGAGTTACCTTTAGTTATAGTTAATAGAAACTACTATTATTAAGACTAAGAAAGGAGATAAGATAAAGGTATAAGCTCTTTATATACCTAATCTTAGTGTTAATTTAGTCTTCTATTATAAGCTATATATAGATTTAGAAGTTTCTAGAGTTCTTAATTTAAATTCTTTTCTTATTCTTAATTTATAAAAGCAGCTACTACTTAAAGCTAGAATTTAAAAGGGAGTATATATTATCTAATCCCTCTTTAAGTAGTTAGCTAATTAAAAGCTACATTCTAGATCTAAGCCTAGCTTAATTCTAGATTTAGCTAATTAGGACATAGTATTCCTTACTACTTAGCTAGTAATTATATTATATACTAAGTATATATATCTAACCTAGGATAAGTAATATAAAAATCTTATTAATTTAAGACTTAATAACTCTAATATAGAGTACTAACTCTAGCATAGGAGATTTACTTACCTTAGAGTTAAGAAGCTTAAGGATCTTTATAAGGTTATAACCTTTAAGAAGCTTATTAATTTAAACTATAATTTGTTAATTCTATATAAGGTCTATTCCTTAACAAAGATAAGAAACAGAAGAGGTAAAACTTTATAGAGAAGACTAGAGGTTCTTTAGCTTATTTATACTAACATCTATAGCCTAATTAAAGTAAGTAGAGAAGGATTTAGATACTTCCTAGAGCTTATAGATAGCTATTTAAGAATAATATAGATTATACTACTTAAGACAAGAGATAAAGCTCTATAGAGGCTTATTAAGTAGAAGCTAAGGGTTAAGAAGGAAAGTGATACTAAAGTTAAAATTACTAGATTAGATAATACTAGTAAGCTTAACAAGATTCTAAAGTAGTAGAAGCGCTAAGAAGGTATCTATTATATAACTACTAAGCTATATAATTTAATCTAGAATAGACTAGTAGAGAAAGGTATTTAAACCTTAGAGAATAGTATAAGAGCAATACTTAAGGACTTAAAGATGCTAAATAAGTTCTAGCCTAAAGCAGTTTAGGTAGATATATATCTAAGGAATAGGATAGTAACTAGACCTATAATTAATAATAAGCAAGTTACACTAATTAAGGCCTATATAGGCATTAAGCCATTAGTTAATTATATTAGAGTCTAGAGCTATAAGGTATATACCTATATAAACCTAAAGTCCCTTTCTATATATAGAAGAAAAGATAAGCTTATAGACAAAGAGAGAGTAGAAGTATTTCTTAGCTATATAGATAGAACTAATAGGATGTATAAGATATAGGTACCTAATAGAAAGGTAGTAATTATATTACTAAATGTTAAGTTCTTTAAATTTAAGAAAGGTAGAAATATTAATCTTAGTATTAAGATTAACACTATAAGTAATTAAGTACTAGTTAGAAGACTAATTAGTAGACTAACCTAGATCCGAGCCTAGCTTAATCCTAAGGTAGACTAATTAGATTAGCCTATTTAGTAAGAAGCGCCTATAGGGAGAATCTTCTTACACATTAAGATTCTAAAGGTTAACTCTATTAACCTTATAGAATTCTAACGTAGAGAAGAGCTAATAGTTTAATCTATATTACTTAATTATATAGGTTAATTACTTAAGAGATTAAGAGATAAAGAATCTAATAATAAAGAGCCTAAGGTAAAGCATTATAGAGTATTTATTACTAAGTGTATTAATTAGTAAGATAAGGTTAATAAGATTACTATAATAGTCTCTATTAAGTAATATATCTCAATTCTAAGAGACTACTATAAGGCTATTACTAATCTAGTTTAGAGAAGTAAGTAGTAGAAAGTAATTAATATAGAGCTTAATACTTTAGAATTAAATAACATATAGGAAGAGATTATCCCTCTAAAAGGATTAAACTTAGTAATATCTAAGTAGGTCTTTAATGTTAAATACAACACGAATAGCTCTATTAAGAAGTTTAAGGCTAGACTTATTACTAGAGGCTTCTTATAGAAGTATAGTATTAACTATAAAGACATATTTACACTAATAGTTAAAGTAGATACACTAAGACTGTTCTTTACTATCGTGTATATACTTAACCTTAAATGTTATTAGATAGATATTAATAATACCTTTATAGAGTTATTCCTTAGAGAAGTAATTTATATAAGGCTACTACCTAGACTTAAGGTCTAACCTAGTATTACCTTCCGTATTCTTAGGAGCTTATATAGACTTAAGTAAGCTACTAGAGATTAGAATTAGCACTATATCTCTAAGCTTTTAAAGCTAAGCTTTACTTAGAGCGAAGTAGACCTCTATCTTCTTATATACTATAACAAGAAGATTATTCTCTTAGTTTATATTAATAATATACTATTTGTAGTATAAAGCAAAGAGAACATCTAGTAGTTTAAGTAAGAGCTTAGTAGAATCTTTAAGATTAAGAATCTTAGTAAGGTTAGTAAAGTTCTTAAGGTTAAAGTTATAAGAGATAGACAACAAGGAACCTTAAGGCTTAACTAGACCTACTATATAGATAATATGCTATAGAGGCTTAATATAACCTCTAATAAGGCTACTCTAATAAAGCAGCTAATAGACAATAAGCTTCCTTAGAGAGCTTAGACTAAAGATATAAGGTTTAGTAGAACTAAGTACTTATATACTATTAGAAGCTAGATGTATCTTAGTACCCTAATAAGACTAGATACTACCTTTGCCTTAGGAAGGCTTAGTTAGTTTATAGTAGATCTAATAGACAGCTATACTATTAAGATAAAGAAGATATTAAGATATATTAGATTAACTAAAGATCTTAGTATAGTATTTAGGAGAAATAGTAATAAGACTCTTAAGGGATATTCTAATTTAGACTATGCCTTAGACAAGATAGATAGAGTCTCTATTCTTAGATACGTCTTTATACTTATAGGTAGTTCTATTAGCTAGATAAGTAGGAAGTAGAAGTCTATTTTAACCTCTACTATAGAGGCTAAATATATAGTAATATACTCTTATATAAAGAGATTATAGTTCCTATCTTAGTTACTAAGAGACATAGGCTATTATAAGATAGTTAGTTAATTACCTTAGAAGCTAACTATAAAGGAGTCTTAGAAAGCAATAATAAGATTACCCTTTACTACTAAGATTAATAGTAATAACTAGGTAGCTCTTTTACTTATAAAGAAGCTATATACTTATAAAAGAGCAAAACACATTAATGTTACTTACTACTACGTTAGGAGGCTATAGAGGGACTAAAGGATATAGGTTAAGTTTATAAGGATAGTAGATATAGTAGCTAATAGGTTAACTAAGCTATTATAAGGTTAGAACTTTACGAGGTTTATAAAGTAACTTAGCTTATTATTAACCTAATAGCTTATCTATAGGAGCTAAGTAGAAGTACTAAGAATATAGCTCTCTTTAGATAATTAGGCCTAAAGGTTATATAACTACAAGTTATATAATGCTAAGTCCTAGAGATTTATAGCTATTCTTTCCTTCGGTAGATAGACTTCTTAATTAATTAACTCGTCTATTACCTAACTAGTATACGGATTAGTTCTATATAATATACTACCCCTAAACGTGCCTTCTACTTAACAATCTTTAGAATAAAGAGGAACTTAGTATCTCTATAGTTAGTAAATCCTTAATAAAGGATAGAAAGGAAGTTAGCCTTATTAAACACTTTAAAAGAGTTAAATAGCTTAAGAACTTTAAAGTATATAAGTCTTAGAACTATAAGGAATTACCTATAAGGCTAAAACTATAGAAGCTATAGGCTATAAGAGCAAATCTAGCTATTATAACTACTTAAAAGCTAATATTAGAAAGATAGTACTAGAGATTAAGCTATATTAGTAACACTATTCTCTCCCTTACTAAAAGTTAAGCTATTAGATTAGAAGAACTTTAAATATTAGATCTTAGCTACTATAAACTATATACTATATTAAAGATATAGAGAGTAGTATTAAGAGAACTAAGAGATATACTAAAATACTTACTAGATAAGCTCTATCTAGACCTTATTAGTCCTATTAAACTATAGTTAAGTAAGAGCTATAAATACCTTCTCCTTATAATATATAGTAAGAGTAAGTATAAGTTTGTTACTATTCTCTTTCTTAAGAGTAATATACTAGTAGTAATTAAACTTATCTATATAAGGAACAAAATAGCCTATAATAAGCTTTTATTTATCTTTATCTCTAATAGAGAAGGTAAATTTAGAAACTATAAACTAGTAATAGCTATTTATCTTAAAGGGTAGAGATAGAACATCTCTACACCTAATACTTAATACTAAAATAGTAAATCTAAGGCTACTAATAAAGTAGTTATTTTTAGAATAAGATATATCTTTATTAATTATAGAGCACCTCTTAAACTCTAGTATATAGTTATAGAGTTTATAATCTATATTAGTAATAGAATTACCTATACTAAAACTAAGAAGATCCCTATATAAGAGCTAAGAAAGGATCTTCTTAATAATAATAGGCTAGTCTTATTAACTTATATTAGACGCTTCGGCTATAGAGCTTATATCTATAACTAACATGTTTCTAAATTATATAAATTCTAAGCTAGAGCACTACTTAGTTAGCATGTTAGTATATAGAATAACTTAATAACTAATTACCTTATCTAGATACTCTATTAGTATTATACTTAGTAAGCCTAGAAGAGAAAGATTATTATATTACTCTATATAACATTTAATAAGAATATAGTCTATAAAGACTAAGTAATATAAGTTATTAAATAGCTATATATCCTATAGGTATAATAACCTAAGGCTTTATAGCTTTAGAGGGAGTAGATATTTAGTAGTAATTATAATTAAGGCTATAGCTATAACTAACTACCTTTTAGTTATAAGAATCTATAAACTACTTAGGCTAAATAACTTTAAGTTAAACAACTAATATCTAACTACTCTTCTATCTCTAGATATAAATAACAATTATCTACCCCTATTAAAGAATAGAAGGAGTAACACTAACATCCTAAACTAGATCCTTAACCTGTTAATAAATAGAGGAAGTAACTTAATATTACTAATTATAAAAGTAAAGACCTTATAATACTATTACCTAAAGTCATTAGTAAACTATATTTAACCTTTAATCCTATAGTTAATGTTAATTAACTACTAATATATATATAGAATAAGAATATTAACTTCCTTATTATACTATTTAATATATAACTTCTAACTAGTAAAAGAAAAAGATCTTTCTTACTATAAGAAACTATTAGAAGATCCCTTAGAACATATTACTAGATTAATTATAAGAAACTTAACAATAGTAAGATTATTAGATCTATAGCTATTAATTTTAAGCTAGATCTATAAATAGTAAGAGATATACTATTCTCTCCTAAAGGTTATTACTAGTAAGCTATAATAGAGGTAGAGTAGAAGGCTCTAACTAACTCTAAAACCTTTTTAATTATTAAGAAATCTTAGGCACTAAGAGGTATTAGGCTAATAATAGGCAAATAGGTCTTTAAGACTAAGAGACTTACTAATAGCAAAGTTAAAAGATATAAGGCTTATTAGACTATAAGGAGCTTTACTTAAAGAGTAGATATTAACTTTATTAGAACCTTTATACTAATACTAAGAGCTAAAACTAGAAGAGTAATTCTTATATATACTCTTTATTATAACTAGGTTATTATAATAGTAGATATAGTTACTATATTTCTTAGACTAGATATTAATATTAAGAACTATATCTCCTACCTAGAAGGCGTACTAATTCCTAGTAAATAGGACAAGCTTATTGTTCTTATAAAGGGCTTATATAAGCTTAAGTAAGCTACTACTCTCTAGTATAACACTATAGTTAAGACACTTCTATTACTTAGTTTTATTAGATCCTATAGTAATATCTATCTCTTTATTAATAAGTATTATATAGTTCTTATGTATGTTAATAACTTTAGAATTATTACTACTAGGTAGAAGTATATAGATAAGCTAGTTAAAGATCTTTATCTTAAGTTTCTAATAAAGATTATAAACTTAAACCTCTTCCTTAGTGTTTAACTTTATAGAACTAAGAACTTAATTAAGATTAAGTAATTATACTACTTAAAGAAGAAGCTTAAAGGTTATAATCTTTACTAAGTAAGAACTATAAAGTATCTTATTAATTAACTCTATAAACTAACTAATAGCTAAGTTAATACTTAGTACTATAAGACATTTAATAGAATCATTAGTGAATTATAATATCTAGCTAATATTATAAGGCCTAATATTAGCTATGCTACTAATTACCTAGCTAGGTTCCTTTAGAATCTAACTATAGCTTATATAGTTATAGCTAAGTAGATCTAGAGGTATATTAATAGGACTATTATAAAGGGCCTTACCTTTAAGAAGACTAATAGACTATTAGTTAATATAATTAAGACCTACTCTAACTTAGACTTTACTAGAGATAGATTAACTATAAGATCTATATCTAGTACTATTATTTATATACTTAGTATACTAGTTATTTAGAAGTTAAGGCTATAAAAGATTATTATATTATTAAGTACTAAGGCTAAATACCTTACCCTTACTAAGACCTATAGAGAGATTAATTAGTTAAGAAATCTTATTATTAAACTTAGGCTACTTACTAATATTTACCTTAGCCTAACTATAGTCTTTATTAATAATAAGTTAGCTATTAAACTTATAAGAGATTATACTAATTTAAGAAGATCTAAGTATATTAATTTAAGGAATTATTACTATAGAGAGTAGTATAAACTTAAAGTAATTAAGCTTAAGTATATTAATATAACTTAGTAATTAGCTAATATACTTATAAAGCCTAAGTCTCCTAATAAGATTCTTAATTAATTAGTAAAGGCTAATTACTTAGTATATATCTATACTATATACTTATTTAGATTTTATATATATTATTATTTTAAGTATGTTATTTATGCTACTACTACTTATTAAGCTATCTTATTTGTCTAAAGCTTAAAGTAAATTGTTTTATTATTAAGAAGAGAGAAAAGAAAAGCTATTATAACTCTATTACTAGCTACTTATACCTAAGCTATATCTACTACTTAGTACTATTATTACCTTTAATAACTCTTATCTATCCTCTATCTCTAATTACTTCTTTATAGAAGGAGAACCTCTTCCCTTATTACTACTAGTAGACCTTATAGAAGTATTAGATCTAGACCTACTATACCTTATTAGTGCTAGGCCTAGTATAAAGGCATAAATAGGAGAAAGCTAACTAGAGTAGCTAGTAGCTATAATTCTTATAAGCTCTACTATATAGTTTATTACTATAGTAGCTAAGTTATAAACCTTAGTAGTAGTTAGATTAGTAAGATCTATAAAGTTTATAGGGACTACTATAAAGTAGCAAGAGTTAGTATAAGTTATTAAGGTATTAACTACACCTAATAATACCTCTAGTATATAGGCCCTTAGTAAGAACCTCTAAGGCAAAGCACTACTAAAAGAGATAGACCTTAGGAGCTCTATTAGTAGGTATATTAAGCTATATAGAATAGGCTAGGTAATAACCCTTAAGCTACTTAGGGTCCTTATAGGTTTAGGAGAGCTAATAGGCCTTAGAGTTAGAGTATAGTTAGCTAAGAAACATCTAGTATATTAGTTGCTATAAGTATAGCAAGTATAGGCCTTATTAAGCTAACTAGGCAAAGTAATACACTTACTAAACTTACTACCCCTACTCTTACTCTAATTATTACTAGGGTTAGATCCCTAACACTTAGTATAGCAATTAGTACTATAGTAGACTACTCTACTAGTAGCACTAGAAGCTATTAAAGTAGCAAAGTAGTTAACAGATCTAGTAAGGTTAACTTGCTTAGTTAGATCCTTAACTAGAATAGAATTAGTAACTACTAGGTGTATACTATAGGTACTAAAGGCCTAGACTACTATAGACCTCTAGATAGAATATAAGTTAGTATAGTTATAATAACTAATTATTCTAAGCCTAAGGAGAGTATTCTAGATTATATCGGTTAACTATTAAGTTAAAGTCTAAGTTAATTAGGCTATTAATGTTAGCTTATGCTATTAATACTTTATAGCTACTTACTAAGAGTATTAAGACGAGTAATTAGTCTTATAGTAGTATTATAATTAACATTAGAAGTACTAGGCAACCTTAATAGAGAATTTCTCTTCTTACTACTACCTCCGCTACCTAGTAGACTACTTAGAGCACTAGCACTAGTAGTAATACTACTAATGCCTAGCTGTTACTATACTATAGCACTTATATTATAAGTATTATTAATATAGTATAGTAAGAAGGTAAAAGTGTTATATAAAAGAAAAGGCTACTACTATAAGTATAATAAAGGAAAGAGAAATTATAAAGAGGCTAGTTAGATACTTATATCTCTTTAATTAAGACTTATAAGCTAGTCTATTTATATAAATAATAGCTGCCTAGCTATTATTAATAGTTACTATTATTGCTAGTAATTATAAGCTAAACTAATAGTAAATTCTTACTAATGATTAGCTAACACTAATAATTATAAGCAATTATAAAGAGATAAAGTAATAAGCTAATTACTTTACTTACATGTAACAGGATAGTTCTCTAGCTTTAGTAATCTATACTAGAGAGGGAGTGTTATAATAGAAGGCTAGTATAGCTTCTCTAGTACTAAAGAACTGGTACTAATAAGTCAGCGCACGCACAGTAGATAAATCGGTTATTGTAACTCTCTGAATGAAACACACGTCTCTCGATCCGATTTGCTAGTTACAACAGATACGGAGTTGGGAACTCCGAAGCCGCTTTTGGTCACCGCACGCCCTATGATACAACGTGATCAAGTGAGAAGAGATGCATTCCATCTTAGCCGAGAATATCAATATCAGATACAAGAGCACGATCGGCCTTGTGTGATTGAGAAGTAGGCTCCCATTGAACAAAAAACTACCACAATCATGTCCGCCGACCTCTTCCTCAAAAATCCCACTCCTGAAGAGATCAAAGAACAACTCACCCACAACTCTCTGGAATGGCGAGGCCCCTTGAGCACCGAAGCCTACTTCCGCCGTGAAGACGTCCTCGCCAACCAAGACCTCACCCGCTCCGGCGGCCTCACCTCGTGGATTTTGGCTCGAAATCTTCCCGATGGATCACGGCAAGCAGTCTGCTCGTGCGAGACTATCCGCAAACGAGCAATCCTGGCACTTGCATCTACTGGAAAAGTACAGGATGTGACTTGCTACGGTGTTGCTAGCGTGTTTACGATTCCCGAGCATAGAGGCAAAGGGTATGCGAGCACCATGTTCACCAACTTGGAGAAGTGGATGGACGAAGAAGGGAGGGGCAAAGGTGGGTTCAGCGTTCTGTACAGCGACATCGGAAAGGAGTTCTACGCCAAACATGGTTGGACGCCGAAGCAAAGTGCGCATGTGAGGCTGCTGGTAGGAGGAGCGGAGATGGGAAACGTGGACGGAGTGCGGTGGCTGAATAAAGAGGATCTGCCTGCGCTATGCAAGAGGGATGAGGCGATCGTCAAAGCCAGACTGGAACGACTAGTGAGCCAAGGGAAGAATGCGGTTGCCATATGTCCAGATCTCAAGACTTTGCAGTGGCAACAGGCGCGCGAGGCCTTCTTGAGTAAGGAGTTATACGGTAAAACCCCAGAGATCCAAGGCGCACTAGTCAAGACTGGCACCGGTAAGGATGTCTGGTGCTATTGGACTAGATGGTGGTACAACGCGGACGTCAAACAGACCAAAGGCAACACGATGCACATTCTGCGACTCGTCGTCGACGAACCAGAATACGACGACATCGCTGCGTCTGACAGAGGTGTTGAGGAGGTACAAGCAGGGGAGACAGTCAAGGCTGTGGCAGCTCTGCTGAGGGCTGCCCTACAAGAGGCGAAGGAGTCAAACATGGAGGATGTACAAATCTGGAACCCCAGCTCGACAACGCTTGCCGCGGCTCGAGTGTTGGAGGACAAAGCGGAGGTAGTGCATCGCGAGAAGGAAAGTATTGCCAGTTTCAGATGGTGCGATGACAAGCTCAATGACATCGGAGACTCGATCGTCTGGACCGCAGTAGAAAAGTACTCGTGGTGCTAGCATGGACATGAAACCAATTTTATACAACGCTGGATGGAAGACTTCCTACCACTTTCGAGATCTTGACTCGTCGAAGTTACCACCTTGCCGCTCCTTCTCTACCCTGGCGTCAAAGTCGGTTTGTGCTTCCGTCTGAGCAAGCTGTCGATCTTCCTCCCTTCGAGAGAAAGCGAAACTGTCTCCGACGGTCGATCCCTGTTGCTGTTCACGTTGTGTTCCATCTGCGCCCTTGGTTGCTGCTTCTCTGCGTAACCGCTCCCACACACCTCCTGTCTGGACTGCCGAGTCTCGCCTCTCCGGGCCAGGTTGCGGGGACTGTCGTCGTTGTGCTTGTTGTTGCTGCGGAGCCGCCCGAGACTCTCTGTCCGCCATTCTTGATTCGTATTGCTGTTTGCGCTCATTCTGCTGCATTTGACTGTCGGATAGAAGCCCAGTATCACCATCGCCGGGAGCCAGATCATCCATGAAGGCACCTCCGGTGGGCGACATATCATCGTCCTGGGCAGCTGCGGCTTTGGGACGGGAGGCGGCTTGTCGATTTTGGCGGGCTCTTTCCCATACCGTACCCGCTCGTGCGGCCTGGCTATCCATGCGTCCTTCAGTCGATTCCGCCGGACCTCGTTGTGTGGGTATTGGAGGAGGAATACCTCCTTGTCGCTGCTGCAGCTTGGTTTTGAGGGCTTCTCGGAAGTCTTTGAGTCTCGGGTCTGTCACGGTGCCGGCAACATCAGTCGTCGAAGCCACGGAACCCCAGAAGAATATGCCTAGGAACATGGCGAACCCTGCATATGTGGAGAATCTCAGACCGTGCCATGCTGCTCTTGCTTGTGATCCCCTCAAGAATGAGAACTTGTTGGGATCAAACCAATCTTTCCCTCCCGGGTTGTAAAAAGGGAATTTGAAGGTCTCGCGCCCGCTGTACGTCCAGAGAGCACCCGCAACGAGACCAGTGGGATATGCGTAGGAAGCAATCGTCACTGATTTTGCAAACTTGAAGGACAGAGCATCGACCTCTTCCTGGCGAAACGGTCTCCCAAGTATGGCACGCGACTCTGCTAAGCTCTTCTTGAGGAGGTCTATTCTTGCCGGTGTATCCCATCCGGTGGGACCAAAGGCGCCAATTGGTTTCGGTAAGCCTCCAAGATTTATCCGCCATTGCTCTTCGGTCTGGCCTGTGGCATCTTGCTGATCGTTCGAGTCGAAGGTGTAGTCATTTGGGGGAGAGTCGGAGAAGCCACTGTCGGAGGCGGACGCTACTGCCTCTTGGAGGACCATGCTGTCGGTGTAGTTTGATGTCGTCCTGGAACTAGATCATGATGCGGAGAAGGCGAGCAGGTGTCGAAACAGGTCGGTGAAAGAAAAGCATCGGCTGCTATCGGTGTTAGATGCTGACCTGGGAAGCTCAAGGTGAGGTTGAAGATGAGGTCATCTTGGCGGGGTCGTTGAACCTCATACCATAACTCCTGTAACTTAGCTTGACAATGTGTTTTCTTCCTGCCAACGCAAGCTTGATGTGTGGTAGTGTTCACTTATTCACCGACCAGCAGTCTCGTAGATATTTAGGTGATGATGCTCTTATGAGGTCGGTCATCGTTTCTTTCATGTTCGATACAGCTCCTCGATCTTTTCTTCATTCACAACACGCGATATTGTCATGTCTGCTTGCACAAGACGAGCAATCCCTGCTCATACAAAGGCGCCCGGTATACATTTGGCTATGGACTTGCGACAGGAGGGAATTGCGGGAGCTCGAGGCTCTTCCAGCCACTACGACAGGAGGGGCAGGCCAAAGACCGCTGACTAGCGGGACACTCCTTGTCCGGAGAGGTTGAAACATGCTGGACGTAGGTCTAGCAGTGACGTGGCAGCGATCTGGTACTCGTAGCTGTACTGTAGGATCACAGTCAGACATCATTTCGGCACACAGCCTGATCGCGAATCAAAGGCATCGGCAAGGCACTCTCGACTGACGTAATGATGGACGCTTTTCCACTATACGAGACTCCGCCACTAAGCCCACGCCGCTTCATCAGTCTTATTCTCGTCTGCCAGCACTCAAATCGCCACTGTTCGATACTCCTCGTTCTTGTCTGGTTCCCAGTAACCGACGTAACCGTCCCCGCCAGTCAAGTACGTTCCCACTGCTTGCTCTTCTGCCGCCGCCCGGAACACTGCGTGCTTCTTGTTGGTCCATTCCAAACCTTTCCAAATGTGGCCTACTTCGTCCTCAAACTCAGCATCCATCTCTGGCCTCAACAGATATACGATTGAGTACTTGTGGCGACCGTTTTCATCCTTGTGGGGAATGATGCGGTGCAATGCCGACGCCAGGACTCCACCCGAGATAAACGAAGGGAATCCCCCACATTGACGACCGCATGATCCGGCTTCGGCGCGATATAATACCATTCATCGTCGTTGGGTTTCTGGGCTTGGAGACCGGCCACTTCGGTAAAGACGATCGAGTGACTGCCGGCATCGGTGTGGGCAATTTGTCCCACCCTGTCCGGCTCTTGTTCAGCTAGCGTATAATTGAGCAGTCCAAGAGCGGTTGGGCAGGTTTAACCCTCGCGATGGTAGTGTTGGTACGTTTGATCATCTTTCAGACCCAATGCTTCGGAGAGGCGTGTGAGGATGATGTTGCTCATTCATCGGAAATCTGCCATTGCCTTCTTCAGCAGATTGAGCCGCTTGGAAATTTCCGCCGGGCCAGGAAATTCCGATGCATCCCTGATCTTGGAGATTGGGTGCTCGAAAAGCTGCGCGGGAGCAATCGACACCTGTCTGTCTGTAGGGGCTTACAAATCATTGTGCCTTCAACCCCATCCTTGACACCTTCGATTGGACCATTACCATGTCCCGCTGGTTTATACCTGGTCTGTCAAGACTTTCCTTCACATGATCTATGGCGTGTCAGATTGAGATCACCTACCCGAAGACCAAGTTCTCATCATAGTCTCTGTCTACCAACCAGGCCGACTTCTCCTCTTGGGGAAGATCGTAGAACTTGAGAGACAGATCATACATCTGCTGTACATCCTCCAAGACACTCCCAGAGTCGACACCCCGACAGTCCAGGTAGAAGAAGCCGAGACCTACGCAAGCTCGCAGCAGGCTCTGCATTGTTGAGGGTCGTCCGTCGATCAAATCTGGCAGCGAAACGCTGACCAGCTCGGCATCCTTCCTGTCATCCATCATGGTGGAAGGTCAGATACTCAGGGAGATTCTCGATGAACAAACAGACAAGCCTCACGGTGCATCCGGAGTCATATGGTCATGGGGCATCGCACTCGATGACTTTCGACTCCATCTCTTGCTTTCAGAGTGCAAGCTGACATAGCCAACGGACTCTTACCCAATGCAGCAGTTCTCCGGATCCTTCTTCTCCAACTTCAGACTGGGTCTTCGTCATGTCGAACAGGAGATCATCACGACTCACAACACTGGTGAGACGGAGGCTCGCCACCGGCCTGTGGTATGTCTGCTTGTGTCACAGCTTACACGAGCTGTTCGGTGCCGATGTCTCGAGAAAGCGATACAGGGAAGCCATGCCTGATCATGTGGACTTCAACATGATGAGCTCTCCCTCCGCAAGGCTAGTAGATCAATGTTCACTCATATATCGACTACTGGACTCCCTCGATCAATTCAACGTCATCCTTGTCGTCTTCGTGAAACACCAGCGCCCTGACTTCAATGCTCTGCCGTGGCGCTCGATCAGCCATCTCTGGATCATTAAAGGCAGCATGTGGTACTCTTCTCGCCCGGTCAACAGCTTTGCTATCGTAGAACTTGATCATAATGACCTCTCTCGGGGTCTGGGCGAACTTTGTAGTACCATTCATGTTTTGGATTTGGCCTGATCGTACACGGTTCGCCAATCCAGTCGGGGTAGATCGACTTCACCGGTAGTATATCGCTCTCGGGGACGGAGTGAGAATTGCACACAGCCAGTGGACCCGATAGATGGTGTTGATGGGCCGCCAAACGTTTATGACTTGGTAGCGGCAGCGGAGAAGTCGCTCTGCCTCGGCTCTCATATGACGGCGTATCTGGTTCACGGTACCACGTCCAGACTGGTCGGTGTGGGCTCGCTTCACAGGATGTCGTTCGTCATCAGGATCGTGGGCCTCTGGCTTAGGACGACGGATGGTATGGTCGGAGATGTGCAACTTAGACGCCCTCGTTCTGGCCGTTCTCGGCATCATATTGCCACCGGGCAATTACTCGATTGGGAAATATCCGCCATATCCATGTCAATCCGTCAGTACACGATCACACATGCTTCAAGATCAAGATTCCATTCATGCACGAAACTCAGTGAGTATTTGCTGAGCTCTGGTCAGTCGTAAATTCTCTGGTCCCATCCACAGCGCTTTCAACTCTGCTCTCGGCTCTCCAACTTCCGTCCAGGTGTCGCCCAATGTGACTATCGTCCTGCCATTCCATCTGCCAGGCTTCATGAACGAGTCGTCATCCTTGCCATACAGTTCAACGGGTCTACTCTGCTGAGCCGTCGCGGAAAAGTGAATTGCCCACCCGACGTGGTCTGCATCACTGACTGGAAGCCCGGCATCTATGATTGGCGCAGCGAGATGTTCTGGCAGCTGATTCGTGATGGTGGCCGCCGGAACTACCGCATTGATGGTGATGTTGTCTTTAGCGGTGACCGACCTTGGTGCCCAGACGAGCCCAAGCATCTGGCAAACGAGTATTAGCAGAGTGTTTGTTTGTTGCAGCGTACGATCGACCTACCGCAGCTTTGCACGAGCTGTAAAGTGGTAATGAATGCTCGGGCGCCAGGCCTGTGGTACTGGCAACGCGATGCTGCCGCCTCCAACCTGCTTCCTCATTCGGGAGAGTGCGAGCTTGCAAAAGTTGATGCTTCCTCTGACATTGGTGTCGAAGACATCTTGCGCGGGCAAGGCAAGCTTGCCTTCTTCGTCGAAGGTGTCGTTGAAATAATTAACGTAGTCACTGGCTCCTCCGTTGGCAACAGCAAAGTCCACACTCGCCGCACGATCAAAAGCCTCGACAAGATCTTTCCAACTTGGTTGATCACACCGTATATACTCAATCCTGGGGTGCTACCGCTCTCTCGTAGGTGTGATGTCCAGGTTCAGACCCTTTGCGCCCCGTTCTGCAAAGATCTTGGCCGTGGCGAGACCTATTCCCGAGCTTGCACCTACGCCACGTGTTAGCCCAAAACCATGCTAGACATGTGGATGAATCGTACCTGTGATAAGGACGGTTTTGCCATGCAGCGGAGGTCCACTCTATATCACCTCAATAGTCGTCATCTTGGAATTGGCTGTATCTGTCAGTGTTTTGGCCTAGATTCTTGGAAGACATGCTACTGACTTGCGACCAATGCAGCCTGGTGGTCCAAGGGAGAAAGGCTGGCTAGCTTCTCGCACATCACCGCTATCACTATCGAGCCAAAGTTTTGGTACAAAGCAGTATGGATCCTTGAAGTAATTATCGTCGTATGTGGCAGTCCATGCAGACGTGTAGACTTCCGTCCATGAATTGTTAGCTAGGTCGCACAGTTTGGTCGGCCGATACTGACACCCTGTGGAGTCCACATGCCGTCGATCCACTTCCCAGGAGATAAGCGAGGAAAGCCTTGCGAACCAGGTGTAAAGAGACGAAGACTTTCTTGAATCACAGCGTGGAGATATGGAAGCTGGCTAGTAGCCGTGGCTGTGATCTCTTCCACAGTGGCGAAGCGCCCTCGCAGCTCAATTTGCAGTTGACGGAGACAGATCGGATACTTGCAAAGGTGATAGGTCGTGGAAGCCAGGAATGTCGATATCGTTTCGCCACCTGCCACACTGTCCGCAGTCAGCCAAGGACCAATGAACGTCTATCATTACATGAGCTAGGTTCGCAGAATGCGCCGTCAACTCCTCGGCGGAGACACTGCCGCTCTCAACCTTGTCTACTATATTGGCCAGGAAATCTTTGCGGCCGCCCCGCTTGGCAAGACGCCTGTCTACATTTCAGATCAGTCAGTATGGTACGAGGCATTCCGACTCACCTTCGAATCAGGTCACGACTGTAAGAATGATTCTTCTCTTGTATCCCTGCAGTCAAGGGAGCGATCAGCCGGCCGACGGCAAGCACTGCGGGCCACCGTCTCAAATTGTCCACCAAAGTGATGAAGAAGACATATTTCGTCAGCATCTCAAACCAGAAATGTGGTCTTTCCTTCTCAATGCAACGGAACGATTCTCCGAACGCCATCTCGCCCAAGATATCGAAAGCGATCGTCTCATACCAGTGCGTCATGTTGAGCCCCTCAGGCGAAGAACCCTTGACCCTTAGTTTGGCCAGCATGCCATGAACACAGTCTTTGATCACTTGTTCCTGTTCGGCGAGGGCTTTCGTCGAGAAGGCCGCACCGAGGTTCTTCGTCATTTCAGCATGTCGCTCAGGATTCCGTTCGCTACCGATGCATTTCGAATCGTATCCCGCTGCAAAAACGTCATAGAATTCGCTCTTGATACAAGGAATCTGTCCGGCTGGCGGATATCCGTAGATGGTCTTCCAGGACGTTGCAGATGCGAATGAAAGCTCGTTGGGCGACACTCGAAAGACAGACCCTGTGGCGATCGGAGATCTGGCTTGCACGACCCACCGTGCTTCCGATGTTCTTCTTCAATTGTCCGATGGTATCGTCCAGACATTGAGTGGTGGAATCGCCACAGCTGTGGCTTGTCAGTCTTTCAACTACATGTAGGACCGTTGGCTGACCAGACAACAGCGGCCTAGTATGGGCCCGGGTACACTTGCGAGCGGATGAAACCACAAGTTGTATACGATCGATGAGACCAGATACAGGCCGAGCATAATGAGAATGCCTGACACCAATTGGAGCATACTGAGATTTCCTCCACTCATGTTGAGAGTGCTAAAGAGAGGTGAGAATGCCTGCATTACAAGGCTGTGATGATTGGCGGATAGAGGCCATTGGTGTGATCCTGAGTGATCACAGCCTCTCTGCTGGCAGTATTCCTTGAAATGGCAGTGGTAACGAGCCATACACTGGACCGGAGGTTTCTTGTTCGAGTTACTGACCACACCAATCGAGCAACCGTGAGGACCAAGCAACTCTCGAAATGCGACTCCAACGGTGTCTGCATAGAGTGTGATTGAAGAAACCCTAGCAAGATAATTGACCTACGACAGATATGGCGCTCATGGCAGTTGTGTCGGACCTCTCGAATCAATCTTTTCGGTTCCTATCAATTGTTGTGTGGCTCTCATTATGACGCCTACTCTCACGGTCACTGACACCTACCAGTGCATATTTCTCTGTATCTATCGCTGGCGCAGGATTGCAACTCAACCGTTGAACAAGTTTCCAGGGCCTTGGAGCCGATTCTCGGCGGTGGGAGTTGGTTCTCATAGATGCGTCTACGCTTTGCGATATGCCTTCCTTTTACCGCATTCGCCACTCGGTGTTGAGTCTGGTCCTGAACTGAATAATATTGTCTGAGAACGCAATGGCTACAGCATCAATTCTGCCTATTCCAATCCAGCACCGCTATCACACGCCTGAGGTAGATGAGCCTCGGAACGGATTGATTCACCATTGCAGACACCAAAACTGGAGGATAAGATTCAAGCGTCATTTGCAGCGCCGATCGACCAACTTGACGCCCCAAGTAGTCGGACAGCGGTGATCCATCCCAATGCAGTTGAGGTCGCCGGACAAGTGGATGGCGACTTCATCAGAGATTGGGACTTTCCATCAGAGAAGGCTGTAATGAAGTTCCTCGCCGCCGGCTCCAGTCGAGTGACGTGTCTGTACTTTCCGATGGCAAGGGATGATCGTCTCCACTGGGCCTGCAGAGTACTGACCATACTGTTCTTGATAGACGGTAGATTCGCCTATGACAGGACGATGAGATTGCAATGGCTAACATTGATCCAGACCTTCTGGAGGACATGTCATTCGAGAATGGCTTGGCTTACAATAACAAGCTGATGCCTATCATGCGTGGTGATGTCCTCCCTGATCGCACCTGTCCAGTCGAATGGATCATGTATGACCTATGGGAAGGAATTCGGGCATGCAACCGCGAATTGGCGGACAATGTCCTCGAGCCGACGTTTCTCTTCATGCGATCACAGACGGATAGGGATCTTAGCGTCCTCAAGAACCTCGGGCAGTACCTCGAGCATCGGGAGAAAGATGTCGGAAAGGCCCTTCTGTCGGCTCTCATGTGCTTCGCCATGGATTTGCGTCTGACTCTGGACGAGATGATCTTGGTCAAACCACTGGAGAGAAACTGCTCAAAGCACATCTAGATCGCAACGACATCTGCGGTTGGGAGAAAGGAGTCCTCGCCGCGAGCAAGGGTCATGCGGAAGGCGGTGTGCTGTGCTCTGCTGTCCAGATCCTGGCCAACGAGACTGAGTTGACTGTTCCGGCAACAAAGCGAGTACTCTGGGCCATGGTGAGAGGGTGGAGTGAGCGCCACGATCAACTCGTGTCGACGATAGAAAAGGTAGGATATAGCGGAAATGTTGCAAGATATCTGAAAGGGCTTGAGTACCAGATGATTGGCCACGAGGATTGGAGTCTGTCGACGCAGATATACACAGACGTCGAGGATGCGAATGCGTTCTGATTTGTACCGCACATACTTCGCTACATCGTTCTGGTTCGACTCTTGCCCTCCTGATCAGCCTCAGGTCTTCGTTGTCGTCCACGTGTGAAGTGCGGTGATGGAGAAGAAGATGGAACGTCAAACCCGAAGTGCAGCAAAAGGCAAGCCCTCGACTGCAGCAAATTGCCAATCCCGACAAACATCACACGTGTCTCTTGACGCTGCCATGATCATGGAAGCTACTCAGAAGATACACAATGACTTTGCCTCAGCTCCCAAGTCTTTCAAATCTGTGTCCATACGTGCGCTTTGCTACCGTGGGCGTTGTGTCCATCTTGCGTGGCCCAAACTAGTTGCTAGCCCTAGGAGGTCTCGGTGACTGCCTGTTCGGGCAACATGCGGGACCTCGCCAGGGGACCAACCTTGCAGGTCTAGTAGAGGGTCGACGGCAGGGACGATCGGACGATGTCAAAGCATCAACGTCAGACACCTGAAATCGTAGGGAGATCTGCTTGGAATTGAGAAGGGCATCGAGCCATGATGACGCTGGGTACCGTGACAAACATCACCACAAGCTGGTTCGATGTTACGAACAAGCAGCCTTTACTGTCGCCGAGCTTGAAATCTCCATACTGGATCTCTGGGTATGTATCCAGACTCTCTGCTAGCCTAACAGGCTGGTGGCATCTGCTCATCTCGGTCTTTACCATCGCCCTGATAGCTCATCATTTCGGGTGAAACAAGAGACAAAAGCTTGCTCCCGGCATCTTGGTCATTGGTGGTCATGGTAAACAGAGCATTTCGAAGAGCCGTGATCGATTCGTTCACGATGCGAGATCCATGGTGGTTGAGGGCTATCGACAGGCTAGCATTAGTTCCATGGCACTCGAATATTTTGCTGACCGTAAACAGACGAACAAGGGCATGTTCTATGTTCCAAGCAATCTTGGTGAATGTCTCATACTTCCCACCAGGTATCTTAGTTTCACTCCACAGGAGCACTAACGTTCTCCACGGGGAAACGAGCACTCCCCTAGAAACGAGCATACCTGTGCACTTGCCCAATTAGATCGAGAAGATCCTAGGGTATAGCCCTACACTCTGTGAGGGTGCTCGTTTCTTAGGGGTTGCTCGTTTCTTAGGGGTTGCTCGTTTCTCCATGGAGAACGTTAGTGCTCCTGTGGAGTGAAACTTGACGAGAGTGGGCAGTCCAGGTTGAACGATGACTACCTCTTCCGTGCAAACCATGCCAGCTCCCCCGTGAGCTGCCGGCGTGTGAGATCGCTCCGACATCCATGCCCCCTGACAATGCCAACAAGGACGGATTGACGGAAACTCCCTCAATAGGAAGGTTTCCGCACGTGGGCGCCGTCGGAACTTTCTCGACATGATCCGTATCATGGTACTCAGGGACCTATAGGTAGGGCTGTAGCACCAGCGAGAAAGGTGGCAGTTCTGCCCGACCGTATTCAGAGAGAACGGGCTAGCACCAGAACGTCTACACTACTGCCACAATGGTCGCCAATTCAACGGGGAATGAGCCCATGGGACCTGATCACAGGCCCCTGATCGCTAATGCCAGCGGCATTGGTATCTCCACAGCCAGTCTCACCTCCAGCCCGTTCAACAGCGGCATGACCACGGATGCCGACGGGAAGACCCATGATCTGTTCCAGCCCTACAAGGTGGAGCAATGTGATGAGGGTCTGAGGTACGATACACTTCAGGTTCACGCCGGACACAGACCGGACAAAGAGACCCACGCAAAAGCAGTCCCAATCTATAGTAGTGTCGTAAGTTTCATACGAGCCCGCCTTCGTTTGATGACGAACTGAACCATGACGAGTTCTTTATCTTTACCGACAGCGAACATGCTAAGCGAGTATGCGCCGCGCAATAAGCCGGCTACTTCTATACAAGAATCTCGAATGTTTATCGGCTCCCAAGGCCCCTTTGATCACTGATCACTGACTCTTCATCAGCCAACAGTTGGAGTCCTGGAGAAGCGAGCTGCCATTCTGGAGGGCGGTACCGCCACTGTAGCAGTTGCGTCCGGTCAAGCATCCATATTCAACATAATCATCTGCCTTGCCTCAGCTGGGGACAATGTCGTTGCATACATTAACTTGTATGAAGGCACATACAGCCTTTTAAGGACTCTGCTACCTCGTCTGGGCATCTCTGTGAAGTCGGCCAAGCGTGAGACACGAGAAAAGTATGAGGAGCTCATCGACGAGAACACGAAACTCCTCTTTGTCGAGACTATCGGCAATCCAAGATGCAGTGTACCAGATATGCAAGATCTGGCGGATGTAGCTCACGAGAATCTGCTGCCGTTCGTGGTAAGTTGGGGTACTCGCTAGTCGCGTAGTAGCATATGCTGATCTGTGTACAAGGTGGACAACACATTTGGTGCGTGTGGCACGTGGCGCCGACCCAGAGATTTTGGTGCCGATATCATCCTTCACTCTGCCACGAAATGGATGGGCGGACACGGAACGACGATGGGCGGCGTCATCATTGACTGCGGAACATTCGATTGGGAAAAAGCGGGAGTCAAGCTCCCACGATTGATGAACAAAGACGGTCCAATGAGCTTCTCATATCAGAAAACGTTCGGAAATGTCGTATTCGCCATGGCCGTGCGGTTGGATATCCTGATGGAAGTCGGCTCCATACTCTCCCCTACAGCGACTCAGCAATTGCTCATTGGCATGAAAACGCTGAGCCTCCGCTCCGAGCGACATGTAACTAACACATTGGCAGTAGCTCGCTTCCCGGAATCCCATCCCAGGGTTGCATGGGTGCAGTATCCTGGTACCGAAAGCAATGAGTACCACGCGAATGCAGTCAAGTACCTTAAGGACGGCTTTGGAGGAGTACTCGCATTTGGTCCCAAAGGCGGAGACGTGGCAAGCAAGACACTCCTCAATCATGTCAGGGTCTTCTCACGTCAAACCAACGTCGGCGACCAAAAGACTCTGGCCACGCATCCTTGGAACTCGACCCACGTCGTCGTGTCGGAGAAAGACCGTCGCGAAGCCGGTATCACTCCTGCTTTCATCCGCATATCCATAGGTACAGAAGATGTTCGGGACATCATTGAAGACCTCGATCAAGCGCTTGGTAAATTGCCAGAGGAGCTTGTCAATTCGTACGACGATAGAAGAGAGTTGAAGGAGGTTCTGGCAGCCAAGGGTGCCGTTGTTACGGGCACGAAGGGCAATGATGGAGTCGGTAAGGTTGATTACATTAAGGATGATGTGCTTTTGCAAAGATCAAGCATTCCGGCAGGAAGACAGGACATCACCGGTAATTGGTGAAATCCGAATGAGCATGTGCTAGTGGGGTTTCTGACGGCGTAAATTGGCATTGCGGAGGATCTACGATGGCGCTGGATCTCTTGCGGTAGTTTTCGATACTAAAGGGAAGACCCTGCTTATCACTCCACTTGACCTTGTGTCCAACTTGACTGGTGGCTTGGCCTCAAGATGCAGGGCCCACCGTCAGCGGGATCAGCGTCGAAGCAGAGTTCTGCTCAAGTTCCTGTCCCGTTGCGCGTGTGGATAGGGTTTGGATCGGGTGTGGTGAGTGTTGTATTGCCCGAAATTAGACAAGTTGCCGCGATGAGCACTTGAAGAACGGCAGTACAGTCTGATACTAGATTTGGTGATGAATGCGCTAAGCATTGGGTGGTTGTAGATCAATAGAGCCAGAGAGGGTCTCTCGCAAGTCTCGAATCCTCAGCAGCAGAGCTTGTAGAGCGTCTTGATGGGACCTCCAATGCTCTTGATCTGCTCGCAGGATGAGTGATTCGCACAAAGCAAAGATACGTCTTGCTTGAGAAAAAATCAGAAAGCCGAACAGGTCGGATCGTTCTTGGTGAGTATCAACAGTATACTCTCCAACCAGAACAGGCGCTCCGTCCGATTCCTCAAGATCCGCCAAGTCGGTCCAGCAGGGAGTTATGTGTGATTGCGCACCTTCCTCCCATGCAGAGGCGACATGCTCGAGCATGCCCGTCATCTTTTCCAACAGCAGGATCAGAAATGTCATCAGGCGATGTGAGGATGCGCATGTCTGGCACTGTGAGAGCGTAAGATGTTGTGAGATGAGTTGCTTGAGAAGATACAGGGTCCTGTTGGCTATCCTGATGTTGGAGACCTTGTCATGGTTTGCCAAAACCTCAAGCAGCCCAAGGGTTTGTGAGAAACATCGGCACGGAGGCTCGCGGCTGTTACCGGAGAAGTTGTGGATGTAAGAATCGGATATGAAGGCTGCGCTACTACCCGTTTCAGTATTGGAGAAAGGCGGGATGATCTCCTTGTTCGTGGGATGTACTGCGAGTGTTTGATCCGGTTCTGAGGGCGTCATGCTATATCGTTGAAGCATATCTTTCGTATGGTGTGATTCAAGGTCGACTAGAAAGGAATCGTTGTCCTCAGTATCAATGAAAATGAACCCAGGCTCGTCCAGTGAAGGAAGGGGAAATTCGCTGTTGGGAAGGGCCGACCAGGGCGATTGTGCTGCAGGTAGCGCCTCGTGCACCCCAATCGAGGCAGATGCCGGTGAATTGATCGAAAGTGGCCAGGATCTGGTAGACAATTCATGTTCAGTCGAGATTGCCGAGCCTCTTGATATGCTGTGTAGCTTATGAACGGTGCGGGAGGTATCCGAAAGGATGACTGAGGATGGTGGGCTCGGCAGAGGTCTGGATGCCAAAGGCCTGGCGGACAATTTTTTTGATCGAGGACGCTTTGCATACGCAGTATTCGAATAGATGCATGTCAGGTTACGGCTTCGGCAGCGTTGGCAGCCGAACTTCTGACCACTGCATTTCAGCTGTTTACGCGTCAGCATCCGACATTGCAACAGATGGAACCTCGTGAGCTTGCCTTTTTCGACCGACAGGCATCGCAAGCAAAATGAACCACACTTTGGCCCGATTGAGGCGGGAGCGCAGATGAGGAGATGCAAACAACTTCTCCCATATCATCCTGGGTCCGCAAAGTTGTAAACATTATGAGAGGTCGTTTGCCTTGTTTAACGAGCACGGAATTGCCTCTGGGGATGTCCAGGGCATAATAAGTTCTCAGAAAAGAGAGTTCATGTCTCGTACAAAAGGGCTGTAGACGATGCAGCTCTAGAGCATTTCTGCGGGGCGGGACCTGTCAGCGACCCGTGGCCAGCGAATTGGTATCTTCCATCTGTGCGGACATGAATCAAGCTTGACTTCCAGGTTGGTGGGGATCCAAAAAGCTATTGCAGGGCACTGCGTGCAGTAATCAACGGGACCCTCCATTGTAGCGCTGATGGGACAAAAGATGCAGCTTGGCAAGGGCCCTAGTACCTTTATAGTTGGCGAAATGCCCATCGTGTCCCCAGAGTAACTTAGATCCTCGCGGCTAAAAGGTAATCGGCTTCTCGAGCCGAGCACGGAAGGTGTGCAACACGGGTGGGCCAGGGGATAAAGCCCTCATGAGGGTAAGCTGTATTGGGAGATAGCACCATGTTTGATTACAACACAGGCGAGCGATTGGCAGATGCGGGACCACGATCCAGGTTTCATGTAGAATCTACGAGGGTATCGTTCAATAATCAGAGGTGCTTTCCCCCTGAATTGCGAGCGAGAACATGTTTGTGGAGTCGGAGTTGGAGTCGAGCAGATTTGGAATGAAGCAGGATGAAGTCAGTTGGCTCCGGCCGCGGTTGATCTGGGAGGCAATGGTGATCGCCGGCAGATAATGATAAGCCATCTCCCAGGCGTCAGTCAGGTGACATACGAGCGATCCCGGACAGTGTGCGAGGATGAAGACCAGGGGCAATGGATGCGAGGCCATGTTGACTCGGGAGTCGGGAGAGGACAAGGTGGGAGGACGATTGGAGGTGGCGTCGGAAATCGGACCGATGAAGTGCCGGAAGCTTGAGCTGGTCACATGACCTGGACCCGCTTTTATCGAGAAAACATCTACCAGAGATCCTCGTCGTTGCACGGCCACACTTTCTCACGAGCCACTCTCGTCTTCAACTTGTTTAGCTCGTGGCTGAGCAGACACTGACACACTGAACACGCCTCCAGCTTCCTCTGCCTCTGCCTGGACCTCTTCCCGCACAGAGACACTGACATCACCCGCAGTCTGCAGCACAAAGCCGGTCGAACGCAACTGGACCCGGTCGCGCCTGTATCACGGGCTACATAGCGCCCTCTTCGCGTTTCTCCTCCCTCACATTCACTCGTCGAATACGAAGCGGCCCCAGCTATCTCGCGTGAAGGTCGGCTTGACTTTTCCCGGCATCAACGGCCCACCAAGCCGAAGACAAGGCACCTCACCTCAACGCGCCCCTCACTCTCTCGCCCGCTCGAAAGCCCATCGCCTTCACGTGGCATGCGGTCGCACTCTCTCTCGCCATAATTTGCACCATCCCGAACCCTCGAGACACGGCAATCATGGCTGACGACGCCGCCATTCAGGATCTTTACCGCAAGATCAAGCGTGAGCGCGAAATCATCAATGCCGCGAACAATATGCGGCAGGCGTCCACCAATGCCGCTGTCGCCTCTAGTATCGACAGTCAGGTCAGAGAGTCGCGGCGGAACATTCAATATTTCGAACAGACTCTGCAAGAGCTCCAACAACGCAAGATGGGAGATGGCATGCGAAACATGAATCTCGGACAAGGTAATGGAGGTCCTCCACCGCCCGCGCATTCGGCACCACGAATGGGTTCATCTGCACTACCGCAACCACCGGACAATCCTTATGATGACCCCGGAAGCTATGGAGCAGGGGGCTACAGTGACGGCAATAATCCAGGCATGCCCAGTAGAGCTCCCTACGGCCCACCTCCGCCAGGTCCCCAAGGTCGTGTGCCGCGGGCGCGGCCGAATTATAGCAGACTCGGTGGGAATTTCCAACATGCCATCTCGTGCAGGCTAACCTGAGTTGCAGACTTGATCAAGGCTGAAACCCCTCACCTTGGACCCCGCATTCAGCTCATGCTGTCCCAACTCGAGTTCAAGCTCAGTGTCGAGAAGCAATACAAAGATGGCATTGAAAAAATGGTCAGACTGTACGAGCTGGAAGGTGATCGCAAGAGCAAGGCGGACGCCGAAGGCAGACGGGTAGAGAGCATGCAGAAGATGATGTTGCTGAAACAGGCTCTCAAGCGACACGGCGATCTCCACGTTGACGTCGGGCCGGACATGCAGGACGACGATAGCTTGAACATGCCCAGTCAGCGCAAACCTCTCAGCGGTCATATCCAGATCAAAGTCCACGGTATCGCCGACGTCAACCATGCTTCTACTGGCCGTTTCTCCAGATCACCAGAGACATTTGTTATCATGAAGGTTGAGGATTCGCTAAAGGGCCGGACCCGAGCGACCAGAAACGACAAGTGGACAGACGAACAGCACGAATTCGACATCGACAAGGCCAACGAGATCGAATTTACCGTCTATGATCGTGCCGGCGACCATCCTCAACCTATCGGTATGCTCTGGATGCGCATTTCCGACATTGCCGAAGAAATGCGCCGCAAGCGTATCGAAACCGAGTTCAACAATTCTGGCTGGATATCAGCCGATAGGATGGGCGAAGGTGGAGCTCCGCAAGGGTCGCAGTCCAACATGCAATTCCAGCCACCTCCTGGGTCTACTGGAGGGACTGGCCAGTTTCAGCAACCCAGCGCAGCACCTCCCGCCTCGACCATTTTCATTGACGACTGGTTCTCGCTGGAACCATACGGACGAATACGTCTCACCATAAGCTTCGTCAAGCAGAACCGCGAACGTCGACCTTTGGACCTTGGTCTTGGGCGCAAAGGTGCCATTCGTCAGAAAAAGGAAGAGGTCGTTGAGCAATTCGGCCACAAGTTCGTCCAGCAGACGTTCTACAACATCATGCGATGCAGTCTCTGCGGAGAGTTCCTCAAATATACTGCCGGCATGCAGTGCGCTGATTGTCGCTTGACCTGCCATAAGAAGTGTTACGCAAAGGTCGTCACAAAGTGTATCAGCAAGTCCAATGCCGAGACCGACCCGGACGAGGAGAAGATCAACCATCGTATCCCACACAGATTCGAGCCTTTTTCGAACATGGGCGCAAATTGGTGTACGCACTGTGGTTACATGCTGCCACTCGGTCGGAAACAAGGTCGGAAGTGTACCGAGTGCGGCACTACATGTCACATCAATTGTACACACTTTGTTCCTGACTTCTGTGGCATGTCCATGGAAGCCGCCAATCAGATCCTGGCGGAGATGAAGAATGCAAAGGCTCGACAAGGTCAAGGTCCAAGTCTGGCAAACAAGACTCTGCGGCCCCCGTCTGGACGTCCATCACCAGCGCCGTCCACAGGCTCTTTCGGTGGAGCACCGTCGCAAGACACGACCGGCTCGTCTGACCCACGGTGGTCTTATGGAAAGCAAGACAGCGCGTACGATGCCCAGTCACAGCAATCACAACGCCCAGGATCCTACGGTCAACAGTATGACATGTCCAAGGCAGCAGCAACACAAGCGCACCAGAACTCCTCAAAACCGACCCCAAGCTCACCAGAGCCACCACGGCCTCAAGGCGGACGTAGTCAGTCCCACCAGAACCTTGCGGCTCAAGCGGCGTCGAATGCTCTTGGCAGTAAACCTGCCGACCCTCGATACCAGCGAACGTCTACAGACTATGCTGGTCAGCAAGGGCAGCGCACCTCCGGTCAAGGATATGGCAGACCATCCGAGCCGCCACCAGCCTCGACGGATCCTCGTTCTCGACTCAGTCAACCACCAGGTCATCCAGTATACGACCCCAGTGCCTACGCGCAGATCTCCAACTACTCACCCCAATCGCCGCAGCACTCGCAATCGCCGCCACAGCCACAATACCCGCCTTCCCAAGACCCTTATGCGAGACAGCAACAACCCCCGCAGAAGCAGATGCAGCAGATGTCGCCGCCTCAACAACCACAATCGCCGCCAGCACCTCCTCCAAAGATTCAGCCCCAGCCATCTGCAGACACCACAGTAGCTACCACGCCCCGGAAGCAGCCAGGGCAGACCGGTCACACCGTCCGCGTCGGGCTGAGCGACTTTGAATTTCTCGCTGTGCTCGGCAAAGGTAACTTCGGTAAGGTCATGTTGGCAGAGACAAAGGCGTCCCGTAAGCTCTACGCTATCAAGGTGCTCAAGAAAGAATTCATCATCGAGAACGACGAGGTGGAGAGCACGCGGTCGGAGAAGAGAGTCTTCCTCATCGCCAACAGGGAGCGACATCCTTTCCTCCTTAACCTGCACGCATGTTTCCAGACCGAGACCAGGATATACTTTGTGATGGAGTATGTGTCTGGTGGCGATCTCATGCTTCACATTCAGCGAGGACAATTCGGTACTAAGAGAGCGCAGTAGGTGTAGCATGCTGCAAAGGAAAGATTCTATCACTGACGCATCACAGATTCTACGCCGCTGAGGTATGCCTTGCACTCAAGTATTTCCACGAAAATGGTGTCGTGTACCGCGATCTCAAGCTTGACAACATCCTGTTGACACTGGACGGTCATATCAAGATTGCTGATTACGGTCTTTGCAAAGAAGACATGTGGTACGGCTCGACGACCGGGACATTCTGCGGTACTCCCGAATTCATGGCACCCGAGGTCAGTCTTCCTGTATCCTGTCTAATTGCTTGCATCACTAACGCAGTGCTAGATTCTTCTTGACAAGAAGTACGGTCGTGCAGTCGATTGGTGGGCTTTTGGTGTCTTGATCTACCAGATGCTCTTGCAGCAGTCACCCTTCCGTGGTGAGGACGAAGACGAGATCTACGACGCTATTCTCGCCGATGAGCCGCTCTACCCCATTCACATGCCACGCGATTCGGTATCGATCCTACAGAAGCTTCTCACTCGTGAGCCGGAGCTCCGCCTTGGTAGCGGGCCTACCGACGCGCAAGAGATCATGTCTCACGCCTTCTTCCGCAACGTCAACTGGGACGATATCTACCACAAGCGAGTACCGGCGCCTTTCGTGCCGAGTGTCCAGGGCAAGGCCGATACATCCAACTTTGATAGCGAGTTCACCAGCATGAAGCCGGATCTGACTCCGGTGCACAGCGTATTGACGCAAGCCATGCAAGAAGAGTTCAGAGGGTTCAGCTATACGTAAGTCTACCTCAAGGTCCGTGATCAACCCGGACTAACCTTGTACAGCGCCAACTTTGAGTAAACAAGGACGACGAAATGACGCACAATGGAGAGACGACCACCCACGTTTTGAGGAGAAGATGAAGTAGAAGTAATGATTATGGTTTGGATGATACCTTCTTTCCGTTTCGAGGACATAACACGAACGTCCGTGGATATGGCCGGCAGAGGGTGGCTGGCATGATACAGAGCATGTAGAAGAGCAAATGGACATGATGTGTCTCAGGTGGTGCCTTTCGGAATACGAGCTTGTCAAGATGCTGGGCGCTTGTCGTCGAGAGTCCACGCAGAGGCCCTCTACACGTCTCTACCTTGTGGTCTCTCAAGACGCACGAGAGACCTCGGTCGTTCTCACAATACTTGCGCCATTGCTACCTGACCTACATTTCCGCACACACTGGCTTTTTACACAGCCGTCGCACGGAGCATCGTCAATCGGTCTTTGCAGTTGAGAGGTAAGTGATGTATTACTATTACTATTATTACTATGTACTCATGTTTTTACGTTATCGTTCCTCTCGCTGTTCGAGTCCAAGACCAACTCCATGCACGCAATGATTCCTCTACCCTCTATTCCAAACATCACCCTCGCTTACAAACCACCAATACCAATACCAAGCCCCTGGGTAACCTGAGCAGCACCACCGGCATCCAAAGTGATGGTGGGAAGCGCAGTCGCAACTCCACCAACAATCTCATCCACAAGCCCGCCAACAACAGAAGTGACCTCGGCCTCGACCTCGCTGGTGATGGACGGGACAATCTCACCAGTGACAGACGGGACGATCTCACCGGTGATCTCGGGAAGGATGGAGCCAGTCACGGTCGCGACAATGGAAGAGACGGCGTCCGCACCGTCCTCGAGGTCGAGACCGCTTCCCTCGTTATCGTTGTCATCATCGGAAGCATCGCTCGACCCAGCGCCAGAGTCGGTGTCGCCGGACGACCCAGATCCCGAGGCAGAGCCGCCGGCGCCGGTCTGTCCTGATCCTGAGCCACTGCCGCTCGCGACGCCGGAGATGGATGCTGCGGCAGAAGCGGAAGCAGAGGCGTGGACAGAGGCGGTCACGCTCGCGGAGACGGAGATGACGTTGGTGTTGGTGTTTGACCCCGTGGCGCCGGGCAGGAGGGAGAGGATGGAGGAGACGACGTTGCCGTTTGCCTTGGCTGTGGTGGCTGCTTGGGTGGCCGCGGCGGAAAAGACGGATGTAGTGGCGGCGGCGGCGGTGGTGGTGATGATCTGGCCGTCGGAAGTGAAGGTGATTGTGCCGATGGAAACAGCTGCTGAAGCCGAGGCCGAGATGGCGGCTGAGATGGCGGCAGAAGCGCTGGGTCCGGCAATGGTGCGGATGGTGACGCTGGCCTTGTTCTGCCTGTTGCTGGCTGTGGAGAGGGGCTTGTTGTTGCCCTTCTTCTTGGTGGCTGTCTTCTTGGGCTTGCCTGTGGTCTTGGTCTTGGTCTTCTTTGGCTTGCCGACGACGGGCTTCTTGGTCTTCTTTCCAGCGGATTTCTTAGTGGTCTTCTTTGCCTTTTTGGCGACCTTCTTGAAGGTCGTCTTCAAAGGCTTCTTTGCCTTCTTGCTCTTCTTTCCCTTCTTCTTGCTGGCAGCTGCCTTCTTTGCAGCGAGGATGCGGACGTCCTCCGGCGAGGCGGAGTCATCAAAGGTAGACTCCGAGTCAGGGACGTAGACGGACTCTGGGAGTGCCTCAGGCAGGCTGCTCAATGTCAGTATGAAGAAAGAATATGAGTGGGCGTATGTGAAGTGGGTCAATGTTAGGCAACTTACGCTTCCCTGGCGTGGAGCTTGATGTTGTCGGCGAATTCGACAGCGACGGCACCCTCCACAGCTTCCCGGACCTGAAGACCATTGGGGACGGTAGCAGCCTGGGCGTTGGGGCCTATAGCGGCGAGGAAGCTGACAAGAGCAGCAGAGTGTGTGAGGAAAGGCATTTTGGTGTGGAGGAATAAGTGGTATCAAAGGGTAGTAGTGATGAAGGATTGCCTGTTAAGAATAATTGATCTGATGATGAGAAGAGCACAGATATAGTAAGAAGGGACAAGATCTTTATACATCACGTCCAGCACTCGTTTAGCCACTTCGATCTGTCCCTCGGACACTCCATACCACCAGTATGGCCAGAGTCACTCGATCGTTGTCCGGACACTGACTACCTGCCACCTACTGCCTAGCTATGGACTCAGCATCCACGGCATGCCAACTGGGTGCCGTGTCCGTTTGACGGATGCCCAGATAATCCCAGCCTTATGTGGCTTAAAGTGGTGGCCAAAGTCGAGCAGATCTTGCTCCGTGGACGCGGCTGATCGAGTAGTCGCGCGGTGGAGGCGACGGAAGACGTTGGACATGCGAAGGCATGTCTGTCGTTGAGACAAGATCCATTTATCCATTGTGTATTGCCTGTGACGATCATGTCAGGTAAGAGTGACGACTTGAAGCAAAAGTTACCGTGACACAGTGACCTTCCGCACTATGCGTTTGCAGACCACACGGCAGTCGTCCATTGAGATGACGATGTGCTAACACGATCTAGATCTGAGTTTCGAGGGCGATCAAGGTTTGCCGTTGCAACGTTTGATGAGGTTGAATTGATCAAGCATGAAGTTGCAGGCAGTAGATAAAACGGTCTGATTTGCACGACCCGGCAGAAACTCCGAGGACATTTGTGTGAGAAAAGTTCATTCGAGTATAGATCTGCTGGCTGAGACACAGCAGATGTTGTACTTCGAACCGATCGTTTCTGTCAGAACAAGGATCGCCACTTCCAGATCGCATGGCAGCTGTCAAAGGCTCAGTCATGCGGCGTGGCTTCTCAAGGAGCTGTCATTCACCATGTCGTCGTGGTCGACCTCAACCGTTGCTGTGCCATACGGTTCGTGAAGACGGTCCAGGCCTTGATCTCGCACGGCACAGCCGCATCGACGTCCAGAGCTATTTGTGTGCCAGACTGTCCTCTGCTGTCCAACGCTGCCCGCGGACAGCGCGACTACGGCGAGGAAGACCACCCTGCCATCCACACAGCCGCGCCACCTCTCTATCGCCCGGTGAGATTCCCGTCCAAGCAGACCATAGTCTTTCTTGGTCTTAGTGTCTGAACACCAATGCTCTGCCGTACCTTATCGTCCTAGACTATCAAATTCATCCGCCTAGCGACTCCAGCTCTGCTCGACGCTCTCTGTACGTCTCTTGTGCTTCTCTTTCCAGTCTATTGACCAGTGTAACTTCCTCTCGGAGTCTTTCGAGTCGGTCTCGAACTGCGGCATCTTCGCTGACCTGAGCCGCGCGAGCCGTCTCAATATCGATCTTGGTTCTGGACAAGTATTCGGCGGCCTCGATGATCTTGTTGCGCAAGGTCTTTGCTCGAGCGATGTAACCACCGTGGATCTTGGTAAGCTTCTTCTCAAGCTCGTTGTTTTTCTGTGCTGTAGCGACGAGTGAGTCTTGAACATTCTATCAGCACGTCAGTGTTTTATCCTAGGGGGCCAACAGCATAGCAACTCACGTCGAGTGCCTCGCTCATTAGTTGCCTCTCGTCGATCTCGTCCTCGCCGTACTGCGCCAGCCCAGGCAGCATCCGATGGGCATGCAACTCGTCCCACTTGTCACCAAAATCTTCGACTAACTTCTCCCTCGTGGCTTCGTCGTTCCTGCCCAGCTCAAATGTTACTTCCATCCTGGCCGTCAATATCTCCTCTTCGGTCAAATCGGACATGCGGCCTGCTTGCCCTGTGACCTTCTGCTTCCTCGCGCCAAACTTTTGTGCGTCATTCGCCATCAGAGCTACCACACCTTCAGCAATTTCCCTCTTGACGGGGTCCTCTTCGCTTCTGGCAACTTTCAACAGAGCCGCGGCGTCAACGACGCTTGGTCTCGGTAGACCTTTCTGCACTACCCGGCTTTGTCTCCGGAGATCTGCTTGTGCCTCGGCCTCCCTCCTTTGTCGCTCCCGCTCATCCCTGATCGCCGCATCCTCCTTCGATAACTCCGTTGTGACCGCCGTTTCATCCCTCTCCTCCGGCAATTCGAGTTCCCAGTCCGTCTCTTTGGGTTTTGGTAGAGATGCCAGCTTGCTTCGTAGATCGTTCCTGATGGCCTGTTCTCGCATTCGAATGTCCTTGGGTGTCTGCGCGATAAGCGCCGTGTCGTCTCCCTGGTTGAGGCGAAACGTGTCTCGTGGGGTTCGCATTGGAGTTGCGCCAGTGGCTGCGATTCCATTGACTTGCTTGTACGGGTTTGGCGTCGCCAGTGTCTGCTTCGATGGTGCAGCTCCTTGATACCCAGTCGTTCCCTCATCCTGGATGTCGGCACTGTCGTCACCGAGAAGAGCAGATTGAGTCGCTGTTCGAAGACGAGCATTGCGAATCTCGTTGGCAATCCGGTCTTCTTCTTGGGGTGCCCTTGGTGTCCTCATTGGTGTTGCGCCGACGTGATTCGAGTAGTCGCCAACAAGTCCACGCGTGCTGTCGTTTTCTCCCGAAGTCATGGTGGCTCGCTCGCCTTGCAGACCCATCTTCACAATGTCCTCCATCTCGGCATCGCTAACTTGCGGTGCAGGTAGGACAAGACCTCGTCGTTTGCTGCTCGCTTCTTGCTCTCTGAGCTTGGCAAGTTGACCCGCCTTCGCCGCAGCCGCAGAGGCAACAGAGCCACTGTCCTTGTCTTTCTTCTGTCTCTTACCCTCGCCCTGTTCTCCTTCACCATCGCCCTTGCGCTTGTTCTGGAGTTGCTTCTTCCTCGGATCGAAAGCTTCTCGCTCCCGCTCGTTGTCGTCCTCTTCCTCGCGTGTGTCGTAGAAGCCAGAAGCCGCTTGCTTTTCGAAGGGTATGTCAGCATTGTAATCCATCTGGCCCTTCTTCTTGTTCGTGACTTTGATGTTGATCCCGCTAGCCTTGAGCTCTCGCCTCTTCTGTAAGAGCGCCAACCTCCTACTCTCCTCAAGTTGTCTCTCCCGAGCCTTTCGCTTGGCCTTCTTGCCCTGTGTGTTTGCCAATCTCGCACGCGCTTCGCTCAACATCTCCTTCTCGTCTTCGTCCATGTCGATGGTGTCAGGTCGTGCAGGCTTCGATTCCGGATCCGGATCTGTCTCGCCAGGGCGCAGTCTGCGTACATCGTCGGCGCTAGGTGCGGCTCCTTCACCACCAGCCGGACCACCCAGACCAAACTCATCATTCTCCCTCTGTTCCGCCTCGTCAAGTAGCTTCTGGTATCGCTCAAGACACTGAGTCGCTGTCCTTCCAACGATGGGCGCTATCGTTCTCCATTGTGTCGGCATCAACTTGGACAGATGTAAAAGCTTCTCATCCTCCTCTTTGGTCCACTCCACCTTACGAATCGCCGGGTCGAGCCACTCGGTCCATCGTGCCTTGCACTGCTTTGGCGTCTTTCTGGCAAGCAGCGAGGACACCCGAGCCCATTGGTGTAAGCCATATTTGCTGACAGAAGCTTTGAGGATCTCGTCTTCGATATTCGTCCAGACTCCACCCTTGACGACTGGCATCTTGGTGATGAAGGCCGGCGCTAGGCCTCAGGTCGAATATGCAGTCGTCCGCCCAAATGACCATTCATTCAAGCAGATGGAGAAAATCGAGATCGGCCGTATCTGAGCGCTCCAGTGGTATCAGAGTTGGCAAAAAGAGCTTGAAGGGAAAATCTTTGGGCACGCGAAACTGAAAGGATGTGACGGGTTCTCCCGCATCCCCGCCGCGGAATGAAGCTTGGCACTGGAATCAATGGGCGAAACGGTGATTTCTCTGCTCATGTATTCTGATAGTGCACTATTGCACGCTCCGATCAATTATCACTTGCATTCAGTCGTGTCGAGATCTGCAGAATAATATTTCACGTGATTCCTGGCATGCTGCGAATTAAAATGCTTCTGATAGGTCATGATGACTTCAGATGAGCATCATTCTCATCTGCCAGTCAATGGAACAGCCTTCGCAGCGAACTCGTCAGTCAATGTTTGACTCATCCATACCCAAACGCCATGCTATTTGCCGGGCGATTATGCAAATCACGCGGACTCACGTCACAAATCTTGAAGGGCGGGACACGACCCATTGCGGCCTCTGCCATGAAAGCTTCAGCTTCGCCACCTCGTGACCAGGATCAAATAATCGACGCGCAAACAAGTCAGAAAGACGCATCCCAGACCGAACTTCCGCCCACGAAACGGAAGACTCAGGCGGAGTTGGACGCAGAGATGATCGCAAAAATCAAAGGCGCCTATGGAGATCGAGACGAAGGCGGTGCAGCAGGTGTCGAGTACGAGGACGGCAAACCGGTGGCGATGAAGCGAGGGGTGAAGGCGAATATGTTCCGATACATTTGAGGGCGTATTTGATTAGGAGCACTACAACTGGGAAGATAGGGGCGATTGGTGGCAAATTAGATCGGTTCGCCTTCGATGCTGACAGATTTTTGAGAGTCAGTATGGATGGCGATGCATGAGTCACAGTCACCCCTGTGACCCGCCACGAAAGCATCACGCCAAAACGGCAAAGTGTGAACAAGTCAACTACATTCGATTTTGCACCTTTGCAGGCACGGGTATATGTCTAATCCTACTGGCCATGCATGAAGCCGACAATCCCAGCACCGTTTCCCAACAAAGTCAGCGCAGGTAGCAGAATAAGAGAGTAGAAGCTTTTGTCTAGCCCATGAGAACAACCTCGATCCAACTCCCAAAAGATCCCAAAAGTGAACCTGTACTGATACATCCTGACCCTTGAGCTAAATTAATTGACCGAATGATGGTAAGAAATGAATTGCGCCTTCCCTCCAGCAGTGATATCGATGACGCTTAAGTGGTATCTTGCGCTAAATGATGAAGCAGGCAGCAGGCAGCAGCAGAAGTAACACCGTAGCGAAGCGACTCCTCCAGTGAAGGGGCCCCATGGGTATCATCGATGCATTGTTTCTCTCTTTCTGTGGCGAACCCTAAACTCCTTCCGTTTCCTTTGCCGCTTCGATGAAGCGACAAGTACTGTTGTTGTGCTGTCAATCTAGTGATGTGATGGTGTGATGACATTCTAGTGTGTCATGAAATCAGGTATAGCGGAGGATCTCGTCGCAATTGGCATCGAAGCGCATGCTCCAGAGTCGGACACCAGTCATGATCTTCTCCGTCTTGTCCATCTCCTTGTCACGACCGAAGATGCATTTGACAAACTCGACACCGCTGTTCTTGCCGACGACAACCTTCTTTGAAGAGCGTTCCTTCTTGGCGGCCTTGAGCATATACTGTTCACAGATCTTGAGAAGCTTGCTGAAGCGTTGCCAGAGCCGCTCGCCAGACTCGAGAAAATCGTCAATCAACTCCTTGTCATCTGGGTTCCGAACGCGAGGCAACTTGCCCTCGGCACGTTTAATCTTGCCAGCTAGGTCGATAAGCAAGAGCCAGAGGTCACCGGCGATCTCCGTGATTGGTGCGCCTGCTCCGTGGGTGGCGACGGTCCAGTCATAGATCCACTTGCCGAGCGAGTTGGCATCGAAGACACTGCCAAGGAGGAGGATTGGCTCCTCCGAAGGATCCCAGTGCTTGAGTGAGAATCCTGCCGGGATGCCAGCACGACGGGCATCTGCGTCGGTAGCCGCACGAGTCGTGGCGTAAGCGGTTTGAGGTGGAGCGTGTCTGGCAGAGTAAGATGCTGATCGCTTGGGTCGTGTCTGCTGTTCATATCCAGGAGTCTGAGCGTAATACCCATTAGTATGAGCCCCATGAGCATATTGTTGTCGATCGTACGGCGGCGGCGGTGAAGTCCGGTACTTTCGCTCGTACGTTGCGCCATGGTCTGCGTTCCCGTATTCGGCATTGCGGCCACCAGTGTAGGCGTGATGCGACGACATTTGGGGGTGCGTGTAGTAGGCATTGCTTGCCCGGTATGGTTTACCGGAAGCTTCTGTTGTATACACTTTCGGCTGGCGAGTTGACTTGCTGCGACGTCGATCTCCACTTACATGATCGTGATGGCGGTGCGACGAGCTGCGCTTTGGCTTTTCCTCCGGAGAGTAATAGTATGTCCCTTGAGGTGCGGCGTATCCATATCCATCCGCTGTAGCGCGTCGTTTGTGCTTGGACGACGACTTGCCCGGAGAGGCTGTATAGGTGGTGTAGTAATATTGTGCGCCCGCAGGAGATGAGGGAGACGCTTGATAGTCGTAGGATGTTGAGTAGTACGGTGAAGATTGGTATGTCGAGTACCGTGTGGAGAACATCCTGAACCTCCTCCGCGTCCGCAGACGCCTTTCTTCACGGAATCGTGTTTGTCGTCTCTTTCGTTATGTTCTTTCTCGCCTTGGATCTGGTTGTCGAGGACTTCCACGGAATTCGGACGCGCAAGGTGAGCCTCGAGAAGTCGACATTTGACGTTGGGAGTGAATCTGCCGTTTGCAAATCCAGAGCGAGACCAGTAAAGACCTCGCGACAAGCAGTGAAGAATGGATGTGTAAGCGACAGTTGTCCTTGTTGTGGAACGCGTTCGAAGGGAAAAGAGGAGGTTGGGGTCGAGGAGCAAGATGTAGATACGGGTGGTGTGGAACTGCGGGAACGGTCCAGTCCCGCCAAGGTCAAACAACCAAAGAGTCAAATTTTTTCGCCCAATTTCTCTGTGCGTGTGGCTGAGAGAACGAGACGATGAGCACGAAGGTGACTGCTGCCTGTGCTCTCAAAGTGGTCAGGGTGCGGCGGATGGAACGAATCAGATTCGTAATTTCGCAGCAGAGATCGAGGATTGGGAGACTCCGAGAAGGGGGAACAGGGGCGTGAAGGGCAGCGCAAGGATCGTGTCTTGCCGGGGGTGCCGCGTACGGGAGTGCCTGGCTTCGTACCAGGACTCTGTCAGAGCTGGTCCGTTCTCCTATCGATCTACAAATAGTGTGTCGCAGACCGACGAGTCAATCTCGACCTTTTGATGATCGCTTGGAGAAGAAGCGTGAAGCGAGGAGGCGAAGATGCCTGTGGAAGTGTAGAGAATAACGTCTGGATGATGATAAATGATCCTCGTGACAGGTTGTGTCTACGCGCGCGAGGGCAGGGAAGGGAAAAGGCTAGTAATGTATCTTCCCGGCTGGCAGTCCTGAAGTGTGCCCAAGAAGACCATGTGCATGGAAATTGACAGGCAGCGGCCGAACTTTGTCAGGTGTGGCACCTTGCCATGCAAGGTCGGCAGTAGTGCAGAAGCATACACGTTGGGCTTGACTCGCTCTTGACCGCAGACCATCTTGCATCCGTCATCCTTTTGCCTGCATGATACTTGCACATGTACCTCAGCTGCATCTATTTCCATCGACACACACCATGAGCGACGACGACTATCGACATGGTCGTTCAAGTGATATTATTGCGCGCTGGAGTCAGCTGGCAAGGCCATCTTCCAGGGCTCCCCTCACTAGACCGGATGAAAGCCCTCAGCCAATAGCGCGGATCAAGCGTCTTTGCGATGGGTCGCCAGAGTCTGCGCTGCACCACACTCGTCACCTCGAGGTTGATGAACGATATGATGACTGTTGGGCAGCCTCTACATCAACGTCAAATCAGACGTCAGTAAGAGCCCAGTCTCTTACAAGCCACGGAAATAGTGTTGGACGCGTATTGGCTGGAGAGAGAGGGCGTATCGAAGTACCAGGCCGTTTAGCGGGCAAAGGAATTCCGTCGTGCCACGCCGAGGGATCGAAGGATCACAGTCGATCACCTTCATCAGCCAATTCCGTGCCTCTCCAGGACTGTGGAACTGGCATCAGGACCTGCAGATTTTCTTGTTCCATTCCTTCGGCGGAGTGAACAACAGAAGCTGATGTTGGCGCCTAAGACTTCCAACAGAACTACTCTATTGATCTGTTCGCAAAATACTCTTGTGGTAGTGTTCTGCAAGTAGCTCCGGTGGCTTGCCTGACCGGTGTTCGGTCGTTCTACTGTACAAGCCACGCGAGACCTGGTGATGTCGAGTCAAGTGACCGCTCTGGTGTGAAAAGCCCAACAACGTGCGCTGTCAAGTTGAGGCGAGTCTGGAGTGACTTGTGGTACTCGATTGCGTTTTTGTCTTGGGTGATACAAGCCGAAGAGATGCAGCAGGATTTGTTTTTGCTTTGCCGTTCTGTACGACCATCTGCTTCACCCAGGTGACTGGTGATCGATTGGAGAGGAGTGGCATGCACGCGCCATACCGTGTCCACCTGCTTGGAGGTAAGGCTGGGTGTTAGAGATGTGATTCGACCGGGGAGGTTGCGGCAAGAAGGAATCAACGTTTGTGGGCCGTTCCTTCGACGCTGAACCTGCAAACTGCAAACACACCGACAAACGACGCCTTGCTGCAGATATGCCCAAAACAAAGCAGAGAACAGAAGTGTTGGGGTCCCAGGTGCTTGGAGAGCGTTTACACCGCTAAAACATTTGATTCGTGAGGTCAAAATATTTCTAGTTGGACGTATATTGGACACGTCGGTTTCTTAGTCTAATGCTGCATGGGCACCCGACCATGACATGGCTTGCATACAGCACTCTTGACCGCAAAATCCGGTGCGTGGTCAGTCTTTCTCGCCATGCATTGGTAATGACCAGATTGGGCCTCTGCATACCCTGCAGCTTGACCGCTTTGTGCGACGGCATCCAGCCCTGTCTATCTGCAAGCCGCCAGATCCAGATACCCTACATACGTTAGGACTCGAGATCAACCCGCGTCCAGTCCTCGTTGGCATTCGCGTGCCTGCGAGAGGTGTGCACGACGTCGGCATTGCTCGGTTGTCCTAGGGGGCTGGAACCAAGACTGGGATTCGGACTGAGGATAGGACAAAGTCATACCTTTGACTTTCCCTTTCGTTCTCTCATGCCTGGCCACCCAGATACTTTTCAACATCTTCGTCGCGATAGAAGAGGTCGCGTAGATGCGCATCCTTTCTCCGGGATTCCTCATCCAGCCGTCTTACCTTCCCAGCATCCAGTCGTTGTTGAGGCTTTTTGCTTGGTCGACTTTTCAAAGCAGCCGCTTCGTTGAGACCGTGGTGATTATGTCCCAGCCCATGCCGGTCAGGTTTCTCCTGTGCTCTCACAGGATGCAGAATACCTTGTCCTGTAGCGCCTAATCCCTGCCTCCGATCCGGATCCCAGCCATGGCTTTCTAGCATGTTCAAACCCTTCCGCTGTCTGTCCAATGAAGATGGCGGATGACTATGAGGAAGACAAACCTGATGCGTGATACTTCCGGCATGTTCTTTTGCTCTCTGACCTTTTGTGACTGGTGTGTTGCAGACAAGGCAGACCGATGGATCGATTTCTGGGGGATCGGAAGCCTTATCGACAGTCTCGTCTGCACCCGTTTGACATGGAGAGACAGATGATTTCCGTTTCAAGACAATATTGAGGTATGTATTGCACGCTTCCTCACCAGATGTTGTGGGTATCGCGATTATTGGGGCTTCATCGCTGTGGGATGCGGCGACAAACGGGACTCTCTTGCGTTTGATACCGGCGCCGAAATATCTTTGATCCACTAGAGGAACTTCGTATTCTTCGTCCTCGTAGCGACTCATGTGCGCGAATCTGTTGTCTTGAGGAAGAAGGCGGCAGGGCGAAGGTTGATGATTATCTGCAAGACTCGCGACCTGCGAGCATGACTAAGCAGCCAATTGCGCCCGAGTCATGTCATCAGCTTTGAAAGTCCCGTCCTCTTCCATCAACTCAAGATCGTGCCCGCTGAGATCTTCATGTACATCTTGTTCGAGCAGGTCAGACACTCATGCCTGTCCCCGTGATCAGGCAGCTTCTCACCGAGGGGGTTGGCAGCGTGCCCTTGGCTCCTCTCCTCTTCAAGGTAGGCATCGCAATTGGGATCATCTATCTTCTGAAAGCCTACTTCCAAGGAGCCAGCAATGGATCGGAGCGTAACATGCACGGGAAGGTGGTTCTGGTCACTGTAAGTCAACATTCGGTCAGATGTCGCGACAGCAGGCTGACACGCTTAGGGAGGGACTTCTGGCATTGGAGCTGAGGTGGTAAGAGGATTGGCTTCTCGCGGAGCACAGATTGTGCTGCTGACCCAAGCGCCTGTCAACGACCTCTTCCTTATCGACCATATCGAGGATCTCCGTACTCAGACTGCCAACGAGCTCATCACTGCTGAACAGGTGGATCTGGCGAGTCTCCACTCGATCCGCACTTTCGCAACCAAATGGATCGATAATGCGCCTCCACGACGATTGGACATGATTGTGCTTTGCGCGAATACCATCACACCAAGAGGAGGAAAATTACAAAGTACCGAAGAAGGGTTGGAGGTCAATTGGGGCATCAACTATCTGGCCAATTTTCATCTGCTTAGCATCCTGAGCCCGGCATTGCGAGCACAACCAGCGGACAGAGAAGTGAGAGTTATCATTGGCAACTGCGTTTCATATCTGGCTGGCGAGCTTCCGATAGTGCCGAAAGAGAAGGGCGGCAAGGACAAGTCACCTCCAAATCACGCCTTCAATGCTGGCACTGCATACGCTTCGTCTAAACTTGCGCTCGCCACTTTTGCTCAAGCCTTTCAGAAACATCTTTCGTCATACTCACGACCTGACAAAAAGCCGATGAACACGAGGGTAATCCTGGCTGATCCTGGCTTCACACGTACGCCCGGTATGAGGAGGTTCTTGTCCTGGGGATCGTTAACAGGGCTTGGACTTTACCTTATTATGTATCCCATTTGGTGGCTCGTCCTCAAATCTCCGGATTCGGGTGCTCAGAGCTTCTTGTACGCAGCCATGGAGGAGCACTTTGGACGTGGTGAAGGCGGTTGGCTGATCAAAGAGTGCAAAGAGATTCCATACGGGCGTGAGGATGTTCAGGACGAAGAGAAGCAGAAGCTGCTGTGGGAATACAGTGAAGCAATGATCCAAGAGGCAGAGAAACGTGGCGCGAAAACGAGGGCGGAAAAGAAGTCGAGGGAAGAGAAGAAGGCCGCCAGAACAGACAATGCTGGAATAAAACCAACGGCAGAAGCAGCCAAAGCCACGGCACAGAAACAGTCGGGGTCACGCCGCTCGCGCAAAGCATAGACTCATGCCGCTCAGGTCCACTCCGCTACCCCATGCATTATGCTCCCAAGGCTCCCAATATCTCGGTCGAATTGCCAATGAAGCCGTCCAGATTCGCGTTGTACCTGACCATCTGTCTGGCCGAGAATGGGGACACGGTCTGGGATATATCATCGACGTATACGACATCATATCCCTGGAATATGTCAGTTCCGGCCGCCTCGACTGCGAATCAGAGCGAGCTACCTTGTAGTAAGCGTCGAGAAAGGTACCCCAGACACACTGATCCGCATTCACACCACCAAAGAAGAGTGTCGTGATCTGATTTTCTTCCAGCCAGATTCCTAGGGGTGTTTGGGCTCCCCACAGGCCGGAGAGACGGTCTGCAGATATCAGCCATCACTCAGCAAAATAACATGTCCTGGCGATACTCTTGTTGAAGTATAGGTCTGTCCCAGTCGCCAATCCCTCGACCATTGCTGGGTACAGATCTCCCCAAGGCTGGGCGTTCCCTGCACGACTGTTAGCGAAGCAATCTGCGGTTGACTTTCACGGCACCCACAACTTCCCCTCATCAACTTTCTACCAACACTAACTGCTGTTCCATTACTGGCTGTAATCGTGCCCATATCGCTGCCAAATGTGCTTCCCTCAACATCCGCATCATCACTGGCAAACCCTTCCTTGAAGCTCGCTGGCATTTCCACCAAGTCCTGTTCGGTCAACCCCCAATTCGTCCACAAGATCTTGCTACCGATGGCTCGGAAGCCGTGAATCATGTTCAGCGTGGGTGCCACCGCACCCCTCCCACCGCTGGCTCCTGGGGAAAGTTGCGGATCAAGAAAGAAATTCTGCATATCGATGATGACCAATACGGTTCGGGACGGCTCGATGATGGCAGATTTGCGGGATCCTGTAAAGACGTTCTCAAGCAAACGCGGTTCAGTCACCGGGAGGACTGATGAGCGAGTAAGGTCGTAGACATTACTACCTGAGGTGTTCTGGACGGACCAGTAGTTGTAGTAGTTGCCAATCGTCTGAGAGGCGGTTGTGTCTGGTGGCGAGGATGATATAAGTGGAGTAGATAGCGCAGTGAAAGGGAGGACCAAGGTCGACTGCAGCAGCATAGAAGAGACACCCATAGTTAATCGCAATTCGAGAATCTGGTATTACGGCCTCGATATCGTCGCCGCAATTCGTGGTATATATCTACCTTGGAGACATGACGTACATACGGATACATGTGCCAGAAGCTTATCTTCCCCTCTTTGTGTGACAAGTGCCGCTGCAGGTACAGACGCCATGCTCGCAAAAGAAGTCTTGGGGAAGAGAGATCGGCGGCATCCTGACCTGGGCAAGTCGTGGGATGAACGACGAGCCAATCCGCTTGCGGAAGCTCAAAAGCTCTCTTCTTGCAAGGATAGCTGTCAGCGTCTTGAGCACGAGATACTACTGGACCCATGTTTGGGTTTCTTTCTATCGAGATAAGTGAGTCACTAGCGTGGTAATAGGTCTTTCTAAACAGTTACAATAGCATTCACTGCTTGACTACTGTACACAAGAACTCGACAAGGATGCTCAACAATCAACATGTCAGAGGAGGACAAAGAGCCTCTCAGCAACGACAATGCCTGCCCCAACTCCCAAAGATCTGACGGTAGTTTTCGTCCTCGGTCACCTGGTGTTTCAATTCGTGGGTGCCACTTTCGAAGGAGTGATTCTTCTGCTACCCTATAGCACTGGTTTGCACACTTCACTTCAATTCACTCTTTTTCATTCCGTCCTCTGATCAGCCATCTTCTCACCTTCATTATGAAGACCATATTCGCTTTGTCTCTCGCTGCGTTGGCCACGGAGCTCTGTAGTGCCCACTACACATTTGACAAGCTCTTCGTCAACGATGTTGCAAAGGGTTCCGCCAACACGTATATCCGAAAGCACCAGAACGGGTATATGCCGACCAAGTTCAAGAACGCCCCCAGTGGCTCCATCTCGCCAACCAATGCCGACTTCACCTGCAATAAAGGGTCCCCCCCCCAGCGGCTCAGGTCATGTCTGTAAAGCCAGGTGACAAGGTTGGACTCCAGCAAGCTTTCGGGGCCACAGAAATGATGCATCCCGGTCCTGTGCAGGTCTACGTGACGCCAGTCACCAATGCTGCATCCGGTGCCCCTCCAGCCGGACCGTGGTACAAGGTGTACCAGGCCCTGCTGTGCAAAGCTGGCGCCGCGAATACACTCCAGGCCACTGCGTGGTGCTCGTGGGGCGAGGACAAGATTTCATTCCCCATCCCGGCAACCCTCCCCAACGGACAGTATCTCGCTCGCGCCGAGCACATCGCTACCCACGGAGGACACGTTGGGAAAGCCGAGTTCTACTACGCCTGTGCTCAAATTCAAGTAACTGGTACTACAGCTAGTAGTATTCCAGGCAGTAATGCCCAGATTCCTGGCGTGTACGCCCAGTCCGACTCAGCCGTCAACTTCAGCGTCTGGGGACGTTCGACCTCGTTCGACGCCACTCCTGGTCCAGCGGTCATTCCCGGCGGTACGATCAGGGGATCTCCCAGTGGCGCAGGAGGAGACAAGTCAGTCACTGTCGCTGCTGCGCGCACTTCTACAAGCTCTGTTGCACCTGCCCCACCTGCCGCCCCTGCTAGCTCTTACAGCTCAGTCGCACCCGCAGCCTCTTCCACGCCTGCCAAGCAGCCCCCGACCTGTGGTGGTAACTAAGAGACATTGGACGTGCATTCCAGCATACGCAAGGTACAAGAGATGGTGAAGCACAGGAGACATTTGCTTTGTACTTCATTTCTTAGGATTGTACTAGCAGCCTGATATAGTTTTGGATTTCATTCGAGGTTGGGAACCATATCACTTTCGTTAATGTCCGAAATGGATTTCACCTTACCCCTAGACACGCATTGCGCGAACAGGAGTTCCTCAACCACTCAAATCGTGTGATGTTTTCTTTTGCACGGTAAAAGAAGCAGACTATCATAGTTTGAGACTGAGTCCAATTGTAGAGACAGGAAGCTCCATGAACGTGACTTGAGACCACTACATCAGCAATTAGAAAAAATGCTGAAATGATCGGTTTGACTTTTTGTATGGCCTGAGATACGAATTGAACTCTACCTGTCAGTGTTCCATATTATGTGACCTTGCTGCTATTTTGACAACAGCAAGACAACCTTGCTTGCGAATCCTGCAACAGCAGTGATCTGCAGGATGCGAGACCTAGCGGACCGTCTCACAGTCAAGTCGGGCGATAAGCGCGTCATATAACGGGGCAATGCAGGCCTTCCGATTTGGCCCAGAGAGTCTCGATTATGTCTACCGTCGATCTCGAGTTTCTGGTTGTGCTTCTAGAACGCCAGGTGCTTCATGGCGCGAACTCCCGCTGGAGCATTATGGTCGACGGACGCTGCCTATATGGGTCTCATGCTGAATGTGCGAGCTCAAATGTTAGTACCATATTTGGGTTGCCACTAAAGTTAGAAGGCATGCGGTACGTGAAGTTCCAAAATTCGAAGTCACTGCGTCAAATCAGTCGTTCGACCGCAGGTAGGAACAGACAGAGGCATACTTGACCACGGACCCTGAACCTCCGAAAGCACCTTGAAAGGTGACATTATATGTGTCTGCTACGTTGCCTGAGACATTAATCTTGACGCCCTGCAAGTCTGCCCAGTTGCTGACGTCACGTTTGGTCCTAAAAGGCGAGACCATGAAGCTGAACACAGATGACGCAGTGCCGTAAGGGTAGGTCAAGTTGAGTACTCCAGGTCGAATATCTACCACGAGACTTGGTTCTGTGGAAAACCATTTCAGCCAAGCAATTTGATCAGGGGCGTTCCACTGCACGACGGCTGGACTCCAGGTACTGGGATTCAAAGCAGGACCTCCCGCCTTGGTCTCGTTGAAGGTTGAACCGCCAATCGTGATATTGTCACTTAGCCAGGTAGTGATGTTTCGAGGGTATGAATCATATGGTGGCGAGAAAGCAGACGTCTCGACAATGTGTTCGCCTGGAAAGGTGGTTAATCGAGCAATAGCTTCCTCTGGAACGAGCTCGTTGTGGAAGCCGGCAAGGATAGCGATGACTGGTCCCCAAGCATAGTCGCCTGAATGGCTCATGGCGTACGGCTTGTTGATGAGGGGGCTTGCTTCTCGTCCGACCAAGTTCCAGATATGCAGCGCCAAGATGCTGAGGTACCGGGTCATGTCGTAGCCGTAAGTTCGATCCCACGGGCCAGCACTATTCTTCATGCCGGCATGATAGAGATCAGTGACACTATTCCATGTATCTTGGAGCATCCGGCGACCATTTTGGCCCATGATGGAATCTTCGGGCATGTATCGGGCCCACAGCGAGAGAGCGTACATGGAGACCCCTGCGTAGGTTCCGCTGTTGAATTCGGACAGCGTATTTGCACGATTGAAGAGATCCACAATCTGTCTCGCATCTTCTTCTCCAGCCCGGGTCATGTTTGCTTCACCCAGTCGGCGGCCTGTCCAGCCACTGACAAAGGCTCGCATGATGGCAGGATTGCTGTAGGCAGGGTACAAGTTGTCCCCATCGACTCCGCCGACTCTATAGCTGTCGCCGACAGTATTGTTGTACAATGATTCCAACATCAAGCTCTCCAGCTCTGGTGTAATCAGACCGGGAAATTCTTCGAGGGCTTGGATGAAAGCGGTGCCGACAAAGCCTCTCCAGTTTGGGTCCCAGCTGTTGTAGATCTTGGCCGGATATGCATTGCTGTCCACTGTCGGCTCTTCTGGATACTTCTGGTAGGTGCCGTACCATTGGTGCTGCGGGATGTTGTACTGCCCCGAAATCACGTTTCGAATAATTTGGTTCGCTTCGGCGGCGTCGTTGTCTTGGTTTCTTGCCAACAGCCCCGTCGCATACCACGCTGAGGCTCGAGTGACATGATTAAGAGATGTCTGTGTGTTTTGCGAGACGTCGTAAAGATATCCTGCCTCGGGATCGTACAGGCCGTCCAGCCATGACATGGACTGATTGAAGAGGTCCTGTGCGTTTGGGGGAAGTGTAGATATGAACGAGGCCGAGCCTACGCAGATGAAGAGAGTCCCCACCAGGATGTGCCAACTATCGGTATAGAAAGGCATGACGAGTGATGATAGAGAGATTTACTTCAGCGATGGAACGACTGTACCTACTGTCTTTATTCTCGCGCGCCAAAGTCAAAAAGTCCTGGCCGAGGCTTGGACTTTATCATGTCATCAGTCCGGCACGCGACCTTGATCCAGTAGAGATGATCGCTTGAGCACAATAGGAAGGAGATGCACAAGCGGAGCGGGGAAGATGAGAGGTAAATGATATGAACAAGGCCAAAAAGATGGTCGAAAGGGAAAATTCACATCAGTTACTCCGAAGTTTCGGCGGAGAAGAGGGCGGAAAAATTCCCCACATCGTCATTCCCAAACTTTCCAGTTTCGAGGGTCCGCCCATTTTTTGCAGATCACCAGAAAACTTGACCACGGCATCATACCTGCGATCAGGACTGTCCGCTGGCCACAGCATATCACCTCGGACCATGGCTGTTGGCCTATCAGGTCGAACGAGGCCAACAAAACCAAAGAAGCAGCAGGCTGCCCAGAAACGAAAACGAGACGATGTGGACGGCGCAAAGCTTCAAAACGCCGTCGAGCAGTTGGTATGCGGCCAGACATGTGGTCGTGCAAGATCTGAGGTCACTGATAGCATATAGGACCCAAAGGCCATCGTCTCTCGCTTCTCCGATCTCCCTCTGTCCGCGCCCACCTCTGCAGGTCTCGACTCTGCTCACTTCACCACCTTGACCGGCATCCAGCAAAAGGCGATACCTTTGGCGCTCAAGGGGCGGGATATCTTGGGCGCAGCAAAAACTGGGTCTGGTAAGACTCTGGCCTTTCTGATCCCACTTCTCGAGAACCTATACCGTGAGCAATGCGTCGGTCCGGATGCTGGTCTATGCGGTATGGTCATCTCCCCGACCCGCGAGCTGGCAATACAGATATTCGACGTGCTGGTCAAGATTGGACGGAAGGGGCACCTCTTCTCGGCTGGATTGGTCATCGGAGGCAAGTCGCTCAAGGAAGAGAAGGACGCGTTGGCAAGAATGAATATCGTCGTGTGCACTCCCGGACGCATCCTGCAGCACCTGTCTCAGACGGCGCTTTTCAGCTGCGATAACTTGCGCATGTTGATCCTCGACGAGGCAGATAGGATCATGGACATGGGTTTTCAGAAGGAGATGGATGCCATAATCGAATACCTGCCCTCAGACAGGCAGACGTTGCTCTTCTCGGCCACACAAACCAAGAGGGTCAGTGACCTTGCGAGATTGAGCTTAAAAGACCCAGAATACATCTCGACAAACGCTGTCAGTGACTCGGCAACCCCGGCGACTCTCCAGCAGAATTACATTGTCGCACCTCTCAGCCAGAAGTTGGACACCTTGTGGAGCTTCATTCAAAATACCAAAAAGGCAAAGATCCTGGTCTTTCTGTCCAGCGGCAAGCAGGTACGATTTGTGTACGAGGCTTTTCGGCGTATGCAACCTGGTATACCCCTCCTCCATCTTCACGGACGACACAAGCAAACGGCCAGGCTCGACATTGTCAACAAGTTCTCTTCAGCCAAGCATTCGTGTCTCTTTGCTACCGATGTAGTTGCACGAGGTCTCGACTTTCCGGCAGTGGATTGGGTTGTCCAGGTCGACTGTCCCGAAGATGCCGACACTTATATCCACCGAGTTGGGAGAACTGCAAGGTACGAGCGGGACGGTAGGGCGATACTCTTCTTGGACCCGACCGAGGAGGAAGGCTTTCTCTCACGACTCGAGAACAAGAAGATACCCATTGAGCGTATCAACGTGCGGCAGAAGAAGCAGCGGTCCATCAAAGATGCACTGCAAAGCATGTGCTTCAAAGACCCCACACTCAAGTATCTTGGACAGAAGGCCTTCATCAGCTACACTCGCAGCATACATTTGCAAAAGGACAAGCAAGTGTTCCGGATTGACGAGCTACCTCTTGAAGATTTCGCGGCCAGCATGGGGCTCCCTGGTGCCCCCAAGATCAGATTTGTCAAGGGAGAAGACACTAAAGCCGCCAAGAATGCTCCCCGACACATTCCAAGTTTGTCCGATGAGAGTGATGATTCGGGTCGTGACGAGAAGTCTGTTCGGACGAGGTACGACAGGATGTTCGAGCGGACCAACCAGGATGTGCTAGCGGACCACTATACCCGGATTGTGCAGGACGTTGACAGCACCCGCAAAGGTGGCTTCGACGCCGAAGTCGATGGAGACGACCTATTCGATGTGAAACAGCGGATACCTGTCTCCCAGGACGATCAAGAGGAATCAAGTGATGTGAAAGAAGGACATGGAATAGCATCTGGTGGCCGCATTGTACACATCGACGGCGCTCGACAGCCTATCGTCATCGATTCGAAGCGGAAGGAAAAGATGTTGACTAGCAAGAAGAAGTTGTTGAAGCTAAAAGACAAAGGTACCAAGCTGGTCTTTGATGAAGAGGGCAACGCGCATCCTGTCTACGAACTGGATGACGGTACCAAATTCAGATCGGAAGGTACGGTCGATGAGCAGAGAAGAAAATTCTTGGAGCAGGAGAGTGAAAAGGTTCGACAAGCCGACTTGGACGACAAAGCACAAGCAAAGGCGAAGAAGAGGGAGAAATTGCGAAAGAGGAAGGAGAGAGAACGAGCCGACCCTGCGGACGACTCGGATGGCGGCGAGGTACAGGCTGTGCTTGCGAATGGCGAAGAGCCTATCGACACGCTTGCATCTGACGACGAAGATGATGGCAGCGACAATGAAGCGCCTCGCAAAAAGCAAAAGAAATGGTTCCAAAGAGATTCGGACGATGAGAGTCAGACGGAGAATCTTCGCATGCCGGAAGATGTCGAAGACCTCGAAGGCCTCGAAGCAATGGCGAGCCGACTGGTATAGTCATCGTCATGGCCAAGTTGTGGATTTGTATTTCTCCGCAAGTTCATCCGTCCGTTCCATGATGCATCAGACATGCTTCGCCGACCTGGGGTCCGGGGTGCATGCGGGTTAGGCCTCATGTATAGCGTCCGTCGGTCGACCAATAGCAGCGCCTGTCATTGCAGCTAGGTAGAGGTTATTCAAGTACCGTGTGATCACGGGATGGAGATTTGTGGGAGACTTTACTACTGTGCAAATCTGCATACTAAGAAGCTATCTGCAACTTACGCCTTCGTGGAACCGCCAGCAAGAACTACTGAATGCTATTGAGGCTCTGGCCATGGATACACACTCACACACTGACCTTGCTCCATCGGAGAATTTATTCCTAGTGTCTTGACTGCAGCATCCCGCCGATCGCCACATGCCCCGTATTGACGTGCTTCATGCTGTCACGACCTGAGTGGATGGAACATTTCTCTGGATTATTGATTGTTATTACACTATAGACACCGAGGGTCAGCAGATGAACAACAGGATCACTGGTACATTTCCCCGCAACCTTGTGACTTTTGATCTCATACATGCCCGGGGGAAATAAGCTCCACTTGCATCAAAAGCCGGAACCATGATAGAGTAATTTCCAATAAGTCTGTAGACTAGGCTTCAGCGTACGATACTCTCATGTTGAGCATCACCAAGTATGTCTGGCACAGCTTGGGAAGCACTCAGATGGTGCAATGGCTGAAATGAGGTCGGAACGGTGACCACGGTCGTTTGTGTCTGGAACATCGTCCCCTTGATGGATTCGGGGATCATGTGGATCACATCCTTGTACCTGAGGATCACGGCGGGAGAGCAGCAGGGCGGAAATACTTTCGACTTCATTGGTGGATCTCCTGCTTACCACGGCTCCTCGTTCTTTCATCAAGACAATTTGTTGCATCGGAGGCCTTCATCATTCCCCATGCAGCATGGCGCTGCATGACAGGCTTGTCTCCTACTGGCTCGTGTTCGTTCGCACGCGATCTTTATGAAAGAGAGTGCCAAATTGTGTGCTCCCTGGTCGAAGCTCTTTGGCGTTTTGGCTGTAACGCGGTGGTGGGACAGCCTTGTTTCATCGACGTCGAACCCGGCTTTCTCATCTCGACCACGACGTCTTCCGCAGGGCAAGGTCCGGATCGAGCCGAATCTCTCTTCTCACTGGTGCAAATACTCATCTCAACTCCGGTGTTGCCAAGTCTTCCCTCACATTGTCTACGCGAGATGAAGGTGGAGTGCAGAGGGGCATCACCGCTGACTAGCAGGCGCACGCGCTGACACTGCATGCTGCGACAAATCCACCGCTGAAGACATCTAGGCGGCGACGACAAGTCCGTGGCCGCTGCATCAATGCTCCGGCAAGATTGTGGTATATAGCTGGTCAGAATTCTCTGCTTTTCAGCCCTTTCCATCATCTCAAACCTTCAGTCTCATTCACTTCTTGCCCTTTTCAGCCCTTTTCAGCCCTTGTTCGGTTTCACCTGAGTACCTGGTAGTATTCACAACCCTATCAACAATGAAGTTCACCCTTGCCTCGGCCCTGGCGGCCTTTGTCTCAATCGCCTTTGCTCAGCAGGGCTCCCCTCAGGGTTACGCTTCCCTCAACGGTGGTACTACTGGTGGCAAGGGCGGTGCCGTCGTCACCGTCACCACCCTCGATGCTCTCAACGCCGCTCTCGGCAAGAAGACCGACACAACCGCCAAGATCATCCGCATCTCTGGTCTCATCAAGGGATCCTCAAAGGTCTACGTCGGCAGCAACAAGTCCCTTATCGGCGCCAATTCTGGTTCTGGTCTTGAGGGTATCGGTCTCCAGCTCACCAAGTCCAAGAATGTCATCATCCAAAACTTGAAGATCTCCAAGGTCGTCGCCAGCAACGGTGATGGCATTGGCATCCAAGAGTCCACTAACGTCTGGGTCGACCACGTCGATATCTCCAACGACATCACCCACGACAAGGACTACTATGATGGTCTCATCGACGTCACCCACGCCGCTGACTTTGTCACCATCTCCAACACCTACTTCCACGACCACTTCAAGGGATCCCTCGTTGGTCACTCGGACAGCAACGGTGCTGAGGACACTGGACACCTCCGCGTCTCGTACATCAACAACTACTGGAAAAACGTTGGCTCCCGTACTCCATCCGTCCGCTTCGGTACTGCTCACATTGTCAACAACTTCTACGACGGCATCTTCACCTCCGGCATTGACACCCGCCAGAAGGCTCAGGTCCTCGTTGAGTCCACCGCTTTCGTCGGTGTTGCCAAGCCCCTCGGTACCTACAACGGTGATGTCGCCGGCTTTGCTGTCGTCAAGGATGTCAACTTTGGCACTGGCGCCAACACTGCTGCTCGCGGTACTCTCACCTCTGCTCCTTATTCTGTCGCCGCCGTTGGCTCTGCTAACGTCAAGGCCGCCGTCGTCGGCAAGGCCGGCAACACTCTTACTCTGTAAGCAGTGATTAAAAAGCTTGGAAAAGTCGGGCATTGGGATATTAATTGGAAAGCGTGGGACGATGGTCAATACTTCATGACAAACACAGCCTTCCGTTGAGCGGGAACTTGTTCTTTTCAATGTCAATATGAGTTTTACGAAATATACTTGGCTTTGACTGAATTCTCTAGATCTGTGGTCCATGTGAACGTCTGTGAACCTTGTACGCGCGTGCCACGGAGGTTTAGCCTTGTCTGAGATTTGGGCTGGAAGCTATTCAGAAGTACGCGAGCTTCTAGCTTCTTGAGGCAGATGTTCGATGGAAAGAGTGTCAAATGGGATAGATGTAAAGGCGTCAACTGTTTTGACGGGGGGTTGCCTTGGAATGCAAAGTGGGCCAAGGTCGCCGATCAAGCTTCATGCTGGAATCTTCAACGAGAATCACTGCCTGCGACCTCGCTTTCCCTTGCCAATCATACTTTCTCTCCCATCACGCACAGCCAGACATCATACCATCTGAAACTTGATAATTCGCTGCTATCGTCAGCCCATTCATTCAATTGACGACCTGTTGAGCTCACTTCGGGATTGGCCGCCCGCCGCCACCCCTCTACGCCTTCAGCATGATCACGCCTTCCGATCCCCGAACATCACCCATCTCCTTTGGCATCACTCTCGTCCTGGTGGCATTCTCGCTGGCGCGGGAGAAGCTCACTCCTTTAGGTGTCCTCACTGCCTTCTCCACCGCCTGCCTTCACGTCTCCTTCCCATCAAAAGTTCCATTTGCCTGCTTGGTCACCTTCTTCGTTGCCGGTATCGTTGCCACCAGGGTCGGCAAAGCAGCCAAGTCTGGCATCATCGTCTCGTCGGTTGGAGGGAGTGGAGCTGAAGGACCCAGAAATACCGTGCAGGTCCTGGCCAATTCTGGTACTGCAAGCTTGTTCATCCTTGGAGCATTTGCCGTGCGGTTCACCGGCAGGGATGTGTTGAGCCTGATTACTGGTGGAGACGGGGCAGTCGCAACAGATGCAGCACTCGTCCGTAGGGTGGTTTTTGCTTCTGCATGTTCGTATGCAGCAGCAGCAGCGGACACATTGTCATCAGAGTTTGGGATCCTAGCCACATCGAGCCCATTCCTGGTCACTCCTCCATTCAGGAAGGTGCCGCGGGGAACGAACGGCGGTGTTACTATCGAAGGCTTGGGAGCAGGATTGCTGGGGGGTGCCATCATTGGTGCAGTCCATCACCTTCAGTACCGAGATGCATCGCGAGCTGGGGCGATAGCCATTCTAGGTCTTGGAGGGAGTTTGCTGGACAGCATCCTGGGTGCAGTGGCACAGGCGACGGTGGAAGACAAGTCATCTGGCAGGGTGGTGGAAGGTGCGAATGGGAAGAGGGCTTTGTTCACCGCAGGTGGAAGCAGAGTGCGACGTGGTAGAGACCTACTGAACAACAATGGCGTCAACTTCGTTATGTCGTTGACGATAGGAGTTGCAGGCCTCGTGGTAGACCGTTTGCTGAACTAATTGATCGCCGCACACAGTACTACAGCATGACGACAGATGGAAGACAATGGAAGACTTGTATATCTGTCATGATCACACACGTGGAGTTCAATCTGGTAGTCATGCCGTTCCATCGGGTTTATTCTCAAGCGCCGAGCACAGTACCATGGCGCCTTTGCTCCTTCGATCATTCGGCATTATCCTTCCTCCATACTCTGGCATGTTTGACGCCAAAGTCGTCCTCAAATAGCATGCGGACTTGTTCCAAAGGCATTACTGCGACCTCCGGGTGGGAAAAGATGATGAAGAGCCAGCCCAGGAGATTGATGGCGGCGTAGAAGCCCAAAGCCCCAGATGGAGTCATGCCCTTCATCATGGACAGGAAGGTGGAGGAGATGATGATGTTCATGCCCCAGCATGTGCAAGTGATCATCATCGTGCCAACCGCGCGGAACTTACAGGAAGTAGTTCGTTTGCAGTCCGAAGAACACAGCCAAGACCGGAAGCGTAAAAGGCGACAAAGACGACGAACATGACCAGGACGAGGACCCCGGCCCAGCCAGCGTTCTCTGTCTCAAGCTCAAGAGTGCTGAGGTTGATGGGAATGAAATGGAAAGCGACAGCCACAACAGCGAGAGTGACTGACCTTGCCCACATTGTGGAGAAGGATCCTGCGGCGCCCGACCTTGATGATGGCTACGACGGATCCAACAGCCATGGGGATCTTGAAGCCGACGATGGCGTAGAGCGTTGGCGAGATGGATGGTACACCACCCAAACCTACCATGTATCTCCAGTTGTGGTTCACCTTCCCAAATGCGGCAGCGATGGCGTAAACGAAGACCTGGCCACCGGTGATGGACATGCAGCCGATTACAATCACGCGACCCCGATGCTTGGTCGGTACGAGTTCGCCGATGTACAACGGTACGATCATAGCTGCCGATCCAACACCAAGTCCCTGACATTGTTCATCCTGGTCAGCGGGACCTCAAAGATCCATACTCACAACGACCACACGTCCAACGAGTATCTGGGCAAGTCCAAACGACGCAGCTTGAATGACAGCTCCGAGGGTGAATAGAACGGCTCCGAACCAGATGACTGACTTGCGACCGCATCTGTTCGCAGTGGAACCAGCATAGACGGCGCGAATAAAGGCATCAGCAGAGGTGAGACGAGTGATGAGCACTTTGTTCGAATCGGTCAACTCCTTGCCGCCGAAGTCCGTCGCAAGTACTACCAGAACACCTAAGATGACACCGGTATCGTAGCCGAAGAGCAGACCACTGATGGCTGCATTGAAGGCGACTCGCTAGACATACTAGCTCGATTTGGTAAGCTCGATTGAATTGAGCTCATTTTCGCTGAGATGTGAGGGCTTGTCATCTAGACCCTCGATGTGATCGATCTGATCAACCGCAAGTTTCTTGTCCCCGTCTTCCATGGTAGTATGAAGTAAGGCTTGACAATGGTACAGCTCTCAGTCATGGATGGAATGATCATTCGTGGGAATCGAAGTGGGCAGAAGATATCTTTTCATGTCTTGAGAAGGTGAAAGAATAACAACGGATAACTTAGCCCTCGTCTCAGCATGTGACAGACCTCGTACATCTTCAACTGATTCGGGAACTGGTCGACCCACCAGTTCAGCCTAGACGCATTCATTGAGTTCTGGCCACAACGGCTCTGCCCATGGGGACACCCCCGAAATACTGGGAAGGAAAAGCGAATGCTGGTGGGGTTGGAGATCGCTGTGAAGCATGCCCTGTGTAATAACGGTGACATGGCAAAGGAGTCTTTCTGGATGCAGGGTCTGTAGAGCAGGCGCAGTCAGCCCTGATTGGAGCCGAGACATGCAAGAGATTGCGTGCTTCAGGTTCTTACTGTAACCAAGTATGATCCTCTTCACGGCGATGAAGTCTAGCAGCCTGTCTGAATTTATTGCATTGATATCGATTCCAAGTCGCGAGGCTGGCCGAGACAAGCACTTGAGCAGGACATCATCCGCGGGGTGAAAGGAGTGAAAAGATCTGTTTGTGGTGGGGAGAGCTGAGGTTCATATACCTATCTCGCGGAGAATCCAGCCTCATTCGGATACCGAGATCTCGGACGTGGCGGGCTCTCCCAAGCATACCATGTTATGTCATCTTCGGACTGAGGGATACTGGACGTGGGCGACGTGCTCCATCGGCCCTAGATTACTGTGGCGCTAGGTCTCCAGATGCCGCCTGCAGAGCGTCCGCATGCGACTGACGATGATCAAAAGGCGTCGCTCATGTGGCTGATCCGGTAGCAAAAATAAACAAAGTTGATGAACATGATTTCTTCTGTGTGCAGAGCACAATCATCCTGCGGATCTTGTTTCGATGATATCATGACCAAAGGATATGGGAGTGGAAAAGTCACAGCTTTTGAAACATCACAACTTGCTTTCCACCTCATCTCTTTCATGAATACGGTCCTTTCAACACCGAGATTCGGTCCATTGCCACACGACTCTACGTGTCTAGTGCTAATGATGGGCGCTCGCTGCCTCTATTACACGAAAATGATCGACCTGCACCAATGGGCAGAAATAGCCATTTGAATGCCGGAGCGTGTAGGACATTGACAGCTCTGCGCTTCGCAATGCAATACCAGAAAATACTGCCCACAATCATGAGAGCCATACATCATTTCCATTCTCCCTTCAACACAACTTGCAGAGCCCAAGGTATATCGGGTCTGAAGAGCTGGTCGAGCGGCATGTCCCTCACGGCGCTCGCGTCCAGCAAGTGAAATCTGGCTATTCTCGTCGCGGAGTTGGCTACACCGACTGCATGTTCGACTTGTTTCACATTGCTCGCTCCAACCTCAATACCCCGGCCACGCCGCCCGTCCTTGCAATTACCCGGCCAAGCCCTGGAGGCCAAGGGACATCCCAAGCTGTTGTACGTCCGTGATCATCCGGGCCTGTAGCGGAGCACCGAGGCGCTTGTCAAAACCAAGAGTGGCTCTAGCCATGTCCACCGAAATGAGCCTCACGTCTCCGTCTTTCTTTAAGTTGCCGCGCAACCTCGTCGATCCTGCACCGCCCTGGCATGGCCCACAAGGGATGTTTCCAACCATGCGTCGGGACAAGTCAGTCACTACTTCCGCTATATCAATCTCTTGGATCCAAGACCTTGGCCATGAAACACGCCCTTTTCGCAACTCGACTGGGGCAGTCGATTTACCCGCATGGGGTGCAAGGGTGTACAAATAGATGGAGGGACCCAGGCAGATGAAGAGGAGATCACACAAATTTGACAGATGAAAACCACGAGAGATTCGACATGTTCACTCCTCTGATTGCCACTCTTTTGGCCGCAGTCCCAGCGCTCGCAGTGCCGGCAGCTGCACCCCAGACAACTCCTACACCAGCCAGTGGCAACATCTTTGCCGGAAAGCAGATTTACGCCGATCCCTACTATGCGTCTGAGATTCAAAATCTGGCAATCCCTTCACTCAAGCCCGAATTGAAAACAAAGGCGGCAGCCGTAGCCAAAGTAGGATCTTTCGCATGGCTGTAAGTAAGAATACGACATGCAGTCACCTTGACTGACGCCAGAAAGTGATACTCGTGCCAAAGTCCCCAGCATGGACACCTACCTGGCGAACATCAAGAAAGCAAACCAAGCCGGATCCAACCCGCCAATTCTCGGGGCATTCGTCGTGTACAATCTACCAGACAGGGACTGTGCTGCTCTCGCATCCAACGGCGAGCTCGCTATCGCCAACAATGGTGTAGCTCTTTACAAAGGATACATCGACTCTATTGCGGCCATCATCCGCAAGTATCCCGATGTCAGCATCGCCCTCACGATTGGTGAGTGATCCGGAGGGCGAGTTGTTGCCTGTCTGACTGTATGCAGAGCCTGACAGTCTCGGTAACATGATCACCAACATGAACGTCCCGAAGTGTCAGAATGCCGCAGCTGCCTACAAGGACTGCATTGTCTATGCCATGAAGAACCTCAACTTCAACAACGTCAAGATGTACCTTGATGCTGGTCATGCTGGGTGGTTGGGGTGGCCAGCAAACTTGCAGCCCTCAGCCAACATTTTCGCTGAAGTATACGCCGCTGCCGGCAAGCCTGCCTCGGTCCGTGGTCTTGCTATCAATGTGTCCAACTACAATGCTTGGAAGGCCAGCACCTGCCCTTCGTACACTCAGGGTAACGCGAACTGTGACGAGAATAGATACGTCAATGCCTTTGCTCCTCTCCTCACCGCGGCTGGCTTCCCGGCGAACTTTATTGTCGACACTGGTCGCAGCGGGAAGACACCTACTGGCCAGCAGGCCTGGGGCGATTGGTGTAACGCAAAGGGAACCGGCTTTGGACTTCGCCCTTCGACCAACACCGGCAGTCCTTTCGTAGACTCCTTTGTGTGGATCAAGCCTGGTGGGGAGTCTGATGGTACATCGAACAGCTCTGCCATCCGCTTCGACTCGACCTGTGTCCGCGGATCTGCACTCACTCCGGCGCCAGAAGCCGGGACATGGTTTCAAGCATACTTTGAGCAGCTTCTGGTCAATGCTAACCCAGCGTTCTGAGCATTGTGATGGCGGGTTCTGCTGCGGGGCCGGGCGTGAACGAATCCAAGGGGAATCACCTTGTAGAACAAAGTGAATCAAAGCCTGTGGGCACTTCTCAGTCGCGAATCGCAAGTGATTATGACATTTGTTGGAGCAACGTCACAAGTACAAGAGTCATCTCGGTGAATGGCCGCCTGATCCTGGATGTCATGGCTGATCAAGCATCGGATATAACGGGCAATGTACGCTGACCACCGGCCGGCTTTAGGTGTTTAAGGAAGCGAGTGAACATTTGTGGCTCCTACCAAGGTGACAATAAATATCGACAGTTGCACCAGTGAATCTGTAAAATAGACTTGAGTGAGGAGGATACCGGCCTGATAATCCGAACATCATCTGACGGCGTTCTACTAAATCATGCCGGCATCCAAGTATATTGTGCTCATCACCGGAGGTCACGTTCATCACCCTCCCTGCTAGATACACCCACCACTGACCTCGGAATCTCGGATAGGTAATTCAGGTATTGGACTGGAGCTAGCGCGCCAGCTGATGGCGGATTCGACCAAACACATCATCCTAGGAAGCCGTTCTATCCAGAAAGGCGAAGATGCAATCCAAAAGCTTCAGCAGCATCACCAACCTGGAACAATTGAGCTGCTCGAGGTTGACGTCGCTGATGAAAGTTCAATCAGCGCTGCTGCCAAAACAGTGGAGAACAAGCACGGCCGACTCGATGCGCTCGTCAATAATGCCGCCGTCGCCGTCGTGGACGGTACTTTGGGCGAGCAGATGCAACGATGTTTTTTGGTCAATGCCACTGGTCCAGCTTTGATGGGTGAAGCCTTCGAGCCTTTGCTGAGAAGGTCAATTGGTATACCGAGGATCTTGAATGTCAGTTCCGGCGCAGGCTCGATTGGTCGTCGACTTGACCCATCGTCCCCAAGCTACAAGATGGATCACATTCAATATCGAGCAAGCAAATCTGCTTTGAACATGGTGTCAGCTAGCCAAGCTGTCAGATTTGGGGAGTTTGGTATCAAGGTCTTTTCCTACTGTCCAGGCTTTACCGTCTCGAATTTGTCGTCGATGAATCACGCAGAGAATGGTGCGAGATCAACATCGGAGTCTGTCGCGCCCATGGTCAAGGTTCTCGACGGGTCAAGGGATGCAGAGCATGGCGGCTTTCTACATGCGTATCCAGAAGCTCAGTATCCTTGGTGATGAAATTTTCATACGCTGGGAGGCGACATGGCACAAAAGGGAGCTCAAGGGTGGCACTGACCTCTTCTGGCAGGGCACAGCGTTCCACGGCGTTGTTTGATCTGCAACCTTCTTTCAAAACCTTCAGTCATGCATGAATAATCGTTCCTTGTCTCATGCACGACTCCGCATGATGCGATGTGTGACAGCGTATTCTTACACGAATCGGAAGGGCGCAAAACGATGCATGCTCTGATGGAAATTGCAGTCACAGGCCATGTTGGGGCTCTCTTCCTTGTCCATCCCGGTGACACTCCCGCTCCGAATTAGCCTGTTTCACATACTCACCTCGAGTCACGCCTCGACATCAGGTCCCTGGTCGACAAGACTCTCCGGAGCTCTCATGGAACAGAACAGCCCTAGAAGCAGAAGGTGTCGCCAATCCACTTTGCCCTGTGCGGAGCAGTCCCTTGCGGGTCACAATAATTACAGTAGGTTGGTATGGTTCTCCCGGACCTTCGAGCTGGTGGTGGTTATTATTTGACTTGCCTCCCTTGGGCTGCGGTAAAGTTGAGTATTGCGGATTTCTTCATTTCAAAACATCATGTACTGGCTACAGATCGCTTTACTTCTTGCAGGTGCCGTCAGCGCTGCACCGGCCAGACGCCAGGCTCAATGCGACGGCCAGTTCAGTCAGATCACTGCTCAACAATGGGTAGATGGCATGAATCCGGGATGGAATTTGGGCAATACCCTAGATGCTATCCCCAACGAGGGCAGCTGGAATAATCCTCCAGTCAACTTTAAGACATTTGATGATGTCAAGAGCAAGGGCTTCAAGGGTGTCCGCCTCCCAGGTAAGGAATACTGCTATTCTGCTATACTTTTACTGAACCTGATTAGTCTCGTGGTCCGACCACTTCATCTCGGATTCGCCCAACCACGAGGTAGATCCTGCTTGGTTGGATCGCGTGGAGGCTGTTGTGGACGCCGCCCTGGAAAGGGACTTCTTCGCTGTCATCAATGTACACCACGATTCTTGGAATTGGGCCGACTTGACCAAAGAGGGAGCCAATTATACATACATCGAGGAGAAGTTTGAGCGGCTTTGGACCCAAATTGCCACCCGTCTGGCCTGCAAATCCGAAAAGTTGTCCTTTGAAACCATCAACGAGCCGCCTGGAACTACTCAACAGCATTTCCAGGAGCTCTCCAAGCTGCAGGAGATTTTCTTGCAGGTCGTACAACGTACTGGCGGATTCAATGACCGCCGTGTGCTCAACCTCGTAGGTCCTCAGCAGTCCGGTGTGCTCACTCCTGGCAACTTTGTGAGGCCGACCAACATCACCAATCCATGGCTGATTCAGTATCACTATTACTCGCCCTACGACTTCATCTTCTCGGCTTGGGGTAAGACGATTTGGGGGTCCGAGGCAGACAAGCAGTCCCTCGAGAATGACATTGCAAGCATGCGAAACAACTTTACGGATGTTCCCATCATCATCGGCGAGTGGGCCGCTTCACCCGCTGCCACTGAGACAGCTGCACGCAGGAAATACAACGACTTCTTCGTACGAACCGCTGCCAAGTACAATACCCCGACCATACTTTGGGACAACGGTGCAGACTACCTGGACCGTTCAGACGGCACTTGGCGGGACGATACGGCCATTGAGATCATTCTCGAGGGACAAGCCGGGGCCGCAAATTCTCTTGGTGACAGCACTACGGACACTTCGGCCACGTCGCAGTCAAGCTCGGCATTTGTCTTCCAAAAGGTGGGATCTGAAGTCACGGACCAGACCCTGCCATTCATCTTCAACGGGAACACCTTGACAGGAGTCGAGTCAAGCACCGGTCCTCTGGCTGAGGGCACTGATTACTCTACATCTGCAAACGGCATCACATTCACTTCCGGGTTCTTAACTCGTGTTCTGACAAACTCTACCGGCATCGCTGCCAACTTGACGCTGAGCTTCTCCGCTGGCGCAGATTATGAGGTCGCAGTTGTTCAATGGGACGCACCCGTACTTGGATCTTCATCCGCCGCCCTCAGCACCATCACTGGTAGCACCCTCAACATTCCCATCACGTGGAAGGGAATCAACAAGCTCGCCACTGTCCGAGCCAGCACTGCCAATGGTGGATACCTTGTGGATGACTACACTCAGTGGTTCGGTCCCATGTCAGACCATCGAATCACCTACAACGGGCAATGGAACTTTGACGCCGATAATGTCATTATTGGTCAAAGTGCCATTGCCGCTGTTCAGAGTGTGGGTCAAACAACGACGTTTGAGTTTGAGTTTTATCCCCGAGTAGCGGGCAACAGTGCCAACTTCACCATCACCGTATAGATTCAAGCAAACCTTCTGTTCTTTGTAGATACCTTGCAAAATTTGAACTTGCAACGCTAGCCACCCCTTCACTTCCTGCTGTTCAGACTCTCTCACTGCTAACGAAAGTGCTGTATAGTACGACCAGCACTGATCTGTCTAAGAGTAAGACTGGTCATGAGTGAAGTCCAAGTCAGCCTACCTTGAAGCGCTGGTACACTCCAGTATGCGGAAAATGGTCTGCAGCTCGCAAAAGGGGCGACCTGAACGGCTACAAAGCCAATGGCGACCCAGACAGCGACGGCGTTGATGAATCTTTCCTGCTTGAGACCGGAAGTCAAGCGTCTGTAGACGAGAAGCATAATGACTTTGCAGCTCCAAATGGTGAAGATCATGGATTGCTCTGACACCAGTACCCACTTGCTGCCAATCACCCTCATCGCCGTCGTTTCTGGCGTCAATGCAGCCACCTCCTCCTCCGTCATGAAATTACTAATGCCTCCATTGACAATCTTGTAGAAGGAGACAGTCAACAGGGTGTACCAGAAGGCGAGCTGTAGGGCCACCCAATCGTCGGGTAACCAGTCGGACAAGCTGCTTCGCCTCCTTGCTCGGTCGACTAGACGAACGATGAGGATTGCCGCCCCAACCCCGTACAATGACCAGATCTCGGTAGTAAAGTTTAGAACAAAGTCTGCGGGGAAGGACATGGTGTCGGTGGTGATTGCGTCCAAGCAAGGCAGGGCCCCAGTGTCATCTTAAATGCAGACGAGTTCTTCGCGGCAGGTATCTCCAGTTCGACGTTATGTATGAGGTCCATCGACAGGTAGATTCAACGGCCCGGCTTGGTGAATGAACGAAAGATAGTGGATCTCTTGGATCTTGCCGCCCGGGGCGAGAGTTTACGGGACGCTGAAAAGTATCTAGCATACAGCGGTTGTGATCTGGAAGTTTGAGGAAAGCAGTTCGTTTGTGAGTATATCGACTCGTTGCCATCAACGGGATCGTGAGGGTTTCACAGAAGCAAACGAAGATGTATAGATGATGACTTACCAGCCCGTGCAAGGTCACTCGGACTTCTCCCAGCTAAATCAACAGTATCACAGTGTGCGGTATGACCTAGATGTATCTACCGACATTCGAAAAAGTCAGGTGCAGGATCTGGCGGACGGGTGTCTCGAGGTGAAAAGGAGGAGAGACATGAGAGGAACCGTTCTTCTTGTGGAAACACAACGGTCGGCCATGAAAGTCATCGTCACTGGTGACGCACCGGTCGCCTATAGCAGACGCTGTGATCGTTCTTGATGAGGATTGCCGTTACCATGGTGTTGAGCCACTTGTTCTCTCGCGTCGGAAATAATTAGGAGTGGCCAAGACAGAATGTCGACTTCTCACTGCGGCCCTCGGTGAACAGTCCATGTGTATGCTGGACATCACCACGCTGTGCTTGATGCCCTGTCACCTCCGACATCTAGGCCCAAGGAGCTCGAATGAAAAGAAAGAGCCATGACAGAGGTCACAGAGGACACCTCACGAGGTCATGCTTGCATCGGCGAGGCCTGCAACGAGTACACACGGTCGGGCTTCCTCCGATGCGTCAGCACATTTTCTCGCAGCAATAATATCCATCTTCTTTGTTCGTATTGGTGTACATGCCCCTGCCGCCTGCCAACATTCTCTCGGATGGGCCAAGGTGCCGAGGGTGTCCGCATGCGTCACGGACAATTGGGCGCGCGATTCTTCTCTGGCCGCGGATGTTTCGCATCCTATTCATCCCCACCTGTTTGAAGCATCCCTTAATCTCACACCCCCATGCCTCATGCTACGCGAGTGTCGCAGGTGGTCAATCTCGGATGGAGTGCCACGATGAATGACTCGTCATTGGACTGATTCTCCTGGAAGTCCACCCCAAGGATGTGCGTTACAAGTATGTTCCCTTGACCGCGGCGAAGACTGGGACCAGTTTGCTTTCACTTCGGATTCAAAGAGCTCCAGGTGGGCCATCATATTTGTTACTTGTCTTTCCAGACCACGCTGTTTTACAGTCTTTTTCCACAATGGTCAAGTACGCTCTGACTCTGCTTTGCGCGACAGCTTCGGCGCATTGTAAGTCAGCACTACCATACAGCGCCATGCTCGGACTAACGGACTTCAGATGCATTCCCGACAACTACCTTCAACGGGGTCACTTCCCAGAACTGGCAGTACATTCGACAGACTGAACATGGAGGTCTCACCGACAATACCAACGGACCTGCCGACATGAATGGCGTCCAAGGAGCCTGCTTCCAGGGCTCTGTCAAGGGCGCCCCCGAAGTCCTGACCGTGAATGCGGGAAGTCAGATCAGCTTCAACGCAAACAACAACATGGGCCACGTTGGTCCCTTGATGTGGTTCATGGCTCGTGTTCCGGACGGCTCGGATGTCAAGACATGGGACCCTGCTGGCAAACAAGTCTGGTTCAAGATATCACAGTCCGGCATGAAGGCTGGGTCGACATGGCCTGACTTCACCTCTGGAGGTACCGTACAGACAACCACGATTCCAAAGGCTGTACCCAATGGAAATTACCTCCTCAGGTTTGAACAACTTGCCTTGCATGTTGCCAATCAGCCGCAGTCATACATCGCTTGCGCCCAGGTCAAGATCACCAATGGAGGCAGCGGGAACCCGTCACCTCTTGTCACCTTCCCAGGCCAGTATAAATCGACCGACCAAAGTGTCTATGGTAATATCTACAACTACGGAGGCGCATATAGTTACCCTGCCCCATCGGTGTGGACTGGCACCACAGCAGCCAAGTTTGCAGCATAGCGCGAGATAGTGATATGCCACATAAGAGCCTAGGTGCGAGCGAGAGTAGTATATAGGCGAGATGGATTATGTAGTTAAACGAGCAACGTTTTCTATTGCGTTGTAAGCGAAGCTAGCTATTTATACTAAGTATATTCTCCCTAGTTGTCTCTAAGATACTTCTTAGTCTACTTAACTAGTATCTTTAAGATGCTTTAATACTATTTATAGAACGCTAAGAGCACTAGTAAAATAGAGAAGTAGCTTTACTTTATCTAAAGTAGTATTATATATTTATTTATATACTATCTCTTACTAATTCTATACTTAACTAATTAAATTTATTAGTCTTTTAAAAGTAGTTACTAAACTATAGTTTATATTAGATTTATAGTACTTTATATATAGAAACTAATAAAGACTATTATTAACTAGAGAATAGCTATTAGAAATTTAAATATATCTAGTCTAAGTAGTAACTCTAGCTAAGACTCTATACTTATATAATTATAGTTTAGTCTTTTCTTCTTTATTTTAGACTCTTAATATCTTAATTAATTTAACATAATTAACTTTCTATCTTATTAGTTATAGTTATAATATCTATTCTAGAATTAATAATACTCTCTTTACTTTCTTTAGTTACTAATAGTACTTAAGTAACTATATCTTTACTTTCTAATATAGAATTAATAATAGTCTTTTCTTCTTTATCTATAATAAGCTTCTTAATTATCTTATCTCTATATTCTACTATAGAATTAATAATATTTTTTTTAATTATAACTAGTAAGATAAGAAGTTAATTATATTTATTTATTAAGATATTAAGACTTAAAAGAAGAAGAAGAAAGCTAGTATATAAAGTATATATAATATTAAGAGTAGAGTAGCTAGAAGTCTAGGCTATAATACTAAAATTATATAACTAATCTAAACTAAATTCTAACTAAATCTAGTTTATATCTATCTTATATTACTACTTTTCCTCTTAAATGTATTTACTCTAGATACTATATATCTTAGGAGAAAGAGTATATTCTAATAGTTTTACTAGAGTAGAGTTAGAGTATTTTCCTAGATTCTAATAGAATTCCTAACCTCTATTCTTTAGAACTTCCTAAGATTTTTTCCCTTTAAATTTTTTAGAAATTACTTATATTACCTAGGTCCTCTATAATACTTAGTATTATCTAGAATTATTAAGTATTACTTCTAGAATCTAAGTTATAGTATACTAGAACTATCTTAAAAATCTTTTAAAGTTCCTAAGAAAATATAAAGTAGAGGTCTTAGTAGCTTTACTTCTAATAGTTAAGAACTTTAGAATATCCTTATAAATTTAAAAAGACCTAGGTAGACTAGTAGATAAATATAAAATATATATTAAAGTAGAATAAATTTACTAGTAAATAGAAGGTCTAAGAATTATAAATAACTCTATAGTACTTAGATTATATATATAAATATTACTCTTAGAGTTATTAGGGAAATTCTAGAGTTTATAATTCTTAATTAAATAATAGATAACTAGGATCTTTAGTAGAAATACCTACCTTCTCTCTTATCTTTATCTTTTCTAACTACCTCTTAGTATTCCCCTATTATTTTCTAAGGTCTAGAGTTCTTAGGATAGCTAGATTAATATTTAATAGCTTTTTATAATACTAGATTTAGATCTAGTAAGTAAATTATATTAGTAGAAGTTAGAATAGAATTCTTAAGGGCTTATAGTTCTACTAAAGTATAGAGCTATAATTATAAGTCTATTTACCTAAAGGTTTAGGCTATTATTTCTATTATATTACTTATTATTATATTACTCTAGGCAATAATAAACTTTTATAAGGAATTATTAGTAAGTATTTCTAGTTTAGCCTCTAGTAGCTAGGCATTAGTTAGTATATCTTAAGTCTCTAGGGATTATAACCTAGGCCTTTTATATACTATATTTATATACTTTTTTATTATTATATTACTCTTTATTTTATATGCCTAGCTACCTAGTATAACTTATAGATCTTATATATCTCTTTTATTCTTTCTAGCTTTTTTTCTTTCTCTTCTTATTATCTTTATTATAGTAAGTTTACCCTATTATAGCTAGATCCTTATCTAGTCTCTTTAAGAGAGTTAAAGTAGCTAGAGATACTACTATAGAGATTAAATAGCTTCTAATTAGCTCTAGAAAGAACTAGCTTTATAGCTTACCTATAGCCTTTATAGCCTTTATAGCTTTTATAGAGCTTTTTACTAGTAAGAGATAGATATACCTAGTAGCTCTTTATACTAATAAGCCTAGTAGTCTTTATAGTAATATATATAGCTCTATTTAGCCTATAGATCTTATCTCTACTGCTTTAACTCTACTAAGAGGCCTTAAATAAGGACCTTTAGTAAATATAAGCCTTCCTAAGAACCTTAACTAACTATAACTTCTAGTTCTAACCTCCTAGCTCTCTTATAATTTTGTCTTTCTTCCTAAATAACTTCCTAAGTCTAGCGCTCCTAGTAACTATTATAGCTCCTAGAGCCTTATATACTAGGACTTCTATAACCTTCCTAGCTACTACTAGAGATAGAGTTACTAACCTAAATACCCTAAGTAAGCCCTAAGTCTCTAATATATATTCTAATTTTACTAACACTTCTAGGCTATACCTAGGTTCCTATAACTCTTCTCTTTACCTAGTAGGTCTAGGCTAACCTCTAGAGACTTAATATAGCCTAGCGTAATTCCCTAGATGTCTAGGTTAAACCCCTAATTAATACTAATCTCTAGGTCTTTACTAGGACTAGTTCTAAGTTCTAGCTTAACTAGCTTATTAACCTAAGAACTCCTAGAATAACTATAAACCTTTCTAGATTTAACACTAACTACCTAGTTTCTCTACTTGTCTATAGCACTTCTAGGTATACTATCTACCTAGCTAGTTAGAAGTATACTTTCTATACTTAGAAGAATAGTAAATATAACTCCTATATTACTATAACTACTTCTAATAGTACTATACTTCTAAGAGGCTCCTATACTAACTATAGCTTCTAGAACAATTACTATAGCTATAGCTTATCTAGTACGTGTTCCTAAGTTTCCTAATTAATCTTAACTAACATAAGTCCTAGACTACTAGAGAGCTTCTAGATACCTCTCTACTAACCTTACCCCTATACGTCTTAGAGCTTCTAGACCTATAAGACGCCTTAGAGGTCTCCTAACCGACGATAAGGCTACTAGGGGCTTCCTAATTAAGCTTCCTAACGACTCTAACTCTTCTAAGAACTAGCGCGCCCTAGATAATTTTCTAGCTCTCCTAAATAATATTAAGGCTTAAGTAACTACTTTAAGAGATAAGAGCTACCTAGTAGAGTAGAATAAGCTTCTAGATCTTACTAAGTCTAGGCTTATCTTTAATAAGGCTTAGGGCTAGTTAGGATTATATATAGCCTTAGAGCAACTTTAGGGAATATTAGAATAGAGTAGCTAGCTCTTCTAGTTTTCTTAAGTATAAGGTAAGTAAGTAGCTTTCCTAGGGTTTAGATAGCTTAGTCTAAGTATTCTAGATGTTATAATAGGCTAGTAAGCTCCTAGATATTATAACTCTAGTTCTAAATTAGAAATCTTTACTAATAGTCTATTAAATTTCCTAGTGTTTCTATAATATATAGGTGATATAGTGTCTTTCTAATATGCCTAAACCTTCTAACCTTAGGTTAGAATTCTAAGCTTAGCTAAGAGTTAGAGTAATCTTAGAGTCTTTCTATAATTTATGCCTAATATAATATTCTTCTAATTTACCTAGACCTACTTACCTTAGGATTTTAAGCTAAGCATTTCTAACTATTAGAGTAGTTACTCTATACTACTAGAGTATTCTAATCTACCTAAGCCTACTATATATAGAGGCCTTATTATTAGCTAATATAAGTATAGTTACTATTTTACCTAATTCTATCTAATTAGTAAGAATTTCTCTAGTTAAGCTATCCTTATATTCTTAGTTAAGTATAAAGCCTACTCTAACTCTAAAAAACTTAAACTGTATTTTTTTAATTTATATCTAGTATAGTAGCTTTCTAATTTGTCTAGGCCTACTAACCTCGAGGCTTAAACTCTAAGTTCTCTATGTCTTAGTCTACTAAATATCTAAGATCTACTATTCCTTAGAACTTTAGAAGAGTAGTCTAGGGCTTTAGAGGTTCTCTAATAAAGGTTAAGTCTCTATATAGAATACTAAGCTTTGTATAAAAGGTACTACTATTTAATACTTCCTAGATCTATTTAGTTTACTTCTATCTACTATAGTATTCTAGTAAGAACTATAGGTCTCTCCCTAGGTTTCCTATTCTTACCTAGTAGAAGAAATACTCTTTAAGTACTTCTAGTAGTTTAAAGTAATTATCTATATAGATTATAGGTTTACTATAATTCTTAATTAGGTTACTTCCTACCTAAAGAAGTATTACTCTTCCCTAGTAAAGGATAGGTAGTAGAACATTATTAGTATAGTAGGAGATATACCGAATTTAGTAAGGAAGAAATTAGATATCTAGTACCTCTACTCTATAGCGGAAGCAATTCTAGAACTACCTATTTAAGGTCTAGGCTTTAAGTGTGTCTATAGAGATACTTAGGAAGAATAGTATAGCTATATTACCTAGCATATTAAGGTTATATAATAGCACTATAGCTAGAAGTATAACTAGAAGAGTAATAAGTCTAGGGGAGAGAGTAAGGCTTAGAGAGTAAAACTAAGGAGTAATAAGATATAGGTTAGTAGTATCTAGAGCTAGAAGTTCTTTTAGAATAAAGCCTAGTAAAAGTCTTTCTAGGTTTAAGTCCTAGATATAGAAGTAGCATAGGAAAGAAAGACCTAAGGATAGAGTTAATATATAGTTAGAAATCTATTAGGACACTCTAAGTAGGAGGAACAACTAGAAGGTTATTTAAGGTCTAGGAAATAGATATAAGGTTAATCCCTAGCTAGAAATAATAGATTAGATCTAGTATCTTATAGGATTTAAGTAGCTCTAGGTCCTATAGGCTATTACTCCTCTTAGTTAAGATTCTATCCTTTAGCTATATTAGCTCCCTAGAGCTAGAACATCCTATAGTTATAGGATAAAGCATAGAGTATACCTAATAATAGAGAAACAAGTAGAAGCTTAAGGACAAGTATAGGCTAAGAGAGATAGTTACTTTAGGCACTTTACTAATTAAGAGACATAGGAGAGAGATACTAGGCTACTAAGAGCTAGCGGGGCAACTAGCATACTTATTAGACTCTATATAAAGACTACTAAGTAGTCTATAGTAGGAAATATAGTTCTAGAGTTTATTAAAAGACTAGAGGTTAGCGGAAGTAAGAACTAGTAACTATTCTATTCTAAGTATAAAGTTAGTACTATTAGGAACTATACTAATGTTTAGGTAAAGCTACTAAGGTTTATCTAGAGGACCTAGGACCTAGCTAAGGGAGATAGACTAGAATATAAGCTACTAACTATATAGAAGACATTCCTAATAAATGTTATAGACTTAGTAAGATAAGATAATAGAGATAATAATATTAGAAGCTAACTAGTTAAGAGTCTTAGGCAATTCTAGCTATCTATGTTCTAGTATAAGCTTAGTAATAATTATTATAAAAGTGCTCTAGTTAGTAGACTTACTATTCTTAGCTTAAATACTAAAGATAGAAGCTAGGCTAGACTTAAGAACTTTAGCTCTACTATTGTAGCTCTAGTAACTATTAGTAAGGCACTAGTAGTTAGATAAGTATAGAAGCAAAGGGAAGATAAGATAGATAACCTAGTTAAAGCTAAGGAGCTTAATAGGTCTAAGGCTAAGGAGATAGTACTAGGAATTCTTATAAGGGTATAGGAGACAGTCTAGAAGTTTATAGCTATTACTAGCTTCTATAGGTGACTAAATGTAATAGATAGGCTAGTTAGGATACTTAAGTATAGTAGGGAGGTTAGAAACACTACTAAGAGTCTAGCTAGAATTACCTAGAAAGGTAAAGTAATTATAGTTAATAAGGTTAAGTTCTCTATACCTAACCTAAAGATAACTATTTATAGGTTACTAGTAACCTACTAGAGGCGTATAAGGATTAACTTAATACGTTTAGGAGAGGAAGATAAAAAGAAGTAAGAACTACTATCCCTAGAGCTTAGAAACCTATAGAACTCCCTAGGAGAAATAAGAGAAGGCTTTAGCTTTCTTACTCTCTAGAGCAATTAATAGTCTATAGATAGGTTATCCTAGCTAGCTTAGAGGCTACTAAGGTATATTAGTAGACCTTAAAGTAGTAAAGGCTTTCTTCTAAACTAGAATATAGTTAAGGAATAGGTCTCTTAGCTTAGGAAATTTAAGGAAGAACTATTTATTCTAGTATATCTTACTAGAGGCGCTTTTACTAGAGGCACAGAGATAGTTAGTATTAAGTGCTAGAATAGCTCTAATAAGAGAATAGGTAGAGGAATATTCCTAAATAGAGGCCTAGTTAGCTTTATATTATTCTATTATAAGGTATCTAGAATTAAGAGTAGAGCAAGAATAGTATATAGATATGTCCCTTAGGAAGTTAGCTAGTTAGTAGTATATTATCTCTAGCTTATAAGACCTTTTAGTAGGTAGCTAGATAGCTTCTAGAGAGGTAACTATAAGGATAGTAAGTATCTCTAGGAGCTAGAACCTAAGGCTAAGTAGAGTAATAAGGAGGTAGAAGATTATAGCTCTAGGTCTAATAGGGGAGAACTTATAGATATTACTAGTTAGGATAAAGAGGTAAAAGAGTTAGTAGAGACCTTACTACTAGGACTACTAGCTAGATAGCCTAAGAACCTTAATAGATTCTAGAGCACTAATAGGAGAAGAAAAGTACTTAGTAGGGAGACTTCTAGTTATATAGAGGCTAGGATTACTATAGCATCTTAGAGGTAGGTCTACTCTACTATCTAGAGGAACTATACTAGAGATATATCTACTAGGGCTATCCTAGATAATCTATTTACCTATAAAGAGAAGGCTTAGGTAAAGAGCTTAATAGAAAAGAGTAAAGAACTGTCCCTAAATATTAGAGAAGAGTAGTTAGGCTATAGTAAGTAGATAGAAGAGTTAGTATATAGGATCCTCTACTCTAAGTCTCCTAATAGTACTCTATTAGAAAGGGAAGACTTTAGGAAGGTTAGTGTAGATTAGTATAAGTTCCTAAGCTTCTCTTCTATACTAGAAGATCCTATTAAAGGCTCTAAGGCTAGGAGACAAGAAGAACTTTAGCTTAAGGCAGACTAGTTCCTTTACTAGAAGAAGATTAGAGCTATTTAGCTTACCTAGGCACTATATTAACTCTATAGGCTAGGTGCTATATTCTAGAGCCTATAGAAGAAGGCCTTAAAGGCTATTATTAAGAGAGAGTAGAGGCTTATAGTAATTATAGACATAGGAAAGAGAAAGAGCTTATTATTTATACTACTAGTAAAGATAGTCTCTAGAGGCCTAATAGTAGTTATTATTCCTCTTATCTCTCTAAAGAATAATCTAAAGAGAAGATATAATTAGTCTAGTATTAGAAGTACTAAATAGTCTAGTAAGAAGTATACCTTCTAGGCAGATATTATCTTTATTGTTCTAGAATTAGCTATTACTAAGGAATTCTAGAGGTTCCTAGAGTCTAGAAAGCTTATAGGTAGAGTAGATAGAATTATCCTTAATAAGTGTTATATACTCCTAAACTCTCTTATAAGCTAGAGACTAAAGATACTAGAGCTAGTAAGTATAGTAGATAAGGGGATATAGCTAATCTTCCTTATAGCTATAATAAGGCTAAAGAATAAACCTAACTTACTTACTATTATAAATCTTAGAGAGGAAGATCTAAGAATTATAAGGGAAGAGACAAGTAGAAAGAACCTAGAGTATAGAGTATTAGAGTATAATAGATAGAATAAAGTAATAGAAGTTAGAAGAGTAGTTAAGTAGAAGCTAAGAGAGTATAAGTAAGAGAAGATTATTATCTATATTAGAGATATTAGGTAGAGTAACCTAATAGCTAATAATTTTAGAGCTAAGGTCTATAATACTTAGATTAGGTTAGAGAAAGTTAAGAGAAGAGTACTAAGGAGACTTCGGGAAGGGAAAGAGAAAGTATAGGTTACTAGTAATACTCTAGGTATTAGGCTTAACATACCTAACATTAGGGTAGTTATTTATATATATATAAGGAGTAAGATAAGGGACTATATCTAGGAAAGTAGCAGGGTAGGTAGGGATAGCTAGAAGAGTAAGGCTATTATTATAGAAGCTTTAGTAGAGTATAGGAGAGGTAGAATTCGACTAGGAAGAGGCTATATAAAGGCTAAAATAAAGAAGTACCTTAGTAGAGACTCCTATAGGCAAAAGGTTATTAATAGAGAGATAGATAGTAAAGGCGATAGACTAGGGTATAAGATTAGAGAGCTAAGGTATAATATATATTAGGGAGTATTAGTAGGCTCTAAGAGAAGAAGAATTATAGTATAGAATTCTAGGGACTACCTAAGTCTAGGCTAGCTTTAGGGACATTAGGAGAAAGTTATCTAGAGTAGAGAGAGTTTATATAGCATATAGAGAGTATAGGACTTAGTAGATATAGAGAGAAAGAAGTAGGAACTATCTAGGAAAATTATAGAGTTATAGAGGTAAAAGGTAGCTCTTAGAGAAAGAGAGAAAGCCTTAGGGATTATTAGTGCAGCTTAGAAGGACATTAAAATATTAGAAGAGAAGCTTAAGAATTAGCTAGAGTTTCCTAGGTATTTTACTCCCGAGCTAGCTATCTCTATAGAAGAAGGCGACGCTAATAGTATATAGGATAAGAGTCTAGAATTAGGTAAGGGGCCTATAGTAATTATAAATAGAGTTAGGCTAGATAGTAATAAGAATAACTTAAGTAATAAGTTTAAGAGTTAAGTAAGTATATCTAAGAATCTACTAAATATAATAGAAACTCTAGAGTACTAGAATTAGGTTTAGTAGAGACATAAGTATATTCTTAAGGAGAGAAAGAGAATTAAGAAGAGACTAGAGAGTAAAGAGGTTATAAAGTAGCTAGAGATAAAGCTAAGAGCTTAGAGGTCTAGCTACCTATTCTATAAAGTTAAGAGCAGGTATAAGTCTTAGAATTATATATAGCCTTTATATAGTAGAATATCTTAGGTAGAGAGAGCTAAGTTCTAGCTTAGTATTAAAGTATATAAGAAGATCTTACTAGACAAGTATACTAGGTGCTAGTAGTGCTAGATGTCTAAGGCTAGATATTAGAGATACTAAGAAGGAAAGTTAAATAAGAGAGGCTTTAGGATATATAATAAAGTACCTAGGGCTAAGTGTTAGTAGAGGAATCTCCTAAAAGAGATCTATATAGTAGTACTTCTCTTCTACCTAGTTAGGAGAATAGAGATAAAGAAGCTAGGAGACTAGAAGGTCTAGATTAGATAGAGATATATTATTTAGAGATATAGAAATATATAGGAAGAGTTAGTAGAGAGATAAGCTATTTAGTAATAGATCTAGCTAGGAAAAAAGATAGCTAAGAAGAATATTAAGATAATAGAAGGTATACTAGTAGTACTAGAAAGCTAGCTAAGACTCTAGTTAACTAGGATAGACAGGAAAGATAAGGATACTAGGATATATAGTAGGTAGACTAGAATAGATAGAAGAGTTAGGAATCCTAGACACTATATGTCTTAGAAGAAAGAGTATATTTTAATAGTTTTACTAGAGTAGGGTTAGAGTATTTTCCTAGATTCTAATAGGATTCCTAACCTCTATTCTTTAGAACTTCCTAAGATTTTTTCCCTCTAAATTTTTTAGAGATTACTTATATTACCTAGGTCCTCTATAATACTTAGTATTATCTAGAATTATCGAGTATTACTCCTAGAATCTAGGTTATAGTATACTAGGACTATCCTAAAAATCTTTTAAAGTTCCTAAGAAAATATAGAGTAGAGGTCTTAGTAGCTTTACTTCTAATAGTTAGAAACTCTAGAACATCCCTATAAATTTAGAGAGGTCTAGGTAGACTAGTAGACAGACATAGAATATATATTAAAGCAGAATAAATTTCCTAGCAAATAGAAGGTCTAAGAATTATAGATAACTCTATAGTACTTAGATTATATATATAGATATCGCTCCTAGAGTTATTAGGGAAATCCTAGAGCCTATAATCCTTAATTAAATAATAGACAACTAAGATCTTTAGTAGAAATATCTACTTCCTCTCTTGTCTTTGTCTTTTCTAACTACCTCTTAGTATTCCCCTATTATTTTCTAGAGTCTAAGGTTCTTAGGACAGCTAGATTAATATTTAATAGCTTTTTATAATACTAGATTTAGATCTAGTAAGTAGATTATATCGGCAGAAGTTAGAATAGAATTCTTAAGGGCTTATAGTTTCGCTAGAGTATAGAGCTATAATTATAAGTCTATTTACCTAAAGGTTTAGGCTATTATTCCTATTGTATTACCTATTGTTATATTACTCTAGGCAATAATAAACTTTTATAAGGAATTGTTAGTAAGTATTCCTAGTTTAGCCTCTAGTAGCTAGGCGTTAGTTAGTACATCCTAAGTCTCTAGGGATTATAACCTAGGCCTTTTATATACTATATTTATATACTTCTTTATTATTATATTACTCTTTGTTTTATATGCCTAGCTACCTAGTATAACTTATAGATCTTATATATCTCTTTTATTCCCTCTAGCTTTCTTTCTTCCTCTTCTTATTACCTTTATTATAGTAAGTTTACTCTATTATAGCTAGATCCTTATCTAGTCCCTTTAAGAGAGTTAAAGCAGCTAGAGATGCCACTATAGAGATTAAACAGCTTCTAATTAGCTCTAGAAAGAACTAGCTTTATAGCTTACTTATAGCCTTTATAGCCTTTATAGCTTTTATAGAGCTTTTTACTAGTAAGAGATAGATATACCTAGTAGCCCTTTACACTAACAAGCCTAGTAGCCTTTATAGCAATATATATAGCTCTATTTAGCCTATAGATCTTATCTCTGCTGCTTTAACTCTACTAAGAGGCCTTAAATAAGAACCTTTAGTAAATGTAAGCCTTCCTAAGAACCTTAACTAACTATAACTTCTAATTCTAACCTCCTAGCTCTTCTATAATTTTACCTTCCTTCCTAAACAACTTCCTAAGCCTAGCGCTCCTAGTAACTATTATAGCTCCTAGAGCCTTATATACTAGGACTCCTATAACCTTCCTAGCTACTACTAGAGATAGAGTTACTAACCTAAATACCCTAAGTAAGCCCTAAGTCTCTAATATATATCCTAATTTCACTAACACTTCTAGGCTATACCTAGGTTCCTATAACTCTTCCCTTTGCCTAGTAGGTCTAGGCTAACCTTTAGGGACTTAATGTAGCTTAGCGTAATTCCCTAGACGCCTAGGTTAAACCCCTAGTTAACACTAATCTCTAGGTCTTTACTAGGACCGGTCCTAAGTTCTAGCTTAACTAGCCTATTAACCTAAGGACTTCTAGAACGACTATAAACCTTTCTAGATCTAATACTAACTACCTAGTTTCTCTACTCGTCTATAGCGCTTCTAGGTATACTATCTACCTAGCTAGTTAGGAGTATACTTTCTATGCTTAGGGAAATAGTAAATACAACTCCTATGTTACTATAACTACTCCTAATAGTACTATGCTCCTAAGGGGCTCCTATACTAACTATAGCTTCTAGAACAATTACTATAGCTATAGCTTGTCTAGTACGTGTTTCTAAGTTTCCTAATCGATCCTAACTAACATAAGTCCTAGACTACTAGAGAGCTTCTAGACGCCTCTCTACTAACTCTACCCCTATACGTCCTAGGGCTTCTAGACCTATAAGACGCCTTAGAGGTCTCCTAACCGACGATAAGGCTACTAGGGGCTTCCTAATTAAGCTTTCTAACGACTCTAACCCTTCTAAGAACTAGCGCGCCCTAGACAATTTCCTAGCTCTCCTAGACAATATTAAGACTTAGGTAACTACCCTAAGGGATAGGGGCTACCTAGTAGAGTAGGATAAGCTCCTAGATCTTACTAAGTCTAGGCTTATCTTTAATAAGGCTTAGAGCTAGTTAGAATTACACATAGCCTTAGGGTAACTTTAGGGGATATTAGGATAGAGTAGCTAGCTCTCTTAGTTTTCTTAAGTGTAGGGTAAGTAAGTAGCTTTCCTAGGGTTTAGATAGCTTAGTCTAAGTATTCTAGATGTTATAATAGGCTAGTAAGCTCCTAGATATTATAACTCTAGTTCTAAATTAGAAATCTTTACTAATAGTCTATTAAATTTCCTAGTGTTTCTATAATATATAGGTGACATAGTGTCTTCCTAATATGCCTAAACCTTCTAACCTTAGGTTAGAATTCTAAGCTTAGCTAAGAGTTAGGGCAATCTTAGGGTCTTTCTATAATTTATACCTAATATAATATTCTTCTAATTCGCCTAGACTTACTTACCTTAGGATTTTAAGCTAAGCATTTCTAACTATTAGAGTAGTTGCCCTATGCTACTAGAGTATCCTAATCTGCCTAAGCCTACTATATATAGGGGCCTTGTTATTAGCTAATATAAGTATAGTTACCGTTTTGCCTAATCCTATCTAATTAGTAAGAATTTCTCTAGTTAAGCTATCCTTACGTTCTTAGTTAAGTATAAAGCCTACTCTAACCCTAAAAAACTTAGACTATATTTTTTTAATTTATATCTAGTATAGTAGCTTCCTAATTTGTCTAGGCCTACTAACCTTAGGGCTTAAACCCTAAGTCCTCTACGTCTTAGTCTACTAAATATCTAAGATCTACTATCTCTTAGAACCTTAGAAGAGTAGTCTAGGGCTTTAGAGGTTCTCTAATAAAGGTTAAGTCTCTATATAGAATACTAAGCTTTATATAAAAGGTACTACTATTTAATACTTCCTAGATCTATTTAGTTTACTCCTATCTACTATAGTATCCTAGTAAGAACTATAGGTCTCCCTCTAGGTTTTCTATTCTTACCTAGTAGAAGAAACACCCTTTAAGTACTTCTAGTAGTTTAAAGTAATTATCTATATAGATTGTAGGTTTACTATAATTCCTAATTAGGTTACTTCCTACCTAAAGAAGTATTACTCTTCCCTAGTAAAGAATAGGCAGTAGAACATTATTAGTATAGTAGGAGATATACTAAATTTAGCAAGGAAGAAATTAAATATCTAGTACCTCTACTCTATAGCGGAAGTAATTCTAGAACTACCTATTTAAGGTCTAGGCTTTAAGTGTATCTATAGGGATACTTAGGAAGGATAGTATAGCTATATTACCTAGTATGTTAAGGTTATATAATAGTACTATAGCTAGAAGCATAACTAGAAGAGTAATAAGTCTAGGGGAGGGAGTAAGGCTTAGAGAGTAAGACTAAGGAGTAATAAGATATAGGTTAGTAGTATCTAGAGCTAGAAGTTCTTTTAGGATAAAGCCTAGTAAAAGTCTTTCTAGGTTTAAGTCCTAGATATAGGAGTAGTATAGGAAAGACCTAAGGATAGAGTTAATATATAGTTAAGAATCTATTAGGACACTCTAAGTAGAAGAAACAACTAGAAGGTCATTTAAGGTCTAGGAAACAGATATAAGATTAATCCCTAGCTAGAAATAACAGATTAGATCTAGTATCTTACAGGATTTAAGTAGCTCTAGGTCCTATAGGCTATTACTCTCTCTAGTTAAGATTCTATCCTTTAGCTATATTAGCTTCCTAGAGCTAGAATATCCTATAGTTATAGGATAAAGTATAGAGTATACCTAATAATAGAGGAACAAGTAGAAGCTTAAGGATAAGTATAGGCTAAGAGAGATAGTTACTTTAGGCACTTTACTAATTAGAAGGCATAGGAGAGAGATACTAGGCTACTAAGAGCTAGCAGGGCAACTAGTACACTTATTAGACTCTATATAAAGACTACTAAGTAGTCTATAGTAGGAAATGTAGTTCTAGAGTTTATTAAAAGACTAGAGGTTAGCGGAAGTAAGAACTAGTAACTATTCTATTCTAAGTATAAAGTTAGTACTATTAGGAACTATACTAATGTTTAGGTAAAGCTACTAAGGTTTATCTAGAGGACCTAGGACTTAGCTAAGGGAGATAGACTAGAATATAAGCTACTAACTATATAGAGGACATTTCTAATAAATGTTATAGACTTAGTAAGACGAGATAATAGAGATAATAACATTAGGAGCTAACTAGTTAAGAGTCTTAGGCAATTCTAGCTATCTATGTTCTAGTATAAGCTTAGTAATAATTATTATAAAAGTGCTCTAGTTAGTAGACTTACTATTCTTAGCTTAAACACTAAAGATAGAAGCTAAGCTAGACCTAAGAACTTTAGCTCTACTATTATAGCTCTAGTGACTATTAGTAAGGCACTAGTAGTTAGACAAGTATAGAAGTAGAGAGAAGATAAGATAGATAACCTAGTTAAAGCTAAGGAGCTTAATAGGTCTAAGGCTAAGGAGATAGTACTAGGAATTCTTATAAGAGTATAGGAGACAGTCTAGAAGTTTATAGCTATTACTAGCTTCTATAGGCGACTAAATGTAATAGATAGGCTAGTTAGGATACTTAAGTATAGTAGGGAGGTTAGGAATACTACTAAGAGTCTAGCTAGAATTACCTAGGAAGGTAAAGTAATTATAGTTAATAAGGTTAAGTTCTCTATACCTAACCTAAAGATAACTATTTATAGGTTACTAGTAACCTACTAGAGACATATAAGAATTAACTTAATACGTTTAGGAGAGGAAGATAAAAAGGAGTAAGAACTACTATCCCTAGAGCTTAGAAACCTATAGGACTCCCTAGGAGAGATAAGAGAAGGCTTTAGCTTTCTTACTCTCTAGAGCAATTAATAGTCTATAGATAGGTTATCCTAGCTAGCTTAGAGGCTACTAAGGTACATTAGTAGACCTTAAGGTAGTAAAGGCTTTCTCCTAAACTAGGATATAGTTAAGGAATAGGTCTCTTAGCTTAGGAAATTCAAGGAAGAACTATTTATTCTAGTATATCTTACTAGAGGCGCTCCTACTAGGGGCACGGAGATAGTTAGTATTAAGTGCTAGAATAGCCCTAATAGGAGGATAGGTAGGGGAATATTCCTAGATAGAGGCCTAGTTAGCTTTATATTATCCTATTATAAGATATCTAGGATTAAGAGTAGGGCAAGGACAGTGTATAGATATATCCCTTAGGAAGTTAGCTAGTTAGTAGTATATTATCTCTAGCTTATAAGACCTTTTAGTAGGTAGCTAAATAGCTTCTAGAGAGGCAACTATAAGGATAGTAAGTATCTCTAGGAGCTAGAACCTAAGGCTAAGTAGAGTAATAAGGAGGTAGAAGATTATAGCTCTAGGTCTAATAGGGAAGAACTTATAGATATTACTAGTTAAGATAAAGAGGTAGGAGAGTTAGTAGAGACCTTACTACTAGGACTACTAGCTAGATAGCCTAAGAACCTTAATGGATTCTAGAGCACTAATAGGAGAAGAAGAGTACTTAGTAGAGAGACTTCTAGTTATATAGGGGCTAGGATTACTATAGCATCCTAGAGGCAGGTCTACTCTACTATCTAGAGGAACTATACTAGGGATATATCTACTAGGGCTATCCTAGATAATCTATTTACCTATAAAGAGGGGGCTTAGGCAAAGGGCTCGATAGGAAAGAGCAAAGAACTGTCCCTAAACATTAGGGAAGAGTAGTTAGGCTATAGTAAGTAGATAGAAGAGTTAGTGTATAGGATCCTCTACTCTAAGTCTCCTAATAGTACTCTATTAGAAAGGGAAGACTTTAGGAAGGTTAGTATAGATTAGCATAAGTTTCTAAGCTTCTCTTCTATACTAGAAGATCCTATTAAAGGCTCTAAGGCTAGAAGATAAGAAGAACTTTAGCTTAAGGCAGACTAGTTCCTTCGCTAGAAGAAGATTAGGGCTATCTAGCTTACCTAGGCACTATATTAACTCTATAGGCTAGGTACTATATTCTAGGGCCTATAGAAGAAGGCCCTAAAGGCTATTATTAAGGGAGAGTAGAGGCTTATAGTAATTATAGGCATAGGAAAGAGAAAGAGCTTATTATTTATACTACTAGTAAAGGTAGTCCCTAGGGGCCTAATAGTAGTTATTATTTCTCTTGTCTCTCTAAAGAATAATCTAAAGAGAAAGTATAATTAGTCTAGTATTAGGAGTGCTAAATAGTCTAGTAAGAAGTATACCTTCTAGGTAGATATTATCTTTATTGTCCTAGAATTAGCTATTACTAAGGAATTCTAGAGGTTCCTAGAGTCTAGGAAGCTTATAGGTAAGGTAGATAGGATTATCCTTAATAAGTGTTATATACTCCTAGACTCCCTTATAGGCTAGAGACTAAAGATACTAGAGCTAGTAAGTATAGTAGATAAGGGGATATAGCTAATCTTCCTTATAGCTATAATAAGGCTAAAGGATAAACCTAACTTGCTTACTATTATAAATCTTAGAGAGGAAGATCTAAGGATTATAAGGGAAGAGACAAGTAGGAAGAACCTAGAGTATAGAGTATTAGAGTATAATAGACAGGATAAAGTAATAGAAGTTAGGAGAGTAGTTAAGTAGAAGCTAAGAGAGTATAAGTAAGAGAAGATTATTATCTATATTAGGGACATTAGGTAGGGTAACCTAATAGCTAATAATCTTAGAGCCGAGGTCTATAATACTTAGATTAGGTTAGAGAAAGTTAAGAGAAGAGTGCTAAGGAGACTTTAAGAAGGGAAAGAAAGAGTATAAGTTACTAGTAATACCCTAGGTGTTAGGCTTAATATACCTAACATTAGAGTAGTTATTTATATATATATAAGGAGTAAGATAAGGGACTATATCTAGGAAAGTAGTAGGGTAGGCAGGGATAGCTAGAAGAGTAAGGCTATTATTATAGAAGCTTTAGTAGGGCATAGAAGAGGTAGGATTCGACTAGGAAGGGGCTATATAGAGGCTAAGATAAAGAAGTACCTTAGTAGAGACTCCTATAGGCGAAAGGTTATTAATAGGGAGATAGATAGTAGAGGTAATAGACTAGGGTATAAGATTAGAGAGCTAAGGTATAATATATATTAGAGAGTATTAGTAGGCCCTAAGAGAAGGAGAATTATAGTATAGAATTCTAGGGACTACCTAAGTCTAGGCTAGCTTTAGAGACATCGAGAGGAAGTTATCTAGAGTAGAGAGAGTTTATATAGCACATAGGGAATATAGAACTTAGTAGATATAGAGAGAAAGGAGTAGGAACTATCTAGGAAGATTATAGAGTTATAGAGGTAGAAGGTAGCCCTTAGGGAGAGAGAGGAAGCCTTAGGGATTATTAGTATAGCTTAGAAGAACATTAAAATATTAGAAGAGAAGCTTAAGGATTAGCTAGAGTCCCCTAGGTATTCTACTCCCGAGCTAGCTATCTCTATAGAAGGAGGCAACGCTAATAGTATATAGGATAGAAGTCTAGAATTAGGTAAGGGGCCTATAGCAATTATAAATAGAGTTAGGCTAGATAGTAATAAGGATAACTTAAGTAATAAGTTTAAGAGTTAGGTAAGTATATCTAAGAATCTACTAAATATAATAGAAACCCTAGAGTACTAGAATTAAGTTTAGTAGAGACATAAGTATATTCTTAAGGAGAGAAAGAGAATTAAGGGGAGACTAGAGAGTAAGGAGGTTATAGAGTAGCTAGAGATAAAGCTAAGAGCCTAGAGGTCTAGCTACCTATTCTATAAGGTTAGAGGCAGGTATAAGTCTTAGAATTATATATAGCCTTTATATAGTAGAATATCTTAGGTAGAGAAAGCTAAGTTCTAGCTTAGTATTAAAGCATGTAAGAAGATCTTACTAGATAAGTATACTAGGTACTAGTAGTACTAGATGCCTAAGGCTAGATATTAGAGGTACTAAGAAGGAAAGTTAAATAAGGAAGGCTTTAGAATATATAATAAAGTACCTAGGGCTAAGTATTAGTAGAGGAATCTCCTAAAAGAGGTCTATATAGTAGTACTTCTCTTCTGCCTAGTTAGGAAGATAGAGATAGAGAAGCTAGAAGACTAAGAGGTCTAGATTAGATAGAGATATATTATTTAGAGATATAGAAATATATAGAAAGAGTTAGTAGAGAGGTAGGCTATTTAGCGATAGATCTAGCTAGGAAAAAAGATAGCTAGGAAGGACATTAAGATAATAGAGAGTATACTAGTAGTACTAGAAAGCTAGCTAAGACTCTAGTTAACTAGGATAGATAGAAAAGATAGAGATACTAGGACATATAGTAGGTAGACTAGAATAGACAAGAGAGTTAGGAATTCTAGGCTATATTAAAAAGTTAATAAAGAGAGTATTAATCTAATAAATAAAATAATAAATAATAAATTAGGTAAGAACCTTAGACTTTAAAAATAAGATTATAATAAATAATATATTAATAAAAGAGTAAAAGTATTATTTATTTATTAGAAAGTTTAGAATAAAAAACTAAATTATAAAAGATATATATTAAGAATATAGCTTAAAGTAAGTTTATAGAATACCTAGAATTTAAAGAAGCTCTAGAACCTATAGAATCTATAGAGCCTCTAGAATTTATAGAATCTTTAGAATCTATAGAATCTTTAGAACCTAACTAGAATACTAAATTCTACCTAGAGTAGAGTAGAATTTCTAAACCTTAAATTTGTATAACAGAAGAGTTAGAGTTATACCTAGGGTAGAATTATTTTTTAGACCTAGAGTAGAATTATATTCCTAGGATATTTTTATTATAATTTTAGTATTAGTTTAAAGAGTGTCTAAATTATTGTTAAATAGCTTCTAAACAAAGTTTAAAATGTTAAGTAGTATAGAGTTATAATAGTTTAAAAACTATATTAGGTTAGTAATATTTAGAATAAAGTTCCTATAAGTTTATAAGGGAGAGAGTAGTTTCTATATAAAAAAGATAGTTTATAGAGAAGAAGTTTAGTCTAAAGCTCTCTTATAGAAGAGGCAAGGCTTAATATTAATAAAGCTATATTAATTAATTTACTTAGTCTACTTAATTATCTACTTAATCTGTCTATTAAGCTACTAGCTACTATACTATAATAGAAAATAAAGAAAAGAACTCTATAGGAGAAAAAGCTTTATATAACTAAAACTATCTTAATATACCTAATGTATCTATTAAGCTATTAACCTTATCTAACCTCTCCCTTATCTAACTTCTCCTATAACTAACTTCTCCTATAACTAACTTCTTCCTTAACCTCTTCTCTCTTCTATCTTCTTCTCTTCTCTAATTCCTTCTCTCCTCTAACCTAAGCCTTAGGCTAAGGTATCTTACTAGCTAGAAGGGTAGTAATTATAAGAACTGCCTTACTATTCTCCTAGACCTAGTACTAAGCTAGACTATAGTTAGATAGCCTATTAGTAATCTAAATAGTGTCTAGTATAGCTAGTAAAGGCCTATAATAGTCCTAGAAGTATCTAAGGCTAGACTAGAAGGAAAGTATATTAGCTAGCTCTTTAATATAGATATAGATAGCCTAGATAGAGTTATTCTAGGAGAGGAGAGTAATAGCTAAGCTAAGGTAGATCTAGGTAATACTAGTAATAACCTAGTACTAAGAATTAGTATACTATAAGGAAGAGAGAAGAGTAAGAAGTAGATAAACTAGCTTATCCTAAACCTTACATTTATTAAAGTTAATAGGCTAACTAGTAAGTGCCTACTTAGCTATATTAAGGATAGCTTTAACTTAGATAGAGCTAGTAGGACTACTAATAAAGTAGGTAGTAAGGTCTATAGTAGTACTAGTATAGGAGTAGAAGCTAAGATATATAAATTAGGTATAATAAAGTAGAAGATAAAATAGCTATAGGTTAGTATAGAGTAAGATAAAAGAAAGAAAGTTCTAGAGAAGAGAGAGAAAGTATATATATCTTAGAAGAAGAAGTAAGCCTATAAAGGTAAAGATAAGTAAGCCTATAAAGGTAAAGATAAGTAAGTATATAAAGGTAAAGACTAATAAGTATATAAATGTAAAGATAGGTAAGCATATAAAGGTAAAGACTAATAAGTATATAAATATAAAGATAAGTAAGTATATAAAGGTAAAGACTAATAAGTATATAAATATAAAGATAAGTAAGTATATAAAGGTAAGAACTAACAAGTATATAAATATAAAGATAGGCAAGTATATAAAGGTAAAGACTAATAAGTATATAAATATAAAGATAAGTAAGTATATAAATAGGAAGATAAGCAAGTCTACTGCTCTAAACTTATTACTACTTCCCTTATAACTTAACTTCTCCTCTCCTAATATAGCTCTCTACGTAGTCTCTATTAACTTATATATAGGGAAGGAAAGAGATTTATTACTACCTAATCTACTAAAATTAGGTAGATTATAACTATATATATACTTAACCTAATAAACTAAAAGATAGCTAAGTTAGAGAACTTCTAAATAGTAATAGATTAAGACAATAACTATCTAAATTAATTATAAACTAGTAAAGTTATTAAAGAGTGCTTAGTTTAACCTACCTAGAATACTAAATTAGACCTAGGCTAGGTCTAATTAGGGTAAGAAAAATTTGTATATAAGGAAATAACTCTAAGAGGGCAGAGTCTAGTTTTTTTTAAGACTTAGAGTCTAATTATATTTCTAAATAATTTCTAACTTAAAATTAGTACTAGTTTTAAGAACATCTAAATTAAGTCCTAGTTATTAATATAAAAAGTCTAGAATTAACAAAACATAAGCAGTTATAATAGCTTAAAAACTATATTAAGTTAGAAATATTTAGAATAAAGTTTCTATAATTTGTAGAGGAAGGACTACTACTATATATAATAGACACTTTATAGAGATAGACTAGCAGAAATAGAGCGCTCTAGGCTTAGTAAAGCTACTCTAAACTATTTATTCAACTTTGTAAATGTAAATACTATTACTATACTATAGTTATAAACTATTATTTAGAGATTAAATTATCTACTCTTTATTCTAAAACTTTATATTTTAATCTCTCTATAGCTTAAAGCTATAAAGGACAACTAAAATAGTGTAGAAATAAGTCTTAAAGACATAAGAAGAACCTTTATATATTCTATTCTATTAAGACCTAGGCTACTAGCTAATAAGAATAGCTAAAAACACTAGAGTATATTAATAGCCTTAACTTCGAACAGGTTAAGGTATAGCTTTAAGAGGTTCCTTCTAATAGTGCTAGTCTATAAGAGATTCTAGAAAGAGATACTAGAGGTTAGATAAAGGCTTAGGTTGTTAGGGATGTTATATCTAGGCTAACTAATACTACTCTAACCTTAAGTAAAGATATAGTACTTATATAGAAGTATACAACACACTATTAGGTATAGAAGATAGAGGAGAAGGAAGTATAGAGAAGTATAGATAGCCTACTTCGAGGTCTTCTATAAGAGTAATTAAGTAGGCTTTTACTTATACTTAGAGTATCTACGTAAAGGGATAAAAAGCGTTTTAGGAATGTTATTATAGAGAGTTAAGGCCTAGATTAGCTATAGAAAATTCTAAGGGAGTTACTATCTCCTAAGAAATAAGATAGGTAAGTAGAAAAGGTAGAGGATCTAAGTAAGTCTATCCTTAAGGCGCTTACTAGGAATATAAAGGTAAATCTATCTCTAGATAAGGCTACTCTTAAATAGAGAGAGGCTATTATAAAGAGGATAGATTCTTAGATTAGGAAGACTACTAGGACAAGAGTAAGTAGGTAAGACTAGGTTACTACTAGTAACATCTATTAAGCTTTAAAGCTAGTAAGAGAGTTTTTAACCTAGGAAGCTTTATAACTAACCTAAGACAGGTTTACTATAGACATTCCTAAAGATTAGATTATATTTAGGGCAGGAGAGGGTAGTTAAGAGGCAGTCCTAAGCTAGCTAGGGAAGAGGGGAAGAAAGAGAAAGAATAAGAGAAAAGAGTAAGGAGAGAAGTAGATAGGAGAGAAAAGAAAGAAAGAGAAGGCTACTAGCTCTAAGATTCGAAGCTATTCTAATCTCTAACCTTTATTAGATAGTATTAGGAGAATAGATAGTAATAATAAATTATTAGACTCTAATTCTATTAAGAGAAAGAGTAGGAGAATAGTAGTATAGGATAAAGAGAAGTATAGTTATAAAGAGATAAGGAAGGCTACTATCTAACGGCTTATCTCTTATCTTTATAATGTAGTATAGATAGCTTCTAGAGAGAATATTTATATTAACTATAGACATTATATATAGGATATAAGGTATAACCTTACTAAAGCTATTATAGAAAGTAGAGAAGAGGTAGCAGAGATAGAGAGAGACAGAGTAGGGAGGTCTACTATCCTTATAGAGGAAGTAGAGGAGAATATAGAGGAAGATATAGAGGAGAAAGTAGAAGAGAATATAGAGGAGAATATAGAGAAGAAGAGTTTAATATCTAATAAAGAATAAAAATTGTAGAGGAAAAGCTTTATATTATATAAAGCTATATTAATTTACTTAATCTATCTATTAAGCTATTAGCTACCTTATTATACTAGAAAACAAAAGAAAGAACTTCTACTATCTACTACACCTCCTTACCTCTCCTAATATTACTTATATTCTAGCCTTTAAAAGGCAGACTTAATCCTAACTCCTCTCTAACTAGTAAGCTAAAGAAGAATAACAATAATCTACTTAATAAGGGAGTTCTAGCTACTAGAAATAGTTATATACTTCTAGTGCATATTCTAGATAGACTAGCTATCTTCTATAAGAGGATAAGTATTATAAACATCCTTAAGTCTAAGGAAATAGTTAGTAAGGGAGAGAGAGAGTAGGAAAGAGTAGAAGGCTACTTACTTAGTCTAGATTTACTTAAGGATCTTTATAAACTTGTTAAGGTTCTTAATAAGAGAGCTATAGTACTATATACCCTTATTAAGACTATCTTAGTTAGTGTTAACAGTAGAGAAAGAATAGCTAGGGTTAATAAAGAGAGAGTTATAAAGAGTATTAAGCTAGTTAATTTAGTTATAGAGGATAGTCCTTATACCCTAGAGATGCTAGACTATATCCTAGATAAGACTCTTAATAAGCTAGACTAGGTTAGTAAGCTTAGCTATCTAGTTATTAGTGCACTAGGTTAGTAGAGAGTTAATCTTAATAGGTATAGTAATCTTATTACTCTTAGGCTAAATAAGACAGAGAAGAGAAGTAGTAGTAGATATAACTATTAGGATACTTATAGTAGTATAATATAATATAAGTTGTAGTATAATATAAGGTCTAATAGTAGTATAATATAAGGTCTAATAGTAGTATAATATAAGGTCTAATAGTAGTATAAGTTATAGTAGAGTAGGATAAAAGAAGAGAAGTAGAAGAGTAGAGGAAAGAGATATATATATTATAAGAGATTAGGCAGCTAATATAAAGATTCTATTATTAGGTAACTATATAAGTATATAGCATATAAAAAGTAGTAAGTATATAGGATATAAAGACTAGTAAGCATATAAGATGTAAAAAGTAGTAAGCATATAAGATATAAAACTTAATAAGTATATAAGATATAAAAACTAATAAGTATATAAGATATAAAAAGTAGTAAGTATATAAGATATAAACACTAGTAAGCATATAAGATATAAAGACTAGTAAGTATTTAGATTAAAGCTAGCTATAGTATTAGAGCTAGCTAGAGTGTTAGGGCTGTCTATAATAATGTTAAAGCTATCTATAGTGTTAGAGCTAGCTAGGGTATTAGAGCTATCTATAATAATGTTAAAGCTATCTATAGTATTAGAGCTAGCTAGAGTATTAGGGCTATCTATAATGATGTTAAAGCTAGCTATAGTGTTAGAGCTAGCTAGAGTATTAGGGCTATCTATAATAATATTAAAGCTATCTATAGTGTTAAAGCTATTAATAGTATTAAAGCTATCTATAGTGTTAAAGCTATCTATAGTATTAAAACTAGCTATAATACTAAAGCTAGCTATTATACTAAAGCTGTCTATAATAAGGACTAAAAAAATCACTCTAAATTTATTAACTTAAGCTAGGATTAAACTACTACTATAAGATTAAAAGGGAGAATTGTAAAATAAATTCTACTACTAGGCTAAAAAGACATAGTGTTTAATAGTAGTATAGTGTTACTATCATTAAACACTATATATAATAGAAGGATATAAATCATAATATATATAATAAACAAGGGACAGGCCTAGCTACTAGGCTAATTATTATCTTTGCTTTACCTACGTCGACTATTTCTCCTATTGTTCTACTTAAATATAAAGAAAACTAGAAGAGTAATGTCCCTACTATTAGCTACGTTAATAGCTGCCTATTAAACCTATTATTAAAGTTTAGTAACTTAGTTGTTTAATATAACTTAGTAATTAGAAACTTAAGCATTAAACCCCTAGGGTAATACTAAGGCTAGAAAGCGTATATCTATTACAACTACTATACTAGAGAACGAATTTATAGAGCTTAGGTTAGGGACGTTAGTAGCTATAGGGTCGAGAGTAGTTTAGGAGTTAGTAGTGCCGGGGCTAGAGAAAGTAGAAGGCCTCCTAGAAAGGTTAAAATCGGCTAGGGGAAAGGGTACTATCTTAGAGCTAGGCCTATTCCAAGTTTAAATAGGCGCCTAGCTAGGTTATACTATAGAGGCGAGGGCAACTTAAGTAAGGTTCTTAATAAGAGGGTTTAGGGTTAGGGTTAGGGTTAGGGTTAGGGTTAGGGTTAGGGTTAGGGTTAGGGTTAGGGTTAGGGTTAGGGTTAGGGTTAGGGTTAGGGTTAGGGTTAGGGTTAGGGTTAGG